>JAOEGL010000001.1:343116365-344359699 GCA_034509955.1 Urosaurus nigricauda
AGGGAGAATGATCTGTCCTGATCACGAATTTCCTTCCCCATAAGTATAGTGTAAGTTTCTTACAGCCCACACTATAGCCATGCATTCTTTTTCAATTGTGGCTAAGAGTTTTTCTCTCGGGAGGAGTTTTTTGCTTATATATAGGATGGGATGTATTTGGCCATCCTTACCTTCCTGATTTAATACAGCTCCTAGTCCAACATTAGAAGCATCCATAGTGATTACAAATGTTTTGGTGTAATCTGGAGCCATTAGTACAGGCGCTGTGGTCATAAGGTGTTTCAATTCTTTGAATGCATTATCACATTTCTCTGACCATAGGACTTTGGCAAGCTTGTCCTTTTTGGTTAGATCAGATAATGGACTTGCGATACTACTGAAGTTAGGAATAAACTTCCTATAGCTAGTCCTAGTAATGATCGTACCACTTTTTTTGAACTCGGAATGGGCCAA
The DNA here is from genome assembly GCA_034509955.1 of Urosaurus nigricauda. Lineage (NCBI taxonomy): Eukaryota > Metazoa > Chordata > Lepidosauria > Squamata > Phrynosomatidae > Urosaurus > Urosaurus nigricauda. The sequence goes on from JAOEGL010000001.1 coordinate 343,116,819, forward strand.
TTAACTATAGCTTCCACTTTAGAAAGCCTAAGTACCATCTCTCTCTTTTACCCACATGACACTTGGAACCTTTGATGGTCATCCCACTCTCTTTAAGTCTTTCTAGAACTGTTGTGAGATGGTGAACGTGCTCACCCCAGGAATTACTAAAGATACCTATGTCATCGATGTAAGCTACCACACAATGTTTTAATCCTGTTAAGATGGTGTCAACCAACCTTTGAAATGTAGATGGTGCATTCTTCAAACCAAAGGGCAACACTGTAAATTCATACAACCCTGTGTGTGTAACAAAAGCAGTTTATGGTTGATCTTTAGGTGACATGGGTACTTGCCAGTATCCTTTGGTCAAGTCTAGAGTGGTGATATACTGTGACCTTCCCATCTTTTCAATTAGATCCTCTGATCTGGGTATAGGATAGGCATCAGTTTGGGTGACTTTATTTAATTACCTGTAATCCACACAAAACCTAATAATATGGTTCGGTTTCTCTACCAACACTACCGGTGATGCCCATGGACTCTGTGATGGTATTATAATCCCCATCTTGAGCATGGTATCAATTTCATTACTGATGCTGTCTGCCACTGGATCAGTTACTCCGTACGGAGACGTAGCAGTCGGACTTGCTTCTCCTGTATTGATATGATGCATTACCCCTTTTACCTTTCCTGGTACCTCTGAAAAGATGTCTTTAAACTTAACTAACACCTGCATTACTTCCTCTAGTTGCTGAGGAGTAAGAGAAGAGTCTCCTGAACATTTTCTTTCCCCACATTTTCCAATGTCCACCTGGAAATGGCAATCCCTTCATCTCCCACCTCTCTGACAGCATATAACACAAAAATTTTCTCTCCTGTGATAGGGTTTTAACATATTCACATGTACCAATTTACATCCCCCATCATCTCCCAAGTCCACTATATAGTTCACGTCGTTGATCCTCTCAGTCACTTGAACTGGGCCAGTACATGCATATTGACGCTTGTTCCCTCTCGTCGGTCGTAGAAGCAAAACTTCATCTCCCGCCACAAAACTTCGTTCTCTGGCCTTCTTGTCATACCAAGTCTTTTGTTGTCTCTGGGTTCTTCTCAAGTTTTCTCCAGCAATTCGTACGACTTGTTTCAAGGATGTCATCAAGTTTTGGACATTTGTCACCACATCATCAGGCTCTTTTTCATCTGGAGTCTCCCACTCATGGTGAATAAGATTCAAAGGTCCTTTTACTTTGCATCCAAACAGCAACTCAAATGGACTGAATCCTAAACTTTCTTGTGGAACTTCACGATATACAAACAACAGGTGTTGCAGCTTGGTGTCCCAATCTCTTTGGTTTTCTTTAGCATAGGATTTAATCATGTGGACTAATGTCCCATTAAACTTCTCCAGCAAGCCATTGCTTTGTGGGGGATAAGCAGTCGTGGTTGAATGTTTAACTCCACAGACTTCCCATAGTCTCTGCATTAACTTGGAAGTAAACGAACTTCCTAAATCTGAGATAATTTGCCAGTGCCCACTTTCTGACAAGTGTCACAGGATTAACAGTAATATTTAATATCTTGTCCCATCCTTGGCCAATAAAAATTTGAAGAGATTCTTTCAGTGGTCTTCTTAATTCCTAGATGCCCCCCAAATGAACTAGGATGGGCAATTTCTAGAATCTGGCTCCTGTATTTTCTAAGGACCACTAACTGCTTCTGGATTTCCTGTTGAGTACTAGACTTGCACTTTAGGACCTCTCTATATAAGTTGTCATTTATGATTCTAAATCTGTGAGGATGTTCTTTGCTCAGCTCTATGTTAGTCTCCTCATTTACCACAGTGAACAAGAATTTTAAACTTTCATCCTTCCTTTGTTCCTGAGCAAATTCACAGTCCTTTCTGACTTTAATCTCCTCAGACTCTTTACTCTCTGAGGTATTTAGTACTTTCCCCTCATCTTTAATACTCTCCTTAAGCCATCCTTAATACTCTCCTTTTCTCCTTGTTTTCTCTCAGGCAATGGATTGGCCTGCTCTGAAGATTTCTTCTCTTGTTGTCTAGTGACAACATAAGCAAACTTAAAATATCTGTCCGGGTCATTCCCAATTAGACAAGGAAATAGAATATCATCCCAGACTGCAAATTTCCACTGAAGTGTGTGTCCTCTGAATGAAATGTCTAACTTGACTACTGGTGCCTTAAAAGCAGGACCTCCTAAGCCCTTTAACACCATTTCTTCCTCTGGGCATAAATCTTGAGGTGCTATTAAGTGTGATTTGACTATACATACTTCAGCTCTTGAATCATGAAAACCCCACACCCAGGACTTATTTATTTTTATTAATTCTCTATGTTCTTCAGCTTCTAATTAATGAGGTAAATTTGTCACGAACAGGCAAGTTCTTGGCGAAGAGACCCTCCTAGTGTCAGACATTGTTTCAACTGCTGTTTCCATGGCAACTCCTGCCTCAGGCTGCTCTCTGTAGCTACATTCCTGCTCTGTTGGTTTAACTGCCTTTACACAATAAGCTGTTTTTATGCTTGATTTTGAGTCTCTACCATATATCTTTGGACAGCTATATCTGAGGTGCCCCAATTTTCCACATTCATAACACTTTTTAGAAATGGTTTTAAATTGTTCTTTAGCACCACTGTCTCTTCTGTGCGTCTCAAGGTCACACTTTCTCGCCCCAAGTTCTTTTCTCTCAACTCCATGTTGTTTCTCTTGCTGCCAGGGCTTAAAATTTTTACTGCTACTACTCTTATCCACTGAGGTATGCCAGTTTTTAGGACTTCTTCTCTCACTTTCTTGAGATTTCCCCTCAGATCTTGTACATTTTTTTCCATCTTCCCTGACCAAGGCTATCACATCCAACAATTTAGCTGCCTCTGCCACTGTTTTCGGTTGTTGGTCTTGTACCAGCCATCTATATTCTTGGGGTATAATATTCTAAAATTGTTCTAACCCCATCAATTTTTGTAATTCTTCTTTAGTTGTAATCTTGGCTCCCTCAATCCAACTTTTTAGCAAATTATCTAGACTGGCCCCCAATTGACAAAAGGACTCATTTCCCTCTCTTTTAATTGCCCTAAATCGACACCTATGATGTTCTGGTGTAAGGCCAAACTTTTGCCTCACCATTTCCTTAAATAATTCATAATTTTGGGCTTCCGCGGTCCTCATTTCTGCATAGATTTCTGTGAGACCCCCACTAATCTGCGATCTCAAGTAACTCATTCTTTCCTCATCCTTTATGTTCCATTCTGAACAAGTTCTCTCAAAGTTAACAAAGAAAGCCTCAATGTTGTCCCCTTTATAATATCTGGGAAACCTCTTCATGTCAATTTGTGGTACTCTATTTACCTCAGAGACCACTTGAGGTAAAAGGATTCCCTGATCCAAACTCCTTATTCTAACTTGACACTCCATGTCTTTTTCTCTTAAAAGCCAATTCAATCTCTTTTTCAATCTCTTTCTCTCTCAAAAACCTCTCATTTTCTTGTGCTATTTCTCTTTCTCTCAAAATCCTTTCATTTTCTAGTGCTTTTTCTATCCAGGCCATTTCTATTTCTTTTTTCATTTTCAATTCCTGTTTGGTTCTCCACATCTCTAAACTTTCTGTAGGTTCAGACACATCTGTGTCAACACTAGCCACCATTTCTTCTGAAATCTCCTCTCCCTCCACCATCTCCACTAAGGCTGGGGCTTTGACTTTCTTAGGAGGCATGTTAGCAGTATTTCCTTACAAATACCCAAAACTTTTACCTCAGGAAATACTTTTTTACTTTGCCTCACTGGAACAACAAGAATTCACTTGGCTCTCAAAATAAAATTAGTGATTCCCTACTTTACCAATCACGTTTACCTCAGGAATCACTGTAAATTAACTGTGCCTCCACTAAGTATAGAGATTTCACTTGAATCTCCAGGTCAAACTAGTGATTCCTTACTTTACCACAGTCTGTTACCTCAGGATCACTTTGACTTATCTGTGCCTTCACCAAATATAGAGATATTATTTAAATCTCAAAGTCAGACCACTGATTTCCTTACTTTACCCAAACTTTTACCTCAGGAATCACTTTGTCTGTCTTTACTTCTATTCACTAGTCTCCTACAATACCCCGGCATTTACCTCAGAGACTAGCGTCTAAATTAACGTTGGCATGATTGGGTTCCAAGTAATCTCCTACAATTACCCTTTTCTATTACCTCATAGATTACTCCCCTTACTCAACGCCAAACCAACTATGGGTATCTGGTATTCCACTCAGACCGCAAACTTCAAACCTCTGGCAACTGGACTTTTCGAATCCCGACGCTGCCGCCAATTTTTATGTGACGAACTCGTCCCTGTTCGCCACCACCTATCTCCACAGAGGCACTGATATCTTTGGTAGCGTGTTACAACAGAGGCCAAGTGGTTATTCAAACCATCAACCAAGTTTGTTTTTAAATATATGAAATAAATTATAAAGTAAAGTTAAAGCTTTGTTTGTCTGTTTGCTTAAGTTCCACAGTTCCTTCAAACATTAATAATCCTACAGCCACTCAGGCAATCTTATCTCTAATGCCACAGTCACAATCTTCCCTTAACTACTGGCTTGCTTTCAGTCTTTTTCCTAACTCCTTCAAGCCTATCTAGTCCCTTACTGGACTCTTCAAACTAACCTACAATTGTTCCCTCAGGAACCCTAAGAGCACACCCTCCCTCTGATGTGTCTCTTCCCCTCCAAACTTCCATCCAAATAAACCCCCGTTCTCTCTCTCTGCTTAGGCTCTTATATAGCCCTGCCCAGCCAGCTTCTCATTGGCTGGACTCTTAGAGCTCTGTGATTGGCTCTTTCCATGGCCTGCTCACTACAATATCCATCTAGCTATCTTTCCAGAACAGCTAGATGGTTTTGCATGTCAAATACAATTGACAAGGTCCCCCCCCCCCCAAATATTTTTTTATAGAAGATGTGGAATCTAGAGAATTAGTAATAGCCTTTTATTCACAAATTGAACTGTCCCATCTCCTTGTGCTGTTTTCTTGTACATCTGAAGTATCTACCTCTGTCACCTGAAGAATGGCATGAGAGATAGTACAGGATATCCATGGGAAATTAGCACAAATCTTGTAAGAGCAAAATACCAGCTCAGTAAAATAATTATTCATGTAGGGAAATGCTAGAATCATCTTCCTTTATGTGTGGTTTTTTTTCCTTTCAAAGAAGGTTGCAGAGACAGCTGTCACAGATACTAGTATTTTTGGACTACAGGGCTGTGGTTGGCTGTTCTGTCTGTTGCACATCTTAGATTTTTCAGCTCTTAGTTTTGACACCAGGATGCTCTGTTTTCCCACATGTTTTCATTTTTTCTCTGGAATCTGGAATTTATTCATTTATTTATTCACGTATATTTTTATATTCATCCTTGAAATATATCTTCATTTGCCTTTAAACCTGCTCTGTGTTTCTGAGTTCAAATCAGAAAGAAGTTGAAATCACAGTTAGACAATATCAAAGCTTAATCATTGATTATGATCCTCCTCACAGGGCAGTTAATATCAGATGTCTGTATGAGGTGAAATAAGGATATTGTTAACCAGGTACCAATGTTACCTTTACCTGTACTTTCTCATGTTTATTCCACAAACTACTATTTGAAAATGTTACAAAATATATAATGCTTACAATAGTGCCATTCAGTTACAGCATTAGTCTCACACATCTAGTAATTGAGAAATGTTTTCTAGGGCTATATAGAATTTTGCTAAATGATAGAAATATTATGTTTACAAATTGATGGGTCTAGCACATTGCCTGTATAATGTTAGCATTTGCTTACCAGTGTATGACTGCAATGTTGGTAACTATACATATTTCTTATCCTGATGTAACATTTTGATTACTGGTAATGCTCATTATCCATTGTGGAATAGCAGCATTTTAAAGTTCTCAGAGCCAGGTTAGCACATTTGCTCAGAGTGAAATAGATGAACAGAGTTCCTGATTAAAATCTCATCTCTGTCATAAATTTGCAAGATGTTCTTCTTATTGCATGCCTGTATTTCTCAAACTCCATAGTCTGTTCACAATATGGTATGCTAGTTCTTAAACTTTATTACCTGGTGGTTGTAAAGATTGCTTCAGTAACATAAGAAATGCACTAAACGTAAAGGTACTCCCTGTTGACAAGGTAATAATAATAATAATAATAACAACAATTTATTTCTTTCCCCCCTCTCCCATAGGATCAATGCAGCTTACAACAATTATAAAATATATACAATAAAAAAATCCCACTATCCCCTCCCTCCCGAACAACATCACAATAAATCCTACATAACAGTAATAAAATAAAATTTTAAATCATTAAAACAATAAGAGATGGGACAATGAGCATCTTGGGATAATTAGTGAATAGTATGTATTAATGAACTATATCAGCGAGGTGATCAAGTGGATTATTCAGGGAAGTCAAGGTTGTCAAGCTATGTCTGACCATAGGGGGCATTGCTTATCTCTGTTACTAAGCCAAAGAGCCAGCGTTGTCAGAGACTACTCTGTGATCACATGGCCAGCATGATTGCACATAACACTATTTACCTTCCCACCAGAGTGGTACCTTTTTCTCTACTTGCATTTGCATGCTTTTGAACTGCTAGGTTGGCAGAAGCTGGGACTAGTGATGGGACCTCACCCCATCATGCAGCACCCAGGCCTCAAACTGCCAACCTGCTGATCTTGCAGTCAACAGAGTCAACATCTTAACTACTTGAGCCACTTGATATGAAATGCACTAGACACTCAAAAAATCACTTTACATGGTTTGCCCATATCATTTACAGTGATCAAAATGTGCCATAGGAAAAGAAGGCTATCAACTCGTGGAGTCGAAGGCTTTCATTGCCGGCATCCATAGTTTTTTGTGGAGCTTTTGGGCTTCTCTGAAGATGCCAGCCACAGATGCTGACGAAATGTCAGAAAGGAACTCTTCTAGAACATGGCCATATAGCCCAAAAGCTCCACAAAAAACTAAGGCTATCATCTGTTCCTTACAGATGTAGTTAGGATTTCTATATCCCTAAAGTAAATGGGTCTTTTACAGGAAATGATAGATGTAACCACAAAACTATACTGTTTAAGTCCAGTAGGGAACGTTACCAAATTACCTTTAGTGAAAATCTTGAGATGAATTTCAAAAGCACATCCAAGCAAGTGATACTTAAAAAAAAGTTAATACTGTACCCTAAAGGGAACAGATCCTGTCTTATCTTAGAAGCGAAGAAGGGTCAGCCCTGGTTAGTACTTGGATGGGAAACCATCAATGAACAGTAGGTCCTGTAAGCTATATTTCAGAGGAAAGCAATTTCTAGTTTGCCTTTGTCATGATTAGCTGGGCTCCATCCTCTGACAGATAAATGCTTATCTGTTTCTGTATTTTTTAGGTATATGTTTATGTAGTTTGCTTCTTTTATGAAGGCATGTGTGCGTGCACACATGCACAAAATTAGGGCAACATATGCAAAAAAGGAGGTCTAAACGCTGCCTCTTTGTGCACCGTATTGGAGCCATGACAACTGCACCCTGCGCTCCCAATCAGGTGGTTTTCCGGTGAAAAAAGAAGCAGCAAAATGCTGCCATTGCAGATCATCTCCACTCCTGTAGCGTGCAGCATCTAATCATTGTTCCGCAGAAGCATTCCCACACTGCACGCTATCTGGTCAGGCAGCGTGTGGTCACCATGCCAGCCCAAAGCCAGATCTTACTGCCATTCTGCTTTCCCCCATAGTAGTGTATTTCGGAGTGGAGAAGGGTAGAATATTGGATATAGCATTAACAAATCCGAAGAGTGACTTACTGCTTAAGAGATGAGTAAGAGTAATCTTATAGTTAAGAGCCAAAGTGTCCAGCTTTCAGGCCTCAGCCCACTGCCTTTGCATGTTGACATATGACTGTGCACAGGGATCCATCTACTTTTATTTGCTTTTATTTTAATAGGTTAGTTAGCTATGACTTCGTAATAAGCTGTTAGCGGGAAGGTTTAGATAACTCTTAAAAAATCAGTAATGTTGTTAAGGTTGGTTAGGCATGAGGATCACCATGTGCATAGCCACAAGTGATGAATATGGAGTTTTCCACACAAGTCAACAATTTTGTGGATGTAGCACCTTGCAGGGTATTAAAACACAGAAGGATTTGTACCTTACCATTCTAATGTTATCTTATTGTATCTGTTATGAGTTTTTAAAGATGTATAATACTTTACTGTAAATTATGTATATTTGACTTCCTGTTCATAGAAATCAAAATTTTAAGTCTTTATGTTTGATCTGTGCATTCTGTTTTAAATATATACTACTGTACCTGATATTGGCTGAAGCTAGAACTATACGGATTCTGTTTTGAAGAAACTCCTTTTGGATTTGATGGATTTGTACTCTTCAAAGGGAAACAAAACACTAAATATTTCTAATCCTGCATTATTTACCGCATGGGTGGTTAAAATGCTACTTTAAGTCTCATAAAATTTAGAGGAAGAAATCTGCCAACTGTAGCAGGAATTAGATTTAGGAAGAGAGGTACAGAGTCAAAATATTGCTACAGAATTAAATGTCAAAAATCTTCTTTAATAGTAGATATATAGTTCACAGTGTCTGGTTATGATTAATACATTTAATCTAAATCACTGAAAGTTGCTCTCTCCTTTTCCATAAAATACAATAGGACACAAATCAGTTTTACTGTAGGTGGATAACAATTGGAAAATAATGCATCTTCCCGCCCAATAAATTGTCAGTTATACCTTTTAACTAAAATCAATTCATCTTTTGAAAATTTATTGCAATTTCTAATAATAAATCTTCTCAAATGTTTATTCATTTGCTGCTTGATACATTTGTGCCACTTCTGCTATGGTCTAATGTTTTTTTCTTTTGATTCATTGTAAATTAGAAAATCTATTTTGAGTCAATTTTCTAGTTAAGAAGTTAAAATCTATAACCCAGTCATTTTCCCTTTTCTGTCCTTTACACATTTTAATACCCTTGAACTTTGATGCAATCTGGTATATTTTGATCATAAGGTGATTTAAAAATGCCTCTTTGTAACTTGTTGAAAAGGAACCAGGTGGTAAAACAACTAGTTGAAAAGGTACTTTTACCAAAGGCTTTGATGGTGCAAGGCAAATAAAAGAAGAATACTGGATGAACCTCTAGTGTGCTGCAAGTATACTAGATGAATAGAGATGTGTGCTTTGATTAGTTGAATGGGGTGAAAAGAAACATTCCATTGCATTTTTGCACCTTTGGAGTGAAATTAGTGTCTTTTATATTGGGCCACAACTATATTGTAACAGAAAATCATCACATACTTCATGGCTGTATCTTCTACACTGTCATCTTTTGCCTGCTGTATTCACACTTTATTTTCCAGGGTATCAGCTGTGTCTTGAATGAGAAACGAAAGGCAAAAGTGTTTGAAAAGTGGTAATGTGAAATACTTGTTTGCGTAAAAATATTTCAAATTCCAAGAACTCATCTGCTTGCTGCTCAGATAAATAGCATCACTTTAGCTCCAGGAATATACTGGCCACTCAAATGGATAGAGGCACAAGAATGAGTTGATTAAATCCATAGGTAACATAGTTCAAACTACAGGTAGCATTTCTGAAATGCTACCTATTTTTTTTTCCAAAGTTTCTCCAAGTGGAAAATTAGCACACTACAGAGACAATATGACATGCTTCTCCCATTTTCTACTCAGAGCAGGATTCAAAAATATGACACTTCACCCTGCAGGCATTGTAGTCTGAAATAATAAAGGTGCTCATTGCACAGCTTTAAAAATTGACTTACCACTCCAAAACTGAGTTCTAATTCGGGCTGCATCCAGATCCTGTCACATGGATTTTTGCTGCTGATGCTGCCAGGAAGATGCAACCCATGTAACTTCCAAATTCAGCCGGCCAATTTGCAAAGCCCTAGCGTCGGCGGCAAAAATCCATGCAATAGGTTCTGGATGAAGCCCAAATTAGAATTTAATTCAGAAGTGGTAAGTCATTTCTTAAAGCTGTGCAATAAGCCTTAAAGTCTGGTGGACTTAGAGTGTAACTATAGAATGTGCTATAAGAAGAGTTCTAGTCATGTTTTTAAGATAATAATGATAAGACTTGTAGATTCAGTGATTAGCAATTTCAGCAATTACTACCAATTAGACAAATGATATAATAGCTAATCATGTTGTGTTTATATCATAGATATCAAAATGTTGACAGATTACCGAAATGTTAGAAAACACTTCAAAGACGATGAGGCTGACATAATAAATACAGTAGATCAAGTTGAAGTTTTGACATATTGGTGAATCTGGCTGATAACATCTTGGGTTTTGAAATGATTGATTTCACAGGTAAAGAAATCATTTGCATGGAAGCATTAGAATTCATTAATTTCACTAATTACATAGTGAAGAAAACATCTGTTTTCTTCACTAAAGAGCAGACATTAATTACAGGTCTTACCTGTTCATCTAAAAATAGTTGCAATATGTTCAGTTCTCTCTCTAAACTGTTGATTTTTAGATGAAGTCTTATGTCATTATGGAGCCTGTAAGACCTCATTAATAAAGCAATTTTCAAATAAAATTATGTTAACCAAAAGACAATGGAATTGATAGATTCCCAAGAGATTTTTCAAATTAGAACACTCATCTTTTAATCCACAAAAATCTGGATTTTTGCAATTTGTTTTAAAATTGCAAGTATACTAAACTTTACATACACCTACAAGCATAGGGAAAGGTCCTGCTTTGTGCAACTTCTTTCATCACAAGTGATGAAGTTGGACGAAAGCAGTATAACAATAGATAAGCTTTCTAGATAAGCAAACCTTATCTAAAAAAGGATTTTTATAGTAAGATAATGAGCTACTCAGTATACCAAGATAGCATGTACAGAGAGATAAATACAAGTTGAATATGCTTGTAGCAAGTATGCTTATTCAAGTGTTGTGTCCTGACAGTTCAGAAGTTATTGTTACTTAGTTGTCAGCCATGTCAAGTGTTGTTAGCTAGAATAAGTTGCTTGAAGCTAGTAAGGAATTTCAGGTAGAATTTTAGAGGTTTCAAAACTACAGCTTTTTTAAATAGCATCTAGACTGTCTTTATGAACTTCATTTGGTGGCATTTTCCAGCTTTAAAGAGTTCATGAGAAATAGGGCCAACTACCAAATTAGTTCACCTGTTACAATCTTCTTCTTCTTCTTCTTCTTCTTCTTATTATTATTATTATTATTATTATTAATTTTATTTATATAGCGCTGTACATTTGCACAGTGCTGTACATACAGTCTTATAGTTAGACGGATCCCTGCCCTCAGGCTTACAGTTTAAAAGACGACACAAAAGGAAAAGGGAAAGGTGGTGGGAGGGGGATGAGGTCCAGTGGTTCATCTCTCCCTCTGGGGCCTGGACCAAGGCAGATGGACTGGAGGGAGGGCACGGGTTCTTAATACATAGTTAAGAGGAGGCATCCTGGGGCAGATGGCACAATCCTGGGAACGCTTCCCTAAACAATATAGTCTTTAACTCAGTTTTGAACCTGGTTAGAGAAGTGATGAGGCATATATGTAGGGGAAGAAGGTTCCAGGAGTGCGGGGCAGCAAGCGAGAAGGGATGAATCTGGGACAGGGCAGTAGAAATCCTCGGCTGGGACAGGAGACCTTGACTACCAGAACGGAGGGTACGAGAAGGAGTGTGAGGAGAAAGAAGTTCAGACAAGTAAGGAGGGGCCAGTCCGTGGAGGTCTTTGAAAGTCAATAACAAAAGCTTGTACTGGATGCAGAAGGGGAAGGGGAGCCAGTGAAGGGAGGATAATAGGGGAGAAACATGGTCAAAGTGGCAAGCAGATATGATAATACGTGCAGATGTGTTCTGGACAGAGATTAAAAGATAGAGGAAGCCCTGTCAGAAGATGGTTACAATAATCTAGTCGTGAAACCACTAGGGCATGGACCAGAGTCTTGGCAGTGGAGGCTGAGAGGAATGGACAGATTTTTAGCAATGTTGTAAAGAGAGAATCTACAGGTCTTGGCGGTGGCCTGAATCTAGGGGATAAACAACAGAGAGGAATCAAAGATGAAACCAAGACTGCGGGCTTGCTGAACCGGATGAATAGAAGTGCCATCAACAGGAACAGAAAAGGAGTATTGAAGGGTGGGCTTAGGTGGGAAGATGAGAAGCTCTGCCTTAGACATGTTGAGCTTCAAGTGCTGATGTCGCATCCACTGAGAGATGGCAGCCAGACAAGAGGAGACTTGCTGTTCAAGCCCCAGTGAAACGTCAGGGGTGGAAAGATACAGCTGAGTGTCATCAGCATACAGATGATAGGACAAACCAAAAGAACTGATGAGTTTACCAAGGGATAATGTGTATAGGGGGCCCAGGACAGAGCCCTGAGGAACTCCTACAGATAAGGTAACGGAGGAGGAAGTCTGACCACCTGTGACCACGGCAAAAGATCGGTCTGACAAGTAAGAGTTAAACCAGTAGAGAACAGAGTCGGAGAACCCGAGGTCAGAAAGTAAGTCAAGCAAGAGACAGTGATCCACTGTGTCAAAGGCCACAGACAAATCTAGAAGAAAGAGAATAGAGTAGAGGCCATTCACCTTGGCCTGCAAGAGATCATTTGAGATCTTGGTGAGGGCTGTCTCTGTGGAGTGCCGTGGGCGGAAACCAGACTGAAAAGGGTCCAGGATAGAGTTGGCTTCGAGAAACTCAAGACAGCAAGAAGAAACTACCGGTTCCAGAACCTTAGAGAGGAAAGGAAGAAGACAGATCGGACGATAGCTAGACAAAGAGGAGGGATTGAGAGAGGGTTTCTTCAGAATTGAGGAAACGAGAGCATGTTTGAAGTCCGAAGGGAAGGAACCCGAGGAGAGAGACAGATTAAAGATATAGAGGAGCGAGGGCAGAAAAGAAGGGGTTATAGAGATTAGAAGATGGGAGGGGATACGTTCAAGAGAACAAGTTGTAGGTTTGGAAGAATTTAGGAGTGTAGAGAGTTCATCCAGAGAAACAGGTGGAAACACAGAGAGTTTATTAGTCGAAGGGACCAGGAGATTAGTGGTAGGAGGCAAATCAGGAGGAACAATTTCAGATCGAATAGTAGTGACTTTTGTAAGGAAGTAGTTGGTGAAGTCAGTTGGGGAAAATTATGAGAAGACAGGGGTAGAGGAAGGTTTTAGCAGTGATTTGAAGCAGGAGAACAAATGCTGCATGCTCCTCTCATTGGCGCAGATCAATGATGTATAGTAATTCTGTTTTGCCATAGACAAGGCGCGTGAGAAGGATAAAAGAACAAATTTGTAATGAATAAAATCGGCCCACTCCCTGGACTTTTTCCAAAGATGTTCAGCTGCTTGAGAGCAGGACCTAAGAAACCCGACTGTGGGAGAGAGCCAGGGCTGAGGCCTAGACATAGAGGAGGACGTGCGAACAGATAGAGGGGCAAAGCTGTCAAATGTTGAAGAGAAAGTGGAGTTGAATAAAGACATTGCTGAGTCAGCAGAGTCCCCAAGATTTAGAGAAGAGAGAGAGGAATCCAAGGTCTGACTGAGATGATCAGAATTAACAGATTGAAGATTACGAAAAGTGCGTTGAACAACATGACGAGGAGGTGGGATATAAGTAAGAGTAAAAGAAATTAGATGATGATCTGACAATGGATAGTCAGATGCCAAGTAGTCAGAAATGACACACTTGGTGGCGAGAACTAGGTCAAGGCAGTGACCAGAGGAATGGGTTGGAGAGTTGGAATGCGGTTGAAGATCGAAAGAAACTAAGAGAGAGCTAAAGTATTCTTAGGATTGTCAAGGTGGATATTAAAGTCACCTAGAATCAGAGAGAGAACTGAGTCTGAGAGAAAAAAGGTGAGCCATGACTCAAAGTCTGAAAGGAATTGGTTAGCAGAACCAGGAGGGAGATAAATGACAGCAACCCAGAGCTGCAAAGGAGAACAGAGTCTAATAGAATGATACTCAAATGAAGAAAAAGTATAGCTAGGGGGGAAGAGAAAGGGGTTGAAACTGGCAAGAGTTAGACAATAAGATACCAACCCCACCTCCTCGACCCTCGGTGCGGTTTGTGTGGTAGAAAGACCACCAAACGAGAGGGCAGCAGAGGTAGCGGTATCATGGGCTGGGAGCCAAGTTTCAGTTAAGGCAAGGAGATTAAATGATCTAGAAAGAAAAAGATCATGAATTGCTGTTGCTTTTGGAGCGGCAGAGCGACAGTTCCAGAGGGAGCAGAAAAATGGGAGCTGGGAGATAGGGATAGGTCGAATAGGGATCAGATTGGGAGAGATGCAGGGAGCCATGGGAAAGGATGGATGCAGTGCCCAATAAACAACAGGAGAAAAAGTAACAATGACAAAAGCAAAAAAATAATATCCAACAGTGCTAGATAACATTGCCTGAATACCACAAGACAAACAGTATCTAGTAGATAGGGAAGAGGGTGGCTTAGGAAACCTTTGCCCAATGTCCCAGTTGCTGAGGATGATGGAAGGAGAAGTGGCTTCTGAGGAATGTTCCACTGGAGGTAGGAGGAGGGTGGTGCAGAGTGTGGCTGGCACTTCTTTCTTTCTTTGTCCCCTTCTGAAGATGAATGATCCACAGGAAGCAAGGGTTGGAGGTGAAGAGGCAGGGAGTAGAAAGTGTGGCTGGCACTTCTTTCTTTCTTGTATCGTACAGTACTGTGGCTGAGTACCCCCTGAGAGCCAGTAAGCCCCAATATAAAATTACATCTCAGCCATGAATCCATTAGGTAACCTTAGGCCCAGCCACTATTCTTTCAGCTCCCTGTCAATATGAGGACAATAATAATAATAATATAAAATTTTATTTATGTCTCACCTCTGTCAATGACAATCAAGGCAGCTTATAGGTTAAAATTTCATAGAATCCCATGTCCTAATATCCCACTCTCCCCTAAAACAACAATTAAACAATTAACTATTTAAAATCATACATTAAAATAAACAATAACAAATGGCTATAGTGGATTCAGAGGGGTGGTGGGTTCCAATTGGTGCTTCCAACGCACTTTTGTATTGGGCTGCTGTTTAGTGAAGACTGAGATATGTAAGCAAAGAACATTAATACTGCAGTATTTACACATTTAAGTATTGGTATTCCAGTATTCGTAATGATTCTGGTTGTTAGAACCTTGCAGAATAAATTTAAGCCAACTGGTAAAAATACTTGACGTTTTCAAATAAATAGAAAATGTGATACCTTTTAATAAATAGGTGAATAATTGTGTCTGACCTGTGCATAACTTTATAAAAAGTAGTTCAGGGTTAGGTATGTCTCTATTTTATTTATGTGCCTTGCTAAAGGAACTGAAAATGGCCAGCTCTCTTGTTGACATATGTGTAGCCCAAAGGTATGAGATGGCCTTGACTTTCAGAAAACAGATCACTCCAGTAGAATGACAGAACCAGTGTACTGTTTTGCTTAGTTAATGAAGTCAGACAAAAGCCTAAGCACAGTCGCAGTTTAGAGAAGCTCTGCTGGCACAAGCCTAATTAAAGATAAACTCCTAAAGCATTCATTTATTTTTCTTGCAAAATACTGACACAATTAAAGTACCTACAGCTTGGGAGAGGAGGGACTTTATGACCTCACTTATCCTCCCTAGTATATATGAGAGGATTCATCTTGGCACGACCATCTCAGAGGAAGAGATCATTGTAGCCTTTAATGGCTTGTCTCTTGGCAAAATGCCTGGCAGAGATTCATTTGGAGCCAATTCTTTAAAGCTTGATATACACTCCTTAGTACAGAGATCTTTTAAGTGACTGAGAGCCTATACAGACTGGCAATTTGTGCCAGCTTGTGGGTGGAGTTAGGGTGCAGTGTCTACATGGCACATGCCATGATGACGCCCCTCTGGCGCTGCATCTGCATGAAGCAGCACCGAAGGGGCATCATAAAGCCGCTCCACCACAGCTATGGCATCCCTTGGAGGGCGCAAAAGGGAGCTACATTTTGCAGCTCCTTTTTGCACTCTCCAGAAGCCAGATCGGAGCCACAGCGTGAGATGGCCACAGCCTCAATCCAACCAATAAAGTTAATACACCACTTGAGCCTGGAGTAGTCTTGATTACATCTTGGTGACCTAGATACTGTTAAACATTGTGGGATTTAAGCAGCATAACTGTAGAAAAAAGGCAGATTGGAGCTTTGGCAACATCCAGTCAGTGAGACTGGCATCAGTCAATGGAAGTTTAGCCAAGAAAAGGTGCAGGCTACTCCAGGAACAAGTATAAATAGGCTGAGTGAGGAGTGTGGAATTAGATAGAGCATTGGATAGGGAACAGAGAGGGACAGAGCTTTGAGTCAAAGGTTTATTAGACCCTGATGGGTTTAACAGCCCAGGTGGCTTGGAAAGGGTTTTGAATACCCAGGTTGGCCTAGAAAGAGGTCTAGTGTGGAAATTGAATTGGTGTAGCTTGAAAAGTCATAAAGTTGCAACAAAGTTTTAAAGCTCAAGAGTCTAGTCAAAAGCTTTATGTGGAACTGTACCCGAGAGACCACTCCTACAATATTATAACAGATACTGTAAATCTTTGTAACTGTTTAAGCACATAAACACTGCATCAATTCTGAATATTAGCCAGAAGAGAGATACTGTAACCAACTATCTTGTAAATAAAGTTTTCTTTTGTTTTGGTTCAATGTGTGGTCACTTGAGGTATTTTAAGAAACTATCAGCCAAACGCTGCCAGGGATTAATAATACTTTTATTGCTGAGAACACTCAAAATAATGAGTTTCCTGTCTTCCTATAGAGTGGCCCAGAGGTAAAGGAAAAGTATGGGAGTCACTTAAGTGAGTTTCAGGGTCTTGTAGTGCAATTTGGTGGCAGCTAGGGAGGCAGCCATTACAAAAATGGTGGGATAAAAAGACCCATTGTACTGCCATGAGAGAAAAATAATTGGGTGTGTGAGTCTCGCCTTCACAATCTCTATAGGAGTGCAGTTGATCACTTTATAGTGACCTCAGAAATGTAGCCCAGTGGAGGCCAGGTAAATCAAAGGATTTTAAATTTGCAATTGCATTGTACAGTATGCATCTCATGCTCCTATTATATCTCAGTATTAAGCCCCAAGAAGACCTACTCCCATTTTAAAGACCACATAGCATTGGTCCTGCAAGAACTACACTGGCTTCCAATTTGCTTTTGAGCTCAATTGAAGTTGAACTACAAAGCCATAAATAGCTTGGTGCCAAGATATCTGAAAGACCACTTCCTCTCACATGAGCCTACCAGAAATTTTAGATTTTGAGAGGAGGTCCTGCTGTGTGTCCCAAAACTTCATGAAATTAAGTTCATGGGAACACATAATAGGACTTTCTCTGTAGCAGTGCATCAGCTATAAAACTCTGGGAAATCAGGGTGGCCTCATCTCTTTTACGCTTCTAGCAGGCAGCCAAAACAATGATGATCTGCATGACATTCAATATTTGAATTTTAAAACTGGATTCTAGAGTGGTTTTTAAAGTGCTTTTAGGAGTTATTAAAGAATCTTTTGGTGTGTTTTAAAATATTTTAATCTTTGTATTGTTTTAATGGGTTTTTATTTAATTCATCGTCTTGTGCGCTAGGAGGCAATACAGAAATACTAGGAAGAAAAGAAGAAGAAAACAGCATATTTATATGCTTATTTATATGTGCTAAAAGCATAGATTTACTGCTGTAGTTTGAGAATTCTTAAATTAAAATATATCACTCATTCTGAATGTATTGATTTATGCATCTTTGTGTCAATATTAAGTCAAGTGACTTTCTCACTAAGTTAAAAAAGATCTGGCAGGACAGGTTACATTGAGTAGGTTGCTGTAAATTTATATTTGTGCCTCTTACCCCGGGATTAAGCATTCTCACCTTTTTGCCCTTTACTCTTAATGAGTATTCGAGTTTTGCAGTGTTCCATACACTAACCGAGATGTCCGTTTTCATAGATGTCATGAAAATAGTGACCTGTCAAGTAACTGCCTATAGCTATCCACCAGTTTAAACATAACTCCAGCTAGGCAATTCAAGGAAGTTCAGTAGGTTGAGCATCAATCCTAACATACATGAATTATAATCCTAATGAAACTGTGATGCATTAAGGCACTCTTGGTTCCAAGGGCACATCACAGGAACCATAGGATTGATCAGAAAATTTCCTTGACAGCAAGGTGGAAGGAGAGATCCCAACACTCAACACCCCTTCCTGGCTTCTCCTCATCCCCAGTTTAACTCTGACATGGGAAGGGAATGGGTGTGTTGGTGGTGTGCCAAGGTAGATTAGTGAAGAATGTAGATCCACTAGATCCACAGCCATCACATCTCTCAATCATGTCTGCAATACACAGAGGAAGTTAGGCATGCTTTGATGTTGGTTTAATGTAATGTCTTCAAATCATTTGCAGTGGTAGTTTTTACAAGTTTGGGGTAGGTGAGTTCGGTTTTTCTAATTAAAGTTAATTGCTCTAGTTCTATTGTTCTCATCCATGAAAACCCACTGGATGACCATAAGTTGGAAATGACTTAAAGGCACACAACAACAACAAAACACTATATCAATTAGAGGTGATATTTCCTTTCCCTTTTTTTTATTCCCTTCATTTTGAAAGTGTTAACATTTTTATTGGAAATGTTTGACTTTTACTTCCTCGCCTTGTATGGTTTGGTATTTGTCCTACTGTATTTCCTTAGTGGGACATGGAACTAGATTGAGCCCTGAACCCAGATAGGAAAGTAGCATACAAAGACTTTTGCCAAGGGTTCCAACCTGTCATCCTCTGCCCCCAGCCTAACTGAGAGACAGGAGCTGGTCAGGTGGACAAACTTTATTTGGAAACATCAACAATTTATAGAACTTTCAGCATTATGTGAACAGAGAGGAATTGTCCATGAGCAGACAGTTGTTTTGCATAGGTTGCAAGGCCTTCTAGAAAAAACAAAGTTTGCAACAATTCTAGCATAAACATCATTTTTGTTAGATAAATGGATGTTGTCAGGGTAAGACAGTCAGTTTAATTTTTTTATTATTATCTTATCTATGATATTGACCCAGGTCACATTTCTTGCAGTTACAGCAGCTAGCAAGAAGCAAGTGAGACAGACTTAAAATGGATTTCAGATATTTTAACCTATAGAATCACTTCCTAATTTCTAATGGTGTAAGAACTCGGAAATAAAAGGCTAAATGCTTGAAATGCTTTTGCTTCCAAGAACCTTATTTAAAACATTTGCAGTTTGGAGTCATCTTTGTGGCATCTGCTGTCTCATCTAGATTTTGTCATATGGCCTCTGTGAGCCCCTTGTTTAAACTACATTTTCTGATGGTTCATTTATAAGGCTTTGTTTTATTTGTATTTTCTTTCATTAGTTTGTTTTAAAGATTTATATCATATACTCAGATCCCTAGAGTACTGTGGGCCCTTGATATCTGCTGGAGTTTGGTTCCAGGACCCCTCATTAATACCAAAAATTGTGGATTCTCAGGTCCCATTAAATACATTGGAGTAGTAAAATGGTGCCTCTTATATAAAATAGCAAAATCAAGGCTTGCTTTTTGGAATGTGTGTGTGTATAATATTTTCAAGTCATGGGTGGTTGAATCCATGGATAAAGAATCGGTAGATACGAAGGGCCAACTATAATTTGCAACAGATATAATTCAGTCCAAAACACTGAAATTTTCCTTGGTGATATTGCAACTGAGATACAAGTTGGAGAAAAGTGATTAAAATTGGTTCTAATAGCTCTCTCATGATCGTGCAGCTATTGCCCATATGACCACCCTATCTAGGAATGCAGATTTCTCGTTGTAAAGGGCTTTGAAATATACATGTTTAATAAGTATGTATTTTTATTGTCAGAATGAACCTCAGCAAGACATGGACCTCTTCTTCACCAGCACAACCATGGAGAGGACTCTGGCAATTTTTGCTTTCCTTTTAAATTAGTCACAGTTTATCTTGATGTCTGAACAAAGCTGTGATTGACTTTAACTATGGGTTGATGAAATAAGTTAGCACCATAACCTATGACATGAAGTTGGCTTGTTACACCAATGGTAAAGATTAGCCATAGTTTATTTAGGGTTCAGAAAGCATGCTGAACTACAGTTAATTTGAAGTATAAACTTAAAGTTGTACAACAAAGTGAGGAATGGAGGAGAGAGTACATGAATTTGAGGACAACAGTTGCTTGTGTTTGTCACTGCAAGTAGTAGTTTGGCATTACCTCCAGATGCATTCAGTAATGTTTTCATTTTTTGTAGATTGGCCCATATTATTTATAAGGGAGTAGGAAGGGAGCCAGGATGGATAACAGACCTTAATCCTGAACTGAATCCTGGCAATAATAATAATAATAATAATAATAATAAATTTTATTTGTATACCGCCCTTCCTGCGATCAGGGCGGTGCACAGCATAAAAACAAACAATATAAAACAATACAAGTTATTAAAACATTAAAACAATGTTAAAACAATGTAACAATTACAATAGTAGTGTGTCAGGGCACGAAACCAATATGGGGGGAATCGCATGTGGGAAGATGTCAGGGGTATGCATGGTCAAACAAGTATGTTTTTAAACCCCTTTTAAATGCACTGAGAGAGGCGGCCAGACGAAGCTCGGTGGGGAGGGAGTTCCAGAGGCTAGGGGCCAAGATGGAAAAGGCTCTCTTTGAAGTTGTTGATAATCTAGCCTCTGGAACTCTAAGTAGCTGTTGCCCCGTGGATCTAAGTGTGCGGGGCGGATTGTGTGGGGAGAGGCGGTCCATTAGGTACATAGCTGCTCTTCTACTTTAGATCTATGTACTTTTCTATTTTGAAGATTGAAAATAAAATCCATATACAGTAGAGTCTTGATTATCCGACATAAACAGGACCGGCTGATAGTCGGATAACCGAAAATGTCAGATAATCCAGAGGGATTATCTGACTATCAGCCAGTCCCGTTTATGTATGTCTTCCTTCCTTCCTTCCTTCCTTCCCTCCCTCCCTTGTTCCCTCCTTGTCTCCTTCCTTGCTTACCTGCTCATGGCTTGGCTGCGGGGGGGGGGGTCCTCCTCTGCGGCCGAAGCATGCCAGACGGAGGCACATCCAAGGAGCCCCAGCCAGCAGCCTTCTCCTCCACCGCTGCCACCACCCTCACCGTGGGACAGATGCAAGCGGCATCCTCCAATGTCCTCCAGGGCTGCTGCCGAGGCCAGGCAGTGAGGAGGAGGAGGAAGACAGGCCTGTTCTGGGGCCTGTTTTGGGCCCGATGCCACCGCCGCCGCTGTGCTTGGGGCCTGTCCTGAGGCCTGTTCTGGCTCCTTGCCCATCGCGGCCACCATTCTTGTTCACTCCTACGTTTCCTGGATGACAGCACTCTGGCTTTTAGATCCCACCACTGCCACCACTTTTATTATATGTGGTGCGAACCGAACTGAATGAACCCTTTCTTGTTTGCCCACCACCTAGCTCTACTGAGGCACTAATGTTTTTGGTAGCGTGTTTCAAAAGCTCAACAGAGGCCAAGCAGTACTTAAAAACATTGATAAAGTTTATTTGTAAACTATAAAATAAATTATAAAATATAATTAAAGCTTTGTTTGTTTTATTTCTTAGTTACAGAAGTTCCTTAACAAATATCCCACAGCCACTCAGGCAACCTTATCTCAAATATTAAAGCCAAAATCTTCCTTTAACCTATAGGCTTATTCTGAGCCTCTCTTCCCTAGACTCCCTCAAGCCTATCTAGTCCCTACTAGACTTCTCAGACCCTTCCCTGGCCTATAACTATCCTATAAATGTTCCCTCAGGAACCCTAAGAGCACGCCCTCCTTCCGAGGCGTCCCTTTCCCTCAAAACTCCAACAAAATAAACTCCTCTTTCACTCCCTGTCAAGGCTCTTTTATAGCTCTGCCCAGCCAGCTTCTCATTGGCTGGACTCCTTGTGCTCTGTGATTGGCTGTTTCCACAGCCTGCTCACTACACCACTGTTCTTGGGGCCTATCCTGAGGCCTGTTCTGGCTCCTTGCCCATCGCGGCCACCATTTTGGGGGCGTGTCTGGGGGGGCGTGTCCTAATTCAGACGACGTCAGATAATCCGGAATGTCGGATTACCGAATGTCGGATAATCAGGACTCTACTGTAGTTCGCTTTCAAAAAGTTTGCATATTTACCACAGGGTTAGGTTGGAGAGCTTGTGCACTGGCCTAAGCACGCGCACACACACACCCCTTAGTCTAATTTTAGATCCAGTTCCACTAGCTAAACAAAACTTTCTTAAGAACAGTTCTAAATACCTACAACCAAATTATATTCATGTACAAATTACAAATAGCTTTACATTGGTTTGTTCTCTTTAAAATGGAACTAATACTGATTGTTTGTTTTCTTAGCTAATATATCCAATAAATATACCATATTAGTATCTCTTTGTCTTAATATTGTAGTCCATCCTCTCTAATGTGAACTTCATTCACCACTATCAGGTTCATGTCCCCCAGACATCTGTTAACTCAATTGAAAGAAATCCCTTGATTATTTTTTTAAAAGGTAATTATTTAAAATTATTCAGGGTCTCCCATGGTGTTGAGATAATCATGGCTGAACTGTGTTGCTGAGTTAATAGCATAATAATATTCTCTTAGTGCACTTCAGTAAATGGTGTTTTTAAAATTCTTTCAGCTTGTCTTATAATTTCCCCTAACTGAAGAACCAATATGAATCCCTCATTCTGTTGTAAGATATTCCAAGATTCATAATATTATATTATGTACAGGATATTATTTTCTTTTCCCAGGCTCTTTTTCTTTCAAACTTTATGTAGCAAAAGCACAGCAACATTGCTAGCTGTATACTCAGTCATCTGTTTAATCCTTATCCCCTTCGCATTGTCAATACCCATCTAATTCCACTTTAACAACAGTAATTGGCTGATGGAGTAGCAGATATAGATTTGTTTTCCTGATGACTCCTTGACTTTTTTCCTCTAGTAATACTAATAGAATTCCAAATCCTTACTGGTGTGATCATGTCATGAGTAGGTCAACAGTCATGTCAAGGTCCTATTGGAAACTTCATAGCCGACATCTTAATTTAGACTTAGCTATTCCCCCCCCCCCCCATGTGCAATTGTAAGCAATTCTTTCAAGTCTTTCAGTCATTCCATTATAATAGAATTCATTTAATTCAAAAGGAATTAGTTCATGATGTGAATGTATTTGGATCACTGCAGTTCAATAAAAATAAATCTAGGTGCATCTATTCTGAATTCCTTATATCTTTCAACCTGGAAGATAGAATTGTTTATTTAAATATTTGCTCCTCTACAGATTTTTTGTGTTAAGCGTATTTACTTTTTTTTTTTTAACTTTTGCCTGGTAAAGTGGTTACTACTTATCACATGCCATCAAATTATTTGTCAGGAGATCCTTTGACACCTGCATAAGTGCTGATTGAGTTCTCATCAAACCACTGCCAATCAATGCAAAAATTTACTCACTTGAGTTTTCTGCACTAGGTGCCTTAATCCACCAATCACTTCTGTGCTGTCCTGTTAATTCTATTCTTGCTTGCTCAGAATCAGTATTTAGAGCCAATCTAAATGTTTACTTAGAAGGCAGTTCCATTAATTCAAAGTGTAGTTTACTTGCAAGTAATAATGCTTACCAGTAGTCTCGCAAATTTATACCTGTATGGTATATTGCTTTCTTCTGCTATAATTGCACATCCTTGTCACCAAAGTAAGTTTTTGTCAACCCAAATCAGTCCATGGTTTCTTGACTAAGGTAGATATACATCAGAAAGTAATGAAAGATTCCATCCCGATCCTAAGCAGAATGGCTATTTATCTTGTGCACAAAGATGAGACAGGTTGGACACATCAGAACTTCTTTCTCCTCACACTCCTTCTCATACCGTCCACTCTGGTAGTCAAGGTCTGCTGTCCCAGCCAAAGATTTCCACTGCCCCGTCCCGGATTCGTCCCTTCTCACTTGCTGCCCCTCACTCCTGGAACCTTCTTCCCCCACATGCACACTTCATCAGTTCTCTAACCAGTTTCAAAATTAAGTTAAAAACTCTAGTGAAGCGTTCCCAGGATTGTGCTGTCTGCCACAGGATACCTCTTTTTAACTATGTCTTAAGAAGCTGTGCCCTCCATCCAGTCTGTTTGTTTTGGTCCAGGCCCCAGAGGGAGAGAAGAACCACTGGACCTCATCCCCCTTCTCACCACCTTTCCCTTCTCCTTTTGTGTTGTCTCTTTTAGATTGTAAGCCTGAGAGCAGGGATCTGTCTAATTATAAGACTGTATGAACAGCACTGTGTAAATTTACAGTGCTATATAAATAAAATAAATAATAATAATATTAATAAATCTAAAGCTGGGATGGTTGCACTGACTGTTTTTTTGTCTTCTCAAGAACATCACATATAGGAATGAGCATACTGCATCCATGTTAAGATTACTCCACTAGCTGCCAGTTAGTTTCTGGGCAAAGTATAAAGTGTTGGTTATTACCTTTAAAGCCCTGCATGATTTGGGCCCAAGTTACTTATAGGATCGCCTCCTTCCATATAGTTCACCCCATACACTCAGGTCTTTTGGGGGACATTTGTTTCATCCAGCCAGAGCTAGACTGGCAACTGTCACCCAGAGGATATTACCATCTCCTGCCCCTAGACTTTGGAATGACCTGCCAGCAGAGATTTGACAGCTCAGTATGCTACCTGAATTTAAAACAGTATTGAAGACTTACATCTTACAGTAGGCCAACCCAGTCAAACTTAAATTGCAAATTGTATAATTAGAATATTTTAATTTGGATTATTTAAATGATCAATGATCATTTTCATCCTAGGTTTCTTTATTTTAACTTATATGTTTACTGGACCATTAAATATTCTTTTTCAATATGTGTTGTACCCTGCCTTGAGCCATGGGGATATGAAGGTAAGAATTAAAAAAAAATATTGTTTATATTATCACAGTTGCTCTTTCACAGTCACCATTTTTGTCTCCTTTACAGCTAAGGGGGTTTGGTTCCTGTTTTAGGATGGTGACGCCTTAAAGCAGCATATGCAATTAATTTAGACCTTTTTAGAGTCTGTGTGAGTATTGTTGCTGTTGTTTTGAATGTAGGGCTTGGGTTTAAATGATGAGCTTTGTGGTTTTAACTTTTGTATGAAGTGGGAAGTGGTGGTCTGGAAAGCTCCAGTGAAGCAGGGAAGGAAGTGGTGCTTCCCTCCATGTAAATAATTTGTTACGTGCCCCTAAGTTTTACACTTGACCTATCTATGTATCGTACCAAAATCCATGATTTTGACCCTAAAACCTTCCCCCAACTTATACATGAGGTTGACTTGTGCACGAGTATATACAGTACAACATTAGGACCTAATTCTATCCAATGAAATAGTTCTCAGTCTGTAATACAGAAGAAATTCTCAGCTCACTGGCCCTGCCTCAAGAAATCTTCTAAAGCATAAAGTATTTGTCTGATCAATTGATACTGGGAAGCATAACTTAGTGCCCAATTTATCAAGCAAACCTTGATTTTGCCATTTTATGTAAGGGACACCTTTGTACTATGGAATCAACCCCCGGCCCACTGTATAAATTTGCAGGACCTAAGCAGGGCAGGGGAGGACAGGAAACCAAGAAGCAGGGCAGGGGAGGACAGGAAACCAACTGAGGCTTCTGTACTTTGGCCACATCATGAAAAGGCACAACTCACTAGAAAAGACATTGATGCTTGAAAAAGTGGAGGGCAGTAGAACAGACTCTTTAGAGACCAGACTCTAAAAAGGTCTAAATTAATTGCATATGCTGCTTTAAGGCATCACCATCCTGAAACAGGAAACACACCCCTTTAGCTGTAAAGGAGACAAAAATGGTGACTGTGAAAGAGCAGTAGAAAGAGAGATAGACTGCACACCAAATAACTAGACTCAGTTAGGGAGGTCAACGGCTTGAATCTACAGGACTTAAGTAGAATAGTGGAGAAGCAGAATAGCTTGAAGATGTCTAATTCACAGAGTCATCATGAATCGGGGCCAACTCAAAGGTGGTTAACAACAGCCAGGGCTATGAAACTGGGGGACCAGAGTTTGAATCCCTGCTCAGCCAAGGAAAGTTAAGAAGATGAAACTGGAGGGTGAAACAGATGGCCCTGAAGGGGTGGTGTGATGCCACCCCTGAGAGAGCCAGATTGGGGCCACAGCAACCACATGCCACGACCCCAATGCAGCCAGCTTCTGCTCCTATTTGGGGCAGAAAGAAGCCTCCTTTTTTTCCGCTGCCACAGCTTTTTGGCATTTTTTTAGTGCATCTAAATGCTGTGCCACCAAAACACCGTAAAGCCAGTGCACCTGCGGTCAACTGTGCAGCTTCCCGGCGGCTTGGGGGTGGTGTCAGAGTTTGCAGCGTCTAAACATCGTGCTCAGGCACCGTCCCCAAGCTGGTGCAAAGGGGCCATTTGCTTTGCCCCTGAGGCTATCATATTTTGGCCACATCATGAGAAGGTGTGACTCACTAGAAAAGAGATTGATACTTGGAAAGATGAAGGGCAGTAAAAAGAGAGGTAGTCTGCATACCAGATGACTAGACTCAGTCAGGGAGCTCATGGGTCTGAATCTACAGGAGCTAATGGGTGGAGAAGAAGTATAGTGGGGGCTTGAAGATGTCTCATTCATAGGATTGTTATGAATCAGTGCCTACTTAAGGGCAGCTAACAACAGCCAGGGCTAGGAAACTGGAGGGCCAGAGTTTGAATCTCTGCTTGGCCATGGAAACCCATTGGGTGACCTTGGGCAAGACACATTCTCTCAGAGGAAGGCAAGGGCATTCCCCTTTTAAATAAATTCTTCCAAGGAAATCACATTACAGGTTCACCTTAAGGTCACTATAAATCAGAAAGGACTTGAGGGCACTCTTCTACAACTATACTAAGGTTGTAGCTCATTGGATTGTTACTGTTGAGAACAAATTTGAAATATAGCCCTGATCTCTTGACTGCTTGGTGAGGTTTCAACATCCCCCTCGCGGCCAATGATGTTCCATCTGGTGCGGCTCGGGAATTCATGGAGACCATGACAGCCATGGGCCTGTCTCAGCTTGTCATGGGTCCAACACATTTTGCGGGGAATACACTCGATTTGGTCTTCTGTATGGACATGGAAATTCCGTGGGCGGAAATTACTAATATTTCCGCCCTGTCATGGACGGATCATTTCTTGGTGGAGGCAAGCATTAAGGCATCAACCCAGATCCCCTCCGGGGGTGGCGGACCGATTAGAATGGTCCACCCTTGAAGGCTGATGGAACCCGAAAGGTTCCAAGAAGCCCTAGAGGGACATATGGTTGGAAGTGACGGCGACACTGTTGATGCCCTAGTTAACATCTGGGATACGGATCTCTCCAGGGCTATACACAGTATCGCTCCCAAGTGCCCTCTCAGGCCTGATTCCAAAAAAAAGCCCTGGTACACGGAAGATCTCCGGGCCAAGAAGCGGGTTCTGCGACGGCTAGAGCACGCCTGGCGGAAACATCAGCGTTTATCCGACAAGGCTCTCCTAGACCATCTTTTGAAGGACTACGGAGAGGCGATATGAGCAGCTAAGAATTCGTTCTATGCTGCTCGTGTCGCGTCCGCAGAGTCGCGTCCAGCAGAGTTGTTCAGGGTAGTGAGAGAGCTAACTCAGCTCCCTCTTGCCCCGAACCAGATCCTTGAACCTACTAAGGCCTGCTGTGACCAATTTAACAACTTCTTCGCGGATAAAATCTCTCGGATAAATGAAGATCTGGACGCCAGAATTAAGGCAGAATCCAGAGCAGAGGCGTCCAGAGCTTCCGTGGACTTGGTTGTACTGGATCAGTTTGAGTCTGTCAGTACCGAGGATGTGGACAAGATCCTTAGAAGTGTTAGGAGAACAACCTGCTCCCTCGATCCCTGTCCCTCGTGGCTAGCGGTACAGGGGGGACCGGCTGTGACATCATTGTTACGCCGGATTATTAATACATCTCTGAAGGAGGGGCGGTTTCCAGAAAACCTCAAATTGGCCATTATAAAACTGATATTTAAAAAGCCCTCCCTCGACCCCCTGGTTCATAATAACTATCGGCCAATTTCGCTATTGCCATTTTTTGGGAAGGTGATCGAGAGGGCAGTTGCGCTCCAACTTCAATCGATCTTGGATGAAACGGATTATCTAGATCCATTTCAAACTGGTTTTCGGGCGGGCTACGGGGTTGAGACTGCTATGGTCGCCCTGATCGATGATCTCCGTCTGGGCATCGACAGGGGTAGCGTGTCCCTGTTGGTGCTTTTGGACATCTCAGCGGCTTTCAATACCATCGACCATGGTATCCTTCTGGAACGCCTGGTAGAGGTGGGAATCGGAGGCACTGCGCTCCAGTGGTTCCGGTCCTACCTCTCTGGGAGGTTCCAGATGGTGCAGCTGGGGGACGTTTGCTCTGATAAGAGGGCCCTTACTTCTGGGGTCCCTCAAGGAGCTATTCTGTCCCCCATGCTCTTTAACATTTACATGAAACCGCTGGGAGAGATCATCCGGAGGCATGGGGCGCGGGGTTATCAGTACGCTGATGACACCCAAATAGTCTTCTCTATGTCTCCGACTGATGCAGTGACCAGGGATGGCGTCGCTCCTCTCGTGGCCTGTCTGGAATCGGTAATGGATTGGATGCGGGAAAACAGACTCAGCCTGAATCCAGAGAAAACGGAAGTACTCGTGATAGGTTCTCCCGGCCCAGAGATGGAGGTGGTTCCAACGGTCCTGAGCGGGCTCACGCTTCCCGTTAAGGACACTGTACGCAGTCTGGGGGTGCTCCTTGATTCGTCGCTCCACCTTACTTCTCAGGTGGATGCGACGGTCAGGAGCACCTGTTTTCAGCTTCGGCTGATTCGCCAGCTGCGTCCCTACCTGGACTGGAGGGACTTTGAAACTGTCGTACATGCTCTGGTAACCTCTTGATTGGATTTCTGCAATGCGCTCTACATGGGGCAGCCTTTGTATCACACTCGGAAGCTACAACTAGTGCAGAATATGGCAGCACGGCTGGTCACTGGAGTCTCCAGGGAATTTCAGCACAGAATAAGTAAAGAGACAGTACAGGAATACCTGGTTACTCTAAATGAATACAAATCTCCAGGACCAGATGAACTACATCCAAGGGTATTAAAAGAACTGGCAAAGGTGATATCGGAGCCATTGGCAATAATCTTTGAGAACTCCTGGAGAACAGGAGAAGTCCCAGAAGACTGGAGGAGGGCAAATGTTGTCCCCATCTTCAAAAAGGGAAAAAAAGAGGATCCCAACAATTATCGTCCAGTTAGTCTGACATCAATACCAGGAAAGATTCTAGAGCAGATCATTAAGCAGAGAGTCTGTGAACATTTAGAAGCCAATGCCATAATCACAAAAAGCTAACATGGGTTTCAGAGAAACAGGTCATGCCAAACGAACCTGATCTCTTTTTTTGATAAAATTACCAGCTTGGTAGATGAAGGGAATGCTGTGGATATAGTTTACCTCGATTTCAGTAAGGCCTTTGACAAGGTTCCCCATGACATTCTTCCAAATAAGCTTGCAAAATGTGGGATAGACAAGTTAACTGTTACATGGATTTGTAATTGGTTGAGTGGCCGAACTCAAAGGGTGCTCAACAATGGCTCCTTTTCATCCTGGAGAGAAGTGACCAGTGGGGTCCCACAGGGTTCTGTCCTGGGCCCAATGCTGTTCAACATCTTTATTAATGATTTGGATGACAGAATTGGGAGCATACTTATCAAATTTGCAGATGACACTAAACTAGGAGGAGTAGCTAATGCCCCAGAGGACAGGATCAAAATTCAAAATGACCTGAATAGACTAGAAAGGTGGGCCAATGCTAACAAGATGAAATTCAACACAGAGAAATGTAAGGTTCTGCACTTAGGGAGGAAAAATGAAATGCACAGATATAAAATGGGGGACACCTGGCTGAATGAGACCACATGTGAAAGGGATCTAGGAGTCCAAGTAGACCATAAGCTGAACATGAGTCAACAGTGCGATGCGGCAGCTAAAAAGGCCAATGCAATTTTAGGCTGCATCAATAGAAGTATAGTGTCTAGATCAAGGGAAGTAATAGTGCCACTCTATTCTGCTTTGGTCAGGCCCCACCTGGAATACTGTGTCCAGTTCTGGGCACCACAATTCAAAAAGGATGTTGAGAAACTGGAGCAGGTCCAAAGGAGGGCAACTAAGATGGTGAAGGGACTGGAAACCATGCCCTATGAGGAACGCCTTAGGGAACTGGGGATGTTCAGCCTGGAGAAGAGAAGGTTAAGAGGTGATATGATAGCCCTGTTTAAATATTTGAAGGGATGTCATATTGAGGAGGGAGCAAACTTGTTTTCTGCTGCTGCAGAGACTAGGACGCGGGATAATGGATATAAATTGCAGGAAAAGAGATTCCACCTCAACATTAGGAGGAACTTCCTGACAGTAAGGGCTGTTCGACAGTGGAACACACTCCCTCGGAGCGTAGTGGAGTCTCCTTCCTTGGAGGCCTTTAAACAGAGGCTGGATGGTCATCTGTCAGGGATGCTTTGATTTGGAGGTCCTGCATGGCAGGGGGTTGGACTAGATGGCCCTTGTGGTCTCTTCCAACTCTATGATTCTATGATTCTATGCCACATAACACCCGTACTAAAAGATCTTCATTGGCTGCCTATTCGCTTCCGGGCTCAGTACAAAGTGCTGGTTATTACCTATAAAGCCCTAAATGGCTTGGGCCCAGAGTACCTGAAGGACCGTCTCTCCCCACACTTAGATCTTCCGGGCAGCAACTTCTTAAAGTTCCAGAGGCCAGACTGTCAACTACTAGTAAGAGGGCCTTTTCCATCGCCGCCCCGAGCCTCTGGAACTCATTGCCCACGGAGATCTGCTTGGCTGCCTCCCTAACCCAATTCAAGAAGGGGTTAAAAATGTTTTTATTTGAGCAAGCTTACCCCTGATTTCCCCCGCTCCTACTCTTTTTGCGGCTATTTTTCTCCCACCATGATTGAACTGAACCACCGTTATTCTTGGGTTGTAATCGTAATATTGTTTTGATTAACTGTTTTTAACCTTTGTATATGTTTTAACTTTTCTGTGTGCGCACCGCCCTGATCACTGGAAGGGCGGTATAAAAATAAAGATTTATTATTATTATTATTATTATTATTATTGTCAGAGTGGTTTAAATAAGAGCTTGCAAAAAAGGAATAATAAAAGTTATTGTTATTTACTCATTACTTTTTGTTCCTCTTTTTAAAAACACCAACACTAAAAGTTTGATTGAGAATGGCATAAAATTTGAAAGAAAGAGAAAACCCAAAATATCCCTAAGAGTAAAAATGCTCTTTAAAAGTAATGCAAAAATATTTTTCATTGTACTAAAAGATAACAGTGTTCTGGCTCATTATGTTGCTTTTGAATTGTAGCATTGCTTCATTCTTATTACCAACAAAAGTAACTGTTTTAAAAAAAAGTTAAACAGTTAGAAAAAGTTAAAAATAATGGTGTTTCTTACTTCCATCTTACTTTCAAGCTTTAAAAGTATGTTAAAAAAGTCAGAGTATAGAAATTCGGTAATATTACTGTATCCAAAAAAGGAAGGAATTTATATTTAATGTTGTTTTTGCTAATCTTTGCATTAAGTTTTTATGTTTTCTAAATGTTAAGCTAGTAATAATGTTTCATCCACTTTGTTGGGTTACATAGTTAACAGCCACAGTAGGTTGGTACCGAAAGGACAACTACCAGTTTTGACAGTGAGAATTAATTATGAAATAAAAGACAGATTTTTGCTCAGGCAAGAATTAGCCTAGCAGTTCAAAATATAAACAGTCACCTTGAAATCACATAACAGGGAGTGACACCCTTTCTTTGACTATAGGCTAGATAGATCTTGTGCAGTTGAGTTAGACTGATCAGCTGTTTGTCTATTGTGCTTGTTGTTCTATTTAATTTATTTTGGAAATAGTTGTTGCCTTCCTTTGACATTCTCTCAAAGTTCACATGTGTTAAATAATGCACGAAGAATAACTAAGTTTATTTTTTTTTCTCTTCTAAAGAGGATGAGATAGTTATCAGAGGTTATTCTTTCTAAGTAGAGAAGGGTGACATTCAACACAATGTTTAAATATAGAAAAGTTGTAGTGTTTTCAGTTTCTTTAATTAGCTTTTGCATGAGTCTCTGTCGTAAACTGCTGGCTCTGTATTTTGTTGTTCTGCTTTCCAGGTGACCACAATTACACTTTATGAAAGCTTCTAATACATGTAGCCTTATTTTATAGTAACAATGGCCTCCCCAAATAAGCTCATATTGGCTAATACAGAGATTCCTTCTTTTAAGTAGGCTAATGTTGAAAACACAAAGAAGTACTGGAGGGTAAGGAGAGGACATCTTTTGGATAAGCTTTCAGTATGATGCAAGTGAAGATTGAACTTCCAGTGGTACAAAAGACTTCTTTTGGCTAATGTTCTGAAGTTTTTATTGTTTGAGATCATACTGAGCACAAGACTGTGTGCTTGTTGTTGCTCCCCCTCCCCTAAAAAGCTCAACATCTGTGAATGCCCACCAAGAAAAACTTCTGATAACACTATTCAGTAGAGGGCAAATAAAGGGTATCATAGGTTATATGATGACATGTGCCAGTAGCATTGTTTAGTAGTCTGTATGTCTGGCCATTTGTGTTTGCAATATATTGTTGTCAAACTACATGATTTCTCCACTATGACTTTGATTCCCTAGGAATATGACAGATGTACATGATTCTGTCAGAGTTCCTTTGTTGTCCCCACTGCGTACTAGTAAGGTGTTTCTGCACTAACATGGGCACTTGCTTCAGTGCTCCTATTTGTAACCCAGACTTCTTGCTAGAGGAAAACATTGAGGTATTTCTATCTCTATGTCTGATACACAAGTTGCACTTTTTGTCAAGTTTTATAATGCTCTTCTAACTCTTAAAAAGTCATGTCAAATTGGTAGGGTCACACAATTGACAACTCATGTGCAGTTCTGTTCCTCTTTAGCTATAATTGTTATGGCAGCGGGCTATTGTTTGGTATCTCAAGGTGGCAGGACTAGTAGTCACTTTGTGTTCACACAAAAGCCACAATGTCTTGCCTACCTTTGTGTATTGGTGAGTAATGAAAATGCATAAGCATATAGCTTGTTCACTTTTCCCGTCTTCGGCCTCACTTATTATGTGTGATACAGGCCAATAAGAACAAGGTAAATATAGTTTTGTTTTTAAGTATGTAGATCACCTGCCAACATTTGCCATGAATGTTCTGCAAATTCCATTGTGATACGGCTGTCTAATAGGTTGATCAATGGTACAAACAAACTGGTACAGATCTGGAAACTACCCACATAATACTGCATTATCTTTATGTTCAATGTGCCACAAAATCACTGAGGTTTAGGTTAACATTTTCTAATGTCTTGATAAGTTTGGTGATTGGTTTCCCTGCTATAATGTTGATGCAATTCTTACTTTCTTGTGGAGCTTTCAGGCTGTGTGGCCATGTTCTGGAAGAGTTCCTTTCTGACGTTTCGTCAGCATCTGTGGCTGGCATCTTCAGAGAATGATAGCCTGGAAAAGGATTGGAGATGTGTGTGTATATATATATATATATATCTCCTGTGTGACCCTGGGAAGGAAGGAGTAATTTGCAAATGTATTGTTCTATTGCTAATGGGACTGTCATTAGCAACAGAATAATACATTTGCAAATTACTCATTCCTTCCCAGGGTCACACAGGATATATATATCCAATCGTTTTCCAGGATATCATTCTCTGAAGATGCCAGCCACAGATGCTAGCGAAACATCAGAAAGAAACTCTTCTAGAACATAGCCCGAAAGCTCCACAAAAAAGTATGGATGCTGAAAGCCTTCAACTCCACATTGATGCAATTATTACTTCATGTGGAATTCATGGGGATGGGAAATAATGGTTCAGCAGTAATTCATGCAAAAAAGACTTTAGGGTTATTGTTGGTCATAAACTATACATGATCTAGCAGTGCAGTGCTGCAGCAAAAAAGGTAAATTTTTACCCTGTGTAATAAAAACTTAGTTTCCACAAGTCGAAGGAAGTCC
Source organism: Urosaurus nigricauda (assembly GCA_034509955.1). Lineage (NCBI taxonomy): Eukaryota > Metazoa > Chordata > Lepidosauria > Squamata > Phrynosomatidae > Urosaurus > Urosaurus nigricauda. Next base: position 343,151,008 of record JAOEGL010000001.1, read on the forward strand.
TAATCCTACTATGTAGTCCCACTGTGTAACTAACTGGTCAGGCACCACCTGGAGTACTGTTACTTCTGGGAACCTCATTTAAAAAAGATATGGACAGGTTAGAATAGATTCAAAGAAGGGCAACAAGGATGATAAGAAAGATGGAGAATAAAATATATGAGTAAAGAATGAAGGAGCTGGGCATGTCCACATTGGTGATTGAGCATGACATGAAAGTGGGTAGACCTGTTCTCTCTTGTGCTCCAGAAAGTAGGGCCAAGTCTAATAATATGAAATTACAGGAGAGTAGACTTTGACTGAACATTAGAAGGAACTTTTTCATAGTAAGAGTGATTTGTCAATGGAACCAATTTTCTAGAGAAAGACTCTGGACCACTACCTTCAGAAAGAATCTAGACAGCTACCTGCTGGGGATTCTTTAGCTGAAGATCCTGCATTGAACTCCCTGTTGGACTTAATGGTTGTGGGGTCGTTTCCAGCTGTGCTTCAGCACTGTCATTCTGTTGGTCTGAAGGTTGAAGCATACCGGGTAACATTGTACTAGTATAAGGGTTTTCTGTACCACTGACAGGTCTTATCATCACTCACATCATACTGATAACCTTTTCAAAAGGTGCCCTCTTCTTATACTGCAATAGTGCTTTGTGTTTTCAGCATTTGCCTACTAATACAAGGTTTCTCATTGAAATCTGATAGTTGTACTTATCTCCAAAACTATATGTTCCTCTATGTCCTTTAGTGTGTTATGTGGTCTAACATAGACAAAGGAGAAAAACCTACCTTGGTTATGCAAATGCCATCTAAACAAATCTTGCCAAATCTTGTCTGTGGTAGGATCTTCTTAAGATCGTCATAAGTCAGAAATGTCATGAAGGTATGCAACAATAATGGCAAAGTTGTCCAAAGGATACCAGATAACCCTCATGAGCCAGATAATAATTATGAATATGGTCACCAGTACAGTGTTTCAGGTATATGCAACTGTTGTTAAGATTAGTTCAAAATAACTAACTCCAACACAGAGAGAGGCGGGATACAAATAAATATTATTATTATATTATTATGTGGCCATTCCAGGAAAACCAGAGTTGCTGGACATCAATAGATGCTGGCACGTCTTTGATTATAGAAAGCTTGGAGGCAAACAGCTAGCTGGTTTTGGGGTGATCCCATTGTCCAAAGAATTTAATAAAAGTGCATTTTTATTCCACATCTTGATTTTTTTTTTTTTGAAGTGTTGCATACATTACTTGGATGGGAGACCACCAATGAATACCAGGTGCTGTAAGCTGTATTTCAGAGAAAGGAACTGATAAAACCACCTTACTCCTTGCTTAAGAAATTCCTATGAAATTCATGGGGTCACCATAAGTTGGCAGGTGATGTGAAGGCGCGCGTGCATGCACACGCACAAACACACAAATAGTGTTTCATCGTGTTTTACTCGGCTTTTCTTTTAGTTTTAAATATTAAAATGTTAGCACGGGAAAGAGCACTCTCCACATCATCTACCATTTGTGACAACCAAAACTGCAGGATCCCTGAGTAAGAGGAAATTCAGTATAATCTTTTAATGCAGTGTTCCCCAAATGAAGTGGTGAAAGTTGTGAAAATTTGCTGTGGAACCACTGATACATATCATTTTCATCCAGACATCTGTGACAGTTCATTAAATTCTCCTAAAAATGTATTTGCCTCTTTGGCTGAGGTTTGGAGTAGTACTGTTGTTGCATCCATGGAAGCAGCTTCTGTGAGCACATGTGGACAAGCTGCAGAACTCTGGTGGCGCAGTGGTTAAATGCCAGTACTCCAGCCACTCATTCACAAACCATAAGGTTGTGAGTTCAATACCAGCAAGGACCTTGGGGTCGATTCAGCCTAACATCCTTCCAAGGTCACTAAAATGAGTAAAATTAGCTTACACTTTGTAAACCACTTAGAGAGTGCTTAAGTGTACTGATAAGCGGTATAGAAATGTACTTGCTATTGCTATTGCTATTGATGTTCAAGTAGTTAAGGCAAGTTTTGGTATCAAATGTTATGACAGTTTACCATGAAGATCTCTGATGTGGTTTTCTTCAATAATATCATATAGGAGCCTGTGTGTGCACGATCATGGTAAAACTGTCAAGAAGTTCTGAGAATTATTGACTACTCAGGTTAAATCTAAAGTGCTCATAAATCTCATTGTTCTTTCCCAGTAAATAGTCTGTTAAGGTGTCACCATTTTACTGTGCTAAGCCTTAAATAATTCAGAGATACAGGTTGAGCATCCCTGATCCAGAAATCTGAAATCCAAAAACCAAGATTCTTTGCTGCCAGTTGCTGACTTCCACCCTAAGTGTGGTGGCATGGCATTTCTGCTCATGTCTTTCAAATCCTCAATCTCTCTAGCCTCGCATCTTATACACAACACAAGTAAAGAAAAAAAAGAAACATGAAATTGGAGAGAGGTGGCAAGCTAAAAAAGAGAATGGGGACACACAGAAGGATTACTATATAAGTCTAAAAAAATTAGTGGAATTTTAGTTAAAATTTTGACCCAAAAAACCTGGTTTGATTTATCCACAGGTCACTGGAAGTACTGTACTTAAATTCTTATCAAAAAAGGAGCCGTTCCCTTCTTCCTCTGAGTAGTGTGGTGAAAAGCAAGGTACCAGGAGTACTTAAAAGCAGCACAACCACCAGCCCTCTACTCTCTCCACTAATGCACCACTTCTGACCTTTTTGAATGCCTGAGCAGGGAGATGGTGTCAGTGGCACCTCTTTGGCACTTCTCCTCAAAAGAATACTGTACTAAGAGAAATCAGGCCTTGGAGGATTTTGAATAAGACATTTGTGTATGTTTGTCAGTGTCCTGGACTGTGGCCAGCACACACAAACACATGCCGATAAGAAGGGCTCAGCAATGAAACCAGCTATGAAGCTGGGAGAAAGTCTACAGACCTTGATACTGTCCGAAAGAGCAAGCCAAGAGCCAAAGCCAGAGTCAGGATATCAGAGGTCACGGAATTCAGTTTGGTCCAGGGTCAGGGCAGTCAGAAGGTAGCAGTAGTCCAGTTCGTTCCAAAGTCGTAGATTCAAGGCAAACAAAGCCAACAAGGGTTCAGGAAACACGGAGCCAGTGCCGGCAGCAATCACACCAAAGGAACTTGCAATAAGCTCTGGCTAAGAGGTGGCCTTCCCCAGCTGGTTAAATAAGAGACGTCCTCCCTTGTACCAGCTGTAGCTTTTCTGCAGATTGTTTCTCTGCAAGCCTCCGGGACCAACGCAGGCAAGCACTCTCAGCTCTCCTTTCCTTAAAGGAAGGGATCTTCATGCTTGGTTCTTCCCCAGGAGCCACACTCAGCTGCTGAGCCTCTGAAGGGAGTTGCACAGTGCTAGAGCCTGACTGAGCCTCAACTCCTGGGGCTGGAAGGTCAGGGCTGTGGTCTGGCAGGGCAGAACTGGGACCTGGTATAGCTTCAATCTTGTCTTGCACCTGAGGAGGCACAGCCTCCTCCTTCAATTCCTCCTCTTGGCTGGTCATGAGAGTCAGTTTTTTGGAGTTAAGATCAGGCAAAGTTATCACATTAAATTTAAAGGTTATAATCATAGCTAATATCATTGCCATCTTTATTGCCTTGCTTGTCCATGCTTTTGACATTTGGGATTTTCTAAACCCAGCCCATGCCTGCTCACTTCCCCTACATATCATACAGCCATGATTTACTGTAGTTCGCTCCTCATTCACCCAGCTTTTAGGGTGAGCACACACAGTCCTGCCCACCAGAATTTTGGAAGATCTCTGGCATAGTTTGCCTTTGCTTTCCATCCTTTGTTACATGCCCCTATGTTTTACCTTTGACTTAATCATGGGTCATATCAAAACCCATAATTTTAGTTTTAGCATGAGGTAGACTTGTAATCACATGTATATCATATTTATTGCCCACTCTCTTCTCTGACTCTGTTCTTCACCTTTTACTTGCACAAAACAAGAATTGGGTGCTCTATATTAAAGAGCCTTAGTGAATGGTAATAAAAGGCCTTTTCTTATGAATTGAAGTTTTTTTCCAGCTATAGCAATAGCATTTATGTACTGCTTCATAGTGAACTCAGCACTCTCTAAGCGGTTTACAATTTGTAAGCCAAATGTCCCCAACAAGCTGGATGGAAGGCTGAGTCAACCTGGAGCCCTCTTGGATAGAACTCACAATGTAGCTGCAATACCACCATTTAACTGTGCCACCAGTGCTTCCTACAGTCTCTCTCTAAGCTATTCAGTTTGAAGGTGGCCTGATTCCTGAGTGTAGCTTCAGCTGTGAGTCCCTCATGAAGGATTAGCAATAAGGTGAATGGAGTGGGTCAGAAGAGAAGGCTGGCAGGTGAACAGAGAAAGGGCCTGGCTTATTTCTCTGCACCAAAAGTCGTGTTGTTGTGACCAGCCAAGATAAATTCCTTTTTTAAAATTGCTCTCTGTGTGTCTGTGTCTGTCTGTGTGTGTGCGTGGGGGGGGGGGGAGGAGGTTACCACAACCAAATTAAAAAATGCTCCAGCAACCCCTTTGAACATGTGTATGCCAGAGAGAGAGTGCTGTTGTGCCTGGGGGAGGTTGCCCATCTGGTTCCTGCCTTAATAAAAAACAGGGACTCATCCAGGTGCCTTGCTTGGCAGCTGTGTTCCTCTGAGCCAAGGCACTTTTCTTGAACCACAGTGGCACCTTTGAGGGGGGGGCTGCTTTTGTGGAGGAGGCTTGGGAACGAGTGTCATTTGTGGCTCCCCAATCCCTTTATCCCCATTTCCACAGCAAAATTCTCAGTATTTTTTGTCCAGATCACTGAGATGAAAGACTTCCCTTCCCAAATGGCTAGTTTGCTAAATGATAGTCAGTTTCCATTTCCTTTCCCTCTGTTGCCTCCCAGAGGTAGTGGTGGAAGGAGCTTGAAGCCAATGCAGCTTTGAATCTCATTCAGGAGAAAGGTGGGATATAAATGCAATAAATAAATAAAATGCTTCCGAGCAGTTTTCCCACAAAAAAACTGTTTTGAGAGAAAAGCGGGGGAGAGGGGGAGATATTGCCAAGAGAAGAATGCTGCAGATGCTGCTCCTTTTCTCTACTTGGGCCATGGAGTGTGTTTGTGAGGGACTCGTGTTCTTTGTTTTTTGTTCTTCATCCTCCTCCCCACCACTACCACCACCACCCTCCACCTCATTCATTCACTAATTGTTTTGTGTGTAAGACATGAAGCTGGATAGATATTCCAGGTATTCCAAAATCCAAAATATGAAACAATACTTGTCCCAAGCAATTCTGCTAAGGGATACATAGCCTGTACTAGGATCAGGCTTTCAAACAATCTGATTCTTTATGGAATCAGAATCATTTTTAGTTGGTAAACCTCTGGTTTTTTAAGAACCTTAAAACTTCCTGAAATGCTTGAAATGCTTAATTTATTAAGGCTACATTAGGGGACACTGGAAATCAAACTTGCTGTGCTTGAGGAACCTTTAATGATTCTGTTCTTTCTGTGGTTAGTATGTGCTATGATGCAAAGTCAGGACCTGCCACATGTCTGTCTTTGTAATATTCTTCCTTATATTAAGGTTTTTTTTAAAAAAATTCTCTCACCATATCTCATTGTACATTTATTTATTTATTTATTTATTTGCTTTTCCTTTTTTCCTTCAGTTATTTTTTTAGTAACTGGTGGTTTTAAAAGTTGCTAAACTTGCAGAACCTACTTGTCTTCAAGTGTAGGATTGAGCTGACACCATTTTTTTTTTATTAAGAGAACAAAAGCTTGTGCAAATGCATTGTTACAACTAATTTCAAGCAAAGCTGACCCTTTCATCTAGTTCAGGAGTGGGCAAAGTGAGGCCCATGGTCCCATAGGATCATTTTTGTGGCCCTCGGGACCACCCCAGGGAATCTCTTGGTGGTGGTGGGGGGGGTTTGTTTTGTTTTTGTTTGGTTTTTTTTTGTTGTTGTTGTTTTGGAAAACATTTTTTCCAAATAAATTTCTTTGCTTTAAATGTCCTCTAGGGCCTGGGAAGAAAATTTGCCATGTTTTTTGAGCCCCCTCTGGTCCATTTTAGGCCCAGAAAATAGCTTTGTAGAAACTAAGTAAACTGGAAGTCATTTCTGATCGCATCCTGTTTTGAGAAAAAAGGGCCTTTCCTGGGCCTGAAACGGCTGGGGGTGGGACTAAATACATGGTGAAAATGTTCCCCACAGCCTCTAGGGGAAATAAATGGAGCTTTTGCAATGGGTGTGTGTGTGTGAGAGAGAGATGCCAGCCCCCTAAGAGAATAATACAGCCCATTAACTTCCCACAGTTGCCCATCCCTGATCTAGTTGGAGAGAATTTAACTGTACTCTATTACCTGTAGTTTAATAGTGCATATACGTTCATGGAAACCAAGGTTCCACTCCTAATCAGGATTTACAGTGTGATTGCAAACACCAGTTAAGTGGTAAGCTAGATAATATTATGTTTAGTGTTGTTACACATGTAAACTAAAGCTATAGAGGCAACAAAAAGAAGTGAAGATTTTGTTTGCACTGAAGGTGTATGAATAGAAGAAGAGGGTGTGTGCTTGTCAATTTGCAGGAAGTTAGCATCATATCATAAAGCAAGTTGCTCATACACCTTAATAAACATAAGAATCTGTTGGTTTTACTGGCAATTTAATCTACGTGCCTTTCATCATTATTAATAAAATGACAATTTGGGCTTCAGTGAAATGAAATGAATGCAAAGCACAACAAATTTCTGTATTCATTAAATTCAAAAGCACTTGTTCTGCTCTTATTTGTCTGCAAACCAAAGCATAGTTTTTCATTAAAATTGCAGAAAAAGAGCCTTAAAATCAGATTTATATTGGCATGCTCAAAGTTACTGGAACAGAGACATAGTGATTTGGTGATGTAATGTTGAAGTCAAAATGGAGTATTTTGCTGTGCTGAAGAAAACTAATGGAAACATTCACTGGAGTAAGACAAATGGTGTTAAATGAGAAAACACACCATGAATTGCAAATGGAGCTGAGTTAATTTGTTGCTACAGTAGTGTTGCCCTACTGTTAAATGAAGGCTGTGTAATTATCTTGCTGGCAGAGATAATGTCAAAACCTCATTTCTCCTTACATGCCTCGTTTTTACATGAAGGCTAATTGAGCTGCAAGGTGACAACTGATTATATATGGCTATCATTGGGGTCCTCTTGCTCAATTTGCAAATAATGTTATCTTTCTTAAGAGATTATTTTTATATCGCTTGTCAAATTAGAGGCGGTAAACTTTTGGTGCTCTTTTTAGTATGTTTTCTGCTGTCATCAATACATCACCTTGGAAGATGCAGAAAATCCCAGTATTTAATTATCTATATATTTAAGATTCACCTGTTTGTCCTGCCTTTTCTTCAAGTATGCATGAACAGGCCAGTAATATCATATTTTGTGTTTGCCACTGTCAACTGGAGCTAGTATTCTGCTCAATTAACATTAGATTTCTGTTAGTGCAATGTTCATGCATGGCCCATTTGAACATTTATTTCCTCCTAGTTTTTTTCCTTTTAAAATGCTTGAAAAACAGTGTTACATTTAATTTTTAGTCCTAGCTAGAGTCAACTCATTGAATGAATTGCACTTGTTAAGTCAACACTTATCTAAGTACAATTGATTAAATCAATCTTCTGTAGCTTGGATTAAGAAGTGAGTGTAGCCCTTGTGCATTAAGGTAGTTTTACATTAAGAAGTCTTAAAAAGTTTCCAATTTCATTTATATTTGTATTGTCACAACTAAAATATAAATTTGTAGATTAAATCAGAATTGTGCAACTGTCTCGTTAGTAGGTTACTACAAACATATTATATGGCTCACATTTTTCCAGTTCTTTTTACTCTTCTCTAACCTGTGTTGAAAAGCTTTACCTTGTATAATGACTTTATTTATGCTATGGTTTTACAGTAAAGAGGTGGCAGATTGAGTTAGTATTTAACAGAGAAACACTAAAGAATCTGGTGTTATTTATTGAGTTCAGTGCTGTGAGTGTTTTGACTTGCAGACTGGCAGCAGGATATGATACTCAGCACGCAATACTTTACTTTGGGAGTAGTCTGCTTTTGAATTACTTGTCTCTTCATAATTGAAGAGTCCTTCATGTACCAAGGAGAAGAGGGATAGCTATCATTGTCACATGCTTCCTTTCAAGCTCATAGGCAAAACCCTGCATCACATTTTACCCTCAGTCATATCAAAATCCATAATTTTGGCCCCCAACCTGTCCTTGATTTATATATGAGGTCAACTTACTCTCTAATATATGTGGTATGTTAAGTTTACTCTAAATATTGGATCTGATTGATGCCTACCTGTTACCTGTTGAGCGGTACAGAAAAGTTCTGCTTAATTATTTGAGTAATATGTATTGAGCAACCAATATGCCTAGATATCAGATAGCCTCAGACTTAAACCAAATAATAAAATTACAATATACCCTGAGACTATTAATTAATTTTATTGGCTCTGCTAAAGAACACTCTGGTACAGCGATTAACAACAAACTAGCACACAAAATCTTTTTATTTACATTTTATATGCATAAAATCAGAGATTGTGGTATTTTGTCTGATTACCAATCCAAGCATAGATCAAATAGCAGAGGAAAAAGTGGACATCTCTATTTTGTATTTTTCTTTAGATGAGGAAAACTGCAAAATGGCCCATTTGTAATTTGTCATAATGTAGAAGAATATAAACATCAAAATCTGTTTCAGAAATTCCAATAATAAACCAGATTCCCTCAAAATAAATTAAAAATTAACCACCCATTAATTTTGTGGGGGGTTGCATATAAATAATGAAATAATGACAGCAGTTTAGTATTTAAAGCAACCAAATTTGTGACTTGTCTTAAATTATTGGCTCCCTGCCTATGCCAAATAAAACTTACCTGTACCAAATTAATTTGGGTTGTGTTTAGGTTTTTCAAGTCCATTAGCCAATAGTGTTGCTGATATTCTAACCAGAGTGGCTCCATTGCTTCAGGGCAGTGAATCTGCACTGGGTTTTATAGGAACTTCTCTTGAGTTTCATTGGGACTATCCAAGTTACTGAGAACCAGCTAGGTAGTGCTTTTGATGTTGGAGTAGGGCTCCAAGGGACTAGGGTTCTAATCCCTACTGGGCTACGAAAAACCCCTGGGTGACCTTGGATTAGTCACTTTCAACCTTGGAGGAATGCAACGGCAAACCCCCTCTAAACAAATATTGCCAAGAAAACCCCATGATAGGGATGTTTTGGGGTCACCATTAGTCAAAAACAGCAGAAGGCACACAACGTTCCCAGCAAGAGGTTTGGACAGTGGGAGAGAGAGAGAGAGAGAGAGAGAGGAGGCAGATTTCAAGAGGTGAGTGAGGATTCAATCATTAATCCTAGGTTTGTGGGTTAAGCTTTACCCCAGAGGTTTGTTTCTGACTTGCATTGCCAGCTTTGAAGGAGGCTTCAGTTGCTTCAGAGATTCAAATGGAGAGTATCCCTCCAAAATCAACTGCCTTCTCCTCTCCTTCCTCCCTCCATGATCCACTCAGACTGAAGGGATCAGAGAGGATTAACAAAAGGATTTCCAGGTGCAGGGAGTCTTCTTCTGCCCCATCGTCCCCTAAGTCTGGAGGTTTCACCCACCCCTTGGGGAGAATTTGGCCAAGACATTTATTTATTCTGCTTGCCTTTTTAAAAGAAGAGGCAAAGCTGGAACTGAAGGTGCAGCAGCCATTTTGATTAAGGGCAGCAAGGCAGAAGAGGAAAGGCCTGCTGCTTCTGCTAATTAATATGCCTTTAGTAAAACAAAGGAAAATAATACCTATACAGTGGTCCCCCGGGATACGAACCCCCCGGGGAAGGAAATCCCCAGGACCCGAAATCACCGGGGCTGCAAAAAAGCCCCCGGGATCCGAAGAAAACCCCGGGATCCGAAAAAGAAAAACTGCGCGGCCCCTTTAAATTTGCCGCGCGGTCCGTCCACTAAAGTGGTCCCCCGGGAAACGAAGATTTCCGGGTTACGAAAGATAATCCGGAACGGATTACTTTCGTAACCCGTGGGACCACTGTAGTTCATTCCTCAGAAGAGGAATGTGATCTGAAAAAGAAAGAAATAAAGAGTTAAAAACAAAATAAATAAAAAATAAAGATGAGGACCTTTCAGTACCTCCTGAAAGCTCCTGAAATCTGTTAGACTTTTGGGGACTGATGATCTTTCATTATTATTGTATTTGCTTATTATTATTGTGCTTGTTTTATGGTATTATTGTATAAAACAATTTATATACTGGAGTTTAATGTCAGCTGACCAGTTGAAGCTAGAAGATGATCCATCCTGATCTTCCTCAGGGGAAGGACCAGATACACCATTTCATGCATATTTTATGAAGGTAAATAAGGCCTCCATAATTGTTATTGTGAGACCAAATCCAATGGCCGGTATGTATGTATGTATATAGTTACAACCCACCTCAATTTGTCATGGGAATCAACTGATCCCACTTCTGGCTGCCAGAGTTTATGCTCAATGAGAGGTGTCTCTGCTATTTCCGTTTTTGCTAGAGGTAAACGTGTGTGACTTAGACCACTTGTTAAAAAACAAACACTTGAAGTCACGATAAAGTTCTGCCAGGGCATTAACAATGGTTAAAGGTAGTGGCTATTTCTGGAGACACTAGCCTAAATGAGACTGGATGTAATCCAAGACCACATCAGGTACAGTTCCAGTTCAAGGAGAGACTTGACTAAAGAACTGAACTGACACATAAATGCCCATTACAAACAAAACCTAACATTTCCACCTCTTACTGAGGACAAATTTTTTGGAATAAAGCTTCTTGACTGAGACTAACAATAAGAAGACCTTACCATATTTTATTAAAAGAAAGAAAGAGAAAGAGAAAGAAAGAAAAAGAAAGAAAGAAAGAAAGGGCTATTTTCTACAGTACAGTGTTCTTCTTCGTGGTCTCTGTGCCTCACACAATAGGGTTTGCGCCTGCGCAGAAGGTCCATTCAGAATGCTGAAAAGCTGAGCAGATTGGCGGGAGCCCCGCCCCTCCCATTCCCTGAGCATGCCCAATCCCGCCAATCTAGCTCCTCCTTCAGTTCTCTTTCGTCCGCCGCAAGAGTAACATCTCCTTCGGAGTGCTCTTCATCACGACGAAAGCTGAGTAGCTAGACTCTGTCTATTTTGTTTTATTTTACTTTATTTTGTTCTTTTTCTTTTCTTAGTTTTTCATTTTCTCCCGTTTTTTCCTTGAGCTGCCCCTTTTTGTTCGGAACTCGAGGGTTTTGGCCCGGACGGGCCCCTCGCGATCGGACCGGCCTCTTATGGCCGCCCCGTTCAAGAAATGTTCCGACTGTGGCGGTAAAATCCCGGTTGTGGATGGACACTCGAAGTGCATTTTCTGCTTAGGCAGTTCCCACATCCCGGAGAAATGCAAGCATTGCAAGGCTTTTAACCCCGCCACGCTTCGCCAAAGAGCAGACCGGCTCAAGGCCCATCTGTGGGAAAAGGCCCTCTCGGTCTCCCACTCTTCGGAACCATCCGCGGACCCCTTAGGACGCCTTCCCATCTCTAAGTTCCCGAGGATTCCAAAAATCAAAAGACCGACCTCGACGGCGACGGCGACCTCGACACCGACAGAAGCCTCCTCGGCGTCGGCCTCGACCACGACTACTATGTCTCGCCCCGAAGGGCAACACAGAGAGCACAAGAAGCGGCCTTCATCCACCGAGCTGGAGAAGCCGAAAGCTAAAAAGCATAAGCATAAGGAGGTCCTTACTTCGGTTGCCTTGGCGGCTGCCCAGGCAGACCTGGCCATATCTTTTCTTAGACAGCCGTCGGCCATTGACCTCTCTGTCCCGGCCCCGGTCACTGTACTAGACTCGGCACCGGAGACCTTGGAACCCGTATTTCTGCCTGCATCTACCCAGGTCCTCGCCCCTACGAGGACGGTCTCGACCTCGGTCTCTACTGTTTCGCCCATTTCGGCTCCGACCTCTGTTCCACCGAAGGAAATCCTAGCCTCTTCGGAGCGCATTTACAGGCTGCGGTTCCCATCTCCTCCACCCCGGAAGTCTCCGGAACCGTTTGAGGAGCACTACTTCGACTCGCCCCACTCGTCGGCCTCCTTTCTGGCGCGACATCGGGCTGAATCCTATTGGAGAGAGCATCATCCGTCGTACCGCTCTTACTCTCCTTCGTACCGGGATCGGTACCATGTCCGTGACCTCCACGTCGGAGACTTCTCACGATCTCGCTCTCGATCTTGTTCTCCTTCTCGGTCCCGAGCTGAATATAGGGCCATATCACCCCCGCCGGCCTCGACAGCGACAGTGTCGAAACCCCCGGAATCGAGCGCCATTATGACCACTTCGGCCTCAGCTACGATTACTACTTCGACGTCGATAGTCTCCGCTCCGATCAGTTACGCGGACGCCTCGACGTCGACCTTCCTTACGGCGCCAACACATCCCTATGTGGATCCGCAGTTGCCAGCCTCCCAGTCTACGGAGGAGTCTACGGGAGAGACGGACAACCGTCCCGACTCCCCACAGCCTGCCATTTCCTCTCCCAATGAGGAAGTTGAGGACCAGACACCGGGTTCACCTGTCGAAGACCTCCATCTCTTCACTGGAATTGTCGACAGGATGGCAAGGGCAGTAGGCCTCCAAACGGCACAGACGGCCCAGCCCCCCAGGGACCCCATTGATGGCCTCGTGGTGCGTCCCCAGCAACCAGCGGTCATTCCATTCTTGCCTTCTTTCTCCGACATTATGGTGGTCTCTTGGAACAAGCCAGCCTCGACACCACCTGCTTCTAAGAAGCTTGACTCTTTGTATCGGGTGCAGTCGGATACAGCACCGTTCCTGTTCACCCACCCAGCTCCTAACTCTCTAGTGGTGGAATCTACTTGTAAGTCTACAGGCAAGTCCCATTCTGCCCCCGTGGACAAAGATGGCAGAAGGATGGACATCTTTGGTCGCCGTTTCTACTCATCTGCAGTTCTGGCAGCGAAGGTCGCCAATATGCAAGGTTGTATGGCCGGCTATCAGAGGTTTCTGTGGGACCGTGTGGCTGCTTTTATTCCCTACCTGCCTCAGGCACAACAAGAGGCAGCTCAGGAATTTTACGCTGAGGCACTCTCCCTCATTGCCCAGGAAGTGCACTCAGCTAGACATGTTGTTGACTGTTCTGCGAAAGTTATGGCCCGTGCAGTGGCACTCCGCCGTTTCGCTTGGTTGAGGTCCACTTCCCTGTCTGAGGAAGCTAAGTCCAAGATCGAAGATCTTCCTTTTGATGGTGAAGGTCTATTCGCCGCCAAGACCGACGAATCCCTGGACACCATGGCCAAGGCTCGTCTGAACGGGAAGAGACTTGGGCTGACACCTAGCAAGCCTTCATCTGGTCGGGTCTGGTGCCAAAAGCCTTACGACCCTGGTTTCACCCGTTCTCGCTCGGCTCCGTCCTCTACTTATAGGACCAAGCTTTACAATAGGAGGCCTTACAGACAGCCTCAACAGCAGCAGCAACAGCAGCAACAGCAAAGGCAAGGCCAGCAGCGTCAGCAACAACAGCCTTCCAGGAAACCATCCTCCAAGTCACACTTTTGACGGGCTCTTGGAGGCGACACCCAATTTTTGTTTGCCAGTCTCCCTTTCCGCCATTTTTACGAGAACTGGTCCAAGATCACCACGGACTCCTGGGTGCTTACCATCATCCGCCTGGGATACGCCATAGAGTTCTCAAGTATTCCACCAAATGGCGTTTTCTGTTCCACTCCCTCCTTTTCTCCTCTTCTGGAGGAGATTTCCTCCCTTCTCGACAAAGGAGCCATACAACGTGTTCCACCGTGCTTCAAACACCGAGGCTTCTACTCCAGGTACTTCACAGTTCCGAAGAGAGGAGGAGGTCTCCGTCCCATCTTGGATCTGAGAGGCATCAACTCATACATCATGATTCGCAAGTTCAAGATGGTGACTCTCCAATCCATCTTGCCGTTCCTGCACCAAGGGGACTGGTTTGCATCCATAGACCTGAAGGATGCTTACTTCCACATCAGCATCAGGCCTCAACATTGGAAGTATCTCCGTTTCGCCATAGATGGAGATCTCTATCAATATACCGTTCTTCCTTTCGGCCTCTCTACTGCTCCTCGAGTGTTCACAAAGTGCATGGCAGTGGTCATCTCTCACCTTCGTCTCCAAGGAATAAAGATATTCCCTTACCTCGACGACTGGCTTCTGGTGTTGTCCTCCAAGACACAACTGTACAAAGACGTCCAGTACACTTTGGACCTCTTGACCGACTTGGGACTCAAAGTCAACCTACCAAAATCCATTCTCCACCCCGTGAGGGTGATAGACTATATAGGCACGTCCCTGGACTCTGTGATGGGTCGAGCCTATCTTCCCACCAGGCGGGCAGAAGCCCTCTTGGAACAGCTGCAATCCATCCTCTACACTCACCGTCCATCTGCAAAGGACATCCAGAGACTACTAGGCCACCTGGCCTCAACCACAGCGGTGACCTACCTGGCTCGTCTCAGGCTCAGGCCTCTACAAGCTTGGTTCCTGGCTTCCTTCAATCACCTGAGGGACAATCCGTCCAAGAGACTCTCGTTGCCACCTCATGTCAGAGACTCTCTCAAGTGGTGGATGTCTCCCTCCAACATCCTCAAGGGGATGCCCTTCCAGACGCCAGAACCGTCCAGGATGGTCACTACAGACGCGTCCATGTCAGGATGGGGCGCACAGCTCAGCGGCTTGTGTGTACAAGGACAGTGGTCTGAACAGGAGGCAGAACTGCACATCAATGCCTTGGAACTGTTGGCAGTCATCAAAGCCTTCAGGGCATTCAAAAATCACCTGCTCCACAGAGTTGTGCAGGTAGTATCAGACAACACAACCACTGTCTGGTACATCAACAAGCAAGGAGGAACTCACTCTCCAGTCCTCTTGCGTCTCTCCCAGCAGCTGTGGACGTGGTGCCACCACCGATCCATTCATCCAGTGGCCATTCACTTGGCAGGAAAGGACAATGTGCTGGCAGACTCCCTCAGCAGGGACAAGGTGCTGCAGCACGAATGGACTCTGTCGAGCCCAGCCTTCAGTCTCCTGACATCTCGTTGGGGAATTCCCTCAGTGGACCTGTTTGCCACACCGGAGAACGCCCAATGCCGGGCATTCTACACCAGAGCGGGCAAAGGACGAGGTTCCATGGGGGACGCCTTCCTTTGCAGTTGGAGTCGAGACCTCCTGTATGCATTTCCGCCCTTTCCTCTGATCTCCAGGATGGTGGCCAAGATGGCCAGAGATCGGTCCAACGCCATACTGTTGACTCCATTCTGGCCGAGACAACCCTGGTTCACTCCTCTTCTTCATTTGGCCAGGGGCCAATACTTCCACCTGCCAAAGTGGCCCGACCTTTTGTCTCACTCCAATGGAGCGGTCCTGCACCCGGACTTGGTCAATCTGCGGATGACGGCATGGAGGATCCAGCCATAGAGTCTCCTGACCTGCTCAGGGTCCTGTCTGCCTCGAGGAAGGACTCTACCAAGAGATCCTATGCATATAAGTGGAAGCGTTTCTGTGCCTT
This sequence comes from Urosaurus nigricauda, assembly GCA_034509955.1. Lineage (NCBI taxonomy): Eukaryota > Metazoa > Chordata > Lepidosauria > Squamata > Phrynosomatidae > Urosaurus > Urosaurus nigricauda. The sequence goes on from JAOEGL010000001.1 coordinate 343,166,630, forward strand.
CGCGGAGGCTAGGTCTGAACCTTCCTCACCTGTGAGTCTTACTACTGTCTTGCATTTTCGGCTGCACCTCAGGGATCAAGGCCTGGCCTTCTCTTCCCTCAAGGTCTACTTGTCGGCTATTGTAGCCCATCAGCCACCTGGCTCAAAGTCAGCTCGCCTCTTCACGTCACTCACGTTAAAGAGGTTCTTCAAGGGACTACATCACCTTTATCCACCATTGCCACCACTGGCTCCAGCCTGGTCTCTCTCTCTAGTGCTTACACAGCTTACGAGACCTCCATTTGAGCCTTTAGGCTCTGCTTCCTTGAGACTGCTGACACTCAAAGTGTCTTTTCTTGTGGCCATAACTTCAGCCAGACGTGCTTCTGAACTGACGGCCTTACGCTCAGATGAGCCTTACTTGACTTTTCATAGGGATAAGGTGGTCCTCAGACCGGACATTTCCTTCCTCCCTAAAGTGGTTTCTCCGTTTCACCTTCCCAGGAGATTGTGCTTCCTAATTTTTATCCAGATCCTTCTTCACCTCTGGAAAAGACTATGCACACCCTGGATGTTCGCCGTGCTTTAGCTTTTTATGTTCAGCGTTCTCAAGAGTTCAGATTATCCAATAAGTTGTTTATTTGTTATGGTGGTGCCAGGAAAGGCAACCCAGTTTCATCACAACGGTTTGCAAAGTGGATTGCTCAAACCATTGCCTTGGCTTATGAACTGGCTAAACGCCCTCTCCCGGTTGGTGTACGTGCCCATTCAACCAGGGCTACAGCTTCATCTGCTGCCTTCCTCAGAGGTGTTCCCCTGCCAGAGGTCTGCAAGGCGGCCACGTGGTCACAGCCATCCACGTTTGTGAAGCATTACCGGCTGGACTTCAGATCCCGGAGAGATGCCAGTTTTGGTCGTGCTGTCCTTTCTTCGATCTTGCAGTGACCTTCCCACCTCCATAGGTAAGCTTTTCAGTCACCCTATTGTGTGAGGCACAGAGACCACGAAGAAGAAGTACAGGTTGCTTACCTGTAACTGTGTTTCTTCGAGTGGTCATCTGTGCCCTCACACAAATCCCGCCCTACCTCCCCTCGGTCAGGTCCCTGCCTTTTTGCGGCAGACTTGAACTGAAGGAGGAGCTAGATTGGCAGGATTGGGCATGCTCAGGGAATGGGAGGGGCGGGGCTCCCGCCAATCTGCTCAGCTTTTCGGCATTCCGAATGGAGCTTCTGTGCAGGCGCAAACCCTATTGTGTGAGGGCACAGATGACCACTCGAAGAAACACAGTTACAGGTAAGCAACCTGTACGTCCCCCGGGTTACGAAAGTAATCCGTTCCGGCTTACCTTTCGTAACCCGGAAGTCTTCGTAACCCGGGGGACCGCTTTATTTGTAGCGCCGCGTGGCAAATTTAAAGGGCCGGTGCTTTTTTTTTTCGTACCCCAGGGTTTTTTCCGCAAACCGGGGCTGTTTTTCCGGCCCTGGCTCTTTCGTACCCTGGGGTTTTTGTAACCCGGGGTATTCGTAACCCGGGGGACCACTGTACATTTCTCAAATGCAGAATGACAACAGGGTCCCGGCCTTCCTATATTGCCTAACTATGACAATGGGGAGTCTTTGGAGACAAAGAGAGCTCTGATGCAGGGAATCCATCTGCTGACAGGCTACTTCTGACTGACCATTATGCAGTGTTACTACACAATGCGGTTAAGATCTTGGAATAATATTTTTGAGGCCACCCCTCTACTCCAATGAGTCTAATACGGGCTGTCCTGATTTGCCACAAGACAAAGGTGGCCTTTCTTAGACCAGGGCCTTCAGTACTAGAGACACTCTCCAGAGCTGTCTTCACGAAGGTATCAGAAAAGAGTGGGTTGAACCTGCCACATTACACCTAAATTCTATGTCTGTTAATAAGCTTCATCAATTACCTAGATAGGTATTAGCAAAACTACAAATCTAATAGATAGATGACTCAATATAAGCCCTAGTTTCTCTCCCATTTATACTTAAATTGGAGAAGACACACATTTCCTCTCTCTTTCACACACATACATATATACATGTATATATACATGCACTAAGGAAAGATCAGATGTGGTGCTTCAAAGGTCATAAACAGCATCCTCCTTGGCAATTAGGGCTGCTTCAGCTATTTCATTATCTTAAGGGCCTACCTTATGTCGGCTAAAGATTTTATGAGAAACCCTGATAATCTGGTTAACATAAAATTATATAAAGGCAATCTACAAGTTACTCAAAATGGCCGCCTTCTCAGTGGATGCCAGGTCAGATGAATTACAGTTTGGCAAACAGTCAGCCTCTACATTGGTCAAGAGGCAGATTTTAAATAAAAACAATCAAATAAACAAACCCATTGGCATGTGGATGCCTGTTTTAAACAAAAATTTGATAATTTGATTGATGACAAACTCGTTCAGCTATCACTAGATCCATTATTCTTAGAGATTAATGAAAGGGAAAGCATTTGCTTTTTTCACATAAAAATAAAAAAGAGGTCCCTTCATCAGGGACAGTCCTCCTTTCCCCCCATAGATACAATTATGGTACTTGTTGTACATGAGACAATAGATTTGGGAGACAGTGGTCTGACCTTAATTACCAGCCTCAGCAGTAGTTCCAGGCACTGCTTCATCTGACCAAATAACTACAATGTCAGTGGCAATACCTGTCTTGTTAAACAATGATAGAAATATCCCAAATCCTGGCTGATTGGTGGTAAAAGGGTGATAAGAAGACTTTGCTAAAAAATTGAACTGATCTATGGGTCTTCTCAAGTCTTTAAAAAAGATACTTTGGTATATTTTCTGTACCATTCTCATGACTATTTCATTGCTTCCTTAAGGTACAGGAAGGCAAAGAAACATAAGCTGATATAAAAGTCACAAAATATCTGATCAATATTGGGGCCATAAAAAACTATACTATCTTTCTAATAACAAAAACAGTTTTTAGAGTGTGGTGCTAGAGCTCAAATGGGTCAATTGGGTTATAATAATCACAGGTTCTGACTGGAGACTCTCCAGACAATTCTGGAGGCACTTCACCTCCAAGTTTTTTCTGTGTACCTGTTTTTGGTTGTAGTTTGTTTCCACAGCCCAATCCACCACTTCATCACAAATATCTTACCAGGAGAAACCTTTTCCATACAAGGCTCTACCATTCAGTCTGTTGTTTTCTTCAGTGACACTCACTACACTGATAGACACACCTTGGAAACATGGGTCTATATGAAGGTCCCACTGACAATTTCACAATGTCTTGATCAGATCTGATTCTCTCCTATAGGATATATAAGATGTCGAGTTGTGCTTTCCTTCCTATCCAGACATGGTTTTCTGGTAACTTACGAAAAGAACAACCTAGTTCCATTTCAGAACCTGCATCAATTTAGAGCAGTTGTAGACACGTTGCTGACCAGAGTCTACCTGACCAAGGAAAGGGTAAGATCCATGAGAACACCCTCAAGCAGGTAGGTTGTTTGCAGTTATTGGACTTAGTGTTACTAGTGCACCTACAGTGCCTGATCTGCTTCAGTTAATAATTTGGCATGAACACCATTTCATGCCAGGAGCCTACAGTGGTTCATCTAGCTGTAACAACAACAGATGGTACAGATAAATCACCTGTTCTGACATACACCAAATAGGTCAAACCTGTTTGAATGGTGGTTGTTGCTGCCAATTGAAGAGGATTGTCTGATTTAGACCCTGCTGAAGTTCCAAATAATGTTCGTTGCCAGCTTAGAGCAATGGGGGGCATTTTTGACTCCCAATAAGCTATATATATATATATATATATATATGGATCACCTCCACATTATAAACTGCCTTGGGCTATCACCAATAGTGTTGTTTTCAACCACAACTACTAACAGCTGAAATCTGATTCAAATTAACATTAAAGTGTCATGTTAACCAAGGACTGACCCAATCCAGGTCACTGATGACAAAACCAGCATTTCTAATAACTTGATTCAAGAAATGATTTCATCATCTTTTTGTCATAGTCCAATTTTTTTTTTAAAAAAAAAAACTGAGTTGATTAAATTGTGGCTGTCTTGGATGCATTTTAACATGCTACAAGAAAATTGTGGTATCTCTGTGGTGATCAGTTGTTGATCACTCCGTTACAGTGGAGCTACTTCCTCTGCACTAGCAACAATCCCATCCATTTAGATAAATGTAGGGCAGTGACATGGCCTTCATTTTCCACATTTACATGCCACCACTGTTGGGTTGCCTTGAATCAAAATAGGCTTCCTTTGGAAGACACATCTTGTGGTTCTCACATAGGTGATATGCCTCAGTTCACCCACCCGTTGGTCGGGGAGCTTTGGTAAGTCCCAGGATATAGGATGTTCCCACCTCCATCGCTGGAAAAAGTAACATTGGGTCTTACCTGTGATATGTTCATTTTCAGTGATGTAGGTGGGAATATCCTACGTAGGTGGGAATATCCTCCCCACCCAGAACTGAGGAGGCTGTTTCCCTTGGCTCTGCAAGGGTGGTTGTTAATTAGTTTCTTTTTGTTTGAGTTTGTGATAGTTTCTAGTTATCATGCTTATATTTACATTTAATGCTCTCTGAGCTTGTTTTCTATCCTCGGCTGTAATATTGACTGAGGGATGGTGGGGATTGCTCCCTCTGGTGGTGACTCCTTCAAGTCTATTCCCACCTACATCGCTATGTTCCTTTATCATGGCACCAGAGCTGTCTGAAAGAGAAGGTGAAATATCTCATAAAACTACAGTTCCCAGAACTCCCTAGAATTGAGCCAGGGCAGTTAAGCCAGTCTCAAACTGGATTATTTCTGCAGTGTGTTTTGGACCAACAACAACATCCAAGTTACTCAACTCTGTTCCCCAGATGGATTCAGCACATAGGACAGCTACCATATAATCCTGTAAAAAACCACATGGATTCACCATCCTGAAGCATTGAGGCCACCAGCTGCCTCTGATGCTAACATCACCATTGAACAGAGAGACTGCTGTATAGTTAACATTCCTAGTGTGATCTTTGCCTGGTTTAGGAATAGCATAGATTTGAAGTCCAGTTCTGGGCACCACAATTCAAAAAAGATGTGGAGAAACTGGAGCACGTCCAAAGGAGGGCAACTAAGATGGTGAAGGGTCTGGAAACCTTGCCCTATGAAGAACGCCTCAGGGAACTTGGGATGTTTAGCCTGGAGAAGAGAAGGTTAAGAGGTGATATGATCGCCCTGTTCAAATATTTGAAGGGATGTCATATTGAGGAGGGAGCAAGCTTGTTTTCTGCTGCTGCAGAGACTAGAACGCGGAACAATGGATGCAAACTGCAGGAAAAGAGATTCCACCTCAACATTAGGAGGAACTTCCTGACAGTAAGGGCTGTTCGACAGTGGAACACACTCCCTCGGAGTGTAGTGGAGTCTCCTTCCTTAGGGGTCTTTAAGCAGAGGCTGGATGGCCATCTGTCGGGGATGCTTTGACTTGGAGTTCCTGCATGGCAGGGGGTTGGACTGGATGGCCCTTGTGGTCTCTTCCAACTCTATCATTCTATGATTCTATGATTCTAGCAGAAATAAAAGCTTCATGAGAAAAAGCTGGGAATGGGGTCACACTCAAATCTCTTGATACAAACAGTAACCAATATGATTTATACTATTTGACAAGAAAACCATCTGGCTGCAAAGCCTCTCAGTTTCTGATAATTTCAATCACTGTTTCGATATCTTCCATTTGCAAAGGAGCTACCAATGGTTTCTTTTGCTTTACATCCAACTGTGACAGGGTTAAACTTTCAAAAAAGCTTTATTGTTTGTTGTTGTTTATACTTTTAATCATTATAATTAAATTAGTTATTTTTTCCTGTTGTAATATATAGACTACAGCCTTGTCTCCCCAGCAACTGCGGACAGTAAGCCCATTGCCACTAATGGAGGTGCGTGCACACAGCTGTGGCAGAGTGGCTGTGCCCATGCACTGCCATTGAGGTCCCGTGGTTTTTTTCATCAGAATTGGAAGACACACAGAGAGAGAGAGAGATAACAAGGGTTGACTTTAATAATCCAGATTCTTCTCACTTTCCCAATAGCTCTGATAGAAATATAATAATGTAAATTTCATTTTGTGTATGTGTGTGCCTTCAAGTTTCTAGTTAACTTATAGTGACCCCATGAATTTCATTGGGATTTCTTAGACAAGGAGGTGATTTTGCCAGTTCCTTCCCCTGAAATATAACCTACAACACCAGCAGTCTCTCATCCAAGTACTAATCAGAACTGATCTTACCGTTTTAGATGTCAATAAATTGTTCAATTCATACTTGACATATTACATTTGATAACAGAAAACCAAGGAGGAGCAAGCTGCAAAATAATTCAGTGAAGCTTTTACCACATTTTTCATTACCGTGTTTTTTTCTGTAGAATCCTGAGCTTTTTCCGATGAGAGGCATATACTATAGTCAAGCCATCTTGAACTTATGATTTCTGATATTAATCTGTTAAAAGGAACTAATTAATGTGAACTGCAACTCTGAGTCCAGATGACATTGCTAATTCCAACAACTAAAAGCAGATGCAAATCACCCTCCTTATCAATGCAACGGGAACAATTTCTACTTGTTTAGAGTGTTATACGCTACTGGGTTTTTTTAGTATGCTGAGATTTTTCAGGTCTCTCTGGATTTTTTAGGCAAACTCCATGCACACCTACTTCACACTAGTTCCCATTCTGCTTAGTGGGACTTATTCATTAAGCTTTGGTGAGTCTCTGTTCTTTCAAGACCATGCGTAGATTTACTTGAGTAAACTAAAAATGTAAAGCAGAATTTCTCAGAGATTGGACCCAAATTTTATTTAGGGAAGAGTAGCCCTGATACTGTATTTTACAGCAGACACCTCTCCTGATGTGTAGAGCTCTTTGAACAGTGGGCTGCCCTAGCTGCTGACCTCATAATTTCAAGAAGCAGGTGGAGGTGGCAATTATAGCTATGGCCACTGTCTTGAACCTTCTGTACTAGGTGATGAATTGCAAATAGCTACACCCAGTGCACAACAATAAACTCAAATAAATCTTCAATGTGTAATAATGACAAGACTGAAAGACTGGCAGCTATAACAAGGCTGCTTTTGTCACCCACTTTACTGTAGCCTTGATATCCATCATTATCAGCTGGAGCTAGCTCAAGAGCTGGACAAGAAGGTCTGAAGAAGGATGAGTTGTTTGCGCTGAAGCGTCCAGTAGGTCCCATCTGGCAGAGAGTAAATGGGATTTCTTTCTTTCTTTCTTTTTTCTTGCCTGTTCAGTGGGCCAGAGCTGTCCATCATTTTGGGCAGATATCTGATCGCTTCATGCTGTGGGACAATATGGCTTTGTTGTTTGATACAGCCCTAGTAATTAAACTAAATAAATACTTTTGCTCATTCCTGTTTCTTTACTCTAGGCATGAAATACAGTTATTCAAATAGAAATATTAAACACAAAAATTAATTCACTTTATATAATTCACCTCATAATCATATGAGATTGCATTTAAAGGTACAACTTAAGCTTTGGATTTTGTATGCTTATTAAAATTTTATATTTAGAAGACATTTTCTTCAGATTGTTTGGAGTCATTTGGAGATTTCCCCAAACACAACAGACATTACAAATGCTCCTTTAAGTTGATTAGGCCTCTAGCAAGTTTCATTATTATAGTTGCATTCCTGCACACTGTTAGGCAACTTTAACTTGATTAACTTCAACAGGATTTAAGCAGCCAAAATGTGTGCAAGAAAATATATATTCTAATTGTTCATTATGTTATAGTTCTGTGCCCACTTGCTTGCCTTACAAAAAAGTGTTAGGTTTACAACGTACAGGTATACATACATTTATCGGACAAATATGAATTTCTTATTTAAAAAATCCCCAAAAGGCCCCTTTCAAATAAATACACACACACACACACACACACACACACACAGATGTATAGTTTCATATGGCACTTGATGTAAAATTTACTTGATATTAAGGCAAGTCAGCGAGATAGGATTATTTAACAAACATAGTGACCAGGGAATCCCAAATTGCCCCCTTCCCCAGAATTTAGTAGTTCTTTACAGTAAGTTTTGTCCTTATTGTTTATTAAAAGTTGTTTAAAGAACATAATTAAGCTGCAGATCTCCTCAGTGGTGTATATTATAGAAAAGCTTTCCCCTAGTACATGTAGCTTGTCATAAAAAAACTTTGGCATAATCATAACACTTAAGTTATTACCTTTGTTTTTAGATGATTTGTGGTCATCTTAATTGCCAAGGAGACACATTTTATAAGCAGTCTAGCTAGAGGTCAAGTTTTTAAAACCAGGGTTTCAAATATTGTATTTCTGACCTGCATCCAAAAAGTGAGTTTCTATCCACAAAAGCTCATGCTAAAATAAAAACAAATTAGTATTAAAGGTGTTGTTACATTCCTCCCTACCCCTCCTTCTTTATTGTTATACTGCAAGAGACTAATAAGAGCTACACCTTTCAAAAAATACTACATTGTATACTTGGTGAGGGAAGCCATTTAAGGCTTAAAGGAATATACCTTCAAACTAAGAATTTGTTAACTGTTGTCAAGTTGACTTCAACCTATGGCAGTCCTATGAATTAGAGACCTTCAAGTCACCCCCATCATTAACAGCCCTACTCAGGCCTTGCAAACTCAGAACTGTAGCTTCCATGATTATGTCTGTCTATCTGCAATAGGGTCTCCCTCTTTTATCTGAGAATTCAGCTTTTAAAAAAGACTTAACACTCTATCCAGGCTGCTTTCAAAATAGTTTAAGGAAATGTTGCCCAATAGCATAATATTCATGTTAATTTTTTCCTTAACACTTTCAATATGATTTTTAGACATTTGGCTTGATCCCTGATAATTGGTTTACAAATTCATTTTAATGTGTGGGATGATTAAAAGCGAAGCCATTTGAGATTTCTCTCCTTCCAAATGCTAGTTCGTAGCTGGGGTCCAGGCCAGCTGACATAACATCATTCATTTTTCTTTGATTTCTTAATAAATTTTTGAGCCTAGGGGCACCAGACCCATGCAGATATCTCTGCATTTTAGTGTCGAGATGGAATAATAATTTCCAGATTTAAAAGTACAGCACATTGTATTTCATCTCTGCCGACCTACCTGCAAAAGCATAAGATGCAATAAACTATATGTCAAGAATGCTGGAATTTAAGCAATTTGTTTTCAGTAAAGAGCTGTTTCCAGCCTATTTTTGGCATCCCTCTGAGGCCTTACAGAACAGCCCAACATAATTTATGATTGTGTTGGAACATATGGACTTTTCATCATTGTCCAGCTGCAATTCTCTTGGATCTGGACACTTTGCTTCTGCCTCTACTGCCACATATTCCCTGGGATGATACCTTTGAGTGGTATTACTTTATACGGTCATCGTATTCATGAAAATATTTGACAGAGTGCTAATTTTTATAATCCATAAAGGAAGCTTATTAAACAGATTTTTTTTCACTTTTGTCATTTTGAATAGGTCCAGTACAATAAATAGAGTGCAGTATTTATTTGTAGTGGTACACAGTTGAGTCTGTGCACACACCTTGCTTGGGTGTAGAAGGCTACAAGTTCATTAGTTACAGCTGTAGAGGCTTTACTTAGTTTAGCATGGGACAGTGAACCCTGCTTCCATACAAGAAAGAACTTTTCCAGATTCTGCAGGGTGAACTCTGGGATGACAGAAAATGGAATGCCACCAGTATGTAAACTGCTCCATTGTTCTTTTGTCAGCTGGGAGTAGATCAGGCGGCTGGGCCCATCACTCCAAGGTGCCTTAAGTAAATATCCCCTGTAAAGGGGATGATAAACACACAGGCCCAGTCTCCCCACAAAGTGGATCTCGCACCATGAAAAAATTGAGAACAAGCAAACAGTCAAATAAGGAAACAAAACCCAAAAAATGTGAAACATCAATAAACCTATTTCAAGTTACAATGCTGAGGGAGGATGGCAACTTAGTTGAAGCCACAGTATAAGCTACATGGTGTTGGGGACAGTTGTGCCTCAGACAGATGTAACAGGGAATGTTCCTGTTAGAGTCTACCTGGAAAACCCAGAAACTGTCCAGGCTGGGCTTCTTATTGGACAGCCAGCTCTGTGACTTAGGAAGCCCATGAAGACTACACAAGCTCCTTTTTTATCATAGATGTGCCTCAGGGAGGAAGTGGCAATCTATTACTGCTCTTCATCCCTCTGCCACTTACCGATGTACATAAGCTGGGCCCCAATGCTTTATGTAAAAAGCATTTCACAACAATCAAACTACTGCCCAAATGTGGTAATTTATAGTGCTCATCAGAATTGTTCAGTGGGGCATACTTTCCCTTTTTGGGGGAGGGGGAGTCCACCAATATTTTTCCACCAATCCTGTTGCCAGTGTCTATGGCAGATAACTATATCATCTAATCTAGAGTTGCTCAGAATCAAATCTAATGTAAATACACATTTGCATCAGAATAAAAAAAATGGGCAAGTATTTTCCATCCTGTTCGTTGATGCACAGGCCTCAGTTGTTGAGACATACACATGTAGGGCAATGCATCCATTTGCTCTGTCTACCAATGATCTCTGTTCATGAATAGTGAATATAGGGTGTGCTATATTTAGCATACCAAAGTTTGTGGTTTTAAAGTTTTGGATGTCATTATTGGGGTAAGGATTGGCACATATTGTGCAAAACCAAAGAAGCAATTTAAAATATGCAGATGATACCATTCTACAAGCAGAAAATGTCAAAGACTTTAAATGACTATTGAGGAAGGCTAAAGAAGAAAATGCAAAACTAGAGTTACAGTCAAACGTTTAAAAAAACAGTGATCACAGATTATTTACATAACTTTAAAGTGAATGATAAAAAAATATCAGAAAAATCAGACTTTCTATACCTTGGCTTAGTCATAAATCAAAGTGGAGACTGTAATCAAGAAATCAGAAGACCACTAAGGCTGCATGTGTACTGCAGAAATATTCCAGGGTGACGCCACTTTAACTTTCATGGCTCATTGCAATGGAATTGTGGGGTTTGTAGGAATTTTTTTTAGATATTTAACCTTATTGGTTAGAGAGATGTTGTGCCACAACAGACTACATTTCCCAGAATTCCATAGTATTGAGCCATGGCAGTAAGTCGTGTCAACCTGGATTATTTCTGCAGTGCAGAGGCAGCCTTAAAAGGACACCTATGAAGAAATCAGATAAGAATCTCAAGATCATAGGGAGACTACAGAAGCATAAGGATTCAGCTAAAATTAAACCACTGGATTATGACTAGTTCATTATACAGTACTCACATAGGAAATCTCTGTACCAGCAACATGTAATGTTTTCTTGGCAAATTGTAAATTAACATATCTTATGGCATCAGTTGATATTTCAGGCCATTTTAAGTAGCTAAAAATACATGACACTATGAATTACATATTGCCAAAACTAAATGACGCTGTCAGATACCATTAAATAAATTTTAGAAATCACAATACCTGGAAAAGAAAAGAATCAAAACATAAGATTTAATTGCCTCAGTTTTGAAATGTGAGGTATGGATTTTTAGGGGAAAGGGAGAGAAAGAAAATGTAATACTTTGAAGCATAGTCCTTGTGTTAACAGTAGGTAGTGGTATTCATTGATCTCATATGACACACACACATGCACATGCTGCAAGAGAAGGTATGCTGTGTATGTCTGTGTTTATGTACGTGTGTAAGTATAATGTTAGCTACATTCGTGGCTCTTTTTAAATATTTAAAAGATCTGTGTTCCACTGGGCTTATAAACTATAAAAATAGATACCAGGAAACAACAAAAGAAGGGAGTATGGGGAAGAATATATGGAAATAATATGTGATTGAGTTGTACACCCTTTGGCTTTGAAATTAGAAGGCAAAGCCTTAGACTTAACACCTTAAGTATTTCTAAAGGAAGCATCTTTTTTCATGATTGATTGACCTAGAAGATGTTTTCCTTTTCTGATAAAATCCCCATCTTGATCCCTGGGGAGAGGCAAGTAAGAAATACAATTTATTATCATCATTGTTGCTATTATTATAAGAAATGCTGGCAAAACAAGTATTTTCTTGAAGCAGGATTTGAATCCTCCCTTTGGAGGTATCACTGCCTTGGTAGTGTTAGAGTATAAGAATCTTTGAGGCCCTTGTTACTTTGTTTGCCTGATTCAGAGTCTTTGCTCTCTGAGTGACATGAGCAGATTTTGTAATCCTGAATCCTCTTATGTGCTCCTCCATTTTTCTCTATTCTCCCATGGTCTTCCAGAACAGATTTGGGCTCACAGGGGAGATTCTAGGAGAGAACAGGTGTCTGATGAATGGACCACATTGAATTTCACTTCAAACATATTGCTTATATTTGTAAAGATAACCCCCCCTCCCTTTACATTATGAAGAGTTATGTCTTGAAATTCTTTGGATAGATGTAAGATGTACACTTAGGGGCTTTCTAGATTGGCAAAAAGAAGTTCATGGCTGCATGAAACTCTAGCCTTTAGATGAGAAAAAGGGAAAGTGTGCCATGAAAACGCTTTTTTTTGCGTTTTAGGGGAGAATAAGCGCCTTTAAAAAGGTGCTGGTTTTCCCAGCTTCTTTTTTAAAAACTGCGGAACAGCGCAGCTCCATCTAAAGGCTGCGGTGCAGCTGCTAAGCATTAAGGAAAAGGCAACTTCATGTCACACTTTCCTGTCAATCTAGAAAGCCCCTTAGTGTTCTATGCAATGGTCTGTATAGCCAACTAATCTCCTACTAGTAATTCCTCAGTTTCCTAACCAATATTTTATTCCTCACCTCAAAGGGCTCAATCCCATGTATATATTATGGATGGGTATTCCATTTAAAATGTTATTCCTGTGATGTCGTTTCCTGTTATCACTCCCTCATAGAAAAGGTCAAATTCAAAAAGCAGGAAAATTTGAAAAAGGGAGGGAAACTTTGCTGGCCCAATATTTGAAGCAAAATGGCTCTGGAGCATTAACTGAGTAAACGTATATTAAAAGAAATATTAAGATCAGAAAGAAAGACACTGAAATACAGAGCAAACTCTTGGAAAACAGCTTTATTAAACATTTTGCACAGCAGTTTGGAGAGTGTTACATAAACCTATATGTGATTTTATCTTTTTCATCAGAAATAACAGAAGAGTGGGATTGAAAAAAAAAGAGAAGAGAAGATATATGCGAGGAAGCAGGAAAAATGTGGTAGCAGTCAGTCACAAAGCAGCATGTACATGTGTGTGAATGATTTGAGTGAGCAGAAGTACTACTTTCCTCTAAGACAGAGATGGCTATGTGTCGCCCTCCAGACCTTGGGCTGCAATGCTTATTAGTTCTAGTGATTATAGCCAGTCATGAGGGATGGTAGGAATTGTACATTTTGAAGGGGGTCACATTCCCCATTCCAATGATGCGACTCGAGCATGAATATATACAAGCCATATATATGGTGGCGCAGTGGTTAAAGGCTTGTACTGCAGCCACAACCTTGTAAGTTTGATCCTAGAGGAGGGATTCAAGCTCCAGCCAGCCTTCCATCCTTTCATGGATCAGTAAAATGAGTACACAGTTTGGTGGGGACAATTGGCTTACAGATTGTAAACGTCTTAGTTCACTGATAAACAGTATAGAAATGTACTTGCTATTGCTATTACTATGCCATGTAGAATTTAACTACTCACTGTGACATTGCTATGATCATTTACTAAGTTATGCACATACAGTTGGCCCAACTTATCCACGGATTTTTTTATCCATGGATTTGAGCATATATGGCTTGAAAATATTCCCAAAAAGTATAAATTCCAAATAGCAAACCTTGATTTTCCATTTTATATATGGGACACCATTTTGCTGTGCCATTATATTTAATGGGACTTGAGCATACACCGATTTTGTTATCAATGGAGGGTCCTGGAACCAAACCCCAGTGGATAACAAGGGCCCACTGTATTTTCTTTTTCTACTTCATGCATGCTTTGTAGTATCATCAAGGCATAGTTGCAACAGTTACATGTCAAGGCCAGCCATGGAGTCTGGGGCTCAGCAGCATAGTCTGGTCCCAGTAGTAGGGCAGGACTCGGAAGATATAATGGAAAATGTTCAGGTCCCTGCCTTTACTCAGAGGAGAGCTGAAAAGCAGGGCTTGAGAAGGTGAGAGAGACTTGCAGAGAGAGCCTCATCAGGCAGGCAGCAGCTGTGATCAGGGGGTTATTTATAACAGGTGGCAAACACCAAGGACTCTCATCAGAGACTATTAGTTCTCCTAAGAGAAAGCTGCTTGGTATCTGACTCCTAGACCCTTGACTGCTTTGGATTCCTAGACCCTGTATTGGACCCGCTGACTACCCTTCTGGCTTTTCTGACCTCGGACTGGACTGATATTATTGCTCTCGGTAACTTGAATCTCAGACTGTTTTTTGATTACTCTCTTTTGGACTACATTTGGTTGTGTTTGCTAAAGGAACTGCCTCGGCATTTTGCTGTATATCTTTTGCCAACGACTCTCTTATCATCTGTGTGAGTGGGTGTTGGCAGCTTTCCTGGACATTACAGACCTATCTGCTTGCTCCTCCTTGACATACAAATGATTGTTATGAATAATGCTCCTTATATTTAAATTTTCTTTTGAGAATGAGAAATAAGCTAGTTGATGGTGTATGCTGATCCACTTACTGAATCTGTGTTGGTCTGAAGTAGAACAAGCATTGTGATCTGATCAGCCAAAAAATGTAATAGCATAGTCCTGGTTCTTGAACACTACTTACTTAAGACGAGAAACAGCAAAGTACAGCCCTTCATGTATTGACAGATTGCAACACCCAGCATTCCTTGTTCCTTCTGATGGCTAGGGTTGATGGGAGGGCTAGGGCTGATAGGAGTTGCAATCCAATAACACCTGAAGGTCTCTACCTTTTCTGCCACTGCTTACTATCAATGAAAATAATGGTGTTTTTTTCCTAATGAAAGAAAATAAGGTGGTTAACAGGAACTCAGGAGTATAAAATATATTTTCGTTCATAATTTTGTTTCTAAGCTAAGCCTCTAACCTTTTAAAAAATGGAATCCTTTCATTGGCTTTCTGTCATTTATAATTTTCTAGCTTTTTTCTTTAGAATGCCATTTTAATGACTTCTTCAAATAGATCCACCACTTCAGTGGAGATACTTGGGAAGTGGTGTTAAATTTGTCAATAGACAATATAGTCTAAAAATGTTATTCACAAAGCTGTGCAAACACATAACATACTATAGACACAGTCTTTTCGTTTAGACTTTAATGCAGTTGGAATGTCTTAGGTTGAAAATGGAGTTTGTTTAAATGAGAGCATGAAAAAGTTGACCATTACCTGTATATAGTGCTGGCACATTTTAAATAATATTTGGTTCTCTTTAATGCTTAAGACAGTTTTACTGTGCCATCAAATCTACCATTGAGTGCATTTATGTTTTCCAAAAAAGTATTTCAAGTTGGGTAGAGGGTTAAGAGAAGTTACTAACTTCGGTTCTATACCTCTCTATGTAGGACAAAGTACCACTGTGTTCAAAAGCCTAATACCAATTAAGTTCACTAGAGAAATTGACATTTTCCTTGGAGTCAGTGCTCTTGTATGTGGACTTAACTTCTGAGAAAACATACATAAGGTTGTGCCGTTACAGACTGCCAGATGCACCACACATAGTGTTAAACTCATCAGAAGACATGAGATTTAATTTGTTTTATAATATATATGAACACATACTATATAAACCACAAACAATCGAGCAGTCATCTCTTTCTGTGTTATCTATTGCCATCGTTGCCTGTGCATTGAGGTTCTCGCTATAGCTATTACTATAAAACGTTCCCTAAGTACATAAAGGCTCTAATCGTTAAGATTTTTATTACCAGCCACCCATACAGAGCTGCAAATTGCCTTGTTTCAGATTTATTATGTATTACTCCAGAAATTCTATAAAGATCAAAAGAACTGATTACAATGTTGACCTTTGCATTAACTCATCTGAATTTAAATTCAAGTGTTTGATTTGGGAAAATAAGTCCATTTATCATAGGTCTGCTACTGAGGGGATTGTGCAGCCCTGATTGGGAGTACTGAGACCAAATTTATTTATTGAGCGTAGGTTTGAAAATTGTTTGTAGGACAAGAGGAACAAAAGTTTGACCTGCCATTCTGGTGTGCCAGGGGAACAATGTAGCAGTTGCCCTTTTCCAAACATCTAGTGGTCAATCTGTTTCAATGTAGCACATGGAGACAGAAGATATTAATAGTTACCCACAAACAGAAAGAGAAAGAGAGAGTTTTCAACATATAAACCATTATTAGCCTTAAAATCAATGAGTCTCTTTTAGTGGAATAAAGCAATATGAAGGTTACAGCTGAAAAACAAGGTAATAGAAATAGTGAAGAATCAGGACACTGATACTTTATCTGGAAAATATTAACGACTTTTCTCAGAGCAAAATTGTATGCTTTATTGAGTAGTGCCAATTATGGTGTAAACCACTTTCCTCTTAAAATGTTTTGAATAATGAAAAGTAGGGTGCTGTGATAGCATAGATCCTGTTTAATATATTATGGAGATTATACAGACAAAGACAGACACTTCTGACAACTGTAAAATGGATATACAGTAGTTGAGCTTATTGCCTGCCTATGCTTATATCCTTACCTAAATTAGCCCTAGATTGCTATTCAGTCTCAGTGGTATCTTGCATATGAATGCTAGTTCTATAAACTGAACAGATAACCTGGACACAAGCCTTCAGCTTCATGTAGTTTTATGTAGATCTTGATATTGATGCTGCCAGAAGGCTTTGGTCCAGAACACACTGCAGAAATAACCTACTTTGAGATGGCTTTAACTGCCCTGGCTCCGTGCTAGGGAATCCTGGGAATTGTAGTTTATTGTGGTATCAGAGCTCACTGTCAGAGAGAAGGCTAAATAGCTCACAAAACTACAGTTCCCATAATTCCCTACCATTGAACCAGGACAGTTAAAATGATCTCAAACGGGATTATTTCTGCAGTATGTTTTGGACGTAGTTAGACATTCTTTATGCTCATCCAAAAATATGTGGGAGGTTGCAGCAAGGAGCATGCTCACATAGTGTGCTGGCTCTGAGAGGTGTCAGAGTGGCATGTTAAAAATCTAGCAGGCTGACAGTATCTGGGAAGATGGATCAGATAGAGTCAGCATTATGATTTCTCAGCATTAGAAAGGCAAACTCCTCAGTTATTTAAAGCTGCCATTCTTAATGAGTCTATTCTTGATGAGTAAATCATTCACTATTCTCATTTTTCAAAAACACTTGACATTCTTCCTCAAATCTACATACTAGCTTATCTTTTTTTCTGCATTCTTGATCTGTGCCTTTTAGAGTTCCTCATTTCTTTTGTTTTTACTCCCTATAGGGGTACTTTGCTCTTCCAGTTTACTTGTCCTTTTTCACCCAAAGATCTCTTCCTCACACAGACTTCATGATTCTGTCCACTCTTTCTTGTTGACCCTTACATTTGGATCACTTCTTGAAGATATCCTTGTTAACTCTTGCTTCTCCCTCCTTCATCCTCCTCTCTCAGGCAATGTGTAAATTTGGTCCATTTGAAGAAATAACCATGATTACATTCTTTTTTTACAAAGGATAGCAAAACCTCTGCCCCAAAAATTGGAAGTGGGCCTTCCTATGCTGCATCTCCACTCCCCACACACACACCAACAGTCAAGAATTGAAAAGCTTGAATAAAACATCTCACAGACAAATGCACACTCTTCTGAATGTTTGTAGATGTGTCAGGTCAGATGTCTGTCAACAGTGAGGTACTAGCACATGGCATGACAACATGTTTGCTGGGTATTCTGTCATGCTGCTCTGTCCATGAACAATTTAATGAAAAGAAGAAGCAGGTGGAATCCGAATCTGATTTCTGGTGTGAAATAAGCTTGCCTTGTCACATGTTTTATAGTGATTTGGAACTGTCAAGCTGCTTTCAACAGCTGGCAAGATGGACAGGTTTTAGTAGTAGAGCTGATCTGCATTCCACCCCAAGGACCTGCATAATAGATTTAGAATGCAGTACTGGTTACTGATTTTAGTGTTCATTGAAATATTTTATTCTTGCTTTATCACACAGTTAAGGTACAAGAATACTTCTGACTGAGTAATAGTATAAATGAAAGGCATGTAAGACTTTGTTTTATTTTTGTAAAAAAATCAAAATAGGCATTTTTCAAATTACATACGTAAGACAACTCATTGGTTACAGCCTGAAAAATACTCTTAAAACATTAAATATTTCTGTGAAATTTAAATATGTATAAACACCCTATACTACTGTTAGATTTCAGGGTAGAATGCTACAATTTATATTCTCAATAAGAATCTTTCTGCTGCATTGCTTTCTTTGTGGACTTATTGGCATGCCTTTATTGGATATGGTTGATACTTGACTCAATTTAGAAAGTGTAACTTTAGAGAAACCATCTGCCTTCCTTCACTTTATAAACAGATTGTGTTTTGTTCACTTTTTATACATTTAATTTCCCCACATTGAAGAAGCAATACTATCAATACTCATTTGTTTAAAAGCTATTTGAAATTATCCTGTATCCTCAGGTATATCCTATACCCACAAATAAATCCTGCTAACAATATATATTATTTCCTCAGTTTTTGGTAAAAGCTTTGAAAGGTTTTCTTGATGTGACAGTTTATCACAGAATGGTAGAACAATCTGGCTCTTTTCTTAAACGTGAAATCAGAATGGGGTTACCTACCATAGCAGTATTTATTTTATTTATTGAATTTATATCCTGCCTTTCTCGCAAAATGGGAATCAGGACAGTTTACAACAATTTTTAAAAGATTAAGATTATTTTTAAAGTGGCATATCATTAGAGGTGGAGAGGTGACATGAAGACATGCATGCATGCACACCCATGTTTAGTTCTACTTTATTAACCAACTGTTTGTACAAAGACGTCTTGAGAAATCCAGTGGTCTCTGCCCATGAAAGGGACCTGTGGCTTCAAAAAAGACAGAAACACCCTACATCCCAAGAGCGGTTACTTTGCTGTGGCCAAGAGGCAGTGCCTTCTGCCTGCACTTGAGATCCCCCTAATCCAACAACAGAAATAATATACTGTATAATACAAAATGTAGGCCTGCAACTCCATCACTTTTTTCTTCTTCTCTTATAAGATTTGTAATGTGTTTTGCCTGAACAAGAAACCAGTGGAGCTTCAAAAGCTTGCTTGATTTGTGTGCATTTTGGTTGGCTAATAAATGTATCATGAGGATTTTGGATTTCGTTTTATTGAACTGTCATTTATAATTTAATTTTAGGTGGCTGTTCCTGCTTGCTTTATTATTAGAAATATACATATTATGATATGTTGCAAACATAAAATACAATTTTATAAGCCTTTCACTTACACTGTTCCTCACTCAGAAACATTCTTGTGCATGGTAGAATTCTTACCTTGTCCACAGCAGATGTATTATTTTATTTTTTTTTAAAAAAAGTGCAAATGTGACCTACAATTGTAGCATATCTTCAGAAAAAATATTTTTACAGTCATCTCTCTGTTTCCCCTGTAATAGATTTTTATGTGTCGGTTGGCAAAATATTTAAGGATTTAGTCATAAATGTATTTTGAAGAGGATTTCATTGACATCAGTTGGACTTGCTTACAAGAAAGGTTGTTAAGGACAAGAGGATAAATTTTCAATGTTATTTCATATTTTAAAAATTATCCAGTAAATTAATGCACATCTTACAAACATTTTTAAAAGAATGATAGAAAGGATTTTTTTTTTTTAAAAAAAAGCTATTCTTTCAGTAGAGCTCCCTTTTTGTGTGGTATATATTTCAGGCTAATAATCAAGGCTTACCGTGGGTCAGCATGTCATATCCCAGTGGTGTCTAGTGAGATGGAGGGTTATCTTATATGTCAGCTAGATAACCCTGTGAACAATTTTGAGCAGTCAAGATAATGGGACTGAATTCTGAAGCGAAGCAGAATTCTGAAATAAGGCTAGAAATATCCCAGAGTACCATGCTATGTGTCTGCAAAATAATATTTCTTACAACTGCAGTCACCTTTTGGCATCATTAGTCATTTAGGTCTGACAACATTCTCCTTAATAGGGTGCAATTAAGGGAATGGTAGAATCAAGTGCATAATCCCATACTCAACAAGAGAACAAACTTGCAGTCATGGGGATGCTTACTTGAAAGTAACTTCTAATGAAATCAAGAATGATTTCAAAATAAATATATTGAGGATTTACTTAACACCATACACAGAGTGTGAAGGGATATTATTGTTATGCAAGTACATTTTCTTGGAAATACAACATGAATGTTCTTCAGATTTAGATAGGGTATGATTTACTAGTACTTTCCAGAAGTGTACTGTTGAAACCAGTGTAACTCTTACACATTTCCTTGCTGAAATATCTTAATTTTCATTAATTTTGTCCTCTTATACCCAAGAAAGAATCACATAAAACTTTAAAGTGTATCCCATTTTGAAGTGACATAGGCTTTTGGAGACTAAATCCATCTTATCAGATACATAAAGTTCTATTCTAAGTTGCCAATTATGAAAAAGGAACTGTTTTATTAATAAGAGTAGAAAGTAAAGCAGTGTTGGACTTTTTACTTCAACCACTGTTTTAAACTATAAACATAAAAATAGCCCAGTAGACATTCACAAAGCAGTACTGATGATAACACAAATACCTTGATATGGATTAGCTAATTGGTAGCTAAAATTTGATAAAGAGCAGTTATCTTAATTCAGGCCACAGGTATTAAAATTGGTAAGTTCAGTAGTTTCACATTGTAGTTTTTCTTTCAAGTTTCTTTGTATAAGAATGGTCACTTTAAAAATAAGGTTGTTGTTTTTTTAAAAAATTCTTGCTGTAGGATTTGATTAGCTTACAAATGCCAGAATCTTTGTGCTGTCATTCACAAGTAATGGAGTGGATTCTAGTCCATGAAAACAGCCTTTTTCCATAAGCCTTAGTCCATTGGGGAGGTTTGCCTACTCAGAACAAAGGAAGAGAGCTTCTCGGCATTAGGCATTAAAAACACTTGTTTCATCTGATATGCATTGATTGGCGAAGCATGTGGAAGTATATATTAAGGGTCTGCATGAGGGATTTTAGTGACAGCAGCTCCATTCTGATTTGGACCTTGTTTTATTAAAGATTCAAGAATAGGGATAGCAAAATAGATCTTTTAACTTTTTTTGTTTTTTCACACATCTGAATAAAATGTATAGACATGCTAGGTACCAAAGAAAGTATTAATCTAGCCAAATTTCAGACAGGCAGCTTCAGGGATTTTTTGTACTAAGACACCTGTAAACCTGTCTGCTTTTACATTTTTTCAAAGCCATTGACTGCTCAATCTTGGCAATTCATGCTGGGGTTTTTAGCATTGTTTCCCTAGTCCTGAGACACCTTTTTGCAGCACCCAGAAGACACCCACACATGCACACATACACGCAGCTTTTGCTTGAAGAAGAGCAAAGAATATAAGGCAATACTTGGGAAAAGCAGACAAGCAAGTAGGCAGTGTATCAAACTATGGGCTGAAATAGACGAAGGGATGGATGTTCCCTCTTCCAAAGCTGGATTGCGGCTGGGAAAAATGCATGCCCTGGCCCCAATCCACTTTAAAGCTGGCCAAAAAAGGAGCAACAAAGAGCTGCTCTTTTTCGGCCGGCAAAAAGCCGGCTTTTCCTGGTTCCTTTGCAGCCTGCATCTGAGCAGCCAGGCAGCTTGAAGCCAGCTTCCCGGCTGCCTTCAGAGCATGTGGCATTATTATTATTTATTTATTTATTTATTTATACCCCGCTCTTCAGCCCTAAAGGCTATCAGAGCGGTTTACAATCATTATTTTAATTAGACGGTTCCCTGCCCTCAGGCTTACAATCTAAAAAGACACAACACAAAAGGAGAAGGGAATGGTAGTGGGGAAGGTGATCAGGTCCAAAAGTTCTTCTCTCTCTCTGATGCCTGGACCAAGGCAGATGGCATGGAGGGAGGGCTCTGCTTCATGATCTAGGACAGGATGTTTGCCCAGTCCTTTCACTCCCTCCTAGGTCAGATGGTGTTGCCATGGAGAGAGGGCACTTCAGCTTGAGGCCAGGTCCAATATAAACGCTGAACTCTGAAGCAGGCAGACGCAGATGGCAGCACAAAAGGACCATCTGTTTCGGCCCTTAGTCTCATTTCTTTAGTCAAATGACAGCAGAGAATATCAGTAACTTTTAACTATGAATACAAAGGGGCTTTTTAGACCGCCCAAAAGGGGCGGTCCATACTCGCCCCTTCTGGCGGCGAGATGAGGCCTAGGCTGCCGCACGGGCAGCCCCAAAGGCCTCATCCCGCCGCTTTTGGAAGCCGCGGGGAACCGGCAAACTGCTGGTTCCCCGCGGCCTCCAAGTGGGGTGCAGCAGGCACTCTGGGCGCCCGCTGCACCCCGCTTCCCTCGGCGGGGCTGAAGGGAGGAAGGGGCTGCCGCCGCGGCCCCTTTCTCCCTGGGTCTTTGCCGTGGCCATTTAAAGGCCGCGGCAAAGACCCGCCGCAAAAAAAGAGCTCTGCGATGGAGCTCTTTTTTTGCGGCGCGGGAAGGGCGCGATTGGTGCCCTCCCGCGCCGCAAAAACGTCATAACGTGCGCAGCGTGTCAAAACGCTGCGCACGTGATGACGCCTTTGTGGCGCCTCCGTATGGACACCACCATCTTTAAATGGCGGCGTCCATACGCTTTAGGGTTAGGGAGAGTGTAAACGCTATGCCCTCCCTAACCCTAAAGACGGGCTTTTTAGCCCTAATCGCACATTTTTTTGCCCGTCTAAAACGGGCCAATATGATCATTGTAATGCCAATGAATGACTCCTGACCTGTGTATAGCAGCTTTTTCAGTCTGTTAGGTCAGTCTAACTGTAACAGTGTGACAAGTAGATTTAGTGAGGCAACATAGGGAAACCAGAGTTGACAAGAGGATGCTTTACCACTAGTCTAAATGGTGAGTTCCCCAGACGAATCCCTCTGATTCCCTATAAGACATTTGGTATTCTGGGCTCCCATTAGAAACTTTTATCTCATGTATAATTTATACAATTTTAATTGTTGTTTTAATGTGTTTTATATATGTTGTTAGCTGCCTTGGGTCCCACTTTGGGATAAAGGCAGGATAAAAAGTAAATAAATAAATAATCATGGCTTCATCCTACCACCATCCTACCTCTTTCACAGCTGGTTGCCTAAGTCTTGTGTAGGAGGAGATGATGCCTGAGAAAAGCCCAGGTCCCTTCTCTGGCTGATTCCCACCAGTTTAGCATTTTTCTTACTTGGTAGTGTTGAAAACATTGGCTTTTCCATGTTTATTTTAATGTACAGATTACTAGATTCGTCCAAAGTTTTTTGGACTGTTTCAGTCTTCTGGAACAGAGCTGGACCAACCTGGTAAACTCTGGAGCTGGTATAAATTGGTATGAATTCACCCTCTTAATAGAATTAATAGAATTCACAAGTTAATAAACTCTTTATTAACTTGTATGGGCCTAACTCTTCCTGGGCCCAATAATAGGACTTAGGCCTTGGTCTTTAATAGTCACATAAGATACTACTTTTTACTGCAACAGACTAACATGGCTACCTAAATTAAAATCAATAAATTTTAAATATACAAATTGGTACATTTCTTGAAGATGATATTATTTTGCCATCTTGTATAAGTGTAATATGCCACTGCATTGCATCAGTTCCCATGGAAGCAAAGTAATGCTCAAAGTTCTACAACCAAGACTTACCATCTATAGAATGAAAAATGCCAGGTAGCCAGTCTGGGTTCAGAAAAGGAAGGGGTCCAACAGGTGACATCACAAACATATTTTGGATAATAGAGTGTACAAATTAATTTCAAAAGAAACTCAGCCTGTGCTTTATATATTATATCAAAGCCTTTGATTGTGTATATCATAAAAACTTTAGCTCATTCATAAACAAATGAGTGTTCCACAACATTTAATTATCCTAATGTCCTGTACTTAGGACAAGAGGAAAGAATTTGTAGAAACAAAATGATTTCCAATTGGCAAGGGAGTCAGGCAAGGCTGCATTTTACTGCCTTATTTGTTTAACTTCTACTGTTTGCGAAATGAGGATTGCAACATAGGCAAACTTTATTAGGTTACTTTTTGCAATCAATAAAGGAAAGTAATTATAAGACTAGTTTCAAGAGGTTGGATCATAACATTATGAAAAGTTTAGTTTTAATTGTAACTACCAGTGGTTAACACATAAGAAGATAAAGAATTCATCCCTTCTTACTCATTCATTTGCCTGATTTAAGTACTTCTCTCTGTTTCTTCAAAAATGTCTGTATTTTTTAAGGTCTTAGTAGTAAAGAAGCGAGTTTCATTTTCAACATAAATAGTATTTTTTGAGTGTATAAACATTACTTGTTGATAAATGAAGTAAGCTTCTTATAAAGGTATTTCTTTGGCCATTGTGAAACTTACCATCATAATAATAGATGACAAGGTGACTTATGTAGCCCTTGGTTAGCCAGTAGAGACCACTCAGTGTGCTACATAAACCTGGACACTAATTTGTTGATTTTTCTTCTTCTTTTGGTTTGTATACACTCAGTGTAAACACATCACAATTACCTGGCTTGACCCTGCCAACAGTTGTTTTTCTAATGTCCCATTTTCTCTCTGTTTCACAGCATACTTTTTTTTTTTTTTTTTGCATGTGAGTAAAACTTAAAATGAAGACAGATAGAAAGAATCTATTTAAGTATATCTCCAACCATAGACTTTCTTTCTTTAGTGTCATCTTTTAGAAATGTTTCTTTGGCATTCCAAACATTTGTTTTCATTTTGCCCTCTCCCAGATGTTAAAAGAATAGTTGAAATTGAAATAAACCTGCTGGTTGCATTTTTAAATCATTGGATATGTTTTAATGGAGGATTATATTTATTTATATTCATTTATTTCCATGATTTATATTCTGCCTTTCTCCCACAGTGGGATTCAAGGCGGGTTACAATAATTTAAAAAGACAAAACTGATTACAAAAGATAATTAAATATTACTAACTTTAAAATATACTCGTATATACTCTAAGTCAACCTCATGTATAAGTCGAGGGCAGGTTGTAGGAGCAAAATTAGGGATTTTGATATGACCCATGGAGAAGTCACGAGTAAAGCTTAGGGGCATGCAACCAAGGATCTAAACGATGAAGCAAAGGAAAACAATGCCAAAGAAGGTACAGAATTATGGCAGACATAACTGTTTTGGCTCACCCTAAAGGCTGGATGGAAAAGAAAGTAGACGGAGGTCAGTGCTTCCAGGACAGATTGCACTCTTGCTTTTCACCATTCCCTTTTTAATTAAAGTATAGTACCTGTGTTTCCCTGAAAGTAAGACCGTGTCTTATATTAATTTTTGCTCCTAAAGATGTGCTAGGTCTTATTTTCAGGGGATGTCTTATTTTTCCATGAAGAAGAATTCACATTTATTCTTGAACAAACAAACAAACAAACAGAACATTTATTATATTCTGTATATATATTTTTATACAAAAACTTTGCTAGGTCTTACTTCATATTTAGCAATTCAGCAAAACCTTTACTAGGTCTTATTTTCAGATGATGTCTTATTTTCGGGGAAACAGGGTATTTACATTGACCTGTGGATAAGTCGACCTAGGTTTTTGAGGTTAACTTTTTGACTGAAATTTCTAAACTTATACATGAGTATATACAGGTAAGTTAAAAATAAAACAGCATAGTTAAAACCAATAAAAACCATTAAAACATTAATGTTTAACAACATTCTCTCGAAATATTCTTGCATTTTTTTCACTACTTCCAGTTGAACACATATCTTTTTAAACTAAAATTGGGCTGGAATACTGTTGTTGAATTCCTCCATCATTGCAACAGCAACAGTGGCAAGATGTGAAAAGCCGCAGGAATAGCAGTGAAGCTGACCATATCTGCCACATAAGGCAGCTGGGAACTCTGATTGACCAGTTTCAAAATGCCTGAGGTTTATCAAAGGTAGAAGCACTTTAGGAATATTGGCTTGGAAATCAGTCATGCTAAAGGAAAGGCAATAGTCTAAGCCACTCCCATTGCTACCGCCTCTGAGTCCTTCTCACACATGTGGACAGATTGTGGACCAACTAATGATCTAGACCTTTAAAATAGCATAGTGTAGGATGCAGTTATATTTTCCCACTCCAGAATATTTATTTATTTATTTATTTATTTATTTTGGATATTGAATGTGTTACATCATGTCTCTCAGCTATCTTATCATGGATGCTTCATTGGTATCTAAAACTTAATATGGCTAAGACAGAACTACTCATCTTTCCTCCAAAACCTACTTTACAATATACATTTTCTATCATGGTCAATAATTTTCCCATTCATCCTATGAAGGGAACACATAGCCCTTGGCTTTATTTTTTATTTTTCTTTGTCCTTTGCTACTCAGATTCAGGCTATAGCCATGTTGTGCTGCTTTTTTCTTTATAATATTGCTAAAATTATTCTTTTTCTATTGGCTTCTTCTGCTAAGACCTTAGTTCATGCCCTGGTTATCTCCCACCTTGACTACTTTCAATCTTCTTTTTATGGGGGTCCCATTGTCCCACTTTAGCCCTCTGATTTCCATTCAACATTCTGCTACTAAGATTATCTTTTTAGCTCATTGCTTTAATCATGTCACCCCACTTCTGGCATATCTTCACTGGCTACCCATTCCTTTTAGGATTCGGTACAAGCTTCTTCTCTTAACATTCAAAGCTTTGCTCAACCTAGCTCCCCATTATCTGTCAGTCCTTATTTCATCTCACCTTCATGTTCGAGATTTGCATTCCAGGAGCTCGGCTCTTCTTGCCCAGCCAAGGGTTTGTTCTTCCTTGGCTCGGCTTCATCCTTTTTCACTAGCTGCACCATACTCCTGGAACTACCTCCCTGAATATCTGCAGTCTATATCTTCTTTTGCTAGTTGTTATGATATGATAGCCCTGTTTAGTTATGATAGCCCTGTTTAAATATTTGAAGGGATGTCATATTGAGGAGGGAGCAAGCTTGTTTTCTGCTGCTGCAGAGACTAGAACGCGGAACAATGGATGCAAACTGCAGGAAAAGAGATTCCACCTCAACATTAGGAGGAACTTCCTGACAGTAAGGGCTGTTCGACAGTGGAACACACTCCCTCGGAGTGTAGTGGAGTCTCCTTCCTTAGGGGTCTTTAAGCAGAGGCTGGATGGCCATCTGTCAGGGATGCTTTGACTTGGAGTTCCTGCATGGCAGGGGGTTGGACTGGATGGCCCTTGTGGTCTCTTCCAACTCTATGATTCTATGATTCTATGATTCTATGATTCTAGTTTTAAATCTGAATTAAAGACTTTCTTGTTCTTTAAAGCATTTGGAACTGTATTTTAATATTGTTTTATAATTTTATATATGATTACATTTATTAGTTGTTTTTACAGTTTGTAGTTTAACTGTATAACTTGCTTAATTTTATGTAGTTTATATTTTATAACTTTCAGATTGTATGTCATTGACAGGTTATATGCTGTTTTGATCATGCCTATAAAGTGCCATGCAAATTTATGACACTATATAAATAGAGGAGGAGGAGGAGGAGGAGGAGGAGGAGGAGGAGGAGGAGGAAATGATTCTGACCAGAACACTGATCTTTGTGGATGAATAGTTTTCTTAATGTTGTATAATTTTATTCTCAATATAATTTCAATATATTGACCTGATCTCATAGATATCTGACACATTTAAACTTTAAAACTAAATTGGGACTGCATTGGCATGTTTTACCTTAACAACACCTGAAATTTTCCTAATGCCATAAACAAAACAAACAAATAGCTTCATTTGTATACCACTTCATACCCTTAAGGAGTGTCTAAGTGGTTTACAACTGTAAGCTATTTGCCCCCCAACAATCTGGGTACTCATTTTAGCGACCTCGGAAGGATACAAGCCTGAGTCGAGCTTCAGCCCTTATGTTGGTCTTGAACTCGCAACCTTATGGTTTTGAGTGAGTGGCTGCAGTACCGGCATTTAACCACTGCGCCACCAGGGCTGATAACATGGAGACTTCCTGAGAAATTCAGCGTTTTCTTCCTAACAAAGGGATGTGTGGCCACACAAAGGATTCGAGACAAACTGGATCTCAAAGGCAATAGCCTTTTATCTTGCAAATATAATTTAAAGTTTATTTCCTGGACGAAATCTCGCAGTAACCACATGGCCAGAAGCATGAGGGGCTCACCTGCATTAGTACGCTTCCATACCATCTGAACAGAGGACTACAACTGCAACATTTTGACCAAATGTGTCAGAATAGTGCCATCTGTTTAGCAAAAAAAAAAAATCACCCAAAATCCATAAATCTTGCCCTTTTTTATGCAGAGTCCTGTTTTCTAGTCACATTTATTTGGATCCATTGTACTAACACCCTTGGAATCCTATGTTTGGGGAAATGATTATGCATATGGATATGCAACAGGGATGTACACAACCTGGTCATCTAAATCCCTAAGTATTCACACCTTCATCATTGACATCCTTCATCAGGATGCTAGCACATAGGTTATAGCAGCACATTATGACCATGAAAAGCCTCTGATTGGTTATGTTGAAGAAATCTGAGCTCTAGTGAATTGTGCGCTAGATAAAACATTCTTATTTATGTGTAAATTACCTACAAATTATATTTTGTTTCGTATTCATATATTCCTTATCCAATCCAATGTATCTCAGTGACTTTCCATGGAATGTCCACATTTATTAAATTATGGATTATGTATTTTTGTGCAAGATGGGGACTTAAAAACATTTTTCCATAAGTATGGCTGGAGGTAAACAACCAATTTTAGTCCAGAAAATAGCTTCTGCTTCTGTCAACATGTTGTTTATTTTCTCCCTGAGATAAAAAGTTCAGTTTTCTGATATTTGTACCAAGATAAAGTCAGTAAACAAGATTAATATAGTGTGGAAAAGGTTGTCAGCAGCCCTGGCAAAGGAAATAAGTTGCCTGTACACAGAACATACTGTAAACTGAATAAAAGTGTCAGGTCCACCATGAGATAATGTGATCATGAACCTCTAACAAAGCATGACATAGGCACAGTCGGCTTTTCTTATAGCCACAGTGTAGAAAATGGATTACTGTATTCCAGGGATACTCACTGGAATAGCATGAAAACCTCATTTTGAGATTAATGCAGGATGCAACTCAAGAGTTGAGCCAAATGTTTGCCTCCATTGTTAAAGTACCTATTGTGTTGTTAATGTTGTAATCATTACAAGTTGCATTTTTATTTACAAAATCATTCGAATTTCAAACCATGCAAACTTCTGTCAGAGATGTAAGTCAAATATTAAAATAAGTGTTTGCCTTCTTTTTCATGCTGTAAAGAAAAATCCTGCATTTTTTCACCTACTTAACTGGAGTTTTTTAAACTGAGGCTGGATGGCTATCTGTCCGGGGTGCATTGATGGTGTCTTCCTGTATAGCAGAGAGTTGGGCTGGCCCTTCCAATTCTCTGATTCTATGAACCATTGAAATTGTATGCAGAAATATTTTAGAAAGTATGGACTATTTTATCTTTCTTTTTAAACTTTGTATGTCTTTTAAAATAATTTTATATTGTTTTATGTGATAATTTTAATTGTTTTTATTGTAATGTTCTGGTTTCTTTTAATGACTTTTTCTGGTAGCTGACTTAGATCTCACTTTGGGAAAAGGGCAGTATACACATGAAATGAAATAAAAGTGATTTATGACATACATAGTAGAAGCACAACACTGCACTGTATGTGCGAGCCTGTGCCCAGTGTCACAGGCCTCCACACTGAACCAAAGATAGGCAATCAGGTTCTATCCAAATGTTTTGAACTGTGGCTTCCACAAGCCTTAGCCATATTCAGTGATAAGAAGGATGCCAGGTTATCTACCTGTCCACTAAAGCATATGAAGGTTTTAACCCTTACAGTGCTGGTGATGGTATTTTAGGGGATATACTGTAGTATCTCTATCTGATCCCATGCACTGGAAAGATAGGAGACAGCTGTTGCACATACATGGCTTATGTTCAGTTTTCTTCAGACCTTTCATGGCTGAACCTGCAGAAGGCTGTTTGCAGGACATATACAGTCCATACATAGACTATGATGTAAAACCATTGCATATATGGACTTCCCAGCCAGTGTTACTTAGTAAGACAGAAACAAATATCCTGTTGTGTAATTTCATCTGTGCTGCAATGGCAATACAGTGACAGCAGGAGAAAAAGGTTAGGAAGGAAGGAGAAAGTGGCCACCATCAGAAAAGGAAGATTTTGGGCTCCAAGCAGTCTTAAGTTTCCAGTGTTGGCTTTCTAGCAGGTAAGGGTCAGGCTTCCCAGAGTGCTTCCAGTTCTGAGGATCCTCCACCCAGAAGGCCATCTCGAGTATATGGACAAAGTGATGACTGTATCATTGTGTGAGTGTGCATGCATGCTCCATCAAGTCATCTGCTGACTTATGATGATCTCCTGAATTTCATAGGAATTTCTGAGGCAAGGAATACAGATAGATAGTTTTGCCAGTTACTGGTTTATTTTATTTTATTATTATGGTTGGAGGTCTTACAGTAAGCTTGATAAGCAATTATGAACATTTTTTCCAGACTTATCTTAAGAGGCCTCTCTATTTCAAGCATCTGTCATTATTACAGAGTGCTGGAAGTTTTTTCATGATGACAGTTTCGGAACAGTAGTGGTTATTGCCTTTCCTGGCTGTCCTAGCTTTTTGTGGGTGCTGAGCAGATGGGCCAGGATAGCACAGGCATAGCCCATGCTATTCTGGCCTGGAGCTCACACAAGTCGGTTTAAAGGACAGACCTGCCCCTTCACCTGTCGGGGACCCACTACCAGTACACACCCCTTACCTTGCAGCCCTGTCGCTGGTACTGAGAAGCCTCTCAATTCTGCATCTGATGAAGAAATGGATTTCCATGTCAGACACGGTGATGGGAGGCTTCTCAGTACCAGTGATGGCACAACAAAGTAAGGAGCGTGGGGGCCCGTGTAAACAGCTAGAGTTTGCCATGGAGTTTCCTGGACAACTTTTTGGATACCTTGATCTTCTGTTCATTATCTTAAAGGATGTTAATACCATGTTTCCCCAAAAATAAGACAGTGTCTTATATTAATTTTTGCTCCCAAAGATGTGGTAGGTCTTATTTTCAGGGAATGTCTTATTTTTTCCATTGAAAGGAATTCATATTTATTGTTGAACCAAAAAAAGAACATTTATTATATACTGTATATATATTTATATACAAAAACATTGCTAGGTCTTACTTTCAGGGGAGGCCTTATGTTTAGCAATTCAGCAAAACCTCTACTAGGTCTTATTTTGGGGGGGATGTCTTATTTTCGGGGAAACAGGGTATTAGTAGCCATTCCCATATTACAGTTGGAAGATACTAGATTGTATGTATAATTGCTTTGGTGTCCCAAGCCACAGGATTTGTTTTAAACATGCTTACTTGTTTTTACATCTGGGTTAATCTAACATAATTTAGTTGTTATGGAAGATTATTTACTGGTTGTATATAAAGTAGTAGATTTTCAGAAACCACTGAGTGAGAGCTGCTGTCCTTCATCTGGTATATGATCTTGGCAAAACAGTGTGATAGTAGCAAGGACTAGAAGCATACTGCAGCCTGCTGTTCTCTCGTTGTATTGCTGTTATATGATGCTCCTTGCCAATCTTTCTGCCAGTTCCATAGCATGAAGAATATTATCATTCATTGATAATTTCGTCAACATAGTACACAGAATTCCTCTGCATTGTCAACTATATTCATAAGGTTCACTTCCACATGCATAAGCACTTGTTGAAGGCTGATGGGGTGGGAGTGTATACCACCAATGAAGGTGGTTCCAGGAGAATGATATAGAAAAGGAACAGCTCTGATAGAATCACCAGAGAATGGACTGTTTCTTCTTCAGGACACCCAAATGCTCAGAGGTTGCCTAGAATGCAAATGGACATTTTAGTCATTTCTTTGTTGCAGTTTCAATTCATTATTATTATAGTTGTTTATATTTACACAAACACATGTACATGCTTACACGGATAACAGCAGTGTCTCCATAGTATGCATCTTATTAAATGGTTTCATTGGTCAAGTATACATAATTTGTATACAGTAATTGCCATGTCCACCTAAATTCCTGTATGCAACTTACAAATTTTATTTATGCTTCATTTAGATTACTACTCCAGGCTCATGCAATAACAAGAAAGCTGTGCATTTGTCCCAGGAGTCTCATCACCATGAGTAAGTATCCATGTCAGGGTTATCATTATTTCTTCTGCTTGCTTTAAGTTTGTCCCTGTTTTAATTACATCTTGAATTTTACTATAATGGTCCAGTCCATCAAGATAGTTTGGAATTCTGATCATGTACTTATAACATGTGCAGTCCTTCTCAATACTTTTGTCTGAAAGACTCTTGTGGATTAACCCCAAAATTGCACTCAGTTTGCAGTTGTTTTATTGCACTACATCTTTTGTGTTCTCTGGAATCCACAGTCATAAAACCAGAAGTATAGCAAAGAAAAAGAAGAAGAAGCTGCAAGAGACCTCACCTTGGTTTTGACTGGCCTTTCTTTCTGAAGCCTTTGCTTTGCATTAAGTGTAGGCTAAACATGTGAGGCATCCTGAAGAAGCAAGATCCTGATTGGTAGATGATAAAGCCTGGTAGATTATAAAAGCCAGCCAAAATTGGCCAGTGACGTAACAGAAAAAAACATTCACAAATTGTGAACCATAATATTTACCTTTGTTCTCTTGAGTTATGGGTGAAAATGTACCCATGATGTCACATTGGACTACATTTCACAGATACAAGTGTTGCTGTCCTTGGCTAACATGCAATATAGCAATAGCAAGTACATTTCTATACTGCTTATCAGTGAACTTAAGCACACCCTAAGCGGTTTTTATCAGTGAACTTGAACACTCCCTAAGCAGTTTAGAAAGTGTAAGCTGGGTACTCACTTTAGTGACCTCAGAAGGATGGCAGGTTGAGCTGACCCTGAGCCCCTGGCTGGTATTGAACTCACAACCTTGTGGTTTGTGAGTGAGTGATTGAAGTGCAGGCATTTAACCACTGCGCCACCAGGGCTCTACAGCATGCCTGCAATACACACCATTGGCCTTAATTCTATGTAAACATTCATAGGATTGCCATGCAAATTGCATATAGATGTGTAGGTGTATTCAGCAGAGCACAATCCTTACAGTCAAACCCCTAATAATGAATAAACATTTTCCACTTTCAGCATTTTCATTATCAACATTTCCATTATGCCATAATCATAATGTGTCATTTTAGGAGCACAAACACAATGAAAATATTATCAAAATGATGGATGTACAAAGAAATACAGAATCTTCAGCATGAAACTCTTTCAAATAGATTTAATATGTTCACTTGCCTTAGCAGTAGAATTCTGTGGAATGAGATACCTTCCTGTGAAAACTGCTACAGACCTTGAGACTTCTGTAAAATATCCCATTTAAATAAATCATAGCCAAAGGCTACATTTTTCTGGTGGACAATAAAATACCCAAGAGCACGCACAGGCTAGTCATATGACAGCTCGTGCTTCAGTTAGCTATGTTACTAAACCTTTCTTTTTCCCTTCCCATAGCCATTGGTTTAGCCCTGGGGCTAGGAAGGAACATAGCCAGGTAAGAACTACTTTGATCAAGAACAGTTTATTTCAAATATTTAAAAGAATTTAACTGTCACTTGTCTGGAGCAACAAGAGCACCAATTTGTGAAATAAGAATCAAACTATCTTTTCTTTTTTCTGAAAGCTACTGAAAATATTGGACAACAGATAGCCAATATGAAACCATTGTGGGTATGGCAATAGATTCTTAGGCAAGAACAGTTAACAGTATGCAGTGAACCTTCCTTGGAATTTGAAAAAAATAATTACAGTGATGTACTCAGAAATGATGTGTTTAGTGATTACAATTAATGTGAGTATTACCAGCTAGGGAACTCACCCTATTCATTGGAAAGGGGTATCAGACAGGCCTGCATCCTACCAGCCAAAAAGACAGTTTCTACCCACAGATATATAATCAAAAGGTCATGGTAGAAGAGGGGGGGGGAATAGATGCTGGGAGAAGAAGAAAAAATAATCATGGGCACCAATTCATAAATACTAGTTCTTAAAATCACTAGCTGGAAACAGTAATGGGTTGGAGTTGTCTGGAGAAAAGGATTCATTTTCCTTCTCTCTTGGCAGCTCAGTGTCTTGTGTACCTTAACTCATTATGTCCCAACAAAAGACAGCTCTATTTCAGTTTAAGACTTATTCTTTTAAATATTTTTTAGTTTCTGAAGTAACAACAACAACAACAATGTGTGTTTATAATGCCCTTTCCACCAAAGTGGGAGGGGACAAGTGGTATATTACAAGGTTGATGCCTTTTACAATTAATTAGCAAGAACTCCAAGATCATTGATAAAGAAATTGTGTTATATAATAACTTGATTGATCCTTTTCCAGTTGACTTGGTAACTGAGTTACTGGAGTTATAAAACCAGAGACATAAAACAAAAATAAAGCCTCCAACCAGCATTTTAGTATCAGTGATATTGAGCATTTCTCACTGTACCGGTGCATCGAGTATAGAGCCCTGGTGGTGCAGTGGTTAAATGCCTGTACTGCAGCCACTCACTCAAAACCATAAGGTTGCGAGTTCAATACCAGCAAAAGGGCTCAAGCTTGACTCAGGCTTGCATCCTTCCAAGGTCACTAAAATGAGTGCCCAGATTGTTGGTGGCAAGTAGCTTACAGTTGTAAACCGCTTAGACACTGCTTAGGCAGTATAAATGAAGCTGTTTGTTTTTGTTTGTCAAGCTAGGTTTAGGGGCAGGCAACTATTCGGGGCACTAAGCTTCCATCTGCCTGACATAGGTTGTCTTTTCAGCTGTCGGCCCAACAATAATAATAATGAAACAAATCATACAGATAGTTCATCTTCCAAACCTGGCAACACTGACATAGCAACCGTTCTACTAGCATGAAAGGTTCTTTAAAGGATTATTTGCTGGAATACTCACATTACCTTTGAACAAGATTAAATCCCTTGTTTGACTGATGAATTCTGTTCAACTTTATTCTCAAAGAAATGATATTTGAATGCCTCTTTAAGATTAGTTTTACTATTTGCACTGTAGTTCATATAATTGTTTTCAAAGCTGCTTTGGATACAGCAGACCCCAAACCAGTTCCTTCCTTTCTATGGAATCCTCTTTTGGAGATTTCTGGCTGCACGGCTGGTGGCAGTTGCTTTCCTCCTATCTGAGGAACCATCCCTCTACCAGAGCCTTCACATTCACCAGCAGCACTCCTCACCCCATGGCAGAGACCATTAGAAAAGCACTAACATACCATCTTCACTAACAAGTCTGCAGCACTGTGGGTTAGGCATGTGGCCTTGTTAACAAGGGTTTTGTTGTTGTTGTTGTTGTTGTTGTTCCTAATTTTAAAATCATCTATTATCAGATTAGTAGTTCAGCAGGGTGGGATGGAGTTGAGAATGTTTTGTTTTGTTTTTTGTCATTCTTATTAAATATTTAAAAGCTATTAAATTCAGGTGCCAAATAGTCCTCTACTAATACCTGGCTGCAGAGTTCTGCATGGTTATTGCAAAACTATTGTAAACAGATTCAGATAGGTATGTCAGTAATGTATTCAGATAGGTATGTCAGTAAAGGCTCTTCTCCAGGTGCTGTAGGCATTTCATTTGCTAACAAGAGAGAGTAGCCTCAGTTGTGGTGTCCACAACCTCCCCATGAAGGTTTGGCTACTGCCAACATTGCAGTTGCCTCAGTGCCACCTCAAAACTTTTTGTTTCCCCAGAAATCATAATGATTTTTTGTCTGTTCTTGTTGTGTTTGCTGCTTGTCTCTGTTCTCAGAGTAATATGTGTAGGGTTTTTTTTAATAAATATAGTGGATACTCCCTTTAATCCTATTTATATTTTACACTGCTATCCACAAAGATGGAGAGCAGTTTTATTTTTATTCATAATGAATAAATAAAAAAAAATGAATGATAGGCAGCTTCACTACAAAACATTTTTAAAAAATAAAGCCAGATTATTATTATTTTTTTTAAAAAAAAGTCTATCCACTTCCACATTTTTATTTGTTTTGTAAAATTTTTGGTGGTCTGTGTAGTCCCAGGAATGTCCAGGAGCAGGAAACTGAACCCAGGACCAGCTGCAGTTACCAACCCCTTTTCTATGCAGTATCATTTCTAATAATATAATATCTTTTCTTCATGATGCCATTCCTATATGGATCCCTTTAACATAGGGGAAGCCTACAAAGATTACAGTCATGTGAAAAGGAGAAAATAAAATAAAAGTTGAGCTTTTGCTGTTTTAGAACTCCGCAGAGATATTACAGATAAAATATTTCAAGAGCATTGCACCTTTTGAAGAAGAACAGTACAGAAGCATGACAATCGTTTCTTATTTCTGCAAATAGATACATTGGCTTAGTTTATATTTGTGTGACTTCTGAATGTTTTATGTAGCTTCAGCTCCTACGAGATAACCGATCAGAGAGAGGACACAAGAAAAACAGTTCAGTGAAAACAGCAAGCAGGTGAGCTAAATATATAATAAAGTTGCTGTTTTAAGCATTATTTAAATCCCATGCATATATTTTTCTAATAGTTGAAGTACTGATACATATGCTGGAAAAGAGACCAAAATCTGTGTCTAGCTAATCAGGATTTTAATTGTACTTTGAGCTAAACAAATGGTCTGTTTCTGCATCTCTACTTTTTTTTAAGAGGTTTGAAAAGATTTGAAGAAGTTTCTGAAAGTGTCAATAAACTGGGTTGTCCCTATGTCACTGAAAATGGTTAGCACAGCCATCTTATGACTGGAAGCATTAGGATAGAACATATAAAATAAAGTACATACTGGATATTTTGATACACTAAATAAAGAACATTCTTGTCTTTTCTTCATAGATGTGCAGATGAGCTGTTATACTGCTTAGATTTCCTTATGTTGATATGATTTCCATAACTGTGATAGGTATTATATAGTGAAGATTATAATCTATGTTTAAAATGAGCCCATACCTTTCCCCAAATGAAATAGCAAGTCTTCTCCTTACCACACTTTTCAGAAGTTTCCAACGTGCATGTCTTTCCTTTTTTTTTTAATTCATCCTTTCAATTTTATTGTATTAGACATTAGAGTTGCTGTATATATCAAGGGACTAGTAGAAAAATTAAGACATAGATATTATGGGTATCAGATCCATTATCAGGAAGATCTGAATACTGTTAAAAGGGACTGCTTGAAGTAAAAGAAAGGATCAATTTAAACTTGTAAATTGTTAGAGGTTTTATTTTCCTAATCCTAATTTTCTTTAAACAAATTTAGGTTAATTGATCTCAGAAATATTTTGGTGACATCTAAACCAAATTAGATTTTATATTTATGAGATTTTTTTAAAAACTTTGCTGTTAACAACTAATAACTACAGGTAATTAAAAATAGGGGCAGCAGAATGACACAAATAGGAAACGTGAAAACAAAATCATCCATTATTCCTGTAGCAAGCTTTGAGAAAGCTTGTTCCATCTGAATACAACTTGCTCGTTGTCTCCTTATGATACAGATGACTATGTTTTGTTACACAGATGTGACAAATAGAATTACAGCTGCTCTTTATTTGATCTTCTAAAGAGGGAAAGATGTGCAAGCGTGATGTCTGCTCCCTTTTTCCCACCATGTCATCTGTTGTTTGGGAAGAGGCCCTAATTTGCAGT
Organism: Urosaurus nigricauda; assembly: GCA_034509955.1. Taxonomy (NCBI): domain Eukaryota; kingdom Metazoa; phylum Chordata; class Lepidosauria; order Squamata; family Phrynosomatidae; genus Urosaurus; species Urosaurus nigricauda. The sequence goes on from JAOEGL010000001.1 coordinate 343,204,619, forward strand.
AGATAGAAAATTATTTGTCATGTTACAGGTTTGCCAAAAATAAATGAAACCATTAATTACTAAAATTTTTGAGCAGCTGTTAATAGATTGGAATAGAAAAACTGTATATTACCCTTACTGGTTAATTACCAAAATTATAATCATTTAATGTGCCTTTTGTGGAAAATAATAGCAGCATCAAAGAGGTAAACTTCATACACAATTGGAGCACATTATAGTTTTCTAGAAATACACTTGAATATTTTACTTGATATCAAAGCAAAGAATTTATAGCAAATTCATAAAGGGTCCATTCAGAGGCATAATAGTTACAAGCCTTCTGAGCTAAAAAAAATCCAAATGAAAAGGAGTGAAATTTAGGGAAGTAGTAATTGGGCACCCATGATGGCACTAGTTTTCTGTGGTGGTAGAATTGCATGCTCCTATGAGGCAAGAGGCTGTGCCAGTGATAGCAGGGTGGCTAATAGGATCTCTCATGCCAGACAGGCTTTTGCTGAGGCACTAGACTAAAGTAGTTGGGGGTAGTGACAATGATAGAAGATCTTGCAGAGACAATACTTGTTAGTACTGCACATAAGGAGGCACAATAAACCCCTTTTGAATATCTTTTACCATGAAAAATCTATGATGGCACAATCCAAACAAGAAATAGTGATAGAAGATGACGCTTCTAGGTCAGAAGATGCTCAACAAGCTACTAGAGCACAGCAGAGGACAACTACCATTAGTGCTGTGACTAATGGCACAGCTGGACTTGAGTTGAAAAGGATGTTCAACTGTTGACATGCTCACGAGTGAAACAAAGTCTAAAACTTAATAAATATTATAGAAAAATTGAATGTGGGAAGCATGAAATGGGAGAACTAGACATAGTAAAACAAAAAATGGAATGTATAAACATTGCAGTTATTGGAGTAAGTACACTAAAGTGGGCAGGAATGGGACATTTTGAGTCACACATTGTTTTACTCAGGAAATGAGAATCCAAGAAGAAATAGGGTGGCATTAATAGTGAGGAGAGATGTAGCAAAAGTGGTAAAATACATATATAAAAAGAATAAGAGGCAGGCACAGCTCCACCATGCCCAACTCAGAGGCAGGTGAAAGGCCCTCCCTCCACTCCAACTGCCACTGCTGTTGCCTCAGAGGGAGAGAATAAGAGGCGTTTTCTGCTGGACCTAATCCCCTCCCCAACTGCCATTTCCATTTCTTTATGTGTTGGAAGCCTGAGGGCAAGGCACTGTCTAATTACCAATTTCCAGGCTGCTCTGAGACTATTTCTGAAGAGCAGTGTATGAATACAATACATAAATAAAAACTGCAAAATCTAACCGAGCCATGTTAATTACACTTCAAGGAAAACATGTCAATATAATCATAATCCAGGTTTATACTCCAATTACAGAAGAAGAAGAAGAAAATGAAGAATTCTATGCTAAGGTCCAGGTGGAAATTGACCACATATCAAAACAAATTTTGTTAATCATAGGCGATTGGTACACCAAAGCAGGAAATGGATCAGAATCATAGAAGGTAGGAAAATTTGGCCTAGGATCAAAAAAACAAAGCAGGACACCAACTGATGGAATTTTGTGAGGCCAGCAGTTCATCACAAAGCAATATTGTAGCACCTTTGAGGCTAACTGAAAGAAAGAAGCAGATAGCATGAGCTTTCGTTGACCTCAGTCTATTTGGATGTATCTGAAAGAGGTTTGCTGAAGTCTACAAGAACTCATACTACCGTTCTTTCTTTCAGTTTGTCTCAAAGGTGCTACAAGATCCCTCAGTACACTGATTCCCCAGATTAACACATGTATGTCTTTGAGTTCATCACAAACACCTTCTTCAAGCAAGCCAAGAGGTGACTGTATATATGGACATCACCTTATGACCAATATAGAAATCAAATAGGCTACATAATTGGATGCAAATGGAGAAACTCCTTTTTCTCTTGAAAAACAAGACCAGGACCAGATTGTGTCAGAGGCCATGAACTTCTGATATCAAACAGAGTAAAGCTAAAGAAGAACACCAAACCAACTATAATGCTGAAATAAAACCTGAAGAACATCCCTGTGGAATTTAAATATTTTGTTTAGAAAAAAATAGATTTGCACTGTTAAGCCTAAGTGACCAGAAGAACTCCGGGTTGAAGCCTGAGACATTGTCAGGGAGAAATGCAAAAAACACTATGTACAGGAGCCCTGGTGGCGCAGTGGTTAAATGTCAGTACTTCAGCCACAATGTTGTGAGTTATGTCCACAGGGCTCCAAGTTGAGTCAGCCTTTCATCCTTTCATAGCTCATTAAAATGAGTACCCAACTTGTGGAAGGCAATTGGCTAACACATTTTAAACTGCTTAAAGAGTGCTTAGTTCACTATGAAGTAATATAGAAATGTAAAGTGTGAAGTGCTAGTGCAGGCAAAAAGGAAAGAGGTCTAAATGGATGATGATGACAATTGGATGATGAAGTCTAAATGGATGATGATGATGACAATTATGACTAAAAGGTCTTGAGAAGATTGGGAAATTGATTGTAGACAGAGAAATGGAGAGATGATAGTAAAGGAGGAACAAAAAAATAAGTTTTCATAATGCTCAGTGTGTAAAAAAAAATTCAGAGTTTTAATCATCATAGTAGAATGTTAAGTTAATAACAGCTTGAATAGGTTTTAATAAGCAACATAGATTCTCTAAGGATAAAGTTGGTTTTTAAAATCAGTATGAATTTCCTGTGTACATATTCATCTTTCAGAAGCCTACCAATATTATATTCAAGAAAGTACTACAAACAGAATCAAATACTAGAACAGGTGTGATATTGTAGGTTTCAAGATTCTGAACTTAATCTCTCAGCACTTCTAGCCACCATAGGCAATTTTGAAGAGTCCTGGGAATTATAGTCCAGTAACATTAGGAGGACAACAAAATTCTCACTCTGGAACAATAAAATGTTTTGTCCTGTAAGACCTTTGCAATTTACTGAGTCTGAGCTATGTTTTTTACTTTCTTCCTTAGTATAAAATATAACACTTCTTTTAAAATTGAAATTTATGTGACATGTTTTGAAGAACAAATGAAGTCCTGGACCATGGCTGGTGAGAACATGATTTCTATGAAAACAGTTTATGTTTGGGGGTTTTTTGGTTGTTTTTTATTCATATTCTAAGTTTTTGGACCTCAGTGGCCTGAACTGTCTTCTGCTCATGGCAGTTTATTAGTATACAGGTTTGTGCCACCTTTGACTTGTTCGTGAAATGAAATATTGGTTTAGATTTGTCTTTGTCTAATTCATATACTTTTGATCAATTCCAACTCATGCCCAATTATATTACATTGCATTAACATAATTCAACAGATGTTGATATTTAAATGCTTTCTGGCATTCACATCTTGGACAGCTGTTTTAGAGCTTGGGGAAAAGGCAAACATTTAGAGTTAAATGCTGAACATATGCTAAAATTACTAATTAGAAGCAAGAAAAAACAATGCATTATCCTTTTTGAGGACAGTAAGACTCCAGTACAGATATTTTAAAACACTTTTTGGTTGGCATAAAGTTCATGAGTCTCTGGAGGCAAGCATGTTAAGAATAACTGTACAAATAGACTTCATTTCCCATCAGGTTTATATATATATATATATATATATATATATATATATATGCATGCAGCACACTTACTGCAGGTAAATCTTCATCATCTTCTGAGTTTGAATTAGGCTTGGAACAGCTAGGAGATGATAAAGTGCTGTGCATGGAGATGAGACAGTCTCCTAGCAAGGAAAATACATTTTCCTTCTTTCATAGTGTCATTATGTTGCTATTCAATATAAAATAAATGTGTCACCATTAAAGCTCCAATCTTAACATCCTGGCATTATATGAAAGGAGTTTGACAGGGCTGAATTGTTCTATCACATCTGTTTAGCATTCTTTTTTTAAAAAAAAAAATCCAGAATGGTCATAGTTCTTTTTTTTGTTAGTACAATAGCATTCGCAGTAGTGTGAACACAGATGTTGCAGTGTATGTAATGCTGATGATGTCATGGTTATAACTAAGCCAGAGGAAAAGCTTCAGGAATAGGCAAGCCAATGGATGAATTCAGTGTGAAATTCTGATTACACCTGCTTAGTTCAAAATAACACATATGTATGTTCTTAAGTACTGTACTATGTTTTTAGAAATAGGTTTACAAATCTACAAATTACAAATTCACTACCATTGTTTTGTATATTCCTTACAAGAACTGGGGGAAGGAGGAGTCAAAACAGTGAGCCTCTTAGAGGTTAGAACAATTGAAAGTTTACTTGGTAAATCATATATCATTGATATAGTTGTCTTTGTATATCACACTTTTACCAAGGAGCTAAAATTTTAGTTTTATAGTAGCTGTGTGAGACAAGTTAGGATTAAAGATTCGCCCACAGTCACCCAGTGATACTCATAGCAGAATTGTGTTGGCTAGTAATAATAAATTTGGTCAAGGCTAACTCCCAGCGCAGTCTGGGTAAAAATCACCTAGCTACAGGCAAATACAAGATACACAGTAGAGTATAGAAGCAACCCCCCCCCCCAACTATTCGTATTGGCAGTGCCCTGACTATGTTTCATACTTAAAAGAAACAGACTGTGGATTCATCCAATGTTGCTGGAGGCTTTTATATTCAGTTATTATATATATATATATATATATATATATATGTATGTATATTTTATAAGCAAGTTCAAAGTCTGCTTCACAGCTCCAAACCTAGTCCACACACAATCAAACCATACTGCTGCTTCAACCATAACTCTCAGCCAACCAAACATTCCAGCTGTCAACTCTCAACTGTCACCTGTCAATCAAAATATTTTCTGTTGTTTAAAGACATATTACATGAACAATTTGAACCTGATTTTCCCACTTCCAAACATAACAGTCCACATACTTCTATACACAGCATTCTGCAGCTATTGAACTCATTTCAGATGTTTTTCAAGTAGCCCTGATGAAAAGTTTAGTTGCCTACTTTTGTAATTGCTAAACATTTTAATAATTAAAAGAATTGTGTTGAATTTTACTTTTTTGTACTTGTTGTGGTTAAGCCTAGAGGTAGTGATTGATAGCTTAGTCGTCTGAAATCAGCTACTGTTTCTGCATCTTTGATTATAAAGCACTTAAGCACTATGTTCTAAATCAGGGACAGGAATCATGTATCCCTCCAGATGTTGCTGGACTGCATAGAATCATAGAATCATAGAATCATAGAATCATAGAGTTGGAAGAGACCACAAGGGCCATCCAGTCCAACCCCCTGCCATGCAGGAACTCCAAGTCAAAGCATCCCTGACAGATGGCCATCCAGCCTCTGCTTAAAGACCCCTAAGGAAGGAGACTCCACCACACTCCGAGGGAGTGTGTTCCACTGTCGAACAGCCCTTACTGTCAGGAAGTTCCTCCTAATGTTGAGGTGGAATCTCTTTTCCTGCAGTTTGCATCCATTGTTCCGCGTTCTAGTCTCTGCAGCAGCAGAAAACAAGCTTGCTCCCTCCTCAATATGACATCCCTTCAAATATTTAAACAGGGCTATCATATCACCTCTTAACCTTCTCTTCTCCAGGCTAAACATCCCCAGCTCCCTAAGGCGTTCTTCATAGGGCAAGGTTTCCAGACCCTTCACCATCTTAGTTGCCCTCCTTTGGACATGCTCCAGTTTCTCCACATCCTTTTTGAATTGTGGTGCCCAGAACTGGACACAGTATTCCAGGTGGGGCCTGACCAAAGCAGAATAGAGTGGCACTATAACTTCCCTTGATCTAGAAACTATACTTCTATTGATGCAGCCTAAAATTGCATTGGCTTTTTTAGCTGCCGCATCACACTGTTGACTCATGTTCAGCTTATGGTCTACTTGGACTCCTAGATCCCTTTCACATGTGGTCTCGTTCAGCCAGGTGTCCCCCATCCTATATCTGTGCATTTCATTTTTCCGCCCTAAGTGCAGAACCTTACATTTCTCCGTATTGAATTTCATTTTGTTAGCACTGGCCCAGCTTTCTAGTCTATTCAGGTCATTTTGAATTTTGATCCTGTCCTCTGGGGTATTAGCTACTCCTCCCAGTTTAGTGTCATCTGCAAATTTGATATGTATGCCCCCAATTCTGTCATCCAAATCTCAAGAGACATAACCATCATGCAAATCTCAAGAGACATAACCAGAATGCTAGAAAATGCAATACACACTTCTAGGGGGCTACATGATGCCAATATCCCTGGCCTAAATCCAATTCCTAGAATAGACTGAAATGAAACAATGAGATTTGCATAACTGTTGACTTGATTCAACAGGTCTACTTTAGTTGAGAGCAGCAATAAGATTTAGTTCTACTTTCTCTGGATTTTATCCTATAATGTACATGTTAATGTAAGATATGAATTTATATCATTTATACAATTTGCCAATAGTTAATAATTCTGTATATTTTTTCAAAAAATTGGAAGTACTGTTGCAACCCCATCATTTTAATAGTTGATAAGAATGTTAATATTCAGAATGTGTTTTTGACAGAACAGATGCTGCTCTGTCTTAAAAGTGTAGTAATATTCCATCTTCAAAACCAAAATACACATTTGAAGAAAATATTTTAGAAGCATTCCCATAATGTGTAGTTATGAAAATTCATAATGGTCGTATGCTTCCATATTTCCATCAGCCTGCCATTCGGAGATATTTAAGCCACTGATGTCAGCGCTTGCTGTTTTTATTAAATTGTTAACTTAAGCAACTAGTCCCTGTCACTCCTTGCTAAATAGAATTGGATAGATATGGATACAAGGCAAAATATTTTTTTCTAGTATGCATCCTGAATAGAAATTTCAATTCTTCCTCTGGTTTCTGTCTGCACAGTTAAAAAAACATAAAGTAATACTGTACTGTACCATGATAGCAGCTGTCAAAATTACATCTGTAGACATTAGAACTGCAACTAGCATTCCGTACTGGAACTGCCAGACAACAATGGTCTGAGCTTTGCTATGAAACATACATGAGATTTCTGACATTTGATTTGACTGAACAGTCAGAGAAGTAAGACATGATGCTCCACCATTTAGGTTCTTATTCTTGGTCACTTAGAAGAAGCAAGCATTATGGTTTCTACTCCCATTAGTAGCAAATCTGAAGATTTTCACAAAAATACAGGAGAGCAGAAAGCTACTTGAAGAAATGCCTTGTAGATTGCCTTCCCTGAATATTAAAGTATTGTCTCAAAGGAGATGTCTGTTCATAACATGGCTAACACAGAATATGGGAAGAGTCCAGTACCAAGATATGAGAGGCTTGTTCAAGCCAACACAGGTTATTTTTCCTCTTATTACAGCAGAAAATGAATTGTTGTATTGTATTGTATTTTAAGAAGCAGTTTGGCATGTGATACAAAAGGTTTCACATCAGGAATTAGTAGTACAATTGGGAGATTACTGCAGTCCAGATGTGTTCTTTTACATTCCTCTCATAGGATGAGCATGGACATGGACTGTGCTGAGGGTTCGTTCCACCTAACCATTGTGAGGGTTCCTTGGTGAAAAGCCTGTCATTCCAAATACACTTCTCTCATTCCCAGTTTTGTAATACAGCACCTAACAAGGAGGGCAGAGAGCTGCAGCCTGGTTATATGTGTAGAATAAATTGTGTATTTTCTACCTTTCAATTCAAGCAGTTGTGGTGGCTGCCTCCGAGTTACTCTGTGAACAGAAATCCATTATGTGAATGGCAGTAGAAGGGCACAGTATATCATCATATGGGCTGCACACATATAACATGTGGAAGACTGTCTATTTTTGCATGAGTAATTTTAGAATTATAGGATAATATAACTAGACAATGCTGCATTTCAAGGAACTTGTTCTATATCAGCCACCTCGGGTTTTAACCATTTTAATTTCTTTCCCCATGTTTTTGCACCTGCGAATAACAAATCTTCACTGCGCTTGTGGTTTTATACCTTCTTCCCTGATCTCCCCCCCCCCCTGCTTTTTGGGGGTTTTTTTCCACATGATTCTTGATATAGATGACCTAAATACATGAAATTAGAAGATAGGAAAAGGGAAAACAGAAATACACATCTTGATCTATTACCACTTGTTCTTTTCAGAATAATGATCTGCTTTTCAGTTGTTTTTTAAAACCTTCATAATGGGTTTTAAAACACGATTTAAAAGAAAGAGCTTTAGATCACAAGATTGGCATATATTTTATAGGATCTATATAAAATGGGATGACATGAAATAAATTGTTTTTAAATCAAAATGACTATGTAAGGTTTGGGGGGAACAGGAAAAGAGTTTTGGAACCTCAATGCAAAAATGGAAGCTGAAAGAATTTAGTTACTGTTAAACTATCCAGAGTATTGAGAATCCAGAAAAAGCGTAGTTTCACCATTCTATTAAACTACAGTTCAGCTTGATCAGAACAAGCTACATTGAACATCTAGCTCATGTATTGTTACATTAAGAGGTTCAATTTTTTCCCCTTATATTTCTACTTAAACACAGCTATCATCTGAAATGATAATGTGTGGAAAATTTTAACCGTGGTTTGGCTTGTTTCATGCCAACCACAATTAACAATGACTACATTTGCAGGTTCAAATGATACAATAAACTGCTAATAAACAGATTAGCAACAACGAGCAAACAAACAATGATAAGCAAACAAACAGTAACAACAATAAGCAAACAAACACTTCCACACTACCATATTAGAATGTTGACTGGGAGCATTCAGAGCACCCCACTCTCATCACACTAAATTAAATGCAGCCAGTTTTTGTTGTTGTTGTTGTTGTTGTTGTTGTTGTTATCAGCAGCTTGCTTTTCTGCAAGCCTGCGAGACTGACGCACACAAGCACTCTCAGCTCTCCTTTCCTTAAAGGAAGGGCCCTTCAAGCTTGGTTCTTCCTTAGGAGCCATACTCAGCTGCTGAGCCTCTGAAGGGAGCTCCACAGTTCTAGGGCCTGGCTGAACCTCCACTCCTGGAATTGAAATGGCAGGGCTGACAGGGCAGAACTGGGACCTGGTCTAGCCTCCAACTCCTCTTGCTCCTGAGGAGCCATCTCCTCCTCCTGATCCTCTGATTCCATCTCTTCGCTGGCCATGAAAGAAAGTGTGTTCTTTCTCCTCTGCATGCATTGCATCTGTGAAGTCTCATCCACCAGTGCTTTTCAGGGTGGTAAGGGATCTAACGCAGATGCCCACCACCCTGAACCCTTTATTAGAATATACCATAGCCTGCTGTGATGCATTAAATAACCATAATGCAGATAAACTCTCTCAGATAAGAGCTGACTTGGATGCTGACATTATTGCAGAAGTGACAGGAGAGGTGTCCAGCAACTCCATGAATAATGTTATATTGGATATTTGAGTCTGTGAGTACCAAGGTCATGGACAAGCTCCTTGGTAGTTTGAAAAAGATAACTTGCTCTCTCGATCCTTGTCCTTCATGGCTGGCCATCCTAATCAATGCATCTTTCAGGGAAGTCTGATTTCCAGCATGTTTAAAAGAAGCAGTGGTAAAAATCGCCACCATAAAAGCCTTCCTTAGATCCCCTGGACAAAAAACAACTATAGGTTTATCTCTCTTCTTCCATTCCTGAGCAAAGTGATAGAGCTATTGCTATTCAATTCCAAGTACTCTTGGAGGAAACAGATTATCTAGATCCATCTCAAACCGACTTTGGGACAAGCTATGGAATTGAGACTGTTATGGTCACCTTAGTCAATTATCTTCATCTGGATATCGACAGGGGAAATGTGACCCTGTTAGTACTTTTGGACCTCTCAGCAGCCTTTGATACCATTGACCATGGTATCCTTCTGTAACACTTGGGAGAATTGGTAATTGGGGGCACTGCATTGCACTGGTTCCGATCCTGTCTCTCAGGCAGATTCCAGATGGTAATACTTGGAGACAGTTGCTCCTCTAAAAGGGAGCTAAAATCTGGTATCCCTCAAGGAACCATTCTGTCTCCCATGCTATTTAATATACTCTGGCAGACAATTCTGTCAAAGCTCTTGTTAGCCTCTGGAATGGAGAAATGGGCAAGGTAGTAGACATAATTGCTCCAGAGCATCCCTTCTCACAGAATGGAGTCAAACTAGTGAAACCTGTAGCTGATGCCAATGATAGAGGTGAGAAGGCGATTAGAGCAACATTGGCATAAACTCAGAGCAGGAGCAATCTAACAGGAGTATATCACGCAGCAGTTCAGGCAGAAGAATTCTCTGCAAGCATTGAACTTGCAAAGAGCTGGCCAGCAGAATTGTTTTATGTGGTCAGGAGAGTTTTACACACCGACCCATAAGTAGAGAATCCAAACCACTCTGAACAACATAGCACTTTGCAGATGTAATCACTTGGCTCCTCTCTGACTAGGATGCTGTAGTACAAATCCAGTGGATATAAGTCTGGCCACTGTTTGTCCAGCTGTGATGGAAACTGTTCAATTTATGCAACCAGGGGGATAGGATAGGATTATTGGAGGGGCGATAGCCACCACATATGTATTAAAACCCTTGCCCTTCTTGACTTGTTAAAAAAAGCCAGAGGTGGGTTAGCTGAGTGGGTAGAGGGAGAGAGTGGTTGGTGCCTTGCTAAAACAAGGCAGAGCTCTATCATGCCTAAAGCCAGGGCTCTGTCCTGGGCCCCCTTTTGTTCTCACTACACACATTATCCCTTGGTAAACTCATCAGTTCTTTTGGTTTCTCCTATCATCTGTATGCCGATGACACCCAGCTGTATCTTTCCACCCCTGACCTTTCGCCAGGGCTTGAACAGCAAGTCTCCTCTTGTCTGGCTGCCATCTCTCAGTGGATGTGACATCGGCACTTGAAGCTCAACATGTCTAAGGCAGAGCTTCTCATCTTCCCACCTAAGCCCACCCTTCAATACTCCTTTTCTGTTTCTGTTGATGGCACTTCTATTCATCTGGTTCAGCAAGCCAGCAGTCTTGGTTTCAACTTTGATTCCTCTCTGTCGTTTAACCCCCAGATTGAGGCCACCGCCAAGATCTGTAGATTCTCTCTTTACAACATTGATAAAATCCGTCCATTCCTCTCAGCCTCCACTGCCAAGACTCTGGTCCATGCTCTAGTGGTTTCACGACTAGATTATTGTAACCTTCTTCTGACAGGGCTTCCTCTCTCTCATCTCCATCCTTTAATCTCTGTCCAGAACTCAGCTGCACGAATTATTACATCCGCTAACCGCTTTGACCATGTTTCTCCCCTCTTATCCTCCCTTCACTGGCTCCCCTTCCCCTTCTGCATCCAGTACAAGCTTTTGTTATTGACTTTCAAAGACCTCCACGGACTGGCCCCTCCTTACTCGTCTGACCTTCTTTCTCCTCACACTCCTTCTCGTACCCTCCGTTCTGTTAGTCAAGGTCTCCTGTCCCAGCCAAGGATTTCCACTGCTCTGTCCCGAATTCGTCCCTTCTCACTTGCTGCCCCTCACTCCTGGAACCTTCTTCCCCCACATATATGCCTCATCACTTCTCTAACCAGGTTCAAAAATGAGTTAAAGACTATATTGTTTAGGGAAGCGTTCCCAGGATTGTGCCATCTGCCCCAGGATGCCTCCTCTTAACTATGTATTAAGAACCCGTGCCCTCCCTCCAGTCCATCTGCCTTGGTCCAGGCCCCAGAGGGAGAGAAGAACCACTGGACCTCATCCTCCTTCCACCACCTTCCCCTTTTCTTTTTGTGTTGTCTTTTAGACTGTAAGCCTGAGGGCAGGGATCTGTCTAACTATAAGATTGTATGCACAGCACTGTGTAAACTTACAGTGTTATATAAATAATAATAATAATAATAATAATAATAATAATAATAATAATACAGGCAGTTATAAAACGACAGTTGAAAAAGCTCATCTCTGGGTACTACCATGTATTCCATTTGGGTGCAAAGGACTAGAGCTTGTGAGAGCCAGTGTAGTGATTTGAGTGTTGGACTGTGACTCTGGAGACCATGGCTCAATTCCAAGTTTGGTCATGAAAGCCACTGAGTGACCTTGGGCAAGTCACATGCTCTCAGCCTCAGGAGAAGGCAATGGCAAACCTACTATGAACTAATCTTGCCAAGAAAACACCATGTGTCGCCATAAATTGGATATGACTTGAAGGCACACAACAACACACTAAAGTTTGTGATATCATCCATCTCCAAGGAAAGGTCAGTTCTAGATAAAGTGACACATGCCTTAGTTATCTTCTGCTTAGATTATTGTAATGGGCTCTAAACAGGGCTGGCTATGAAGAGTGTTTGGAGGCGACATCTGAACCAAAAAGTTGCAGCTATATTGTTAACCTGGGCTGGCTACGGAGAGCACATAAATCTCTTGTTGTATCAGCTGCATTGGCTACTGGTCAGTTTCAACTCACAATTCAGAGTGTTGCTTATCACTTACAAAGCTCATCCAGTTTTGTGAAGAACAGTTTTCTCCCATATGAGTCTGCCCATGTTTTGATATCTTTTAGGGAGGTTCTTCTCTCTGTCCCACTATCTTCACAAGTATGTCTGATGGGAACATGGGAAAGGATCTTCCTGGTGGCTGCTCCTAGGCTTTAGAACACTCTTCCTTGAGAAGTCAAACTCGGTTCCCTCCTTGCTGTCCTTCCTTGAATAGCACTTCAGGGGCTGAATGCTCAGGGAGGACAGGCCTTTCATAACATTCTATATTGTTTATAGTTCTCATTTCTCTCTTTAATTATTATGCTTTTTAATTTAAATGATGGTTTAATTACTTATTTTAACTTTTGCATGATGTGATTTTAAAAAAAAAGCTGTATTGGTTTAATGTTTGCAAGCTACCTTGAGTCCAGGCTTGGAAAAACACAGCATATAAATAAAGTGGATACAAAAGGAGAGGGAAGCATGGATCCTCAAATATTTGGGGCTGGATGGTAGTTGCAGTACCATGTTTCCCCGAAAATAAGACAGTGTCTTACATTAATTTTTGCTCCCAAACATGTGCTAGGTCTTATTTTCTATGAAGAAGAGATCACATTTATTGTTGAACCAAAAAATATGAAAATTTATTATATATTGTATATATATTTATGTACAAAAACTTTGCTAGGTCTTACCTTCGGGGGAGGCCTTATATTTAGCAATTTAGCAAAACCTTTACTAGGTCTTATTTTCAGGGGATGTCTTATTTTCAGGAAAACAGGGTAGGCAGTAGCTTCTAGGTCTGTTTACAGCAATAGTGATAGATGCTTCATTTATATACCACTTCATACCACTTAAGCAGTCGCTAAGCAATTTACAACTGTAAGCTAATTACCCCAAAAGGTGGATACTCATTTTAGCAACCTTGGAAGGATGCAAGCCTGAGTCGAGTCTGAGCCCTTCACTGGTATAGAACTCGCAACCTTATGGTTTGTGAGTGACAAAATTTTAAAGAGGTGCTGAACCCTACCTTAAAATAGGTTTCACATCTCCAATAGTTCCTTTAAAGTGTAGTAAAACATCACAGTGTTACATGAATGTGTACTTCATGTATATACTTGCACATTACCAGGCTACTGCCATGTAGCTATTAGAGTACTGATCAGAGAGCTGGGACTTGGAACATCCAAATTGCAGTCCTCACAGAACATCACTTTGTGATCTTGGGCCAGTCTCTGTGTCTCATTCAATCTGTTCCATGCAGTTGTTGTGAGAATATACAGTAGGAAGAGCTATGTACACTGACTTGAACTCAGTAAATGAAAGGTGAGATATAAATGTAACAGGGAAATGGATTATACAACTTTATCCAACTCAAAATCAAGATTAAATAATGGGCATGCTATCATTGGAATCCATTTATTGTTTTTTAATGCGGTTAAATAACCCTGACCTTTCAAGGTAAAAACAGCTCACAAAATTAGGCATACAATCAATGTAAAATTTAAATTTAATTTTTGATACTCTCCTTGTAGAGATTGTTGGAGCTGTTCTTTGCGTTTTTTATAAATAGCTGCACAGACATACATCCTACTGAATTTAGTGTAATATTTCAGCATTAGTGTATGAAAAAAAGTCTGCAGTGCCTAAAGATATAGTTTGTATTCTAAATTGGCAGCATTTTGAACTTTCAAATAACAAAAGAATGTTTTCACTTTATGCAAAGTTCTTGTCTGCCTTCTTTGAGATGAAGACTACTTAACTCTAGCCATTTTACATTGTCTTTCTGTAATCATCTCAGATATGAACTCTCTTATCCAGCCTGTGACCTGACAGAATGCAAAAGGATAAAACTGAAGGGTTGTACAGCCATCTGCAGGAACTCGTTGATACTGTGCCAGTACTCTTGTTGCTATTTTATAAAATTTCATGATTGTAATTAGGTTAAAGCCTTGTTAATTGCAACATAAACTAGAAAATGAAATTGACTTTACTACTTGAATGGAGAAAAATATTGTTTTAAGCATATTTGGGGAAATATAACAGAAGCTGAATTAGCCATCCAAATGCCAACAATGCAAAAAAAAAAAGTGAGTAAATTATTATTGTCATTGCTTTCTTATCAACAGGTTCTTGTGAAGTTTGGTTGAACCTATATGGCAAAAATTGATTTCTAATTTGAAGAGCTCTGAATCAGGACAACATCCTGTAGATGCATTTTTCTAGTCACTACAAGACTTGCTATAGCAAGAGAAGTAACACCTGTAGAATTTCTGATGGTTCCAACGAGGCACAAACATTCATTTTTCCTATTTTTAGTAGAAAATAAGTCTTTTAAAAAATGAATATAAAATAAATAAAATTCCCTAGATATAAACATATTGTCATTACTTGGAATGAAATCCTATTTGCCTCCTTAGGAGCAGAGGCTGAGTCTCTTTTATCTAAAATACTTATTACCAGAAGTGTTTTGGATTTTGGATTTTTAATCTATCTATATATAAATATAGATATAGAAATACCTGTGTTTGCATAATGAGTTTGTATAATGAGATATCTTAGAGATGGGATCCAAGTCAAAACACAAAATTGATTTATGTTTTATATACATCATATGCACATAGCCTAACAGAGCTTGTAATGTTAATTGATTCTCTTACCTACTAATTTTAAACAATATTTGTAATAATTTTGTACATGAGACAAAGTAAACTGAATCATCAGAAAACAAAGGCATCACTATCTCAGCCACCCAGGCAACATGTTTGGGGTTTTGGAGTATTTTGCATTTCTGAATTCTGGATAAGGGACACTCAGCCTGTAATGAAAGTTACCAGACAAAATATAATCTGAGAAGTGGCTTTGTGTCCAAGATTATTTATTTCAGAACATTTTATATTGGGGGGTTTTAAAACACACACACATAAGCTTTTGCAATAAAAACAGGTACAGCAAAATCAAATGCTAAAAATAATAAAACAAATCAATTAAAATATTTTAAATGGTGTATTAAAAATGAGGGTTAATTGACCTTGGAAAACAAAAATATCTTTAGTTGAATGCAAAAATACTTAATACTGGGAGCTCACCTAATCTCAATGGAGAGAGTTTACTACATAGTAAAGATAGAAGGTCCTTAACACTGCTAACTTCACAGAATCATTCATGATTGTACCTTAATATTATAGCCATCTTATTGACCAAAAAGAAACTGTTTTGAGGTCTCATAAATATTATATTTTAGTCATTTAGCTTAAATTAGTGAAAGTTTGAAGTTTTGAATGTTTTAAAATTACACTTACACAGTTGTGTATATTTCCAGAAGGAATTCATTCCTGTTTTTTGTGGAAAATCTGAACCATCAGGAATTGGGCAGGGTCCAGCAAATGTTAGGTATAAGAATAGTAATGGTTTCCATTGATCATAATTTCCATATATTGTACTAGGCAGGAGGAATGGCAGAGAACAAGCCTCTATATTTAGCTCATTGTGTTAACATTGCAGTATGCAAATTGTCAGAACATTACAATATGCAATTTTTAAAGTGTGCTCTGAGTTTGTGGCAAGCATTTACAGTGGATAATTTTAAGCCAGGTTATATTACATATTTATCCCTGCATAAAATATGCATCTTCTGTGACTTATCCCTCAATAATCTCTGGATGGTTCACAAGCAGACATATTGACAAATCAGCCAAACACAATTCTGGATTGAAAACTTAATAATGGTACAGTATTTAAGAATGAAGACAGTGATTCTTAGAGGAGGTATTGTCTTTCCTATAAAACTAGGGATTGAAACAAGGAAATTTTTAAGAGGAAAGAGGGGGAAAGTCAGTGTTACTAGTCTTATGTGTTGAGCAAATTAACCCTGAAGAACACTAAACTACCTGTGGATTTAAGCTTGTGATTTAACGTCATACTTGTATTATTTTTAAACTGCAAATAACAGCTCCTAGGGACCTACTGCAATCTTCTTGAAAAATCTATCAAAGATTCTGTTTGGTTTGTCCAAAAACAATCATTGGCACTAATATGGCAACTTCAGATGCAGCGCAGTAGCATTTAGAGCATTAGACTGGAACTGGGGAAACAACACTCATCCATGAAACTTTCTGGATGACCTTGGACCAGTCACTATCTCTCAGCTCAGTTTCTCACAGGATTCTTAGGATGCTAAAAAGGAGGACCAGGAAGTCTGCTGTGAAAGTTGAGCTGTAAGTGCTATAATATAACAGAGCTTGTAATGTTAATTGATTCTCTTACCTACTAGGCAGGTAAATATGCTCCATCTCTTTTAAGATAGTGAGAGAGAGTGTGAGTACCTTTTTATAATATCAGCATTTGTCTCACCAGCACATATTTTATTATCCCCATGATAGTAGAGGTTAAAATTATCAGTAACTTGCCATAGTTACAGCCCTAATTCAGTACCCACAACACTTCCTGTTTATAGTCTGTAGAAGACATGTACAGTATTGGCACCTGCACCCTGAAGATGATTTATGAAAATGATTGTAGCATCTTTCTCACTTACTGTTGTACAGTGCAAATGATTGTTGCATTTCTCTCACTTGTTGTGTAGTGCAATTGTAGCATGAATTGTTTGGGGAAGTTACATAAAATGTTTATTTGCTGTGCAACATAACACAGTATGAAATTAAGTTATAAGGGAAGGAGACTTTCAGCAGAGGAAAGAAAGCAGTGTTACCAGGATCAAATGGCAGCTGTGGCTTGTGTTGGCAAATCAGACCAAATAAATCAATAAATAGCCTGATGACATTGGCAATAGTAATACATTGCTGTAGATCAATTGCTTCTTTCCTGGTGCCCATGCTGTGTCTCTAGATAGCATCTCTTTCTATTCCTTTTCTTGTAATTATTCACCTAAATAAAACAAATAATTTATCAGCCACTTTTTCAGGTTTCTGTTCTTCCTTGTTTGTTCATTTGATGTCAGAAGGCATGCCAGTTACAAATATATTTGGCCTACCAGTGTAAGTTCACACTAGTCTGGCTTTTTCAGCCTTTTCCTTTTCCTCTGCCTCAATTTTGCCACTGCCGTGACACTTGCAGGCCTGCTCCACTGTTGTGCAGCTGATGCCCTGTCTAGGCTTATCTCTTTCTTAGTGACAGTGAGTGTTCTTGCCAAATGCCAGGGACCATAGTCACATCTGTTTGTCTCCCGAGCTTGTCTGAGGCTGCTCGGGAACACTTTTTATCCAGGGGGCAGCTTTAACTAGGCCTAATACTCTGGAAAGCCCTGTTTGTAAATGCATACAAAAAGGCGACAAGTTTCTGTTGTCTTTCCTTTAAAATTATTCCCTTTGACACGACTTGCTCGAGTCCCTGTCACCAGCATGTCAACAGCCAAGTTTTCAGGCAAGGTGGTCTTAACAAGTTCTATTGCCCCTGCCATATAACATGCCGAGCTTCCTGCCAGAACACTATTTATAAATGATAGCTTTGAGCAATCTATGGATAAGTGGAGAGGAATCAGGGGAATTAGCTGTTTGTAATCTTCTAGTCTGAAAATCCATGCTAAGGAACATAGAGGCAAGACTTCTAAGCTTATTTCTCCTATTTTACCATATATCACTGAATGGAATTGGTAGTTGAAATATGTGTTTACTAAATCAGAGAAAACACTAATAGTGGTACTAAACAGAGATGAGATTTTGGCTCATCCCTCCCCCCCTCCCCCGAATATTGCATGTTTTATCTGTTTGCTTGTTTTTAAGCATTCCTACTCTGCTCTTCAGCTAGTGTGCCTGTCAGAGAGACTTATATATGATCAAAATAAAAAATAAACTGTTCAAAGCAGTGGCAATAATTGGCCAAATCCAACATTGCACAAAGGGTCTTCATTTCCTCTCTTATCCTGCCCCCTGACAAAAAAAATAAATCTGATTCAGATGGTCTTCCAACATTCTGGAGCAATTGGAAGACTACAGCATTGGCTGTTTGGGAAGGGAGTATTTGAGCTACTAAAAATTATCTTCTGGTGGAAAGTCACCTTTGGAGACAATCTGTTTTCTGCTGCTTCTTTCTTTCCTCTGCAGAGGGCTTTTGGTTCTCCTGGCCTCTGTGTCAGGAGAAAGAGCTTCATTCTGAAGACAGTGGTGGCACCTGGAAAACAAACCTACATTATAAGCTTAATCAGATAGACTCTACCTTCTTAATAGTCTCCTAGCAGTTTATCATCATGTGATCAATGACAGGCCTGTGGTGATCCCTAAATATATAACATCTTTCCAAGACTATAGTACTGTACAGTTGGTCCGCTATATCTATGGATTCTTTATCTACGAATTCAACTATCCACAAATAAATAAATCCAAAAAGCAAACCTTGATTTTGCCACTTTATATAAGGGGCACCGTTTTACTATGCTACTGTATTTAATGGGACTTGAATATCCATGGATTTTAATATCCACGAGGTGTTCTGGAACCCAAGGGTGCACTGTATAATCTTTTTCTTTCTTATTTATTCATCAGTGCACATCACTGTTGAGGAAAGTATCTAGGGAAAGCAATGTTGCTTGAAAGTGAATGCCTTGCTTCACAGTATGCTTTACACTGAAAGCTGCTTCATGTAATCCACAATAAGAACTAGATTGAGGTGGACAACTGCCATTCTCTGCCCTGGAACACAGCAGAGGACCAAGGAGAGTTGACTGCCAAAAATTGCCAAGGCATTAATGAAATAAAACCAGAATGTGCCTTGAAGTCCACTTTTATCTTTGGAACAAAATGGAATTATCAATACTGAATAGCTGTAGTGGGAACCTATTGAAAAAGAGAATTGCTATTCCTGGAGGCTTTTGAGAGAGGCAGTTCACCTTTTTAGAAGGCATAAGTAAAAATGGTTAAAGAAATCTGAAAGGGGCTGCAAAAACAGCCTTGGGGACTGCCTTGTTTCCACACATGAACTAGATACACAAGTGAGCTCCTGGGTTTGTTGTCTTTCCATAAATTGGAATGCTCATGCAAGAAGGTATGAGACTTTCAGATTCAGAGATACCTCACACAGTTTATGGTAATGGCTGTGGCAAGTTTGCCCCCTTTCCAAAATTGCAGTGCAAAGAAAGAATTCAGATCCCCTTACACATCTGCTTTTCACCATGAATTGTTAATATGCAAAGCAGCCTTTAGCCTTCAACTGTGAATTTAACCAAATTGATTATCTTGTTTTGAGAGGGTAAGAGATTTTGATAACAGTTCTTGCTTTTCGTATTGCTTAAACATTTACAGCATTAAAAAAAAAACGTCCTGCTTTTCCTCAAAACAACAGTTAAAAAACATTCTCACCTTGAGTAGTGATCAAATTTTTGTGCTTTACAAAGACAATTATTCATTTATGCTGAAAGAACGTAGCTACCTTTCAGACATTCATTGATTTTAAATTAAAAAGTAACTGCTATGTTCTACACAAAGGGCGACAACAATAATAAAGTAGTCCTTACTTAGTGTTATTTGTTGCAACTTCCTTGCATGTGCTGACAGGGAAATGAGGAGAGGAGGATCCAGGTTCCATAATCTACCTGATCAATAATCTAGATATCTCAATGCAGTGTAACAGATAATCAATGTGAGCCGAATTGCTCGAGCACAGCTAGCTGTTATTCCTGGAGCTAGGGTCTTCAGGTTCAATTGGCTGACTTTATTAATTTTTATCTTTCATCCTACTTGAATTCTTGTTTCCCACCTTCCCCATTGCTTCTAAGACTCCCCTTCATTATAACAATTCTAACAAATACTGTATTCTATTACAGTGTGAGCTGTGCCCAGACGGCTCTTGCTGTCAGTGACCCTGCAATAATATTAGGACTTGCTGTGAACAAAGGAGAGGGAGGCTTAATGTTCCTTTGTGAAAGGTATATTAGATTTCATGTATTCTTCACCTATTGATGTAAAGTTCACTTTTGTACCAACTGAAGACACAATTTTAGCAGATCTACAAGGTCTAATTTTTAAACTTGGATGTTATTTACATTTCAGTTGAGATGTCTTCATATTGTGGCTGCTGTAACTTAAATAGTAAGTAGGACAAAATAGGCAACTGAGTTATTTCCTAGAGAAATGTTTTAAATAAACATTTAACCAGTTGTTTGTGAGTCCCATTCAAATGGTTTTCTGGTGGTCATTGTGTGAACAGAAGGATATACATGAACCGTTCTTTTTCAGGAAGCAGCAGCACATCTCAATATGCTACCACAAAATAAAAGCTGTTTTACAGTGTTTAAGGTCAATCTGGAAATGTTGATAACTATACAGGAAACAGCAATGTGCACTTAACTGTGTAATACTGAAGTTTTGTATTTCTCCATCTGGAAGAGACTAGGCATAATCGTAGCAGATTGCATGTTTACTCAGGTCTTCCTCATATGCTTGCAGAAAGGATGGGATCCTGCAGGTACTGAACTCAGCATCTCTCCCTATGTATCTTACCCTCCCAGTGGCAGTTGTAGACATTATTTCCCATTCCAAGTATCAGAACCAGCAGAAACAGTCTGAATGGGCAGTGGAAAGATCAGGCACATGAAAGGGAAGTTTTAGGCTCTCTCTCTCTCATGTTGTTTAAACAGTTAACATAATGACCCTCTTGAGTCAAGAATTCTGAATTATTTTTGAAAGCTTCATGTTCTGTTTTGAATGTGTGTGTTGGACTTGCCTTCTACCATGACTGTTTTACCTGTGTAGGTCTAATGTATCATAATTGTTGATTTTGGTTTTATGAGGGGTTATTGTAAAGTTTTGTAAAAGCTTTTTATTGTTCTTTATACAATTTTGTTTATATTATAGCAATATATGATATTCTGTATGCAATTTAATTTACTGATTGTGTAATAAATATTGAATGGTAATTAATGGTCAGTAGCTTTGGAATATGAAGCCTGTATGATTACAAGATAGTGTTACACAGACAGGATATCTTGGTTCATTAGAAAACGTTCAGAATCCAAAACCAGGCATTACTCCTATTCAGACCAACCAAAATGTCACAACTTCATCTTAACATTTAGTCACAGTATTATGACTCCAATTTGAAGGAATGTTGCTCCCTGCTGTTCCTGTCTGCACAGCATCTTGCTGGGGGTTATTCAGACGTTATTTTCGTTAGTGCAACTATGTGAATAACCTCACTGACACATTCCAATTTTGTTATTCAGACTGTTTCTTTTTTTATCAGAACTGCATCTATGCTCATCTCTGAGAGTTTGTTGATCACACATGTCAGCACTGTGAATAAAGATGGAGTCAAGGATATGGATGTATTCAAAACATGTTCAAGGCATGCAGAGTTTTATCCTAGTTTACCCTGGGTCTTTTCATAGCAGTTGTTCACACAGCCGACAATGCAAATCTTTTAGGAAAACTCAAAAAATATCAATTATCCTGGGATTTGTGAGTTTTCGGTAACCCTCCAAAAAACTTTAGCGGGTTCATTTGAAATGCATGTAACAGAGATTAACCCCATATTCATCCAGGATTTTTTTTCACCTTCTGAATAACTCCCTGGTGAATTTTTCTGGAGAAGCTGAAAGCCTGCTTACTATATTCTGACAATTTGGTTGGTTCTCGGGCAGATATTGCCCAGAAGGGCATTACAATATCAATTCCCAGAGTTATTTTTTAATCCTCATCTAATGTGAGTCTACCCCACACCACCCTCTTTGGCCAACAATTCTACCTTTCGGAATCATTTTGTATAACTGAGCAAATTCTCTGACCAGTTTTCATACAAGTTTTCAGCCAAATACATGTAATCTTCTGCTTTTCTCTTTCTCTGCTTCTTCTACTGCTGGTGATGCAGAGAGGATGTTAAAAACCAAACTCAGATACTACTGCTTCATGTTATGGCTGTTTTAATGAATTTTGATATAAGTCACCTACCTAATGTTGTCTCAGGCAAAAAAAGTAGAGAATATGTTGTTTTCTATTTTATTTGACTACAGCCTTGCAATTTATTTGCATCTGTTAAAAGTAAGTTTAGTTTCATCTTTAATTAAATTAACCTGTTAGTTCTGGACTTTAGTTGTGGAAGTGGAGGACTCAAACAACCTTAGCTCAATTTATGTTAATGTATTCATCTTTCTAGTCAAATAACTGAGAGTTCTTCAAACCCTTTTGGGAAATTGCATGGGTAGATATTGGAAGGTAGTAGAGTTCTCTGATATATTTCTGAACTGACAAATACCTGGAAGTGATTGTTATGAGTTCTTACTGTCTAGTAATCCAGAACACTATAGGGCTAACTTTTCATAGGATGAATTAAAATGGATTTAGTCCCAGTGGCAAAACTGTAGTATTTAAATAGCATTTAATCAAAGTCCATCTATGATTCCTGGAGTTCCAAAAGGGGTCAAAACCTCAATCAGGTTTCTAAAGCTACAAATAGTGTAGAGATAAGATTGAGAAAATATCCCCATCATCCCCAAATTCCTCAGTACTAAAAACTCTGGATCATTCAATAAAATTGTTTGAAATATTTTCAGGATAAACAGATATAAATGTTTCTTCACACAGCTATTTATATTGCTCCTCCATCCACAATACTTCTCAACATAATTAGTGTTCACTTTCAGAAACAGTGCATCTTTGCTGAAATAATTATTTTATAAAGGTTTTAATTTTACTATTTTACTCTCTATTTGGCCATTTCCATGCTTTTGATAGTATGTCTCTCCATTAATTGCTTACAGACAGACAAGTGTTCATTTAGGATCATTGTGCATGGGTGATATCAAACGAAGAAGAAAAGCTGCACCACTGCCAGGACCCACTGGTAAGCAAATTTACCATGCTCACTTACCAACTTTGTATTTGCAAAGCAGCTTAGAGAACGAAAGGGAGACAGTAGTAACCCACTGGTTTCAGTCTCCTTAAAACAAGGCTTGAGGGTTTGGGGTTTTTTTTACAATGCATTTGAAAACATGTTTCAGCAGTTGACAAAGGAATTTTTAATGGTGCTTCCTACACTTGCCAAGGGAGAGAGTACCAATGATCATAGTGTGATATACTTCTGAATATTAACATGTATTGAGTTGGAATCTAAGATTGTGTTGCAGTTTGGCACAGAAAACGGTGTGAGATGTTGAAGCTCACCCCATGTTTCTATCTGGTTCTCGTCTATTGTCTCATACCACTCTCTGTGCAAAATATGCATTTTTTTACACACACACAATGCATCTTCAAGTACTTTCAAATATACCAAAAACAGTCCTGTATTTGTGGTATACATATGTCACTGATAAATTGACTGGTTACGATTTACTATATCTTTGTAACTGATATTTGAAAGTGGCACTACTACACTTATTATTATTTAAAATGCATAAAGATATTAATTCAACTGTACATTCAGACGTGGCCTTCGGAACGGTCTCAGGGCTTATGTAAATTTGGCATTCTGCTAGTATTAGTTTTGATTTCCACAGTGTTTTATTCATCAGTGACAGTAATAATAATATAATAATAATGATTTATTTATATCCCGCCCAATCAACAGGGAATCAGGGTGGGTTACAACAGTGGGAAAAATACAATTCAAATAACAATAACAATGAAAAAAAATAAAACAAATTCAGCATAGCAATAAATTACAGAAAATTACATAACAAATAACAATGAAATAATAAAACAAATTCAGAATAGCAATAGATAACAGAAAATTACACAACAATTCATAACAGCAAAAATTAATGCAAGAAATTACATTCAGTTTAGCAATTACCAAAGAAAAAAAATCCCCATTTCCAACCCCCCCATTAAATCCTGAAAAAGAAACAATATAAATAATAAACAATCTTAACAGATTACATTTTAAAACCATGAAAAAGGGGGGAGACTAAAAGACTAAAAATTGGCAACAAGGTAACGCTCTTAATGTCACACACCCCGGTGGTTGTTGTGGGGGTAGGGATTATGAATCTCTGCTCACTCTTGGGACTCCACCCACGCTGCCAGGTCCTGGGCTGGAGGGGAGGGTCCAGATGTTAAAGGGCCAAGCTGGTTTAGGCTCCATGACCTCCAAAGGTTGGCTCCCCATCCTCCAAAGGTGATCCTGGGCTGGAGGAATGGGCTGGAGGCTTATAAGGACTCCACCCACGCTGCCAAGTCCTGGGCTGGAGGGGAGGGTCCAGATGTAGCAGACGAAAAACCATCTTGAAAAGATTGCCAGAGCACTTTAATCATCATCATCATCATCATCATCATCATCATCATCATCTTTATTTCTAGCCCGCTCCTCTGTGAGTACAATCGGAGCGGGGTACAACAAGATTAAAACATACAAATTAAAATACTTCAGTGACCCATTCCCAGCCACTTTAATGGCTGTAATGTGGAAAAACAAAATGTGTGGGTCGGGTCTTAAGACTCCGACCATATGAATTGGGTATCCAAATGTTTTAATGATCACCTTTTTAAAAAAAATGACAGAAAGTTTGTTTTGATTTGCAGTTGTTAACTTATCTCTATGTAGTCACTATCTAGATTTATACATTTTTCCCAGCGTATCTTAACCCTTCGAATACCTGATATTGTAGAAGTCTGCGTATTGCGCCTTACGAGGGGGTATTGTAAAGTAATAATTATCACCCAGAAGTTATTATGGCATATTGATGAAATTTTGTCAGTGTCATCATTGGTCCCTAAGTGCACGTTGCTGAGAAAATCAGCTCATTGTGTCCTTTATTTATGACTGGCTGTGCCAGAAATGACTAAAGTGTAAAATCCTTGTCAGGTGCAATCTGCAGGCTTCTACAATATCAGGTATTAGGACAGTCAAGATACGCTGGAAAAAATGTTTAAATCTAGATAGTGTCTACATTAGTTATCAACTAAAAATCAAAACAAACTTTCTGTCATATTTTTTAAAAGGTGATCATTAAAACTTTTGGATACCCCCTCGTATGTATAGTGAAAAGAAAAAAGCTTAATGGCCGGGGAGAGGATTATATAATTATAATTATTTCTACAAGGTGATTTTAACTTCACACTTTGAAAGTGACAGAAGGAAGTCATTTTGTTAAGTGTGTGTGAGTATAAAGCAACATAAAATTAACTTTACTATACATTTTTCACCTGAGCAAGCAATCTGTTCGCTGCCTTTTTATTTAGTGTAAGGTAGCACACCTATATCATATGGCTGGTGATGGCAAAAATACCAAGCATTCTCACAAATACATTCTGATTTTTTTTCCTGTTTAGCCAGAACTTTGGAGTCTTTAAGGCAATAGGGGGAAGTAAGATTCAGTAGGTGCTTGAGTTTGACATTAATGCTACTGCTGTATGCTGTAGGGGGACCAAACTACAGAGTACGAATGTAGGAAAGTACCAGCCATATTAATTGACAGAGCAGTAAAGAGCATGAAATGTGAGCCCTACATGCTCCTGGTACAAATCTCACTTCAGCTAGGAACACATTAGGTGTCCCCAGATCATGAGTCATGATCTTTCACTTTTGTTTTCTCTTTCCACCATAATAAGGTGGTACAGACACTGAATTACCTGTATTGTAACTATCTCATCATCCTGTCAGCAGAGACATGCACCTAACCTCCTGCCAGTGAAAGCCACTCTCCAATCAGAGATAGACTAGCTGAAGCTAAAAGAAACCACCTTCCAGAGTGCAAAAAGTCAAGGCTCTGCTGACTTCAGTACCGCAATCAAATGCTCTAACATGGGGTGAAACAGACTGCTGCAGAGAGAGACGGATTGGGGCCGCAGCAATCAGTCCCAATCTGCCTTTTTGCCAGCACAAAAAGAAGCGGCAAATTGCAGATTTACAGCGCCCCTGCAACGTGCAGTGTCTAAATGTTGTGCCGTTGGAGTGCCCAGAAGCCAACCCATGTGTGGGCAACTAGGTGGCATGAAACTGGCTTCTGGGTGGCTTCAAAGCATGTAGTGTCAAAATGCTGCACTTTGATGCCACCCGGATGTCAGTGCAAAGAGGCGGTTTGTTTCGCCCTGTGGCTCCTTTATACAGTGTGGAAGTGGGTGCTACAATGCACTGCACTCAACATTGCTGAGATGGCAAATAGTACATTATTTAAACTGATGTTGTGTGTTTATTGATCTGTCGTTGTTCCTCACCTCAATCCATGGGTAGGGTTAGGTAAGATATAAATAATAATAATAACAACAACTACTACTATTACATTGCCTTGATCCACAGACTTGATTTTAATACATGCACGGGCTTTTAAAAATGAGATGATAGGATTTTGCAATCTGGAAAAAGTGATTTTTAATTTAGAAGCTCCTTTCCTTCATTTTCAGGCCTTTCTTTAATTACTGAGTTGTATGCAGCTGTCTCTGCTTAGAGAAATCTTGTAGCAACTTTTAGACTAACTAAAAATAAGATGTTGGCAGCATGAGCTTTCGTAAACTAAGTCTACTTCCTGAGAAGCATTTGCTGAGGAAGTAAACTTTAGTCTACGAAAACTCATGCTGCCAACTTCTTTCTTTCAGTTGGTCTCAAAGGTACTACAAGATCTCTGCATTCTGATTCTGCAGACTAACATGGCTATGTCTTTTGTTTCTGCTTAAAGAAGGCTTCTCTGTTCTTGCTCAGTTTCTAGTAGAATACTGGCACTGGGGAAAAAAATTAAACAGAGTAATTAATCAAAACATTTATGGTTTTTGTGCCCTCCCTTTTAACACACTTTTACTGACATGTCTTCTTTGACAAAAAGTGCATAAATAAAATTAAAGTGCCATGGTGAGCTATTTATGTAATTCTAGACATAGATGTGGTTTCCCTTCTTTTTACTGAAAAGAGCTTAGCTGTACATAACTGGATGTATCTGTACACTTCATACTGATGTCTAAAAATAATTTAATTATTTATTTAGATATTTATCCAACCTTATTCCAAAGGCTCATATCTTGCAGAAAGGTCTGTTCATAGACCTTAGACTGTAGCAAAAATGTGAAGAAACAGTTTCAAATGCCACATTCATAAATGTCAGTGATAACAAATAGTCTTTCCTATTTTGACATGCAGTATGTTGAACAGCCTTATTTATGTATGCTTGGAGAATAGATAGTATGATGGCACTAACAAACTGTTGGAATAAGCTGTTTGAATATTTGAAAATTCTCTGTTCAGCACCTGTGCTGCTGTGTACTTTCAGATACGTTACAAGGCTGCAGACTACTGTAGCTAGAAGTGTTATTGGTTAAACATTTATTAATTGTGACAAGAACACCCAATTTATTTCAGCGCTCTGGCTTATTTACTGCTCTTTCACCTTTGTATTTTGTATTGAAAAAGTAAAATGAATATTGATAGAGTTAGCTATTGATTTCTAAATTTATAACATGTTCTCAGCCTTGAGACAAAGTCACATACCAATAGCATTGTGTGCATTAGTAACAAAGGATGTAGATTTACTCTTAACAGCAATGAGAAACTGTTGAAGCAAGAAACTTTTAGCAGTGGAGAGCATTTTATAGTTTGAAAAATGTCATCTGTAAAGGTGAACTAAAGCACTGAAGAAAATAAGGTGAATTCTATCAGAAAATTCCCAGTTGAAAGCTGAAGTAATAGGACCCTGATCTGTATTTTTTTTCTTGAAAGAGGAAACATTTGGCTTTATAGTCTACAATAAAGCTTTTTTAACATTTCAGCAACAAACCAGAAAAAGTACCAACTGAAACAAAAGATAGCTCTCTTTGTATATTGCCTACAGTTTACATACAACCTTCTAAAAATTTCAAAGAATTGTTGCAACACATTGTTCCTCTTAGGGCAACCATGAATTTGTTTCAGGAAATAAATACCTAAAGGAATTGATGTCTAGTGAAGCAATATAGTATCTGACATGGGAGCATGTCATTTTGAATGCCTTTGTCGGCTTGCTAACCACCTGAACAGTAATACTATTCAGTATGGATCCTTAAGAGGCTTTATTGCAAAAACAGAGTGCCCTTGAGTCAGTGAGTGTTTGGGCACACTCACACATCAAGTGTTGTGCTTTCATTCTTGAGAACATTGTGCGGATTCCCTGGAATGTGACTTGGGAAATCAGAACAGCCAACAATCCAGTTCTAGTATTCAGTGAAGTCTTTTTTTTCCTAATAAAATAATTCTGTGTATATTATAAAGTACACTCAGTCCTGATATTTTCTTGGATCCTTGCCTTGCCTTGCCTTGCCTTGCAAATCTTTTTATACTGCTTAGATCCAAACACTTTAGTGTGGTGTGCATGTACTTAACTGGGCTTGCATAGTCATTCAAACATACTTAAGGTAGAATCACAAATGAATGTTTGGAAGCAAAAATAAAGTGCCCCAAGGAAACGTGTTTCTAGGATTCTTCCAAGGGATTGCAAATTTGCCAATGTTTGGTGCTTGGTATAGGTCTTGCGACAATTTACACAGTCGACTGTCTTCTGCACCATGTACTTATCTGGAGCCCAGTTGTCCCCATATTCTAGATTGCTTCCTCCTCAGTTCCAAACTTGTCTACATCCTCTGTCAGTCTCAA
This sequence comes from Urosaurus nigricauda, assembly GCA_034509955.1. NCBI lineage: Eukaryota > Metazoa > Chordata > Lepidosauria > Squamata > Phrynosomatidae > Urosaurus > Urosaurus nigricauda. The sequence continues at coordinate 343,233,558 of JAOEGL010000001.1, forward strand.
GATAAGAACAATCTCAACAGGTACAAAGCATTCCTTTTTCATTTATCCAAGTCATTACTTCTTAGATATCTTCCTTCTCCTCCACACATCTAGCTCTAAATATTCCTCTCTGTACCAGCTTTTCCCTACCTGTTGTTCTCCAGAAAATATTACCATTGATTAGACTATGTGAGTTGTAGTCTATCGCCTCTGGAGGGCATCAGGTTGCAGAAAGCTGCTTTATACTCATGCAAAGTCTGACCGTCAGGTTGTGGAAACTTAATTTAATAATTTTTAAAAGGTATGGTTATGCAACATACGAAATATGTTTAGTACTTGCCAATGAATAATACCACCAAAACCTAGTCATTTTGGAAAATATATGAGGATGCCCAAAAAAAAAAAAAAAATGCAGATTATATGAGAGAGTGTCAAAGCAACCTGCAACAGTACACAGGATTCTCCTCTAATATCTCCCAGAATACTCAGACAGAATGGTCAATGCTCAGGAACTCTGGGAGTTGAAGTTCCAAACATCAGAAGGACAAAAGGTTGAGAACCACTGCTATAGATTACTGGTTCTTAGATTGCAGGGTAGGACCTCTGGGAGGGAAGGCTTCAACAGTTGCTCAAGCGGGACACAAGAGTAGGAAGCCCTGATCCCTCTCCCCAAACTTTTTCATGTGTAAAATCTACATGCATTGAGTTAAATAGTGAATTTATTTTTTAAAAAAAAATCTGTTCTAATTTGAATAAAGTTATTTCCTTATAAAATGTTAAAATATGAATATACATGAATGTGTAAACGAAAACACACATACTAAACAAACAATAAAATTTTTATTCACAAACTACATTGATTTGGGGAGTCACGATGTAGTCACAAAGGTAAAGATTTGAGAACCACAGAAGTGTAGATAAATACAAAGCTAGTGCAAGTTCTACAAACCAATGCGGTGTATAAAAGCAGAGGTCTTCGTGTAATTCAAAAACATGTTACCCTATATACTCAACTATAAGTCGAGAAATTTATGCCCCTAAAACCATGGGTCAACTTATCTATGGGGCAACAAGTTATTACTCCTTGAAATTTTTCTTAAAGAAGTGCCCACCTTCCTCTGCAGCCAGGGATCTTTGGGAGGTTCCTCTTTCAGTCCCTGGCTGCTCCCCAGCACGCTCTCCTCTCTTCCTGTGTGTGTGTGTGTGTGTGTGAGAGAGAGAGAGAGAGAGAGAGAGATCTATCCCAACCCTCAGTCCCTCCCTGCAGCCAGTGCTAAGAAGCTGCTGCTCAGGAAAGGGGCAGAGAGAGCATGCCCAGGATTGGACCCCGTTTGAGGTTGTTTCCCCTTTTATATGCTGAGACTATGACCCTTGGGACTTGGGAGGGGTCCAGAGAGGGAGATGTAGGGAGGGAAGTTTCCCCCTTTAGATCTTTTGTAACATGCCCCAGTGTTTGACCCTCGACTTATCCACGGGTCATATCAAAATCCATGATTTTGGCCCAAAAAACTGCCCTCGACTTATACATGAGGTCAACATACAAGAGTATATACGGTACTTGCTTAATTCATATCAGATGTCTTCCAGATATCTTTGGATCTTTAAAGTAAAGATTTAATTCTGATCGCCTTCCCTAATTTGCATAGGGAATTCACATAAACATCAAATATCAAGATGTGATTTCAAAGTATCAAAATACAAAAATCTGTGTTCAGACACTAAAAATACAGGGATGATTTTCTTGACCATTCTCAGAGAAAATCATGAAACAATATGTAAATATACTGCTGAACATCATATATGTATCTATTTGAAATGGTCTTTGAATGTACAAATATTTCAGACTTGTTTTAAATCTTTTACATCTAAAATCCTATAAATGCTGACACTTTAATAGCAAAAAGGTAGTAAATAATCTTTGCTTTAAAAAAAAGGCTTTAATATTTTGTCTGGTGTGATAAACTACATGCTGTATTTTGGGGCTGAAGCACTTTGGAATGACTTGTATTATCAACTCTGATTTTTTGTAAGAACGTGTTTTAATGAAAAACCTGACAGATTCTCAATTATAACGTGTAATATCAAGTGCTGCTATAAGGTCATCATGACTCTCTTTAACAAGGTAATCAAAAGGCTAAATGTTTTCATTCCGTTCAAAAATTGCCAGCAAAACTATTTTGCTGACGTCTAATGTGGCAGTGATTAAAAATCAGACTTGAATATGTGCAGTGCCAAAATGATGATTTGAAAGTACTGCGATTATACTATTCCAGCAAAGGTTACCCGTGCCTGGCTTCTGGTGAAGGTCAGCCTTCTGATCTGTTTATGGAAGACAGACAGATTTGGGTTAGCGGGATAAGCTGGGGCAAATTTGTAGTGCATTGGGCATGAGAGGTTGCTTTCAATTCAATTTATGATTTATATTCCAGCAGTTTTAGTGTCAATTTTGTATGAACAGCCTAATCCAAAGTTCTGTCAAGAACAAATAAAATGTCCTTAGTGTACAGCTTCAGATGCTGGAAGTCCAATTGCATAATGCTGTGTCATGAACATGCAGCAAGCCTTCTGAGCCCCTCTTCCCAGAATTATGTTCTTTTGCTATTCAAGCCACCACTGAAACTCTGGAGAAAGTGAGAATGTTCTTTAGTGTGGCTTGAGGAGCTCATAGCGGAAAATGGAGAAAAATGGTTGAATCCACAATGTTATCCTATCCTATCAAATAATTTGGGAGATGTTTCCAGCCTTATTGCCCTATATGCTCTTAACTGGAGCGGCCAAGGAATAAACCTGGAACCTTCTGGAATCAAAACATGTGCACTGTCATTGAACCTCTACAGCAGTGGTCCTCAAACTGTGCCCTTTAAGAGATTTTGGACTTTAGCTCCCAGAAGCCTCAGCCATGTTGGCCAATAGTCTACGATTCTGGAAGCTGAAGTCCAAAATCTCTTAAAGAGCACAGTATGGGAAGCACTGCTCTACAGTTTGTACGCTAGCATATCTGTTTAACCTTCTCTGTACACTGGCATTTGGTTCAGTATTAAATAGCAAGTTTTATCAAGAAATGAGTACACATGTAGGAATTCTAGTTATCAGCAAGTGCATCAAGATGGTGGTGGTGGCAGCAACCTAGAGGCAGGCCAGTTAACAGAGAGCAAAATCTCATGCTTTGTTGCTCAAAATACTTCTATTTTATACCCTCTTCAGCCTCTGTTTAGCCACTCCTCCCCTGTTGTTTCATCCTATAAAATGAGGGATTTAAGGTAAAGTAGGTGTCGTTACTCTTCTACTTTTTTCAGCTAGTGTACATGTTGAGTTCCATTTTCTCTTCCAACCTACTGGTGTCTCCTTTTCTTGCATACAGGTGTGAAGGTGTTTTGCTGGCATTAGACCACTAACTGTCTACTATCAGGATTCTTCTTATTATAAGCTGTCTATTACTTTAACCTTATCTATGCTTATACATAAGCTGGCTCTCTTCCCAAAGCAAACAGCTGTTTATTTTCATAACATTCACAGAATCACAGAGTTGGAAAAGACCACAAGGCCCCTGCCATGCAGGAACTCTCAATCAAGCATACCCAACAGATGGCCATCCAGCCCCTTTTTAAAGACCTCCAAAAAAGGAGACTCCACCGCATTCCAAGGGAGTATGTTCCACTGTTGAACAGCCCTTACTGTCAGGATGTTCCTCCTAATGTTAAGGTGGAATCTCTTTTCCTGTAGCTTGCATCCATGGTTCTTTGGAGCAGCAGAAAACAAGCTCTCTTCCTCCTCAAAATGACATCCCTTCAAATATTTAAACAGGGCTATCATATCACCTCTTAACCTTTTCTTCTCCAGGCTAAACATATTGAGCTTTTTAAGTTGCTCCTCATAGGGCATGGTTTCCAGACCCTTCACCATTTTAGTCACCCTCATTTGGACATGCTCCAGTTTCTCAGCTGGACACAGTATTCCAGATGGGGCCTAACCGAAGCAGAATAGAATGGCACTATTATTTCCCTTGATCTAGACACTATACTTCTATTGATGCAGCCTAAAATCATATTGGCATTTTTAGCTGCCGCATCTCACTGTTGACTCATGTTCAACTTGTGGTCTACTTGGACACCTAGATTCCTTTCACACGTAGTCTCCCTAAAGCCAGGTAGCCCCCATCTTACATCTGTGCATTTCATTTTTCTGTCCTTACATTTCTCTGTGTTGAATTTCATTTTGTTAGTTTTGGCCCGGCTTTGTAGTCTATTCAGGTCATTTTGAATTTTGATCCTATCCTCTGGAGTATTAGCTGCTCCTCCTAATTTGGTGTAATCTGCAAATTTGATAAGTATGCCCCCAATTCTATCATCTGAGTCATTGATAAAGATGTTGAATAGCACTGGGCCCATGACAGAACCATGTGGTACCCCACTGGTCACTTCTGTCCAGGATGAAAAGGATCAGTTTTTTGCCATGATTTGGAATCAGCCGATCAACCAATGACAAATCCATGTCACTCTTACCTTGTCTAGCCCACACTTTACAGAAGTTTACAGAATGTAAGATAGCAGATGAGTGTGTGTGTGTGTGTGTGTGTGTGTGTGCCCTAGTGCTAATGCATTTCTTTGAATATGCCACAAAAGAGGCTAGTTGTATCCAAAATTTAATTCAAACAAATGAAATGAGTTGTTGCATGATACAGGAAGAGCTTGGACTTTTGTCATACTTAACTGGATTACTTAAATGGTTTTTGGAATCACAATTTTTACTTTAAAATTAACATATTACTTTATAGCTGGCAGCAATCCTGCTATCTGTATGAACATTGCATTTATTATTATTCACACTTGATCTAGAGGATCCTTTAGGGAAAACAGTGTGGAGCAAGAAAGCTCAGTGTTTTGAGACCAATACAGTACTGTGATAGCACAGCTTCCTTGCATCAAGATCAAAGCCTTTTGTTTTAGACCTTAGCATTTTGCTGGCTGGTTTAAGCATCCACAAATAGAGAACTGAAAGGAATACCCTGAATATTAAATGCCTTCAGAGAAAAGGGGGAAAGATGTACTAGGTTATAAAGTGAAGCAGCATGTATCTCCCCGTTTTCCATTGGCTGTTTATCCAACATCAATACAACACTTTAGGAGCCAAATTACTAAACAAGCTGCCAATTAGGCTTGCAGTCAGCTGGATAGATTAGTGGCTAAGAGAGGCAGATACAAGATTTTCATCTCTTGAGCCAATTACTCAAGTGAATTACCATCCACAATTCTCCTTGGGAATTTAAGGTAGAAAGACTAACTCTGCTGTGATAGGCATAAGTGAGATCCTGGATAGGGGGGTTAGGGTTATCAGGCCACATCGTGCAAAAATTGCTGAAGAAAAAAGAGATCCTTCTAGGAAGGGACTTAAAGGATTTAGGGCTGCCAGGAGTGCAGGCAAAGAAAATAATAGTTGTGGGGTGTCATGCTGCAGCAAACTTGTTAAATTCACATGTGCTAATCTTTTAAAAGGAAAGAGAGAACCAAGACTACTACAGTTATAATTCTTGTTTTGACGCAAGGGAAAAAAATCAGTCCTGAACATAAAAAGGTGCTACACTATGGGAAAGAAAGTTTGGACTCAGCTACCATTTTCTATGAACATTACTAAAAATATTGGAGAAAGAATGGTAGCCAATGATAAATCCAGAATTACAGAGTGAGAAATAGCTGGTGTGCTGAAAACAGCACATCAGTTATGGGTCAATTAACTGCTTAGATTAAAGAGTTTTTATTGATTTACTAAAACTGTGGGCCAATTGAGAACAATTTGTTTTTTAAATTGTATCTATTTTTAAAATAATTTTATTATGAAGGCTGTTGCTTTGGGTTGTCATTTTACAACAGACATTCTTCCTTTTCACATACACAAAAAAGAATGTTCTTATAATAGGATTCCTACTATAACACTCACATGCCTCTTCTGCAATGTGTTATTTTTTTAAAAAAAATTAAAAATCAGAACTGTTTTGTTTGCACTTCTTTAATTAGCTGACTCCTGTAGAATTGTAGAAAAATAAAATGTATCAGTCATTGCATGTAAAACTTTTTCCAAAATGCACATGCCCAAATGAAGATATCCAAAGTAGTCTTTGAATTAGCGGTAGGCAATTTCCTAGGATTTCAGGAGAAATTTGCTGTCTCCAAGACCAACTACAAGCTGCAACAACTAAAAAATCAGAATTGGTACTGGCTGGATGTCCACGTGTCTTCAGGGACTGTCCACATCTCGTTTAAAAAAGGTCAGGGGGGCTGCATTTTGTTTCAATGTAAAATTGCTACTTGTGGGATATTGCAGAAGTAGGAAAGGAGTTTGGAATGGGGGTTATGTTTGGTTTGGTTTGGCACAGAACACTGGGGCTGTAAAAATGTCCTTGTGGACCAAATACAACCCACAGATTTTACTTACCTGTGCCTTCCTCTAAACAGTTTTGTTGTGTAAATGGAACAAATGTATCCCATGAAAGTAGCATCGTTTCCCGGTTCTTTTGAACCTCATTAAGCTAGTGGGTTTGGGTTTGTTTGGATTTTTTTTTTACAGCTGCACATTTTTGTTTTTCTGTTTATATTTCTGTTTATTCAGTGGCTATTCAGTATTGTACAGCGATCCACTAAATTCCAACTGAATTCACTGGGCCTTACTTCCTTGTAATCATATTTAGACTGGCAACATTAATCTTCTAAGAAAGGAAAAGCAGCATCAATTTTCTTATGGACATGAAAAGGAAAACATTTCTCAGCAATATTTCTATAACATTTAAAGGGATAAATGGAATGTTAATCCTACCCAGAGTAGACCCATTTTAATGACTGTAACTTGATAATTTCAACTCCCTTAAGTTTCAGTAATTTCAGCTGGTCTGCATGATGATATATAGATTTTAGCCCAGTATTCACAAAGAATAAAACATGAAAATCTTTATTTAATCCAGGCTAATATTATACTATTTTGGCATTTATTTGTAATTCTATATAAAGATAAAAACTGGCAAAACAAAAGCTTTGTAAATGTTACAAATGTAAAACAAATGTTAGAGATATAGATAACATATCAGAAGTTCTTTGTTTTCTGAGTCCCACTGAAATTTGCACACCACAGTACAACACTATTTCTTAAATATTAAGCAAATGAAAACCTGAACTTCAGCAAGCTGTTGTATCCCAAAATGATTAAACAGATGTGAAAGCCTGCAGCAGCATTAGACCTCTGATCTGATTTTTAGCTTACAGATGGAATTAAATTAATTCATGGCAATCCCTGTAAAATCAAGGGTATGGCAGTGAATGCTAGTGCTCTGTTTAACCAGAACGTACCTGTTCCAACAGATGTTGAGAAAAATTACGTGTCTTAATTTTCATAGAAATCTACCTTTAATGACATCATAAATATTATTTTGAAATAAAAATTTAACTGCAAGGTTTGTTTTCTCTTTTTTTTTCCTTTTTAAGGAGTGCCTTGATTTGCCATATACAAACTTTATTGCCTTTTACTTTTATTGGCTTTATAGTCAATAGTCTCTAAACTATTTGCTTACACAAGGATTGTCTCTAGAAATTGTGAAAGCACACCTTTGTAAAATTGTAAGATGGTATTGTAAAATTGTAAGATGGTATATTTTGCTTTTCTTTCATTACCCAATGGAGTTCTTGGGAATTCTGTGGCTTTTATTTTGCTGGTAAAACTCTCTGGTCCAGCAAATGTTTTTCTTTACTTCTGTCATGACAACCACTCTAGTTACCATTTGGCAAATCAAAGACGATTTGTTCTGGTAGCAATCAAATTTGCAGGTTCTCAAAGACAGAAAGGGCTGCATGCCACTGGAACACCCACATACTCTTGGCAATCAACTTTAACTGGAATCTCTTAGTGGTTGACACCCAATCTTCCCAGTCAAAACAGTTGGTGGTTTTCTCCCTGTCTTTCATAAGCAGTTTGCATAGCTGTGTTTCTTCCAGGTGGCAACAGTTGGTTTTTTATCATTACCAACATGACTAGAATGTTTTCCTAAAAAAGCATAGCCCTTTCTGGGCCCTTTCCATACTAATATGTTCAAATCTGAAACAACCAATTGAGAAACTAAAGCAAAATTGTTGTTCCATAGCAAAGAAGTCCTTTTAATCAGTCAATAAATATAAAAGTAGATCTGTATTCCTTTTCAACTGATGAGCATTCAGGCATTTGTATTTGATTTTATCCCATCTATTTTAGGTGGTGCAGAAGAAGGGCATAAAAAGTAAAGTTCTGCCTCTTCAAAATATGCTAAATAAAAAAGCCACAGTTTACTAAATTGCTTCAGAAAGTCCTCATTCTTATCAAATTTGTGAAGTCAAAGGCTTTCACGACCAGCATCCATAGTTTTTTTGTGGTTTTTTCGGGCTGTGTGGCTGTGTCCTGGAAGAGTTTATTCTGAACATTTCACCAGCATCTATGGCTGGCATCTTCAGAGAATTCTGGCATGGAAGTGAGTGGGGTATATATATACTATGTGACCCTTGGTTGAGAGGAAGTGTTTTGGTCTTTTGTTGAATTGCAAGGCCTCAGGGTATCTAATTAGTGATCTATTGTCTGCTTGGAAACCTCCCTGACCCTGGGTGGTTTTCATTTGCACTTGCTGGGTCTTGATTTTGGTGTTTTTTCAGGACTGGTAGCCAAACTTTGTTACTTTAAGGGTTTCTTCTTTCCTCTTGAAGTTGTCTAGGTATTTATGGATTTCAATGGTTTCCCTGTGCATTCTGACCTGATAGTTGTTGGCATGGTCGAGAATTTGTGTTTTCAAATAGCATTTTATGTACAGGATGGTTTATAACATTTTCTGCTATTACTGATTTTTCTGGCAGACCTGGTCCTCAGTATCTCTCATTTCCCTTGATTCATGTTTGAACACTGTGTTTGGCAGTCCCTATGTAGATCTGTCCACAGCTGCATGATATGTGGTAAACTCCTGCAGACGTGAGAAGGTCTCTTCTTCGCTGAGCTCAGAATTTGCTGGATTTTCTTGCTTGGCCTGTTGGTCATTTGGAGGTGGTGTTTCCTCATCAATTTCCCTATTGTATCTGTGACTTTTTTGATGTATGGTAAAAATACCTCTCCTTTGGGTGGTTGTTTTTCTTCACTCTTGTGGGTTTTTCTGGGTCTGTCAGCCCTTGTGATGTCCAGCTTAGACATCAGAAGGGCTGCCAGACCCAGAAAAACATATAGAAGAAACAGTTAAAATAAACAAAGTTTGGCTACCAGTCCTGAAAAACACCAAAATCAAGACCCAGCATGTGCAAATGAAAAGCACCCAGAGTCAAGGGGTTTTCCCAGCAGGCAGTGGATCACAAATTAAATAAACATCCTGAGGTCTTGCCATTCAACAACAGACCAACACAGAGACTAACATGTAAATCACTTCCTCTCAACTAAGGGTCACATAGTAAATATACCTCACTCACTTCCATGCCAGCATTCTCTGAAGATGCCAGCCACAGATGCTGGTGAAATGTCCGGAATAAGCTCTTCCATAACACAGCCACATCACCCAAAAAATCCTTATCAAATTGTTTTCTGCAACTGATAAAAGCAATTAGTGTGTGCATCTTTTTCAAAAATAAAGTGCTCATAGGTCTGGTGAAGATGATCACCAGATCATGATTAGAAACACCCTGGATCTGTATGCTTCTCCACTTTCCTTCTCACTTAGGAATTTTTCTTTTCCCTTTTGCAGTCAGAGATAACTGTGTGTGGCATTGTCTTTAACACACTATTATGTTAACTATAGTAATGTGGTATGGCTTGCAAATCTGAACATGTTTTCAAACGGATTTGATGACAAAAGGAATAGCTGCAAAAGTCAGTGCCAAGCTAGTGCGAAGTGATTTTATCTTCAAAATTGAAAGAGGTGCTGAATACCTGTATGTGTGAGGTGGAGTATGTGATCTCATAGTATGCTTTTGATTATGCACCTTTGATTTGCTGTAGAGGCAGCATTACCTCTGCATAAATCACTTCTGCTAAGAACTGTTGTGGACTGATGAGGCAGGTGAACAAGTAACAATTTAAAGATATAGCCATGTTAGTCTGTAGAATCAATACATAGGGAGATCTTGTAGCACCTTTGAGACTAACTGAAAGAAAGAAATTGGCAGCATCGTCCTTCGTAGACTTCAGTCTACAAAGGATGATGCCAAATGCATCTGAGGAATTAGATTGAAGTCTACGAAAGCTCATGCTGCCAATTTCTTTCTCTCAGTTAGTCTCAAAAGTGAGAATTTAGACACTGTTTCCCACTTGGTTTTTTTAAGATAGCAAAAATATGATCTTATCAAAAATGTTTTAACAGTAGATTTGCCTAGCAAGTCAAGGCTGTTCCATTGATCCAGCTGGCTAAGAAATGTTTCCACTGACGGGAAGTGGCTCTCTAGATCAGTGAATGCAACCTGTGGGCTCCAAGGCCACTAGAACCCTTCAATCTCATCTTAAGCATCACGTGCTATAATTTCAAAAGTGCTCTGTAAGCAACCTATTCAAGAACAGTCTAGCCATTTGAGATGCCTGCTAGATGGAAAAGGAGGAGAGATAGAGGGAAGGATCAGAAGGGGCTAGGTTCTCCAATTTTTGGCTCTGGTTCCTTCCACCTCTAGTTTCAACCTTACTGCCATATGCAACCTTTCTTCACCCTGCCCCCCCCCCAAAAAAAAACCCAAGGTATCCCCAGGTGAATGCAGTCTCCCACCAAAAAAAGATTGCCTATCCTTTTTTTTTTAGACAGTCTTTCTTGGCCTTACTTGCAGACACATGTGGTTGAATATGGGAACATTGTGCCATGTCCTTTTTGCTGCATTATAGATGCACTGCTGTGTGTTTGCAGTTCCACTTGTTTGAATAACAAGAGCCAGTACAACCAGTGTCTATGAGAAGAAATAAGATAATCTCATAAATGTTTAAGTTTTGTTTAAACAGATGTTGCTATCCTTAAAAGCAGTAACTTATTTTCTTTCTTTCTGTATCTCTCCGAGCTGTGCCATAAACTTTTATAATTTCATCATACTCTCATTTGTCTTAAGGATTTGGGGGAAGGAAAGTTTTGTTAGCAGGTGGAATGGCTTTTGTTCTAAGCCACCCAGTAAGCTTTCATAGCTGAGGCAAGGTTTAAATCCAGTTACAATCCACATCAAAATCCAGCTCTCAATTACTATGGTAGGAGCAACAGTAAGTAATTTTGCCATACAATTAACGAAGTTGCTTTTTTGGCTTCTATATTTATAGGTGCTGAGTGGAACAGAATGCATGGGTTTCAAACTTTGATAATTATATCCTGTGTTGAGGAGGAAAATTCATTATATTGTATATTAAAGTACTTAAGCATCAGTTAAAAACAAAACTGTTCCAATTACCTGTCAGTCACAGAAAATTGCATACTTTGTATTGAGGGGCTGACATCAAAAATAGATACATCAAAAGTTGCACATTTTGAAGTACAGAGTGTTCAGCTCTATTTTCCCTATACAATGTTGGTTTCTGTTAGCAGCAATTATAAAACAATCACTTCTCCAGGCCCTCATTTTAACTTTATGTGCTTATTATTAGCATTTGTACCCAACTTTTAGTGAAGATAGGGAGGACTCTTTTCCCTGAGGTAGATTCTTCATCTGTTTCATTCTAGACCAAAGATATTTTGCTGCCTGAGGTGAAAGACAAGATGGTACCTCCTCTCTCCACATAAAGAAGCCAACCAGACTGGCAAATTAAATCTCTCAGCAATGGCAAAAGGCCTACATATGTCATTGCATATGAGGGAAGGAAAGTTCATTGGCATACTACAGCTCTCTTCTCCCAACCTTGCACTCCCTACCAACCAACATCTGCTTTCAGTGGTAACCTCACTTTGTCTAATGGTATAGCCAGACCCAGAACTTCTTCTCGGTAGTCAGACTGTACATCTTACTGGTATATCTTGCCATCATATATACAGACAGGTGAGATAAGGAACAAATATGTGGTTAAGCAAGCAGTGAACTAGTCATTTGATTTAAAGTGACTTACTCAGTACAATGCAGTTGCTGATTTTTAAATAAAAAAGCTTAGAAGTTCCAGTTGTTGAACCTTAAATTGTTATTTTGAATATTTTTGTCATCCCTTGAAATAGTTGGAAAATTTGGAAACTGTGACTGCACTTGGCATAATAAGAAAGATGACGAGAAGTAATCCTAACTTATATCCTGACTCATATCCCAACATGGAATAAATACTCTAAATGCCTCTACAGCCACTAAATGTGGTTTAGCTGTACAGTTCAAAACTGAGGTCTGTTGTTTGTGGGACCTGCCCATAATCATCATTGGCACAGGCTGAAGAAGCCAGTAAAAACAGCATAGCCTAGGCATGCACTCAGATAGTAGTATCATCACTACCTCTGGAATCTGGTATGATAGAGATTGATATGATTTGTGTAGTGTTCACAGTATATGGCCTGAGGGTATTGAATCAATATTTCTGCATGGAGGTAACACAGTTGGATTTCTCTATTTAAGTTTTTGTACCCATTGGGCCATCTTGGAATGTTGAAAACATTTTCAGCACACAGTAGTATGTACTGTATTGTATTAAATATGTATCATTCTTTCCCTTTGAGCTAAGGAGAAAATTAGCCTATAACATTCTCAGATCAGTGTGCAACCTTGAGGTCAGTTTCTACAAAGACATCCTGTTCTTGCAGTCTGTTAGATAAATTAGGAGAATAAGAAGGTTTAAGGCTTATGAGGAGATTATCCTGCTCTTCTGCATATGGCTGCTCTGGTTAATGCTATGTGTTTCTTTTAATCTCAGGGTTTGTGGGTGAAAATGCTCAACCTATCTCAGATAGCAACATTGGCAGTCGGATGCTCCAAAGTATGGGCTGGACACCTGGCACAGGCCTTGGACCAGATGGCAAAGGAATAGCTGAACCCATCCGAGCAATCCAGCGGCCGAAGGGACTGGGACTTGGATTCAGCTGACCCAGAGGGAACTCCGGCTGCTGTTCAGAGATCACGACATCCACCCTAACTTTTAAATGACCAGAAACATGTTATTCAGCTGTTGTCAAAACATCCAGTAACTTCTGAGTACAGAAGCTTCAGTGTTTTCTATTAAAGCAGCAAGAGGCCAGCCTTTAGGACAGGCCCAGTCTTTGAATCTTAACTCTGTAATGGTGCTAACATTTTAAATTGTACTTTTTAATGTTTTATGTGGTCTTAACTATTTCTATTGTCAAATATTCTATGAACTGATTTGATTGACTCTTCCCTCCGCCTCATTAAAGGACTGCCAACACCACACATAAACTTGGGGAATCTTTTTCCAGTTTTTTCATAAGGAAGACCACTCTCCCTGCTTTTAATTAGTATAAAAGATAGACAAAACACCTGTACTACTACCTAGGGCAGGAAAGAGAAGAATCATGTGGCCATAGTCAAAGATGTCCATTGCAGCCCTTAGATTCTCAATAAACCTATCCAAATATATTAAGAAAAATATTGACCAAAACCTTGATTTTGGGGCCAAAATTTACATTAAAGACTCTAAACACTGTTTTGGCTTCCCTATTCTGAAACCAGTTTTTTTAACATGATGATTCAGTGCTTAGAAGTCACTCTGTGATAGCATTTTTTAGATGCTGGTAGGACTTTCAGAAGATCAGAGGAGCTGAAAATGGCCCGCTGACCCCTGGAGTCTGTCACCTTCTAACCTAAAACAATGGCAAAGATTCTAGCAAGTGTTTTGCTGCAAATACCACATTTGTTTCAAAAGATCTTAGTAACAGGATACCAGACAACAAAGATATAGAAGTTCTTCAGCAAGGGATGTCCTATGTTGAAATTAGGAATACCCCTGTTTAAATGGTGAAAGCTCTGTCGATGTAGCAGCCACAGTCTTGCCAGCAAAACTTACAGAGCCTTAATAAATTCTGGTGTTTGCCTCTTTTCAGGCCAAAGTTTCATTTGGTATTTTTTCTGATTTACAATATTTGTTAATAACCCGAAATAATGGCCCTTTACTTCCTAGTATGCATTTTCGCATGAAAAAAGCATGGCAAATGATAAGTTCTTCTCACAAGCTGCAGTATGTAACTCCATCCTCTACTTCCACCTTAGTCCATACACTCCAGGTACACAATGTTTTGGGAGGGGAAAGCTTCATTGTTTTTAAGCAAATATTTTAAATTATACTGCCATCTTTTACCTAATCACTGTGAATGTGTATATTGAGTGAATTTAAAATGAAACAGTTGAATAGTACCTCTTGGCTTTAGTTGAAATTTGAGAATTTTTTCTTAATTAATAAATGTTGGCTGCGATGAGGCAGAATTTACTGTCTGGAATTAACTAAGGTCATTACAACTGTGTAACCACCTTAGTGTCTCCTGGCCTAACCCCTCCCCACCCGATCTGCACCTACTGGACAGTAGCTGCTACGACCAGTGGGGATCTGTTCTCCTGTCAGTCGGAAAAAAGTTGACTCATGGTCCTGCCACCTCCCATAAGGAATATCCTTTGTGACAGTCAAAAGCAGGGTCTCTCTCACAATTCCCCCATGCACTAAAGATCCTTGAGTGAGGGGGTGTATGGGAATGTCACTCAGCTGCTTTCCAAGTGACAGGAGCAGACCCCTGTTAATCACAGTGTTGCCCAGTAAGTTGGAAATTGGGGGACTCATGGTCTGTACATATCCCCTAAACTAGGGAAGATGTAGGAATCATGAATACAAACCACTCATGAATGCTTAACTCTAGGCTATGAATTTGTAACTACCCTAGTGAATTCTGGATATATTCATTCTATTATACAAGCAAAATCAGTTGAAGTTATAAAACAGGCAAGGCTTTCACAAATGAACAGCCATAATTTCTGTTTAATAGTTTGATTTGTCTTTCTGTTGGCATTTCTGATTCATTAAAGAGGCCTTCTATCCATGGATTATGGGTTTTGTTTCCATTTGTATGTTAGTTTGACTTAGATGTATACCCAAAGTAATTACTTTAAAATTCATATATAGATGGTAGGTTATTGCCATATTCATATGTGACACCTTTCACCGACCTCTTTACCATAGTAATATTCCCAAATTAGTGCTTCCAGAGAACAGTGGGCAGAATTATGTTTTGGCAGGCTTTCCTACCTGTCTCTTCCTACTATAGTCACTGACTTCTGAAACTCACTGTGAGATTTGGTACGGAGGCTGCAGCTGGAATAAAATTTGTGTGAAAAGAAAATAAAGATGAGGTTAAATGATAATATTCAGAACTTGGATGCTCACTGTAGCATGAGCAAGAAAGAAAATCGGTGCAGAGACATATTCAGTTCTTACTGGCTCCCATTGAGTTCTCTGATCAAAGTGAAGAAAAACACCAGCTGCTTGCCCATGTGCCAGGATATCTTTAATATTTTAACTCTCACTCCCCACATCTGACTGTCTTGAGAAACTATATGCTACCTGTTTTCAATATGTCTTAGAACCTAGGAAAAGAATGGAGTCGAAATTGAGGATAAGATGATGTTTCTGCAAAGAAGATGAGGGTAAACGTTTTTTTTAAAAAAAATTGAAGTGTTCAAGTATTCAAATTGAGTCATGCTGTTCCAATGCCCATGAGAACAGGCCATCATAGCCCTTTTGCACATAAGAATTCCTTCCTTCCACCTCTTTTTTTTTTTTTTTCATTTCAGATGCTTAACTTTTTATTTCAGAGAGCAATTTCTCTTTTAAATTACTAGAGTTAAAAACCACTACCAATCTACGAATCATTCAGTCACCTTTCAGTAGATCCCAATGTACCTTTTTTGCCCATTCCTTGTTTAAAGTACAGTGGACCCAAACTGAGGTTGGTTCCAGAACCTCCTATGGTTCATGCGCTGGTAACCTCATGTCTGGACTTCTGTAATGTGCTCTACATGGGGCTACCCTTGTGCTTGACCCGGAAACTGCAATTGGTTCAAACCATGGGAGCCTGGCTTGTCACTGGTACATCTAGGAGAGAGCACATTACACCAGTGCTTAAATCCCTCCGCTGGCTGCCGATTAGTTTCCGGGCACAGTACAAGGTGTTGGCGTTGACCTTTAAAGCCCTACATGGCTCAGGTCCATCCTATCTGACAGACCGCCTCTTCCCATACGAACCTCCCCGCACACTTCGGTCCTCTGGGTGGAATCTGCTACAGCCCATGAAGACCAGGCTGGTGCAGACCTCCCAGAGGGCCTTCTCAGATATTGCCCCTAAGCTGTGGAATGACCTGCCGGACGAGATGTGTCTTATTCCATCCACTGAAGGCTTTAAAAAAGCCCTAAAGACGCATCTCTTCCAGCAGGCCTTCCCAGAAGAAATGTAACACCTCCCAGCCCTGAAATGCATTTTTGAGATTTTCCATCTCTCTTTCCAACATTACTTCACCCTTATACAGCTAAGGTTTCCAAATTGGAACTTCTGTCACTGTGTTTATTTTATTTTTATATGCTCATTTATTGATTTTAATGTTGTTGTGATTTAATCTGGTTTTAAGGGGGGGAGTTGGGTGATGGGGTGGTATATTTTAATTGTATTGTTTTTTAACCTTGTTGTAACCCACCCCAATTGCTCATTCAGAGGGGCGGGCTAGAAATAAATTATTATTATTATTATTATTATTATTATTATTATTATAGCAAAATAGTGGATACTCGAGTCCCTTTATATACAATGGTATAGTACAGTGGGCCCTTGTTATACGCTGGGATTTGGTTTCAGGACCATCCATGGATAACAAAATTTGTGGATGCTGAAGTCGCGTTAAATATAATGGCACAACAAAATGGAAATATAAATATATATTATAAAATATATATTATAAAATATAAAATGGAAAATCAAGATTTGCTATTAGGAATTTATATTTTTGGGGAATATTTTCAAGCCATGTATGCTCAAATCCATGGATAAGGAGGGCCAACTGTAAAATGAAATTGCAAAATCAATGTTTGCTTTTTGGAATTTATATATTTTTGGAATATTTTCAAGCTGTGGATACTTGAATCCATGGATAAAGAATCTGTAGATATGGAGGGCCAACTGTATACAGTTAGTAGGAACATGCTATCATCAAAGCATGGTTTTCCATCTTCTCTTTACAAAAGAAAAAGGATATTGTTCCCCCTTTAGTCTTTTCCTGATCCTACCTATGTGTCCTGATCACAAAAGGCCTTTTCCATTCAGTGAGACCTTGCATGGAGCAGCATGTTTCCCTCTTATTGGGAGTGACTGACAAGAAGTCATACACACCCCAAGCTCTTTTTTGCTTCTTAACTTATTCCAAAAGTTACAGAAAATATATAGTACATGCAAATGAGAGCTACATGGTTGAGTTTCTCTGCATATGTACTAACTGCTTCCACCACTTGGTGGCGCCTGTTCTTTTCTTTACAGTTTTGCATTTACAAACTACTGCTTTACTGGCACAAGCTGGGGGGGGGGGGTGTAATGTCAAACATCTGAGAGCAAAAAAGGATACTCCCTGAGAATCGACAATCTTTCACAGGACAGATTGCCCCAATTGCCCCTTTATCCTTAGGAATTCCATAGGGAAACAGCACAGTGTCCCCTTGTGTCTCTGTGACTGTAGCCATTGTGACACCAATCCCTTCCTTAACCTCAAAATTATTTGTATATTCAACATCTGGCACAATCCTCCTCCTCCACAGCAAAAGAAAAAAATATATGGTCCTTAACAGTCAAAGTCATAAAAAAAGTAAATATGGGTATACTCAAACAAACTCAACACTGTTACTATCAAGACCACAAGGGCCAGTTTCTTTTAGACCAGTGGTCCCCAAAACTTTGGGGGCTACTTCCTTCTTTCCTCTTCGATGACCACCCTAGCAGCCCCCCTGCAACATATTTCTTGATATTAGTTCTGTTCTACTCTGTATTCAAAACAGTCCCCGAAAACCCCCACCATTCTACCCTCCCTCCCATCAATATAAAATAATAAAAATAAAAACATTTAACTGGAATAACTTCAGTTAAAACAGCTCAGCAAGAAGTGACAACAAAATGACACTAAAGAGCAACAATGAGGGGGGAGCTGATTAACATGGACAATTGATTCTATTTTTAGAGAGGTTAGTCTGGGAAGGCCTGCCAGAAGAAGGTCGTTTTTATCGCTTTTTAAAAAGCATCAAGAGATGTGATCTGATGAACCTCCTCTGACAGGTCATTCCAGATTTTTGGAGCAGCAGCTGAAAAGGCCCTCTGGGAAGTCACCACCAGTCTAGTTTTTCCTGGCTGCAGTAAGTTCCTCCTGGAGGATGTGAGTGTGCGAGAAAGATTATATGGGCAAAGGTGTTACTAGGGGGCATGCAGGGTGTGGACTGCACTGAGTGACCACAATAAATGGAGTGACACAATGATCACTGCCCTAACAGTGCCACTGTTGCTCCCTAACTGTCTTAACTTTTGGAAGAAACAGGGTGTAACTTTAGCATACCTTGTAAGCCAAAAGGAGCTTCATGGAAGAGAAGATGTAGCCAGAAAGTGAGGCAAACCAGGCCTCTCCTTTTTCCCATCACTGAGCTACACGCACCTTCTGGCAGAAGATGTGGAGATAGGGCAGGACTTTCTGAGTTCCTCCATCATCTTGGTATGACTAGGTCCCATTCGTGAGAGAAGAAGAAGGCAGGAGTATCGGGGAGCCAGTGAGTATGAGAAAGGCTGCTGTCTGCCATAGACACAGCCTCTAGCTTTGGGAGTGGGGTGCAGGAGGAATCCAGGGATTCTTCGCTTTCTTAAATCCCAAAGCAGAAGGCTCTTGTAAGAGATAGCAGCCTTCAGCTTCTTGAGTAGGGTGCAGGAGGAATCCAGGGATTCTGTTTCAGGAGTCAGTCTGTTCCAAAATGGTACTGCTCCAAGCCATGGAAGTGATGCCCTGCACCCAAGCCACTTGAGAATTTCCTAGCCATCACTACTGGTGCAAGACATGGCTAAGGAAGTGAGCTTATTTGGGGGGTGAAGAGCAGAAGCCACTACAATCACTGTTTTAGACAAATTTTTTAGGACCCATGTAGATATTGGACTACAACTCCCATCATCCCTATCTAGCTTAGCCAATTGATGGGGAAAATAAGAGCTTGGGGTGGTTTCTGGATGAAGCCCTGAGCCTGAAAGTTTAGTGTCTGGTAGTGGCAAGGACTGTCTTTTCATCTTTAAGACTTGTGTGCAAGTGTGCCCATTCATAGAGATGTCACAACTTCTAGTGACAGTGACACATACAGTACCTTAGTTATATCCTGTTTGGAGTACTATGGGTCTGCCTTGGAAGACTGTTTGGAAACTTCCCCTGGTCCAAACAACTACAGCTAGACTGCTAAATGATACATCTGGTCTGGTTAGATATTTTGGTATGCCCCCTGAGGAGTTCAGATATGAAAAATGGCCCCAGCCCCCTCTGCAGCTGTGCCCCCCTGCTCTAAGGAAAGCAGCAACCATTATTTTCTGAAAACCCAAAAAATGACCACAGGAATTATTCTTCAGATGGCATAGGATGTATGTGTATAGATACACACGTACATACCTTATTTGTTTTATAAGAAGTGTTTAGCCATGTGGTGCTATATTTTCTTTTAGTTTTAAATTTAAAAAAGTAAAGATGTTATGTTTTTTATTCATTTTATGTTTTAATTTTGTCTCTTCTAATTACCTGTGAGTTTACCTTGAATCCCATTCTTGAGAAAGAGTCTGGGTATAAATCTAATGAACGAATACTGATGATGTTGCCTGAATCTCTTTCTTTGAAATAGTATCTGGAAATCATTAAACTTTTTTCTAAAAGTCATTCCAAAAAAGGACAACACCACACATTTTGACATTCAGTAATACCAACTGAAGTGCATCGACTGGACAAATATAAAATGTAGACAAGACCTGAGAGTTAGGCTGAGTTCCTCAGTTTCCATGGCTTGTTGCATAGTCTGGAATTCCTGGGATTTAAAAATATTTTTTACAGAGTTCCTGTGATTTTAAAAGGTTCTAGCATGATATAAAGAAGCAATCACCCATTCATTTCTTTAGCTGTTCACTAATTTCTATTACATGAAATCTAATTGTAGATTTTTTTAGTCATGTGAACCCTTCCCATCCTATTGATTATGCTTTCATAATCAATATTGGTCTATTAGAATCACAAGTCACCTTAGGTGTAGGAATGGGTATTTTTTGTTTAAACACAACTCCCCCCAAGTCATTATGTATTAAATACTCATTGATTTAACAGGTTTGCTGTAATATATATTCAACTGACAAGTGGACCATGAAGCCTCCTTCTGGTGGTCTCCCACTAAGCACAGACTCATTACTTTACACACCTGACATTTTAAGTAGATCCAGATTTCTCTCCTGCGAGTCAGCCCCATTAACTGTCAGTGTGATGATCTACTATTGCCACTTTTGGTTTTATCTGTACATTAGAGTTGTCTCCTGCCTTTGAATTGTCAGACAGCATAAATCATTCCCCTGATTCAGACATCCGCTGCATTTGTAGTGGAACAATGAGACCTAATTTCTTGTCAACTTTTCAAGGGAGGGGGAAAATATGTTTTGTGTTTTTCATTGCAGGGGCAAGTTAAGCTCATTATTCCAATTGTGTGTGGCTACAGCTTTCTCTTATAAGGAAAGACAATGATGACCCTTCCCTTCCTACTGAATCAACAAGTGAACTACTTCAAAATTGTTTAATATTTAATGTCAGGTAGCAGGAGCAGGAGCTTATCAAGAGGCTAATCATGAGCCACATTAATACACAATAAATGGGATTTACTAGCACAACTTAACTCTTGGGGCTGCACAAGTATTTCATACTTGAACTAATTCAGAGGAGAGCTTTGGTTGGCTAAGAGTACAAACACAGGGCTGATCTCTGATCATTATACAACAGCACTTTCCTTAACAATGTCGTGTTCACTCTTGATTATTAATTACAGGCAAATCTATCATTCTCCCAGATCATTCCAATTTTGATGAATCTATCTGATATGATTGTCTTTCTGTCATTAATCATGACATTAACACGTTTGCATTTTGATTCTTAAGTTAATGCATAGCTGTGAGGGTGGCATGTGGCTTACATTAAGAAACTGAAGAGATGTCCAGTAATTTGCAGGTGTGACAGGTATTGGGTGGGTGCAGGTGGAGCACTTACTTTGCAATTGTTAACAATAGATTTCTCAAGTACACTTAATTGTACATTTGTGCTGCTAAGCTTTAACATGCTGGGCTTCTGTTGCCGATCAGTGGAATGGAACCTGCTGGTGGACCATTTTCTCCCTGCAGTCCCCCTGCACATACCAGCCTGCTTGGACACTCTTACAGGATTTTGGACTCTCTGAAGCATATTTGGAAAAAGACACAGATGGTGCAGCAGCAAAGAGGTAAAGCCTAGTTGCATGAATTGAAATGGACTCACATGACAATGGACATTTCCCCTTGTTACCTACTGTTACCCTAAAAAAATGAGGGAGGACCTAGGGTCCCCACCAAGAGTGTCAGCTTCTCCTTGTTATGTCAGAGGAATTAATAATTTGAAAGCAGGCCTGTAGAGGTGGGTAACTTTAACAGATCTTTTCACCTGTGTATACTAATTGCAGAAACATTCTGGCTTCAGAGAATAAGAGTTTTACTTAGAAATTTGCAAAAGTGCATGCAGACACAAAAAAAAAAAAATCAGTGCAGCCTTAAGAACCATGCAAGGCTATGTATGATGTGAAAGATTAGATAGTGAGAAATCAGGAATTAGAGGAAGCGATTAGAGGAAGAGACAAATCCTGGATGAGGGGTCCACAGAAAACAGAGTGACTGAATCAGCATCTGAGGGTGACATGGTGTAAGGGACCCTCTGTGTGCACAGGGTTAATGAGCAAACTGTGAGTAAAGTAGCTATATCTGAGACTGATATCTCATTTCATAGCCTCAAAGCATACTTGATGCTATCCCACATTGTAACAAAGCTTTGATGCTTTCCCCATTGAATTGACAAAAGGATTCCAGTACAACTGATGGCTTTAACTCTGGAATGACACAACATTGATAGATTTCAGACAACTCCTGGTTGGACAGACAGGGTGAATAGGAACACAAGCAGGGGGGAGATGGTGGTATGGTCTTTAACTGCTTTGCTATGGGACACACAGGCTGTACAGACTGACCATAAAGGCCAGCATGGGGGCAGAGTGGGGGCATGACAACCTGACTCCACCCCCATGCTGGTGTGATGTGGCGTGCCCCACCATATGGAAGGCGGCATCATGACGTTCCTCTGGCACTGTGTCTAGATGACACAGCACCAAAGGAACACAGAAAAAGTGGCATCGGCAACTATGATGCCCTTTCCACAGCTCAGAAAGGAGCCCCTTTTTGTGGCTCCTTTTTGTGCTGCAGAAAGGCCAGATCAGAGCCGTGGTGTGCAATTGCTGCGGTCCTAATCTGGCAAAGAAAGAGGCTGCAACACCTAGAAAAGATCTGGAGTCTCCAGTAATGGAAGGCAGTAAGGAGGTGTTTAGGAAAATGCAAGAGATGAAAGTGGGATTCTGGTTTTGTCTCATCTGGTAGAACTCATCCTTTGGCTTTTGGTGTCTGTCTGAAATGCAGACGGAGGGGTGTATATATGTGGTAATGCTCTTTCTAGTAAGCTCCACCATTTCACATCTTTCTGTATGACCGTGGCTATGTGCCATCATACTACCTACTCTGGTGCTATGGATGCCATTGGAAACCACATTCACTTATGCTACTGCCTTAATATTGCATATTGGGTTTGATAAATATATCACAGGATTTTTGGTTACTTACACATGGAAAACATAACTGTGATGTCATAGGGCCGATACAGATGGCTCCAAAGGGGTGGCCTGCATCCTCCCCTTTCCGCACTGGATTGGAGCCATGGCAGCCACACTGGCAGCCCAGAGGCCCCAATCCAGTCCTTTTTCAAGCCATGGAGAAGCAGCAAAATGCCGCTTCCCTATGGCCTGGAAAGAGGTGTCCTTGGGGCTTCATGCCCCCAGACATCCTGGAAGCCGCAGCCAGGAGGAGAAAAGGGCCACCTGGCCCCTTTCTCCTCAGGATCATTGGTGTGGCCGTGTAGTGGCCATGCCAATGATCCGCTCCCCAAAAAGGAGCTCCATTTCAGATCTCCTTTTTGCGACTCTCCAAAGGTGCCATCAGTGCCCTGGAGCATCACACTGATGTCACAAGCATGCCACTCCATGTGGATGTGGCACGCATGTGATACCATCATTATGCACAGGTATGGATGGGGCACTTTCAAAATGGTGCCATCCATATGAACTAGGGTTCACTAGCGATGGCGCTTTGCACCACTCTGTATTGGGCCTCAGTGAGTCTCTGTCTCCCAATCTGACCCACTTAAAACCACCTTAAAAGCCAGGCAGCTGTATCAAGCAAAGCCATTCTGTGGTACTGATGAGCATGGTGCTGAAGGATGATGTCTCCAGACCTCTCTTGGTAGTACTAGGCAATAGTAATAGGCAGAGACACCTGTGTGTCTTGTTCCAACTCTTCACCATTTTTCCCTGGCAAGAGACTGGAAGCATTCTCCTTCAAGAGGCTGTCATTGCTACAGAACTTTTTTCTTGTTAAAGCTGCCTGGCTTTTAAAGTGGGTTTTAGAGAGATTTGAAATTGTGGCAATTTTGCCACAATAGTAAATGTGAATATGAGATGATTATGTGGTTATAAATACAGGCAGAAATTCTGTTGGAGACTTATGTCTTACTGAGAGGAGTTTCATATGCAGGAAATAGAACTGTGCAGTTGCTTAAAGTCCACATCCAGTAGAGGGATGCTGTTACATTACTATGTAGCAGAGCCAGCCAAGTGCCTGATGTGCATTGGTGCCCAATCCACAATGGGACTGATGCACAATGAGACTGGTGTGCATTGGCCCTGGTGTGTATTGCATCGGTCCTGATGCACATCACACACTGTTTTCCCAGTACAGTGGTCCCCCGGCTTACGAATCCCCCGGGTTGCGAAAACCCCGGGATCCGAAAGCTGCCGGACCGCTAAACTATCCCCCGGGATCCGAAAGATCCCCCGGGATACAGAAAAAAACCGCACGGCCCCTTGAAATCGGCCGCGCGGTCCGTTTAGAATAGCGGTCCCCCGGGAAACGAAAGCTTCCGGGTTACGAAAGGTAATCTGGAACGGATTACCTTCGTAACCCGGGGGACCACTGTACTCATCTTCACAATTCAGTAAAGGGTTTCTTAACACCTCTGTTACTCAGCTTATTGTTGTTAGCTATCTTTGGGTTGACCATGACTCATGGTAACCCTGTGAATCAGATGTCTCCAAGCCCCGATATCCTCTCCGCAATCCTTCTCAGGTTATGTAGGCTCAGGCCCATGGTCCCCCTAACTGAATCTTTCCATCTGGCATGCAGTCTTCCTCTCTTTCTATGGCCCTCTACCTTCCCCTGCACCATTGACTTTTCCAGTGAGTCGTGCCTTCTCATGGTGTGGCCAAAGAACGACAGCCTCAATTTAGTCATCTTGGCTTCCACACAGAGTTCAGGATTGATTTGTTCTAGGACCAAATTGTCTTTTTGGCCATCCACGGTATCCTCGGCACTCTTCTCCAGCACTACATCTCAAATGAATTAATTTTCTTCCTAGGTATATATATGAAATTAAAATGTAACAGGTCATATAGGATTCTAGTGCTTATAACACTGTTAGCTGCCTAACAAGATGACAGCCCAGCTCTTTGTCCTTTGAAGATACAGAGCAGTTCCAAATAAGGCTGATGTCATGCCATCAACCTACCTCGTTCACTGAATTTGGCAGAGTCTTAAGAAGACATTGCCCTCCAGATGTAATTCTTTCTTCTTTTTTTCCTTCTTTTTTTAACAGCCTGTTCCATCTTTCCTGTGGAAAATCTGTTAAGGAGAAAAAGACAAAATAGTTTTCTAATCACCTGAAAGCATCCATATTGTCAGAGGCTGTAAGCCACATTTTAACATGACTCTTATATCATCCATGACATCATCTTTATTTCTTCACTCTTTTTCACTATCCTATAGCTCAAGTTAAATTTCCCTATAAGTTCTGAGTAGTGGTTCTAATTCATCTATCAAGAAATTTCTTTCATCAAGGTTGGATACTGAAGTCATGCATTTCCAGATAATCTCTTTAGAGCTATCAAAGCATTTCCTACTAATAGGTGTAACATTCACTCAATTAGTAACAAAGGGAACCTGGATGAGACAAAAGGCCTATCTGGTGCTGTATTTCCACAAAGGCCAGACAGATACCAATGAGGATCCCACAGGGAAGACATGAGTACAACTGCACCCTCCTATCGGTATTCTCCAGCAATTGGCAGTGAGAGCCTTATTGCTTCTGATGCTAGAGGTAATAACTAGCCATCATGGCCCATGGCCATTGATAGCTTTGTTGGTGTTGTTGCCTTCAAAGCCTTCAAAGCATTTTCAATTTATGGAGACTCTAAGGCAAACCTGTCATGGGATTTTCTTGGCAAGATGTATTCAGAGGCTGTTTGTCATTGCCTTCCCCTGAGGCTGAGAGAGTGTGATTTGCCCAAGGTCACCCTGTGAGTTTCATGGCTGAGCCTTTGTCTCCAGAGTCATAGTACAAAACTCAAACCAATATGCCACACTGGCTTTATTGATAGCTTTGGCCACTATGTATATGCCTCATTGTATTTTATGCCATCCAAGAAAATTAGCCTCTGAGTAATTGAAAATGTGTACTTCCACAATGATTTATGGAACAGATAATCAGGTTTTCGGCTTCAGTCCACACACACAAAAACATGCTGAAGTTTATAATAGCTGCAGTTGTACTTTGGAGAAAATACTGAACAATTTTAAGTGCACCTTTCTATACACATGCACAGGAGAACAATTGTAGGAAATAAAACATTACTCTAATATTTCCCCATGAAGTCAATCAGAATGTTAGGATGAGTGCAAAATAGTTTCTGAGCAGTCCCCGTGTTAGCTAGATTATCTTCCCCTGTTGCTTTTAAAAAATTCTAACATAACTGTAAATAACATAAAACTGATGATGATGATGATGATGATGATGATGAATGATGAATGCTTCAACTGATGCCTTTTTATCTGATGTTGTTTGTCTGTTAATTGTTGTTGTTCCCTTATTCAATCCATCGGGAGAAGCAGATAAGAAATAACAACAACAACGTTTTCTTTCCAGCCTCTCCTTATGGATTGTTGTGGAGGTGCTTGATTCAAGATATATTTTGCAGCAAATACCCTCTAACAATCGTATCTTGTCAGCTTCCTATATGGGGATGCCTTTCAAAAATTACAAAGTGATTTAAAAACCACATTGACTATTGAGTAATGGCATATTTTTGTAGATAGGGAAAGACCAGGCAAATGATATCAAACGTTCATAACCAGCTTGGATCCCCTTTGTACCTATTCTTTAATAGGACCCATAGCTGGGCTTTTTCATATGTGGAATGTTCCTGAATATTAAGGCATTCAAAAATGAGAAAGCAACTGCGGAGAATTTTTAAAAGGGACGAAGAAGACCCTCTGTATGCCTCTCCCACACCATTGTATTTCGCCATTATGTCAGTTAACAACTACACTGGAAACAAGCACCAGATTTTTCCCCCACTCTGTGAGTAATTGTCTGCATAGCAGTGACAGATGTGCAATATAGCAGCTTCTTCAGGAAAAAAAATTAACAGTTTGTCCAGCATGTCAGCTCGCTCTTTTTAGTGCTTCGGAGGTCCTGGCCCCATTATGGATGATTTAGAAATTGAGGCAAGCTAAGACCAGCTGCCGGAGTTGAAAGCCTTAGTTAGTAGGCCTCATCTGCATTCCAGTATTCACTTACATCTAGAAATTGGTAGGGCCCCTCCGGCCACAAGATGAGTGTGGGCTGACAATGCCTTGATTTGTCGAGAGAGAGAATAAATGGGTTTTTCAGAAGATGAGGAAATATCACCATTACTGGCCAATTTACAGCATTTTATCTGTTCTTCAAACATGTCACTTTTGTTATTGTCGCATGGTAATTACATAGTGAAACGGAAAGAAAACAAATTCCGGTTACATATTCAGATGGATTGCAAAATCATATAATCCTGATAAATGCCCATTTATGATACACACGGATGAAAGGTTCATTTTAATTTTGAATAGCTTGCACACAGCCATAAATGCGATATAGGATTAGATCCCACTGAATCCGATTATGAAAAGCAAATAGCATTTTTCTACACATTTTCCTTCCAGAACCAGCAAATTTATAATGGGGAGTGTACTTAAAATAAACCAGGTTTGGGGATTGTCCACTCCAACCCCAGTTTTCCAAAATTGTACATATATAATGTGTGTGTGTGTGTGTGTTTTCTCAGCAGCTCCCTTAAGAAATTCAGAAAGTTTAGTTTTGTTAAATGTGCATATCTGTGAAAACAAGGCAACATTTGAAGCTCTTGTGAAAAGGACTACAATACATATAGAAAGAAGCTATTTCTTCTACTCAAGGAAAGCATTTGGAATGCAGACAGACATCATGTCATTAGATTTCCAATAACAAAGCCAGTGAATAATAATAATAATAATAATAATAATAATAATGGTTCCATTATGTCCATTTTTATGCCCAGCCTTTTTGACAAAAGACTTAGGTCAGATACCAAAGCTGTGGGAAAATGTGTGACAAATATTAAAGAACACACAGTGTTAAGAGGTGGTTCAGTAAGAAATACTGGGATCTCTCTTCTGGTGGTGATGAATAAGGAGTACAATCCATGAGAGATGTTTCCTGCTCATAACCAATTTAGATGAACATGAGTTGGGCAGGTATCACATCTCTAAATGCTGGTAGCCAATACAAACATGCAGTTAAAGAATAAGCATGATTACTGTTATTATTATTATTATGAGGCTTTTGAAATGAATATTTCCTTATCCACAGAGCAAAATCACTTTTATATGTAGCAGCTGCCTTACAGAGATCTCTTGTTTCAGAGATCATAAATAATGGTGGAATAATATTTATTAATGTAGCTCAGCCCAGGTTAAAATTATTCTTCTACCTTAGAGATTGCTGGATGATGGGTCTCATAAGAAAAAAGTGTGAATCAAACAAGAGTGTATATGAAGCTCTGCACACTTTGTACTAAAATAAAAATTCTGTAACAAAGTTGCTTGCTTGCTTACTTGCTTTATTTCAAGAATTTATACCCCACCTATCTCCAACAATGGGATTCAAGGCAAGTTAGATTATGTGATCTGTGTACATTATTCAAATTTTACTTTGTATGTCTGCATCAGTCTCCTGGAATGCACAGGGATGGGCAATGGATTATGCAGAGGTCAACTCATAACATTTCATTTGGAAGCACTTCTGGATCCCGTGATGCCATCATGTATACCTTCCTAACAAAAATTTATTTTGCAAAAACTGCAAAGCAATGACAGCTTAGTTTTTCTACATTTGTACAGGTATGTTGTGAAGGTGAGGTTGCATTTCCATTTGCTATACCCCTCTTTATTACTTCTGTTTGCTGTTCTTGCCAACTTGTTTACCCCATGGCAGGCATCAGCTGTAGTGCAAAGTCCAATGGATAACAATAAGAAGAAGAAATGGGGGGAGGAGAAGGAAATGGAAGTTGGTGGCATGCTGACAAAGCATGGTTTCCATTGTTCCCTGTAAAAAGTAAGCTGATTTGGCAGTTATTTTAGCATACTTTTCAAAAGTAGCAGTAGTTGTACTAGCTCTGTGCTGAAGAAATATATTTTGGGATCCAAATCTTTGAGCTTTACTATAGTCTAATATCATAAAGGCACAAGATCCTGTCTGAACTTGGAAACTAAGCAGGGTCAGCTCTGGTTAATACTTGGATGGGAAACAGACAATGAATAGCAGGTGCTGCAAGCCAGGAAGCAACTGGCAAAACCACCCTGAGTATTCGCTCCCTAAGAAAACCCTATGAAATTCATGAGGTCACCAAAAGTCAACAGGTAAATTGAAGGCACATACACATACACAGCAGGGTTTGGAAACATTACTTTTTGGACCACAGCTTCTAGAATGCCCCAGCTACCAAGACCAGTGGTCATGCAGGTGGGAGTTATACCTTCATATATTACATAATATTTGCCTACATTATTCCTTGAAAATGGAAAAGGGATCACTGTGCTCTGCTGACTTGTGATCAGAACAGTCATAATTTTGTCACTCACAAGACCAGAGTAGAGGGTCAGAAAATGTACACACACTTTGTGCAAACATATAGTCAGACCACTCAAGTGGCCTATTTTACAAGCATGTTTAAACTAATACAGCTCAAATTCAAAGGATATTTTCCTTTAAACCCTAAAGGCAAACAAAACTTGTCAGTATTCCTGCAGAAACACAAAGGGTCTAAGGAGAGGTGCAGAGGCATGCCATGTTCTAGAATGGAGATCTAATAAAGACATTCTATTGTGATTCTGTCATGGATAAATACAATTAGGCAGTTGCTAAATGCTTACCTGCATCAAAGTCAAGACTGATTCATTTTTTGGCGATTCTTATTTAAATGTGTCATAAATATGACTAGGTGCCAGCAGCCCAAGCAACCAGCCTACAGCTAAATCTGCTCTAAACTGATTAAATTATATCTGCCTGAACTTCCCTGACCATGTAATCACTTAAAGATTTACAGTTTTAGGTCAGGTATTACAGGTTAGATTACAGTTATAATAAGCCTGAGGTTGGTACAGGTGAATATTATAAATGACTGGCATCATTTTTAATCTTCTATCCTAAGATGTCTGTAGCTAATAAGGTAACCTTGCTCTTTCTTCTAATTTGGACAAGTAAATCAATATATCACCCATATAGAGGCCTGATCCAGACTATTCCTTCCATGAGGTGATAATGGAAAACTGAATGGTGAGCTACCCACAATGGAGATGTTCATCAATAGTCTCACCACCACCTTGTCTTCGGGCTAACCATCAAATGGGGTTAAGATCATTAACATTAAGGGCTAAATCTAAGCTTAGTTCTACCTAGAGCAAACCCACTGAAATGAATGGGACTAGTTCATCACAAGAAATTTAAGTCCTGTCAATTTCAGTTGACAGGACTGCTGAGAGAAACCAGAACTCTAAGGCTACAAAGGCTTGCAGAGACACTCCTTTAAGAAAGAGGAGGAGGAGGAGGAGTCTTTAGTCCATGTGCTTGCATGAGATCTAATCTTAACTAATTTATGGAGAGACTCCTTTAAGAAGGAGGAGAAGGAGGAGTCTCTAGTCCATGTGCTTGGGTGAGATCTAATCTTAACTAATTTACTCTTGAGCCATTGCATTCTGGGAGTCACTGCTGGGAGAATCCAGAACTCTAAGGCCACAGAAGGCTTCCAGAGGCATGTGGGAACCAATGATACTGCAAGGCACAGCCTTCAGAATATCATAAGGGATTAGGGGGCTCTGGGAAGGAAGCTGAAAGAGATGGATGCACAGGTTGTCATCTCATCTCTTTTCCCAGTAGAAGGGCATAGTCCAGGAAGGGAGAGGAAAATAGCAGAGGTGAATAACTGGCTCCATAGATGGTGCCGCCAAGAACGGTTTGGATTCTTGGATCATGGGCTGCGGTTCCATGAGGAGGGACTTCTGGCAAGGGATGGGCTGCATCTCACACCAGTTGGCAAAAATATTTTTGCCAACAGTCTGAAGAATCTGATGTGGGGAAGGGAGACAGCATTCTGGAAGGCAAAAGGGCTGGAGAGAATAGTCAAACTGACATAGAGGGAACAAGGCAAGCAGTGCAAGGACCCAACAATAGGAAGCAAAAAAAATGTGCACAGGCAGTAAATGAAGGGGACACATAGTCTTAGATGGCTCTACACTAATGCACAGAGTAGGGGAAATAAGCAGGATGAACTTGAACTCCTAGCACAACAAAGGAAATACGATATAAAAGGCATCACTGAAACCTGGTGGGATGAGTCTCATGATTGGAATGTAGAAACAGAGGGATATAACCTTTTTAAGAGAAACAGGCCAAACGGGAAAGAAGGAGGAATAGCATTATATGTCAGAGATATTTACACCAGTGAAGAGATCCAGAACATCAATACTGGAGGCCAGGTGGAGAGCATCTGGATAAAAATTAAAGGAGAGGGAAACAACAGGGATGTTACTGTGGGAGTCTACTACAGTCCCCCAACTCAGGCAGAGGAATTGGATGATGCCTTTCTAGAACAGATAATCTCACACTCAGATAGGAGAAATATAGTAGTAATGGGTGACTTCAACTATATTTGCTGGAAGTCAAACTCAGCCAAATCCTCAAGGTCTAGCAAATTCCTCACTTGCCTGGATGACAATTTCATTGTCCAAAAGGTGGAAGAGGCAACAAGGGAGTCAGCTATTTTAGATCTGATCTTAACCAACAGGGAAGACCTAGTTGATGGGGTGCAAGTGGTCGGATCCTTAGGTGGAAGTGACCATGTTCTCCTGGAGTTTGTTAAACAGTGGAAAGATGAAGCTAGGCATAGTCAGACACGAATTCTAGACTTTAGGAGAGCTGATTTCAATAAACTTAGAGAAATACTGGGGGTGATTCCATGGTCAGGAATACTAAAAGAGAAGGGAGTTCAAGAAGGATGGGAATTTCTCAAAAAGGAGATACTGAAGGTGCAATTTCAAACAGTTCCAATGAGGAAGAAAAATGGAAGATGTCTCAAGAAGCCAGGATGGATGACTAAGGAACTTTCAACTGAGCTAAGTTTTAAATGGAACATGTATAAGAAATAGAAAAATGGGGGAATCACCAAAGAGGAATTCAAACAAATAGCAAGCATGTGTAGGGATAAAGTCAGAAAAGCTAAAGCGCAGAATGAACTCAGGCTTGCTAGAGAGGTTAAGAACAATAAAAAGGGCTTTTTTGGATATGTCTGCAGCAAAAGGAAGAAGAAGGAAATGGTAGGGCCACTGCATGCAGAAGATGGTAAAATGCTAACAGGGGACAGAGAAAAAGCGGAATTAGTCAACACCTTCTTTGCTTCAGTCTTCTCAGAAAAGCCAAAGGGTGCTGACCCTTAGGATAATGGAGCAGAAGATAGAATAGGGGAATTTCAGCACAGAATAAGTAAAGAGATAGTACAGGAATACCTGGTTAACCTAAATTAATATAAGACTCCAGGACCAGATGAACTACATCCAAAGGTATTAAGAGAACTGGCAAATTTAATATCAGAATCATTGGCAATAATCTTTGAGAACTCATGGAGAACAGGAGAAGTCCCAGCAGACTGGAGGAGGGCAAACGTTGTCCCCATCTTCAAAAAGGGAAAAAAAGAGGATCCCAACAATTATCGTCCAGTTAGTCTGACATCAATACCAGGAAAGATTCTAGAGCAGATCATTAAGCAGAGAGTCTGTGAACATTTAGAAGCCAATGCCATAACCACATAAAGTCAACATGGGTTTCAGAGGAACAAGTCATGCCAAACAAACCTGATCTCTTTTTTTGATAAAATTACCAGCTTGGTAGATGAAGGGAATGCTGTAGATATAATATACCTTGATTTCAGTAAGGCCTTTGACAAGGTTCCTCATGACATTCTTGCAAGCAAGCTTGTAAAATGTGGCCTAGACAAGGTAACTGTTACATGGATTTGTAACTGGTTGACTGGCCGAAGTCACAGGGTGCTCAACAATGGCTCCTTTTCATCCTGGAGAGAAGTGACCAGTGGGGTCCCACAGGGTTCTGTCCTGGGCCCAGTGCTATTCAATATCTTTATTAATGATTTGGATGACAGAATTGGGGGCATACTTATCAAATTTGCAGATGACACTAAACTAGGAGGAGTAGGTAATACCCCAGAGGACAGGATCAAAATTCAAAATGACCTGAATAGACTAGAAAGCTGGGCCAAAGCTAACAAAATGAAATTCAACACAGAGAAATGTAATGTTCTGCACTTAGGGTGGAAAAATGAAATGAACAGATATAAAATGGGGGACACCTGGCTGAATGAAACTACGTGTGAAAGGGATCTAGGAGTCCAAGTAGACCATATGCTGAACATGAGTGAACAGTACAATGCAGCAGCTAAAAAGGCAAATGCAATTTTAGTTTGCATCAATAGAAGTACAGTGGTACCCCGGGTTACGAATCCCCCGGGGTACAAAAACCCCGGGGTACGAAAGAGCCGGAGCCGCAAAAACGGCCCCGGCTTACGAAAAAAACCCCGGGGTACAAAGAAAAAACCGCACGGTCCCTTTAAATTTGCCGCGTGGTCCGGCAAACAAAGCGGTCCCCCCGGTTACAAACACTTCCAAGTTACGAAAGTAATCCCGGAACGGATTACTTTCGTAACCCGGGGTACCACTGTATAGTGTCTAGATCAAGGGAAGTAATAGTGCCACTCTATTCTGCTTTGGTCAGGCCCCACTTGGAATACTGTGTCCAGTTCTGGGCACCACAATTTTAAAAAGATGTGGAGAAACTGGAGCGTGTCCAAAGGAGGGCAATTAAGATGGTGAAGGGTCTGGAAACCATGCCCTATGAGGGACGCCTTAGGGAACTGGGGATGTTTAGCTTGGAGAAGAGAAGGTTAAGAGGTGATATGATAACCCTGTTTAAATATTTGAAGGGATGTCATATTGAGGAGAGAGCAAGCTTGTTTTCTGCTGCTCCAGAGACTAGGACATGGAACAATGGATACAAATTGCAGGAAAAGAGATTCCACCTCAACATTAGGAGGAACTTCCTGACAGTAAAGACTGTTCGACAGTGGAACACACTCCCTTGGAGTGTAGTCGAGTCTCCTTCTTTGGAGATCTTCAAACAGAGACTGGGTGGTGATCTGTCGGGGGTGCTTTGATTGTGAGTTCCTGCATGGCAGGGGGTTGGACTAGTGAGCCCTTGTGGTCTCTTCCAGCTCTATGATTCTATGATTAAAGGTACAATGCACACTCATCAGATGCTTAAAGGATGGTAGCTTTATTGTTCTGTAGTTGGAGCTCTTTAAGCAGTGGCTGGATGGTCATCTGTCAGGGATGCTTTGATTGGGAGTTCCTGCATGGCAGGGGGTTGGACTGGATGGCCCTTGTGGTCTCTTCCAACTCTATGATTCTATGCTTCTATGATTCTATGGTGTACTCTATCAGTTTTGCTTCACGTGACCTTTTGTGGAAACAAAAACTGCTTACCTAATACACTTTTTCACAACAGTAAGCCAAAAATGATGGTGATAAAAATGAAGATATGTCACACATAAAAGGGTCCAGTCCCAACCAACAAAGTGTTGATTTTAGCCAGTTAGCTAATGAACGAATGGGGAAAGCATGTGAATATATGACAGCTTTACAAAGGGAAGTCCTCTTTGAAGGCATCCTCTGTTTGAAGAGCTGTCCTGAACAAAAATATTTCAAATAGGAGTGACAAGTCAGTGCACTTCTAGGGTCCTGAGATTTCCAGTGGAGGTTTGTCTATATTATTTAAAAAAAACTCATGCATTTAAAATGGGTGGCAATCCAGCCATGCAACATTCTGTCCTGTTTGCAGTGGCTGCTGGGTTTTGAGGTGCCTGGGGGCTTTAATCTGCAGAAACAAGGATCTCAATCTTCTTCAGATTTGCCAGGAAAAATCAGATGAGCAGATGTGTGGCCAGTGAATGTACATTGGTAGCGGTGGGAGAAACTTGTGGAGATTGGCGTGAGGCAGAAAAGGATCATCATGATTAACATGATCATTCCCACCAAGAAATGATGATTCTCAACAGATTCTGGGGAGTTCGAGCAGCTAGGTCACCATTTTTAAAATGCATTCGTGCTCATAACTGAATATCAGTATATCTGCTTGTTTGTATCTGCAGAAATGCATATGTTTGTATGTTTGAGGATGGGAGTGGGGGAAATAGAGCAGTCACAGATGTGTGGCAAGAAATGATTCAGGGAAATCAATAGAAGTATAGTGTCTAGATCAAGGGAAGTAATACTGCCACTCTATTCTGCTTTGGTCAGGCCCCACCTGGAATATTGTGTCCAGGTCTGGGCACCACAATTCAAAAAGGATGTGGAGAAACTGGAACGGGTCCAAAGGAGGGTGACTAAGATGGTAAAGGGCCTGGAAACCATGCCCTACGAAGAACGCCTTAGGGAGCTGGGGATGTTTAGCCTCAAGAAGAGAAGGTTAAGAGGTGATATGATTGCCCTGTTTAAATACTTGAAGGGATGTCACATTGAGGAGGGAACAAGCTTTTTTTCTGCTGCTCCAGAGAACAGGACTCGGAACAATGGATGCAAACTGCAGGAAAAAAGATTCCACCTCAACATTAGGAAGAACTTCCTGACAGTAAGGGCTGTTTGACAGTGGAACACACTCCCTCGGAGTGTAGTGGAGTCTCCTTCCTTGGAGGTTTTTAAGCAGAGGCTGGATGGCCATCTGTCGGAGATGCTTTGATTGGGAATTCCTGCATGGCAGGGGGTTGAACTGGATGGCCCTTGTGGTCTCTTCCAACTCTAAATTTCTATGATTCTATGATTCTAAATGGGCTTGTTAACTGTCATTTTACTATGAATTGACTTCAGAATGGGGGAACATGTGGCCACTTAAGATGAATTTGCTGAAATTTGCCTTCTTGGCCTTAGTAATAGTAGACAAGTCAAGGGTCACTGTGCATCTGGAAAATCTGTGGCCAACCAAGATTTTATGGTAAATATTGACTTGCCCTGGATCTTCATGATGCCATTAGCATGATACATTAAAAAACACCACAGTTGCTTAGAGAATGTTATTTTAAAAAGTATAACAAAAGGAAATATATACATAGACCCACTTTTTGAAAGACAGTCCTTTTGCTCTGAGTTTTCTCCTCATCTTGATTGCTGGAGAAGGTCCAGGTCCTGAAATCTGAGAACTTTAGATGGAAATATAAATAACTAAAAGGAGGGGAATAAGTATTGCATTCTTGGTGAAATAATTGTAACTTGTATATCCATATGCATATAAAAATACACATGGAACTCTGAATTCTGTTCTGTCTTCTTTTTAATGATAAGTTTCCTCTCTTTTTTTTTCTTTTGACTATCTATCATTTGATGCTGTGTCCAGGACCCCAGTCAGATAGCATTCAGGACCACGTACAGTGGGCCCTCCATGTATAATGGGCCCTCCACGTTTGCTGGGGATAGGGGCACATGACCCCTATAGAAGAGGGAAAAAAACAAATAAAAAAAACCATTTTTTTTTTTTTACTTGAGAGAACACCTATCTAGGAATCTCTATGTCCTTAGCATCCACCAGAACAATGAATAACAAGACAATGAGAAAAATGGGAGAACAGATACACTTGCTTTACCAGCTTCCATCAGGATAAAAATTTGCAGATCTGTAGGTTTGGCCACCAAATTGAAATGCATGCATTTTACTAGAAGCCTTCAAGTAGTCTCTAGAAGGTTCAAATGCTTTTGTTAACTTGTGAATGGCCCACCTGACCATGTGCAAATTTGTAGTTTTGAATCAAATGTTTCCTGCAACATTTTTGAACTGCTTTTTTGTGTGAGGTAGGAAACTATCCCTATTTTTTCTATGTTCATTCTGCATCTGTACCCAAATATTCTATTAAAGAAGGCACGCTCAGAAACACATTGGATTCAGGGAAATCCACAGTGGATGCTGCTAATTACTGGGATTTGGTTTAGAACAGAGGTAAGCAACTGTGAAAGGCTGTGTTCACCCACCTCCAGGAGACTTTGGAGACCTGCATCTCCCCAGTCCATCACAATCATAAATACAGAATAATAATATTTGCACCCCAAAGCATTCTATGGTTTGCAGGTGTATTTCTGCCATGTTTATAGCTCCCCAGGGCCATTCTAGACATAGGGGATGCCTTTTATAACATCAGGCAGTGGGCAAAAGGTACCATCTGTTTTAAAAAAAGTCCTTGCCTGGGCCTAAATAGACAAGGGTGGCTAAAAGTATGGTGAAAATGGCCCCATGCTCCCTAGAGGGCATTTTGGGTTGGCCTCAGTGGCCACAAAAATGTCCCTGGAGCACTGCATGAAGTCCATGAGCTACACTTGGCCACCCCTGGTTTAGAACATATTAATACCCCCTGTTCAAGGTGTTACATATAGAGCTCCCAAAGCTTTAAAAATAGATAAATAAATCTGGGATTCCACCAATCTGCTGTTTGTTGGGGAAGAATTGGGAAGGAGGAATGCAGAATTAGTAGAATTTCATGGTGTGTTGGTGTGTGTGTGTGGGTGTGTGTGTGTGGGTGTGTGTGCATAGCTTTAAAATGGTGCATGTAGTTCCAGCTGTTAGATTGGGTTCAGGAATCACACACACACACCATATCCATTTAAGTGAATGAATTTTCATCCATCTCAGAATGCATGCGCTTCAGGCAGTGTTGCAGGAAAATGCACTAAAAGAAACTGCTCATTTTCTCAATTCCATTCCTTTCCTAATAGTTGGAGTTTGCATGTGTTAATGTTTCTGTTGTTTTAATATTCTTATATTTTCTCATTCATATTCTCAGAGATCATTGTTAGTGCCAACTCATTTGATTTATCATTTAGCAAAAGCACTTGCACAAAACGTCAGTGCTGGATATTAAATGAGGATTGCCTGCAATGAATTTCTTCTCAACATCTGCAAAGACAATTTTGCCTTTTCTTCTGCCACTTAACTCTAAGTGAGAGATCTTAAGCATACTTAAATAGGATTCATAATATCAAGCTCTCAGGAAATTATCTTTAAATCACGGTTGCTGTAAAACTAAGTAAAATTATCTGCTGAAAAAGAAAAAGGCATCCTGATAAGAGGAAAATATAAAAATTAAAGGAAGATTCCCTTCCTCCCTGTTCAGATTGTATTATAATTTGTCCAGATCAATATCTTTGGTGAAGCAGTTTGATCTGGCATAACTAGTATTTTGTTCAGGAATTTAAATACAGTGGCATTAGTGTATTTGGATGTTTGTGTGTGTCATCTCAGATTACTATACTGGACCCAATTCCCTAAAATTTGCTTATTTCATTTAGTTCAGTAACTTAGAATAGAGCCTAGAAAGGGTATTTTGGTCTACAGTAAACTAACAAAACTATAGTAAATCATCCAGCAGAGAACTCTTATACTCATACTGTTGCACAAAGGAGTTCTCTATTCAACTGTTCCTTGTATGCCTGCGAGTCATTTTTGACTAAGGTGAACCTATCATAGGGTTTTCTTGACTAGTTTCTTCAGAGAGACTTTGCCATTGCCATCCTCTGATGCTGAGAAAATGTGACTTGCCCAAAGTCACCCAGGGTTTTTATG
This sequence comes from Urosaurus nigricauda, assembly GCA_034509955.1. NCBI lineage: Eukaryota > Metazoa > Chordata > Lepidosauria > Squamata > Phrynosomatidae > Urosaurus > Urosaurus nigricauda. Next base: position 343,271,885 of record JAOEGL010000001.1, read on the forward strand.
TTCAAGCAGGGATTTAAACCCTGGTCTTCAGAGTTATAACTCAATGCTCAAACAACTACACTATGCTGGCCCACAAATCACTGAGAAGTATACCTTTATGTAGGTTTGGATTGTGTTTGTAGAATCGTGTACTCTAGCGCAGAGATTTTCTGTGTGGTGTAAATTGTGTAATGGGAAGGGAGAAGGAGACAAAAATGAAACAATTTAGAGGCCTAATTAATGAAAGCATAAAATACATTTTAATTCCCATTGATTCCAAAGCAAACACTTAATTATAGTGAAAAACTAAATTATTCTCTAAATCGAAACATATCCAGTGTTTGCATCCTCATCTTGCTATTTGTTTTGGTTATCTCTCTTCTTGAAAACTTCAACAAGGCCTTTTTAGCACACAGTTATTTAGAAATAAGTCTGATTAATTTCAGTAGAATTTATATCTAGATCAATGTGGTTGTGAAAAGTCCTGAAGAGAATAGAAAACAAACAGTGCATTTTGGGGGCACACAGGGCAAAACATGACATGTTTAAGCAAACAGTAGGATGCCTAAGCATAGGCATATGAGTGGATTGCTTAATTTATTTTATAATGTATTACCATTAAAAACTTGGGAAAAGTGGGGCATCTTTAACAGTGTGGTGCAGTAATTTGAGTGCTGGACTAGTGCTCTAGAGACCAGGATTCAAATCCTCACTCAGTGACTTTGGACAAGTCACACTCTCTCAGTTTCAGAAGAAGGCAAAGGCAAACCTGCTCTGAAGAATCTTGCCAAGAAAGCTCTATGATAGGTTTGCCTTAAGATCACCATAAGTCGGAAATGACTTGAAGGCACACATCAGCAATAACCTCAGCAAAGTCTTCTGGCTGATGGTGGCAGGATGCAAAATATGATAATATTTAAATAAAAATTATTATATCTATGATCTCCCTCTCATGATACCAGCAAAGTAGTTTTTATATCCAATCTTCCAATATAGGTAGTGATGAAAAACTGAAAACTTTATCAGTAAGCTAATATCAAAGTCTCTTCTAACATCATTGTGTATCCTATACTTGACACTGAACCTCAAGAAGGTGGTGATGATTATTGATCCAACAGCCTTTTAGTAGTTCCTCCAGAGCCAATAGGGTGTGTTGTACAAATGTGTACTTAGAGACTCTTAAATATATCTTATTAATGACTCAACAGACCATAACAGCTAAGAAAGAGATGTTACAGTTCATGGTGTAAATCCTTCTTAGTTTTCCGATAATTGATCATTATGTCAAAGACTGCTGTGTGACTGCACTCAACGGATGTGCTACAGCCAAATAGCACATTTTGCCCCTATTTGGCCTGCTTAACATCTTTCATTTTAATTTTGGCTTGCATATTTAAATTTCTTTCAGCTTATTATGAGCACAGTTTCAGCAATGTTTGTATTCTCCGTTCTAAAGAACCATGTATAAAAAATGATTTGTGGAACAAGGGAAAGGAGAATTTATAACAGAGTTCTGCTGAATGTATGCTAGTTTTGATTTAGGCAGAGCTTAATTTCCACCACCACCCCTGGAGATAGCACCCAACTAATTTGTGGAAACAGTGGTTTTTCTGTAAATATATATGTTATCATGCAATTGTTTCTTTTGGTTCTGACTTTTTCAGCACCACTTCAGGTCCTGTTCCACTGCCCCCAGGTTCTTAAATTCAGCACACTGATGATGCTAGCCATTCTGGTATGCTATTTCTAATGTGATGGCATCAATTAATATTGTTTAAGATCAAATTTGGCTACAGAATGACAATACTAGGGGCAAATCATAGCTATTGAAAGTGATTTTGATACAATAAGCTTATATATCTGGTAAAAATAAGTGCAAAAAACAAAATCTACAATGAAAGAAGGTAATATAGTAATAGCAGTAGCAATAACAAGTACATTTCTATACTGCTTTTCAGTGAACTAGCACTCCCAAAGCAGTTTACAATGTGCAAGCCAATTGCCCCCAACAAACTGGATACTCATTTTACTGACCTATGAAAGGATGGAAGTGGAGTGGACTTTGGAGCCTTCCTCTAGGATCAAACTTACAATACAGTACCAGCATTTAACCATTGCTCCACCAGTGCTGTCTGAGGTATATTATATTTTAGAAAAGGTATTTTATATTATCATTGAAAATGTAAAGCCCAAAGTGGTTAATTTTGTGTCAGCCCAAATTCTAATCAGAATTCCTGATCTGTCTTGCATTTTATATTCTGCACTCTCTTAAGACCTATCATGCCATATGTCAGCCTAGAACTACTATTTTATATGCCTATTTGGTGCTCAATCTCCAAAAACAAGAAAAAAAGGGGAAAAAAAGAGTTTTTACTAAGATGGTACACAGCCTATTCCCGACTCCACATTTCCAAGTCAAACTATACTTTTTTTCCTTGATTAGTTACATAACTGGTTTTAAGTCTCATCCTTGCTCCTTTTCATTGATCCCATTTAGACTTGTCTTTGTTGTTTTGAAAAAAGAAGTTTGAACTTCAGCTGCTGTTATGCCTTGCCTAAGGAGCATGCAAAGGTTTAGATTGCATCTTTTCAATGCATTATGGCACCGCAGCCTAAAGCCATTACTTGTTTTTAACTGGCAACCTGCCTGTACGAATGGAGGAAGCAGATTGCCTCTTTGCTGAACACTTAGACAAGGTACTGATTTAACAACAGTGGACAAGCAGCTGGGAGCTGTGCTGTCAGCCTGTCACACACTGACAAATCTGTTGTTCATATTCAGGCAGGATGTTACAGTTAGATTGCCATACATACCACCCATCTACTATGGGCATGCAAGGAGTAGCCATTCCTCCTCCATAACCAGGGACAAGAAAGACACCCTGCACGGTACAGGTCTGAAGGGATCTTAAAAAAATGAACAAAAATTGTGTTCGCTTTCATTAGAATTGGTCTTCCTCAATGTGAGCAGAAAGCAGTCCAAATGATGTCATTGCTCTGGGCTTCACACTGGCTAATGGAAGGAAAAGGTTTCACTTGCTTCATCTTCTCCAGTCACTTCTTCTCCTATCTCTCATTGTTTCTGTTTGTACCATTTTCTTTTCACATGTTATGTAAGGCAGTTTCACACACTGACAAGGCTCCAGTGCATCCGATGATTAGATTATTGCTCAACATACACAAAGAAAAACAACAGCAAGAACATCTTGAAAGGAACCCACCAAACATATTCAGGTATGTATGTACCCTGTTTCCCCGAAAATAAGACATCCCCAAAAATAAGACCTAGTAGAGGTTTTGCTGAATTGCTAAATATAAGGCTTCCCCTGAAAGTAATTCCTAGCAAAGATTTTGTATATAAATATATATACAGTATATAATAAATGTTCAATTTTTTGGTTCAACAATAATGTGAATTCTTCTTCATGGAAAAATAGAAGACACTGTCTTATTTTCAGAGAAACATGGTAGGTATCAGTCCTATTTTATTCCATTTTACTGGTCATTGACCAAAATAAATAGATATATGTAGGCATACTGAAAGAAGATCAACCTTAAAGAGATATTACACCACACTGTTATGAGCCATATTTTGTGTGTTACTTAAGTAATTCAATATAAATGCATCACAAGAGCTTTCTGGTCTCACTAAAGTTGCAGGGCTGAAAATAGTTTCTTGCATGAAAGTTTTTGCACTTCTCTTTATTGTGCTTTGCAATGTATACAGTGGACCCTTGTCTTACACGGGGGATCCATTCCGGATCTGTCCCTGTGTTTGGAGGAATTCCACATATGCTTGCACCCCATTGGAAACAATGGGGTGCATGTTCACAGTGCATGTGCCATTTTCCCAATTGCCACGCAGCTTCAGCATAAGCTTCAAGTTATTTCTGACTTATGGTGACCGTTAAGTGATCCTGTCATAGGGTTTTCTTGGCAAGATTTATTCAAAGGAGCTTTGCCATTGCCTTCTCCTGAAGCTGAGAGCATGTGACTTGCCCAAGGTCACTCAGTGGGTTTCATGGCTGAGTTGGGAATCCAACCCTCGTCTCCAGAGTTGTCGTCCAAAACTCAAAACACTATGCCCCACTGGTTTTATTATTTGATATCTATGCTACTCCGGTTAGAATGGCTCACAGGTGTGACACAACAGGGCCCCTGTTTTTGGAAATGCTCCAGGACTCCAGCCATCCATTCTTGGCATAAAGAAAAATGATGTTTTGCTTTCTGCTTCCCCACTCTTGTTCTCTGAGCCTTCATTCATATTTCTAACTACACATTCTGATAAGTTGTCAATTCAGTTCCTCTCACTGAGAAACTATGCTTCTTTAGTTAAAAAGCTTTCCTAGAGGGAAGTACAATAGTTATGTCATTATAAATACTTGGATTTGCTGACTTCCTCTATGTTCATGAGACTACTGTGTCTTTAAGCAACCACATGGTGGACAGAAATTTAGACGATTTCACTCCCAACTGCCACCAATGTAATGACAGCAGGACAGTCCTTAGTTAATTTCTGTAATACACAAAGCTATTCATGCCATTAGAATATTTTTAATGGAGAGAATGGAGTACAATTCTAACAAACAGCACCAAATATTGGAGTGACATTTATGGAAGTTTTCAAACATACACACATTCACAGTTACATGACAAACTTCCTGTCCCGTGAGGATGTCCGGTTGCCTGCAGCATTGTTTTGTTTTGTTTTTTGCCTTCTATTTTATTTGATATCCCACGGATGGATTCACAATATAGTCTTCTCAAATGCATAGGGTAACTCTACCATGTTCATTTGAATGGTCCCCATCTTTTTAAAAGTTCAAATCAACCAAAAAAATACTATATTGAAAAGGGGGCTAGGCAAAAGCCCTTCCCCTTGGTACACTGTTTTACTTCATGCAGGATTCATGGCAAAACAGGTGTTGATCCCTTTCCCTCCCTTTCACCTAGAGACCAGCATGAAGTGCAAACAAAAAAGCAGGACTGTTTTGTTCCAAATAATTCAAAAAGCAAACAAGCCAAGTATGGCACTTATGCCTATGTATGTCTATTTTTGATTGCAGCAGAGGTTTGTATTCCCTTCCTCCTTCTGAAGTGATATTCGTTCTTTTCTCTTTTCTCTTTTTCTTTCTTTCTTTTTTTGTACCTGCTTCCTGAAAAAGATCATAGACACTACCTTGCACAAACCATTCCATTTTCTAACATTTCTATTTATCGCAGCATGTAATTTTATACCTTAAAAACAGCAATGACCAGAAGCCTCTTAGGGCATTACTCCTGCATAACTCTAGGGTACACTTGTGGCTGTACTTTTCACATATTTGAATAAAGAAATATCCACCACCCCTTATGCAAGCAGTTTCCCCTTTGCCCACAGTGCAACAGGCCAGCTTCAAGGTAAATTGGTGTTCAGGCACGATGCTGCCCCCCAACTCATAAGCAAGAATGGATACTGGAACAGTAACTAAAATGGGTGCAGAAAATTGGTGGTGCACGCATATAGCCTAGTTCATGAGTGGGCATAGGTGGCTATACAAATGCTGCTGGACTGTAACTCCCATAATGGCTCACCACTGGCTAGGGTTGGCAGGAATTGCAACCGAACATTTGGCAAGACACATTTGTAGTCTACTGAATGTAGGTGCCAAAAGGCTGTGGACCATTTTCCATTGTTATCTGCAAAGATGCAGATACAGATACAAATGCATCTTCTCACTTTCAAACACTTTGGAATGGTGGAGGCTATTATCAATGGCACCTACATATTGATGTAAGTTGTTAAGTTCCCTTCTTGAAAAGAAGTTTATTCCCTCACAATACTCCTTAGTTGAAGGACGTTCAGTGAAGAACAAACAAGTATGAAACTATAGTAAAAAATAAAAATAAAAATCTGGGGATGAAGTCATTAATTCAAACTTAATATAGAGAAGATGTAAAATTACACCATATAATTTCTCATTAAGCCAACCATACTTTTAGGCAGAGTTGCTGGAGAACAGGGGTGGTAGCTTCATGACTGTCCATCTTAAACTCTACAGCTGTTTTCCTCTGATAGGAACCAGAGCTATGTATGCTGCACAATCAGGCCCCCTAGGTTACTCTGCTGCCTGTGGTGGAGTGGTGGACACCCATGTTCAAGTAAGGTTCAACTGCTGTACAATCAGCTTCTGTGTATGCCTTGGTGAGGAGGATGTCATCTTGTGCTCTTCCATGGGAAGCAACATATCTTGGCCTTGAGCTGCATTAGGACTGCCAGACAATTCCTATCTGTCCTATGTTTTAACATCCCCCAGTATTTGGCTGCTCAGCTAGCCTGGTAAATTCCTTCTAGGAATTTAAGTACTACAAACGGAGAATTGTTGGCAGTTCCACCTGCAAATCTGGCTCTATCAAGGCTATGAGCCTTTCATGATCTAGCTCAGCATTTGTATAATAGTCTTCTTTTCCACCTCTGCCTGGAGGAAGATCTTTCCCATTTTTATAAAGGGTTGAAGACCTTCTTCTTTTATTCACTGGATTAATCTCTTGAGTGTGCCTAAGGTGACCTAGATGAGTAGCGACTGATAAGGATTTTGGTTTTAGTATATTATAGTGTTGTGTTTTACTGATTTGTTCTTGATTATATATTTCTGATGTTCTACCCTGTCATGAAAAGGGCAATAGCAACAACAACAACAGCAGCAGCAGCAGCAGCAGCAGCAGGCCTTGCACACTACCACCGTGCACCATGTGGCAGTTTTTCAACGTGACAACATCCCTAATACAGTTGGATCCATATATTGCCATTGAATCATCCCATTAATCTCATCTGATTCTGAATCTGAATTAGCAAATGTAAACAATTAAAATTACTTTCCAATAAGATGGACAAAAATCTTAAAGTTTACATCAATAAAAATGGGAAACAAAGGTCTCTTCTTTCATTATTTTAAAGGAAGAAAAGCCACAATCCTTTCTGACCCCTTTTGCTCTGATGTTCTCCCTCAGCGTGTCTCTGCTTTTGTATATAATAATAAGATCATTTTCCATCTTCATAAAATTGCTTGTGTTCTCTGCTCAGCACTGAGCTCACTATGCATTTTGATTGACAGAAAGATTACCTAATAAACCTTCACCACAAACTAATTAATCACTTTGAATACAACACTAAATTGGCAAGCATTAAAAAGCAAAAGAGCTGGGTGTTGGAAGACCATTTTCAAATGACCTTAGTTAAAAGCCAAGTACAGCCTAGTGAGAGAGAGAAAAAAAAATACCAATAATTCTGCACCTCTAGTAAGCCTCCTTCTTTTTTAGATTTGCTTGTTTAAACAAGGAAGGGATGAGTGTGAAGTAAAAACTCTCCATATATTGTCCTCTGTCTACAGCATCTCTCTTTAGTAAAGGGGATGGTAAGGAGATTAACAACCAGCCTATAAGACAAAGCTGTGCTAGTCAGAGGGCACATGAACAGGTTTAAAGCCCCCCCCCCCCAAAAAAGGGGGGGGGAGGAGGAATGGGACTGACCAACCAACCGCCGCAAGGAGAGCTGCAAACTTTTCAACCAGCCACTATAGCTTTGCTTTTAATAGCAGCTTGGTGTGAACCTGTTGACAGGTGATCATGCGTGCATCTACACTGTAAAAATAATGCAGTTGGACACCACTTTAACTGTCATGGCTCTATCCTACAGAATCCTGGGAATTCTAGTTTTGTGAGTCACCAGCAATTTTTCCAGAGAAGGTTAAAGACCTTGTAAACCTACAAATCTGAGGATTCCATAACATAGAGCTATATCACTTAAAGTGATGTCAAACTGCATTATTTCTACAGCATAGATACACCCTATGTCTGTACCCATAGGGTGGAAAGCTTCACTTACTAATACTCATAAAACAGGTGTTAATAACACAAAAGTAAGCCAAGCCACTCTTTTCACTAGGTAACCCTATTTGCAGGCTCTTATTTGTGCCCACTTTCTGGTCACCTCTTTCAAGGTTTACCTCAAGTAATCTGCAAATACAAATTAAACCACACAGGTTTGGTATCTGATACTATCTGGTTTTGCATGAAAGCAAATCTACATTCAGTTCAACCTATTAATCCTAATTGTGCACAGGATTTTTCCTATAATGCTTTTCTTACTGTGCTCAGTGAATCATTCTCCCATGTTGCATGTACAACAACAACAACAACAACAACAACAATAATAATAATAATTTATAGCCCACCCCTCTGAACAGGCAATCGGGGTGGGGTACAACAAAATTAAAACAGTAACAGTTAAAATTGGAACAACCCAATCCCAACCTCCCACCCCTTAAAATAAGATTAAATTAGCAATGAATCAAAGCATAGTGTATAAATACAAAAACAATATCATAAGCCTAAAATTCTTGAGCAGTATGAGTAAAGGCTGAAATCATAGGGGGAAAGAAGCTGGAAGGACTCTGAGCCTTAGGTTTGGAGCCGGGGAGTATTAAGCATTGTCTGGGAAGGCCTGCCGGAAGAGATGCATCTTTAAGGCTTTTTTTGAAGCCGTCAAAGGATACAAGAAGTCACATCTCATCCAGCAAGCCATTTCACAGCTTGGGGCGATAGCTGAAAAGGCCCTCTGGATGGTCTGCGACAGTGTGGTCTTCATGGGGTGTAGCAGGTTCCTCCCAAAGGACCGAAGTGTGTGAGGGGGTTAATATGGGTAGAGGCGGTCCCTAAGATAGGATGGACCCAAGCCATGTAGAGTTTTGAAGGTTAAAACCAGAACTTGTACTGTGCCCAGAAACTAATTGGCAGCCCGTGGAGAGACTTAAGCACTGGTATTATGTGCTCTCTCCTAGATGTTCCTGTAACAAGCCTGGCTGCCATATTTTGAAGCAGTTGTAGTTTTCGGGTTAAGCACAAGGGTAGCCTCATGTAGAGTGCATTGCAGTAGTCCAAACGTGAGGTTACCAGTGCGTGTACCACGGTTTCCAGATCCCTTACATCCAGGAAAGGGCGCAGCTGGTGATAACAGGCACTCCTAACCATCACATTCACCTGATTAGTCATGTGAAGCAATGAATCTAGGAGTATCCCCAGACTGTGAACAGATTCCTTCGGGGAGAGTGTGACTCCATCTAGGACTGGAGGTTGTATTCCCAAAACTGGTTTCAGGCCTGTGACAGTTAGTACCTCTGTTCTGTCTGGATTAAGCTTCAGTGTATCATGTATCACTTGACTACACAATGCTGTCTATCTTCTCAGAAGGAAACCCCATTAGGTTCAATGGAACTTATTTCTAACCACATGGAATTACAATCTTATGGACTGCAGCTACGGTAAATGTTCTTTTTCTTTCATTTCTTACTTTAATTCTATGAATCTAGAAATTATCTGTTTTTAAAAATATTTTAATTATTTGCTTGCTATTTGGGTAATGAATATCATAAAATTCTCAGAAAATTAGTGTTCTACACTCTTGCATGGTAAACAAATGCTGCATAACATTGACCTAAAATAAAATAAGAATGGGGAAACTGTGGGTGTATCATACTGCTGAAATAAAGCAGTCTAACACCACTTTAACTGTCATGACTTATCCTACAGAATCCTGGGATTTGCATTTTGGTGAGGCACCTGGGGTATTTGACTGACCAGGCTAAATACCCCCCCCCCCGGCTTTTCTTCGCTAACGAAGATTCAGGAAGGACTTATCTCACTCTTTCTACAAGCACGTTGATGACTAAAAAGGCCAATCCGAGATAAACAAGTTCGGTTACAGAAAGCACAGCAGAAAGTTTCCTTGGGTGATGTTTCCAAGTTGTGGTTCTTTCTGTGTTGTTGTTTCTCCTCTAGACTCGTTCAGTGTGAGTTCTTAAAAGAGGCTGCAGCATTGTGGATAGTGCATCTTTGTGTCTCCCAATGTGTGGCCAGGGCAGACCATTGTTGGTGATCAATTTGGCCGAGCTTGAGATGTTGTTTCAGGGAGTCCTTGTATCTCTTCTTTGGGGCGCCCCTCTTGTGTTGACCCGTGGCAAGTTCACTGTAGAGTACTATTTTTGGGAGGCAGTGGTCGTCCATCCCAGAAATGTGCCCTAACCAGCACAGCTGCATTTTCAATAGCATGGCCTCAATGCTGGTGATCTCTGCTTGCTCTAGGACAGCAACATTCACCACATAGTCCAGTGTATGTTTAGGATTGTGCGTAGACAGCGCTGATGAAAACATTCAAGGAGTCGTAGATGTTGGCGATAGGTGACCCATGTTTCAGACCCATAGAGGAGAATGGACAGTACAATGGCTCTGTACACACTAATCTTTGTGCTTTGCCTCAGGTGTTTGTTACTCCAGACTCTTTTGTGAAGCCTTCCGAATGCACCATATGCCTTTGCTAATCTGTGATCGATCTCTTTGTCAATCTTGGCATCTGAGGAGATGATACTTCCCAGGTAGGTGAACTGCTGAACAGACTTAAGTACAGATTTGCCAATGGTGACGGGGGGGGGGGTGATAGTGCTCTTCCTGTGGTGCAGACTGGTAGAGAACTTCTGTTTTCTTCAGGCTGACTTCCAGCCTTTAGCTAAGTACCCCACTACACTATAAATCCCAGGATGGAGCCATGACAGTTAAAGTGGTGTCAATCCCCTTTTTCCCCCCCTGCAGTATGGACATATGGAAGAACTGCAATATGGAAGAACTCCAAGGCCTTCCAGATTTTGTTGGACTCCAGTTCCCATCAGTTCAGCCCAGAATGGCTAATGGGCATTGATAATCGAAGCAGCAGCCCAGGAACATCTGGAGAACCACAAGTTTCCCATGTCAACATTATTTTTGCTTTGATTTTGAGATTATATATGTTCTGCAGCCTCTTTTCCCTTTAACCCTTCCTGTGATCATTCAAACAGCATTATGTTTCAAAACTGTGGCTTCTTTGCAGCTCATCACCTGGAGATGCATGTGCACAGGACAGAACAAGGAGGGATCTTCTAGCAATCCTTGATAGGCTGTGGCTCATAATCTTCTTATCCATCCCTTCAATATAGGCTAATGTAAACCATCTATGCCTTTCTTTTCACAATTTTTAACACCATATTCTCTTAATTTCACTAATACTGTCTATTTCTGTAGTTCTGCTTCCAGCCTGTGCAGGTTTTTACTGAGAGCCAGTGTGGCATAGTGGTTTGTGTACTGGACCACAATTCTAGGCACCAGAGTTGCCTGGCCACACATGTTTTTCATCTGTGAAATGTTAGTGGGTATATGTTTTGGGGAGACAAAACTTGCATACTGCCTAGAGCACCTTGAAGGAATCGAGGGACATACATGCAATTTAAAATAATGTTGAATGAGTTGGATTTGGAATTGCGGACTGAGCTGCTGTTTGAATACCGTCTGCCACACTCAGATCTAGAGCATGGAAGAGGTGTTTTGTTTTATTTTTTGTAGGATTTTCTTTTAAAACTACAGTTCATACACTCCTCCATCTAACTGATTGTGCTGGATAGGGAATTGGAGGAACTGTAGTCTGAAAAGTGAGTTTTCTAAGTCCTGATCAAATTGCAGACTTCCATTTTGCAGGTATTGCAGTAGCAGCACTTGTGTGATCTTTTTTAAAAAATGGTCAGTCCACTGCTCTCCTATGCACTTATTGATATGCCCCCCCCCCACAGCTCTCCACCCTACTATACCATTGTTTTCTCTCCTTTCCTTTATTCTTGCTGCTCAGCCTAGAAAGAAGGGAGAGATATTATTTATTGTGTGCTTGTTGAAAATGAAAGGCTTTTACATTTTAATGAGCACTAAATAGGAGCGAGGAAATATTGTTCATTAGCTGTAATCTGTGGAATTGCTTGAGCGAACTTCCTTTGGAGGCCGCTTTAAACGGTTCACTCAAGTATAGCAGTTTGTATGGTAATTAAGGGAGCATTTTTCTGTCAACATCTGTGCTACTATTTATAACGCTGAAGGTATCTTATTACTCCACCGGAGAAGCATTAAGGGAGGAAGGTTTGGCCAAAGGGAGTTTATATTCTCTCCCTTTCTTTCTCTTTCTAAATATTATTTCATATTTCTTCTTGCATCACTCCTCCCTTTCTTGTCCCTTCTTCTACAGTAATTCCCAGGTTGGGGGTGATGAAAAATTGGTCCACTACTTCCTGATCAAACAACACCATCATTCTGATATCTTTTCATTAATCATTGACTTTGCTTAGCAGCCAGGCAGACAGAGCAGGATGCTTAGCAAAATACAAATCTATCAGGCATTAACATACTAGTTTTCTCTCTTTATTCTCTAACAAATGCAAAGTAACCAGTGGTTGAATTTACCCCAGGTTTCCTTGCTATTTGTTAGGAAATTTAGGCAATCCACAGCTAAGATCCTTTCTTATTGTAATGTAATTCTTTACTTGAGGAGATACATGTTGCTTGTGCTACACAGCCCTTGTGTAGAAGGGCAATATTGTGCAAATACATGTGCAACTGATTGTTGTGGTTGGTGTTGTTTTTTAAAATCCCAGCTTTTCCCCAGGTTGGGACACAAAGGTGGCTTACCACAATTAAAGCAAAGATTGCTAAAGATTCAATAGCATGAAAAAGTTAAAACACAATTAATCCACCATAAAATTTTGAAGCCAGTTAAAACAAATTAAAACAAAACAACAAATAGGGATCCAGGAGTCTTGGTAGACTACAAGCTGAGCATGAGTCAGCAGTGTGATGCAGCAGCTAAACAAGGCAACACAATTCTAGGCTGCATTGCTAGAAGCATAGTGTCTACACAAATGGATATGATAATGCCATTTTATTCATCTTTGGATAGACTGCATCTGGAATGTTATGGGAGATTATCACACGACTCTTTTCACCCAATCCGGGCAAGGGGTGGACATGGGCTTAAACAGGTGAAAATGGATCTCATTCATGCCTCCAAGCCCAACTCGGCCACATCACATACCCAACCTGGACTCCTGCCATATTTTTCGAAGAATGATATTTTCCCCATTCTTCGAAAAGTATGCCAGGAAACTGGATCGGGTACACTATGTGACTAAGTTGAGTATGGAGGCGTATAATAAGACCCATTTTCACCTGTTTAAGACCATGCCCAGCCCATGCCCATATCAGGTGAAAAGAATTGTGCAATAATGTCCATGGTCAGTTTTGGGCACTATAATCCAAGAAGGATGTTGGCAAGCTGGAGGGTGTTCAGAAGAGGGTGACCAAGGAGATTATCACATGCACACCTTCACAGCCAAGCACATTATTCAGTTCAAAGGAACACTTTCATACTCTTCAACAGTTCAGTGATGAAAAACTATGCATGTGTGGTCAGGCAACATAAGTAAGTTGGTCAAGATGGCTAAGGTTATTAATGAGGCAGAACAGATAAGCTGGGAGAGGTGGCAGTTTGCTTTGGCCTCAGTCTACTGGGAAGGATAAGATTCTGCCTTCTCCTGCCCTCTTCCCTCACTGACTTAACTGCAAGCAAACAACTTAGTTGCAGTGGTTGAGGCGAGCTGTGGACAAAGAAAGAAAGTGGGAGGAGAAGAAACTGGAATATTTTAAAAGATTAAAAAAGTGGGATGGCAGAGAATTAAATTCAAGTGTCCCTGGCAAATCAGGGCAGTTGGAGGTTATGTACCTTAGCATTTCCTTATTCTTGCCAGATGGGAAGCTGAGGCTGGAAGATATACAGTAACTAAGGTTTATCTAGGACTGATCTTGAAAAGGAATCTTACAGTAATGGGGAAAATTTCTTTATATCTCCACCACACACACGCACACACACCTTACTTTCTCTTACTGCTGATTTTCTAATATTTCATCTATCTGCCTGTACAGTGATAGAATCCCATATCAAGATTCAAAATCCTTTCGGGTGGAAGAGTTTCCAGCATGCCTAAACATAACAGGCAGAATAATCATTTCCTGCCATTGGCTTATTTCTTTATTAGAGAGATGACTTATTTCAATATCTGAGCAATCCACTCATGCACAAATGCACAGAGACACAAGGCAATTCATCAGCATTTCTTTTAAAATCAGTGGTGTTTCGAAGGGGTCTTTTAAACTTGCTTTTTATTCCTTACTGATAATGCAGCATTGCCATACTGCACAAGCACACGGCAGGGCATTTTTTAATGGTTCATTAATACCCGTTGTGGATGTGCAGCCGCACACATTTAGCCGCCTGAGGTGTATATTAATGGACCATTAAAATGTGCCCAGGAGTGTCTTAAAGCTGTTACAATATGTCTCTGCAACTTTAAATTCAATTTTTGTGTGTTTTTCCCCCTAAGGGAGGAAAAAAACCTTTGCAAATCCAATGTTTTTTTCTTCTTTGTTTTATGAATATAGAAAAAAATTAAAATGAATTTGGGGATTCAAACATTTAACCAAAGAGAGAGCTGGCTGTGAGTTGGGGTGGGATGGTAAGATCTGAACAGAATTATTTCAAGAAGTTTTTCCAAAATGAAAGTTTTTCCGAGTTTCAAAGGGTTGTTTCTTTGTCTTCGTTTGGCAGGACTTGAGAAACAATTTTTTTGGGGGGGCGGGTATTTTTTAAAGGTATCGCTGGTACTAAATATCTCACAAAACAACATATCCCAGAAATTCATAGCACTGAACCATGACAGTTTAAGCAGTATCAAACTGCATTAATTCTGCAGTGTAGATGCAGCCTGAGTTACCTTATGGGTAGTGAAAGATACGTTCAATATCTTCTGAATCTGGGGTTTCATCCCCTCTTCAACCATATGGTGGAGGACACTGTCATGTTTTAGTGTCCTGGAACTGATGTTATACCACTTCCAGACCCCAGTTTTGCAGGTGTTTGGCTTTTGTTTTGTTTTGCTTTGTTTTGGGGAAGTTTGTGCGGGGGGGGGGGGAGCTCTGGATGAGGAAAGTACACTTCTCTATTTGAGGCCAGTTCTAGATCAATCTGACCATTTTTCAGGTGAAAAAATATATATAACTCAAAATTGGAACAAGCATTTTAAGATTTGTTATTGTTGTTGTTGTTAGTTAGCAGGCTTGGGGGAGGGTCACACTTTTACCACACTATTCTAAATATATGAACTGTTTAAAAAATTTATAAAGTATATAAACCAATAGTGGTGGCCAGCACGGGCACAGACTGATGAATATTTATCCTGTGCTAGGCATGAGAGCTGGCCCATGATATATTGTTGACTACAGCAAAGATTGGATGTATAGGAGGGAAGGACAACTGTGTGTTCTGGAAATAACAACCAGGAGGATTCCACTGCTACATCCCCCCTTCCCAAATCCAACATCTGCACATGAGAAATTCATCTCACTCAACTGTTGGGCCCTGCTGGGAATTGAAAGGTGATTGAATGGTGCAGCCCCAGCCTCCACCAACCTCAAACAATAGCCACTAGTAGGACCCTTTCCTTCTTGCAGCACATAGCTCCAGTGTCATTGTGGTGGTGAATATCCTTCAGGGTTTTTTGTAGGGCTTTCAGGCTATGTGGCCATGTTCCACGAGAGTTCCTTTCTGACGTTTTGCCAGCATCGTCATCAGAGAAGAAGATGCCAGGCACAGATGCTGGTGAAACATCAGAAAGGAACTCTTCTAGAACATGGCCACCTAGCCTGAAAGCCCCACTATGGATGCTGGCCATGAAAGCCTTTGACTATACTTCGGGTTTTCTTTATAGTAGACTGAACTCAGTCCCTCTGACACCACTGCCTCCTTTGACTCTTTAGCTCTAGGAAACTAACACTGTGTGCTACTCATAATCCTATTCTACAGAAGCCACTGTGACAACATTTAAAAACAAAACAAAAAACAAAACAAAAACAAAAAAACTTCTGCACATTAAACAGAGGGGTCTTTTTCATGGCCCAGGTAATATTGGAAGATTATTGCAATGCTCATAAAGAATATTAATTCCTTCCAATAATTTAGATATTGCTTTGGGGAAACCATGTCTTGGCCAGAATCTGGAAGAGTTACTCTGAGAATCCCACAGTGGCCATGCTGGCTGAGAGAATCTGGGACTTGTTGTCCAAAAATGATGTTGCCAAGCTCTACTATGTGCTGCCCTAAGATTGTGTGAGGGGCTGCTGAAAAGATTTCACCCTAACCCACTTTCCAAACTCTGAGCATAATGTTATCAATATAACTGGAAAGGGAGTTTTTTGTATGGTAAACTGGTAAACTGTCAATTTGCGGGATCATAGTTCTAATTTTTGGGTTTCTTCAGATCACTGATAGAACCATGTCAGTGAAAAGTGTAGTATTTTCAAGTGCTGAGCTCTGGGACTTTGATTCAGAGGTGGCAGCATCAGTGGGGCAGTATTTCAATGACAAGACATCACAATTGTTTGTTTGTTGTTGTTTTGGAAGGGCTAAAAAAACTTGATAAATGATGTGCCAAGTGCATCGAACTTTGGGATAAAGAAGTAGAATAACATGTAAGTTTTATGACTCTGGGTCATTCTCTTCATGGTTGGATTGAGAATTTTTCAGCAGCCCCTCGTATGCTGTTGTCTTATTATTACATTAAGGGAAAAGAAGAATGCCATAAAACCAGTAACAGTGGTTTTAAGGTCCCATCCGCCCAGGTTTCCTGTGTTGGGGAAATATCTTCTGTAGTCTCCT
This sequence comes from Urosaurus nigricauda, assembly GCA_034509955.1. NCBI lineage: Eukaryota > Metazoa > Chordata > Lepidosauria > Squamata > Phrynosomatidae > Urosaurus > Urosaurus nigricauda. The sequence goes on from JAOEGL010000001.1 coordinate 343,288,455, forward strand.
TTAAGCCTTCTGAACACAGGACACGATGCCAGTGTGACTTATACAGGCCAAGGACCTGTCCCTCATCTCATGGCCCAGAGGCACACTATAATTAAGCAACGAGATAGGCTGTTCATCTTAAGTGGTGTGACAAAGGCCAAGAGGTTTTGAAAACATCAGAAGTTCTTCTATGTTTCTCCCTGCTTGCAAAAGGAACCGAGAGAGCCATAGAGAGCTTGTAGGAATTCCTATACGTAGGAGACAGGAAATATATGTAATCTAAACTGGGGTGGGATGGAGGAAAAGGAAGGAGTGGACATATCTTGGCCATTAATGTCCATCCGTAATTATTATAATCAGGAACTAATGCAATCATTAGCAAATATTTAAGCAACATGTTGCAGTGGGGAGAGGGAAGGGGGAAGTGGGAGTGAGGAGAGAAATGATGTGCTAAAGTACTTTATAGAGCTAAGTATTATTTTTAGTATTAATGATAAATACGGGTATGACATCTGTCAGCAAGCTCTAATTATCTCTAAAGCTATTTCAGAAAATGACTGTGTTGCTTTTTAAAGCACTTCAGAAAAGAAAAAAAAAAAACACCCTGTACCATAAACTACTAACGGTGGTTATGGGATAATTCCTCTTTTAGAATTTGCTAATCAGGACTGTTGCTGTGGAAGAATACAAAAACCTTTAAGAGGAGTCTGCAGATTAATTGATTACTGTATCTGTTCTGTCCCTGTGTGGTGAAATGTCTCCCTTTTATCCTAATATCTCCTCACAGCTTTCCTCTCCCAGTTGTTGATTTTTTTTGAAAGAAAATCAACTCATTTGAGATGTGGTGCTGGAGAAAAGTGCTGAGGACACTGTGGACAGCCAAAAAGACAAATAAATGAGCCCTTGAACAGATCAAGCCTGAAAGCTCCTTGGAAGCCATGATGATCAAACTGAGGCTGTCATACTTGGTCACATCACGAGAAGGCAGGCACACTAGAAAAGACTAGTGTGCTAGGAAAGGTAGATGGTAATAGAAAGAGAGGACTATGACATGCCAAATGGATAGATTCAATCAGAGAGATCATGGTTATTAATTTGCAGGAACTAAGCAGAACAGTGGAGGATAGGGGATCTTGGAGATGTCTCATCCACAGGATCGCCATCAGTCAAAGTCAACTTGAAGGCAGTCAACAACAACAACAACAACAACAACCTCACTCCTTCCCACATCCTACCTACATTTTCCTAGACCCTCTCTTCCTTCTGCTCCATGTTGATCTCCTTAAAATTAAGCAATTCCTTACTACATGTGAGCCAGAGACCAAGTTCTAACTTCCCACAGTGGTCAACCAGAACATTGTGGTCTAGGAAGATAATACCCAGGGCTTGAAGTTTTCATGTGCAGTTGCTTCCAAGTTAAGTTTTCCTCAAATGAACCATGACATTCCCTGGGTGACCTTGAGCCTGTCTCTTTTTCAGTCTCAGCCTGACCTACCTCACAGGATTGTGGTGATGACAACAAAGAAAGGAACTTTTACCCTAGTGTGTATGATGAATTAGATTCACACTTATCCCTTCTAAGTTTAAAACTTAGCCACTTGATATCTATGTCTGCTACCCTGCACAGTGGCCAATCTCTTTGATTTATCCTATTCTAAGGCACATTGGTTTCACATTGTATCATGCACATTTATTCCCATCATTTATTCACTTTCTGCTGCTATCTGTTCTTTCTTCTCTTTGTGTAAACTGACACATGCATGACGTAAACATAAAAGGGTAATTTGCACATGAGCATAAAATATAAAGTATTAAATTTGTCATATTCCCTCTTTCAACGCCCTTCATAATGTTTCTAAATCTTGAGAATTTCTACATGTTAGTAATCTTTCTCCCAAGTCTATTCTTTTTTTCTATCACATTTACATCTAGAATGTGGTAAATATTCTGCAGTGTTTACCACACTGAAGTATCAACAAATACTTCAACAGTTTTGTCACATTCTTGTATCACATTTTGCATTTCCTTTGCTATAAATTAAAATGTGACCATCCTCAAGCTGTAGCCGATGTCTAATCTACCATCAGCTGGCATGTATGCTATTGCAGGTCTTGTTACCAGATTTGTTACCAAGCTAGCAATATCCATTTATCTATCTATCATCTTTTTTTGTGAGTGCATATATATTGCATTTCTTAAGTCTTGGGAGGGCATGGCTTTGTACTACTGAAACTAATAATTTATACGCAGCAATATATCATCTCCAGTAATCCTCATCTATAACATTTTATTGTGCCAGTTAGAGCAAGGCCCATAATATAGGATTATCAACAATAAGGAAAGAATAACATTCCTGCATTCCCATTAAAGTCACGTTTCCCAGGGAGCACTCTAAACAGAACAGAGACATATAGAGTGGAGAATTTGTAGTAACAGTGGATTCTGAGCCAATATGGCCTGTTTTGTAACAGTATTAACTAAGCTAACAATCACTTTAGGGGTACAACTGGCAGAGAGACTGACATTTTTTGCTTCAAAAATTAACAAAGACTAAGACGACAAGATATGGAAGGAGATGATGCAAACCAGAGTGGAAACATCCAGGAACACTGGCTGCCATCTGGCACAGATGTCATTTACTGCTGTTCATGAATCAAACACAGGTTAGATTTATTTAGGATACTTAATGTCGTATATATTCTTGAACAAAGATAAATAATAAAAATGAAGATTCTTAACATATTGTAGCAGCTGAATTACATGGGTGGTCATTGTTTTCACTCAAAGGAATATAGCTCCAAAACCAAATTCTTATTTTAGTGAATAAATACACAGATATTAGGCTTGATAGTCATTTGTTACGTTGCATGACCTTGATTATAATTGATTGCAGGTTGTTGTTGTTGTTGTGGATAACTGCATGTACTTATATTCTATTGTTTAGAAAATGCCAGGTTGCTTACAGAGGCTTCCCAGACACTTCCCACACCCACACCTTGCAAGTTTCAGCAGCATGAGATACTCCTCTGCCATTTGAATAAAGAATCCAGAATATAACTGCTCATTGTTTTCTTAAAGTCAAACTATTTGATTTATTATTTCATATTTAGCCTGGTCTAAAATGCATTTTAAAATAAACACTCAAGTGACAATTAGTAATTATTCCTACAACACTGCTTTGAATGTGTTAAATGCAGATGCTTTTTTCCTGAAAAATTACTTTTTTGTGGGGTGGGGGAGGGAGTACAGTCCCCAACATCCTGATTCAGAAATTCTGGGACCAGCGTCCTCTGAGACCTTTAGTATAAACTAGCAGATAAGCTTTTTCCACTACTTCTTTATGCAACATTTTTGTTGATAGTTCAATAGCATCCGTACACAAAGCTCTAAGCACCAGAGAAGGAGGATGAAGGAGCCAGTAGGAAGGATCTTTTCCAGTGACTGACTACTGCCTCCTTCATCCTTCCTCTCTGGTGTTTGGGGCTCTAGGTAAGTGTACTCCACCAGTACTGTAGTTTAGAAGCTGGGCCAAAATGAACAAAATGAGTGTCAATGCAGAGAAATGTAAGATACTGCACTTAGGCAGGAAAAAAATGAAATACATAGATATAGGATGGGGAACACCTGGCTTAACAAGACTACATGTGAAAGGGATCTTGGAGTTCCAGTAGATGACAAGTTAAACGTGATCAACAGTGTGATTAGGCTGCATCAATAGAAGTATAGTGTCAAGATCAAGGGATGTAATAGTGCCCATCTATTCAGCTTTGGTCAGTCCTCATCTGGAACAATGTGTCCAGTTCTGGGCACCACAATTCAAAAAGGATGTTGACAATGGAAACAATATTCTGTGAGGAAAGAATGATACCTTTATTGTGCCACCCCAAATGCACAATTACATGTTGCAAGCTTTCAAAGTCACACTGGCTTCTTCATCAAGCAAACTCCTGTTTGCTCAATAAAGAAGGCAGTGTAACTTTGAAAGCTTGCAACATGTAATTGTGCATTTGGGGTGGCACAATAAAGGTATCATTCTTTGCATGTTATAGGATTTGCTATATGTCCAATACGGCTATCCCTAGATGTTATGATGAGAGATTTAGGGAGCCAGGTCTGTGTAGCCTTGAGAACAGAAGGTTAAGAGGAGATATGATAGTCCTGTTTAAGCATTTGAGGAAATGTCATATTGAGGATGGAACAAGCTAGTTTACTGCTGCTCCAGAGACTAGAACCCAGAACAATGGAGTGAAAGTAGAGGAAAAGAGATTCTACCTCAACATGAGGAGGAACCTCCTGATAGTAAGAGCTGTTTGACAGTGGAACACACCCCTTTGGAGTATGGTGAAGTCTTCTTTTTTGGAGGTTTTTGAAGGCTGGATGGCTGTCAGGGTTGCTTTGATTCTGTGTTCCTGCATGGCAGAGGGTTGGACTTCCAACTTTGTGATTCTGTGATTCTATGACCAGCTTTAAGCAGAATCTCAGCCTGGGATCTATAGTCCAGAAAAGTAAGCCAAGTTCCTTCATGGGAGATGTGGCTCCACGAACATAGCCACAGTCTGTCTCCTGATCTGTCCCTCTAAAACCCAGCATAAAAACCAGACAATTGAATCAACTGAAGAAGTTCTGCAGCACAGAGGAGCATTGAAGGATCCTTATTTCTGCTTGCCACACTAGTAAACTATGGTGTGGGAAGCAGCAATGAGGACCCTTGTGAGGTCCTCTCAGAACTGCTTGTCATGTTACAGCTCATTTGTAGGTGGTGGACATCCTGTACTGCCCTATGCTGCAGAACTTGCCAATGGGGCAGAACTCTTCCATTGGTGGGGCTATCTCACTTCTGATGTAGGCATTTGCAAATATAGCAGTGGTGCCATGGTTGGAAATGTAAATACCAAAATTTATGAGGCCATAAAGTCTGGTTTAAGGTGTCACAAATACTGAACAGGATGCCAGCAATACTTTCCCCTCGTTCTCTGAATATACTGCATTTGTCAGTTATACAGAATGCTCTATGGCACATCATTACACAGAGAAAAGAAGAACAGACATCAACCTCTTTGCCTTCTACTTATGGAATGCCACTGAAATTACGAAGGAATCTAATGCTTATTGGTACATTGTAGCTCCTAATCCATTTCCCTACCCACAAAGTTTCTACAAAAGAACACTGCTACAATAGCAAAGAGGGTAGATAGCCCATTCAGAGTATTTACCTACTTTCTTCATGCCCAGGTACACTCTTGATGTCTTAATGCAGATGTAAATGCTTATATCTGGAAAAGGATAGGAGTGTTTCTGGATGGCGCTTATCATTACGTGTGTGTGTGTGTATGTATGTATGTATGTATGTATGTATGTATAAAACCTTGTCAATAGAGCCTTATTCTAGCCTTCCATCCTTTCTTTCCTCTGGCATGAGCAAGAAAAACTGACCTTCAGTTCACTTCTGCCAATATCCTGACACAGATTAGGCCATTATGTCAATTTCATGGACAAAGCTCTATAAATGCTGGGCCAAGCCCTGTGTGAAGGATCAGCTGCAGTTCATTAGGAAAACAACACAAAGCAGAGCTTAGAAACATTACTTTTTTTGAAAAAAACCCCTAAAACTCCAAGCCTCTCTACAAACAACTGCTTCTTAAAAATTAAAGGAGGCTGAAGACTTTTGGATGTAGAAATATAAAAAGTAACTTTTGATTTCAGGGCTCACTTTTTTGTTTATCTTTCTAAGTATTGCGACAATATAATAGAATTTAAAGATATAGCCATGTCAGTCTATATAATCAGTACATAGAGAGATCTTGCAGCACCTTTGAGACTAACTGAAAGAAAGAAATTGGCAGCATGAGCTTTTGCAGATTTCAGTCTGCTTCCTCCAAATGCATCTGAGGAAGTAGTGTGAAGTCTATGAAAACTCATGCTGCCAATTTCTTTCTTTCAGTTAGTCTCAAAGGTGTTGTAAGATCTCTCTATGAGCCAATATAATGTTATGTAATTTACACCCAAAATGATACGAAGGATATAAAAATAACTTAGGGCCTTATCAGACGGGAGGAATTTCTCTTTATTGCAGTGAATTCCTATTGCATTCAGAATGCGTTCAGAATGACTTCCCATTACGTGAAAATGACCCCCATTGCCCAAAATTGCGTGAGATACTTTAATTCGCAATAATGTGAAACCCTATGATTGCATTCGAATTGCCATTGGATTATACTTCCAATTTCTGACGTCTGATAAGGTCCTTGGATACCTCTGCATAGTTTATATATTTGTTACAGTAATGTCCAAAATGGAGCGATATGTTGACAATCCAAAATCAAAGCTGGCAATGTCAGAAACATTCTTAATATGCCAGTGAATGTTATTGTTATTGTTGTTAATTGCCATCATGTTGACTTTGACTTATGGCCACCCAATAAATAGGTGTTAGAACCCTATTTAATCCCTACTTAGTCACAAAACCTATTGGGCAACCTTGGATATTTTTTTTCATTTCATCCAACCACCACCAAATTGTTGTGAGAAGAAAAGTGGGGGAAATGATCTGGTTTCTGTTTGAAAGAAGTTCAGAGAAATACACAGATACATTGAGTGAACGACTGCCAGTCAAGTGTAGAAATGAATTACATATCACATCTAATGTTGGGAGTTGTGTGACAAATAATAGAATTAGAATATTTTCTTGTTTTTATCAGCAATATTACTTATAGTAATCTGACTTGTCCATTCACTTATCCTTGAATAATACAGTTGAATTGGTCTGGCTCAGACCTAAGGCAAAACCAGAGTTTAGCATTCTGTAGATGGCCCTGTTGCCACCTCCAACCAGCTGCCACAGCCACAGCCAAAATGATGATATTGGGGAAAAACCTGCTTCCATTTTTCTTACAAACCACTGGATGACGCCCTATTCAGTATTTACAGAACTTGTTGTTTTTATTATGTGCCTTTATTTCCAACTTATGGTGGTCCTAAGGCAAATCTGTCATGGGGTTTTCTGGGGCTGAGAGTGTGTGACTCACCCAAGGTCACCCTGTGGGTTTCCATGGGTGCACAGGGAACTGAACCCTGATTTCCAGAGTCATAGTTCAGTGTTCAAATCACTGTAACAGGCTGGTTTACAACAGCTTAACCTTTTGAATTTATGAAGAATAAATGTGTCCATCAGCTGGAATGATTTTGGCAACATCAGTTGATATGAGTTTTCCATACATGCTGGAAGTTTCACTTTTATATCATTTTTTTTAATGTAGTGTTTATATCCCATCTTTTGTCCATTTGGCTCAGGGCAGCCTACATGATTCCCCCTCCCACTTTATCTCAGGTAGGACAAGTTAAAGAAAAAGTTATCCAAAGCCACCCAGTGACATTCATGGCTCAGTGCAGACTTGACGTCGGATCTCAGAAGTCTTAATCTAACCAGCATATCATACCATAGGGAAGTAATTTGCAGAAACATACACTTCTATGGGAATGCACGGAATGACCTGCTGGAGGAGATCTGTCACATTTCCCTCCTGACAGCTTTTAACATCTGGATATGCACTCTATATGGACATGACCATGATTATGAAAATGCCTCCTCATTGTCTATCTTCCTACAAATTTTACTCAAATGCTTTTACTGTTTTTACTCTTTTTATACTTTGATTGTTTAATCTTGTTTTAGTATTGGGAATGGGTGGTGGGTGGTGGTGGGTGGGTATAGGGACTTATGTCTCTTGGATTTTATTGTAACTTGATGTATTTTACTGTTGTAACCCACCCAGATTCTCTGTGATAGGGTGGGCTAGAAGTAAATCTATTATTATTATTATTATTATTATTGATTCACTGCCATTTGCTGAAAGGGAAAAGGAGTGACAGTCAACAACTAAGGTAGCTAGAGAGAAAATAGTTTTTGTTTTCAATGTTCAGGCATACAGTGCATTTTTATAGATTCATTGTATTTTTATCCAGTGAAAAAATAGTAGTCAAGGGAGTGAACAAGCATCACTGAAAAGAAATTCAATAATAAAACCATTAAAATCACATCATTAACAACCAACATCAAAACAGTTTAAAAGGTCAGTTTAAAGAGCTGTTTCTTCACACCAGGAATGGGCCCCCATCTGCCTGCAAGTAACATTCGTACAAAAATATTACTAAGGATTGTATATACCCTGGCATGGGAAGAGATCCATGGGGTGACAACTGGATGGCAACAATCCTAGCGATGCCACTGACTAGGTTTAGTCTGATCTTGGAAGCTAAGCAGGGTGACCTGGTTAGTATTTGGATGGGAGACAGCCAATGAATACCAGGTGCTGTAGGCTATATTTCAGAGGAAGGAACTGGTGAAACCACTTCTAAGTATTCCTTGCCTAAGAGAATTCTATGAAGTCTATGGGGTTACCATTCATCGACAGGTGACTTGAAGGTATGTACACACAGTTGGTTGATTTAAGCTGAGTGTCCTCTGTGCATCTGTTTCTCATATGGTAACCCCTTCATTGTGATCATATGCAAAACCATTTGAATTTCAAACATGCAAGGCACCCTGGCCAGATAACAAACTATATTCATCTGTTCATCTTAATATTCATATATTAAAACCTGATTAGTTTCCAACCTCAACCCTCTAAACACTTACATAATCCAGTCCTGGGGTGGAATCTTTTTAGTACACTAAAAAAAAAATGAAGAAGGGGTTATTAGTCCAACTTAGTTTGGGGATTTAAGGCAAAGTCAGGTACATATACAAAGAGAAGGGAAATAATGAGAATTATGTGTGTGTATAAAAACTAAAAGAAAATCTCCTGTAAACTTGGTTATAGATGAAATAATGGCCTAAAGCAGAAGCAGAAAAAGGAATACAATCTAGAAAGGAAGTATGGTTGTCACACCTGTTAAAAAGCCTTTTTTAAACATGGTTGCTTCTAAAATTATACGGTTAGCATTAACTACTTTGCTAAATGTAATTTCAGAGCAGCTTGGCTATGCTGGGACCAATAATGTTTCAGCAGATGTTAACAGTGAGGGAATTTAAAGATTACAGGGTTTCATGGGTGTAGTAAAGCTGCGGTGGGAACAGAAATATTACCGTAGCTGTTATGTTCTGAGTGCACCACATTTACTGACAAGTAATACATGACTGATAGTGAGGACCAAGGGAACAGAACTTTATACTTACTGGTCAGCAGCATATAAATTCCATAAATTAAACAAAGTTTTATGCATTTTTCATTTCTTTTCAGAGTGATGCTCTCTGAGGACCTTGGTTTCACATATATTCCAACCACAAAGCATAGCTCTAACAGAGGATCTCTCTCTCTCTCTCTCTCTCTCTCAAAGGTATTTCCCCAAATATATGACTCTGCACTCCTTTTTCTCCACATTTTTCTCTCCTGCTCCTTCCTCCCTTTGCATGGGTTTGGTGAGATACCCTTTATGACACTGATCTCTATCACATAACGAAGTCATAAAATCTGATAATATATAGTGTAATACCTATATTTACATCAGCCCCCTCCATCCTCTTTCTCAGGGGAGTCAGAAATGCTGTTATATCAAGAGAGAGATTTGTTTCCAAGAGTTATAGGTCACTTTCACAAGTGACACAGAGAGCCTTTGGGGGAAGGAATGTTTTCAACTTCACAAATACAGTTTTTGCAACACCTCAGGTGGCAAATAGCCATCAAAATGCAAACAACAGATCCTACTAGGGAAGCTATCTAATTGCAATGATACAATACACTGATTTTTGTACATATGATGAAACCACATTAGCACTTTTGCTGAGCGTGAAACATCAGGGTGCCTGCCTAGGGCATCACTTCTACCAAACAAACAGAATGAGGAAAATCAGAGGTTCAAAAGGGAAATAAAAATGTGGTGACATCACAAAAAAAAAAAAAAAAAAAAAAAAAAAGCTACGCTGCTGAAATGCTCAGTATCTGAGGAATATATGAGTTGGGGAGGGAAATAAAGGAATGGAAGGAGTGCAATGCAAAACAGGGCAGGATGGACAGGATTTCTTTTTTTTTTTTTTTTTTTGGCTTTTCAAATCTTTATTTCTTCCAAAGTTTACAATAAAGATTACACCATTAAAGAAAAAGAAAAAAAGAACAAACAAACAAAAACTTTATATAGCATCTTATTTCTTAGAGTAGTTAAACAATAAAAATGTGTACAATCAAACGTGATCTGTTAGTTGGACTCTTCCTAACCTTGTTCCATTATTTTTCAAATAAATAATTCCTTCTGGATATTAGCCCAATCCTCCCAGAATTGGACAATGGGTAGCCATTCTTCGATCCATTTGTCCTTAGAGCGATTATTTATTAGATTCGTGAGTCTGTCCATTTCTTTTATTTCTTGAAGTTTCATTACCCATTCCTCCAGCAAAGGGGGTTCATTACTTTTCCAGTGTTTCGCTAACACCAATCTTGCTGCCGTAATCAAGTAGAGAAGTACCCTCCAATATTTACTTTCAACATCTTTATTAATTACTGAGGTTATATTAAGTAGATAAAATTCTGGTTGTAGTTGGAACTGTATTTTAAATATTTTTTAGATCTTTGAATGTATTTGTTTCCAAAAGTTTTGGATTTTATCGCAGGTGCACCACATATGATATAGTGAGCCTTGTCTTTTTTTGCAGCGCCAACATTTTAAATCAGGTATTTTATATATTCTCTTAAGTTTTAAAGGTGTAAAATACCATCTATTGGTTATTTTCATATGATTTTCCTTTAAACTTTGGCACGCTGTAAATTTGTTTGTTTTATTCCATGATTTTTGCCAATCCTCATACGGGATCGGACGGCCTATTTCTTGTGCCCAGCGTACCATGCATTCTTTAATTGTCTCTTTTTCTAGATCTCTATTTAATAATATTTTATAAAATTTGGATATTTTTTTCTTATCAGATTTCCACCAAAGATCGTCTAACTCATTTATTACAGTTTCTATCCCTTTATGTTTCACATCATCTTTAAATTTTGTTTTAATCTGGTTGTATTGGACAGGATTTCTTTTAAGAGGGAGGATGTGCTGAAAAATATTGTTGCTGGTCTCACTTGCCCCTTCTAAGGCAAACACAGATGGGCCGAGCTGACAGAAACAGAGCTCAGAACAGTCCACTGAGAAGCAAGAGGATGGTATTAATACTACTAATAATATAATAATAATAATAAGTTTATTTCTATTTCCCACCCCTCCCATTGGATCAAGGCGGGATTCCAACAATAGATAAAATGCATGTGTATACATTCAATAATATAAAATCTTTAAAACATTATCTAAAATTATAAAAACATATTAATCTAATACAGTTTAATCCTTGACCTACTAAGTTACTGTCAATATCACGGTATGGATCAAGTTCACAATAGTGATGGTATTTCTTATAGTGAGTCAGGAGGATAAGCCTGCCGGAAGAGATCCATCTTTAACGCCTTCTTAAAGGCTTCTAAGCTGGTAATAAGATGGATCTCTTCTGGTAAGTTGTTCCATAATTTCGGGGCCACAGCTGAGAATGCCCTCTGGGAAGTTGATGTTAATCTAACATTATTATAGTCTAACAAGTTCTTCCCTGAAGTCCTGAGAGTGCGGGGCGGATTGTGTAGGGGGAGGTGCTCCTTCAAGTAACTCGGGCCCAAGCCATATAGGGCTTTAAAGGTGACAACTAACGCTTTGTATTGCGCCCGGAAGCTAATTGGGAACCAATGTAAAGATTTCAGAACAGGGGTGATATGATCCGTTCTTCGTGCCCCTGTAAGCAACCTGGCTGCCTTGTTTAGAATCAGTTGAAGCTTCCGGACTTGGTACAAAGGTAGCCCCATGTAAAGCACATTGCAGAAATCTAATCGAGAGGTTACCAGTGCATGTACAGTGGTTCCCCGGGTTACGAAAGTAATCCGTTCTGGGATTACTTTCCTAACCTGGAAGTGTTCGTAACCTGGAGGACCGCTTTTTTTGGTGCACAGCGCACCGGAGCGCGCTGTTTTAAAGGGCCCAGGTTGCTTTTTTCTTTCTCAACCCGGGGATTTTTTCGGATCCTGGGGGCTTTTTTTCGGCCCCAGCCATTTCGGGTCCCAGGGATTTCGTTCCCCGGGGGCTTCGTATCCCGGGGGACTACTGTACCAGTGTCTCAAGGTCCTCCTTGCCTAAATAGGGATGCAACTGGCGTATCAGCCGAAGCTGATACCACACACTCCTGGCTGTCGCTTCCAGCTGAGCCATCAACTGGAGCGATGAGTCCAGGAGTACACCCAGACTGCGGACTTTGTCCTTTAGGGGAAGTGTGACCCCGTCCAGGACAGGTTGGCAAATCTCCATCCCTGGGCCCAGTGATCTTATCACAAGTATATCCGTTTTCTCTGGATTCAGCTTGAGTCTGTTTTCCTTCATCTAGCCCATTACTGACTCCAGGCAGGTATTCAGAGGGGAGATGCCATCCTTGGTCACTGCATCAGTCAGAGACATAGAGAAGTGTATTTGTGTGTCATCAGCGTATTGATAACACTCGCCCTATGTCTCCGGATGATCTCTCCCAGCGGCTTCATGTAAATGTTGAATAGCATGGGGGGACCGAATGGTGCCCTGAGGGGCATCAGATGTCAGCTCTCTCTTACGAGAGCAGCTGTCCCCCAGTGACACCATCTGGAATCTTCCCGAGAGGTAGGAGTGGAACCACTGTAAAACAGTGCCCCCGATTCCCAACTTCCTCAGGCGTACCAGAAGGATACCATGGTCAATGGTATTGAATGCCGCTGAGATGTCCAAGAGCACCAATAGGGTCACACTTCCCCCATCGATGCCCAAATGGAGATCATTGACCAAGGTGGCCATGGCCGTCTCGACTCCATATCCCCTTCTGAAGCCGGTTTAAAATGGGTCTAGATAATCGGCTTCTTCCAAGGCAGCTTGGAGTTGGAAGACAACTGCTGTCTTGATCACCTTGTCCAAGAATGGTAACAAGGAGACCGGTCTATAGTTGTTTCTTACCAAGGGATCCAGGGAGGGCTTTTTCAGAAGTGGTTTAACCACCACTTGCTTCAAAGCAGCTGGAAATTTGCCTTCCCTGAGGGATGTAATGATGACAAGCTGAAGCATTGCCATCACTGCATCCCCTCCTTGGACGGTCAACCAAGATGGGCAAGGATTGAGAGGGTACATTGTCTTCCTAACACTTCCAAGGAGCTTGTCCACGTCCTCAGTACTAACAAACTCAAAGTGATCCAGTCTAATCGAGTCCACGGAGTCACTGGACACCTCTTCTATAGATTCTATATTAATGTTGGCGTCTAGATCGGCCCTTATCCGAGAGGTCTTATCTTGGATAAGGTCATTAAAAAAGTCATTAAAAGCATCACGGCAGGCATTTGTTGGTTCTAATAATGGATTCAGGGTGGGAGGGGGCTGAATTAGTTCTTTAACCACCCTGAAAAGCTCTGCTGGACGTGACTCTGCTGATGCAATACGAGCAGCATAGAACAAATTATTTGCTTCATCAATTGCAACTCCATAGGACCTTAATAGGTTCTCTAGGAGTGCCTTGTCGGATAAGCATCGATGTTGGCGCCAACAGCACTCTAGCCATCTCGTCTCTCACTTCATTCTCCGAAGATCTTGTGTATACCATGGTTGTTTATTGGAAGCGAGTTGGAGAGGATGCTCGGGAGCGATACTGTTTATAGTCCCACTGAGGTCAGTGTTCCAGGTATTAACCAGGGCATCAACAGAATCTCTGTCATTCCCAATCATATATCCCTCTAGGGCTTCTTGGAACCTTTTGGGTTCCATCAACCTTCAAGTGTGGATCATCTTAATAGGTCCTCCACCCCCGGGGGGAATATGGGTAGTGGCCATTAGTTTTAACTTGACCAGAAAGTGGTCTGTCCATGACAGGGCAGTCGTACTAGTAACTTCTGCCCAGGGATTTTCCTGATCCGTGCAAAAGGCCACATCGAGTGTATTACCGGCACAATGTATCGGCTCCGAGATCAATTGAGACAGGCCCATTGTAGTCATGGTAGCCATGAACTCCCGAGCTGCACCTTTCAGATCTGTTAAACCAGCCTCAAAGGGGATGTTGAGGTTTCCCAGGACAAGAAGCTTGTAGATTACATCCTTGGTATTGATTTATTGATGTTTATTTATTAAAATGTTTCTACATTGATTCTGACAGTTTTGCTTTCTAGTTTGTTTACTTTCACTTTTCTAATTATGCTCAATGTGCATTGTGGGTTTCTGGGGTAGCCACCACACTTTGGCTCACAACAATCCCACAGTTTCTTTCTTAGCTATTTGAAGCACCTTTCAAATGATTTAATACATGTACATATTAATACATATAGAGAAATTTTAAATGTTTACATTGTACAAGTTTTATTTATGTAAATTATTTACCTAAGCAGCTTCTCTGTTGTTGTGTGCCTTCAAGTCATTTCCAACTTATGGCAACTCTATCACTGTGGTTTCTGGGGCTGAGAAGGTCACCAGGTGGGTTTCCATGGCTGAGCAGAGAATTGAACCCTGGTCTCCAGGGTTATAATCCAAAGCTCAAATAACTACACCATATTGTCTGGCAATTGCACAGTTCTTTGTTTATATCACTGATTTTTATTCAGTTTGAAATCCTTTGAAAACTGCTTTGGTGAGGCATGCTTGATGGATATTATGGTTTGCAATACATTTTCATTGCTCAAACCTTTTTTTCCTTTGATTGTATTATTTTTTCACATTTTCTATCCTCTCTCTCTCTCTCTCTCTCTCTCATATAAGAACAACGGAAATAACAATGGAATTTTGTCATAGTTATAAAATAGTTTGTCATTGTTAAGACACACACATACAATCACATTTGGTGTTGCTTCCCAGCAAGAAAAAAAGAGTACTGTCATTTTACAGTGAAAGCAATGGACCCTTCTGTTGAATGACTTGACTGTATCACCACAATCACCATCATCATTCTATCTTTATTTATATCCCACCTTTTCCTTCAAGCTGGAACTCAAGGCAGTTTTACATCGAAATGATTATAATACTCCTAAACCCTGCTATTCATCCTAAATTAGAGTTGTCAATGAGATGAAACTATGTCCTAAACAGTGTGTGGGACTTAGAAATTAGAAGACCAGACCTGCTGAATCAAAGATCCAACTTATTTAGAGAAAGAAATGCATTTCTGTCTCACATCCTGAGAGACAGAACAGAAGCCCTGAGCCCTGAGCAATTCCATCCTAATATAGTTTTCCCAGGGTTGCCAAGTCACTACTGGAAAGTGCATATGTTTGGAAAATTCTATCAAGTTAGCAAACGAGGTAGATGTAAAAAGCAGGCATCTAGGTGTCAGTTGGTCACATCTAGCCTCATTTAAGGGAAACGAAATATGCTGTGTAGCTTTCACAGTTTCAGCTTGTTCTTTTGGAGGAATTTCCTTAGCACCAGAACACCCAAATAGCAGAGATGCAAGCATTTTGAGGATTAGCACATAGAATAATAGAATTTTAGAGTTGGAAGAGACCACAAGGGCCATCCAGTCCAATACTCTGCCATGCAGGAATATATAATCAAAGCACTTCTGACAGATGGTCATCCAGACTCTGTTCAAAAACCTCCAAAGGAGGAGTCTCCACACACTCTGAGGCAGTGTATTTCACTAGAGCTGGAAACTGAGGCAGCCAAAAAGCAATTCTTACCTTCAGGAAGGTCTTCCTAAAGTTTAGGTGGAATTTATTTTTCCTGCAATGCCATCTTCATCCCCCCTCTTAGTTGACTCACCATTTAACAAACTATTGAATAGGTCTACTCTAGATGGGACAGGATGCCAGGCCATATTTTTAAGACCTTATAAAAGATCACAAATAAAACAGAATTAAAACTTAGAAATGTAGAATAGAATTAAAAGGCAGGATTAACCATAAAAAAAAATTAACATCTACATCTAGAAATGATAAAAAGCAGTTAAAAGCAGTGGCCAAAAATTTTGTACCATCAGTTCTAACTAGGATGATAGAGAGGCACTGTTGTCAGCACTTCCGAACCACTAGCTTGCCATTTATGGATTGGAGCATCCATGGATGGTCTCACCCCATTCTTCCCGATGGTGGTGTGTGTACATGGCTTCACTAGTGTGGCCGTGCACTCGTTGTACCATCATTGGGGAGAACAAGACTTATGGATCTATATTATTTGCTATCCATGAGGGGGTGTGAAAGAGACACCCCTATTCAAAAACGCATGGAAGTAGTAGAAAAGGGGTGTGAAAGATAACATCTGCTGATACAAGGAGTCAATTGTATATATATGACAATGCTACCCCCCAAACCCACCATTTTAGCCTGGCAGCCCCCCCCCCCCGCCACTGTAGGGTTTCAAAGGTGCTGCAGGTAGGGGCACTGGGAAATAATATAATCTTTCCTGCTTGTGGAGAAGATGCACCTGGAGAGACCCCTTTGGATCCTGCCACAACTGCTTGTCTGAGTGTGCCTTGTAACCAAGAGAGTGTTCCTGATATTATTTCCCAGTGCCCCAGTTTGCAGACCTTGGAAATATTTTGGTTGGAAAGCTGCCAAGGGGTCATGTTTAGTTATTAACAACTGTAAGCATGACTCTCCAGCAGTTAATGAGACTGTAAACCCAGCTTATGATCTTCTAACTACTGAAGAGGATGCCAGCCAGTACAATTAAAACAGTACACCACTTTGAGTTCCAACTAGCCACTGGGAGTTCCAACTTGGGGAGGAAGCATGAAACAATAATACACCCTTTGAAAACACTTGTGCTTAATCCTTTGATCACATAATGCCGGTATGCAAAAGAAGAGCAACCCAAGGGAATTCTTCAAAAGGGCCCTTGTTATTAATCTATTCCAGGTTAAGAAAATGTTTATATAAATCCAACCTCAGTCCCATGATCCTCTGTGTCCCTAACAGCTACTTCTTGATGCAAATATGCCTTCACAGAGATGCTTCTGTAAAAGAAGGGCTATTATGGAAAGGTTCCTTTTTGGGCAACTCCAAGAATCACTCAACAAACTTGCTCACTTGCCATGCTGGCTGGTGTTATTGGGACTTGTTGTCCAAAGAAAGAGTGCTTCCAAGCTCTGCATAACATTTTAAGAATTCTATGGATAAGATTCAAGATTTGTCCTCAGAATGTACATCTCCCTGATCTTCAGAAATCTCTCCTTGTATGGTTTACCCCAAGCAGCAACATCCCTCAAACATCTGTGTTTCCAGGGTCATGAAGAGGCTGCCCATGCATTGGACGGGTGTAGGTTAGATGGGTATAGAAGTCTGCTACACCTAGCCCAATTACCCTTCTAAAGGTAGATCATGCTGTATTCAATAATCTTACAATACAAACTCACATTTTGCCAAAGAGTAACAATTGGTATAATTCGTTAATACTCAAAAATAGCAAAGCAGCCCAGCATTACACTATCAGTGAAACAATTTCAGCACCATGGACACTGGCTCAGCTGGCAGTGCTTACAACTGGACTTACACTTGCATATACAGCTGGTCCTGCAAACTGGGAAGTTTAAAGCCCAGGTGGGGAATGTATGGCTTTCCTGATGATGATGATGATGACTAATGGATTATAGCATCCATTATCCATGATGACTGGTCAGCATGGATAATGGGTGCTGTATTTCAACAACATTGGGAGAGCCATAGGCTCCCCACCTATAGGTTACAGACTAAAGGGGGAATTGAGAACACATAACCTCAAGTCTCCACTAAGCCATGAAATTTGGTTTAACCTACCTCACAGGGTTGTTGTGAGGGCGAAATAGATGGGGTATGAAACATATATGCCTTCTTGAGCATCTTAGAGGGAAAAAATGGAAGATAGATGGAATTTAGTAACTAGGAGGCCTTGAGAGGCTAAGCTGGGGAAAATGGATACACTGAACCAAGTAGGCAAGCAAAAGCACCAGCCGTGTCTCTGATCATTTTATAACATGTAATTAAGTATCTCAGCTCAGGAAGAGACCACAAGGGCCATCCAGTCCAACCCCTTCCATGCAGAAACTCCCAATCAAAGCTTTCCCAACAGATGGCCATCCAGCCTCTGCTTAAAGACCTCCAAGGAAGAAGACTCCACCACTTTCCGAGGGAGTGTGCTCCACTGTTGAACAGCCCTTACTGTCAGGAAGTTCCTCCTAATGTTGAGGTGGAATCTCTTTTCCTACAGTTTGCATCCATTGTTCCGGGTCCATTGTTCTTGTCATGAAAACCCCATGATAGGTACATGTTAGGGCCACCATAAATTGGAAATGAATTGAAGACACACAACAACAACAACGTGAAAGCTGGCTTTTCTCATCAGCATCTGTCTATCTTTGGGCCTCTATAATTGATCTTTGGTGTATCCTTTGGGATCTAGCGTCACCTTGTTTGGTGTGATATTATTGACTTTTATGGCCAAGCACCATGCGCCATATGGTGACACATGTAGTTGTCTAGGTGTTGTTGTACTGTAACTACCTCACTATTGGCTATGCTAGGTAGGGATGCTGAGAGAAAGTTGAAGTCCAGAAACATATGGGTGACCACACACATGCTGTTGTTTTGTTCCTTCAAGTCGTTTCCAACTTAAGGCAACACTAAGATGAAACTATCATGAGAATGTGACTTGCCCAAGGTCACCCAGCAGGTTTCCATGGCTGAGTGGGGATTTGAACCTTGGTCTCCAGAGTCATAGTCCAATGATCACACTACTACATCATGTTGGCTGTAGAACACACACATATTTAGCCCTTCTTTAAATATTTGGCTCATGAAAAGAAAACAACACAAAGTATCCTCAGTATTGCTCTGTAGTTGTGTGGCAATCACAGCACAAAAAGGAATAGCTCATGCAGATACTTTATGATGCTCCAGACTTTTTAGCTTATTGCATCAAATGTCAGTATAAAAGAAAACAATACAGTAAATAAGAATGCATCAGCAGCAATGATGCTGATTAAGAATGGAAACACTCTGTGCAGGAAGCCACATAGTGAAATCCTTTTTTTGAAATGTTGATGGCCCTATTTCACTGTCTATCATAAACTTAGCGAAGCAGGCTTTCTCTATCCAGCTTTCCTTTTATTGGGCATAAATCATTCCTGACAGGAAGTTTTATGCCTAAATCCGTTTACTGTCCTTGTTGGTAGTCTTTAAATTAATATTTATAAGCTCAGAGAGGCCTAAAAGGATGCAGCACTAAAACACCTAAATGGTTCAGTTTGGCTTGAACTGATGCACCGGCATCTTTCCCCTTCCACCATCTTGACCACTGACATTCTTTAATTACCAGTGACCCAGGTACACACCGACTCTGCTCTTTCAAGCTCACAAATCACAGCTTTTGATGGTACTGTAGCGGACAAAAAGGGTGGATCCAGAAGGCGCTGTTGGCGTGATATATTGGACAAACAGGCAGAGGTTCAAGGGAAAAAGGAGATACAAAAGCATCACTGGAAAGGTAAAAGAAAACTTACCAACCATGAATCCTTTGGTTGTGGCTTGCCATGGTAACAGATCTATATAATTCCATTTTAATTTTTACACTCAGCAATCACAAGCGGATTACATTTGGAAAAATGTAACCCGAGCAAATTGTAAGCCACTGTCCATGTCAACTAGCTGCATTTTTGGTTTGATTTGTAGGATTTTATAAATAATCATGAGTTGATTGGCATATTAAAAAGATTTTTTTTTATCTCAGCCTCTCCTCCAAGGAATATTTTTTACTCCAAGGTGTATAGTTGCTGTTTCCAGCTGTATATTCTAGTATGTCCCAATACTACTCAAAGTGGTGGTCTGTGGACCAGTGCAAGTCTGCAATCCATTGGCTGCTGATCTAGGCAGAGTTTTCAGGAGGGAAACAAGCAGCTGTGGGCCCCAATATGGTATTGGTCCCTGACATATCAGAAAAAAAGCTAGTTCCCCACAACATACAGTCTGAGAAGCACAGTACCAGAATGACTATTTGAGCCAGTGAAGCAGACCAGTGAGCCTGAAAGGCTACAATCCTTTATAGCTCATCATGCATACCATCACTGTATATGCATGTGATTTCAAGTTGTCTTTCCATTTTTGGTTAATCAAGGAATAGTCAGGCATGGTTTTGCAAGTTCCTTCCTCCAAAATATAGCATACAGCACCTGGTATTTGTTGGCAGTCTCACATCCAAGTATTAAGCAGGGCTGACGCTACTGGGGATGGGAACTGGTGCCTCTTCACTAACTGAGCCAAATTCACACACCTCAGGCTTTCTGCACAGACTACTCATGGTTGTTCTGTGTCTTGTAGGGAGCAGACAAGATCAGAGAAGTATGTGGCTGTGTCTAGTAGCCACACACAGAACAAATATACTGTATCAGTGCTGAGATCTGCCAGGGTCTCCCAGAGATTTCAGTAGTACCACAATCATTTTGTGTCTGCCTACAGAGACAGAGATGGACATTTCTCCAGTTCTACCCATTCCAGAGGCTGTGCAGGAGATCAGCAGGCCCTTGGGCCAACCATTGCCACAACTAAAAAAGGACATCTGCAAGCATAAGGGAAATTTACATATGTATATACCACTACAGGATGTCAGTT
The DNA here is from genome assembly GCA_034509955.1 of Urosaurus nigricauda. Taxonomy (NCBI): domain Eukaryota; kingdom Metazoa; phylum Chordata; class Lepidosauria; order Squamata; family Phrynosomatidae; genus Urosaurus; species Urosaurus nigricauda. The sequence goes on from JAOEGL010000001.1 coordinate 343,309,022, forward strand.
TGTGGAACAAAGTTATCCACCAAGCCTCATGGTTGAGTCAGAATAGGATTTGAACCCATGATTTCCCAATCTTAGGCCAGAATTATCATATTTCTCCACACTTCTTCAGATAGTGTGATCATATCAGAAAAAAGTTAACAGGCTGAACTGATTACTCCACCACTTTTTATCTATTTCCTATCAGCAGTCAAATCTTTGTAAGTATCTATCAGGATTTGACTATTTCATGCAACAGATAATAGAAAATGGCTACTAGATAACTAATTTGGCAACCAAATATGTCATAAGGTTGAAATGGGTTTGTGGGACAGTTAAAACTGGACAGTAATCCAAAGCAATTTGGCATGGAACAGGACTCCAGTAAAAGACTATTTAAAACTGTGACCATAACATTAGGCAGGGAAGCGTATGGTGTTTTTGTCACTCAAGCAGGGATGGAAGAATAGGTCAATTTCAGCGTTTCTGTTTCTCATTTCCCCCAAATTATAGTCATGCTGTCCCTTTTCCACATTAGTTGGTGACTTAAAGCAAAAGTCTCATGAAAATGTATGTATGTGTTTCCTAACAATATTATTATTTATTTATTACTTTATTCTGTCCTTTCTCATAATAGACTCAAGGTGGCTAACAACATACTTAAAAACCATACAATTTAAAATATTAAATATTTTAAAATACCAAAACATTAAAAATAGAAAGTCATTAATAACAATATAATATAAAAATTAATTGAATGTGATTAAACAGTATATAAAGTCAAAACATTAAACATTGAAAACATTACAATTCTTTAAAGGATTACATATAAACCTTAAAAAACAGCAAAGCATTAACACCCCAACACAGCCAGTTTCTAAAAGCATAATGGCATAAAAATGTTTTAACTTACTGATGGAAGGAGAACAAGGGAGGGAATTCCAAAGTCTGGGGGCAACCACTGAGAAGACCCTCTCCCTTGTTCTCACCAAAGGAGTCTAAGGAAGCAATGGGACAGAAAGAAGGACCTCACCAGAGCTACATGCTGACTTGTCATTCAAAAATTAAATCAAAAGTTCTATTACAACAGGGACTAATCAATAGGATGCCCCTATCAAAATGTGAATGTATTGAAATTCTGTTAGTAGATGCCAGGATTAAGGTAGCAGAGATATCAGGTTGGAGTATGGACTTACTTATGTGTATCACATAGCCTGGTCTGCTCCTCCCTAGTAATATTGTTGTTCTCAAGTGATCCTTCCTGTTGTCTGTGTAATTGTTGTCCGGGAAAGTTGCCAAGACTACTGATAATGGCTCAAAACAGCTTAGCAGAGCTTTATAACTAAACTAAATGTCTTTACAAATGCAAAAAATAAAGCATAATATCCAAGTACCAGTTCAATGTCCAATAGAGAAGGGTCAAACAATTCAAGGGTCCAGGATTATAGAAAGGCAGGTTTAGCAAGGCAATTCTGAGGTCCAGAGGGTCCAGATCAGCCAGTAGTTCAAGAGGCAGTGCTTTCAGGCCACAAAGCCCATGGGAGTCAGAGAAGCATGCTTTCACCAGGGAAACCAGATAATCTCTGACAAAGGAGCTCAGTGACCTGCACCTGTTTATATTACCCAGTGCTTCCCAATTGCTGAGTGCTTCTCATAAAGCCTCCTGGACTTGCGGAGGCACACCCTTTCAGACCTTCATTGGCTAAAGATAGGTACCTCATTGTCCTGCACATCCATCTCTTCTGTGCCTGGAATCTCTGCTGGTGGAAGCCAGGGCTACTGAGTTTCCTGACACAGAACAGGCTCTGCTTGAGCTGGCAGAGCAGAGCTATGATCCAGCTCAGCTTCAGGTTCCTCCTCCTCCACCAGGGGGAGGGCAGCACAGGGCACAAAGTGGGCTATCTTGGAAAAAAGGCCCACCATCACCCAAATGATAGTATAGCCAGCAGAGGGGGGCAGGTCCGTGACAAAGTCCATGGAGATGACCTTCCAGTGCCCAGACGGTGTCAGCAAGGGCAGCAGCAAGCCCGAAGACTGCCCTGGATGGTCCTTAGCATGGTGATACACCGGGCAAGTGTACACATACTGGGCCACCTCCACCCAGACTCAAGGCCACCAAAACTCCCAGGTGAGGAGGTGCAGAGTTTTGCAAAAGCCAAAGTGTCCTGCCAGCTTACAGTCATGACACAGCTGCAAGACCTTCCCCTGACAGGGCCCTGCTGGCATGTAAAGGCAGCCCCGGTGGTAGAGAAGGTCATCCTGGAGAGCAAAGGGAGAGGGCCCCCCCCTCCACCGAATGCTGTGCCACAAATAGGTCCTGGCTCTGGAGGTCACAGATCTGGTCCAATAGTGTGGCTTGCCTCGGGGTGGCAGCAAAATTCTCCTGGTGCAAAATGGTGGACCAAAGCTCCCCCTCTGGGTCCATGGTGTACTCCGGCTTCCAGGAGAGAGCATCAGCCTGCCAGTTCTGAGCACAAGGAACATACTGGAGCTGGAAACTGAAGCGCCCAAAAAACAGGGATCACCGCTTCTGCCTCTGGGAGAGCTTCCGTGTCATCTGGATATATTCCAAGTTCCTGTGGTCTGTGTAAACCAGGATCAGATGAGCTACCCCCTCCAGCAACAGTTCCTTCTCCCAGATCATGTAGTTGCATTCGGGAGAAGATAGTTGTCAGGAAAAGCAAACAGCAGCAAGTGTCCCTCGGCCCCTGTGGGCTGAAGCAACACATCCCCGATAGCTACGTCCAAGGCATCTGCCTCCACAACAAAAGGTGTCTGTGGGTCAGGGTGCTGTAGGATCAGGGCCAACGTGAACCACTCCTTTAGGCCCTCAAACGACTTCTGCACTGCAGCCATCCACTGGAAGTGGATCCTCGCAGCAGTTGTGAAATGAGGCTCTCTAGGGTGGTGATGTCCAAAATGAACTTCCGATAAAAGTTTGCGAATCTTAGGAACCTTTAGACATCCTTCCTGCCGCAAGGGGGTTATCATGACAACACTGACTCCACCTTGGAAGTGTCCATGGTCACGCAGAGACCCAGTAGCCCAAGAAGTCCACCTTCGGAGATGAAAGGAGCACTTCTCCAACTTGGCATAGAGCCAGTGCTCCCGAAGTCGCTGAAGGACGGCGCAGACATGGGCACCATAGGCAGCCTGGATGAGGGAATAAATAAAAAAATCATCCAAATAAATTATAACAAAATGGCCCAGATAGTCCCTGAACACATCGTTGACGAAATGCTGGAAGACTGCTGGGGCATTACACAGTCCAAAGGGCATTACCGTGTATTTGTAATGCCCATACCATGTCTGGAAGGCCATCTTCCATTCATCCCCTGCCCAGATCCTCACCAAGTTGTACCCCCACCCCCACCCTGAGGTCCAGCATTGGTGAAGACCTTGCCGTGTCAGAGCTGCTCCAACAATTCTGGATTCAAGGCAAAAGATACTGGTTCCTGATGGTGATCCAGTAGAGGCCACTAATCATTGCAGAGGCATAGTTCCCCACACTTTTTGTGCACAAAAAGAAAAGGTGTGCCTGCAGGTTACTTAGAGGGATGGATAAACCCCTTCTGGAGGTTCTTCTCCAGAAAGTCCCTCAGACCCACCAGCTCAGGCTCTGAGAGGGGGTAGAGTTAGGGGCCCTGGCACCAGGTCAATCACACAGTCATAAGGTCTGTGAGATGGTAGCTGATCTGCCTCCTTCTTATCAAACACATCAGCTAAGTCCTGGTATTTCTCAGGCAGTGTCACCGAGCACTCCTTAACATCCACTGCCACCACTGCTGGGATCCGCTCCGACCGACAGTGCTGTTGGCTAAACTCAGAGGCGAACAGGACTTCCCGACAGGCCTGTTTATATTACCCAGTTCCTAATCAGAGGTGCTTTCTGATTGCTGAATGCTTCTCATAAAGACTCCAGGACCTGCGGAGGCAAGCCCTTTCAGACCTTCAATGACTTCAGGTAGGTACCTCATTGTCCTCCCTGTCCATATCTTCTGTGCCTGGAATCTCTGCTGGTGGAAGGCTGGGCTGCTGAGTTTCCAGACACAGAACAGGTTTTGCTTGAGCTGACAGAGCAGAGCTAGGATTTGGCTCAGCTTCAGGTTCCCCTTCCACCTGGGGCTCAAACTCAGCTTCCTCATCTTCTGAGTCCTCAGCCTGGCTGGGCATGACATCTGTGTTGTAATAGTAGAGCCAGTGGGGTACAGTGATCTGAGTGTTCGACAAGGATTCAAGTTCAGTCATGGAAACCTGCTTGGTGATCCTGGGCAAGTCAAACTCTTTCAGCTTTAGAGGAAGGTAATTGCAAGATTCCCTAGAATTTATCTTGCCAAGATAGTCTCCATAACACAGAATTGACTTGAAGGCACATAACAACAAATTTCAATTGCTAGTATACTCAGATCCTACACATGCAATTTCTTAAAATACCTCAAGTCAAACTGGTACTATGTAATATCAGGGGTCAGCTACAGTCCACCCCCTAGGATTGTGTTTATAGTACTCAAGCCCTCCAGTCTCCCTAGACAATTGGTTCCATTGTCAAACAGCACTTACCAAAAAATAAAATTCTTTTGAATGAGCATTAATATGAACTTCTTCATAGTAAGAGCTCTTCAATAATGGAACCAATTGTTTAGAGAGGTGGTGGGGTCTTTTTCTATGGGTGCCTTCAAAAAGAGATCGTACAGCTGTCTTGGACCTACTGAAGACACTCTAGATGGCTTCTGACTAGTTGTGAGGGAAGACTTTTCTTGCAGTATGTGTGTGTGTGTGTGTGTGTGTGTGTGAGAGAGAGAGAGAGAGAGAACTCAATGGCCTTCTGACTCAATGAATCTATAGTGGTGCTGAAATGTTTCATATAAAACAATGCTCTTTCCCACCCAAAATAAAAATGGACTTCCAGCCACTTCCATTTTTGTTTTGTTTTATATGCCATTTTTTAAGTTCATGCAGTCCCCAGAAAAGTCCCCTCCCCCAGCCCACTGCGGTTACCTACACCAATGCAAATCCAGAAGATGAAACAAATCCAAAACTCACTGTAAATATTCATTTTAGTAAAAATTGTGTTGTGAGCAAAACAATCCCTTAAAGCTAACCAATGCAACACATGGATTGGTTTACTATAGATAAGCTCACATGGGCATCTATCACTACATTAACATTATTTCTTGATAATTATTTGAAAAAATAATGTAAAAATCCAGCCTTACTCTACAGTATTTGCCCAAGGCAAGATATTTAAAAAGTGCCTTGAGCAAGATGTTTCAAAAGAGCTCTTATGCACTCGGTTAATAGGTTGTTTTTCTGTAATAGAGAAATGAGATGTTTTGGAATTCCAAGAGGGAAGTCATTCAGGTTTCTATATTGCATTCAAAATAGAGGAAAAAGTTCAAAGTGTTCCATTTAGGAAATTAATCTTAAGATCATGAAAGCGTCTTCCTTTTTCCTCCTGCCAATATTTCTCATGAAAGATGTTATTTTTATGTTGTCATCCAGAAGCCTTCTCTAATAGCCATGAACTTGTAGATCTACCAAAATGTGGAAGCTCCACATTGCCAGAGAGATGCCTGCCAAATGGATGGTCATGGTTTCACAGGAGTCCTGACCGAGGCCAAAGTGACATTGCAATTAATGTAGTTGGAAGACCTCAGAAATGAAATTGTTGGGCATTGCTTTACTGTTGGCTCCAGCCCACTGCTCTCAATAACTGTTTTACTCTCATCTTGAGCTAGCTACACAGTAAAAGCTCAAACAACACAGCTACAGGACTTTTACAAATCCCTTTGTGCAACAATGAACCAGATGGTTGCATGAATATTTCTAACAATATATTTCTAACAGTAGCAAGGCAGGAGGATAAGGAGCAAGGCAGAAGGACTGTACCAATCAACGCTGGCATAGATGAGGGGTGGGATATAGGGAGTATTTCCCCCACTGATATTGCATCCCCAGTGCTTAATAACCATCCGGTAAACTGCCAAAAATAAATATGAAAACAAATTACAATTTTGACTGTTTTTCTTTGTTGAAGTTGCAGGGTGGAAGACTTCAGGAATTGCCTTCAGGAATGGCTTTTAACAAAATCTGAGTAATTTTATTTGCAAAATTTGTTCATAGGTTTAGAAGGTCTGCAAAAAGCCAGAAATGATTTTTCCTTTCTTTTCTTTTTTTCCGATTTAAGGTATTCTGCACTCATGTCATCATCCTGAAAAATCTCCTGTTATTGTTGTAAGAGATTAAATTTTGTAAATGTTATTTATACTATCTAGATCAATATAAATTGTTTTGTCTTTACTCTGTCTGACTGACTTGCTCATCAAAACTTCCATATGTCTTACAAATTTGAAACCTGATACATGGGTTATTTAAGGTGCCCAGGTTATTTGGACAATCTCTGAAAGCTTATTTGTAGACTATGAGTCTCAGGGAAGCAGGATGAACTACAAAGGTATTGATTCAGTCTGATTCTCTTTCTTGCCACTCTCCTTGGATCATAATTTACAGTCAGCCCTCAGTATCCATTGATTCTTTTTTACATGGTTTCAACCATCCACGGCTTGAAAATATTCTCCCAAAATTTAAATCCCCAAAAGCAAACTTTAATTTTGCCATTTTATATAAGGGATACCATTTTACTACACTGTATTTAATGGGATTTGAGCATCCACGGATTTTTGTATCCATGGGGGCCCCTGGAACAAAACTTCAGTGGATACCAAGGGCCCACTTTATTTCCCATTTGCTCATCTTCAAGCCCATTGGAACAATTTGTCCTCCCATCTGGCTAAAACAATGGAATGTGATTTTTTTCCCCTGACTCCTGAAGCCAGTCAACATATTTCAGAAATAGTGAAGCTGCTACACATCAGGAAAGGAAGCACTCCTTGCAGTCTAGGAGAAAAGCAAATATGTTTGCAACCCAGAGCAAAAGCCTTACATGCGTCACCAATGGCTTGAACACACACAGGCTTGCATCTGCCATGCTTTGTTTTTGGTGACAACCACAGCAGTTCAACTCCTAACGGTTAAGCTAGAAGATGCATATGTGGTGTTTTGTTATTTTCTGCCTTCAAATAGACTCCAGATTATGGTGACCTTCTCATAAGATTTCTCATAAGGATGAACCAATTAGTGAAACTGAAATATTTCTTTCCTCCCCCCCCCCCCCCACCTTTCACATCCCAAAACACACACATGAGAAGGAGTCTAGAAAACAGTTGGATATATATGTATTAAGTTATTTGTTTTATTAAGTTTATAGTCCAGCTTTTTTTTTTCAAAAAAGTAATTTCAACTCAGCTAACAGTACAATGATACCAAACCAAAAATATACCCCCAAAACCCAATGAACACAGTAGTAAATGCAATGATAATGATAATAATATAGTAAAGCAAAATTATATTCTCTTCGTAGTAATACACAACTCTGTATTATGAGAGTCAGTATGATGTAGTGGTGGACTAGGACTCTAGAAACCAGGGTTTGAATCCCCACTCAACCATCAAAATTCACTGGGTGACCTTGGACAAGTCACACTATCTTGTCTCAGAAGAAGGAAAAAGCAACACACACACACCCAACAAGTTGTGCCAAGAAAACCCTGTGAAAGGGTTGCCTTAGGGTCACCATAAGTCATAAATGACTTGAAGGCACACAACAATGTGTTTAGCACTATTCAAGAATGATCTGGAATGAGTCTGAGGTATCAGAATCTAACCAAATGTCTTATGAGTTGTGTGTATGAATTAATTTCTTATATTGGTTAAAGTAATACAATTGAACTCTGTATCCACAGGATTGCCACCTGTGAATGATAAGCCCTGCTGTCCACGATTGCCATGCTTGCATGCAGCTGTGCTAGTGGATATGCCCCACCATTGGGGATAATGGGACTTGAGCTCCTGTAGTTTTTTATAGCCACGGGGGGAGGGGGCAGAACAGATCCCCCATGAATACTGAGGTTTGAGTTTAGTTTGGAAGTTTTAAGTGTGTACAACTTTTGTTGGTGGGGAATGAGGGTGTGTGGGGTGTGAAGGGAAGACTTTTGCCTGTTACTGGAATGTTCAGATGTCTGGGAAAGGATTCCTTTGATTCTTTGATCAGAACTTTCTCAGAGGAAAGGTAAGACAGAGGCAAGGCTGAAAGTTATGAAGGACTGGACAAACTGGGCAAATATGGCTGGAGAGGGCAGATATGTTTAAATTTGTAAATGAATCAAAATAAAGCCTGAAAAATGTTAGGACATGAAATTGTTAATTTTATGCCATTGTTTGTGCATGGTGACACTTCTGTCTACAAACATATTATTGCTAACACCTATGGTTACTAGAATAAAGTTCTTGCTCATTTAAATACAGAAGGCTGGCTCTCTGAACTGTGTGTGTGGGAGGGGAAGAAGGCAGTTCTTAACAATCTATAGGAGCAGAAACTCTTTGCCATACATAAATTTCAGGGTTTTCTCCAAACATTTGCCCATTATATATCTTTTAGACATTTTGTAGGACTTTCCTTATATATTGTTGCAAACTGAAAGCAGGGAAGTATGTCATTTGAATCATTTCTCAAGTTTCCTTGCAGGCACTGTGGTGGGTGGAAATCAACTTCTCAGTTCCTTCTCTTGACCCTGGAGGAAAGTACACAGTTCTTCTTGGTGGAACCTGCTAGGGTGTATGTCATCAGCACTCTGGTATAGAAGACTCCATATCTTTGACAAGGATGACAGCATCAGAGTGGAAGTCTTCAATGTGTGTGTGGCTGGCACCAAACATAAAGCTTGCTAGAAGCAGAATTGAGCAAAGGGTGGAAATGTCAGAAGAAACCAAGTCTTTATTAGATTAGAAGTGTTGGAAGGAAGGAAGGATATTGGAAAATCATGAATCATTGACTCTTGCATTGATTGAAGTTTTAAAAATCTAAAAATTTAACTTCCATCAGTGCTTTCAAATATACACCAAATTTCACTTTGGAAAGGATTATATGCAGTTTCTCATAGAGAGAACGATAGGTGGATAGATAGATAGATAGATAGATTAAATAATTGCACAGAGAGAGGGGGGCATAGTATATTAAAATACAGAAATTATGAAGAATTAACCATTTAGTGGTGCCTATAATTTTTATGGTATATAGTGATATTTTTAACCTAACCTTCATGCATCTAATCATCATGCCCTTCCTTGTAACTAGGGCTAAATCCATGTAACTGAAACATCCCTTGTTTCTTATTATTTTTATTTCTTATTTACATCCCACTTTTCTCCCAGAACTGGGAGAAATTGAAATAAAGGCTAAAAACAAGTATAAAAGCATACAGAAATTTGGTCTGACTCATTCCATGTTGTTTGCCAATGTTGCTGCAGTCGCCATCTTGTTCATTTCATAACCATTAATATTATAAAAGTAGAGGGCTCAGAAAAAGTCCCCTTTTTCACCTCACATTGTGCTTATAGCTGGGGAAATATAGAAAAAGTTGGCTTCCTGGCCTCTATTTCTTGCTCTTTTTTCTTGCTCTTTTACAGTCAGCCCTATGTTTCAACAGGCTCACCATCCATGGATTAGAGCATCTGCGAATGGATCTGCCCCATTATCATCAATGGTGGCACACACACGTAGCCATGCTGATGCAGCCATGCACATATTGGCTTCCATTGATGCTAATAGGACTTGTGGTCCCACAATATTTGGTATCTGCGGGGGGGTGGGGGGTGGTGGTGTCTGGAACCAAACCCTCACGAATATAGAGGGCTAACTGTACTTAGCTACAAGCCCAATACCCCAAACCTACTTTAACAGCCAGTAGCTGCTCCAAGCAATGGAGGTTCTGCTGGTGATCAGAGCGCAGCAGGATGAAGTTTTCAGCATCCTGTTGCCAGCGATCTGTGGTGTGATGAGAAACTGCAATAGAGGTCCTACTTCTGATTGTTACAGCCTCACCTGCTGGTGTCAAGGGGCTGGAAATGTAACCTAAGACATAACTGTGGGTTACAAATTCATAAATACAATATAAGATGCCTGTCAATTTCTAGACCATTATAGCACTCCCTAAGCGGTTTTTAAAGTGTGAACTATTTGCCCCTAACAAGCTGGGTACTCATTTTAGCGACCTATGGAAGGATGCCAGGCTGAGTCGACCCTGGGCCCCTGGCTGGTATTGAACTCACAACCTTGTAGCTTGTGAGTAAGTGGCTGCAGTACAGGCATTTAACCACTGCTCCATCAGGGCTCCTTTCACTATTCACAACTATTTGCAATGTTAAAATAATTTGAAAACATACATCAAAACAATTGAAACAGTTCAATAAAAATAGTACAGCATCCTCTAAAGCTCTCCTTTAAAAATCCTCATTTCTTAGAGTCTGTCAAAATAAAAAGGCCTTTGTCTGCCAACAGAAGGATGGCAAGGAGATGGCTCTGTCAGAAGGACACGTGAGAGGCTGGAGCAGCCACTGAGCAGGTCCTATTTTGTTTCCCCACCAGCCATGTTCATGAAGGGAATGGGGCAGAAAAGGGGCCTTCTGTTTGGGCAAAATCCAGTTGTTAGTCCTAATCAGTTGAAACCCATTGAATCAAGAGCACCTTGACAAGTCAACATATATGTTCATTTCCTTGATTTAATGAAACTACTCCAGCTGGGGCTAACAATTTGATTTGGAACTTTGTTTTAATAAAAGATTCACTACAAAACCAGGTTTTGGAGTCAAAGGTTGCATCTGCCCTGCAGAATTAATGCAGTTTGACACTGCTTTAACTGTCATGGCTTAATGCTATCCAATTCTGGGATTTGTATTTTTATGAGATATTTATTCTTCTCTGTCAGAGAGCTTTGGTGCCACAACAAACGATAAATCCCAGGATTCCATAGGATGGAGCCATGGCAGTTAAGCAGTGTCATTAATTTTGAAGTGTGGCAGCAGCCAAATAATGTATTCATCTATTTTAGATATTCATTTATCAAAGTTGTTAGTTATATAATTTCAGTTAGGGACAATTTCCCAAGCAATATTTGTTTGAAATCCCTTTGCTATATTTTCAGCACCAGCCATGACCATCCCCCACCAAAAAAGAAAGGGAAAAAAAGAAAAGAAGAAGGAAGGAAGGAAGGAAGGAAGGAAGGAAGAAAGAAAGAAAGAAAGAAAGAAAGAAAGAAAGACTCCACCTTTTATATTGTCACCTCAGCTTTTGCTTTACTTTAATACTTAAAGCTGCACTGGGGGGGGGGGGAAAGGCTATTATTTTAAAGTGGGATATTAATATAATATATTTGTGATATTAAACTGAGGGGGAAATGTGTTCTTTTTGTTAATTTTTAGTGTGTGGGAGAGAGACATGTTAAAGCTTATTTTTTTTCATACTTTTCCAGTGCTTTGCCTTTCAATAAACAAGGAGAGTTTTTAGAAGGGATTTTACCGTATACATATTTTTTTTTTCAAGCAAAGATATCTCAATTGGATCCTTCACTGGAAGTTGACCTAGGGATGTCTAGGGATTAGGGTGGTTCAGTAGACAAATAATTGCCTCTTCACCTTTGAGATCCTGTACTGTAACACAGCCATTGACTAAACTGGCTGAAGATCATTCAGATAACTATGGTCCTTATTATAAAATACGTAATGTCTGAATGAGTATGCCGTAGGAAAGAATATTTTCCACCATCCACTCTACAAAAACTCAGCATGGCAAAAATATAAAATAAATAGAAGGAATGGAATCTGAATTCCAGCACACAATGGACTCCCAGCACCAGGTTTTTGTATGTGAGCCTAAAGGGACCCTAGACAAAAAAAGGAAAAAAAGTGAGCCATATCATAAGTCACTCATCAAGAGTGTCGGGTTGTTGTTCTTTAATTGCCCCAGCTCTTACCTCGGGCTGTTGCCTCACCCTAGGCTGAATGGAATGAGAAGGTCCAGCTTGTCAAGGCATATTACTTATTCACTACCCCATCACACCTTTGACACATCTGTCAGTTTTTATACAAGAGCCAGAATGAGCAAGGATGTAGAACTTTCCTTCAATACACTGGAGGGCAGTCCTTTTTAACCACACCCTAAAGGCTAACATGACAGGATGCAGTTACAATGACAGCAGAGCAGCAGGAAGGTAGGATTTTGCCTGCGTCTATCACGCTGTACTTCTAGATGGCTTTGTATTTAGCCCAGTTAATTTTATCACAATGATCTGTAGTTTTATTTTCATGAACCACCAGCTTTCCCATTGGAAAAAAAGGACTGAAAGAATTAACATAATATTTGCATTGAATCTGGATGAATACAATTTTTTTTTTTGTTTTTAATTGCATTACTGCTATGAAAATGGATGTGGAATGCTTTCTTAGCTGATAAAAGAAATGGCTATGTTTCAAATAGAAACAAAGGGGCTTTACAGTCCACCCAAAAGCAGCGGTCTCTAGGTGCCCAGAGAAGCACCTGACTGGGGCCAGGGATGCCTCACCAGTAGCCATTGCGACCCCAATCCGCCTGCTGTACCCCACCATGCGCAGCACTCCTGAGGGGAAGGGGCTGCCACTGTTTCCCCTTTACCCTAGGCCTCCTTGGCATGGTTGTGTGAAGGCTGCTCCAAGGACACGCATGCCAAGAAGGAGCTATGTTTTGGAGCTCCTTCTTGCACTGTAGAAAGGGCGCTATAGGCGCCCTTCTGCATCGCAATGGCGTCAGATGCGCACCGCACCATCTAAACGTGGTATGCCATGACATCATGGCAGCATGCACGCACGGATGGTGCGCTGTAAAGATGGCGCTTTCCATATGTGTTAGGGCTGGGGAGCGTGTGGTTGCTGCATGCTCCCCAGTCCTAATCACGTCCCGGTGACAGCCCTTTTGGGCCGTCTGTACCAGGCCAAAGATTTGCATTATTAAAAAAAATAAATACTAAAACTTTGGAGAGAAAACGTTGAATGGTATCCTGTACATGTTTAGTATCCTACTGAAATCATGAGGACTTGCTCATGTATAAAATTGGAGCCAAAGTAATCAGTTTCAAAAATTATGTGATCAGTACATTCATATTTTGCCAAATGATATACTACCTGTTGTTGTGTGCCTTCAAGTCATTTCTGACTTATGGTGTCCATTAGGCAAAGCTATTACAGGGTTTTCTTGGCAAGATTTGTTCAGAGAGGGTTTGCCATTGCCTTCCTCTGAAGCTGAGAGACTGTAGTTTGTACAAGATCACCCATTGGGCTACCATGGCTGAACAGCAATTCAAACCCTTATCGCCAGAGCCGTATACCAGCACTCGAACTACTACATTATGCTGGCTCTCAATGATATACTTAGCACCTTGTAAAATAAAATAGCAGGTAACTGGAAAAGGAAAAAACAGATCCAATAGCAAAATCCTATGGAGCAGTAAAGCACATGCTTTGTAGTATTAAGACATAGGTTAATTCCTGAGACTCCCAGTGTAGCCATAAACCACTGGCTTCAAACAGAACATCCCAGGACCTTAAGGGTTCCTTGGCTCTTCTGCCTTCACTAATCTCTCTGTGGCTAACTGTACCTTTTCCATGCTGAGTCTTGCCCTAGGAGGGATTTTAGAACCTCTGCCCAAGGCTTCCAGTGACTCCTCACTCCCAGTGAGTATGAGGACCTTCCCTTACGGTCTCCCATGGACTCCTACCAATACTTCAGCTCTCTGATTTACAAAGAGCTATTGTCCCGTGACCCTCTCTGATGCATCCACAGAACACCTTAACTGAACCCCTGGGAACCTTCACTTGCGGTCTCCCCTGAATTCATATCCTTGATTCAGCCCTCCTACTCTAGAAGGGCTGTTGTCCCGGGACCCTCCCTGAGGTGTCCTCAGAACTCCTTAAATGAAACTCTGGGTCAGAGATGCCACCCAATTCACATGAGGGCCCTGCACTACGGCCGTGAGCCACTTATGGGTTATCTTATGTTTAGACCTGGCCAGGAGTTAATGTGGACACCACCTTACTTTCACTAGGGAGTTTGGGTGCTGCTATCCCAACCAACAGCACGCAAACTGGGGCCCCTAGGTAGACTCATGCCTGAGTTTCTCCTTACAGAGTCTTTGCACAAGACTCTTTCTATAGATGCTCCTTGGAGCTGCCTTTCCTTTTCCTCCCTTGCGCTAGGATTTAGGGCCTCCAGTCAGGGACGTCTCCCTACCTTTGCCTACCTTGCCTTTCCAAGGGGGATTTAACTTAAAATGACAAAGAGCACTCCTGCTGGAGCTGCTCCCACCCTTGCACTTTGGCCTCTGGTCAAGGACCTCTCCTTACCTTTGCCTCCCTGTCCAAGGGGGATTTTTAACTGTGTGTGTGTGTGGGGGGGGGTGTTTATGGATTCGGGAGGTGGTTTATGAAACTGGAGCAGAACCTATTCCTGCTTTCCCTCCCGCCAGAAAATAACAAAAAGGGCATCGGGAAGACCTACTCCGACTTCACACCCAAGGGTAGCTTTACGTTCCCCTCCTTGCACAGAGCTGGCTGAAGAGCGTATAACCAAAGACAGAAAGGGGGATAGCTGCCTACGACAGTCCTTTTGCCCTTATGGCCTTTCACACAAGAAACACAATCACACAACTTCCTATTTATCTCTGTGTCTGCAGCAATTCCTTTTGGACCCCCTTGTGCACAGTCCAATTGCGTGGTCGGGGTGTTCAGATCTCGTGAGAGGATTACTTTGCCTGCATTCTCCACCAATTGTAGCCAAGAGCCTGGTTTGGGGAATTTTATTATGAGCTCAATTTGCGAGATGGGTCGGCTACAATAACCTTACAAGATTGCCTCCCGTCATGTATACCAAGAAGACTGGGGTTCAAGGAATTGAGCAGAGACAGGCTTGTCTAATATTATCCAATTTATTAAGGGGAAAAAGACAGTCACACTTACACACACACATACATACAAGGCTCAGGAAAGTCAGTAGTTAGCATTGGGGATAGTCAGGGCTTGACTAGGGTGATTCTTACCAAAGTGTAGATTCTCCTCTGGAAGCCAAATGAGTGAGAGTGGGTCTGAGACATGTCCACTCTGCAGCGTGGGTTTGAGCGGGGCTTGTCGGTGTCCAGGTTCAGAGATCAGACTGATGTGGAGTATGGAGACCTCATATATTGGCACACTGAGTGCCTAAAACTGGGAGTTTTTATAGGGGAAAAGCCCCTTCTGGAAAAGGTGCTTAATGGTGGACTAAATGTCTGGACAATAGGGTCTGATTGTCTTAGAAGGATTAATCCATTGTGGAGGCATCCTGAGTTGTAGAATCTAGGATCCTGAGGGGAGAAGTCAGCGGATTAAGGAGGACAAACATTACACCACCTAATGGCTAGGTGCTGATTCCATTGTGACTTCCTAGACTATCTGGTTGCAATATTTGCTAAGAGGGGAATTCCCCTTGAGGCAGTGAGTCTGTGACCTCTTGCTTCACCTTACAGGATTAAACCAGCAGCCAGGGTTCATCTAGGGGTCATATAAATGGATATCATTTATGCCATGATTTTATACAGGTCACTTCCGGTAACACCAGTTTAATGGTTCAGGTGTCAGGTGCCCCAGAAGATCTCTACTTAAGGGGCTGTGCAGACAACCCTGAAGGGGCGGCCTCCAGCCACCCCTATTACAGCCAGATTGAGGTCATGGCAACCCCATGCCACAGCCCCTATATGGCCTTTCCAGGGCATAAAATGGAGCTGCAAAAATTGGCTCCTTTTTGCACCCTGGAAGGGACGCAATACTTGCAGCACCATGGCATCATGGGGCTCCTTCGATGCTGCATTATGTAGATGCAGTGCCAGAGGAGTGCTGTGATGCTGCGTGCCGTGCTGTGTGGTGCAGCACGTGGCATCATGCCACCCTGGGGGCAGGGCCAGGGTGTGCGTCATATGGACATTAACTCCACCCCAACCCAGCCTTTAAGGCCAGTCTGCACAGGGCCTAAGACTCCAGGAAAATCATGCTAGGTGACCTAGATTCCATTTCCTAGATTCTAGAATAAACAGTGCTAGGGTAGATGGACAGGCAGTCTAATCTCTTATAAAATACATACCTGGGTTATGGCATATCTTATTTCTAAAAAATGTCCACTGTGCTGAGCTTACAAGTTTATTTTAAGACATGTCGTGTGGGAAGTGGTGAAGAAATTCATTGACTTTATATTTCCATAGAGAGAGAAAATGTTCCACACTTCATAAGTCTGCCAGCAGAATGGAGTAAATTGATGATGATGATGATGATGATGACGACGACGACGATAACGATGACGACGACTTCTCTTGAGGCTAAAGTCATTGTTATAGTTATCTATCACCATTGGCTTGAGGGGGCAGTGCTATTTGCACTTTCAGACATGGAAATGTCTCAAAATGTCTCCATCAGTGCAAAAACTCAAAATGTAACATTACACGTGCATTACAGTACCAGTAGCCTGGTACACTTCTATCAGTGTTTAGGCTCAAGATTTGACATGCTTAAATTTTAAAATGCAACTTATCTTGGCTTATCTGGGATGCAATCACATACATTTAGCTAATACTGAAAAGCTTGGCTTAATCTAGGCCTAAGAATTTTATAATGCATAAACAATCTTTTTAAAAAAGCAGGATACTATTATGCAGCTTCTAGATGATTTAAGTCATATCTTTCCTTTACCCTCCTCCTCTCCTGCCTTGCTTTCTTCCTTGTTAGCTATTTAAATCAGCAGTTTTAAAGCTCCAGTTCACCAAAAAATGCTAATGTTCATTGCTCTTCCTTTGTAATTCAAATTGCTCCATGCAGACTCCAGCATGCATTGAAAGAGAAGAATCAAAGCTAGCCAATTGGAATGCTGGAGGTCACAGATGCTCTACAATTTTATTTTGTTTTTAAAGCATTGATGGAGGAGATGTGGCAAGGAAAACCAGTTTGGCTAGTCCAAATTTTGCTGATCTGTCCCCTTTGGTTTTGGCTAGGTTGGCCCATATCGCTCTATGTCTGCAAGAGTTTTGTCTCACCCCCCCCACCCGCCTGCCCTCTCTCCGCCCTGCTTTCCAACATGGTCAGAGAAGCAGCACTCCGTCACCTGGAGTGAAGGCTGACAGGAATGAACATGGGCAGGAAGCAGCGTGACACACACATTGCCATGCATGACTGACCAAGAGCCATCAACAGCAATTAAACATTGCGAGCTCGGGATCTTTTTGGACAGGTTCAAGTTTGCTGGCACTGCTGTGATTAGATGTTTTGCACGGCTTCCCTTGTAGTCAGTATATGACATGTTCCTTCTCGCTTGCTCTTTTCTGATGTGTGTCCGTGTGCATCTGTGCATCTTGCTTTGCCCTAGCCTGAGCACATCTTTGATGCAATCCTTGGGACTTTGTCATCGGGTAATTGTGAATGCCATTGGTGGGGAAGATTACAACCAGATAAGAATTTCAAAGCCTCAACCAGCAATGTTTGCCTCATGCTTAATCAAAATGGCTCAACAAATCTTAGATTATTTTCACTGGAGCCATGAAGAACTGCCTTGGAGTATATGTTATGCTGTTTGGACATTGCAACTTATATCAATGTTGTTAATGTAGAAGAGAAGCTGAATGTTCTTCTTCTTTTTCTTTTCTTTTTCTTTTCTTTTCAATATATTCACATTAAAACTAGAAAAGTAAAAATTAGAGTTGGAGTTATAAAAGGTGTAATAGATATTCTCTATTCATTTCCGGGTTGAAAAATGGGCTTCCTTACTGCTGCGAAGACCCTGTCAATAATAATAGCAGAACACCAAGAATTTTGTGCAATTTTCTACATTAGTCAAACTTCTTGTAATGTTCCAGAAGATTTTTCTGTGCAGAGAAACATGTTTTTTAACACAAAAATGATTTTTCTATACAGAAAACTACAGAGAAAGTTACAGTAATTATATTTATTTGTCCTTGCATGTGAGGAAGAAGTAATGGAGGATTTACATCCCTAAACTATGATGTATTACACCAGAGAAAGTTCTCTACTCCTTTTTACAGCCCAGTGTTATGATGTACTTGGCAAAGAATGATGAGTCAAAACACAAATGCACCGAGCTCTTATATGAGAACACCAACAGCTTTAGTACGAAGAACAAATGCTTACACCTTTAACAGTCTCCTCTTAAACCAAACAGCAAATATTATAAGTACTATATGGGAAATATCCAAGTAGAATACAATATTTATGTTATAGTAGATGCATGTTATAGTAGTAAGTAGATACAATAGTCATGTTACAGTCTCAGGAAGCTTGGGGTTCCGGTGGGTTTTAAAAGTGTTAATGGCGAAGACATTGGAAAGAAAACTAGTTTCAGGATAGTGGTAAGTTGCTTCAGGATTGAATCAACAGAGGACAAAATCTAGGTTTCCATATCTAAGTACATAACTAAGTATTGAAAAGACCAGATAATACATAACTCCTTGGAGATCATAACATCTTGATGAAGAAGAGGCAGGGGTCATTTGTCTGAATTTACCTTTGCATTAGAAGTCCAATATGCTTGACCAATGTGCAAGATGTAAAGGGATTAATTGATACCCAAGTATACAATTGGCCCTCCGTATCCATGCATTCAACCATCTATAGCTTAAAACACACACACACACACACACACACACACTCCAAAAAGTAAATCTTGATTTCACCATTATATATAAGGAACATTTTACTATGCCATTGTATCTAATGGGAATTCAGCATCCATGGATTTTGCTATCCACAGCTGGAACCAAACCCCATCAGATAGCAATAGCAGCTTCATTTATATACTGCTTCATACCACCTAAGTATTTTCTAAGCAGTTTACCACTGTAAGCTAATTACCCCCAACAAGCTGGGTACTCTTTTAGCAATCTTGGAAGGATGCAAGCCTGAGTCAAGTCTGAGCCCTTGACTGGTACTGAACTTGCAAAGTTATGATTTGTGAGTGAGTGGCTGCAGTACAGGTATTTAACCACTGCACACCAAGGGCACACTGTATTTAAATAAATATTTTCAGATACCTATGCATACATATATACAACTCATTCCTTCACATTTGCTGGGGTTAGGGGTCCAGGACCCCCATGACAGTGGAAAAATCACAAATAACAAAAACACTATGTTTTTACCTGAGACAACACCTCTTTAGGAATCTCTAGGTCCTCCAGTGCAACTTTGTGGTCAACATCTGCCAGAATTCTGCTGGAGTAGCTACAAATACCTAGTGAAGTGTTCCCTATAGGAATCTCTAGGTCCTTCAATGTGACTTTTGGTTAAAGTTGACCTTAGAGTTGTGCTGGATGACCTAGATATTTCTAGAGAGAACATATTAATAAAAGCCATCAATAATCAAATCCGCAAAAGTCAAAGCCACAAATGTGGAGGGGTGAGTGTACATACCTATTTATGACAACCCATAGCATTGTTTTTTGTGGAGCTTTCGGGCTATGTGGCCATGTTCTAGAAGAGTTCCTTTCTGACGTTTCGCCAGCATCTGTGGCTGGCATCTTCATTTTGTGGAGCCTTCTCTGAAGATGCCAGCCACAGATGCTGGCAAAATGTCAGAAAGGAGCTCTTCTAGAACATGGCCACATAGCCTGAAAGCTCCATAAAAAAACTATGGATGCCGGCCATGAAAACCTTTGACTACCCATAGCATTGTCAGTGCTATGAGTAGGCATAACCTGAACAGATACGGCTGAGAAAGGCTCCTCTGGAGCTGATGACAGTCATTGTAGAAAGAGGATAGCTGTGCATCTATGGACATCTATGTATACACTTTACCTATGAAATTTAACATTTTAGGAAAGTCAGTTATCATGTAATCTTGTTCACTAGAGCCAGAATGAAAACAAAACTCTTTTTTTTCCTCCTTGGTGGGTGAGACAGTGAAAGACTTCACAGCATATTTACACGAAGCATTCACATGTATGAAACCAAATTTTATGCAACCTTTTTAATTTAAAAAAAAATTACACAAATTAAACTTGCTGCTGCCTTGCTGAGTGAATTTGAAAAAGCTTTACCATTGGTTGGGTTGTTTGTATCTTTTTGATCTTTAAGCCTGCTCTTCTGTGCTTGCACTGTGTATGGTTTGTCTGACAAATGGGGGAAAGAGACTAGTTTTGTGCAGAGAGTTCTTGTGCAAATTCTGGGGGAAATGACAGGGAAAATGGGCTTGTCATTTCACACCAGCTCAGGAAGTGAAAAACTTCACAATGGTTGCCTATTTTTGACAGGGTGTCTTGCTATGCCAAGGATGAAGTCTCATCATGGGAGACTGTTCCCAAACATGCTTCTTGCAAATATTCAAAGATAGAGACAGACAGACCAACTGTGTATACATGCCTTCAAGTCATCTATGGACTTATGGTGACCCCATGAATTTCTTACCATTTTTTGAGGTACAGAATACTCAGAGGTGGTTTTGCCAGTTCCTCTGAAACCTAGCCTATATCACTTGCTATGATGGTAGTCTCCCATCCAAGTACTAACCAAAGCTGACCCTGCTTAGCTTTCAAGATTAGACAGGAACTGGTGCCTTTAGGGTATTTTGGCACAGGGAGTCGGAGACAGAGAGAGGGAAGGAGGCATATCTAAGAGGTGAAGTTCTCAAGGTCTCAAGGGACCGGTACAGACGACCCAAAAGGGCCATCCACGGGGCATGAGTAGGGCTGGGTAGTGCTCAGCATCTGCACGCTCCCTAGCCCTAGTGCATATGGACGGCACCATGTTTGCATTGGACTGTCCATACACGTGCACGCCGATGACGTCATGGTGCGTGCTGTGTTCAGATGCCACGATACGAGCCTGACGGTCATCGTGCCGCAGGAAGATGCCTATGGAGCCCTTCTGCGGTACTTGACTCATGCCAAGGAGGCCAAGAGGAAAGGATCCGCAGTAGGGGCCCCTTTCTCCCCTTGGGAGCGCTGCCTATGGTGGGGTGCAGTGGATGCCCAGGGCACCCACTGCATGCCACTTCAGGCCACAGAGAAGCAGCACGGAGAAGCAATGGTGGGTGGCTGGGGATGGGATTCTTGAGACATTTTAACTGTAATTGTTTTTAATCTGTTGTACCCTGCCCCAAATATTTCGACAGAGGGACGGGTAAGAAATAGAAATTATTATTAATTTGCTGTGTCTCTGTGGCCTGGAGAAGTGGCGGATTGGGGCCTCAAGGGCTGCCGGGAAGGCAGCCCTGGCCCCAGCCTGGTGCTTCTCTGGGCGCCTACAGACCACCCCTTTTGTGCGGTCTATAAAGCCCCATTGTTTTTTTTAAATAAAAAAAGCTACTTTCACATTTTAAACCAAAAATGATAAATGTTAGCTGCTTCCTCTCATGATGAGTAATATTTAGCTCATTATTTAATAACAATGGTTATATGTTATTTGGGCAGAATGGTGGTGGTGGGGCTTGTAATCAAAATTCCTCAATAAAAAAGAGTAATTTTTAAAAAATTGCTCAAAATATTTGACAATAAAGCATTAGTAGTGAGTAATATGTTATCTGTAAAAGGAAATAATGAGTAGCCAGAATAGTTTGAGCACTGAACTATGTCCCTGGAGACTCAGATTCAAATGCCTCCTGGGCCATGTAATCCCACTGGCTGAACTTGGGCAAATCACACTCTCTCACCCTCAGAGGATAGCAATGGCAAACCCCCTCTGAAGAAACATTCCTAGGTTGCAGTCACAGTGGAATCCGGGTTATTTTTATCGTGATCACACTCAGTGCAGTTTGGGGAGGGCATGAAAACACCCACTTAACCCAATGCATAAGTGTAGGTTGCCCAAGGCCAGCAGAAGAATTAATTCAGAGGCAAGAACTAGGAGACTTCCTTTTCAAATTTCAATCTAGTAATATATCCTAGTGCTCCTCCAAAATGAAACCTGCAATCAAAATTGCTTTATAAACTGTGGACAACATAGCACTGCATTGTACTCTCCATTTTCACTTTTAAGTTTTAACATAGTGGAAGGTATGAATTAAACAAAAAGTGGTGTTGGGAGCTTTCTCTAGATTTACAAAGCCTGAAGATGAAGACATGTGATGAGCTCATGTTAGTTCTGTTGCCCTGAGCAGTTCCCTTTTTTATCACAACAGTTCAGTTCTTTAATTCACTAATATATCCACTTGATGTCACTATCACTGCCCAGCAGAACAGCGTGCCAAAGGGTCAATGCTTTCTATACCAGTCAGTTTGCTGGACAGCAACCCATCTCCAAGAAGACTGGCATTTGGACACTATCTTACTGCTGCCCATTTTGTTCTTTTGGCTGCACTTTGCTCTTCTGCTACTTTTGTTTTACTGGAAAGAACAGTGTATTTCCCAATACTACAGATTATCAAGCTCTCCTGAAAACTGTCAGATGCCATGCTTTCATTGCAAACACACAAAGATAGAGTTGCTGGGCATGGGTGGGGTGTGGGCAAAAGGTACAAGATTTCTAACTGGACAGTATGACTATAAAGAACAGAATAGCACAAACTTAATGAACCAGTGAAACCACCTATTCTGCCCATTAGCACTTGGTTATGATTGGGTCTGAAAGCAGGAAAAGTGAAAGGGAAAAGTGATGGAATGACCAATTCAGATGGTACAGGCCATGTTATATTCTCCAAATTTAATTTCAGATTTAATTTGCACTGTAGAAATAATGCCGTTTGACAACACTTTAACTGCCATGGCTCAATGAGATAGCATTCTGGGATTTGTAGTTTGTAGTTAGGGCTAGGAAATTCTGGGAACTGTAGTTTGCTGTGTCTCTGACAGTTAAGGCTAAATATCTCACAAAACTACAAATTCTATAATTGAGCCATGGCAGTCAAAGTGGTGTTGAACTACATTATTTCTGCAGTGCAAATCAGATCATAATAAATAAACTCATGGAGGCAGGTATGCAAAAACCTTCTCCACGAGGAAAGAGATTCTGCAGCATGGCCAGGCCTACCATTAGGCAAGACAAGGCAGTTTCCTCAGCCCACAGATTTGGGGGGTCATGAAAGGGAAGCAAACTGTTTGTTTTGTTATTATTTCATTTTATTTTGTCAGGGATGGGAAAGGTTGTGTATGGAATTTTCTGTCTCATGTCAAAAATAATTTGACTGGCTTTGAACACTGTGTAGCAATGCAAGGAGTTGGGGGACACATTTGCCACTCCAGGAAACGAGTATCTTAGAATAGCCCTTTTTTGCAAAGAGCGTGCATTCAGAAATAGGACCTTCACTTCCAGAGCATTAAATGATACATTTAGGAATTCTACCATACTCTAACACTTTATGATTTAGCAGGCAGCTGGCCTCTTGTTTTGATTTACCCGAATTTAAGTCTGAGGTTCTTACTCTGCCATTAAATAGACTGTGGATGTTTGACTCCATTTTATCTGTCATGGCTTCATCCTATGGAATCCCAAGATTTATAGTTTGTTGTGACCCCAGAGCTCTCTAACAGAGAAGGTGAAATAACTCACAAAGCTACAAATTCCAGAATTCCATAGCATTCAGCCATGACAGTTAAAGCAGTGTCAAACTGCACTAATTCTGCACTGTAGATGCAACCTGAGACAACTGCTCCAGGCAGCATATTTTAGGTGCAATAAAAGTGGAGAAAGATGCACATTATTTTAATTGTTTTGATTTTATTTTTATTTTCAGGTCCGAGAGGCTGTCCCTCTGGAACAAAAATAGCTTGAGCCAGCTTGCTGCTAAGGAGGTCTTTAAGCAGAGGCTGGATGGCCATCTGTCAGGGATGCTCTGAGTGGGAGTTCCTGCATGGCAGGGGGTTGGACTGGATGGCCCGTGTGGTCACTTCCAACTCTATGATTCTATGATTCGATGATTCTATTCTATGATTCTACTGTACCAGTAATCAGAGTCACCATAGCACCTTGGAGTAGTTTGTTTACTCTCATACCTACACGGTCATTCCTTACCATTAGCTAGGCTATGCCTTACCATTAGCTATGTTGTCTAGGGCTCCTGAGACTTGAAGACCAACAATATCTGGTGGTTTGCATGAATAGAATGCCTGTGTTTGGTTTTATTTTAATTTTCAGATCCTGATTTAATGTTACAGGAAAATAAGCTGAGAATGCCATGTAGTAAAAGCATGTAAAACTTGAGAGAACTTAGCAGAAAGGACTATTGAAATGAATTGAGGGGTGTCCCCCACTTAGCATTTTGCCAAGTCTCCATCAAGCTAAAGTTTCATCAGTAGCCAAAAGGCAGCGCTTAACTTCTTTAAGCCTGGATTTAAACAATTATCCACAATGAAACAAAGCTATTCTATGTGGCCTGTTTTTCTGCCAAAACCCATTGGCTGGGATTAAGTGCTTTGTGGACAGATGTAGTCTTCTTGAAGGGGCCTTGATCCTTTCACTGCTGTCTTCTTGCTGCTTGGGTAATAAACACTTTCTGTCACTTCATACTTATCTCTTCAGTGCCACAGCAAAGATCAGATCTGACAAAGCAGAACATGTGTTCCTTAGTCTGGGCATTCTTAGCTTTCTTTCTTATTTATTAAAAAATCTGGTTTTATTTCTTCATAATCTTTTAGCTTTTCTAGTTCTTCACAGAGTTCCAGAATTGAGATCTGTAACTGAACATTAGGAAACAGCTCCTCTGTTTGTGTATTCTGTATAGATATCACCAGAGCTAGAGCTCTGAGTGTCACAGGAAAACTGAATCCAGTTTTCAAAACAGCCTTAATGACAAGACCTAGAAAGAATAGCAAATACAAAACTGCGTGGCTAAAGCAGCCTATCATTCCCATTGCATGCTAAAGATCTGTGTCTCTTATTTTGAAAGGATCTCTTCAGGATTTTCCTCTGGTTTGAAAAGAATTCCCATAAAGAAATGAGAAGGGCTGCCAGGGTGGGGGAGATTATCCAGTCATTTTGAGAATTTCAGAATAATCCAGACACCAACTACTTCCATAGGCAGGGGCTAAATGAAATGAGAAATTGCAGCTGTTTCAGGATCCACTGAAACCCACATTTTGAGTAGAGGCCTACCTCACGTGGAATTCTGTGGCTTCAAAGTTTTCAGGCATGCTGATTCTCCTTTTCTTAAAAACATAATCTCCAGTTTGATGGGGACAATCTTGATTAATCCTCAATCATCCCACAAGTGCAAAAGTAGTTTGCACTCAACTCAGCAGGGAAAAGGAGATCAGAGGTGGGATCTTGCCCTTCCCAGTAAGCTTAGTCAAAAGCAAACTATTGCAGTCTCTCCTAACTTGTGTGTTCTTTCTCACTGGTAAATTTTGGTGTTTTGACCACACTCTGATGTTGTTTGGTCACACAAGTTTTGGGTTTTATCTGTGGGATGTTAAAGGGTACATTGAGATTGTGAGACAGTTCTGCTGATTTTTGTTGACCATTTAAAATAGACATTTAATATTTAAAATAAAAATATTGAAAATAATAAAAAATAATAATTAATGTTAAAATTAAAAATTAAATAATGCTAAAAGAAAATGCATACTTTACATCACAGCTGAGCTATGTGGCTGTTTTGTCCAGCAAAGGTAGGTATTTACATTGCAGGTCTCTCAAGTTTATATGAGATGACTATTAGGTCCCTCTGCTTCCCAATCTCCTTTTTTCATCACATGCAAGCCAATAGAGACCTTTGCATATGAGCTGCATTTACAGGAAAATAATTATTGTTGTTGTTAACTGCCCTCATTTCAATTTCAATTTCAATTTCAGCTCATGGCAACCCTGCAGATGAGGCATCTCCAAGACCCCCTGTCCTACACCACGACATCCTGCAGGTTCCGCAGACACAGGCCCATGGCCTTTCTGATTGAATCCAATCATCTGGCATGTGTCTTCCTCTCTTTCTACTACCCTCTACCTTTGCTTGCATCATTTTCTTTTCCAATTGTTCATGCTTTCTCATGATGTGGCCAAAGTGTGATAGCCTCAATTTAGTCATCCTGACTTGGGTTTAATCTGATCTATAATCCATCTGATGATTTCCTTGGTCATCCATGATGTTCTGAGCACTCTTCTCAAATTATTTATTTTCTTCTTATCCACTTTTTTCAATCTCCAGCTCTCACATCCATACATAGTGATGGGGAATACAACAGTTTGAACAATCCTCACTTTGGGATTCAGAGTTATAACCTTACACTTTAGGATCCTGTGCAGTTCCTTCATAAGTACCCTTTCCTTTCCTATTTTTCTTCTAATTTATGAACTGCAGTCTCTGTTTTGATCAATATTTGAAACAAGTTATGAAAACTCATTTCAATTTCCTTGTTATCTATAGGGCTTTCTAGGTTGGCAGGAAAGTGTGACATGAAGTTGCCTTTTCCTTAATGCTTAGCAGCTGCACCACAGCCTTTAGATGGAGCTGCGCTGTTCTGCAGTTTTTAAAAAAGAAGCTGGGAAAACCAGCACCTTTTTAAAGGTGCTTCTTCTCCCCTAAAACGCAAAAAAAGCGCACTTTCCCTTTTTCTCATCTAAAGGCTAGAGTTTCATGCAGCCATGAACACACTTCTTTTTGCCAATCTAGAAAACTCCAATGATAACTTTTTGCAGAACTGTGGTCATTATTTTTGTTTTCTCACTATTCAGCATTAATCCTAACATGACACTTTCCTCCTTGACTTTCTTCAGTAATTGCTTCAGGACTTTGTTGATTTCTGATAGTAGTATTGTGTCATCTCCATATCTTAGGTTGTTAATGTTCCTTCCTCCCATCTAATCTCTTCCTGCCTCAGAGTCTAAGCCTGCTCTGTGTATGATATTTTATGCATACAGGTTGAACAGGTAGGGTGATAGAATGTAGTCTTGTCTGACCCCTTTGCCAACTGTTTCTCCACATTCAGTTCTGATGGCAGCATTTTATCCTGAACACAGGTTACACATCAGGACAATTAGATGTAGCGGGACTCCTAGTTCTTTGACAGCATCCCATAGCTTTTTGTGGTCTATGAAGTCAAAGGTTTTGCTATAATCAATAAAGCACATGTAAATTCTTCTTTGGAATTCTCTGGTGCTCTCCATTATCCATCATATGTTTACTATGTGGTCACTAGTGCCTCTTCCTTTCCTGAATCCAGCTTGCATCACTGGAATTTTTCACTCCATATATGGTAGGAATCTGTGCTGCAGAATTTTGAATATGATTTTGCTTGTGACGGAAATTAGTGCAATGGTCCTGTAGTTACTGCAATCTTTGTGTCTCCTTTTTTGTACACATGAATGTACTGATCTCCTCCAATCTGTGGGCCATTGTTTTCTTTTCAAAAATTGGTGGCGGTGGAGCAAGCCCAATCACCAGCAAGGACTCTGCTATCCTAAGGGTCTTCTACCACTGGTGGACAGCCTTTCTGTGGAGTGTAGCTCTATTCCTTTTATACAAGTCAGTGTAAATACCACTCCATTTATTTGCTGGGGCAAATTCTCCCACACATACATTCTCTCTCTCTTAGTTCCTCTTTTTTTCTTTCTATGAGTGTGGCCAGGCTATTTGAAGGAACATCTCTCTATAAATGAGTTAGTTCAACTAAGATCCTCAGGAGAGGTGTTTGTCAGGTTTATTTGGTGGAAACAAGGGAGAAAGCCTTCTTCATGGTTTCTTCCATGCTTTGGAACTCCTTTATCTAGGTAGGCTAGGATGGCTCCTTCCTTGTTCTCCTCCTCCTGGCAAGTAAAATCTTTCATATTGCATCAGGCTTAATATATGCTGTGCTATTTTGTAGATTGTTCATATGGTCTTCTAATGAATTTTATATTATTTTTGTAATAACACACATACACACATGTTTTACTGGTGTTTTGTGTTTTTAATCTATAATGGTTTTAATAATTTGTAAACCACCTTGTACTCCATTATTAGAAGAAAGTTGGGATATAAATTTATTATTATTATTATTATTATTAGCATTTATTTATAGGTTGCTGTAAGATTTGCACAGTACTTTACACAGCAGGAATCAAAATAGAGTAAAACAGCAACAATAAAAAATTAAATACCTGCCATATGGTGTTCAATAAACATCAACAGACAAAATTAAAACAACTCTAAAATAATACAACGTATATAAGGAGTACATAAGCATCGTAAGAAACCAGAAATTAGTAGTATGGAATGTCTTCCTGAACAAATCCATCTTCAATTTGGTCTTAAAATTGGCCAGGGAAGTGACAGTTCTTAACTGAGTGGGGATGAGGTTCCAATCATGGAGAGCAGCATGGGAGAAGCGGTGAATTCGAGCAGGGGAGGAGCAGAACCTTGGTTGAGTCAGGAGACCAGTGTCAGATAAAATCCCCCACTTCCTCTTGGAGTACCATGATAGTGTAAATATAGCTGTGGAAGTGGTTGTACTTTTTAAGAGGTCATGTAAGTGCAGTTTCTAGTGCAACTGGTTATTTTGCAAGCATACATATAGCCCTTTCTCTTACTTAGTCGATAGTGAGCTAATTGATACTTGTGCAAAGGGTAAAACTCAAGCTCTTTTAGTTATACAACTGTGAAATTCGGTGTACCTATCCTGCTGCATATTTATGTCGATAAGGTCTTGGCCCATGTGTACTCTTAAACATCTCTTCTCCAGGCTACATATAGCCAGCACCGTATTTAGTTGCTCCTCATAGGGTATGGTTTTCCCACCTTTACTATTTTGGATGCCCTCCTTGCCTGCTCCTGCTTTTTCTGCTGTGTTTCTGCTCTTTTTTCCCATGTTAGGAATGGACAAATCTGTCAATTTTAGTTACTTCACTTTGTTCAGCTGTAATTTTCAATCATTCCAAAGACATTCTTAAGAATTTTTTTTAAAAAGTTTGCATGAACCTGTAATCATATTTGTTTAAAACATAATCATTTCTGATTTATTATTTTTTTTACTAATCTCCATATTTTTGTACAATTATATACACCTGGTTTTCTGCTATAACTGGGTTAACAGAACATTACCATTTGTCCATTTTACTTCTAGCCTCAGGGATTCTATGCCTGTTAAAACATTCAAGTTCTGGATTCTGATATAACCTCCTGTTACCTTGATGAGTGCCTTTCTCCCCCTTAGTGGTTGCTTTCTTTTTCTGAAATAGAAAGGAAGTATAGCATGGATACCTAAATAATCTTATATGGCTGGTTTTGACCTACAGTCTTCCTTGATCTACTTTTGAATCCCATGTGAGCTTTACTGTGAATTTTGGTATTTTGTGTTGTAGAACTTTGAACCAGACTGATTTCACTTCACATCTTTTCTGAACACAGATCCATGAATCCACCTTCACTGAGACAAAAAAACTAAAGTAGATTTTACCCTGGGAGATTTGAGATTGGCATTCTGCTTCTTCTTCTTCTTTTTTTTTTAATGGTTTAAAAATGTGGAGCTGGTGAATAAAGCACATCCTTGATCTAAATTGCACTCTATCTGAAGCTATTTGTCATCAGGGAAATGTACTACTATTTGCAGAATACCATTATTCCTCCTTCCCACAATTCCCATTATTTTTAGGAAAATTTCGTAGGGAAACACTATTAAGCCCCTTCTTCCTAGTGTCATAGTCTCAATTTGATTGGGGCCTTTGTCCATTGGAAAGATCTACTTTTCCTCTTATAGTAAAACTCTAATATTACTGAGGGTCATACTAGCCTTAGATTCATTCCCTATGGCTAGTAAGGGTGGGAATATAGAATAGACTTGCAATTCTATTATATTGACACAAGACATATAGATTTTGTTTGGGTTAAGAAAAATGCATGTTTGGGTTTGCTTAAAGTATGATTCCCACCCCCATCCCTCTGCTTTTTCTTTGCCTTCTCCATTTCAGCATTCCTGGCTTTCCTTTGTTTTGTGGCTGTGTGAAGAAATATAATGTCCGAACTGGTGGGCTGCAATAAATAATACATCCTGGCTTTAGGTTAGCTTGGAAGTATTTGCAAGTTTCCAATAAATCTTGTGTGTTTCTATCCTATTGTTGCATATGCACAACAGAGAATTTCTCTGCTATGAGTTTTTAAAATTATTATTAAAAGCATAGTGACTGTGGTCCATGCTATGTGAAATCATTGTCGAATAAACTGTTTGTACTATAAAGCTCTGCTCCACTCTCTCTCTTTCTTTCTCTTCCTCTTGATAGACAGCAAAACCTGGGGTGTGACAAATGGCACCTGACATCCAGGAAGGAAAATATCCTTAAGAATAAATCCATATCTCCAAACTATCTCTAATTTTAACAGACAGCCTGATTTCATTCTACATCCATATTTGCCACACATCCATAAAGACCAGATCTTATTTGTTCAGCTCCTGTGAATTAGAAGTACTACCAAAACTTTCATTATGAAACTATGATTGTGATCCTCTAATCATTTTTTACAGAACTGTCCTCCTTAATTCAAAATCTGTGTTTTTATTTATGCTTTATCCTCAGGGTTAGATTAAGCTTCTCCCACCTTGAGTTTTGTATTTTGACCTTTAACCATAAAATATTCTTGAGCTCTTTTTGTAGAAATAGATGTTGGGAGCAGAGGATAAACAAATAAGATGCTTTCACAATGCACTAGGCAATCTATATTACTGGGTGGCAGAGAAATAAGTGGTGTCACTTTGCACATTTAGCATGATCAAAATGGGATGAGATGGTTAGGAAATGAGGACACTTCCCTGCGATAGGTATGGGAACCAACCATGTTGGTGGATCAAAAAGTTTTCAGGACAAATGGTGTGAAGAATGTAATGATAACAATAAATTCAATTGTCCTTAAAAAATCTCCTTCTTAATATCCTCATGCAAATACCCAGTGGTTGGGACAGAGCCAATAGCAGATGGCAATTTTAAGAGGTCATCATTGGATAAACTGGATTTAAGCTCCTATATGGTAAGGAGGAGTGTTGAGGACTAAGCAGGTAGTAGTTAAAGAGGAAGCTGATTGTCACAAGAGCACAGGCACTTTGTACCTTGTTCAAAACTGTCTGTTGAAAGAAATGGATGTTATGATAAACACAGGGTTGCTGCTGATAATGGCAGTTCCATATTGAATTCTTCTCCATAGCAGGTTATACAATTGGACACCAATCGTGTGCAGCAGAGAAGAAAAATAATATTCAACCCTATAGGTGAGTTTTACTGCCTAGACAGAATGGGAAAAACATGACAGAGAAAAATGACTTAGAGTTGCAGTTTCAGTGGGAGCCCCATATCTATTGGTATGTAGTGTCAACCTTCTTCTCAGTCCCACCTTCACCAGCACATCTGGTAGTACACAGGAGAGAGCCTTCTCAGTGGCTGCTCCCAGACTAAAAAATTCCCTGCCATGGGAAACTACTCATGGACTGACCCCTTCTCTTCTCTGTTTCAGGTGAAGACTTTACCCAGACCTTTGCTGACTGTCTGCAAAAAATGTCTTTTAACTGGGATATATTCTATTTGTACTGCTATTATTTTTATCATCAGGATTATATTATAAAACATTGCTTTAAATTCATGTTTTTGATGTGATTGTTTTTTAAAACTTTTATACTACCGTATATACTCGACTATAAGTTGAGAATTTTTTGCCCCTAAATGGCCTCCAAAATCCTAGGTAGACTTATCCATGGGGCAATCGGTCCTTTGACCAAGTGTCTCTCCAGCCAGGCTACCTCTGCAAGGGACACCCAGCTAGGAAGATGCTGGGAAGGGTGACCGATCGCCCTGCAGCCTCTCCCTGGTCGGGCTCCCTCGGAAGGGAAAAGCCCAGCAAGGGAGATGCTGAGGATCGAGTGCCCAAAAGCCTCTCAGGGCAATCGCGTGCCCAAAAGCCTCTCAGCCGGGCTCTTTCCCCACAGAAGGGACCCAGTTAGGAGAGGCTTTTGGGCATGTGATCGCCCTCCTCAGCATCTCCCTTGCTGGGCTTTTCCCTTCGGAGGGACCCCAACTAGGGAGAGGCTTTTGGGCGTGTGATCGTCCTCATCACCTCAGCTAGGCTGCTTCTATGGGGAAAGAGCCCGGCTGAGGAGACACTGAGGAGAGTGATCGTGAACCCAAAAGCCCCATCTCGCTGGGCCCCTTCCCTTTTGTGGGGAAAGAGCCCAACTGAGAGGCTTTTGGGCTCACGATCACCCTCCTTAGTGTCTCCTCAGCTGGGTTCTTTTCCCAGAGAAGGAGCCTGGCTGAGGAGAAGGAGTCTGGCTGAGGGTGCGTGATCACCCTGCAGCCTCTCTTTGGCCAGGTTCCCTCTGAAGGGAAAAGCCCAGTGAGGGAGATGCCTCCTCAGTGTCTTCCTCACTGGGCTTTTCCCTTCAGAGGGAGCCCAGCCAGGGAGAGGCTGCAGGACGATCACACGCCCTCCTCGGTGTCTCCACAGCCAGGCTCTTTCCCCACAGAAGGAGCCTGGCTGAGGAGGCCCTGAGGAAGGCGATTGTGCACCAAAAAGCCTCTCCTGGTCAGGCTCCCTCCGAAGGGAAAAGGGATGAGAGGCATTTGGGTGCGCGTGATTGCCCTCCTCAGCATCTCCTCAGCCAGGCTCCTTCTGTGGGGAAACAAGGGAGATGCTGAAGAGGGCATGCAATCATTGTGCAGCCTCTCCTCAGCTGGGCTCCCCCCTCAAGTCTGACCCTTGACCTATCCATGGGTCATATAAAAGCCCACATTTTTGGCCCCAAAAGTTGACCTTGATTATATACACGAGGTCAACTTATACACGAGTATATACAGTATTCACAGTTATACCTTGCTATATTTTAACACAGTTTTGTGAGCTGACTTGGGTTCCATGTTTAGAGAAAGGTGATATATAAATTAAACAAATTAAATAAATAATAAATAACTTGTGAGCTACCAGATGTTTGTGGACTGAAGCTCCCATCATCCCTAGTTAATGCAGCTAATGGTAAGGGATGATGGGAGCTGACATCCAGTAGTGTCTGGAGGCCCACCTCTTATCTAATCCAATGCACATTGTTATGGATAAAATTATTTTTTTAAAAAAAAAATACACTGTAATCCACCTTGAGTTCTTAAGACTAGGACCAGGTAGGAAAGTTTAAAATATTTTTTTAAAAAAAGTTTTCAAGATTTTTCCTCATTTGAATGTGTAGCTAAACATTCAAGCAGTCTTTGCCAAGATTTAAAGATTAAAAGATTCATTTTAATTTTATTCACAGAAACCAATAAATGTTTGTCTAGAATTTAAAAGTATTTGACCAAGTGAGGATAGATCAAGAGCCATAGATTTCTGCTTGGCAAAATATGTCAATGGTTTGCAAACATAAATGTATCAGACTGGGTGTCTGAGAGGTGGGTCAGAAGTTAACAGGATTTTGCCCTACTATGAAAACTTAAGCTGCAGATCGGAAAGTGTTTATGTGATATCACAGTTTGAATGGCAACTGTCAATAGGAGTTGGAGGGAGGTGAGGTCAGTATAGATTTTTTTTCCAAAGGCTGCCTGTCTGCTATAGCCTGTCATGAGATAGTTGTCATTTTCAAATCACCCCGCACATTCAGCAAATCTAATGCAGAAGCAGCAGATGTAACAGCAGCATGGCTGCAAAACCAGGAAAGGAGCAAGTGTGGCAAATTTATTGTTAAAAGGCACCGCTATCACGTTTGATTGTCATACTGTTCCAATGAGTAACAAGTTCAGGACAAAGGTTAGGTTTTATAGAAAGCCCCCTTTGCCATACTTTTTAAATATTTTGTAAATTTATGAACTAGAAATCAGTTCTTTCAAGAGTATGTTAATTGAACACCACAATGTATTTTATGCTTCCTTTAATGGACATAAAATTACTTTTGTTTAAAAGGACTTCATTGTACCGTATTATACATTTTTCATACGATGTGGTGGTGGTGGGAAATCAATTATTTTAAAAGTTCGATTCATCTGGCAGCTCATTTAAGTGAATTCTGGCTGTGTTAAATGATCATCAGTATTTTTTTTTCTTTAAATATCATCTCCATGAAAAAAATAATGTCATGGACAAAAAATGAAGTATAATTTGCCGTAGTCTTGATGTATAACATTGATTTTGTTCTCCTTAAACAAGAAAAAGCAACTAAAATGCAGCTATAACATTTTAATTTCTGTTTGGGTGTGCTCCACCATTATTTTTTTCCTTTGACCCATCAAACATAGTAATTCATCAAATGCATTGTGTAGCCATGAGGAAGGAAGAGGATGTACTAAAACAATGAGAACTGAAAGAATCACAGAGTCAAGATATGGACCAGAATCCTCTTGGGGAGTTACAAGTGTGAGACCTAGGGCTCATGCACACCACACTGTGTTTGAGAGATCCACAGGCCCCTGCCTAAACTACTAATTCCAAGATACCATAGGATGGAGCCACAGCAGTTAAAGTCAAATAATAGCACTATAACTGCATAGAGCAAATGGCTCATTAGAATATCACATTTGTTAATATTCGGTATTCATGATCCTTATGTATTCCCTAGTTTCTGCAGCTCCCTAGAATAGGACTTGTTTCTGCAGCTCCCAAGAACGTGACCTGGAGCAATGGACTCAAACTACATGAAAAATCGATTCCATCTCAGCATTAGGAAGAACTTCCTGACAGTAAGAGCTGTTTGACAGTGGAATACATTGCCTCGGAGAGGCTGGATAGCCATCAATTGGAGATGTTTTAATTACGCATTCCTGTGTGACACAGGATTGAATTGATGGCCTTTGTGGCTCTTCCATCTCTATGTTTCTATGATTCTAAGTCTCCCAGCCCCCAGTTACCAGGAAGCAGCCACTGCAATTGATGGGGATCCATTCCCCTGTCACTCAGGAAGCAGCTGACTGATGATCTCACCTCATCTCCTTGTGCTTGTGAACTCTGGTGTGACCCTACTTTTGCCTATTGCAACGGACCTCACTCACAGCAGAGTGTGGGAAAATCAGTCAGCTGCTTCCTGAACAACAAGAGAACAGACCCCCATTGATTGTAGCACCTCCTTCTGGTAAGTGGGGATTGGGGAGTTGGGTTGGTTTGGGTTGAGATGGGATTCGCTGTATAGCTGTGTTTCTGAGATGGTTATTCATTTGTAATTCCCCAACAGGATTTTGGTCATCATTTTTATAGAGTTTAATGTAACAGGTGGAGATTACACTGAATGGGAATTAAGTTTGCAAAAAAATGGTAACAAGAGAGGTGTTTAGGGCATAAAATGGCCTTTGAAAAAATGACATATTAAGTCACGTATGCAAGGTGCCATTGAATGTTGCAATTATCAACATGTGACTATGCAAACACACACCTTTTTTATTTTTTTTTTTGGTACTACAGAGATATGAGACTTTTCACTGGGATTTCAGTAAGATTTCAACTGAAAGGTACTATAAAATAAGCACTACTGAACACAATGGAACTTACTTCCAAATACATGTGCACAGGATTGTGATTCTTATCTTGTTCCTCTTCATACAATTTACTACAATCGTAGAGAATTAATATCCAAAACAATCCCATGATGAATATCATAAATTTTGCAAGAAATACACTTAAAAAACCCTACCTCAACAACTATGATGTTTCATAGAAAATAAGAGAGGCTGAAAGTCTGTACAGGTATATGTATTTTCACACAAAATATAAGAGATTATAGCATTAACGCAAGTTGCAAAACTGTATCTTTCAAGAAGATTCACAGAAGATCTTTTCTGTTATCAACAAACAAACAGATTGGTAGAGATTAGAACAGGTTTCAAATAGTTTAGAGGTAGGTAGCTATAGGAGGGAGGAAATCTTAATGCATTTCCATGGATATTAAAGAGTATTCACAAATGGAGCATGAAAAACATAAGAACTAAACTTACCTGTTCTACATTAGCTGAATTTCAGCTGGAGCATAAGTTATACTTCCACCTGGCTATGCATGAAATGAAGCTCCTCTTTTCTGAGAGCAGTAAAATATAAGAATTCACCATTTAAGAATAGCTTTTGGCTTAAACTAGAATTCTTGTTTTGTATTTTTTCTATTCCTCCCATTGAATCATATCAGAACTGGTACCTGTCTCTGTTATTTTATTAGTATAAAATAAATATCCTATACAGTCTCCTGCAGGAAATGCACCCCTCAAAACTAAAAATATAAAGAAGACAAATGTTGCTAGGTCAGACTGTCTTAAAACAAGACTTTTCAAAGCTGCAGCTGATCAACTTACTTCTCAGATATGGGAATTGCTACCAGCTACTAGCCCACAACTAGAATAATATGAAAATCTTTCATATCAATGAAAGCATCAAAGAAATTATTCTATACCAAGATGAAAATAAACACTCACTGAAACAAAAGGATAATTGGTTTTAGAAAGCAATTTTTTATCATTATAGAGATGATCAATACTATGAAATTCTACTCTAGTTATTAATGACCACTAACCTGAGCCCTCTTCATGTACGTGGCCATTTAAGAGATTAGTTTTCTAAAACTTAGTTGCAAAAGACTTGAGTGGAACTTTTCAGCTTGTATGGAATTGGAGTTGAGGGACAATCTTTGGCTCACCAAAAATTTCAAGTCTCATGTCTCAAATCTGTTTCACAGAATCAAAGAAAAGAATCATAGAATCAAAAGAAAGGCTATCTAAGTTGCTCTAGCCTACTGCTTGTGCAGTGCAGGACTCCCTGAGAAGTGGGCATTTCAAACTCTGCGTAAGAGCTACTGTTAAAGGATTCTTACTGTAGAGTTGCTAAGAAACTCAGGCCCCAGTGAAATGTTTTGGTCGTGCTCCTTGCTGTTTGTCAGCCGAAGGTCAGTCTGATGGGTGGGAGCCACAGTGGGGAACTGTGGCTAGTCAGAAAGACTAGGGCTTTGGTGGCTGCTTTGGGCTGAGCATGAAAAGGGCTCTTGGCAGCGCATGAAGGGGAGTGATAAGATGGGCTAAAAAAGCCTTTACATGAGATTTCAAAGTTTGTACATCATTATTAATTTCTTTGAAATTCATCAGTTTTACAATGGATATCAAAAACAACAGTCAACACATGATGATACTAAGACAATAAATATATGCAACATAATTACTCTCTGGGCCTCTTCTGGACCACTGGGCTCAATTGGCTACATCTTACTATATGGAAATTCTTCCTAATCTCCTTATCTAATTTGAATTGATTAGCTGAGGTCCAAATGAGGGCTGTCCTTTCCTAATTTCCATCTGCTGGTTTAGATTCTGTCCTCTGGAGCAGCAGAAAATAAGCTTGGACCATCTTGAGCATTGAGAGCCTTTCACATATTGGAAGATGGCTATCATATTAACTTTCAGTCATCTTGTCTCCAGACTGACCGCTTTATCACACTAGGGGGCAAACAGGATTTTAAATGAGAGTTAAACGCGAGTTAAACAGGAAATGCCTATGATAAACATCAGGCATTTCCTGTTTAACTCTTGTTTAACTTTCACTTAAATCCTGTTTGCCCCCTAGTGTAATAAAGCAGTAAGCCTTGTCCCTCAGCCATTCCCTATAGGTTTCCAAATGCTTTGAGCATTTTTCTTGCTCTTTCTTGGACACGGCATGTCAATATTTTAATAAAAGTCCCTTCTGGGTAAAGCAAATTCAAGAAATGCTGAGTGTGATAGAGTGAGTCAGATTTGTCTATACTTACTGTTCAGAGGCAGCGTGGTGTAGTGGTTTGAGTGCTGGACTAGAGAGGTGGTATAATGGACACAGAAAACTTACACAGAGTAAGTTCTCCTATAACATGTGGTTTTACGATGCAAATTGGCAATAACACAATTGGATAAAAGAGGAATACCATTAGTAGAATGTGAACTCTCAGTTGGCTACTGTGTGATTCCATCTTCAGAATTCACAATTGGCTCTTGTCCGCATCTCAGCTGTCAAGCACCTTAGCTGTTCAGTTTGTCAGTCATGTAGATTTGAGAAGTGGGGTGGATGGAAGGAGGGGGAAGCCAGGGGTGAGATTTAAGCTGGGACAGGAGTGAGTGAGATGGATGGAAAGAGGAGATGGGAGTGTTTGCAAGGGATGAAATTTTAACTCAGGAATGAAGTGAAGTGGATAGAAGAAGAGGGCGGGAGCATATGCAAGCAAGGGATGAGATTTTAAGCTGGGACAGGAGTGAGTGAGGTGGATGGAACGAGGGGTGGGAGGTATAAGATATAAACTGGCAGAAGAGTGAGGGAGGGAGAAGGAGAGGGATAGAGCATTTATGCAGCATTTGACTGCTGCACCAAGCCAAGACTTGTCTGTGCTAAAGCATTATTAACTGTCTAAAGTATTACGGATCTCTCTACTTTTCAGGGGGGCTTCAGGGGCTTGGGGGGCTGTACTTTGCCCACCCCTGACATAAAAACTTATTCTCATGTTTTTCAATTGTAAAAGTCATTATTTGTGCTTATACTTAAAATGTATTCATTAAAAGCTGTGGCAAATTAAATAAATAACTATCAATTATATTTTTGAGATCTGCACCTGGGTTTTCTTATTTTTACAGTGTGATTTTCTCAAACATGGACTTCTTAAGGAATGCAACTATTGCATTATAGCAGAAAGTGCTGTACAACAATGAAAGGCAAACTATGAACCTTATTCATAATCCTGCAGATCCCAAACATTTATTGAATAGTACTTGGTTACCTTAAAAGTATACAATTGTAGTGTGCAAATTGAAGAAATTTGCTAGTTTTGGTAAATTCTTCAAAAATGTACTAAAATGATTCCACCCAATTTTGCTGGCTAACTCGAGTATTGAGACTATTCCCAGTGTGGAGGGGACCATGTTATATCCAACTAACACAGAAATGTTGGAGATGAAGAGCAGCTCAGGATGAAAAAAAGATGCTACAGTGGATAAAACCCCAGAGATTTAAGAGTTAAGCATTCAAAGACATAAGCCTGGGTGGATAATTTGTTCCCCATCCATTTAAAACATTAAATCTCAAGTTCTTTCCATCCTGAATAAGAGGTCATTTGGGGTCATTTAGTAAATTCTCATCAAACACAACATAGACCAAAATTTTCACCCAACTCCAACTGACAGAAGCAACATCCAAGTCAACAGGGAAAAATAACTGCATTCCCTTATGACAAAGTTTGTTTATATATTACAGTGGACCCTTCCCCTTTATGGGGGTTTGGTTCCAGGCAGCTTCTCTGTGAGCTCACCACATGTGCCTATGTGCACTTGCCACCATTGAATAATATGGTGTGTGGTGATACACAGGGTGGCCAAATTTGCAGATCATTAACTTGCTGATGTGGTGGGCTACTGTATATTCATTTAATGAATAAAGCAACTGTTCCATATAGTATTGTATTTTTGTCTGTTGAAAACACTCATATTTGTATTTAGGAAAAATGTGGAACCAGGTTAGTTCAGGCCAGCTGAGAATTTACTGCAAAGTATGATTCTGTTCCTTACCAGCCTATGTACAGAGGTGGGGGTGGGGAATCAAGTTATTCAAGCCTCAGTTATGTTAAACGCCTATTACCTCAGGTTATTGAGCATTCCCAAAGTAGCTTCATCTGCATATAATCATTATGTTTATCTTAACTTCTTATTATCCTGATGTTTTGTATTTTCTCTAGGCCATTCAGATAAAAGTGATTGTAGTTATATCACATACACATCAATTGATTGGAGCTACCAATCTATTTTCATGAAAGCATAGCTAAATCTTTCAAAGGATGAGACAGACAGGGCTAGCTACATAACTCAAAGCTGCTGGTTTCTCATGAGAAGGAAAATGTGAAGTTTTCCGTTTGTCTGTTGTTTTTCACCAATGTGTACTGAATTTCTCACGGATCTGCACTCTTTGCATATTTGATAGGCTTAGATGTAAAAAGGCCATGAATTTGGGTTCTTTGGATTCAGTCATTCATATCTGAATATTGATTACTTGAATTAATGCATGCATGTTTGTATGATCTTTGCTTCTGTTTAAAAATAACATCTGTCTCTTATAGTATCAGGTCTTTGTATTTGCTCCTTTTAATGTCACACCTGCAAGATTCTTTATCTGTGCTCCCTCAGCACAAATAATTCTGGGATCAGCACTTTGCTGCTCTCCCATGAAAAGTGATGAGCTACTGCATTGGTCTAGGTCATATGATCTGCCTTGTGCCGTCTTACCCAGACACCAGGAGCTTGGGCATAAAAGCCAATTCTATTTCGGCCACTCTTCACTGAATTCCCTATGCAGATGCTCCACATATTTCACAGCAGAATTAGTAACAGCAATCATTGTGGAGGATGTTCCAACTCGTGGCTGCTCCTCGTACTGGATGATGACAAACTTATTCCATCCATCTGACACCACAAAAAGGCCATGTGTTGGGAATATGTCAGTTCTTAAGTGAGCATGGGGAGTGTGTGTGTGTTTGTGTGAAAGGAGAAAGGTAACCTACTGGGTCATGAGGGGCTTCCGTGGTAGAGATGTTTCCCCAGTTAGCAAGACTGATTCAGTTGATCCCTCAGCAGTGTTCTCTCACATATATCTTACTCAGAAGGATTCCGTTTTTATGGCAAGGACAAGGTATCTTGATCCTTTTCAGCACAGCCCTCTACTATGGTCCATGTAAATGTGAGAATTGCGCACTTAAGTAGCATTTCCATAGGTAGAATCCAATACAGTAAAGCTGCCTGATACACTCTGGGATAGATTTGCTTGGAAAAATAATAAGCATTTCCATTCAGGAACTTACAGAATAAGAGGTATGTCATAAATATCTGGTTATAAATTAGAAGATTTGTGGCAATGCTCTCTCTAGAGATTGGTAATATCATTTTTATTGTTTTGAATGTTCTTTGGAATTCCTAAAGTCAAGCCTTCAAATCAAATATGATTTTTTTAAAATGTGATTGGCCTGAAAACATCCTTAAGAATTCACTTAAGGAATTTGCAGCAAGATATGACTTATGTGGTAAGAATTACATAAATTGATTACATAAATAAATGCAGATCCATTGACAATTTAGCTGTCAGGTGGCTAGCTCATAAATACTACACTGTTTGATTAACCTTTGTACATGGGATCAGTAGGCAATAAATAATGTTACATTTAAAAAGCAGTTTAAAATAGTTATTGTCCTAAGAAATAGGGTCACACTGGCAGAAAGTACAACAGTTTGTGTGATTATTTTAACATCTGTGTTTCAAATTATAATACCTGGACTGTGCAAGTGAGTTTCATTACATATCTTTCAAAGGCATCACATATCTGTAAACTATAGATAACAGTTTCCACACTTCTGGTCCATAGTGTTTACTGCAGAATCCTAATGTGAGCTGCAGATAACGGTATTGAATATCTAAAGCAGTTATGTGGCTCAACTCCTTCTCCCCCTCACATAAGCTTTTCACACACATACAGAGGTATTTTGAAGTGCAATGTTTTCAAATAAGTGATCCCCCAAATCTATTCTGAAACAGAGGTGAGCCTGAATGTGTGGATGGGCTGCAAGTACTTTGGGGTGAGCTGTGAAGTAAAAATATATTTAACTGAATTCATAAAGGCAACAATGGCTTATTTATCAAAATTATTTATAGCCTGCCTATGAGGATAGAATTTTTAAAATGGTGACAGACAGACAGACAGAATTACTATTCATGCTTTGATGCACAAACATAGAGTGTGTATCTTTTACTGTTTTTGAGAAATTTCTGTTCTCTTCAGAACTCTATTCCCTCTCTCTTCCTTATCTGCATTATCAAAACCTCCTTGCATATGTGCATGCAAGGAATGAATATACACCATTACTATTTTATCCTTTAGATGGAGTAGATCCATTCCTGAACGAAAACTCTGTTCAGACATTATATGAAAATGTGGAGAAAGGACATGGGCACTGTATTCCTTTCTCTTCTTCCAGTTTCCACACATTCATAATATGGCATGGGGGGAAGGGGCACGTACCAGGTTTTTCTTTTCTTTTTGCAGAGTAAGAGCCACTACTTTTTCATGATTCTTACACATTTCATGATTGGCTCACACACTGTAAACTACTTAATGTGCTTAGTTCATTATGTAGTGGTATAGAAATGTAAATGCTATTGCTATTGCTATGATTCTGAGGTTCTGGAGATAGTCAAGTGAGCAGAGGATTAGCCCAAGATTTTGCTCTTTTCCCCCCTCTTAATTCAATTGAGGTGCCAAGACATTTTGCCACATTAAGCAGAAAATCCCACTGGTATCTCTCACCCTCTTAAGGACTAAAAATATAATGACCAAGCTCATGCGTTGCCAGATCTACCTACAGCAGTGGCCCTCCATTGTCATAGCTACTTCTACTGATGGCAACTGTGATGTTATGAACTGTTCAGGTATGTATGTGTGTGTGTCTCATTTGTTAGTAGTATTAAGCTAAAGATCTGTCAGGAGGTGGTAAAAGAATACAATGTTGGGAGTGAATGGTTGTTGGTGAAATATCTGAGGACATATGTATAAAGCTGGTATATAACAGTTGGTGAGGGGGGGGGGGGGATGAAGAGAATGGCCTGTCAGGTTTAGTTAGTGAGTGGAGTCTACGAGTTTCAGTGGTTAGAGTTAGAGAGGGTCTGAGTTAGCTAGGATATGAGAGTGAGAGATGTATTTTAAATGTATTACATATTTGTTATTATTTGGCTGAAAAGTAGGTTTTAGGGTCATGTTTGGTCATAAACAAGGATCCCATAAAGCAAGAGATTGTAATTCTGGTTTATAATCTTGTTACTATTGAACATGATGCCTTCCAGTAACTACCAATTAAATAAGTAATTGATACTTTTTCATGACAGTGAAAATCTGCTGCCTAAGGTAGCTACTTTACTCAACAGTAAGGTCAGCCTTGTGTGAGCATAGAATTGTAGGTCTGGGTGATCTTTTCAGACTTTACTACAAACTTGCATGTTGGAATTGGGTTATTCTGGTCCCATACACCCACTTACTCAAACACCAATGTTCATATAACATCTTGAAATAACTTAAACTTATGCCATAGTAAACCACCTGATTCTGAATTTGTCACAATTTTTTGTCTTTATCTCAAAGCGGCAACTCAATGGGTCTACCAGTAAGACTGAATATTTATTCAAAGCACTTATTTACCTTCTTGACTCATCCACCCTTGAATATCTGATTGATTCCTATGAATATGAAAATATTCATTTAGTTTTTTTTAGATATTCTATGTCTTATACCAATTCCAGGCCAGGATTCATATATAACATATGTACTAGTTAACAGCTGCATCCCTTCCTAGAACTGGAAGATGACAGTGTGCATCCTAGTAACATTAAGGCTGGGTTTTTGCAATGCATTCTATGTTATGCTATCTTGTACCAAATCTGGAAACTTTAATTAGTTCAAAATACAGCAGCCAGATTGGTCATTATGCAAGAGTGAGTTTATCGCACCAAATATTAAAATCACTGCACTGGCTGCCAGTTTGTTTCTGTGCAAAGTACAAAGTGTTGGTTATTACCTGTAAAACTCTATGCGAGGGTTCTCTGGGCCCCTCTCCTGCTTTTGCCTGAGCTGGATGGGACCCGTTGAGACCACTTTTCTTCTCTAATGAAGTGCCACAAGGGAAGTGCTAGTGGAATCCCAGCAACATCCCACTGCCCTTTCCAAACCTAGGGAAGAGCTAGGCCAAGCCAAGGCATGTGAAAAAGGAGTGTGAGAGAATCAGAGTACATTTAAAGGAAATGACTTTATTTTAAGTAAGGAAATTCTGTAGCAAAAGGATATCTCTTACGTGAAGGACATCTTTCCTGCAGGCACAGATTAGAAATTACAAATTGCACAGAGATTAAATCATTTCAGCCACATCAGGAGAAAGAATTTAAAAACCTGATGTGACTAGCTAATTCATTCTCTGGCTCACAGTAATACTCACTACTATTCTCTACTAATACTCACACATCCAATGGTATTTGTAGATCTAGATGTTCAGGGAATAGCTGGGAGTCTGAACTCCCCTGTCCAGACTTGATCAGTTACTCAGGAGGTCATAAGCGTCCAACACCAAGACCTTTGTTAGAACTCACTTCATCATCTGATTAGAGAGAGCCAGAGACAAAGAACCTCGTGGTGCTTTTTTTTATAACTGCTCAGAAGCATCTCAAAGGTTTGCACTTCTGCCCAACTGCCCATTTTATTGGCAATTGTTTTCTTATCACTGTGACTTTGAACCTCATTAAAATGTAACTGTATCTCCACCCACATTTAACACTTTGTTATCTGGGAGAAGGCTTTGATAATGGGAAGGACTCCAATTTATCATACCCTACATGTTTTGGGTCCATGTTACCTACAGGATTGCCTCCTTGCCTATAATCTGCCCTGTAGACTCAGGTTGTCTGGGAAACATTTAATTCAGTTGATCAGAACTAGGCTGGCAACTGAGGACATTTTTATAGGCCACCTCTA
Source organism: Urosaurus nigricauda (assembly GCA_034509955.1). NCBI lineage: Eukaryota > Metazoa > Chordata > Lepidosauria > Squamata > Phrynosomatidae > Urosaurus > Urosaurus nigricauda. Next base: position 343,353,286 of record JAOEGL010000001.1, read on the forward strand.
AACTGTGGAATGACCTCATGGGAGAGATCCAGTAACTAAATATGCTGTCTGAATTTACTCAATTTAACTCAATTAAAGAACTATCTCTTCCAACAGGCCTATCCAGTTGATTTTGAACTATGAATTGTAAATTGATATATGTCAATCTGGATTATTTTAATGTGTAATGGTAATTTTAATTTTATTTTAATGTGTTTTCACTTAGGTACTCAATGATCAATTATGGTAGAGCATAGGGATTTCTAAGGACATTTGTATTTTTGTATTTTACTTTGTGTTATAATCCCACCTCGATCCATTGGGAGAGGTGGGAAATATAAATAAATTATTATTATTATTTTATTATTATTATTATTAGACTGCTATAAGTAACTATAAAATGATACTTGATAATTTGTATTGTCATTCTGCAATAATGGTATTGCTGTGATTTTTATATGTTCTATTATGGAAAAACTCAATAAAATATGAATAAATGAAATTATTATTATTATTATTTTATATTGTATTTTAATCTATGTCGAATGCTACCTTGAATCTTGGAAAGAAGTGAGAGGTAAGAAATAGCAATTGCTGCTGCTGCGTTCTTCTCCTTCTCCTTCTTCTAATTATTATTAATAAAAGGAATGCCTCAATATATGTTCATTGAATCCAACACATAGAATACATACTGGTTTCAGTTCATGGAGTATTTATACAATGAATACAGCTATAACCATAAAAAGTCTACAGTTGAGAAGAAGGAGAAGGAAGGAAGGAAGGAAGGAAGGAAGGAAGGAAGGATTTTAAAAAAAATTCAGCTAAAGTATTTGAAGAACCCCCTGTAATCTTTTTTCTTGTTTTATATATGCAAGCAAATTTTAAAGAAAAGTTTAAAATCTGTGGCCTCAGATTAAGCTAAAATCTATCTAGCTTACTTGGGGTGAGAGAGCAAAAGAGGGGGGCTTAGTTTATTTGATAAAACAGAAGCCATTACACTGGTGTGGTCTCTGCTTTTTATTTTGCTTACATTTGTGGTCATGTGAATATCACATCGTGTAAATAGTGCTGAGTTCCCTGTTATCATGCAAGCAATTGCTAACTGTAGACCTCTGACTTTGTAATTTGTTCTTTATGGACTAGCCTGCAGCCAATAAGCAAAATCAATAGTCTTTGCAGAAAAGTAAGCAAGTGCCAGTGTGTTATGTGACAGGTGAAGATACATGTGCTTACCAGGGGTCAGGGGGCCACATCAAATTTCTCTCTGACTTCTTTTCAAAAAGCTAAATCCATTTAGGGAGCATTCGTCACTGGGAAAACGTTGCAGTGGGGAATTAAGCAGGCGCCTGCTCTTCTTTTCTCATTTAACGATGTTTGTTTTCAACAGCCTGTTCAATAATGTCACTGAGAAGAAATTATGTGAGTAGAATAAAGTGCTTATGGTGTATTCATTCATTCATTCATTCATCCATTTCTGTAGAAGAGCACTAGCTGTTGTACCCTCATGTTTATTAATACTGATCATGGTGGTTGTCCAAATGTTTGTTCTCCTGGTCCTGTGAATGACTCAAGGTGTGGCTTTTACCACATTGTTCTAGAACTAATAAGCTAGACTTTAGTTTTATTGGACTAATGAGAGTTTGTGAACTACTGTTCTACTTACCTGAGATACCTGTTTACCTTGCTAACCATCAGGACATTGACTTTCCCCACTTGTTTTGTCTATTAACTTCCATAATTGTCTTAAAGTGTCCCCGTGAACTCCAGTATGAGCAGAGCTTGGGAAAGTTAGTTTTTCTAACTGCAGTTCCAAGAGTCTCCCAAGTAGTTGGGGGAGTCTGGAAACTGCAACCCCAAAATATAACTTTTCTAAGCTCTAGATTTAGAGAGAATGAGTGCTGAGATCCAGCCTTGTCCTCATCCTCTCCAGAAATCCCTCAAAGCAATCAGCTGCTTCTTCATCTTCTTCCCACCACTTTCTGCCATATAACTCACTGCAGAGAGCAGAGTCCCATTAGACAGCTTTCACCCATCCCATGAGATGATGATGATGATGATGATGATGATGAAGAAGAAGAAGAAGAAGAATACCCCGCTCTTCAGCCAAGGCTATCAGAGCAGCTTACAATTTGGGGAAGGGGGAATGTCCAGCAGATCTTCTCTCTCTCGGAGGCCTGGACCAAGGCAGATGGACTGGAGAGAGGGCTCTTCCTTTCAGGCAAGGCCTGTTGAATCTGGCTTGCCTTTCTCTCCCTCAAGATGGTGGATGAAGGGAGGGCTCTTCTTCTCTTCAGGCAAGGTTTGTTGGAGCTGGCTTGCCTTTCTCTCCCTCAAGATGGTGGAGGGAGGGAGGGCTGAGATGACCTGGCTGAGCCACGCTCCATTGCCTGGCTAATGAAGCCAGTTTTTCCTAATTTGCATCTTAAATCCGGACAATTTGAAAGACTCTGGCCTTAAAAGACCGTCCTGAAAGGCTGTCCTGTGGGCAGAGTCAGGGTGCAGCATCCTGATGTTGCATGCCCTGACTCTGCCCCCAGGGCGCCATGATGCCGCGCACCATTCCAGATGGCGCACGGCATCATGGCACACCTCCAGCATTGCATCCAGATGATGCAGACCAAAGGGTTTCCATATAACTGTTCCGCCATGGCTATGGTTTCCTTTGGAGGGTGTAAAAAGGAGCATCTTTTTGCAGTTCCTTTTTGTGCCTTCCATAGGCTAGATTGGGGCTGTGGTGTGAGGTTTCCGTGAACCCGATCCAGCCAGGAAAGGGAAGGTCTGTAGAGCCCCTCTATCACCCTATATGAACCTGGCTGGCCCCATCCCTGCTCTCCTTTCGCCAGCAGGCAAAAAATGGAACAAAATCTTTTCAAGCAGGCTTTTAATATATAATTGTACTGAGGGAGGCTTCTTATTGGATTGCTTTCATAGAATCATAGAATTGTAGAGTTGGAAGGGACCATAAGGGCCATCCAGTCCAACCCTCTGTCATGCAAGAAATCACAATCAAAGCATCCCCAACAGATGGCCATCCAGCCTCTGTTTAAAGGCCTCCAAGGAAGGAGACCCCACCACGCTGCATGGCAGTGTGCTCCACTGTCGAACAGTTCTTATTGCTTTCTTTTGTATGTTTTTAATATTTTTAACATGTTTTTAATGTTAAACATGTTAAAACGCTGATGACACCCAAATATATTTCTCTATGTCTCTGACTGATGCAGTGACTAAGGATGGCATCTCTCCTCTGAATGCCTGTCTTGGGGCGGTAATGGATTGGATGAGAGAAAACTGACTCAAGCTGAATCCAGGTAAGATGGAGTTACTTATTATTGGACACCCAAACCTGGGACTGGCGTTATGTCAGCCAGTTCTGGATGGGGTCACACTTCCCCTGAAGGACTCTGTCCACAGCTCGGGGATGCTCCTTGACTCATGGTCAGCACAGGTGGATGTGGCAGTCAGGAGCACTTACTATCAGCTTTGGCTGATACGCCAGCTGCACCCTTTCCTGAAGCTGGGGGACCTTAAAACAGTAGTACATGCACTGGTAACCTCTCGTTTGGGCTTCTGTAATGCTCTCTACTTGGGAGCTACCTCTGTACCAAGCTTGGAAACTTCAAATGGTACAAAACATGGCAGCAAGATTAATCAAAGGTACTTCTTGGAACAATCATATAACACCTGTTAGGAAGTCACTTCATTGCCTGCCAATCAGTTTCCAAGCAAAGTACAAAGTGTTGGTGATTACCATTAAAGTCCTACATGGCTTGGGCCCAGAATGCTTAAGGGAATGCCTTCTTCCATACTGTCCGTCCCACACACTGAGGTCCTCAAGTAAGAACCTTCTTCAGCCAATAAGAGCTAGGCTAACTTCTGTTACTCAAAGGGCCTTCTCTATTGTTGCACCAAAGTTGTGAAATGACCTGCTGGAAAAAATCTGCCATATTTCCACTCTTAAAGCTTTCAAAAAGACTCTTAAGACAGATCTCTTCCGGCAAGCCTTCTCAACCCAGCTAACATATCCTAGCTTTCTCTCCCTGTGGATGTTTATGTATATGACCCAGATTCTGTGATCTATGTGTCTCTCCTGCCAAACTGTTTTATGTTCATATTCTGTATTTTTAATTGTTTTTAATTTGAATGTTTAATTGTAGTTTTAATATTGGGGAGGGGGGTTGGGAAGGGATCAGTTTGTATTTTATTGTATTTTAATGCATTTTTACTGTTGTAACTCGTCCGGATTCCTAGTGATTGGGTGGGCTATAAATAAATAATTTATTATTATTTATTATTAATGATTTTTCCTCAACTTGCTATATTAATGTGATGCTTTTAATTCTGTTATTAGCATTGCATTACTTTTAAAGTATATTTTGTGAGCCAGCTCAGGTGGCATATAAATAAACAAACAAATATTTTGTCTGTTGGCTCTCATGTATCTTGGGCTCCTTGCCATCCCAGTTGTACCAGTTGGTCACTCCCATGCATATCTTGGGTAAAGTATCATCCAGACTAATTAAAGGATGCATGCAGTAGGAATAAAAATACATTCTGTAATTTCTGGACTGGCAAGAAACTGACAAATTATCTATCTGTCTATCTATCTATCTATCTATCTATCTATCTGAGTTTTTTTTCTCTCTGAGAATATCATAAATAAAAGGTTCTAATGCCAAGGTGGGCAAGGGGCAATCTTAGGTCCAGCATGGCATTTGATCTGATCTCATGCAGTTGGACTGCCATTTAAAAGCCCTCTGTGAGTGATGAATTTAGGCCTCAGCAAAAGCGATCTCTGCCTTCTCCAGTACCCCACCAGATATAGAGAATGATGAAAAGAAAGAGAAAAATAAACATATTAGAGACGGTGAAAGGGGTGGGTTTGCCTATCTAAGGCTTGGCCCTGCCCATGATGGGCAACCCCAGTCCCCTACCATTATGTGGCAGATCACTCCTGAGAGAAAGCATCCCTCAATAATATTTAAAAAAAAAAACATTCCAGATGCCTGTACTGAAATGTAGAAATAGCTTCAGAAGAACCAGCTAAAGTGGCTTTTCTGACTTGAGGATTTTGTCTCAACTCTCCTGTGTTATCTGTCATTCTTGAAGTTTTTCATTGTCCCATGGCCTCCAACATTTCACAAATGAAATCTGGACTATTATGTGCACTTGACAATTACTATTATGTGCATTTGACAACTGGAAAGGTGATATTGTGTGTGTTTTAAAGGGTTCTTAATATGTAATCAACAGAAACAGCTTTAGGTTTTGATTTGATTTGCATGTGTTTCTTAGTAACTGCCATTACTTGATCATTAAACTCCCAGGCTGACACGTCTTTACAACATAACTGTTCTGACAGTGACAGCTGGTGGCTCTCATGGTTGTATGGCAGTGAGTCTGCTATCAGTTTTACTCTGAAATTTAAAGGTGCCATCTGAGATGCTAGACCTTTACAGTCTGAACTAAAACCTAATCCAGGTTCACTGCCCCACTGACTTGAAAGCTACCAGCCACAACTGCCTTCTGTATAAAATCTCTGTTTCTCATAATTCCTCTATCAGAACCAGATATTGTAGCATAGTCATGAAACATATCTTTCTGGTCTCTAGGCAGGGATTAGGAGCAGATTTTTGGAGCCTAACTCATGTGACAGAGGCTAATCCATGTGTGATGATGGAAGTGGAATATGGAGTTTGTGACAATTCCAGATGTGGCTTCAAGAAGAAAAGCTGACCATTCCGGCAAGGCACCCTATCAAAAAAAGAAAAAAAAAAGTAAGATTCCAGCTTTGATCCTAGTTTTCTGGAAATTGGCCTAACAGCAAAAATAAAAATAAAAATAATAGCAATGGCCATTTTCTTTCCGATCAATTGACAAACATATGAGACCAGATATAGTACAGGAGATGTGTGGCTAGTAACTTAGATTCCAAGATCAGTGGCTATAAGACAAAGTGCAATATCCAGAATGCATTGCTTCCTCGATTCCTAGTTATAAAAAAGTCTCACAATGGTCATCAATTAAAAGGATTTATGTTTACATTGATGCCTAACTAAACAGGAGTTTGAGACCTCAGCTCAAGTTAGTGGCATCACTAGTCTTGACATCACCCAGTGAAGTAATTCCCATACCATACCATACCATACCATACAGAATCTTTAATAATTTTTTTTTGGACTAACGTTACTCGTAAATTGTAATTTCCATATGTCACTGAATGGAATTACAGTAGTTGTAACATAAACAACTAGCTACATTAAAATTAGATCTTTAAATTCCAATGTCATGAGCACAACCTAAATGTATTTACATTTACTAAAGGGACTAAAGTGAAATTTTGGTAAGATGAGATGTTTTTAATGAAAATTTTAAAAGATTAAAATTAAAAACAAACTCTCTTCTCACTCATGTCTTCACTTCTGCTGAGTTCCAGAGTTTTAAAAGAATGTGGACAAGCACCATGTGGCCATTTCTGCCAAAAAGCAGACATTTGGGGAACAGTGGTGTCATCTCCTCTTAAGGTAATACCCAATGTGACCTGCACCCCTCCTAATGACACCCCTAGTGCAGGCTATTTTGGGTAGTTCACCTTCTTATGAGCAATTGTCAACAGATTCCTTGAGATACTTTGCCACACTCTGGAGTTCTAGACTTATTTGTTCCAATAGAAAGGTGGGTTTTTATTTCAGCCATTTAATTCATAGCTAAGGTGAAAAATCACTGGTTCCCATTCCCCCACTTCCAGAGATAATAAAGCTGTTGTTGAGAAGATTATGAGGACGTGACTTTGTTGTGTCTTTTGAAGTCATTTTAAGGGCAGCTACCATGCTTCTGCTGTGGCAGCCAAAGTTCCAATTTGCCCAGGGCCATTAGCACAGCTGGAAAGTGATTATTATATGCATTAGTATATGCTTTACTCATTAATGTGCACACAACATATTGCAAGTCATTTTCCAATTAAGTATTTGAATAGTCTCATAGTGAAGGTTCCTACAGATCTTTTGTCCTCACATGACAACTAGGAACACCAGGAATTCTGTGTGATGGTGGGGATATCTTTCCGTGTTCTCAGTTGGATACTAAAAATATATTTGTAAAATAATATGGACATCTGTGAAGAGGTGTCCTGTTCTAATGTTTCACCTTTGTTGCCATCTAGTGGCTGAGAAAAAGTTAAAAGTTGTTTAACTGAATAAGATTGAGCATGCCCCTGTGGCTGAGTCCTTTCTCTAGGGCATGTGTGTCCCTTCAAGTCACCTGTCTCTTACAGTGATCTCATGGATTTCATTGGGTTTTCTTAGGCAAGGAAAACTCAGAGATGATTTTGCCAGTTTCTTCCTCTGAAATATAGCCTATGGCACATGGAATTCATTGTTAATGTCCTGCCCAAGTATGATTATAGATAAGATTTTCACACTGGCGCTTACCATGGGTTAAACACTGGTAAAGCGCCGATAAAACATACCTGAAGCATGAGGGTGTGAAAGCTGGTCATGCTTCTGAAATGTCAGTGAAGTGTCCCCTCGCCTCTACTGTCTTTGAATCATTCACGGAGCAGCCATTTCCTGTTAATGGGAACTTTGTGTTTGGAGATGTATGGATGAGATCATACTCATCCTGTGTTCATAGCTTGGGGGTGCTTCTGGATGTGTCATTTCAAATAACAGATAGATGTGACATCCAGAAGTGCTTACTATCGATTTGGCTGATACACCAGCTGTGCCCCTAACAAAAGGTGGAAGACCTAAAGATGTAGTGCATATAATAATAATAATAATAATTATTATTATTATTATTATTATTATTTGTATTTCCTGCCTATCCCCAGGGATCAAGGCAGGATTCCAGCAAGTAAAATCTACAAGGTCAATACAATTTCTAAAAACCAGCTATAATCATAAAATATTTAAAATCATTAAAATCTATTGATCTAATATGCGTCGAGTTCCTTTGTCCGTTATTAGTCTCTTAATCAGTAATAATTACAAGTCAGATGGGAAGGCTCACTGGAAGAGATCCGTCTTTAGTGCTTTCTTAAAAGCCTCTAAGGTGGTAATTAGATGGATCTCTTCCGGGAGGTTATTCCACAATTTCGGAGCCACTACAGAAAAGGTTTTGTTAGAGGTCGATATCAGCCTAGTGTTCATAATTTCCAGGGTGTTCTTACCTGAAATTCTAAGGGTGCGAGGCAGATTATGCAGGAGAAGGCGTTCCTTCAGGTAACTCGGGCCCAAGCCATATAGGGCTTTAAAGGTGATAACCAACACTTTGTATTGCGCTTGGAAGCTAATTGGCAGCCAGTGTAAGGATTTTAAAATGGGGGTGATGTGATCAAGTCTGGATGCCCCCGTGAGTAATCTGGCTGCCGCATTCTGAATTAATTGAAGCTTCCGAACCTGGTACAAAGGTAGCCCCATGTAAAGCGCATTGCAGAAATCCAATCAAGAGGTTACCAGTGCATGTACCAATGTTTCAAGGTCCTCTCTGCCCAGGTAGGGGCGCAGCTGGCGTATCAACCTAAGCTGATACCACGCACTTCTGGCTGTCGCTTCCACCTGAGCAGTCAGCTGGAGCGATGAGTCCAGAAGCACGCCCAGACTGCGAACGTTGTCCTTTAGGGGAAGTGTGACCCCATCCAGGACAGGTTGACAAATCTCCATCCCTGGGTGAGGGACAACGTTCGCAGTACCTCCGTTTTCTCTGGATTCAATCTGAGTTTGCTTTTCCTCATCCAGCCCATATGCTGGTAACCTCAAGTCTGGACATGCTACTTGTCTACCAAGTTTGGAAACTTTAGCTAGTTCAAAACATGGCAGCTGGATTGATTATTAGGACATTCAGGAATGATCACATTACACCACGTTTAAAATCACTCCATTGGCTGCCAATTAGTTCCTGGGCAAGTTACAAAGTGTTGGTTATTACCTTTTAAAGCCCTACATAGTTTGGGTCCAGGTTACCTACAGGATTGCCTCCTCCCATACAGTCCGCCCTGTATGCTTATTTCCCATGGTGGACATTTACTCCAGTCCACCAGGACCAGGTTGGCAACTGTCATCCAGAGGACTTTTTCTTCAGCTGCCCCTAGACTGTGGAATGACCTGCCAGAAGAGATTCAACAGTTGAATACACTGTCTGAATTTAAAAGAGTATAAAAGACCAGTGGCTCATGCAGATGATTTTTAAACTGTGAGTTTTAAATGTGAATTGTTTTAATATGTGTATGTATAGTCCCTTTTAAATTGTGTGTGTCTGTGTCTGTGTGTGTATCTTTTTAAACTGATGTTTATTTTATTTGATGTATTTTAACTGATGTGGTGTGTCTATTAATTGTTTGTGTTCCCCACCTCAATCCATGGGGAGAGGCAGGTAAGAAATCATCATCATCATCATCATCATCATCATCATCAGCTAAGCAGCCATTTACACAGGAATAATGATTGGGCATCCAATTTGTCATGAAAATCCATCAAAGCCATTTTGGTTCAATTTTAGATTAGAAAAGGAATTTACAGATAATTTATTCTGCAGGGAGGACTTGTTGATTATAATTTATCTGGGACTATCTAGCCTATCTGCAGACTAAAATATGTGTGGACTTTACAGAAGACTTTACAGTTAGAGAGAGCAAAAGATAATTATACCTTGCAAACCAGTTCATTAATATTTGCAATCATCTGTGATCAGTAGGATGGTTATTTTAAGGAGGAAAAATTCTGCTCCTTGTTAGCTCAAATTATTTGTTCATTTATGTCATTAATCAATTTACTTAACCCTTTAATACATTGTAATTTGTAGTGTTTTCCTGTTTGCAATGTATTGTTCCAGAGTAATACCATCCTGTACGTGTGGTCAAGTCACCTATCAACTTATGGTGATCCCATGAAGTTCATACAGTTTTCTTAGGCAAGGAATAAGAGGTGTTTTGCCATTCCTTCCTCTGAAATATAGCCTATAGTATCTGTTATTCATTGGTGGTCTCTCATCCAAGAACTAACCAGGACTGGCCCTGTTTAGCTTCCAGAATCAGACAGGAACTTGTGCCTTCAGGATATTTAGCTGCATGACAGTTGTAAATTCATGCCAACAAAACCCAATTAAGTGCATAAGCGTTCAGTTTGCAACTGCCAGAAACTCTCTGCCAGTGGGCCCATTGGCATTTTTGGCTGGGGGATTTTGAGAGCTATAGTTCAAAAGAGTAATGTTTTCCAAGCTCTACTTTATTTATGCACTGCTTTTCACAGTAACTTGTGCCTAGAGTGGCTCACAAAAACATTAACTTAATACAATACTTAGAATTTGAGAGGGAAAAATTGATTTGTTCAAAAAAGATCAATAAATTCAAATAGAACAGAAAAGAACAAACACAACTCAAATGCTTAAGAAAATCTTGTAGGCATGATCAGAGCAGAAGCGCTTACTTTAGGAAGAGTACATCTGTGAGAAAAGATTTTTTCTGAAAACAACAACTGAATCTTTATTATTCCTTGTCTGCTTCTGACATGCAAAATGGCAAACTCACTTATCCTTCTAAACTTTTCTTTTTTAGACAGTCTCTTTTTTCCCTCCATTGCCTTCAAAGAAGTATTAGAATTTATGTTTTCTTTCAGTTGAGCTCAACCTTTGAAGCTGCTGAATTAGTGTACTTAGTCTTTCTGTCAGGCTGCAGCTTTTTCTTTTACAACTGGGTGCTGCTCTACTCTGTGCCCACGCTTATGCCAGGCTCTGGGATTTCATATGCTGCTTCTTTTGAAGCTGCACACTCGTCCTGTGACTACCCATGCTTGCAGTAGGATTGATGAGAAAATTCTCACAATACATCACAAGGTCTGAACGACAACAACAAACACCCTGAAATTTAAAACTATCTCCATGTACAAAACTCTCCAACCTTTAAAACTTATCTCTGAAATCGTATAGGGGCTTTATTAACTGTGAGCTCTAGAGGCCAGCTCAAAGCAACTTCACCATAATTATCTTGAGAGCACCCTCAGCCTGCTGAAATATCAATTGCTTGCAATTCAGTCTCTCTTTTCTGTAGCATTTTCTGAGCTACCAATCCATGGAGGCTTTTATTTTCAAAGTGGTGCAAGATGTTGGAGATGTGGAGGTGGACTTCCAGCAGGATCACTGGAGACTGGTAGCTCCAACATCAACGGCTGCTGCCAAACTGTAGAATCAATGCAGTTTGACACTTTAATTGCCATGGCTCAATGCATGGAGTTCTGGGATTTGTAGTTTGTTGTGGCACCAAAAGGGAATGCTAAATATCTCACAAAACTACAAATCCCAGAATTCCATAGAATTGATTTATGGCAGCTAGTATTGCCAATGATGAGGAATGCTGCAAGTTAAAGTTCAACATTTGGAGTGGTGCATGATTCCCATTCTTGTCTTAAAGAGTAAATACATTTGATTTAGCACAAACTTTTCTGGTTTGCAGAACCCACATTAAATCTATAGACCGCCAATGTGTAAGAGGCAAATAGGAAACTTCCAAGTTCATAAGGCATATTTTATTCATCAATATCAATATGCAGAGAAAACCTTGCTTATCTTTCTGCATGCCCAAAGATATGGTTTTAAATTGACTTAAAGCAATAGGAATTATCTAGTTGCAACAGAGGCTGTATCTGCACTGCTTAAATATTGCAGTTTGACACTACTTTTACTTTTACTGACATAGCTCAATGCTAAGGAATTCTAGGATTTGTAGTTTGTTGTGGCAGCAGAGCTCTCTGACAAAGAAGGCTAACTATCTCACGATACTACAGATCCCAGAATTCCATAGCATTGAGCCATGGCAGTTAAAGTGGTGTCAAATACAGGAAAAAAAGGCAGTATTCTTTTTCCAGTGCAAGCATAGGAGTAATAGATCTACAAAAGAGTAGCAATGATTTCATCTGTGCAATGCCAGAGATTGGAAGATGGCTTTATTACAAAGTCATTACAAAGATCCTCAAAGTAATATCTTATTGCTACCTCCAAATGCTTTTTCACTGGGCTAATTTTTTAATTCCTCAAAATGTTTCTACGCAAAACGAGGAAAAGTAAATATTACTTTTCTCATGTGGGAAAGTAATAATTACATATTAAATACAGACTAAGTCTCCCTTATCCAAAATGCTCAGTTAGCAGACAATGGATTCATTGCTAGTTGGTGATAAGTCATTCTCTCCAAGCTTGGGAAATGATTTCATTCTCTTCGGAGGCCTATACTGTACTGGTTGTGAACAGGGCAAGAGTCAGGGGTCCAGCTATGGGGTGAGGAGGCAAAATGCAGACATTGCTTCCCACTAAGAAATTTTGGCCTTCTCCATGGAATTGTCCTTCAGTTTCCCAATCTCAACCATTGTAGTAATGTAAAACATCCATTAGATGTTTTACATTTAGAGCTCTGGTGGTGCAGTGGTTAAATGCCTGTACTGCAACCACTCACTCAAAACCATAGGGTGGCGAGTTCAATACCAGCAAAAGGGCTCAAGCTCGACTCAGGCTTGCATCCTTCCGAGATCACTAAAATGAGTACCCAGATTGTTGGGGGCAAGTAGCTTACAGTTGTAAACCGCTTAGACTCTCCTTAGGTGGTATGAAGCAGTATATAAATGAAGCTGTTTGTTTGTTTAGGTATTTAAAAATACAGTTTAAGCATCCAAAGAAATGAGATGGGCAGAATTTTGGAGTCTGAAGGAAAATTTCATTGGGGGGGGGGCAGAAATCTTATTTGAGGGGGCAATATCCTTCCATCCAGCTAAACTTCTGGCCAGAGTCAGTGTTTTGCTTAGGAGGACCACAGGAAAAATTAGACAAGACCAAGCCTTCTCTGTTTCTTTCTCTTCTCCCCAATCTTCCTCCCCCACTCTCTTTTTATACCACTCCCCATTGCCAGGTGTAGCACTCATGTCTTTAATGGTTGTGTTGAAATGGGAATTTCAACAGGTGTTGCTTGCAGAGGTAAAGTTCTCTTGTGTATGTATATGCAACTGGTTGTGCGCCTTCAAGTTAAATGTCGACTTGGGGTAACTCTGTAAATTTCATAGGGTTTTCCTAGGCAAGGAATACTCAAAGGTGGTTTTGCCAGTTCCTTCCTCTGAAATATAGCCTTCAGCTTCTTGTATTCATTGGCAGTTTCTCAACCAAGTACTAACCAGAGCTGATCCTGCTTAGCTTCAAGGATCATACAGTATCTTGTGCCTTTAGGGAAATTAAAGGCACAGCAGCCCTGTCCCTTATTTCACCTGGCAACCCTACTCCTGCCCCTGTCACCCTGCTTACTATGTTTCCAGGTGAGAAACAGGTTGCTTTTGGCCCAATGTCTGCAATGATCATTTGCAAGGGACTTTTAAAATGAGGCCAGAGGCCACATGCAACCCATGCTTGGCCTAAATTTATCTTCTTCCCACCCCTTTCCAACTGGTCACAGACCACAGACCACTAATTCTTTTGCAGGCTTCAGACTAACTTTTTGCCACATTCTGGACTGTAGATCAGTGTGTAGAAATTTGCTCCATGGAGCATCTCGATTAGGGCCCTGTGGTTATTTGGAAGTACAGTTTAGGCTGTTTCTGGGTTATATTAAATTTATTGAGTCCTAGGCATGCATTTAAAGAAAAGGATTTTTAGCAAAAATGTTTCTCAAGTAACTTTCCGCGGGGGGGGGGGGGGGGCTAGCTGAAAAAGTGAAGTCAATGGCTCAGTCAGTTTCTCCTAAAAGTTTAAATCAAATGCATAGGCAGTCTTTTGCCCATTTTCTAGTTCTGAGCTATACATAATCTAATAGAGCAATGCTCATTTCTTTCTGAATCTCTGAAACTCCTGAACAAAAGGTATTATTGTTACTTAGTTGCGATGCAAATAAATATTCATTACAATGGCACATGAATAGCTAATTGAACAGTTTTTGTTAATATTATACTAGATATTCATGGACATGTGCCGTTTTCTATCATGAAAATACTGCCCTAGGCTAGCTTTGTTTTTCTTGTCAAGAACAATTTGTGTACTTTCATTTAAATGAATATAAACTCCTATTCTCATGACAAAATAATTCACCATTAATTTGGGGAAAAAAATTCTTTATTCCCTTTGTGGTATGTTTTATTGAAAAAGAAAAGCCTAAACGTGTCCTGAAATTTCTCTTCAAGCATTATTGCTAACTTCAGCAACAATATATATATATATATATATATATATATTGTTTCTTGAGTTATTAGCTCCTGGTACATTGTCGTGATTGTGCACAGAACAGATTTTATTTAAAATTAATTTGCAAAGTAATAAAAAAGTAAGATTGCCTCATGGAAATTAATGTGAGAATCTGACTATTTCCCCCCAGGTTTCCTTGCTAATTTTTAAACTCATTATTCTCTTCTATTTTTTAATCTCTGTATTTACTCCTACAGTATTCCAAGCCTGTGTCATTCAAATGTTGGTTGTGAAGAATCAGCCCAGTCTCAACCACATTTACTCAAAGTTTTGTCCCACTGATTTCAATAGGACTGTTTGTACATACATTTTGCAACCCTATACATATCTACTGGGACATAAGCCCCACTGGACTCAATACAACCTAGTCAATCAATGTATTACGATCAACTGATCAGTCATCAAATAAACATCAAATACGCATCAGAAGAACAACAACCATGACAGTAAAATAACAACCTTTTTGCCAATCTAGAAAGCCCCATTGACAATAAAATAACAGTAACCTTAACATCAAATTATAACATCCGATTATAAAAGTGACTAAAAATTTAAGGGTTCTAAAATTATTATAAAAACATTATATAAAAAAATAAAATAAAATCATTATAAAATCTTAAACAAATTTTACCATTTTACGCCGACAGACCATTGCCGCTGCACAGAAACTAGCCACTCTTGTTGTTATTAATGGACAATGGTCTGCCAGCAAATAAGACACATAGAATTCATCAGTTCTTCCCGGGAAACAACTAAGAACTGGATAGATAAAAATATGGCGGTAACCATAATAGAAATGGCAGTACAACAACATATGACCTATTGTCTCCACTGTACCAGTACCACAAGGACATGTGTGAGCATCATAGAGGATATTATTATATTTCCCTTCCAATAGGGCTGAAGGTAAAACATTAAATTTTCCTAAGTTAAATGCTTTCCTGTATTTTGGAATGGTTAAAAGGTTCAAATGGTTAGCTAACACAAAGGCATGGCCATTATCTCTGAAATCAGGGCATAAGGAGGCTGTGTTTACATGTTGTTGTAACTCATTATCTGTAATATGTTGATGTAATTCCTGTTTAGCTTTCCTATAACCCATTGCCAAGACAGAAGTGTGTGTAAAACCCAAATTAGCTAATTTCTCATACAAAGTCTTTTTCCATCGTATATATAATATAATATAAATATTTACTTATAACCCGCCCATCTGAGCAGGCAATCAGGGCGGGGTACAACAAGTTAAAACAAGTACAGTTAAAATGTTTTTCCATCTTGAGCGGAAACCATCCGATAATACCGGACTCAATACAATTTACTCCCAAATAAGTGGATATTTGCACTGCACCTTTAATGGACTAGATTAGAGTCTATATAATAAAAGTTTGTTCACTTTAATGTTACATTAGTATTCTATGTGACCTAAAAATCTGTTTTTGAGGTTCTGGAAAAAACTTGCCTTAACTGTTCCTTCTTTTTCCAGCTAAAAAAAAAAGAGTGAATTGCTTCTTCTGGAAGTCTCTAGAAGTGGCATTTAGCATTTTAAAAACATTTCATAACCCTTCTTTTAAAATTAGTTATATTATTAATGGATTCAAGATGGCTTACAACAATGTAAAATGACACAAGCTTGGAATACTGTACAGTTAAAACACTAATGTACAAAAGTTAAAAAGGTATCAAGTATTACTATTATTAAAAACATGGTAGAAAACAGTTAAAATGCTTTTACACATTTAAAGTGTAATTTCATTTTAGAGAAAAAAAATTAGAAAAGAGCACACCATTTATACACATGTTACAAAAATACAATTTCTGAAAAAAAAGCCAGAAGTGGACAATGGGGCACTTCCAGTTTAAAACATTTAATACGTTTTATTTCTAGCCCGCCCCTCTGATTGGGCAATCAGGGCGGGGTACAAAAGTTTTGTTTTGGGGGGAGATTTGGGGAATTTTTTAGCAGTCTGTGCCATCCTTGGGGAAGTCTCAGGGTCGAAAATTGTTCCAGATTGCTGCTGAAGTTCTTCATCCCTGATATAATGTTTCTCAATGGCTATAATACTGTATCTCCCAAGAAAGAGAAAAGACAGCAGGTACCTTGTTCCTGGGCCTCAAAAACTGGTGAGAGTCCCTCCCTCCATTCCAATTGCCATTGCTGTGGCCTCTTAGGGAAAGGAAAGGAACTATGAACTGCTAAACTTAATTCCAATCCAACTATTTCCTCTTTCTTGTGTGTCAAATCTTATTTTGGTTGTAAGCCTGTCAAAGGTATTTATTTATTTAGGAGATTTATATCCCACCTTTAAGAAAAATGGGATTCATTGGCTTATAATAATTTAAAAAGATAGGACTAAAACATTGATTACATAACGTTTTTTAAAAATTAAATATTACTAATATTAAAACATGTTAAAAACATTTTTTTTAAAAAAAAAAACCCAATAAAAACCATTAAAACAGCACACCACATGGTGCAATAAAATTCAATGACCAAAAGCCTGGCTAAATAAGGCTAAATCCATGACTGGGAGCAGCCATGGAAAAGGCTGTATTCCAAGTCCTCACCAACTATTACAACATAATTGTAAGCTTTCCTGGGAACCTTTGTGATTGAAGTGCCCTTCAGGTAAGATATAAATACTCAAATAAAATAAAATAAAATAAATCTAAGGAATGTCTGTAAGAATTGAGAACTGACAACAAAAGGATAAAATTATAATATATGGCCTGATCTAGATGGGCACTTTGCGGCGCAATTAGGGTTTAAAAATGCGTTTTTAGGGTTAGGGAGGGTGTAGCGTCTACACCCTCCCTAGGCCTAAAACGCATGGACGCCGCCATTTAAAGATGGCGGCGGCCATACGGAAGCACTTTCAAAGCGTCATCACGTGCGCAGCGTTTAGAAACGCTGTGCATGTTGTGACACTTTTGCGCCGCGGGAGGCCGCAAATCACGCCCTTCCCGTGGCGCAAAAAGAGAGCTCCAAAACGGAGCTCTTTTTTTGCGGCGGGTCTTTGCTGCAACCTTTAAATGGCCGCGGCAAAGACCCAGGAAGAAAGGGGCGGCGGCGGCCCCTTTCTCCCTTCAGCCCCGCCGAGGGAAGCAGGGTGCAGCAGGCGCCCAGAGCACCTGCTGCACCCCGCTTGGAGGCCGTGGGGAACTGGCAGTTTGCCAGTTCCCCACGGCCTCCAAAAGCGGCGGGGTGAGGCCTCTGGGGCTGCCTGTGCAGCAGCCTTGGCCTCATCTCGCCGCTTGAAGGGGCGAGTATGGACAGCCCCTTTGGGGCAGTCTAGAAAGCCCCATATATTTGCATAACATTTTAAATGTACTAGCTGCTTCTTGTGTTTTCTAGCTGTAATCCTTGCTATAACCCTGCAAGTTTTCTTCTTCTTCTTCCAATAATGCATATGGTTAGACTGAGGATGGCATAAATTGGCTTGTCAAAGATAAAAACAAGATTCAAAATGGAGTCTTCTTTTTCTCATTCATAGGCATTGCTTTATACGATTATATTGGTGACGTTGGTGCTTTTGGTGTTGATAGGCATAATGTGCATATCTGAAGATACAGGTTTGTACAACTTAATGAAACCCTTCTCCTTCCAAGTTGTCTTTATCACCTCATCTGGCATAATTTGCAACAGAGAGGCCAGTACATACATCCATGTAACTATGCAAATACCTATAGAGTTATATATTCAAAGTCCTTTCCATTGTCATTTGAATCTCACCCTGGACTGGTTCTTAACACACCACTATGGCTGACTAAATCATAGAATCATAAAGTCGTAAGAAACCACAATGTCCACCTAGTACAAGCCCCTGCCATGCAGGAACTCTCAATCAAAGCATATCCGAATGTTAACACAGGGATTTCTCATGTCTCTGTAGGAAGTGCTGCTCCTGCTGCAACTACTACTATTGTAGCCTGCCTACTTCATCCCTTGACATGGGGTGACAATGGGTTGGTTGGCTGACTGTGCTATCATTCATGCCAGCAGTTTGGGAGCAGGGTCATCATTTGGATGGTATGATAAGGTACGGTAGGGTTGGGTTGGTTTTAGAGCAAGCATCAGCAGGTGGCTCATTGGTTGGCAGCCCAGAGGTCTTGCCCTTGCCAGTCCAATGAAGCACCACCATTGTTGTCTACCCTGTAGAGGTTCTGAGTCTCATTTAGTCTAAAACCTACCAGGTAGTGTTCCGATAATGAGCAGTGAACAATAGAAAGTTCGTCTACACTACAGTTATTATCTTTGTACCTAATACACACACCAGACGTAACAAGTGCCCTGCTGAATGATTGGGACCAGATATTAATTGGAAGAGGCAAACCTTCTTGGTTGGCCTTTTGGCTAAGATCAAGTGGGAGAGATCCAGGGATGTCACAAAGGTCTACTGTTTCTACAAAAAACAAAGACAAACAGAAGAAAAAGAAGAAGGGGCAAAGGAGACTAATTTCAAAACTAAATTTCTGTGGTGTTACCTTCTATGACCAAGTGTCCCATAAACTCCCAAAACAAGCATATGTTGGAAACATATTTCCAAAATGTATTAAACAGAGAGAGGAAAATTGCTCTCTTAAAATTGATATATGTTTGGCCTAGGCCTGGAGTAGAGAGCAGGGATGGGGCCAGAGTCATTTATTTATTTATTTATTTATTTATTTATTTATGGTATTTATACCCTGCTTTTCATCCCTAAAGCCTATCAGAGTGGCTTACAATTATTATTTCTTTTAATAGCCAGTTCCCTGCCCTCAGGCTTACAATCTATAAAGACACGACACAAAAGGAGAAGGGAATAGTGGTGGGGCAGGGGATCAGGTCCAGCAGTTCTTCTCTCCCTCTGAGGCCTGGAACAAGGCAGATGGACTGGAGGGAGGGCTCTTTTTCTTCATTCTAGCCCTGATGGAGCTGGGCCTGCCTCTTCACTCCCACCCAGGCCAGAACATGACAGTTGGCATGGGGTGGGGGTTCTCCTTCTTCATGCTAGCCCTGATGGAACTGGGCCTGCCTGTTGTTCACTCCCTCGCAGGCCAGAGGATGACAGTTGGCATGGAGGGAGGGCTCTCTCATACATGCATAGTTATCTGGAAGCCTCTCTACAAACAAACAAAACAACAGAAGGCACAGTTTAATCTTTCGACAGGTGATGAGGTAGAGGAAGGAAAGGAATTATTCACTTTTGTCAGAGAGATACAGCTCCCCTGGAAAGACAAGCATATGATAGACTGGTGCTTTTAACATTAGAAGATTTCTCCTTTTGTTATTCTCGAAATAAACAAAGCTTTTCCCATGTAATTTTGACACAATATTGGATTTTGAGAGGTTAAAGAAGTGTGGCCTGCAAGTAAAACAACAGTAACAATAATGTCTTTCCTTCTGGCTGAGGCAAAAGGGGATAAAATTAATACACTGCTGAAAGCATGGTTTGGTGGACACTCTTTAACAATCACCTAAGGCATAATCTACCATTTTCCAAGTGATATCCAGGGACGGGGTGCAAGAGGTCAAAGGATTAAGTTGAAGACATTGGCCTAGATCTGAAATTGCATTAGTGGCACTCAGAGAATTGAGTTCACCATTATTATTCACGTACATATCCTTTATATCCTCCAGGAAGATGAAGAATTGCACATGGGGGTTATCTCATTTTATCCTCGCAGATCCTGAGTGAGTTGGTGGAAAGATAGTGTGAGTGGCTCCAGAGAGACTCTTGGCTGAACAGGAATCCCAGCTGCCTTGTCTCAGTCTTTGCACAGGTCTAGGGCCAACACTGTAAGTAGCTACCATACTGGGGCTGCAAAGCAATCGCTCTGTCTCATTCACATAATTTTATTGGGTGGGGAAAATTGATGCACCTTCAAATTATAACTCGTCTCTTTTCCCCCACCTCATGTTCTGTCTTTTTTTTTTTTTTTTTTTTTTTTTGGTGGTGGTGGTGGTAATGGAGTAGCTCTTAGGCAGGCTGTGCAGACTTCCTCTAAGGGGAAGCCAGCAGTTGCCTTGTGGCTGCAGCAACTGCATGTTGTGGCCCCAAACTGGCCTTTCCAGGGTGCAAAAAGGAGCCACAAAAAGTATCTCCTTTTTGTACCCTGGAAAGGGCACAGTAGCCACGGGACCATGGCTTTGAGGTGCTCCTTTGGCACTGTGTCATGTGGATACAGTGCCAGAGGAGTGCTGTGATGCCACACACCATGTGCAGCAGTGTGCAGCATCACGCCACCATGGGGGCAGACTCAGGGCATGCATCATATGGACACCACGCCCTGACTCTGCCCCTAGGCCTGCCTTAATGGCTGGTCTGCACAGCCCCAGAGACCTTCAGCTGGAAACATCCTAGCTCTCAGACAATTGGTTCAGTAGAGGCCAAAGAAGGACACAGAGGGAAAAAGAAATATTCCATCTTAGGCAGACAGAAACAAAACATGTATAAATTATTATTATTATTATTATTTATATAGCACTGTAAATTTACACAGTGATGTACATACAATCTTATAATTAGACAGATCCCTGCCCTCAGGCTTACAATCTAAAAGAGACAACACAAAAGGAGAAGGGAAATTTGGTGGGAAGGGGATGAGGTCCAGTGGTTCTTCTCTCCCTCTGGGGCCTGGACCAAGGCAGATAGACTGAAGGGAGGGCTTGGCTTCTTAATACATAGTTAAAGGGAGGCATCCTGAGGCAGATGGCACAATCCTGGGAACGCTTCCCTAAACAATATAGTCTTTAACTTAATTTTGAATCTGGTTAGAGAAGTGATGAGGCGCACATGTGGGAGAATGTGCACATATGTATAACTCACAGTCCACAAAACTTTCACAGCTTGGTTACAGTGCATTCAGAATACTGACAGTGCTGTATTCAAGTCTTTTAGTCCAATTCTCTAATCAAGTCTCAAGTCAAGTCTCAAGTCCTTGAAAGATACTTTCTAGTCAAGTCTCAAGTCGAGTCTCAAGTCTGAGAGGCAACTTTTAAAAGAAAATGAAAGAGAGAATAGCAAGTGCATTAGGCAATGGGCTTGAGGTGAGGGCTGAAGTCTGCTTGGAGGCCTGTCCCTACTGCACATCAGAGAAGACTTCTAAACCTTTTCAAAAGCTTTAGAAGGATCCTTCCACCTCAGACCCATTGCCTAACTACTTATTTGAAAACCCTAACATTGATTATCCTGGGTTATGTGGGGTTTTTGGCAGACCCCACCTCAAAACTCCAGGTCTTTCATGAATAAGTTCTTAAAAGCATGGCCTAAATCCAAATGCTGTCAAAAAGAGACTCATTGGCTCGATTGTATTTATGTAAATGTTGACATACTATTTTGCAGTTGATTCAATGGGTGAATTCTAGTTGGGACAAGCAACTGAAATTTGCTATGGCAATTATATTTGGGATGAATTAATGAGGCCCAATGGCTTTGATGAATAGCTAAGTTTTAGCTTGTTGCCCAAATTACATGAATATTGGCACCAGTCAGGCCTCCAGAGGGAACCATTCCACAGTTGGAGTGCCACATCTGAGAAGTTCTGCTCCCATGTCCAAACATAGGTTTCTAGATCCTGCCCCTTCTGTGAGCAGGAGTTTCCATGAACACAGCTTTGCTTATGGAATTTATGTAACCAATCCCAAGGCATTTGGGGAAGTTACCTATTCTTCAATTGGATAAGTACAGGGCAGACATGGTGAAGCTGTGGTCCTCCAGACACTGTTAGACTACAGCTCCAATCAAGCATAACCAGCACAGCCAATGGTCAGGGACGATTAGGGTTGTAGTAGAAAAACACATTGAGACCCACTGGTTATCCATCCCTCTTACAGGGCATAGGGACTAAGAGGTTAAAAAGTGGGGTAGGGATCCATGTGTGTCTTCATTCTGGATGAACTCATCTCAGTCTCTCAAATGAATGTCCAGATTGGGATATGGTCCTGGTCCTGAATCTATCATTCTTGCTCATTTTTAGTTCTTTTTCTTCTTCTTTTTGTACAAGGCACAGCTCCTTCTGTAAACACCAAACAAGGTGTGGCTCCTTCTGTAAACACCAAAAATGCATTCATTTGGAGAACTGTCACCTGATGACCTGCTGCCATGTCCTGAACACTTCTGATTCTATTTTCGATGAATATGGAAAAGACTATGCTAGGCAGCTAATACCTGTTAGAAAGAAAGAAAGAAAGAAAGAAAGCTTCAGATTATGAATCATGTTGAATTCTTGTTTTAAAATATTAAATCCATGTAGATTTGAGATGATGATGATGATGATGATGATGATGATGATGATGATGATCTGGGATATAGGTATGGACCATGGACCGTATATCTCTGCTTAGGCTTCACCAAAAAAAGATGACATTTGAGGACACATTTGAAGGCAATGAGAGGGATAAGGGAAGTAATGTAATTGTTCTTTGTAAAATCATTATTTCCCTGTGTAGCCAGTATTATACAATTTTCATTTACTTGGGAAAACACATCTGGAAATATTTTTGTGTTATTTAAAGTGACCTTTTGATGAAAAAAATGAAAAAGGTAACCCATTAAATTGCCTATAAAACTGTTAAAATTCTCTGTCATCAAAGTAAGAGGGGCTTTTCAAGAATATTTTAATTTTTTGGATTCACCTCCCCAAAAGATGAATGGTTGCAAGTTCACTCCAACACCTTTTATTATATAAAAGTGCTATGCCACCGTGACATTTAATTATGTCTTTTATATTCACAATAAGATATTTATAATGGGAGACTTAAACTTTCATGTATCTTAATTAAAGAAATTTTCTAAACCAGTTGTAACCTGCATTTGGCCTTATGATGCCTCCTGGAATAACAATGATCTGGCAGTTAATACATAGAGGTTCACAACTGATTGTTGCTCCTCTTCTTTGGAATATTAAGTAGGGTTGATTAATTATTATTCAGCCAGCTTGCCTCTTGCACACAGGACATCATCTTTGCACTGGGCTCCCAGTAGACAAAAGAATAATAGTAGTTTAAATGAAAAGCTTTTGAAATCACTTTGAGTGAGGTTGCGATTATAACTGTGGAGGGAAAAAAATCCTGATACACAGGATAGAGGTATTTAGGAGATTGTGTTGCAATCAGTTGAATTCCTGGCTGTTTTTAGATATTTTAGAAGCAATAGTACTCTACTTTACTGACATATATATATATATATATATATATATGGTGTGTGTGTGTGTGTGTGTATATATATATATGGTATATATATATATAGGGTGTGTGTATATATGTGTGTGTGTGTGTGTGTGTGTGTGTGTGTACATTCCTCTGAGATGTAGGTCGTCAAATATATAACATCACAAAGATCTGGAGGGCTCACTGGGGTGCAAAAAATGTGCTTTTTTTCCCCTGAACCAATTCTACTCTCATAACAAAAAGATTGCTTTCAACACTGGCAGCTTCACACATGATCAAGAGAAGCAGGTAGCTAACTAGATCAAGAAATGTAGGCATTATTTATAATATTTTATCAATCAGGCAAGAAAGCTATAAATGGATGCACAGCCTTTTGTCATATTGACAGTTTCCTGGATTAATTGCATTTGAATGAATTGCCTTGGATTTTGGTTGGATTTTGGATTTGGATTGGGTTTTGGTACAGAATTCGGTTGTCTAGAATCCGGTTGAATTTCCCAACCTTTTAAAATGAAGCTGAAATAATTTTGGGGGAAACCCTTCCCAAGTCTCCCCACCTTTCTTTGGGTAACACCATTCACACATTATACTATTATACAGCTACATTCCACTTTAACTGCCATAGCAACATCTGATGAACTTTGGCAGTTTAAGGACGGCAGTAAGAATTCTCAGCCAGCACTCTAGTGCTTCACCAAATTACATAACCCGGGATTCAATAATATGCAAAGATGGCAGTTAAACTGGAATAACAGCACTATAATTGTGTAGTGTGGATGCACCATAGTAACACATTTGCTCTAGGATAAAACTCTAACCTCTGGGTTCTGGCTACAGGATTTGACTGGAAAGGATTTCCAAGCTAATATTTCTCTGTCCTTAGCCTGACAGTCCCAAGTAGTTCCATGTAAAGACATACATGCACACACACATGCATGTTCGTGTGAACATATACACACACTTGTCTTTTCAGGGGTGTTGTACAAATTCTGATGCTCAGCAAGAAATGTCGTGATAGCTGCAGTTTCTCAAAAGTTGTGTAAGTGGAGTATCTTATTCAGAGTTGTGCAACTCTAACAGTTGTGCTGGCCCAGAAGTAGATGTAGTCCTTAGTGGTAGATGAGGCTAGATTTACTGTTATACAACAAGAAAGGGCACAATTTTACTGACTATAGCATAATTTGTTATGCAATTATTCAACTCAGTAACTCCATTATAACTACACTGGTTTAATTTTACCCCAATGAGCAGGATCTTGACCTTTACACTTGTTGTCCAGGTCACCCCATAAACATGGGACTGCTTCACAGTATGGGGTGTCCAGCGACCTGGTGACCAAAATATAATTTGAATAGAAATAGTGTAATACACTCTAAGTAAAAGTATTTCTGCTCAGAAGATAACACTGCTTCTTGAGCTCTACTGTGTGTGAGACTGAGTCTGGAAAAATACTTTTTAGAACTACAACTCCCAGAACCTTCAACCAGCATGATGATCATGTTGGCTGGAGCATTCTGGGAACTGTAATCCAAAGATATCCAAGATCTGCTAAGATCTATATGGAGAGAATCTACTTGGAGAGATACATGTAAATCCAAATTTTTTCACATGTAATAAATTATACAAGGAGCATACTGTGGAAAGAAAACTATGAGGTGGTGAAAAAATGTGGATAAGAGTAATGCAGGAACAGAGGTAGAATTTCAGATTGTTTTGTCCATTTACGGTTTATAAAGGTTGAGAACAGTCAGTTAAATGGGGAAGTTCAGTTTGGGATTCATTTCTGGTTGTATATTGAGTTATACATGGCACATTTTTTGCCACTGCAGATACACGTTGTGCTTTTTAACATAGCCAGCTGTTGTGAGGTTTTTTGTTTGTTGTTTATTTGACAAGTTTTTGTTTTTAACAATAGGTCCCCCTTTGGGACATGTCACTTGGAGCTTGTGTTTGTCATGCTTATAGTGCAGGGAAAAACACACACTAAATTCAATCTTTAAATTAAGCTGTAACCAAGCTTGTATATTCATTAGAGGAGAAAAATTCTCTTCTGAGAAGTTCAAATTGTTTATTGATTTTCATTTCTGTGTTCAAGTGAAGCTTGAGTAAGTCTGTCTTACTGCAGTCCCTCTGGGGCAGCACAGCCAACAAGTGCATCACATTTTAACCTAAGTGAGCAGTTACCAACAAAAATCTGAGAATTCCTTTAAAACTATATTAATAAATAGCCAGAGGGTGAGATTTCCAGTTCAATAAAGTTGTTTCATTTGCCAAGAAAATAAAAGGGCAGTCTTGAATTTCAGGCTATATAAATATCAATATTTGTAAAAGACCTAAAATTAAATACAGATAATTGGAAAGTAGAATTAGTAGCATGCTGTGTAGGAAGTAAAAGGTGATGCACAGTTTTATTTCTTACGTATTGTGATGTCAAAATAATGATTTAAAGTGATGAGATTGCTGTTGATTGTTATTGTGTGAGTTCACTAATGGAAAATGCAATAATTTACATTGGCATCCAATTGTTCTTCTCATGCTTGAATATCATTCTGTTTTTGTCCTGCTCCAGATAAGGCTATATGTACAGAGAAGTAGTCTTCTGCAAATGTTTCGCTGCTAGGTAAGGAAAACAAGTAGATCATCGGTGTGTTGGGCTGACATCTTCACGTTTATGTGAACAAACTATAGGCTCTTGTCTTCCTACTGTAGCAACATTTTGATTTAGCTTCCTTAATTTCCTCATCCCTCCCTCATTTGAGTTTTTTGGTGTAAATTTTGGCTGGCATTGAAATAATTCCTATAAACATCTATCTCACTTTTTTGTTTATGAATTTACTATTATTCCATACACAAAGTAGCAAGATGCAAAGCAAAAGCTACACTAGAGTTCAAAGTCTAAATGAAACTAGATTTCAAAGTCTAAATGGTGTCTTTTGAGATTAATTCACAAAGTTTTCATCAACGCTTCTATGCCTTTGCTTAAAATTGTGATTCTTACAAAACATTAGTACCAACATCCTGTATTTTAAGAGGGCATAAAGATTTTATCACAGAAGATAAGCCAAACTTGGGCTTAGCTGGCTGCTCAGTCCCCTAGTTCCATCTCTTCACTTTCTCTTTTCTCAGTAATTCTTTGACTACTTTTCAGGTTTCATTCATGCATAAAATAAGCACAAATTAGCAACCACTTCACCAAACATAGCTGTTTCCTTAAATGTTATGGTAGCCTCCACACTTTAGCAATGTGTCTTACATTTTTTTCAAAACAGAAAATAATCATTGTCTATTTCTTGTCACTTTTTATTTATTTATTTTTAATTTAAATATTGATGTACTTGGTATTGTGTTTTGTATTTTTTGTGTTTTATCATTTTGATAAGATTCCGTGTCTTGAAAACTTTGCATCTTGCAAAATCACACTTTTAAAAATCACTTTTAACATCACTTTTAAAAAGCATGGCTTATCAATTGCTAAATTTAATCAAGGGTGAATATTTTCCACTGTACCTACTCTATTACTGCAGAAAAAAATATAGCTGTTGTGATTGAAGCCTTTTCTGCATTTCCCTTAACGTATCAGCTTCCTGCTCTATTAACCCCCTCCTGCTACCCAGCATACAAACATACTCATACACTTCACTGCACTTCAACAGCATCCTCTAGTTTGTAGTTGCAGAATCAGAGGTGGAAAGATAAGTTTAAAAAAAATTATTGATATATCTCTTGATATGGGGATCAAGGAGTCCTAAGATTAAG
Source organism: Urosaurus nigricauda (assembly GCA_034509955.1). Lineage (NCBI taxonomy): Eukaryota > Metazoa > Chordata > Lepidosauria > Squamata > Phrynosomatidae > Urosaurus > Urosaurus nigricauda. Next base: position 343,380,374 of record JAOEGL010000001.1, read on the forward strand.
AATGAAAGAGACCAGCCTGATGAAACTATAGACAATAACTGAGAACAGACAAATTGCTTTCAGAATTTTTTTATTGTTAGTTGACATCAAGTCAATTTTGACTTATTGGTGACCCTATGAATTAGAGACTGCCAATTCACTAAGTTATCAACTGTCTACTCAGGTGTTGCAAACTCAGCCATGGTTTCCTTGATTTAGTCTACCCATTGCAATGTGATCTTCCTCTTTTCCTACTGCTTTCTACCTTGCCAATCATTGTTGTCTTTTCTAGCAAGTCATGTCTTCACTTGATATGTCCAAAGTATGACAGTCTCAGTTTAATCATCTTGGTTTCTTGGGACAGTTCAGGGTTTATTTGCTCTAGTAACCATTTATTTGTGTTTTTGGCAGGCCATGGGATCCACAGAACTCTCTTCCAGCATTACATTTCAAAGGAATTGATTTGCTTGCTATCATCTTTCTTCACTTCCAGCATTCACAACCATACATAGAAATTGGAAATGGACATGGCATGGACAATCACGACTTTGGTATTCAAATATATATCTTTACATTTGAGCAGCTTCCTTCATAGCTGCCCTTCCATTCCAGTGCCTAGTCTTCTGATTTCTTGACTGTAGTCTGCATTTTGATTAATGACTGAGCAAATGTATATGAAATCTTTGGCTGTCGCAATGTTTTCATTGTAGTAGATCATCGATTGATACTGAATCAATGGAATGCACCAACTAACTATCTGAATGATGTATTTTATTTTTATAGTTGTTGCTATTGTTAAATTTGTTGTGTTTTTAGTAATTGTGATGATTTTATTATGACTGTGTAATTATTTATTATTTATGTTGTAATCCCACCTCGATCAAATGGAGAGGCAAAAAATAGAAATAAATTATTATTATTATTACTATTACTATTATTATCTTCTTTATGTAATTAATCTATGGTCATTATTGTTGTTTTCTAATGTTCAACTGTAACCCTGCTTCTGCATTTTCTTCCTTGACTTTTTTCAGCAGTAATTCCAAGCCTTTGCTATTTTCTGTTAGTAGTATGTTGTCATCTGCATATCTTAAATTGTCTATGTTCCTTCCTCCAATTTTCATACTTCCTTCCTCCAAGTCTAATCATATATTCAGCATACAAGGTAAACAGACAGGGTGATAAAATGTAGCCTTGCCTGGAAACCATTCTGCTTCCTCATATTCTGTCTTCACAGTGGCTTGTTGTCCTGAGTACAGGTTATGCATCAGAATAAACAAATGTTGTGTTGCACCCATTTCTTTAAGAGCAACCCATAGTTTTTCATGATGCATGAAGTGATAAAAAGGGAAGAACGGGAGACCTCTTCCACAAGATCTGAGAATACAAAGGGAAGTTTAAACAAGGATGGAAGTGCTCTATAACAAAAAGACCATACTACCAGATCAAGAAGAAATAAAAAGATGTTGGATGCAGTACACAGAAGAATTATATAAAAGAGATGAAAAAAATGAATGATACATGGAATGAAGAACCATATGAAAATGAACACCAAATTCTAAAAAGTGAGATATCCCTGTACTATCTCTTTACTTATTCTGTGCTGCGTTTTCCTTATTGTGTTTCCTGCTCCATTTTCCTCAGGTTGAGCACCCTTTTCCTTTTGTGAGAAGACTGAGGCAAAGAAGATGTTGAGTAGTTCTGCCTTTTCTCTGTCCCCTCTTACAAATTTGCTATCTTCTCCACTTAGTGGCCTGACCATTTCCCTTTTTTGCTGTGAACCTACCCCCAAAAGCCCTTTTATTGTTCTTAACCTCTTTATCAAGTCTGAGCTTGATAGAGCTGATACATGCCCTGTTTAAAATTTAGTTCAGTTGAAAGTTCTTTAGTCATCCATCTTGGTTTCTTGAGACACCTCCCATCATTCCTGCTTCTTGGAATAGTTTGAAATTGTGCCTTTGTAAACACAGCCTTGGAACCAGTCATGGAGGACAGTCCTGGAAACTTTGGGAAATACATGTTAGCTCAAATTTTGGCTTTGTTATATATAAGATCATAATCCTGTGTATATTGAGTTCCAAGGCAAGAGAGAGATCAAACAGTAAATTCTCAATATAGTGATTTTTATTTAAAAGAGAAAAATCCAAGCACACACAGATACACAAACACACACACCTCTACTAGACATAGGGAACAAAGAGTTAAGTTGGAATAGAAAAGGCTTTAGAAGGGGGACATCCAATCTGAATGTTTGTAGCTCCTTCCTCTGCTGCCAATGTTAGGATGGAGACTCATAAGCTCTCTTGGCAGAGGAATGAAGATGGGTTTTGAGGGGTCCTTTAATGGGTGTAACACCTTCAATATCTCCCTTTTGAGAAATTCCCATCCATCCTGAACTCCCTTCTCTTTTACTATTCCTGGCCACGGGATCACCCCCAGTATTTACGGAAATCAGCTTTCCTAAAATCTAGAGAGTGTCTGAATATTACTGGCTTCTTCTTTCCATGGTATAACAAACTCCAGGAGAACATAATCACTCATACCTAAGGATTCCACCTCCTTTACCAGGTCATCCCTGTTCGTTAGGATCAGATCTAAAATAGCTGATCCTCTTGTTGCCTATTCCACCTTTTGCACAATGAAATTGTCTTCCAGGCAAGTGAATAATTTGCTAGACTGTGAGGTTTTGCCTGAACTTGACTTCTAGCAAATGTTCCAATAGTTGAAGTCACCCATCACTACCGCATCTCTCCTTTCTGAGTGTGTGGTCTTCTGTTCTAGAAAGGCATCATCCAATCCCTCAGTCTGATTTGGGGGTCTGTAGTATACTCTCACAATAACATACCAGTTGTTTCCCTCCTCTTTTTTTATCCAGATACTCTCTACTTAGCTTCCAGGATTGAAGACCTGGATCTCTTCACAGGTGTAAACATCCCTGACGTATAATGCTATTCCTCCTCCTTTTCTGTTGGCCTATTTGTCTCAAAAAGGTTATACCCCTTTATTCCAACATTCCAATCATCAGACTCATCCTGCCAGGTTTCAGTGATGCCTATTATATAATATTTGCTTTGTTGTGCTAGGAATTCAAGTTCATCTTGTTTATTTCTCATTCGTTGTGCATTAGTGTAGAGATGTCTAAGACCATGTGTCCTCCCCACTTGCTGCCTGTGTAAAGTTTTTTGCCCGTCACTGTTGAGTCCTTGCACTGTTTGCCTTGTTCCCTCTATAACAGTTTGACCATTATCTCCAGTCCTTCATAACCCCTGCTTTTCAAAATATTGTCTTCCTCCCCCACATAATTCAGTTTAAAGCCCTCCTGATCAAATTTTTCAGACTACTGGCAAAAATGTTTCTGCCAACTGGTGTGAGGTACAAACCATTCCATGCCAGAAGTTCCCCATTATGGAACTGTAGCCCATGATCCAACAATCCAAAGTGTTCTTGGCAGCACCATCTGCAGAGCCAGTTATTCACATCCGCAGTTTTCCTCTCCCTTCCTGGACCATGCCCTTCAACTGTGAGAAGAGATGAGATAACAACCTGTGCATCCAGCTCTTTCAGCTTCCTACCCAGAGCCTCATAATCCTTTATGATAGTCTGAAGGCTGTGCCTTGCAGTATCATTGATTCCCACATAAAATAAAAGAGGTAATGGTCAGAAGAGCTGATCTGAGAATAAAGCTTGCTGACCATCCACAGAAGCTTGAGTTACTGAGTCTGGTGGTAGGAGTTCAACTAGTTACTGATACAGCCTAACATCTCCCTGGAAACCAATGGCCTGGTACAAACGAGCCAAAAGAGGCATCCTGGAACTGATTCTGGGGTTCTGGAGTGCACAGCGACTGCACTCCAGAACCCTAGTATGTATGGACACTGGCATCATGGCAGCCTCCCATCCACACAGGAGCCACAATCATGATGTAAGCAACACACAGAGTACGGACATCACTGTGTGTTGGTTACATCACTAATGCACCACAGTGCACTAATGGCGCACTCGTGATGTTTGCCACTGGACTTAAAAGAACCCAGTGCAGAGGGACACCACATGGCTGGGCTGCTGCGGCGTTCCTTGGGAACAAAATTGGGCAGCTCCAGCCTGTCCTTTCAGGGCAGTCTGTCAAGCTCCTCTGTGGTCAAACTGAGGCTCTCATAGTTTAACCACATCAGGCAAAGGCATGACTCATTAGAAAAGACAATAATGCTAGCAAAGGTGGAGACTAGCAGAAAGAGGGGGAGACCTGATAGACTCAATCAGAGAGGTCACAGGTATTAATTTACAGGACCCCAAGCAGAGCAGTGGAGGATAGGGAGTCTTAGCAGTGTCTTATCCACAGAATTGACACGAGTCAGGGATGATTCAAAAACAGTTAACAACAACTAATAATAAATTGAAGAGTAATTGCTCGGATATAAACCTGAAATTCTGAATAATAGTGTTATAAACCTGATGAATGGAGGGGAGGTAAAGTCTATGAAAGCTCATTCTACAATATGCTTGTAGTCTTTAGAATGACACAGGACTCTTTGTTTTACTAGCCAGGGAAGATTCCTTTAAAATCTGATGCTGGAAGCAATGTAGACATACCTGCTAAACCCGTTTTTTACCCTTTGCATCCCAATACAAAGATTTATTTTACACAAGTTTTCCCTTGTTCCTTTCACAGTCTCTTGTCCAGTGAAAGAATTTAATTGGGCTATGTAAACAAATGACAACTGCCTACTTTTTCAAAAAGCAAGAGGAAAGATTGCCATCTGTAAGCCACGGCAGCTATATAGGTAACAGCAAGCAACAAAACAAAGAGAAGCATACAAATTAGAAATTAGATTAGATACAAATTAGATAGTTCCTTTGTAAAATATATTTGGAAAATATAATATCTGAAAGCATCCTGGAGGAAATTGTGTTATAGAACAAAATAAATAACAAGACAACTGCAGAAAAGATCACTCCATCACTTCACTGATATATCATAAAAAAGACAGAGGGGAAGCCAAACATTTATTGGGAGGGAGGTTTTTCCTTCCTTTTTTAATAGTCACTATAAATATGGTTGTTGACAATAAATAAATGTGAGGAACATGCTGAACATGAGCACATGCTGGAGAAAAGGCTGTTCATACCAAATACATTACAGGAGTTCTTTGAGAGCTGTTCATCCATGTTAGAAATACCTCACCTGTAATAATGTCAAGGAGAGTGAAAGCTGCGATGGTCAGGAACTGAATGAGTGCATCTGGCTGCTCAGGCAGAATGCTTGAAAAGAGCAAAGACATGCAGTTGTAATGGCCACATTCAATATCTCTGAAGTGCAGAAGTAGACATCATAAAGAATGGGTTCTCAATTCTGTGCTACCTTTGTTCATACAGAGATTGGTGGGTGGGGCATTATCAGAAAGACTCATCTTCTTCTACCCACCCAGTTCTTTTTAAAAACTATTCCCTAAGACCATTTTAATTCACCACCCACATAAAGCAACACAGGGAGTACAGTATATTGCAGTAATCCAACCAGGTGTAAACAGGGTATGTGTCATTATAGCCTGATCTGATGTCTGCAGGAACAGACACAAGTGGCCCACTACTTTCCAGTGTGTAATGCACTCCTTGCCAACACTGAAAATAAAGGCTCAAGGCTGAGTAAAAGCATGCAGCACCCAAGTTGAAAGCCTGAAATTTCTGGGGCAGTGTAACCACATCCAGCAGAAGCTGAGTCCCCATTCCTTGAAATGCTGTTTGACTGAGCAGGAACATCCCTGTCTTGTCTGAATTAAGTTTCAAGTTGTTTGCCCTCACCCAGTCCATTATTGATAGCAGACCAAAAAAAAAAAAAAAAGTGAAGAACACAGTGAACATCAATATACGGTAGAGAAATTGCTGGATTTTTGTATATCATTATACAAAAAAGGCTGCCACAAGTGGATTGCAGAAACTGTTACAGGTTTATAAAGGCTTCTTTAAAAATTGAAAGTGACCAGTCATTCAGTTTTTTGGAAATGTGTTATGCAATGAGCTGTAGGTTTGTTTGTTTACTTGCTTGCTTGCTTGCTTGTGCAGGGTCTAAAAAAGATCCTGCACCATGAAATATTGGTTTAAAAGAGAAAGCTTGTAATATGAGAGTTTAAGCTAGATACCAAAATCAAAATCATAATACTATAGTTAGTATATTCAGTATCAATGTATGGGTGCAAAAGCTGGATAGTGAAGAAAGCTGACAGGAAGAAAATCAACACATTTGAAATATAGTGCTGGAGAAGAGTTCTAGGGATACCACAGACTGCCAAAAAGACAAATGAATGGCTCCTAGAGGAAATCAACCGTTATGTCAGATAGTAGTAGTAGTAGTAGTGATAATAATAATAGATAAAAATAGATAACTGGATAATAGATAACAACAAAAAACTGCCGATGGTGGTTCCAGTACAGAAGGGGTGTGTCTTCCATGTTCTGTTGCATAGGTTGCCCTCTGTGTGGTTTTTGTGGGGGAGCAATTTCACACACACACATGTTTTAATTTATTTCTACATGATATTTTAAAGACAAGTTACCAGAAAAATCTTAAACTGCAACATTTTGAAGCAATTCTATTAACTGCAACATACAACTTCACAGAAAGTGGCTTGGCTGTGCCACTTTGACTTTACTGATTCTTTTTTCGTTTCACAGCAAAAGTAGTACAACAAATCTAGTTAAATCACTGGAAAAAAATCCAGAGCCCATGCAAGAGTCAGTAATGGCAATGAAAGTTTCATATTATCTACCTTGTCCACATTTCCTGAAAGATCAATATGGCTAAGTACATCTTCTGCATACTTCTATAAGGAGACAAATATGAAACTCAGTTGCATCAAACACAGTGTGACACCAGCTTTAAATGGACTTTCCCCTCCCTCCCCACAAATATCTGGGGAGAAATATCAATACTATGTTTGAATTACATTAGTTGGAACAAGGATGAATGTGATGGTGCAAAGTCAAAAGGATTTACTCAGCAACTTTCCATAAATGATAAATGGTCTTTGAAAAAGCAGGGCTTCTTGCAAAGTATTTTACTAACATGTAAAATCTTTCACTTTGATATTATGGATTTGTCACAATGTTGAAATTTCCCAGCAGGCTCTATGGAGTGAAAATATTAACACTGAAAAGGATATTCCTCCTCCAACAAACTTTACGATATGCACTTAACTTGCAGATTTTGACTGATTCCAATATTACCAAAGAAGTATAAGTTTTGTCAGATTCTATGGGGCATAGCAGAAAGGGTAATCTTCTGGAACTATTAGGTGAGGCCCAAAAAGCTATGTCTGTTTCTTGGTGTCACAGCTGCCACCTTCTATTTCAGGCTTTACTACTTTTAAAAATGGTATATCTACATATGATGAATCACAGAGTATCACTTGCCAAGTGTTTAACCGTTTAAAACGGGAGTTGCAATTGTTTGGAGCAACAAGAATTAAGGGCCAGTTCACTTGATGTTTGCCCTATAAAACTTGTTTGAGAATGTCAAGTTCCCATCTAACCTTATTCATGTCACACACAATTTCACAAGCATGAACTTGACACTGTTCTCCACACTGGTAGGGTATGCATAGGTTGAGATATCTTTGTTTCCATATCCAATAATATCAAAAATCGCCAAACAATGATATCTTTTTGGCCCAACCAAAATGCACAGTATACATGTTGCAAGCTTTCAAAAGCTTCACTGGCTTCTTCATCAGGCAAGGTGTTAAAAACCATACTGGAGAAAAAAAAACCCTGAAGATATTAGCCATAGGTCTGAATTTTACTGTTTTTATTCTCACTTCAGGAGGGGTATCTCGTGCAGGGTGGCACCTCCTCCTCCTGGCCATGTGGGTACTAGGAGATGCTGAGGCAAATGTAACTGTTTAGGGTTGTCTGAATCCTGGGCAAGAACAAACTCTCAGAATATGCATCTGGACAGGAAAAGATATATCAGAGAGATTATAAAAATGGAAAAATTTCTAAAGCTCTATGTGGTAAGATAGCCAGCCTTCCAGAAATCACAGTTCTAGAGGTAAGTGTTAAGCACCTGACAGTAACACCTAGATATGATCTCTTTAGGAGAGAATGGTGGCTAAAGCCTGTTTGGTATAACACCATATTTCCCTCCCTAGGCCAATCGCCACTGATTTGCTTAGAGTTCAATCTGGACAGAGAAAAAACAACAACATAATACCAAGTCAAATGAATGTTTATTGGATCACATCAGTATAAGACATTTAGCAGTCAGCTCGAAGTGAAAGCATGTACAGAGGCAACTGGAACTGGCACTGGGAGAAGTAAACACAGTAGTGGTTGAAAGGACCTATACTGTGGGAACTACATATTTAGGGTCCTCTTGAGGGTGTCACAGCCTTGGCACTGATTAAAAATTTGCAGGAGCAAGTTATTTAATACAATTATTTAATATTTATAATGTTTTATGCCATATATGTTGAAGTGGCTTTCACTGGGAATCCAGCATGAGCAAATCTGAGCTCACAAACATTCAGAAAAGTTTTTAATCAAATTTAAAACCTTTTTTTTTAAAAAAAAAAAACTAGAGATTTAAAAGATATGCAAGTCCTACATAAGGTTACAATAAAAGCTCTTATGAATGAGTGGTTCTCATTGACTATCCAAAATATCAAAAGTAAGTTTAAACTTTATCACACAAACCAAGCAAAGCTAGCAAAATTCAACGGCATAAAAATATATTTGGCTGGTACTCATCACATGATGTCATGTTTATCCTGCTACTGCTTTGTGTTCCATTCATTCCTGGAATGCTCCTTTTCATGGATAGGTAAAAACCCTTCAGTGCCTCCCAACTGCACTGCTTTTCCATTATGGGTATCTGTGCGATAAGTGCCTTCTGCTGCAGTTCCTCTTCTCTGGCAGTCACATGGTGTGAATAGGTGTGATTCTGCTCCTCTATCCCTCACCCTCTCCTTGCTATTCCCAAGTGGGATGTTTTCCTTTTCTTTTCTATTTTAAAAAATATTACATTGCCATAATTGTGCAATTGCACTAAAAATAAAAATAAAAAGCCCTGAAAGCCACACTGGAGATGCATCCGCACTGCAGAAATAATCCAGTTTGACACACCTTTACCTGCCATGGCTCAACGCTATAGAGTTTTCAGATTTGTAGTCTGGTGGGGCACCAGAGCTCTGACAAAGGTGGCTAAATATCTCCCCAAACTACAAATCCCAGAATTCCACAGCATTGAGCCATGGCAATTAAAGTGGAGTCTAACTAGATTATTTCTGCAGTGCAGATGCAGCCTGGGTAGAGCAAAGGGCAAGGAAGAGGGGCTATAGAGGCTGTGCAGAAGAGAGCATGGGACCTTAGATTACCAAAGCAATGCCTTAGAGGTTTTGCAGGTGTGATAAATTAACATTCCCAAATGCAAATATTACCAGTTCCTTAAATGGCAAGGAGCAGTTTTTTTCTGCTCCTCTCTCCAGTGGCTTCGGACTGCCTTAGGAGACCTCTGAGGGGCTTCCAGTCACCCCAGGGGTGTGTGTCATCTGCATGCTATGCCCCCGAAGCAGCGGGAAGCTGCTTCTTTTAGTATGTTTGTTTCAGGCCTTAGTGTACTTTGGATATACCCAAAGTATGAATAACTGAGATGAGATCCACTGCATCCACAGAGTGTAACAACTGGTACAGCTTCAGATGGCAAAAAAGATGGTCCTGGCCACTTACAACCATGACAGATAGTTCCAATTTTGAATGTGGTCTTTCAAAGAGTTATGTGATTTTATCTAGAAGTGGTTGAAAATTCCTGCCAAACAAACAAACAGCTTCATTTATATACCGCTTCATACTGCCTAAAAAGTATCTAAGCGGTTGTAAGCTACTTGCCCCCAACAATCTGGGCACTCATTTTAGCAACCTCAGAAGGATGCAAGCCTGAGTCAAGCTTGAGCCCTTTTGCTGGTCTTGAACTCGCAACCTTATGGTTTTGAGTGAGTGGCTGCAGTACAGGCATTTAACCATTGCACCACCAGGACTCCACTGCCAAGATCTATCTGTTCTCTTGTTCAGTGAAATTCTATCTGGTCTGGGTTAATTTTCTTCTTGCTTGGTATGCTGCTAACCTTCTGCTACCTGAACAGTTTTTTAAAAAAACAGCAACAACAACAACAACAACAACAACAACAGGTTTTCCAACTGCACAAAATACCCTGATACTCCATACTAAAAACACTGAACACTTTTGCACACAGATAACCATTTCTCTACAGGAGTCAGCAGTTATTATCTCATCTGTAGTGATGATTAATTTGTAAATCTGCCTTAGTTCAGTAACAAATTGATGCATGTTCCTGTTGTGTTAATCCAGTCAGTGGTACCCCCAAACCTATTGTCTTATTGTAGTTATTTGCAATCAAGTTGACTTCAATTTATATTTGTCTATGTGAGTCTTTTTTTTTTTAATCCATGGAATTGAGAACCAGTTTTTCAAAGTAATTTCCTAGGATACGTACCTCTACAGAGAAAGCTTCATTTGGGTCATTTGGATTTTTTTCCTCCGTTTCCATGCACGGGGCTAGTCAGAACTGTCTGTATGCAACAGAAAGATAAAAATTTCAATTAGGTTGAGTGCTGTCATAAGCAGGCTACATGAGAAGGCTAGAGATAATATGCATTACATATTGATGCCTATCAGCACTGAGAACACAGCTATGTTTTATTCCATGCCCCTTTTGTAGCTTTGGCAGCAATGGTACCCAATAAAGGCCTAATCATATTAATTTATGCCCCTATCAATTATGCATTCAGATTCCCCTGATAGCTTGTCAGTTTTTATTCAGTATTTTCTGAAAAATACGCCTATTACAGTTACTGAGCAAATAGTAGGACTGTCAGAAAGTAAGATTTAAAGAATATAACTTAAAAGGGGAGGGTTTTTTAAATTTATAAATCTTGTATTATATGTCATGCATTTGTTAGCTTAAAAACAGGTGACAGGACAGGGACAGATGTCACATTAAGGACTTTCTAGAGATGAGAATAAAGGTCTGTTCCCTTTTTTGCAAGGAGAACCTTGTTATGTATTCAACATTTCATGAAAGCAAAATGTTCTAGAGTTTACAAATGCAGTAAAATTGCATTGGATTTGTTAGTTTAATCTGAATGTAAAATTGCATCTCTTAGATGTGGGACATTAATTAAGAACTTTAAAAATAATAAGTTTTCAGCAATATATTGGACAAACCTGTGTTCCTATGCAAAAAAAGTGTTATGAATATAGTATCCTGACTCTTAAGGGCTACGCTTCAGAATGTACACTCTGTCATACACCAGTTAAGACAGGATCCAAGAAGAGCTTCAGAGATGTATCACACCCAAATCCTACACTGCTTTTAGAGTAAAGTTATCATGGATGGTTAGAGTACTTTCAACAACACACCAAACAGTGTAATCAGGATATTCCATGAAACACATGAACAAAATTATTTGCTACCTTCTACAAACTACACTGGCTTAAATCCTCTTCCTAGTCCTGATAAGAGTAGACCTGTTAAATTAATTGGATTTACCTATGTCTTGACTTATTATTTAATAATTGATAGAATGGGGCTAATCTAATTGGGACTAATCCAACTATCTGTTAGCTAGCTCTTGTGAACAATATATGCTCTTGAGCCAGCAGATCTTTCTTCTGTTGGTTGACACTGATTCAGGGGTCTGCCAAGTGAACAATATGCCTGCAGAAGTGGCCTGCTGGACAAAATTTGCTGGCAGAGAAGCTCAAAGAAAGTCAGAGAACAGGAAGGGCAAAGAAGGAGTTGAGTTATTCCAGATCAAACTTTCTCCAAGTCAGGAACACAGCTACTCTGCTGGTACAAAGTTAGGCCAACGTGAAGACAGTCATAATTATTTTCTAGGATCTCTAGGCTGGGCGTACTTGGATTCAGCACTGTTTCAGTTGATCTAATGTCAGCTCTGTTAGCTCTGTCTTGACCATTCTGGCCAAACAAACTTACGCTCTTATGCCCGAAACAGACAGGCACTAAGGGGTGCCCTTGTCACATGCTAGGGTTGCCTTGGGGCGGAGCTTATACGCGCCCCACCACCCTAGCACGTAACGAGGGCATCACAGCTGCGCAGCGCTGTATAGATGGCATACACAGTGACAGCATCGAAGCTGCGCAGCTTCCATACGGCACTGCACAGCTGCGACATCGCAGAGGCACCCTATGGTGCTTCTTTTTTTGCGTCGCAACTGCCACTTTTTGGGGCTCCTTTTTTAGTCTGTACCTTCACCACTCCATGTGGTTGCTGTAGCGAAGGTATGGACTAAAAAGAGGTGGTGCCAGACTGCCCTTTTTGGGCAGTTTGTAAAGCCCTTTAATCAACTTGGAATATTATTACTTTCTATGAAAAAGTGAAGATCATTTCAAACATTCTCAAGATTACTACTTTGGATTACAAAGTGTGTTTTGCAAGGTTGAATATTCCTTTATGTTAAAAAAAAAAAAAAACCTCTATGGAAGCAGTATTTTAAAAAGCTGTCAAGACGGATCTCTTCTGGCAGGACTTTCCTGAATAGAAACACTCAGCCAAAATGAACCCCTTCCCTTCATGTATTGTGTATCACTCAGCCCATCAGTGCCTGTTATCAGCTTCGGCTGATACGCCAGTTGTGCCCTTTCCTGGATATAAGGGACCTGGAAACTGTGGTACACACTTTGGTAACCTCATGCTTGGACTACTGTAACATGCTCTACATGGGCTACCCTTGTGCTTAACCTGGAAACTTCAATTGGTCCAAAATATGGCAGGCAGGCTTGTCACCGGAACATCTAGGAGAGACCATATGACTCCAGTGCTCAAGTCTCTCCACTGGCTGCCAATTAGTTTCTGGGCACAGTACAAGGTATTGTTTTTAACCTTTAAAGCCCAACACGGCTTGGGTCCATCCTATCTTAGGGACCGCCTCTTCCCGTATGAGCCCCCCCACATGCTCCGGTCCTCTGGGAGGAACCTGCTACGGCCCATGAAGACCAGGCTGTTGCAGACCTCTCAGAGGGCCTTCTCTGCTACCGCTCCCAGGCTGTGGAACAGCCTGCCGGATGAGATGCGTCTTATTATGACTCTTGGCTGCTTTAAAAAAGCTGTAAAGACGTATCTTTTCCGGCAGGCCTTCCCAGACAGTGCTTAATTCTCCCCGGCTACAAAGCTATGCCTAGATTTTTTCCAGCTTCTTCCTAGCCTACGATTCTAGACGCCATCACCTATGTTGCCCAAAGAATAACTGGGTTTATGATATTTTATTGTATTTGCTGCCTTGTTTTAATTCCTTGCTAATTTAATTTTATTTTAAGGGGTGGGAAGTTGTAATAATTTTAACTGTAACTGTTTTAAACTTGTTGTACCCCTCCCTGATTACTTGGTCAGATGGGCGGGTTATAAATAAAATTTATTATTATTATTATCATCGTCATCATCATCATCATCATTTGATTATTTTATCAATAACAGTTTATTTTAACTGATAAATTTTTATTGTAATGTATTTAATTCCTTTTGGGCAGAGGGCGGGGATTTTAAATGTACAATGTATTGTATCTTGGACTGGTTTTTAGATGTAAGGTGCTTTGATTGGCAACAAAAAGCAGGGTATAAATAAAGTTTTATTATTATTTAATATTATTATTATTGTAGGGCAAGTATCCCCGCCTGGTCTTCTTCTTGACTCAATAGCTTATACATGCAAATAAATAGTTTTACACAGTAAAACTTGAAGATATAGAATCCCTCCACTTATACCTTGAAGACGTATACTCTCATGCATTATTTCAGCACTTTTGAACTGACAGTTTTGTTTATTGTAGAACTGCAGCAGAATCTCTCCATGAAAATGGAGCAACAGACCTAACCTTAATATAGCAATTCCACCACCACCAGCAGCACCCTTTTCCTCCCTTAATCCACTCACTTCTCTTTCGGCCTTCTTACCTTTTTTTTTTTTTTAAACCACCATGGTTCCAATAGAGTCTTGACTATAGAGATAAAAGAATAATGAAATGTCGCCTGCAAGGGAACCCCACCATTAAGCAGGGTGAAGCAGCTCCCTCAAGCAGCAGTTCTGGGTTGTGATGAAGGGGCACCATATAGTTATAATACATTAAATAGCTAACCATTTGCGGCTCTTTCATTACACTTTGATGGAACTATGTATTTTTACTGAAACTAAATTTCAGAATTAGGCTACACATGCTAAAATAACATGACTAGTTTAGGGTGAACATTTTAGCCCAATGAAATTATGCCACTTGACTTGGGTGGAGGGGATATGCTTTCTGGAAAATGTCTTGGGTGAGCCCTGGATATTCCTAATCTGCATACATGTCTTTTAGTTTAGTACCAGAAATTCAGCTTCTCATTTTTTAAACAGTCTTATGACCTAATGGTATGATTATATTTTAACTTACAATAATACTTTAAAAAATATTTTGTCTAGCAAAAAATCTCTGTGCTACCATGCCAGTTTTCTGAATCAATCCCACTCTTCATTCCCACAAATAAAAGTTGATTTTTGGTTCTGGTATTACTTTCCAAAATTACCAAATGAAACATTTGTACAGCTCCTTTTTGTAATCTGTCTCCCACACCCTGCAAAAGACCTCTTATATTTCTTTTTATTTATTCATTAGTTTTTGATGGAAGAGCAAGGAGTGTATGCAAGCATGGATAGCAGAGTAGCAAATGTATAGCCCAGTATAAGTTATGAAGCAGTAAAATGACATGACTTGGACAGAACAAATAAAAACTTTGACAACTTCTGGCAAGGAGAAATGCACCAGTTAATGGTGCCTCCAGGTAGCTTTAGCTGATATGACTGGCAATTGTAACACAGTACCTTTCAGTGCACTTGGCAGCATTACAAGGATCACAGTCTAACAAGGATGAACAGTTTATCCAATGTGTGGGTTTCTTCCTTGCATTTGGCATGGATATCTTTCTGCTTCACCTTTTGTTTTCTGTCAGAAGGATATTTATTGTGGCAATCCACAGTGTAATCCAGCTCTTCATTTATGTTTGAGTTCCCTTCTTATTGTATTTCATGGTATTAATGGAGTACACATTTCTCTTCTATACATCTGCCTTTTTAAAGATACCCATTCAAGTCTACAGTGCCCTTGGGCTACTGGTAATGTTTAATAACTTTCTACACTGGTAGTTCTTTCTTCATCATTACACTAAGCCTTTTCTTACCTTGGTATATAAAGATCTTAAGTGTTCTCCTTGACTGGTGGCCCACACATTATATACCAGTACTAGGAAGATAATAGAGAAAAAATATCTCTGCTTTTTAGGTATTACAATGGAAGCCTTACTAAAAGCCACCTGAGAAGATATTGTCAAGAAAGTTTACCTGCATGTTTTTCTGCTGTAACTGGTTCATTATTTTCTTTGAAATAAAATCATTTTGAGATGTCATTTTTCTGAAAAGTCATTATATTTGTCAAAAAATATTTTGCAATATCTAATGGAATTTTAACATGGCCTGCAATTAGCTGTCTTATAAAGTACAATAGCAATAGTAAGTACATTTCTATACGACTTATCAGTGCACTTAAGCACTCTGTAAGCAGTTTACAATGTATAAACTAATTGTCTCCAACAAGCTGGGTACTCATTTTAGTGACCTATTGAAAGATGCAAGGCTGAGTCAACCCTGAGCCCCTAGCTGGTATTGTGGTTTGTGAGTGAGTGGCTGTAGTACAGGCATTTAATCACTGCACCACCAGGGCTGCAGTACAGGCAATGATATAAATGAGTTAATGTACTAATAATACTAAGTACTTAATTTCTTTTTCAAATGATGACTGTACTACAAACTCAGTAAGTTCTTACAGGGCAAAGGTTTTGTAAATCTGTGGTTTGTACAAAAAGGCAAGGGATAACACAAATGTCTATCAAATGATGGACAAAGAAAAATAAGAAATACACTGGTCCCAGTAATGTTCTGCTTTACAGCAAAATTAAATCAAAACACACTAAACTGAATCAGTGTGGCATTCAGGCAAGAGTTCTGTGCTCAGTTATCTTGCAGTAAGATTCATTGGATACAGTGTAATTTTGTTCTGAATAAGCTTACACTGTTGCCTAAGTCCTATTCTGGCATAAAACCAGAGGTAAATCACACTTATGCTGCACCATTATGTTTCTAATGCTGATGTCATGTAGATGATGACTTTCTGAGAAGGAAAACACCTTCTTTCCCTGAAGATTCTCTATATAATTCAAAACACTAGAAAATCAGCTTTCTAACCTGTTATTGTATAGAGAACATCATGCATAGAGGAGGTTCTCTTCAGAAAGCAGTCCAGTTACAGAAAGCACAGCAGAAAGTCTCCTTGGATGATGTTTCCAAGTTGTGGTTCTTTCTGCGTTGTCGTTTCTCTTAGAGACTCGTTCAGCGTGAGTTCTCAAAAGAGGCTGCAGCATTGTGGATAGCGCGTCTTCATGCCTCCCGATGTGAGGCCAGGGTCAACCATTGTTGGTGATCAATTTGGCTGAGCTTGAGATGTTGTTTCAGGAAGTCCTTGTATCTCTTCTTTGGGCCCTCCTCTTATGCTGACCCATGGCAAGTTCACCGTAGAGTACTATTTTTGGAAGGCAGTGGTCCTCCATCCTAGAAACATGCCCTGCACAGTGCAGCTGCATTTTCAATAGCATGGCCTCAATGCTGGTGATCTCTGCTTGCTCAAGGACAGCAACATTTGTCACATAGTCAGTCCTGTGTATATTTAGGATTGTATGTATTCAGCACTGATGAAAACATTGGAGGACTTGTGGTTGTTGGCGATAGTTAATCAATGTTTCAGACCCATAGAGGATAATAGACATTACAATGGCTCTGTACATACTGATTTTTGTGCTTTGTCTCAGGTGTTTGTTACTCCAGACTCTTTTGTGAAGCCTTCCGAATGCACTATATGCCTTTGCTAATCTGTGATCTCTTTTATCAATCTTGGCGTCTGAGGAGATGATACTTCCAAGGTAGGTGAACTGCTGAACAGACTTAAGTACAGATTTGCCTATGGTGACATGGGGATGGTAGTGCTTCTTGTGGTGCAGGCTGGTAGAAAACTTCCGTTTTCTTCAGGCTGACTTCCAGCCCAAACAGCTCTGCAGCCGTTGCAAAGCAGGATGTTAGGTGCTGCAGAGCTGCTTCTATGGGCAACAAGGGCAGCATTGTCAGCAAAAAGCAACTCACGGACTAGATAGTTTAGAGTCTTTCTGTGAGCCCTCAGATGGCTTAAGTTTAAAAAGCTACCATCAGTACAGTAACATATATAGATGCTGTCTTCTTATTCGAGATTTGCCATAGCCCTTTAGAGCATCATGTTGAAGAAGATTGTAAATAGAGTTGGAGCGAGAACACAACCTTGTTTCACTCCATTAGTTATTAGAAAGGGCTCTGAGAGAGCATCGCCATATCTGACTTGACCATGCTGGCTCTCATGTAGCAAGATAATCATTTTGAGGAATTTGGGGGAACATCCTAGTCATTCCAGGATCTACCACAGACCTTTTCTACTCACAGTGTCAAAGGCTTTGGTAAGGTCGACAAATGTTACATACAGTCCTTTGTTCTGTTCTCTACTTTTCTCTTGCAGTTGTCTAAGGGCAAATACCATATCTGTAGTGCTCCTATTAGCTTTGAAGCCACATTGGTTTTCAGGGAGAAGTTCTTCTGAAATTAAGAAATTCTCAAAACAGTGAAAATAAGAAAGTACCTCTGCCGATCAGGGCTCCAATGGGAATGCACTCCACAACAAGGATGCAACAGTAGAAAAGAAATGGTAGTATATATATGTATTTGTAAAAACTCAGTCTTTTGAATACCAACATTTATTTATAAAATTGGATCAATCATTTCTGAAAAGGCAAAATATACTACAGATAATTAAATGAAAGGAATAAAAAACACCCACTGGTTAACAATCACTCTTAAATTTAATTAATTTATCTGATTCAAGCCACAATAGGAATTTGTGGTGGAAGTACGAGACAATAAAAGAAGCATGAGGTCCCAACACAGCATTTACAGTTTAGTACATGTCGAAACAAATGTATCCAGATTTAGGCACACACAATTGAGATGATAAAAAGGAATTCTCTACTTCATCCATCTCATATCAGACCCTTCAGTTCCTGAAAAAGTTACATAGGTGGTCCCCCCCTCCCAATTTTTGGATTTTAGATATGTTTACAAACAACAGTGTCCAATCCTCAACAGTTTATCAAATTACATCATGTTCAGACACTCCAGATGATAGCTGGCAGTTCATGTGTTGAAGTCAGATCCATAACATGGATAGTGACCAGATCTGTACAATCCCATCTACTGTTAATGCTTCCAACTCAGACATTGAGCCGTGATATGTTAATTTCTGAAAATGGGGAACTTTTTGAACAAGGTGAGTTATGGTATTGTATAGAAGGGTAAATCTCCCAAAGTGGGTAGATGCACCTTTCAGAGCAAGATTTTTCTGTTCCAAGTCTAAAATTAAAACTGAACAGCTGAACTGGTTAACCACAGGAGTTGAATCACACTGTATGCCTTCTTGGAAACTGATTCTATGAATACATTATTGAGTTGTCCAGAGTAAACTAACATTTCTACAAACCCTGGCTAAACAATAACTTTTCCACAACACTTTAACTGCTAATAGTACTGAGTTAAACTAAGCCAGGTCTGTAAAATACACTTTACCAGGACAGCAATACAAGCTGAATGTTTGTGTTCAAACTTTGATTGTGTTTGCTACTTTTTCCTTATTTCTACTTTGGCATCAGTGGATTTAAGGGCTTATAAATTGCACATATGTGTGTAAGTCTATTCTTATGTGTTTGCCCACATATTTGAAAGGAAGAGAACTAGAAAGAGAATGATTTTTGAATATCATGTACTGATAATATTGTTCAGCTGCCAGATTTTTTAATAGGGCACATAGCCTCATTCCAAAGGTGGTTTTAATCTGAGTTATTCCATGTTTACTCTTAGACTTTACTGTGCCATGCAAACTGCGTATGTGGGGGAAAAGGGGTTTTTATATCAATGGCTTGAAACTGTTTACTATATTGAACTGCTAAATAGAAAAGAAATAAATAAATCACACAAAGACCTGAGAAAAAGCATTCTACGTCTTTGATATACTGCATCCTATCTTTACATGTTGACCTTGTTTATATTTTCTGAATTGGTGTACAAAGTTGTCGAGTTGGTCAATAATCTAATCCAACCATCAATAAAACATACCTTCTTGTTTATTAATATGTGATTAAAAATGTATATGATAAAAAGATATTGACTGCAAGCAGAGTTTGCGTGACAAGAACAATTATGCCTCCCAAACTTAATCACTGCATGAGCTCTTTAACCCAGTGAAAGTCAATAGTCTATTTATGAACAACAGTGTGACAGGTTTCTTTTTTAAAGTACAGTATTAGGATTTTGTTAGGTCTCCCGGTCTTATTGCATTTACTCTTTTAACTTGTGTAAATCTCCAAGATACAACACTCAGCAGATAAACCCCTCATTAAATTCTTGCTTTATATTTGTTGTATGACAAAGATGAAGGCATGAGACAGAAGGTATTTGCTCTTGTTATTGTTCTCTATTTGCAATTAAACAAAGGTCCTCATTTGGTGAGTCCCATTTTTCTTCATAGTACTCATTACACATTTGTTAATCAGATTTTCAAACCCTTGTAACTTTCCTTAATCTGTTTAAACAATATTATTTTAGGTTTTGTTATGTTGTTTTAGGATTGATTCTGATTTGATTTAAACCTCTGCTTGATTTAAACCTGTGCCAATTTGTAAGGTAGTAGTAAAAAATGACAAAGGAAATAAATGTTCAGAACAGTACTGTTTCATGTGGAATTTCAGGGAGCAAGAAAGATAATTCTAAATATAATTTTACAACAGTGTTCTGTGGAAACCAAGGGCCTAATCTGCTGCTCAGCTTCACTTTAGGATGCTGCACTTTTATTTTTTGCTTTCCTTCTAATCCCAGCTTCTTTAGCAGTTCAGAATGAGTAAAAGCATAGGTATGAAATCAAACACCACAGTATTCCAAAGTGTCGTGTTAAAATTTCTTACACAAAATGTCAAGCTTCATAAATTCTAAGTTATCCCAGGATGGGATGAAATTAGATTCCATGTCCACAGTACCTTGACTGTTTTGAAGAGCTACGAATTCACTGGTGAGGATAGTTCCTCCTCTAATGCAAATTAAAACTATTTCATAATGCCACTGAGTTCATAGCCACCATGGCAAGTTTGATTCCTGGTGGCCAGCCTTTGGGTGATGAATCTCCCCATACTCAGATGGATTGATCCTTGGATTATGGATATGCAATGAATTCCTGGGCCTTCCTCAAAGCTTTCCCAGTTTGAGTTACTTTCACACCATGAAAAAGCAGCAGAGTTTGTGGAGGATGCTTATAATGTGCAATTCAAAAGGCAAGATAATGAACATAAAAAATTCCAAGTAGTATAATAATCTATTGTATTGTGTCTTCCAGAATATTAGGAAACTTAGACAGGAAGGGTATTTTTTTTTTCCTGTTGAAGAACTACTTCTTTTTTTCTTTCTTTCTTGTCTGCTTCTCCCCTCCCCCATATGAGACTCAGAACAGCGTACAGTTTAAAAGAACAGTACAATTAAAAACACAATAGTTAGTATTAAAATAGAATTAAACTATTACAGTATTAAAACAGATCACTTGTTTGTGAAGTCGAAGGCTTTCACAGCTGGAATTTGTGGGGTTAGATGCCAGCAACAGATGCTGGCAAAACGTCAGGAATAAACTCTTCCAGAATACAGCCATATAGCCCAAAAACTGCACAAAGATAACTTGATATATGGCAGTTTTAAAAGATAACTTATTCCCTTTGAAGTACAAGAGTCAATTTTTTGGAAGCTACAAACCCACACTAGTAATCCCAAGGAAACCTTATAACTAATCCATACTACTGTTTATAATATTTCAGTAAAGCCCAAGCATTATCATTAGCCTTAAACATGAAGATAATATACAGGCAGCCACTGAATACCTAAAACTTCATTTCTAGTGTGCTGGAGAAGTGCCAAATTTGGAATCTTAGATTTTTTTAAAATACCTATTAGCAAAGCTCACTCCACCACCTTGATAAGATACACATTTACAATACAAAACAGTTGGCAATGTTTGGAGCAAAGAATGTAAACTGGAATGTAAACTTTAAAAAAACTAAACATTTTATTGCTGCAATTTGTCATAACATTTGAAATTCAAATACCATTAGATTTTAAGAGATGTTTTACATAAAACAGGTCTTTTTGCAGGCTTGGAGCCAGAACATACTGTGGCAATACTGGGAGACTGGTACTATTATCTGTCCCCATTTATCAGCAGTTTGAATTCTGCATTTGCATAGTATGGTCTTCTGAATTCATGGAGACATTTCAATCCAAAGGAAAGATATTAGGCTCTCCTCCCATATGTAATTCATACTGTAGAATAGACTTTACATTAATTCAATGTCAAGATGGGCTCACTGCAGAACATTTTTATAAGTCAGACTTAAGCATCTGATCATGATTCTGTGCATATATAACTTCTGATGCAAAATTACATGTCTAGGCTCCTGGGGGTTTTTGGAAGGGGGATTTGGAGGGATGCAGAAATAAAAGGAAGTTGGTGCCAAATACTGCCTGGGGGTGTCACTTTTCCAACTTCAGTATTCCCATTTAGATCTATATCTGCTTTTGTCCATGAAAGTTTATTTCCTAATTGTTGAGGAAACTACCCTCTACTTTATTAAATTTTACAAGCATCTGGATTCATCCTTTGGCCATCATCACCCTCTGTGTACCAAAGTCTTCAATCTCCAAGTAAAGATTCATACTGTGGTCAGCACTACTCTCTGGATTACTAAGTGACACACAGAGAAAGTCAGGCTGTTCAGGATCTGGCCTCTGGACACAGAACAGGATCCTGAAGACCTGCAGATCTCCAAAATTGTGTGAAAACCTGAGGGGGAAAAAAATTAAAAATAGTGAGGCGGGGAGGTAGTGAGGAGGAAGGAAGAAACAGTGACACCATGTGACTGCCAATTGCATGAATGCACAATGGCTTTTTGCTCCTGGGGCATTGTGCAATTGGCAGCTAGTCATGGGTTTCTCCTGTGAATGAAAAGGGATGGGGCAGCTATGAGTGCCATTGACAATCAGCATTGCCAAAGGCACTTCCCTCCCAATTAAATTGTAGATTAAAAGCTGTGTGTGATAAAGCCCTTGGTTAAAGAAACAGGAGGGTGGGTTTCTCCTGGCTTTTGACTTTATCACATGGGGAAAACTGGAAGGCTAACCGAGTGAGAATCCAGGGTTATCCAGTGTATTGCATGTATTTTCGCAAAAGACTTTCACATGACATCATGCTCAAACAGGTCTCATCCCTTACAGAAACGTGTGAGATCCTGGGAATGGCTTCTTTTGCAAAAATACTGAATTTGCAAGTCCATTTCCATCACGAATTCGCATTCAAGTTGTAATTGCATTAGCGTGAAAGGCATTTTCAGTTCAATCATGGGATTCCCCCCTCCCGTGAGAAACAACTTAAAATCCCATGATCCTTTGTTGTGAGTTTGTTTCCGGTACTCCTTTGTCTTCCCTGACTACCAAGAAGAAAGCAGTTGTTTTTCAAAGAGGAAAGAGTGAAGGGGGGGGGGGATGAGGAGCCTGAGTATGCCTCCTTATTCATGTCTCACGGGGGGGGGGGGGGGGGGGAAGGGGCATCCTTGGATACTCATATAGACTCATATAGACTCAGACAGCCTGTATAGTAGCCCTGGGGTGAAGGAAGCTCTCATATTGAAACGGAAGCATAAAATCTTTGTGACACAATACTCCTTGCTCTGTGCATGCACAAACACACTAATTTGAAATCTCGAACCTGATGGGTACATACTCATGTGAAAACTAAGTTTGCATTCGCGCTCCTTTCCCCCTCAGATGCACACTGTGTTGCTCATGCATGTGATAAGCAATCACACAACTTCAAGCATTCCAGGATGCTGCCACTTTCTTCTTTTTGGGGGGATGATGATACATTTGCCCCATGTGAAAAAGTCCTTTGTCTTGGCTGCTAGCTTCCCTGTCTTCTCAGACCTCTCCACAGCCTGAGACTGGAGCTGGGTCTGCTGTAGAAAAAGCCTCTGCTGGAAATATTTCTATAGCACCCTGTCTGCTTCTTCTGAACTCCCCCCCCCCCCCCCGTTCTGCTTTTCCTGAACCATTTATCTGTCTTGTGTAATGGGAAAGGGCCCTCTAAACTGAAGAAAGCACAGCCCCTTCTTTAAGGTTTTCCCACCCATAGGGCCAAATCAATAATTCACGCAGGTTATACATATACAGGAATTTATTTTCACCTAAAGAGAGAAAATTATTAATCAGTCAATTTTTTAAAAGAACTGAGCAAAGACATACAATTTTTTCAAAACCTAAACGAGCTAAATTCCTGTGAGCATGATGTGAGCATGATCTGATATGTGATTTACAAACTAGTATTTCAGTGCCTGTCTTCAAATTGACTCTCAATAACAGCATTGCTAACAGAATGTTTTGTTCCAGTACCTGACCTAATTCACTGACATATTTTAAAATATTAGAACATTTAATAATGTTTGGTACATTTTATGAATCTAATTAGACATCTGCACAGTATATCTTTATTTTTTTTCTCATTAGTAAAATTGGTCTTAATTTATTTGGTTTTTCACTCTTTTTTGAGGTTTTTAACATTCATGACTTTTTTCCCTGACAGTCTAAATGTTTGGTTAGGATACACTATGGTCACAGTAATTAAGAACTCCAGTTAATAATAGCCTGAGGAGATTCTCTGGAAATATCAGCAATAAAATAATATATAGTAAAAAATCTGTTTACCATGTAAGTGTGTTACTTACCATCATATAGAATCTCAGCTTTACATTTAGCATTTCTGGACATATTTTGGTCATATTTTCAATCAATAACTTTATAATGGTCAATGACCAACAATAATAATTTACAAAGCATAAAAATAGAACAACATATAAAAAACTGTTTTAGTTTAAAATAACAGGGGGATAAAAACCTGCTGACTAAGAAAAAATGAATAGCAATAAAAAGCATTTCCATTTGGTAAAAAATAATTTCAAAAAGGATAATAGAATAAGGGACAAATTGTATCCAGATTATTAAAAACAAAGGTAAGCACATGTTTAGAGACATATCCTAAAACAATTCTTCTATCTTTGGTTTATTATTCTTTTCCTGCAAGTGACAGCAGATGCGCAGAATTGTGATACTTTATGAGAGACATAAGAATTCCTATCAGACAACAAATATTCTAAATAAAAAGTTTCAGATCTCCCTGGTTTTTTTAAAAATAATAATAGGAGTTATCATATTTTGCAATTTTTATTATTTGGTATCACAATCCAATCCATAGTACCACAATGGAAAGGAGAAGTCAAACATAGACATGCCTTTTAGACTTCAGGAAAACTGATTTCAGTAAACTTAGGGAAATACTGGGAGTGATCCCATAGTCAGGAACAGTAAAAGAGAAGGAAGTTCAGGATGGATAGAAGTTTCTCAAAAGAGAGATACTGAAGGCACAATTTCAAACAATGATGAGGAAAAATGGGAGTTGTCTCAAGAAATCAGGATGGATAACTAAAGAACTTTCAACTGGACTAAATTTTAAATGGGACATCTATAAGAAATGGCAAAAGGGGGAAATCATCAAACAAATAGTGAGCATGTGTGGAGGTAAAGTCAGAAAAGCTAAAGAGCAGAATGAGCTCAGGCTTGCTAGAGAGATTAAGAACAATAAAAATAGCTTTCTTGGGTATGTCCATAGCAAAAGGAAGAGGAATAAGTGGTAGAGCTACTACATGAAGAAGATGGAAAAATACCAAGAGGGGACAGAACAATCTTCTTTGCCTCAGTCTTCTCACAAAAGGAATAAGGTGCTCATCCTGAGGAGAATGGAGCAGAGGACAGAATAGTGGAAGTGCAGCACAGAATGAGTAAAGAGGTAGTACAGGAATACCTGGTTAATCTAAATCAATTCAGATCTTCAAGGCCAGATGAACTACATCCAAGAGTATTTAAAAAACTGGCAGAAGTAATCTCAGAGCCAATGGCAATAATTTTTGAGAATTCCTAGAGAACAGGAGAAGTCCCAGAGGATGAGGAGGGCAAATGTCCCTTTCGTCAAAAAAAAAAAGGGGGGGGGGAGAGAGAATCCCAGCAATTACTGCCCAGTTAACCTGGCATCGGTACCAGGAAAGATTCTAGAGCATATCATTAAATAGAGAGTCTGAACATGGAGAGCAGAATGCCATAATCACAAAAGGTCAATGCCTTTTTTAAAAAAAAAATTATTTATCCTTTTTTGATAAAATTACCAGCTTGATAGATGGAGTGAATGCTGTGGATGTAGCATATCTTGATTTCAGTAAGGCCTTCAGCAAAGTCCCTCACAATATTCTTGCAAACAAGTTAGTAAAATATGGGCTTTTAGATGGATTTGTAATTGGTTGGCCAAACCCAAAGGGTCCTCCTCTTCATCCTGGAGAGAAGTGACCAGTGGTGTGCCACAGGATTCTCTCTTGGGCCCAGTGCTATTCAACATCTTTTTCGATGTCTTGGATGAAAGAACAGAGGGTATGCTTATAAAATGTGCAGGTAATGTCAAAATAGGAGAAGTAGCTAATACCACAGAGGAGAGTATCAAAATTCAAAATGATTTGAATATATTAGAAAGCGGGGTCAAAACTAACAGGGAGAAATGTAAGATGCTACTTAGGGCAAGAAATATGAAATGCACAGATATAGTGATAGGGGACACCTGGCTTAACAACAGTACATGTGAAAGGGATCTAGGAGTCCTAGTAGGCCACAGGTTGAACCTGAATCAACAGTGTGATGTGGCAGCTAAAAAGGCCAATGCAATTGTAGGCTGCATCAATAGAAGTATAGTGTCTAGATGGAGGGAAGTAATAGCACCAGTCTATTCTGCTTTGGTCAGCCCTCACTTAGAATACTGTGTCCAGTTCTGGGCACCACAATTCAAAAAGGACGTTGACAAGCTAGAACATGTCCAGTGGAGGGTGACAAAAATAGTGAAAGATCTGGAAATCATGCCCTATGAGGAGCATCTTAAAGATCTCAGTATGTTTAGCCTGGAGAGGAGAAGGTTAAGAGATGATATGATAGCCCTGTTTAAATATTTGAAGAGATGTTACATTGAGGATGGAGCAAGTTTGTTTCTTGCTGCTCCTGAGACTTATATACAGAACAATGGATGCAAGCTACAGGAAAAAAGATTCCACCTCAACCTTAGGAGGAACTTCTTGATAATAAAAGCTGTTTGACAGTGAAACATCCTACATTGGAGAGTGGTGGAATCTCGTTTTTTGGGGGGTGGGGGTTAAATAGAGGTTGGATGGCCATTTGCCAGGGGTGCTTTGATAGTGTGTTCCTGCATGGCAAGACCCTTGTGGTTTCTTTCAGCTATATTTCTACTATGCCTTTTAACTTTTCCTATTCTTCAATATTATCTCCACAGTTCCCTTTGTATTATTTAAGTCAACTCTCCAAAGCACATGCATATAGTGGACATGGTGTTAGTGCTCACCACAATTTTAAGTATTTGAATGAAAGGTATAGATAGGGCAGATCCCCAGAGGTGAAAATTGAGACACAGGTTCTCTATTAGCTGTGTGAGGGATAGGCTCTTCCCATTAGGAAATGCAAATGCTTGCCTAGAGTGACAAGACTTAAGGGATGCCAGAAATATGTGATCCTAACATGAAGGTGACTGCCTTAAGTGGTAAGCTGTGTACATTTCCCTTACTTTCTACACCATCACTTTCCTTCCTTCCTTCCTATCTTCCAACTTAGAACCTGCCTCTGTGTTTTTCTGTAACTATAAAAATTTAAGTCCCTGCTTTTTATTTCACCTTCTACCCTGCAGGCATCCTTAGTTGATGGTGTAGTAGAGCCAGGACTTAAAGGTTTGCTCCGCAACTTATTTAGCAGGGACTCTATTGTCATCTTTAATCCAGCTTGGATTTGTCTGTTCCTCCCTCTGGGTGCACCAGCTGGACAGGAAATGGAAATGGAACAATACATTGTTATTAGTTATCCTTATTATAATTTAAAGTATTTCAGAGGTGGCTTAGGGATATAGTTAGAGGGACTGTCATGATGATGCCCCTGCACTTCAAACATTTATCACTACACTAATGCATTATGTTACCATCATTTTAAAATATTATTTACTTTTTAGAGGCTAGCATATTACTTTCAAGAACAATGACTATAATCACATGCTGAAGCTATCTATAGTTGAGCTGTGGTTGGACAGATTCTGTGTCCCAAAAGAAAAATTCAGTTTTTTGGTGCTGAAAGGAAAAAAATAATACATGGAAGCAAATTATTTATGTATTTATTTATTTATTTATTTATTATTACTAACCTTTATTTATATAGCGCTGTAAATTTACATGGTGCTGTACATACAATCTTATAAATTAGACAGTTCCCTGCCCTCAGGCTTACAATCTAAGAGAGACAACACAAAAAAAGAAGGGAAAGGTGGTGGGAAAGGGGATGAGGTCCAGTGGTTCTTCTCTCCCTCTGGGACCTGGACCAAGGCAGATGACTGCAGGGAGGGCTAGGGTTCTTAATACATAGTTAGAAGGAGGCATCCTGGGGCAAATGGCACAATTCTGGGAATGCTTCCCTAAACAATATAGTCTTTAACTAAGTTTTGAAACTGGTTAGAGAAGTGATGAGGCACACGTGTGGGGGAAGAAGGTTCCAGGAGTGCGGGGCAGCAAGTGAGAAGACATGAATCCGGGACAGGGCAGTGGAAATCCTCGGCTGGGACGGGAGACCTTGACTACTAGAGCAGAGGGTATGAGAAGGAATGTGAGAAGAAAGAAGTTCAGACAAGTAAGGAGGGGCCAGTCTGTGGAGGGCTTTGAAAGTCAACAACAAAAGCTTGTACTGGATGCGGAAGGGGAAAGGGAGCCAGTGAAGGGAAGATGAAAGAGGAGCAACATGGTAAGAGTGGCGAGCGGATGTGATAATACGTGCAGCTGAGTTCTGGACAGAGATTAGAGGATGGAGGTGAGAGAGAGGAAGCCCTGTCAGAAAAAGGTTACAATAGTCTAGTCGTGAGACCACTAGGGCATGGACCAGAGTCTTGGCAGTGGAAGCTGAGAGGAAAGGACAGATTTTATCAATGTTGTAAAGGTGGGAAGACGAGAAGCTCTGTCTTAGACATGTTGAGCTTCAAGTGCCGATGCTGCATCCACTGAGAGATGACAGCCAGACAAGATGAAACTTGCTGTTCAAGCCCTGGCAAAAGGTCAGGGGTGGAAAGATACAGCTGAGTGTCATTGGTATACAGATGACAGGAGAAACCAAAAGAACTGATGAGTTTACCAAGGGACAGTGTGTATAGAGAAAACAGAAGGGGACCCAGGACAGAGCCCTGAGGAACTCCAACAGATAAGTGAACAGAGGAGGAAGTCTGACCACCTGTGACTACGGCAAAAGATCGGTCTGACAAGAGTTAAGTAAAATTTAAGTGCCTATGTAGCAAATGTGGGGAAATGTTAAACCTGTGATACATATATTTCTTAATTACTAGAAAAAGAAAGTCCAGATATAGTCATATAATGATGGTTCAAAGGTCAGGTTATACAAATTAGGGTAAAATGGGGAAAAGCAACAATAATAACAACAGACTTAAGTGCTTTTCTTCACAAATTGTGTAAGAAATATAGATTTTGTTTGGAGATATTTTACCACCCTGAAGTATAGCAGGAGAAGTACAAGTCTCAAAAAACTTTTGGCGTAAGATTATTTGCATGTATTGGTACATGAGGACCTCAGATGAACATGTCAAGTACAAACTTGTGGGTATCTAATATTAACTTTTTGGGGTCATTAACTAGTGTGAGTATGCTGGACACACACTTGGTTGCAGCGGCCCTATACCTCAGCTTTGTTGTTTAAAAAAGCACACGAGAATCTTGGCTATGATTTTGATCATGTACCAGTTTTTGGGGTTCATAATGAATATCTGTTTCTGCTTCTTTTCTTCCATGTTTTTGTATCCTGTTTCACTTTTTAAAAAACAACACTTTATTTTCTTCTGAGCCTCTTAGGTTATGTGAGTTCATCCATTAATACATTTAACCAAGCAGTTTGATTTTTAGGCTGCAACTCCTGACCCAGTGTAAATGGGTAATCTTAAACAAAGGTGAAGTTTCAGTCAGGAAAAATAAGAAGATATAAAATCAAAAATATGAGAAAAAGTTGGAGATGGGAGGAATCATAGCAATTTTCCTGATTAAAAATGTAAAGCACATTTATGCAGCCTTATCTGGGCAACTACCTTTCTAAAGAAAAGTCCCATGTGTTTTCACATGTTAAATCCAGCATACAGTATAAGAAACAGTTCTGAGTAAGAGCTGGAGAGAGCTGGACAAATTTTTGTTAAGGTCTGTTCTTTCCTCCAGAGAATCACAGGCATGATTATAAAAAGTTTTTGTGTTCATTAAACATATTGGTTACTTAGGCAAAAATGAAGGCCCTGTCTGCATGGGACTGGATACGCTAGGAGCAACCCAGAGTATTCTGGTCCCCATTATCTGGGGGCCTCCATTCTGGCACTGGGCAGTTGTTCACACATGTTAGCAACAAGTCACTTGCTCTGAGATCTGAATGAGTCACCCAAATGTATGTAAATGAGTCACCCAGATGTAAATGTATATTTCATATAATCTAAAGCTAGAATCCTACCAGTGTACTACATAAATTGTTGTGTGTTTTCATCATCTCTGACTTATGTCAACCCTAAGGCAAAAATCTATCTTGGGGTTTTCTTGGCAAGCTTCTTCGGAGAGGGTTTTCCATTGCCATCCTCTGGAGCTGAGAGAGTTTGATTTGCCCAGGTTTACCCAATGGGTTTCATGGCTGAGCTGGGATTCGAACCCTGGTCTCCAGAGTCAGTAGCTGTGCTTTTTTCAGGACCACACATCACTCATGAGGGAAAACAGACAAGATGTGCCACTCTGAGCAGCCAGCTTCTCCAAGACTGCATCTCCAGTCCTTTCTTTAATCCTGGCACCACCGTATAGTCTTGTGTAGTTATGCCAGTGTGATGCACCAAAAGGATGCAAATAAAGTCCACTTTACTTAAGTATTTATACAGATAATATCTATGAAATCTTTCCTCTGCATTCAATTGAAATATCATCTGAATGAAGAAAGAGAAGGGGTGAAGTTATTAATATAGCTAATGAAGCTGAGGGGGAGGGAAAAAAAACCACCCAAGCTGCCTGCATTTGGAACCGTGGCTTTTATTAATGTCTAGATGTATTAACAATGAAGTAACCATCCTCAACTAAGACTGCTGCCCAAGGGCTTTGCATAACAAGAATGGCAGGGCCCTGATCGAACTAGAGGTTTGTGATGCAGCTCGGCTCCAGGACTCTGCCAAAGACAGATGCTTCTCCTAGGTGACTAGTTTAATCAGAGCTGCTGACTTTATCGTTGTTTCACAATCCTTTGCCAAAGATGAATTTCCTGGAGTGGCACAACTGCAGGTGCTAAAGGCCTGGAGTAGACAGGCTGTCGAAAGAACTTCACACCACTGTCTCCGAGAAGAGCTAACTACTGACAATAATTGATGAGCTACAACAGTGCAGCACTGTGGAAATACCCACCACCACCACAACAACACATGCCTTGCCTTGTAAAAGTCAGCCATTTTCAACAACAAAGGGCCTCCCAACTCAAACTGCTGACTCTTTCTTATCAAAACTCTCCAACATAGTAAATCAAACAGGGATCAGCTGGAGCTAGCCACCTCTTCTCCCTGCCTGAATATCAGGTGTGAGCTTCTGCTTCCGTGGCAGATTAATTTATGATCTCTAGGAACTCTGTACCCCTAAAACCTGAGATGCTAAGTACGGTAATCCTGAAGTCC
The DNA here is from genome assembly GCA_034509955.1 of Urosaurus nigricauda. Lineage (NCBI taxonomy): Eukaryota > Metazoa > Chordata > Lepidosauria > Squamata > Phrynosomatidae > Urosaurus > Urosaurus nigricauda. The sequence goes on from JAOEGL010000001.1 coordinate 343,411,441, forward strand.
TATGCCTTGCAAAGATGGACAGTTTTTTGTTGGTTTTGAGCACTGCTGTTTTGTTTCTGTTGTTCTAAAAGCAGTTTTTAATTCCTTCTGTTATCTCCTTGATCCTTGTAAGGAGAAGAGAAACCTCAGTACTACAGCAAAATACATAAAATATTTGAAAACACCATGGGCCCTTGGTATCCACTAGTGTTTGGTTCCAGGATGCCCCGCAAATACCAAAATCTGTGAATGCTTAAGTCCCGTTAAATATAGTAAAATGATGTCCCTTATATAAAATAGCAAAATCAAGGTTTTTGTAACACACACACACACATATTTTCAAGTTATCCATACTTGAATCTGTGGATAAAAGAAATCCATGGATATGGAAGGCCAACTGCACTCATCTGTTCCTTCCCTCTCCTTTCTGGGAGTTTGCATATTGTTTTGTACAACTGAGAAGCAATAACCTTTTGGGCATAAAAATAAAAGGCAGCATTTTTTAAAAAGTTAATAAAGACAGCAATTGAGAATATTTGTGGAAGCAATATTAGTGAATGGGACATGGAAGGCCACTAATGTAAGAAAGCAAGAAAAGCTGGATCACACTGAGGGCCTGCTACTCCTGTATCCTTTTTCTAAGACAGGTGTGTATGGCCTGCAAAGGTGTGTGGATAAGCTATTATGTAAATGGAGAAGAGGGAGGCATCACACACTGAAACAGAAACCCCTTTATTGCTTATTACCTCCAACAGAAGTTACTGTTTAACTCCTGAGTTAAACACTGGGTTGGTTTCTGTGGTGCGGAATGTGCTTTAGCTGCTTAAAAGTATGGATATGAGCAAAAAGACAATGAAACTAGATAGGCAAGAGTGTGGGGGAGGGGGAGTGTGGTGTCATGGCTTGAGCATTGAACTGGAGACCAGGGTTCGAATCCCTGCTCTGGCCTTGGACAAGTCACACACTCTCAGCCTCAGAGGATGGCAATGGCGAGCCCTCCCTGGAGAAACTTGCCAAGAAAACCCTGTGATGGGGTTGTCATAAGTTGGGAACGACTTGAATACACACGTTTCTAAACAACCAGATGGTCCTTCACTACTATTTGGTCCTCCAAACCCTATATATTGGCACAGAAAGTGTAACTATGCAAAGGGGATCTCTCTTTTTTGGCACTTTTGAGACTGACTGAGGCTGCATCTGCACTGTAGAAGTAATCCAGTTTGGCCCCACTTTTTTGACTGCCCTGGCTCCATGCTATGGAATTCTGGGAACTGTCCTTTTGTGAGACATCTATTGAGCCTTCTCTGTCAGAGAGCTCTAGTGTGCATTGAGCCAGGGCAGTTAAAGCGGTGTCAAAGTGGGTTACTTGTGCAGTGCGGATGTAGGCCAAGTTTCCAGAAAGCAGCAACAAAGAGCAGCTGCAGCCCTTGGCTTCCCCCGTTAAGTGATTTGGTGGGAAGTTTCCAGCTGTTAAACTAAAGGTTTGCTCTTTGGTCCCCTGGAATTCACTGGTTTTGGCACTTGGCAGGCAAAAGTGGCGGGAAAACTCTGAGGGAAGCACCCGAGGCAACAGTGACTGGGGCTACAGCAAGGCAGAAAACCTCAGCCAAGCACACTTCCAAGACTTCGCTGTTTTGGTCTGGAAAATCTTCATGCCAAGGGATCTTGCAGCACCTTTGAGACTCACTGAAAGAAAGAAGTTGGCAGCATGAGCTTTCCTAGTCTTCAGTCTACTTCCTCAGATGGATTTGGAAATAATAAATAATAATAATAATAATAATAATAATAATAATAATGTAGAGAGCTCTTGTGGCCACTTTGAGCTTAACTGGAAGAAAGAAGTTGGCAGCTTGAGCTTTCCTAGACTTCAGTCTGCTTCCTCAGATGGATTTGGATGTAATTAATAATAATAATAATAATAATAATGTAGAGAGACCTTGTAGCACCTTTGAGACTTAAAGAAACAAGTTGGCAGCATGAGCTTTCATAGACTTTAGTCTACTTCCTGAGATGCAAAATCAGATTTGTTTATTTTACATCTGATAAACATCTGATTAATGCATCATATCAGATTGAATGCATCTGCAGAAGTAGTCTTAAATTGTGGAAAGCTCATGCTGCCATCTTCTTTCTTTCAGTGAGTCTCAAAGGCGCAACAGGATCTCTCTACAGATTGAAGGAAAGAAGCTGGCGGCATTAGCTTTCGTCGACTTAAGTCTACTTCCCCAGGTGCAAATGTCCCTTTAACTGCCATGGCTCCATGCTGTGGAATTCTGGGAATTGTACTGTGTTGTGGAAAGGAAGTCAAACTCAATAAGATATGTATCTCTGTGTGAAATAAACAAGAAACCAACAGAGCTCTTTCACCATCTGATACTTTTAATTCACCTTCGATTCGATGTGGCTTAAACTGAGAAGCTAGATTAAGTCATTTTTTGCAAAATTTAAAACCCACACCTTTTCATTACCCATATATGTGTGAGAAAGATATCTATCTAAACATATAGATATAGATATACACAAACCCTCTTCAGTTTCTATAATTGTTCTCCAAATCTGGGAATGGTGTGTGGAAAATTGATATGTCCGTAACACAAAGATATTCCTCGCGTCAAGGTGTGCATTAAATGTGACTCCAGGAAGCCATCTCCACACAATCCCTTGTGCATTTAACAACTGAGCCTGCAATTATTTATTAATTGTAAAATAGTATAATTGGGGTTTTAAAGCAATTGTGGCTTGTAAAAACTCTATTAACCTCCCCTTGCTCTTTTTAAATTGTATCATACACCATCTGCACAAAAGGTCATTCTGGAAAGTTTTAAATTCTATCATTGCAGAGTGCCGTAACCCACTCCCCGATCCAAACACACACCTATATACACGTGTGTGTGTATAGTAGTAATTTTGATTCTTTTCTTTAGGACTTCGGCTTTTAGCTGTGGGTTTTCCTAACATTTCCCACACCATGTATATTAAACAGCTGGAGAACATTGGCCTGGTTCTTGAAAGTGACCTGAGATTTCCCTCCAATAATTTTGTTGCGTTGAGTTGAAATTATGAAGTGTTCGTGTGTGTCTCTCCCTCTCCCTCTCTCTTTTAAAAATGTTAAACCTTCCCAATTGGTTTTCTATAATCGCTTCATGATGCAAATGGCCCTCCAACTATTGAGAGACCAGTGTGAGGAAAGGAAAGGAAGGAAAAGAAAAGAAAGGAAAGGAAAGGAAAAGTCAAAATGTAGATATACTACTTGGGAGTTTGTCTTGTATGATATTGTCAGTGAGTTGTGCCTCTTTCTGACTCACACAATCCGCCTCAATGTATTTGTGGGGAAGGCCACACATTGTTTCACCTGACACTCCAATGGTTGCATCCGCACTGCAGAAATATAATCAATTTAATCTGGCATGACACCGCTTTAGGAACTGTAGTTTGTAATTTGTAACAAACCACAATTCCCAGAATGCCATAACATTGAGCCATGGTAGTTAAAGCAGTGTCATGCCGGATTATTTCGGCAGTGTGGATGTAGCCTGGGGCTGCAATGTGGATGCAGGGTGGATGTGGCCTGTAACCTCTGAGGCTGCATCCACACTGGAGAAATAACCTGGTTTGACACTGCTTTAACTGCCCTGGCTCAAGGCTATGGAATTCTGGGAGTTGGAGTTTGTTGTGGGGCCCAGAGCCATATATATGGAGATGCTAGATAGGTAGATAGATAGATAGGCAGGTAGACAGTCAGACAGACTAGATAGATAGGCAGGTAGGCAGGTAGATTTACAGATAGATAGACTGACAGATATGATAGATATGATAGACAGATTAGAGAGAGAGAGAGAGGCAAATAGATAGATAGATAGATAGACAGACAGACAGACAGATGAGAGAGGGGGGACAGGTAGGCAAGTAGACAGATAGATGGATAGTCAGATAGGCAGACAGACAAGATAGATAGATAGATAGATAGGCAGGCAGGCAGGCAGGCAGACAGACAGATAGGCAGATAGGCAGACAGACAAGATAGATAGATAGATAGATAGATAGATGATAGGCAGATAGGCAGACAGATATGATAGATGATTGATAGATAGATAGACAGACAGACAGGCAGACAGACAAGATAGATAGATAGATAGATAGATAGACAGATATGATATATAGATAGACAGATAGATAGGCAGATAGACAGGCAGACAAGATAGATAGAGAGATAGATAGATATATGATAGATATAAAGATAGATAGGCAGGTAGATAGAAAGATAGATAGATATTTCCATACACTGTATCCTGTACATATATTTCTGAATAGCAATCTACAAACCAAGTAATTTGCCGTTTGTGTACAACTCCCCCCTAAACACACACACACACAGAGACAACCCAAGAAAGACGGGGCGAGCCCCTTCCCCTGCCAAGCCGGGCTCCTCCTGGCCCTTTCAGAGGAGAGCCCTGGTACCCGAGGAGCGAGAGAGGGAAGGGGAGGCTGCGGCGGGGCCCTTCCTTGCAAGGGCGAGAGCGAGGCTTCCGTCCCCTGCGCGGCGAGACCTTGGCTCTCTTTCTCCTTGTTGCCAGCAGGAGTCTCTTGTGCCCCGGCGCCTTTTTGGAGGATACAGAAGGTGAAGCACGAAATCCTTTCTTGCTAATGGTTTATGAGCCATGAGATTGGAAATGGCTATGGAGAGACCACCGGAGAGCATTGCGATTTAATATGTCCCCGGCCCTGATGCCTCTCTTCGGAGCTTTAACTCTTTGCCTGGCTCTTTGCTATGGAATTCTGGGAGTTGGAGTTTGTTGTGGGGCCCAGAGCGGAGCGGAGCTCCGCTCTGGGCCCCACAACAAACTCCAACTCCCAGAATTCCATAGCAAAGAGCCAGGCAAAGCGGTGCTAAACAGGACTTTCCCCAGAACTTGCTTTCCTCCCTGAGGCTGAGAGAGTGTGACTTGCCCGAGGAGGGTTTCGTGGCCGAGCTGCGACTCCAATCCTGGTCTCTCAGAGTTTTCTAACACTCAAACAGCCCACCTTTATTTTGTTTTGCGCTCCGCAAGAACCTATTAAACACTAAACACACTGCAGAAACAACCCAGTTTGAGACCGCTTTAACTGCCCTGGGCATCCTGAGAACTGTCGCTTCGTGAGACATCGAGCCTCTTCTCTTAGATCTGGTGCCGTAGCATCCCTTAGCACTGAGAGCCAAGGCTGTTAAAGCGGTCTCAAACCGGATTATTTCTGCAGTGTGTGTTTGGGACCCGTTTATATAACAGGCTCATAATTCCAAGTCCGCTTGGATCTAATTGGGGCGACACACAGCCTCTTTGCTCCCTCGGATGCTTTAGACAAGGCGGTGCGACACATTCCCTGCGGTTAGCCCGGTATCATCCCGCGTCAAAAGCAAACCCGACCAACCCTGAGCAAAAAATCCCCTTGGATTGCTCCATCTTCTTTAACAGAAGCAGAGCATTTGGTGGGTGGCAAGTCCCTGCAGGGGGTGAAGGTGGGGGGCGTTGGATCCTCCCCAGAGAAAGAGGGGGGCAAAAATTACGCAAAATCACGCCTCCTCCTCTCATTTGTTCGCCGATTCCCTCCAAAAAGTTCGCTATTTATAGCCTACGACCCAAGAAACCCGGAGCTGCTGCGGCTTCGCTTTCGCAAAAGGGTCCGGCGCTGCTGCTTCTGCTGCTGCTTTGGATCAGGATCAGCTGCGATCCAAACAAAAAGGGGGAAAGGTCCAGGTTCAGAGAAGGCAAGCCGCTGTAAGTACTTCCTCGTCCTTTTTCATATATATATATATATATATATGGATATAGATATAGATATGCGCATGGTTTGTACTTCTGGTGGGAAGAAAGCAACTTTGCATCCAGAGTGGAGAAATAACTCGGTTTGGCTCCGGTTTAACTCGTTGCCTGGCTCTTTGGTATGGAATTCTGGGAGTTGGAGTTTGTTGTGGGGCCCAGAGCGGAGCTCCGCTCCGCTCTGGGCCCACAACAAACTCCAACTCCCAGAATTCCATACCAAAGAGCCAGGCAACAAGTTAAACCGGGGCCAAACCGAGTTATTCCTCCACTCTGGATGCAGAGAGAGCAACAAAGGCGAGGGAGAAAGACCACCCGGCTTTTCTAGAGGATGCCGACAATTAGAAAATGCGGCATAATAGGAGACCAGAGTTCAGTTCAATAATAATAATAATAAAAAAAACAACCACTGGGTGACTTTGGGCTAGTCACACTCTCTCAGCCCCAGAGAATGCCCGAGGCAAGTCGGAAGAAACTGCCAAAAGAAAAACTCTGGGATCGGGCTCGCCTTAAGGAGCTGGGGACAGAAACGACTTGGAGGCACACAACCACAATATCTGCAACCATCCTTCCCTGGGGGGGTCTCTGGGGATGAAGTGGGGGTCTGTGGGGGCTGCGATGGGCAAAGGCAGAGGAGGCCCCCTGGATGCCCGCCTTTCCAGAAAGGGAGAGAGCCAGGGGGCCACTCTCTCAGCCTCCCTCTTGGCCAAAGGAGGCTCAAGGCTAGAGTCCTTTCTCCCAGTCCCAGCCTCCCAGGTGCTGCCTGCCAAGTCCCCCCCTTTTTTTTTTTTGCCATGATCTCTTTGCCAAGTCTAGGCAAGGCAAGGGCAAGGCAAAGGGAGGTCTGTCTGGGCTGCCCCTTGCTTCGGGTGCCAGTCTCCCTTGGCCTGGGCAGGAGAAGGAGGGGGGCTCTGCCAGGCCCGGAGCTGAGAGGAGGCGCATAGCTCAGGGCCAGCGCAGCCCCAGAAAATAGCAGCAGCAGCAGCAGCAGCAGGAAAAAGGACTTGGAGGGACTTTGCTGCCTCATGTGGAAAAAGTGACTTCGATCCAGGGCCATTTATAGGCGACAGGAAAGCCGCCTTTTCAATGAGTGGCAGCAGCCGGAGACACATCAGGGCAGGAGAGCCAGGGACGAGATGTAACCCCCCCAACACACACACACACACCCTGCTGTGTCCTGGCTGGGGCTGGGGGAGAGCAGGAGAAGCCTTTTTTCCAAGGACCCCCTTGAATTTTGGGTGTCAGGAGGGACTCTGCCCCTGGCCGGACTCTCCTCCCAAGTCTTTGCACTTTGCCTGAAGCCCACAGTGCCAGGTTAAACTGGGCAAAGCAGGGGACATAGAAACCAGGCAGCCTTCTTTTAAAAAACACACAACACTTTTATCAAATATAACCAATCATATCCCACCCCTGCTTATATATATATATATATATATATATATAAAATAGTCTATGTTAACTAATATATGCATTAGTGGCTTTATACCTCTACGAAGTACTTTCTTACACGTGCTGGAAATGAGGCAGAATGGTCTCTCTGCTTCATTTCCCCCCCTTCCTTGTAGTTTTCTAAAGCAGGATACCGTGAGGAACCATTCTTTCTGTATGTTGGGGATACACAGTGACAGACTGAGCAAAGCTGTCTTGTCTTTTCATCTCTCATCTCTCTGGCCTCCTTTGTTTTATTTTAATTTTTTCTCCTTCTCATTGTTTAATACCCTTTTCTGAAATGTAAGGTAAAGAGGTGCAGAAAAAGGAGAAACAGGAATAGATTACTGAGGGCATAGAAACAAGCACTTTCAAATGACATTTGAAAACGTAATGACATTTCCATGTAACTGTCATTTCTATCCAATTATCTTTGAAAACCCCAAATTTGAGATTACCTCCATGGTGAGGTTCTATGAGCCTTATTTAGGGAAACTTAATACATTTACTTTGGCCACAATTACAGTCCCTCGTCATAAAAAAGGAGCTGTACTTCAGGGGTTGCTTTGCAATCCTAGCAGTAGATTGCCCCACTTACCTTCAAACCATTTGTCTCAGTTTGCATGAAGTTGACTGAAATTTGTTGTACTTGCAAACAAAAGGTGTTTTTTAAGGACAGAAGATATGTTTGAAACCAAGTTTGTTTGTCTTCTTGAACCCTTTTGCCAATGCTAGGTGGTTGCTTTTGCCAAGGGTTTGTTTCCCATTTTTGACTAATGAAACACAGTGTAACAAGCAGTTTTACTCGTTCATGCTGCAATTATTAAAGCAACCATATTTTCTCAGTGCAATCGATTTTCTAAGTAGGAAGAGACCCCCATCGATGGCATAGAATATAAGGAAGCCTTCATTGGATTCAAGGTGCCTTGTGTGTGCGCCAAAGTCTGCTTGGCCATTGCATCCAGACATCCAGCGCTCTACACTTTCTTTATGTAGACAGAAATCCCTGGGTTCCTGGTGCGGAGCAGGATTGTCGCTCTGCACATGGAATGTGGCACTAAAAGCCCTTTCTTTGTAACCTAGCATTGTTTGAGAACTGGAAGGGGGAAGGGGGAAATTGTATACATTGTGCCCTATAAGGCTTTTCTTTCCACTCCAGCAGCTCTACAAGCTGCAAGAGAATAGAGGATTGTCCCACATTTTTTTCAAAAGTATCTTTGTAGGGTATTAATCTGTCTTTGAGAGGTAGAATTAAAGCCCATACTGCAATTAATACTGCAGAGGGAAAATGTGTGGTTGTCAAAAGCAATCCCTCGACCTACACAGGATTATTGCCTTGTTGTGGTCAACTGTTTGTCAGGAGTAGACTTTGAATGATTCCTTCTGTTCTGGAGCATGTTGAACCCAGCCCCGGTTCTGTGCTTCTAGATAGGGCCCCATGTTGCTCAAAGCTACTGGAAGAATGGTGGATTTACAGACTAAGTACACACAGATTAGTAAGAAGAAATGCCAACCCATTTGTGGTAGATTTTCCCTTAATGTTAATTTATCCCTTTTCACTTTATTATTTAATACTGAGGGTTATTCAGCCAAATGTAGGAACCACCCGTGTTGAAAAGTACTATCTGAGGCGGTGTGGTATGACTAGAAAGCTCAGCCTCTGGTGGCTTGTACTCACACGCCATGTTATTGTTTCAACGTACAGTGACCAAAGTGATGAAAATACTTGTGTGGCTCAGCCATCAGGTAGTGATAAAAGTAATTTTTGAAATGTTTGGCTATCTCTTCATTTTAAAGGAGGAGGATTCTTGGTGGTAGAGGAGCAATTCAAGCTTCAAAGGTGTAATTTATCCTACAGGCTGACAATAAATTGTTCAAAATTCCTTTCAGTTTCCTTTCCCCCGTTTTACAACTGAACACATTAGTCTTTTGCCTTCAGACGTTCGGTCCTTTCCTGCTGTCAGTAGCATCCTAGTACATCTTTTCCCAGTCTTTAAGATAGAAATATGTGGATATATGAAGCTGCCTTTTACTCATTATTGATCCATCAGGCCTACTATTGCTTACTTGTCAGCAGCTCTTCAAAATCTCCAGCAGAGATCTTTGCCATCACCTTCTACCCAACAATTTAACTGGTGATGCCAAGAATCGACATCCTTTCCTGTTCCAAAGCATGTCCTCTGCCACTGAATATGTCCTATCTCCATCCATATCCTTTAACATTTTCAACTAACAGCCCCATCACATTATAGAACATGTTAGCTTTCAGCTTGTCTCAGCAACAACTTTTTCACCTGCATAAAACCACCCGAAGTTACACTTGTGTCTTAATGCTGCATGACAAAAAAAATGTCCAAACTGAGTGTTGTTACCTAGATGCTAGATAAAGGACAAAGGACAACATGCAATTTTGAAAATTTAGACACTGGGGTGTGCTTGGTCAGTAATTTTTGGATACATAATTTGATGTTTAAAAGAAGGGACAAGTTCTATGCAGGTGGCTTCAAAACTTGGTGGGACAGGGATTAGTAACAAAGAAGACCAATGCACAATAGATTTACCAGATACCACAGGTAACTAAGCATGTTTTCATTAGCACAAAAGCTCACTTGAACTTGATTTTCAGTGTGAGTGGAGATGTCAGAAAATTTACCAAGCCAAAATGTACATAAAATTTGTTTGTCACAGTATACTGGGATATAAATGTAATCTGAACCCTGGAAATTAAATTAGCCTTAGATAGAGAATTTAAAAAAAAACTGGAGTTGCATATACATTCTTCTTCAGTGAAAATTTATTTTGGTTAAGATATTGTATATCTCAGGTGAGTAGGGAAAATGTGAGAAAAGAAAGGGATAAGATGTTCTAAAATAGAGATTAGCCCGACTGCTCCTATATAACTTTGGGTCAGTCAGAGAAAACTGGAGATCTTCTGTTAACCTTTTCTACATTGTTTTTAAAAGTATTTCCCCTAAAGAAGAGGGGTTTAATTTTGTTGTAATTATTTGACCTTGATCATATAGATTGTTCAATACAAGTCAACAGACGGAAGGCCAGCAGAATTTTTTTTACTGAAAAAAGACCTGATTTTTGTTCTGATGCTCAAGTTCTCAATTGAGGGGAAAAAATTAATAGCCAGAAATTTGAATCTTTGAAGCCTTCCTCTTCCCCACCTTCAGCTTCAGTTTGTATGTTGCATAGGATGAATTCATCTGTTGACCAACACATTCTAAACATGTAATCTTATAAGTAAAATTAAAAGAAAAATAGGCAGAACATGTAAACACAACTATATGCATTTATTGTGCTGCATAACCTTTCACTGAGGTGATTTCTTGTGCATTTGTAACCTGTTGTATACAAAAAGGTTCAGGACTGATATTATTCCGTACTCAGTACTACATCTCCCAAATTCTTCGTCTGAAACAAAGAGAAAGAAAAAAAATAATAATGAAAAAAGCACAAAGGGAAAACAGCCAAATCTCCCAGCCATTTTCTCTCTTGAATGCAAATGATGAGTTTTCATATTAATGCCTGAAGAAAAGTTCTTTCTGTCCGTAACCAAAATTTTACATCTTTGCCTCCTTTAATTCACTTAAGAAAAGCTTGTAGGTGTGAACACACACACACACAAACACACACACACACACCATTCCTATGTATATACTGTTAAAACACTGAGGTCTCATTCATACTCTAAACTTCTTTTTAGTTGTAGTCCTGTTTAATTGAGGACAAGTAACTGTACGCAGGGTTACGGCTTTGCAATCGTTCAGGTTGCTGAACGCAATAAACATTATTAAGGGTCAATATCTCTCCCTGATTTTATTTTTAAGCTTCTTTTTAAAACAATAAACCCCCATACTTTTTTTCAGTTTTGTGACTCTCTCGCCATGGCCTGGTTTCCAACAAGGTTACACAAAGATGTCAGTTGAATAGACAAAAGCTGTATATAATTTATTTTCAGGTATTTAGTCCTTTATCCCACACAGCCCATGCTATAACCTCACAGGGGTTACACAACATTATATGAGCATGGAGGCATCCCTTTGACTTGAAACTTCGGAAATAAGGAAGGACAGTGATCAAAGGGGGAAATGTGCAAGAAAAAGTGAAAGGTCTGAGAAAGGCAAAAGTAGAATGGTAAGCTGGAAAGAAATGTAAGCAACATAGAAGAAGCCAGAGAGAGAGAGAGAGAGAGAGAGAGAGAATGAGAGAGAGAGAGGCAAAGGGAGAAAAATAAGCCTGAAAGTAATACAGGACAAGCCAGAGAGAGAGAAGGGTAGAAGAAAAGGACTTTTCCCAGGACTTGCAAAAGGAAACTGCTTTTGGAGGTGTACTCTGCCAGTGAATTTCCCCAAAGTCCTGGTTTTCAGGGGTCACTTGGGGGTGTCCTCCTCAGACTGTCTGTCTGTCTGCTGGGACTGAAGTAATATAGAACAAGCCACAGAGAGAGAGAGAGAGAGAGAGAGAGAGAGAGAGAGAGATTTGAGAAAAGCAAAAGTGGACAAATAAGCCTAAAAGAAGTGTAAGCCAGAGAGAGAGAGAGAGAGACAGAAAGGTAGTAAAACAGGACTTTCCCCAGGTTTTGCAAAGGCTGTTTTTGGAAGTGTACTTTGCCAGTGAATTTCCCAAAGTCCTGGTTTTCAGGGGTCACTTTGAGGGTGTCCCTCTCAGGCTGTCTCTTGGGACTGAAGTAATATAGAGCAAGCCAGAGAGAGAGAAAGTTGGGAAAGGCAAAAGTGGTCAAAACACTCAAGGAGCTTAAAGGACACAAGGCAAGCCAGAGAGAGAGAGAGAGATCCTAAGGTAGAAGAGCCAGACTTTCCATCGGACTTGCTTGGGGAGCTTGACTTGGCCACTGACTTTTCCTTAGTCCTGGATCTCAGGGGGTCACTTTTGGGGTGTTTCAAGCTTTCTGTCTGTCTGTCTGTCTGTCTGCTGGGGCTGAGCTCCAGGGATCCTGCTGGTGATGCCTAATAAAGGGCATTTCCCAAAGAACCGAGGTCTGGTGGCATCCCCTCCCACCCTCTGCCAACCCCACAAGAGGCATCAGCTGCACTCAATGGGAGCAAAGGAAGGAAAGGCTCCAGGGAGCCTTTTTGTCCGGGAAATCCTCCAAAGGAGGCAAGGGCCTTCTTCCTTCCGAGGAAAGCGCAGCGTTTCCTTCCCGGGCAGCAGAGGAAGGCAGTGGAAGGGGAAGAGGAAGGGGAAGGGGAAGAGGAAGGGGAGACCTTCCCCCCAATAACGCATTTGGCACTAGACTTTTGCAGACCAACACTTAGATGCGTGGTCCATAATCCGTTGTTGCCTGCCTTCAGGTCCTTTCCAACGTATGGCGGCCCCTATCACTGAGTTTTTCTTGGCAAGATTTCTTCAGAGGGGGTTTGCCAGGGCCTTCCTCTGAGGCTGAGAGAGTGTGACTTGCCCAAGGTCACCCTGTGGGGTTTCTTTTTAATGCTCGAGAAGGGAATTGAACCCTGGTCCCCAGAGTCATCATAACCCAAGGCTCAAAACCCTCTCAAAGAAGGGCACAGCTCAGGATTATTTCCTATTAATAATCTAAGAATAATTACTATTATTTCACTTTTCTAATTTGGGATCGCAGTCAAATAATTACACAAACTCGTCGCCTGTTGTTCTCGTCTTCCTTCAAGTCACCCCTGTGAAGTACGCCGCGTCCGCACTGGAGAAATAACCCGGTTTGGCCCTGCTTTAACGCTTTCTGGCTCAAGGCTATGGAATTCTGGGAGCTGGAGTTTGCTGGGGGCCGAGACAAATTTCTCCCTTGAATCTCCAGGGTCTCCCGGATTCCCCGTTTGACGAAACTCTGCTTCCAAGGTCATAAAATCAGGGGTGCGGGTTTGGCCGACGTTTCCCCGACTTTGGGGCCTTCTTCTCAAAGGCGGCTTTGAAAGGTCTCTCTTGGGGCGACCAGTTTTAATAAACAAGAGTCCAGTTTCGGGGCTCAGGATAAAGAAGGACTGCGCAAAGCTGGAAGTCGGGATCAGTGTGAAAATCGGTCATAAATCATGATGGATGAACACAGCAAGTGGGTTAAAGCTGCATCCACACTGGAGAAATGAGCCGTTTTGGCATCGCTTGGCTCAAGGCTATGGAATTCTGGGAGTTGGAGTTTGTTGTGGGGCCCAGAGCGGAGCTCCGCTCCGCTCTGGGCCCCACAACAAACTCCAACTCCCAGAATTCCATAGCCTTGAGCCAAGCGATGCCAAAACGGCTCATTTCTCCAGTGTGGAAGTAAAGGCAGAAGTCTGAAGGAGTGAGTGAGTGTGTTCAAGGGAAAAAAAGGCATCACAACACCCAACTCCCTAACAACCCACCACAAACACATACACAAACCACAAGCCTTTAACCCATCTTTACTGCTTTGGCAGAGGAAAGGGGGGGTTCACCTTCCAAAGGGGGGGCAGGAAGAAAGAGGTGGTTGGGGGGGGGTAGAAAGTCTGCAAAATTACGCCTTCTCCTCTCATTTGTTCTCCGATTCCCTCGGAATATATATATATATATATATATATATACAGTATAGGGCTATTTATAGGCTGAAAACACAGCCCTGAACCCTGGAGTCATCATGCAAAGCCTCCTGTGTTTGTTTTCCTTTCCTGCCAAGGGACCCGCGTTCCTGTTTTGAGCGCTTTGCCTGCAGAGAAAGCGAGCTTCGGTCCGAAAAAAAGGAAAAGAGAGAAGAAGAAGAGGAGGAAGAAGAAGAAGAAGAGGAAGAAGAAGAAGAGATCATTCAGGAGAAGACTTTCCAGCTGCTGAAATCTCGAGGGTCAGGACAGGCGGCCATGTGAGTACCTCCTTCCCACGATCGATTTGCTTTTCCGTTCCGTGTCGGCTGCTGGGCTGGCTCCTTGCCTTGCCTGGGGTTTCTCTGCAACACCTCTTTGGAATCTATCTATCTATCTATCTATCTATCTATCTATCTATCGCAAAGGGACAGAGGATGGAAGGGGTGGGATGGAAGGAGGAGAGGGGAAAAGAGCAAGATTTGATTCTAAAGGCATGCCTTGCTCTGATCCTCTGGTCTCCTTCCCATTCAGCAACGTGTCGCAAAATTAGCAAAACCCCTCCTTTACCTGAGTAACAATTGAGGAAAACTGAGCCAAACCCCCTCCTTCACATTAGCAAATCTCCTTCAGATTAGCCACGTTTGGCCAAATTTGGCCGAACTGGGCACAATCCCTCCTTCAAGCAGAGCAACCACCTTCAGCAAAACGCGCAAAAGTTCGCACAGTCCCCCCTCTTTCACTTGAGCAGATTTTTAGCAAGAGCCTCCCTTCAAAAGAGCGACGTTGTGCAAACCGAGCACATTTTAACACAACCCCTCCTTCGCTTTGGCAAAATTGAGAAGGAGCCTTCCTTCAAATTAGCAACATTGAATGAGCAACATTTTAGCACAATCCCTCCTTCAGTTTAGCAACATTTAGCAAGAGCCTTCCTTCAAATTAGCAACATTGAGCAAAATCTCTCCATCAAATTAGCCAAATGTAGCAAAGTTGAGCAAAACACCCTCCTTTGGATACGGCAACATTGAGAAAAATGTGCAAAATGTAGCGCAAACCCTCTTTCAAAATTAGTAAGTTTCAGCAAAAGATCCTTCCTTCAAATTAGCAACATTTAGCAAGATGAGCAAATTTTTTAGTAAAATCCCTCCTTCAAATGTAGCGACGCTTAGCAAAAGGAGCCAAATTTCGCACAATCCCTTCTTCCAATGACCCAATCTCAGCCAGGTCCCGGCTCCAAATGAGCCACATTTACCAAAAATAGCAAAGTTTAGCCCCAGATGAGCAACATTTGGGGAAATCAGCAAAGCCCTCCTTCAAATTTTGCTTTTTCCAAGGGACTTTATAGAGGGATCTTTTCTAGAGGGAGGAAGAGAAAATCAAGATTGTGCTGGGAGATTGTGCTGCTTCCTTATACGATCTTTGGCAAGGTTTAATGATGATGATGATGATGGTGATAAAGGAGGCTGAGTTGATCCTTTCTGACCAAGAGACAAGAGGGTCCTCTTTCCCAGAGGAGGAGGAAAAGGGGAGCTTTTACAGTTTATTTCCTCGCCCCTCTTAAGTCTTCTTTCCAAGGCCACTTGCCCTAACCATACAGGAGGACAAGGCATGGCAAAATGTAGGACCTTGGGGGGGGGAATGAAAGAGTAAAGCTAAAAAGACCGATGCTAGTGTCAAGCCATGCTTCTCAGTGATGCTTAAAAGGAAGGACGTTTTGGCAGAGGTCCGGGAAAAGGAGGACTAAGCCTGGCTGGCAACCAAGGCAGGCGTAAAATTGCGCCGGCGATCGGGAGCCGAAAGAGAGAGGAAAGCAACCTCTGCCCGAGCAAGGCGCCTGTTTGCCTTGAAAGCCCCCAACTGGGAGGGGATCCTTCCCTGGGGGTCTCTGGGGATGAAGTGGGGGGGGGTCTGTGGGGGCTGCGATGGGCAGAGGAAGCCCCCTGGATGCTCGCCTTTCCAGAAAGGCAGGGGGCCACTCTCTCAGCCTCCCTCTTGGCCAAAGGAGGCTCAAGGCTAGAGGGAAGCCCCCGATCCGGAGCCCTTTCTCCCAGTCCCAGCCTCCCAGGTGCTGCCTGCCAAGTCCCCCCCTTTTTTTTTTTGCCATGATCTCTTTGCCAAGTCTAGGCAAGGCAAGGGCAAGGCAAAGGGAGGTCTGTCTGGGCTGCCCCTTGCTTCGGGTGCCAGTCTCCCTTGGCCTGGGCAGGAGAAGGAGGGGGGCTCTGCCAGGCCCGGAGCTGAGAGGAGGCGCATAGCTCAGGGCCAGCGCAGCCCCAGAAAATAGCAGCAGCAGCAGCCGCAGCAGGAAAAAGGACTTGGAGGGACTTTGCTGCCTCATGTGGAAAAAGTGACTTCGATCCAGGGCCATTTATAGGCGACAGGAAAGCCGCCTTTTCAAGCAGCCAGAGAGACATCAGGGCAGGAGAGCCAGGGGGCAGATCTCACACACACACCCCAAACACACACACGCACACACACACATTTCTGTGTCCTGGCTGGGGCTGGGGGAGAGGAGGAGAAGCCTTCTTTCCGAGGACCCCCTTAAATTTTGGGTGCCAGGAGGGACTCTGCCCCTGGCTGGACTCTCCTCCCAAGTCTTTGCACTTTGTCTGAAGCCCACAATGCCAGGCAACGGTGGTGCCAGGTTAAACTGGCATAGAAACCAGGCAGCCTTCTTAAAAAAAAAAAAAAAAAAAAAAGACCCTCGCTTCTACCAAAGGGTAACTAATATTCTATACAAACATTAAACAGACTGGACACATTGGCTGGAAATGATCATCTCTCAGACCCTAGAAATACAGTCACTAGGACTCTTCTTTGTATCCTTGAAAGACCCCTTTAAAAAATAAAATCAGGATTGAAAAATAACCAGGACACCAGGGTGATCCTATCTTATGGCAGAAGAGCATTGCTAAGCAAACAACCGGTAAACACAGACCTGTGGACTTTCTTTTCACTCCTTTCTTTGGCAAATACAAAACTGTGGGCTTTCTTTTCAATCCTTTCTCTGACATATGCGAAACTTTCTCTGGCTTGCTATTTTCTTCTGAAAATAAAACTGCAGGAATATGGTAGCCCTTAATAGATAGATAGATAGATAGATAGGCAAGAAAGGTATGGGAAAGAGCCAGATAATGGTAAGCAATAATGCCATTTATAACAGTCCTTCTTAAGCTATTTGATGTGAGTGACCAGCAGCGGTTCCCCCCCCTCCCTTCAGTGTTGCAGAAAGTATTTGTACCTATTGATTCAAACTGTTGCTTTCTTTCCCAGAAACCTGCTGCAGATAAGCACTAGTCTGTACACCATGTCATTGAATAGCATTGCTTTAGAAAACATAGGACAAATTCAAGACTTGAATTTAATCCCAAATGTTTCCCATTCTGTATCTACAAACTTAATAACTGTCAGTTATTCTTTAAAGTCAAAGAACCTGTGAAAGTATCAAAATCTCCATTCCCTGGATTGTGCTATTAGTCATGTAAAGTTTTTAACATATTTATAGTCATGCCATAATCCCTATGGTAGTTTGTGCCATCCTCTCTCATGCGCAGGCATGACTGAGGTGTTAGTCCAGATTTGTGGCAAACATAGAGATGTGTTCGGGTTTTTTTGGCATGGAAAAGTTTTGCCTCTGTGCAACATGTTCGCTTCCAGAATTCAAGACTACATTGGCTCTGTTTGGTTAATGAAATTCTGTGAATGTTTTCAACTTGGAATCATTTGTGCTCTTCTCATTAAAGCCTCTATATTTTTGTATTCAAACACCTTTACAGGCTTTAAAGGTACATTTCCTATTTCTTTCTTTGTAAAGATGTTCCACTTACCCTTTTTAAAACTGGAATATGGTGTCACAAAATACGAATTGGGTCTTTCCCTTATTTATTGGGAATTTATCTGAACAATTGTTTGTCATGTTCTCACCCCATTGACCTGTTGGGTTTCTACTGTGCTTTCAAGGTGAGGTACCCATTATAGACGCTATATTGCTGTGTGGGATTCAAATCCAGTGGGAAATAACAATATTTCGGGAACAAATTAGCTAAAAGCAAATGAAACAATTTGTAGCATTGCTCTATACCATTATTATTTCTCGTCTCTTGATGAGTCAATGCCTGATGACTCACAAACGAATTTGTGCTGTACTGAAAAGCATTACATATGAGGTGATGTTGGGCAACACACAAGTAAGACAGCAAGGTTTATATATGTGATGACTGACGACATATGTAAGTAACCATTTGTTAGCACAGCTGTCAAATGAACATATGGTATTATTGCTACTACCACCACCTCTACTCTTATATATATGGAAGGGGTGGGTGAGCAGATGACCTTTAATGAGCAATGAGGGGATCTTGGTAGTTAAGGAGCAGGATCTTAATACTGGCAGGTAGGTTGTTATTCATTTTAAATACTTGCACGGGGAGAGCAAGTTGCCGGTCCTATTCATTATCATTCAAATATCTTTAAATATGAAGACTCATAGAAGCACAATGTGTATGTCAAAATGTCCTCCATGTGTTCAGTGTAGCTTACTCCTAAGTAAAACGGCATAGGATAGATTGTGAGCAGCCTTTTCTTTTTTGTTAATAATTTTTAGTGCTTGATCATTTCCGAATGATTACTAATGCCTGAAGAAGCTCTACAAAATTTTGGTCATTCAATTTTGTCAAATCGTTTTGGGAGTGACTTAGCCACACAGCCTAGCCTTGGGGCATTTGGGGTCCAAGGCTTTTGAGGAGCTATTTTCATCAGGACTGCAACAAAGTGGGCAGGGAGCGTGTTAAGGTCCATTTTTCTCTTTGTGGGACTTCTAATCCTCATCAGGTTCTTATACTGGCTGATTGCTATGTGTAGACATGTGTAGCTTGGGCCCCACTGCTTCTTTTTTCCCTTCTAGAACAGTAGAAGTACACCAAAATCTAGCTTCATTTTGCCCTTCAACAACTCTAACATTGCATGGCAAGGTTTTGTGCTCTAATTTAGACCTGATTTCAAAATAATAATAATAATAATAATAATAATAATTATTATTATTATTTTAAAATACAACTTGTAAAATACAACTTGTAAATATTTTCATTTAATAAATTTTAGGGCATATTAGGACTTCAATTTAGGGGCTTATCGACACTGATTTTTAAAATGTAGCTGGACATTGCTTAGGGTCTTCCTCTTATGCAGTTACAGAGGCATAACTAAGATCTGGAAGTAGGCTTGTTAGATGAGGTAAGTGTACAATCATGAGAGATTTTATGAGAATCCTTTAAAAGAAAGGCTTAGATCTGTTCTTATGTTCTTATCTATGATATCTTACTTAGATATGATAAAGCAAAAAAGCCATTTTAAAAAACCAAAACACCTATTACCTTCTGTGGTTGGCAAGGAGAAAAAAAAAGAGTCTCTTTCCATTTAAGAGTGCTAAGAAAGAATTTCCTCTGTCCAGTCAGTCCTCCATATCCATAGATTCTGCATGCACAAATTCAATCATTCATGGTTTCAAAATATTCCCATCATCATCATCATCATCAAAATAACAAACCTTGATTTTGCCATTTTATATAACAGACATAATTTTACTACCCCATTGTATACAATGGGACATGATTTTGGTAAGCATGGAGTGGTTGTGGTGGTCCTGGAATCAAACTGTAGCAGATACCAAAGGACCATTGTACTAAATATTCTTACTGTTATCCCATGTATAGGTCAACAAGCATTCACATTGCAGGTCACTCCCACTGAAAGGTGAATTTTGCTTTCTCTCTGTCATTTTGATATATACCAGGAATGTTGCAATGGGGAGGGGGCAGTTAAAATGGGATCATTGCCCCCCCCCCAATAAAAATATTGGCCCCATGAAATATTTATGGAGTGTCCAAATTCCTAGCATTGCAGTAACTTAAAATTTCAGTTGAACACACACAAACAGAATTCAAAGATACAGCCGTGCTAGGCTGTAGAATCAGTATGTAGAGAGATCTTGTAGCACCTTCGAGACTAACTGAAAGAAAACAGTTGGCAGCATGAGCTTTCATAGACTTCATTCTACTGCCTCAGATGGTTTTGGTGGAGCCCTAAGAAATAGTTTAGGCATCCCAAAAAAGGGAGCAAGCAGGCAAAGCTATGATAGGAACCTGATAGGAAGAGAATCCATCGCTTTGAAATGTGGTGCTGGAATAGAGTTCTGCAGATACTATGAACTGCTAAAAAGATAAATAAGTGGGTCCAAGAACAAACCAAACTGGAACTCTCTCTAGATGCCAAGATGACAAAACTGAGACTGTCACCTTTGGATATATAAAGAGAAGACATGGCTCATTAAAAAATACAATAATACTTGGCAAGGTAGAAGGAAGTAGGAATAAAGGAAGACTGCATTACAGGCAGATAGACGCAGTCATGGAAGTCACGGTCTTGAGCTTGCAAGACCTGTTGATGACAATGTGTCTTGGAAGTCTCTCATTTATAAGGTGGCCATAAATTGAAGTTGACTTGGTGGCAATTAACAACAACAAAGACAAAATTACCAAAGGAGTGCAAACAGCAAATATAAGTGTTCTGAGTACAAATGGTTCTCAGTGTCTCACTTTCTGTAATACTAGGAAATTGAGGACTGAAGGAATATTTCATCACAGGGGCAGAATTCTTATATTTGGGGACAATGCCCTCATTTTACTGCATAGCTACATACCTACAGCCTGGTGTATATTTTTGATGGTGTTAGCAGGTTTGGTCAATCTTATTTCATTTAGACCACACACAGTACAAAACTGTTATATTACATCAAAAAGTCAACTCTCTCTTCCCTATTTTCAAGTAGTTAAAGGAAAAGAAGGGAGAGGAGGAAAGAGAGAGAGAGAGAAGGGAAAATGTCTTTTACCTTCTATGATCAAACATCTCTTTGGTGTGCAAATAAAGATGGCTGAGACTAAACTTCTTTAACATAAAGAATTCAAGCTAGGTAATATACTTTTATGCATTAATGTCATTTCTATGACAGAGCATTTTAAAATATGCTTTTCATTAATGGTTATAAAATTAATCATATTGTAAATTTCAGTTTTGACTGAAATCCAAACAAATTTAATATTTCAGTCTTGAATAGTTGTTTGCAAATAAAGCTTACAGTATAAACTAATATAAACTAAATAGCTCTGTCAGTATGTGTAAAATGGTGGGAATCACAACACAGCATGTGTATATATACAGACCTTGAACTTTGCCTGTTGACTTATGATGACACTATAAATATCATAGGATTTTCTTAGGCAAGGAATAGGTGGTTTTGCCACTTCCTTCATCTGAAATATAGCACACAGCACCTAGGATTCATTGGTGGACTCCCATCCAAGCAGGACCGACCTTGCTTAGCTTCCAATACTGGATGGAATATGGTGACTTTAGGGAAGGCTTAATACATTTTCCACATTCAAGTCTACAATCACATTTTCATATACATCAGTATGTACTGTGAATGTACCACCTACTTTAAGTAGAATATAATTTGATTTTTCTATCCAATGGTATATGAAGAATATTTACAGACAGTTCAGATAACTGTATGAATCATAAAATGTGTTTTCTTAAGTTTCATTATAAAAGCAGAATAGAGCATTTTTAAATATAGCAACTGGGAATGTCTGTCTGTCTGTCTGTCTGTCTGTCCGTCCATCCATCCATCCCTCCTAGATATTCAAAACAAACAAAATCAAATTCATGGAGAAATATGTTGTTGGTTGTACACCTTCAAGTCATTACAGACTTTGAGTGACTGAATTATTGCTTCTTGGTAAGAATTGTTCAGAAAGGGTTTGCCTTTGTCGTCTTCTGAGGCTCAGAAGAACCCAAGGTCATCCAGTGGCTTTCCATGGCCAAACATGGATTCAAACGCTGGTCTCCAGAGCTGTAGTTCAATGCTCAAACCATTACACCACGCTGGCTCTCTAAATATCTTATTAGATATTATTAGTAAAAATTGGTATCATTCATCACCGGAACAATTTTCAGGATTAAAACTGAGATTTTCTAGCTGTTAATGGGAAGGTATTCCTTTGCAAAACAAAATTCAGCTAAATCTCCACCTTTCTAAATAAACACATACACTCCCCCCCCCCCAGACTGGTTAAATATAAAGCTATACCAACTTCAGGATTCTCCCCATTTTCTTCCCTTCCTTCCTAATATGTAGTGTATAGTAAATACTCTTATGGATTGCCTTTATTGCTTGGACCCTTTAACTTCATTTGAAACAACATTTCTATTGTAACATGGATTTTCTGTGATAAGTATACCTCTTTTATTCATCTCAAGACTTTAATAAATGAGAGAACAGAACCACAAATGACAGCAATAGCCCAAGTGTTAGGAAGAAAGCAAGATTAAGATCGAGAAGGCAGTGTCCCCTATCCAATATTTGTCCCCTAACCAATATTTTATGAAATAGCACATCTATTGCAGATTCAATTGAATATTTCATAGTCCTGTTAACGCCAGTTTTCCCCTAAGGGGGTTAGTGGGCTTTGCCAAAATTCAGTTGCCATAAGGGAAGACATATGCCTTGTACACATTCTTTCCTTGTGTGGGTACAGTATTGGGGCATATTCATATCTCACTTTTCTCCACCACCTTTACCTTGATATATAAAGCATACACACGAGTACTACACCGTGCCATTATGGGGAATGCAAACTCAAAGCTTACTTCATTAATTTAGGAAAGGGGAGAAGATGGAACATGAGTCACCTCTAGGTCTCACATTCAGACTCCTTGTTCATACAGTGATCATGGAAAGGGATGAATGCATGGCACTAGATGGGGAGGGATCAACTACTGCTCTTACTTGTAAAACAGATGTGATGTGTGTGGACTCAGCTGTGAGAAAGGGCAGGAAAAGGATCATACATACTCAGGGACAACTCTCTCCACCCCAATTATTCAGATAAAGGTTGTTGTGTAGATAAAAACAACTACTTTCTCTTTAAACTTTCAAGATTGTCTATAGATTAAGGACCAGCATGCACTCGGCCCTTATACTGCCAGTTAATACTGGCCCAGGTATTGGACATTGCCAATAGCTGCTAAGATTTTAAAGCATCTAAAAGGAGGGGGAAATTATCCTCAGAGTTTACACATCTCAACAAAATACATTTCTTACCCATGCCTCCATAGATGTATATACATATGGGAAGCAGACGGAAAGTACTGTAATCTCACAATCAGCTGGAAGGGGAGTGAAATGTCACCTATGTACTTTCTATGTCAAAAACTCAGCCCTATTCTAATGAATGGAGCTCTGGATTTCCAATTTAAGGAAAGGTACAAATAATAAAGGAGGCTCTTATTGCCTTGTTAACTGCCCTCGGGTTGATCATGACTCATGGCAAACCTGTGGATGAAACATATATAAGAACATATATCCTCCACTGCTTTGCAGGTCCCGGCCCATGATCTTCCTGACTGAGTCAAGCCATCTGGTGTATGGTCTTCCTCTCTTTCTACTCCCTTTCCTAGCATTAGTGTCTTTTGGTGAGTCATGCCTTCTTTTGATGTGGCCAAAGTACAACAGCCCCACTTTCATCATCTTGGCTTCCAGGGAATGTTCCGGCTTGATTTCTTCTAGGAATCATTTGTTTGTCTTTTTGGCTGTCTACAATATCCTCAGTAGTCTTCTCCAGCACCACATCTCAAATTAGTTGCTTTTCTTCCTGTCCACTTTTTTTACTATCCAGTTCTGACATCCTTACATGGTGATGGAGAATACAATGGCTTGGACAATTTTAACTTTAGTGCTCAGCTGTATATCTTTACACTTTAGGATCTTGTCTAGTTTCTTCATAGCTGCGCTCCCCTTTCCTAGTCTTCTTCTGATTTCTTGACTGCAGTTTCTGTTCTGATCAATATTTGATCCAAGGTATGGGAAATCTTTAACTATTATGCTCTTTATCTCAGTACCTGGATGAGAGGGGAAGCAAGTATACCCTCCCCACACTACATCAGAGACATTCCTTCCTGGACCCAATTCATTCTCCAGTCAAAGTCATATTCATGCATGGTAACAGTCTCGACAGTACATGATAACTGTATTGTACAAAGATAACAGTATTGTAAAATATATACACAAATCATAAAAAGGTAGAGAGACATCAAATCTGACTATGGTGACACAAACCTTGACTACAACCCATTTGGACTACAATGGGGCTTTCTAGATTGACAGGAAAGTGTGACATGAAGTTGCCTTTTCCTTAATGCTTAGCAGCTGCACCGCAGCCTTTAAATGGAGCTGCGCTGTTCCACAGTTTTTAAAAAAGAAGCTGGGAGAACAGCACCTTTTTAAAGGCGCTTCTTCTCCCCTAAAATGCAAAAAAAGCATTTTCATGGCACACTTTCCCTTTTTCTCATCTAAAGGCTAGAGTTTCATGCAGCTATGAACACACTTCTTTTTGCCAATTTAGAAAGCCCCTATAATACACTCTACGAGGGGCTGCCTTTAGAAACTGTTCAGAAACAGAGGGACACCATGGTCTCCCATTTAAAACCTGCCAAAGGAGCCAAATTTATTTTAGAGGAGCCACACTGTTAATGTCCTTTTCACACTACAGGCCACTGTCAGGATAATCATGAATATCTCGGTATTAAAACTAGGCCTGAAACTGGACTGAAGCAGATCTACTGAAAGTATGAGAAATATTATGGGGAAGTACTCACCTTTGTGATGTGCAGTAAGGGAAGTGAAGACACTGAGGTTTGTACCAAGAAGCAATAAGGAATATCAACAAGAAATATGATGAATGTGGCATCCATAGTTTTTTGTGGGTTTTTTGGGCTATGTGGCCATGTTCTATAAGAGTTTATTCCTGACATTTCACCAGCATCTGTGGCTGGTATCTTCAGAGAATTCTCTGAAGATGTCAGGCACAGATGATGGTGAAACATCAGGAATAAACTCTTCTAGAACTTGGCCACATAGTCTGAAAAACCCACCAAATATATATATATATATGAGATAGATGGTTTCACTATTAGATAAATATAAAGATTTGTGTGTAACTCTTAAAATAATTGCATATTTTATGACAGAAACAATTAAAGAACAAATAAAACTCTAGTTGTTTAATGGAAAAAATGGTACATCCAGAAAAAAAATTGCAGTACATAAACCCAAAATGAGAATATTGGAAAGGAAGGCCAGCCCAGACAATTTGCAACCAGAGTGAAAGAACTACTATTTCCACCCTCCCCACAATCCAGGTACAGATTATCCAAGGCTGGTCAAGTTATTTCAGAATCTGTGTTGTTGTTTTTTTAAATTCAAATGTTGCACTTTAGTCAAAAAATCCTATGTGGCTATCCCACTCCTTTGAGGCAAGAATGCATCAGTAATGAATGAAACACTGGAAAATTTGTTGCCCTTTCATGACATCTCAAATCAGTTACCTGAGATGGATGCTTTGTTCGAACTGATGGTAACACTGGCTCTGATATACCAGTAAGAAGGAAAAGGTCCTTCCTTTTTGCTATGCTCGCCTTCTTCTAGATGTTATCATAGTAGCTCAGTTTACTTGAGAGTTCAACAAAGATAGTTGAATTATTCTGCAAATATGAAAGTATGCTTGCTTCCACACAACTGGGAATGTTAATTGTTTAAGGCTCCTAGTTCCTGGGGCATTGCTGAAATATAGAGGAAGCTCTCCTCTTCAGACTCATTATTCTCTGTGTTAGAAGAAGTCTGCAACTGGAAATGGATAGCAGGCTTGTTTTGGGTGATGATTCAGCATGCTTTGCACATGGGAAATATGACATATTTGGTAAACAGGGAAATTGTAGATGACCAGTTGTAGTATTAGATACTATCAGAACTTGGAAGTAATAGACTGATTTCAAGTGATTCAGTTACCTGAATCTAGCTACTTTGGGGAGTAACATGGGTGGAAAGGAGGTTGCATTTCAAAAGTACTACAAGTGGGATTTAAATTACTATACTGATCTAACAAGTTATGTTTTCTATTTATTTTCAGCTGTTACTGAAAATATAAGAACATTAGAAAAAGGGATTCTAAGAAACATTTAAAAACAAAATTTTCAAGCCCCTTTCCATTCTCTTATGCACCTGAAAAGTAAAAGAAATTAAAATGTAATGAGTACTGCAAAATTTATTATAATTAGTAACATTCCAGCATTGCACTGAACAACAGAAATAGGTTAGCTGAAAAAAAAGTGTAATGAGTGACAGGAAGAAATACATTTAAAAAACAATGGCTGAAGAGTTGGATATTATATATACAGTTGAAAAAACACTGAGAGTTAATGCAGACAGGTGGGACTATGAGGAGATGAGTTCAAATGGCCACTATGCCATGAAGATCAGTCCATAGAGGGAGTTTATTGTATTACTAAAAAACTCGACTTACCCCTGCCGCACTGAAGTCTCTCTCGGGATAAAGTCAGGTATTATCATACGCAAAATTCTGCCGATGCTGCCACCTGGCTTAATCCCAGCTAATGCCTGGCTAGGAGCTGTGCTCAGCTGGTTTATTTGCAAAACCAGAAGCTTCCCGGTTTTGAAAAGAGGCTGACTGACCACAGCTTCTACCCAGACGTTAGCTTGGCTGCATTCAGTCAGCAGCCTTGGTGGCATTTTGCATATGATAATACCCGACTATATCCCAAAAGAGACTTCAACGTGGCAGGGGCAAATTGGGATTTTTAGCAATGAGATAAACTTCAAGGGCCCCTTTCAGACTAGGGAAAAAAAATGGATGCAACTGGATGCAACTGGATCTTACATTACCTGGGTTTTTTCGGGTAGGAGTTCTCACTACTTTTGGCGGATCGATCGCCCCCAGTTCAATTTAACCCTGTTTGAAGTTCGGACATGTAAATGCACCGCATAAAGATGGATCCTCCTATGCGATCCCGACCGATTTCCTCCGTGTCTTTAGCTGTTTGTCTTCCGTCAATCAAGTGACATCATCGATGATGTAAAACATGGCAGGGGCAAATTGGGATTTTTAGCAATGAGATAAACTTCTTGGCCTACTCACAATGTTGTTGACAGTAAAGTTAGACGGAAGGTAAATGAACATGCACATTGCTCTTGAGCTCCTTGTTGGAAAGATACTATGAAGGAATAATGTTTAAAATAATAGTATGTAAAGGGACCTTGTAGCACCTTTGAAACTAACTGCGTGAAAGAAATTATAGCATAAACTGTCATAGACTTGGGTCCAAAACAAACTGCAGAAATATTCCAGTTTAAGACTACTTTAACTGCCCTGGCACAATGCTAGGGGATTCTGGGAACTGTAATTTTGTTAGACATTTAGCGTTCTCTGTCAGAGAGCTCTGGTGCCACAATAAACGACAATTCCCAAGATTCCCTAGCCTGAGCCAGGGCAGTTAAAGCAGTTTCCAACTGGAACTATTTCTGCAGTGCATTTTCTTTCTTGGTCTGCTTCCTCAAATCTGAGAAAAGCTTATGCTACAACTTCTTCTTCACATTTAATCTCAAAGGTGTTATGAAATACCTTTGCATATTGATATTCCAGACTAACATGGCTATTTCTCTGAATATAAAATAATACCATATTATATTTCAAAAATAAGGATTTATTTTTAAAGTAGAAGCTTTCACAATTCCACTAAGTTTTTATATAACATCACACACACAGACACACTTATATTTAATACTCCTTTCAAATATGATCATTTGACCTACATTTGTATGCAGTGAGATGAACAAAGGATGCATACAATTATGATATATTAAAGAGTTTTTAAGGAAGTATTTTAAAAGCAAGTAAAGCAAAATTATTTATTTCAGAATATATTCACATTAATGACAAAATATATGTTTTTCTGTCACAGACTAGAAGAACCTTATAAGAATGTCCAATAATATTTTACCTCAATTTATGCAATATAATGATCTACGTAAACCAGTTTCAGATTTTTTGGGATGCAGATGTCCATTTACTGAAACATTTCAAGCAGATAGCTAATGCTCAGACTGGAATAGTATCAGTTTGCATTAAGAAAACCAAAGCCCATATGAATACAGTGAATACAGTTTTTAAACTACAGACTCCAAATACACAGAAGAACGATACTAACAGCCTAATCTGAGGGATGTTTACATACAGTCGAATGGTACTATCACAATCCTAAGCACTGTGTAGCTGAACTGAGTGAGACTTACATCTGAGTAAATTTGCTTAGGATCACAATTTAATTCTTTTGATAATATAGTGAAGGGCCAGTTAAATCAAACATACAATAATTAATTTTGAGGATTGGGTCCATTTCATTTCTGGATAGGCATTCAGACTATGAGGTCATTCTCCCAAAATCCTTCAGGTTTCAAACAATATTTTTATCTCCTTAAGCCCATAAACCAACTTTAGCAAAGCAGAAATGAGAATGAGAAAGGTGACAGAAATAAATTAACAGTATTACATCACTTTCTTCTGTATAGCATAATATATTTGTTGCTCATTTAAAAACTGGCTTGCTATCTCATTGTTTTGAAAAGCACAAAAATTAAATGTTCATACCTGGGTTTCTAATGTGTTGTGCCTGGATCCTGGATAACAAGTTATTTGTTATTTAGAAATGCATTCCAGTAAGTATGAATAAGTTGTGTTGTTTCTTATTGTTAATATGGAATAGTAGGATAATTACTCTAATATTAAAGAATGACTTTTTGGGAACCTAATTTACAAACATTGAGTGCTTCAGTAAAGTGGTATCCACTGGGGTTTGGTTCCTGGACTCCCTGTGGATTCCAAAATCTGGGGATTCTCATATCCCAGTAAACACAATAGTGTAGTAAAATGGTGCCTCTTATATAAAATGGCAAAATAAAGATTTGTTTTTTGGAATGTATGTCTTTTTTAAAAATATTTTCAAGCCATGGATGGCTGAATCTGTGGATACAGGACCCACAGATATAGAAAGCCAACTGTGATTGAAGCCTTCTTTGTTAAACTGCTCTGGTGCCACAACAAACTACAAATCCCAGAATTCCATAGCATTGAGCCATGGCAGTTAAAGCGGTGTCAAACATCAATATTTCTCCAGGCCAGAATAGATTTAGCCTCTATTGCAACAAGATAATGCCTGTTGGTTTAAGTCAAATGGAAACAGTAGCTTTGAATATTCAGGAAGATAGGCAAGGTTTTCTTTACAAACTGATAGTAGTAGTAGTAGTAGTAAAATTTATTTGGTCATTGACCAGTACAAAAATAGTCAAAATGACATTTACACAGTTTAAAATGAAAACTATACAACCAGTTCCAGTAAGAGTATCGAATCATCAATACAGCACAGGTCTATTTAACAACATAGCAGCTTCCATTTGTCAGTTGTGGACGTACTTTACACACAACATAACAGAATTTGGCCATCTTGTGGAGCACATTGGGGTCACAATTATCCAAAAGGTGATGTAAATAAAAAGAATCAGTGTTACCCGGGAATTTATTTAAAGGGGGGGGGGGTAATCAATTGATGACGGATGTCCCTATAAAATTGACAGTATAAAAGAACATGCTCAGTCATTTTGATGGCACCGTGATCACACTGACATTGGCAAAATTCATAAGGTATTTTCCCAAATCTACCAA
Source organism: Urosaurus nigricauda (assembly GCA_034509955.1). Taxonomy (NCBI): domain Eukaryota; kingdom Metazoa; phylum Chordata; class Lepidosauria; order Squamata; family Phrynosomatidae; genus Urosaurus; species Urosaurus nigricauda. The sequence continues at coordinate 343,440,799 of JAOEGL010000001.1, forward strand.
CAGCTGTTGGTAGCATGTTAAAGCAAGCCAAGGTTAAAGCTCTTCTGAATTTGGGTAGAGTAACATGAAATAGATATGGTGCTGGAGAAGCAACCAGAGTTTGATTACTGACCACAGTACGTCTTGGGCTAGCAATGATTTCCATCTGGCCTTCTATGTCTAGAATTTTTTGTTTGATAATCTGTTTTGCCTGATCAATATCTAACCTTAGGACTCCATCCTTGGTAAGTCCTAGCACATTCAATTTCTTGGTTAAGGCTAATTCCCAGGAAGAATTGTAAGAGTTAACTTTGCCAGTCCTCCTGGATATTTGTTTAATTTAAGCCAGTATGTAAATATGTATGTCCAAAGACCAGGTTCAATTTTGCTAACCCCGGCTTCCCTTCTTAAGACAGCATGTTTCTAAGCATAATTTTGAATAGAAAATGTGATGACTTATTTGGTAAAATGTAAAAGTGGAATGTATCACTTTCATTTTTCATTCTTTCTATATAGAACTGAATGACTTACTTTGTGCTGGGAGAGGATTCTGAGGACAATTAAACAAAATGAACTTTGAGGTAATCTAAAGGGTGTTAGGGGTGGAAATTCATGCTATGCTCATCCCACCTCTATCTATCTCCAGGGTTTTTGTCAGCACTCTGTTGAATTGAGTTTAGGTGATACCTTTCTTGTTGGTCTTGACTTTCTTCTGGTGGAAAAATCTGAAAGGAAGAGATTTTAAAAAAAAGAATATCAATAAAAAAACTTGGCTGACCTTGAGATATTCCTGCTGCTCTTGTTAGTTTACTGGATTCAGGAGCTTTCTCCAACTGGCAGATTAAACATCCTTCCATACATAATTTATTATTAGTTTTGTATACCCAGTACCTAATGGGGAAATTGTAGGCTCCAGTAGTTTGTAAAGGTTTATATGCATATTAGTATGTCATTTTAATGTGTGCCCTGGTGAATATTATGAAGTGTAATGTGGTGGAAGCATTTTATGCATAGTGATTCTTAGATTTGCCAGTATAGTCTATCACAGACTAGTAGGAGTGTGGTGCAGCCATAGGATAGCCATGCAAACTAGACTTTAACCCCCTCCCCTCAACCAAAAAGTTCACTAGGTCTCTCAATTTCTCCCAGGATTCTTCCACACTGGTCTAAAGAAGACTGAATTCTTGTGATATAGAACCCTGAGTTTTGCTGGGGTTTGGCAGTTATTGTCATCTCCATGTCCACACATTGTATTCATTTGAGACAGAGGGCTCTTTGTAATTGATTTATCTTCCAAAGGTTGTTTTTTAAAGGTTGTTTAAAAAAAAATCAGGAGTGAGCCTGGTCCTGCTCACACCATCTCTTCAGTGTTATAAAGGCACACAGGTGAACACCACAGCTCATTTCTGCCCAAAGACAGATGTTTGGGGAGCAGTGGTGTCACCCTGCCTTGGGATATCACCTGGTGTGACCAAAACATCCTGCACCCCTCCAATGATGCTCTTCCTAAATCAATCCCTACAAACTCAAATCAAAGGGCCTATCTATCTGACAGCTGCTAACTTGATCTTTACCAGGCTTCTGTAGTCACACATCTTTAAAGAGCTCTATAATTTTTTTAAAAAATTCTCATGGCTGCTTACACTTCCTTCTTGTATGTGTTCATTGTGTGTAACAAAATGGCATGTATCATTTATTGTAAATTAATGTAAAGTAGTGCATATTGGGGCAACTTCATTACACTCTTATGGGGCTGTAACTGAACAGAGGCTATCAATGAATGGGAGGTCAATATTGCACACATGCCAGGCTTCTAAATTTATCTTTGTTGTAAACCATCTTGGGAGCCACTTTGGGAGAAAAGTGAGATATTAAATAGATATATTTCTGTCACAGTGACCCTCCAAGGGACCTCATGGACTAACTCAAATTAAAAGAAAAAAGAAAGGAATAAACTAGAATAAAAGTGAGTATTTATGGCTGCTAAATGGGGGAAAGGCTATAAAGTTTTAAAGTTTGATTGGAGACTTCTTGGAAACTTCCAGGAGAGGAAATTAATTGTCCTTTTGGCTGGATAGTCTGGGAAGTTTGGAGGCACAATGTCTTTCAGTATCAGTCCCTTGACTATGGAACTTCTGCCTTAGGGAGATAAGATTGAGTCTTTCCTTGTTTTACTTTAGATCAGCAGCAGTCTGTTCTTTTCTGTCACACTTTTAATACTATACAGTGTTTCACTGCAGTTCAATTTTAATGTTAAAGTAGTTGCCAAATTTTATTGTATTGTCTTTGTTCCAGAGTTTTGTGTTTTTTTTAACTTTATGATCACATTAATTATATATCATTGTGGGAGTCTTGTAAGTGGTACTTATAGGTTAAATAAATAACTGTTGCTTGTCTAACATGCATGAGTATAAATTTGTTAAAATCCATGAAGTTAGGGGAGCAGAGAAGTGAAGGAGAAAGCTGTTGCTTTGAATGATGGATTCCCCCATCTGCCAAAACATTAGTGGCTGTCTAACCACTGTAGTTGTGAAATGCATTAAGAGAGGCAGACAGGATTATTATTGCTGTGGTACCACTTTTGTTTGCTTCAGGGGAAACACTTCATAAGGGGTGGGGAAATGAAAGCATATCCTAAGCATTGACTAAATAAAAGCAGACAATGCATTGCAGATGTATATTTGTCACAGCAAAGGGTGGCCATTTTGGGAGGGATGAAGATTAAATAAGAGAGGAAGAGGAACTGGGCATTGATACATTACAAGAGAAAGTCTATGAATAAGATATTGTAGTTAAAAAGAATAATGTTTAAGTGGAGTACTTGAAGGTTCTTAATGCTTTTATGTTAAATCTTAGCAAAAGGCAAACTTTTTTCTTATCAGATTGGACCTGGCAGAAGAAACAACCTTGAAGGAGATAGTCTTATTAGTTTTTAGTAGAGTTAGATTTTATGTTTACAGGAGAGTTTCAAAGGACAGCAATTTGTGAAGAATCACAAATTCCTGAGCATCACCTTGTAACTGAAATTGCTGTTTTGAAAGGTGGGCTTATATTATGGCCTTTGCTGTATAGGGTGGAAGGGGAACCTTTTGACCTGGGGCAATTTTTAATTTGGATGGAGTCTTTCAGGTGTACTCCAGCAATGAGTGCGGCTAAAACAAAGTGAGCATGACTAGATTTAATTCTTAACAATATTGGCATTTCACACAAAATCTTTCTGATTTTAAATACTCACTAAATTCAGGTGTGGAAATTTTGGGGCAGGCATATGAGCTAATTTCTGTTCCTCAGACTACTTGAGGGCCCCATGGACCCCTGAAAATGTCCCAAATAAACTTTAAAAAATCCAAACCAGAAGTGACCAGAAATCCGGGACTGTTTTTTTAAAAATAGATATTTCAAAATGATCCAGGAGAGGCCATTCACCCCTTTTTATGGGCAGAAAAAGGATTATCCAAGAAGTCTCAGGGAGCAAAACAATACTCAGCTAGCCACCAACAGCATTTTGTTAACACCCTCTCTAATGTCTAACATATCACAGCTGAAAACCAGGATACATTTGACCAAGCAACATAAGAGTGTGGCCAAAATGGTGAAAGTTATGAATGAAGAAAAACTCACAAGCTAGGAGAAGCTACAACTGTTTGTTTTTGCCTGAGCTGATTGACAAGGGCCAGATTATGTCCACTCCTCTTCTTTCCCTTCCCTCTCCTGAGCTAATGGAATGCAAACTCTGGGGCTTTCTAGACTGGCAAAAAAAGTGTGTTCATGGCTGCATGAAACTCTAGCCTTAAAATGAGAAAAAGGGAAAGTGTGCCATGAAAAGACTTTTTTTGCATTTTAGGGGAGAAGAAGCACCTTTAAAAAGGTGCTGGTTTTCCCAGCTTCTTTTTTAAAAACTGCGGAACAGCGCAGCTCCATCTAAAGGTTGTAGTGCAGATGCTAAGCATTAAGGAAAAGGCAACTTCATGTCACACTTTCCTGCCCATCTAGAAAGCCCCTCTATTTGCATTTTCAGCTGAGTTTGCAGCACCTGAAGTAAGCTGAGGACAAAGGGGGAAAGTGGGAAGAACAGAGAGAAACTGAGGCATTTTTAAAAGAGCTGGAAAAGTGGGATGGCAGAGGATTAATAGGGACTGTCCCTGCAAAATTAGGTCACTTGGAAGTGAAACATGGGCAAAATAAAGCAGCTTCCAGTCACTTTGAAGATGGGGCATTTAGGCGACATGAAGTGACAGCGGGTGGAAAGGGGAATAAAACTGAGCTCTAGAGCTAAAACTCAGAGCAAAAAGAAGCCCCAATACTCAGATTTAGGGGTGAAACAGACCACCCCTCTGGATCAATCCAGTGCTTTTCTGGCACTAAAATGAGCAATAATATGCAGCTCCTTTTAGTGCCAGCAAAAATGTGCCCATGCTGCAACAGTGGCTTTTTGGCTCTCCTTTGGCACATAGTGTCTAAATGTTGTGCCAACAGAGCTTCGTAACACCCCCACTATGCAGTTGAGCATGCAGCATGAAGCCGGTGGGGGTGGGGAGGTTGTCAGTGTGTGTGCATCATGCCCCCATACCATCTCCATACCAGCATATAACACTGGTCTGTTTAGCCCCTTAATGCGGAAAATGTGGATCTTCGCACCTGCATATAAACATCCCAGTGTTAGTGCAGGTCTGTGGTAAACCAAAAAAATGAAAGTGTGACAATGCCAATGGATGTAGTTACAACAGGGGGGCATGCATGGGGGGCCTCCATGATTGTGCTTTGCCAGTATATCACTGGACACACCAATGCACCAATGGCCTGTACCAACATCACAAGTGCAACTGTGTGGCTGATTAAACGGGCAGCCATCCAACGGAATGGCATCTGGATGGGATGAGGGAGGCAATTGAAGGTCACAGATATTGTGTTTATGTGATGGTGCACATGCATGGTGGGGAAGTGACCAAAAATAAAAACAATGCAGCTTGATGCTGTGCTGTGCAGAATGCCTATGGGTGTTCAGTCCACCTTAGGAGAATGCCATGTGGACAGCACGGTTTCAACTCACTTTCAGAAAATACAGGAGCAAGCTGCTTTTTCCTGCCCATCTGCTCTGGCCCTTGGAAAGTATGCAACAGCAGAAGCTGGCAGTCCAGATGGAACCCCTGTAGTCATATGCAAATTGCAGGCCAGAGGTTCCTCATCACTAGATTTGGCCTTTTGATTTCAAGGAGATTCATCCTGGGTGAAAGCAATTTACACTGCTTTTCCCTTTCTTCTGCCATCCCCCTTGGCATCTCTTTATTGATCCATAGGATTCTTCAACACTCTGGAGCAGATTTCTAGAGGAGTTTACCACTGTGTACTAGTATATCTTCACTTAGGTTTCTGAGAACAGAAACATAGGAATTCAGGATCCAAGACAAAATGCATTTAAAAAAAATACAGCTCCATAAATATGTTTACCATGTAACAGAAGGAAATGCTAATCTTTCTAATGGTTAAAAAGAAAGGAAGAAAAAGCAAAGTTTCATTTTAAAGTTGTGTAACATACATTTTGTCTTGTCAATACATGCCTGTTTTTTAAATAGATTATAGAAGAATGCAGAAGGAAAGCTGAAGAATACATTAACTAGGCTATGTCATAATACCATATATGTGTAAATGATGCCATGCAATTGAAAAGAAATAATCTTCCCAATTTATAAATACATGAGCTATCCATATACTGTAGTGCAATTAGCTATTCTGGAGACAAAATAATGATTTCAGCATAGAATTATTTGATTTCTTATATCAAACCTGAATGGCCTTGATATTAAAATGGCCAATATACTAGTCCTAATCATGTAAGACCAAGTTCCCAAAGTATAAAACACATGTCTTATCATACTCAGGCTACAGTATGACATGTGTTGATTTCCATAGTGCTCTGTTGATGGGCATGGGATTGCGTCTGAGAAGTCTAAGGGGTTATCCACACCAGACAAAACCTCAGGGTTCCCCTTGCCTTCTGAGATCAGATGACACAGGCCAAAAGCCCTAGGGCAGGATTGATCCATCTGCTTCACCCTGAGATTTGCAACCTGGATCCATGAAGCATAAGACTTCATAATTTGGGATATACAGTAAATACACAAGAGCTCACACAAGAGTTCCTACTTTGGTATATTAAGATCTCACCACTGTAACGGTTATACTCAGCATTGTAGCCACTGATATTTTTATATAAAGCTTTCCTTCTTTTAGTGCCTAGTCCTTTGAATGATTTTTTAATTTTTATTTTGCATGATTCTTAGTTCTACTCATTCACAGCAAAACAGATTGTCTCCTGATATTTCACAGTTAGGAGATGAATATAAGATCTCATTCCACAATGGAGTATCTCCTGATAAACATTACAGAAACATCTCATATTGTCAAAACTGAATGAAAAAATATTCATTCATCTAGATTTATAGTGGATTTTGAAGTGTTTAGGACTAGGTTATGTAATGTAATGTAAGTTGAAAACAAATGTTTGGTTTTTTTTTAAAGTAAGAATTTGAACTCCATTCTGAGCTAGAAAATATTGGAATGAAACAAAAGAAAACAAACTTAAAAAGTAAGCAGTGCTACCTTAAGACAGCATGCCAAGGTCATTCTGTCTCCTTTGATCATGGAGTAATATTTAAAATAAAATCAACAATACCTTGTCTTCACTTTTACTATATATTTGTGTACATATAGTGAATAATCTTTTCCTTTAAAATTCTGGGTTTAAAGCATTTGAAATAGTGTAATTTATCTAAAATAACTACAGGTAAAATAATCTCCTGAAGTTTTTCTTTAAAAAAAAAGCAAAATGTATCCAGCAGACTGGAACGCTTTATAATGTATCAAGTCAAAATATAATTAGGATGAACATAAATTGAATATTTCTGGTATTTAGAAAACTAATCAAAGGGTTTTTGGGGGGGGGAGGCAGAAAGGAAAGTTACACATTTCTATTGTTTAATATAAGAAGGAATAGATGCATAGATAGGCAGAGGGGAGTGGAGTATGCTTTTGTTAAGGGCATGGCTGAAAACCTGAAGAGGTCTTTCTACGCTACAACTTTTTGTTGAAGACAAACTTTTTGTTTGGTGTTACTCAAATGTACTGTATATACTGATGTAGTGATTCTTCTATTTATTTAAAGAGGGATTAAGGAAGGGACATAACTTGAATTTTATTTTTATAGGGGTAAATCCAGTTGCTAGTCCCAACTGGAATTGAATCATTGAATAAATAGAGCACACATAAGAATAAATTTAATAAATACAATTTACATACGTCTATTTTAGTTGAGATAATTGGATTCAGGCAATAATCTCTTTGTTAAAGTAGCTATATCTGTTTCTTTGGTCAGCATTCTACTGTTAAAAGGAATCTCGATTAGCTAACTGAATAATGTATCTTCCATTAATCTTGTGGTTAGAACTGTTTACAGGTCTCTCTCAGTTCTAATCAGGGATTCACAAGAGCAACTTGGTGGTAAACAATAAACATCCTCATTTGCCTTTTCTCAGAGAAGGAAGCAACTTAGGTCTATAGTGAATGTCCTGCTTTTTCCATCTTCCAAAATGGATCTAATTCTCCACAGTGATAAAATAACACATTTTAAAAAAGGACACCAGTTCTTTCAATACTCATGCATAACTCACTCCATTTGATTATGTTTCAGAGTCAAAAGAAGATTGCACTCCTTGGTATGAATATAATTATTATTCTTATTTAGAATGTAAAAATGGCAATCTAGTGCTTTTAGGAATACAATTCCTGTCAGCCCTAGTGGCGCAGTGGTTAAATGCCTGTACTGCAGCCACTCACTCAAAACCATAAGGTGGTGAGTTCAAGACCAGCAAAAGGGCTGAAGCTCGACTCAGGCTTGCATCTTTCCAAGGTCGCTAAAATGAGTACCCAGATTGTTGGGGGGCAAATAGCTTACAATTGTAAACCGCTTAGATACTCCTTAAGGGTATGAAGCGGTATATAAATGAAGTTGTTTGTTTTGTTTGTTTGTTTTAATATTTCTTATTAAATCAGAAATTTTCCACTATAGATCTGATTATTGGACTAATTCATTTTATAAAATATATTTTACACTTTAAATTTATTTATCAAATAAACTTGTATAGGTCTTTTAGGTCATAGCTAACACTACAGTTCTTATCAGTCCCAGACAAGAGGCCTAAATGTAGTCTAACACATCTGAAAGACTCCAGATTGAGGAAGGTTGCTTTAAGCAATCGTTCATTTATGCACTGAATATTTATACTATGTCTTTTCTATACACTGTATTGTTTCTATTTATCTATATTGCTGTCCTCCAATCCAAAAGCATGTCTGCCATTTATATCAAAAAGCAAGCCTTTAAATGTAGTAAAGTGGTAAATGTCTACTACTGCTTTGTATGCTGGACATTCATTTATTACTTTCAGCATACAAAACACAAACTGTTTTCCATAACAAGTTCCATTAATGCATGCCAGGATTGTGCCCATTTATGTCTATCAGGATAGTCACTGATTCTTAAATGAAGATCTTTTTCAAGGTCCTTTGATTTCTGTTCATTTTCTTTCACTGCAATTGGTATAATTGACATTCCTGTTTTTATTAAGTATGGCAAACATCTCTTGACTCACAATCCAGTATTACCCAGTAGGCCTCTCATGTAATAAACATTAATCAGTCATCTGTAATATAGTAAATATTTGCCAGATACTTTCATACTTCCATGGGGATATTAATAGCCTGGCCATCTTTTAGCCACTCCTTGATTCTTCTGAGGGCTGACCTATCACTGTGCCACAGATGGGATCTAATGAAGAGATGAAAACAAATGGACCTAAGCAATTTGAAGTAGCCATTTAAATCTTAGTCCATCTTCTGTATTCCCAACTGGCTGGGGTTACTAGAAATGCAAAGCCAATTCCTATGAATGTTTCTAAACACACACTTACAATGGCTAGGAAACTGTTAAGGACTAAAGTCCCAAGCAGGGCAGCTGCAACGGAATCAGGCACAGTAGACTTGCTGATGAGAAGTCTGGTGATCAGCAGTCTGGAAACAATCCTCAGGCAGAGTGGTTGACTGATCAGCTGCCTCATGAGCTAGCTGAATGGAAAAGTGGAGTGGAAAGGGGAGGTGAGCGATTCAGACAACAGCAAGCCTGGAGCCCTTTCCATGATGCCACACACAAATGTTGATTACAGCAATACATGATATGACCAAGAATAAAGTTGCTCTAGATCATGGATAAAGCAGGCTAGGAGAACATTTGATGAAAACTGCCTTTAAAAGATTAAATTATTTCTTTTTGATTCTTTTAAAAACCCACTATTTCAAATTAAAATGATATGCATTAGGAATGTTAGTTTGTAAATTCATTCTTTTGAATTTCTCAACCTATGCTCATCCTTTGGCCTCTTTATACTCTGGAAAAAAAATAGCATAGTTAGCTTAGAGACTCTGATTTCATTTTGAGCAAATACAAAATTCCAAATTGTGTCATAAAACTGGTCAGCATGCTTTGAGTAAAGTTTCTGCTGAGCTCTAAATCACAGGGGTATGTATTTAGACCTTTGTAATGTTGCTATAAAACAGTTGTGCTGTGTGAGCTGGGTTCAGTTCTGAGTCAAACCCATTTTCACACTGGCAGTATTAGTCTGATTTTAGAAATGTTCTTCCCAGTTTGCGACAATCTAAATCAATCAGAATAGCCTCTGGAGCTTTCAAAGCCCCTATGGACCATTGGTCTTATTTTGTAAACCACTGTGTTCTCAAGTCTATTTGAGGTTTGTCACTAAGGTAATAATATTGACTCCTGATGAATAATATACCCAAAGTAGGAGTTTATAATGGAGAAGCATACAAATTATAAACTTCACCAATATATTCAAACTCAGTGTCTTAAATATAACCGTCCCAGAAAAACCTACCAGGTTACCTTCCAATGTGAATTCTGATACTGTACAGTGAATAAGGTTTGCACTGGACTGAGAACTTGGAAATTAAAACACATTTAATTAGTTGATCCCTGAGCAGTATGGCATTTCATAACTTGTAAACATAGATTATGTTCTTATACAGTATTAGCATGCATTATGTATTTTGTGCATTTTAGATGTCCCAATGAAAGTATAGTGGTATTGTATAGTTTTGGAATTTGTTATATTTTGGTGGGTGGCCAACATGACTATCCCTAATATGTTTTCTGAATCTTACATTGATATTGTGTGTGTGTGTGTGTATATATATATATATATATATATAGGACCTTGTTATCTGCTGGGGTTTGGTTCCAGGATCCCCCGTGGATAACAAAATTAGTGGATACTCAAGTCCCATTAAATATAATGGCAGAGCAAAATGGTGTCCCGTATATAAAATGGAAAATCAAGGTTTGCTATTTGGAATTTATACTTTTTTAAATATTTCCAAGCCATGGATGCTTGACTCCATGGATAAAAAAAATGCATGCACAAGGAGGGCCGAGTGTATGTCTATCTCCACTGGCTTCCAGTGGAGCTTCAAAATGTTGCATAATGTATTTTGTGCTTTCTGTTTGTTCAGATGATGTTTGCCATTGCCTTCCCTGAAGGCTGAGAGCATGTGACTTGCTCAAGGTCACAAGTGAGTTTTATGGCTGAATAGGAATTTAACCCTGCTCTCCAGAGTCGTAGTCCAATACTCAAACCACTATGCCATGTATTCTCTAAATTAGATTAGAGCTGCATTAGATTAGGATAAGAAATTTATTTTTAAATTACAGTTGGCCCTCCACATTTGCGGCTTTGAGTTTTGTCGATTTGATTATTTGCAGTTTTGATTAATATGTTTTCTCTGGGAATCTCTAGGCCCTCCAGTGCAGCTCTGCCAGATGTTGACCATAGTTTTGTGTTGGAGAACCTAAACGTTCCTACAGAAAACTCTTCTCTTGGCATTTGTAGGCCTTTCAGCATGATTCTATGATCAACCTCTGGCAGATGTTGTCCATAGAATTGCATTGGAGGACCTGGAGATTCCTAGAGAGATGTTTTCCTGAGTAACAATAATAGTGGGTTTTTTTTTAATTATTTGCAGTTTTCCCACATTAATGGGGGTTCTTCACCCCTAACCCCAGAGAACGTGGAGGGATCATTATAATTCAATCAGCTGGTTTGTTAAAATTAGCCTAGAGAATATTTGTCTATATTTTAAAGTTTATTTGCCAGATTAAACCCCTAGCAGTCAAACTCTCTGGGCTGCATGTGTTTATGATCTGGATGTGTGGGATTATAAAGGTTTTCACCATCTCAATAGCACTTTTAGGAGCAATTGAAATTGGAGGGATCACTATAATGCCAGATAATTGTATATACCTATATATGTAACTCCAGTTTACATGAGATTCTCTCCACATTGCTGGGCATTTAAGTAAGCTGTAAAATATTTAAGCACTGCCATCACACATGTGAAACAACCCTAGTATCTCTTCTTCATTTGTTTTCTCCTCCTTGTAATCAGACTGTGTGATCATTGACTAAAGAGCTGTTACAACTGCAGGGAGATCTGTATTCAGGGAGATTTTTTAAAAAACTTTTTTCTTGGAGCTCCAGATGCTAATGCTATAAAATTAATTGGTTTAACATTTCAAAGTCATGCAAAATTGTGTATAAGTTAAAACTCTTACTAGGCAAGTAGAGCTATTTTTATAGTTATCTAGGCTATCATTTTTTGGGCTGTGATTGTCACCATACTTGATCATCAGTAATTAATTCCCATTGTTTCCTTGTTTATTTATTTATTATTTAATTTATATCCAATTTTTTTTTTCAATGTGGGATCCAAGGCAATTCAAAAGTACAGTTTAAAAACAGTTGTTTTTAAAAGTTTCTTTTGTAATCACTTATTAAAATGAAACTAATTTAAAACAATATAAAAGCATTTAAAAGAGCAATGAGAATAAAAGTACAGTGCACAGTCCAGTTAAAAGACTCTTCTGTATAACCAGTTAATTGCTAACAGTCAGTTTAAATAACAGTTAAACACATTGCTATGAACGCATAGGGTGGAAAATGGTAAATAATGTGTTATTTAGTGTGCTAATATTCTCAGTCTTGCATTTATATGCACACAGACAAATTATAGGATTTCAGATCCCTTTAACTGGACATTTTGTCAGTTACTTGTTAATTAATTGCCATCAGATTGTCAGAGTTGTATTTCATTCACCTCATTCATGTGATATGCTTGCATGTCATATGCATTGTGAAGTAACACACATGCTGTCTCTGTTTCTGGTCCACTGTATTATGCACTGTATGCTACTAAGTAGATTATGCAGATCAACTGCTTTTATCTTGGACTGCTACTAATGGAGTTCTTTAAAGATAAAGCTATGGGTTCTGCACTGGGAGAAAGGTGAGTTATAAAGTAAAATAAAAATAGCTGTAAAATGAAATTGTAAAAATGTAGTGTGTGTCAGGGCAAACAGCCTTTCATGAGAACTTAGTTCCACCCTATTGCCAAATGACCCCATTATTTTGTAACTCTAAAGAATATTTGGAAAAAAATATTATAAGTACAAATTAGATGTAATAAAGCTATTACTTTGAGGTGGGGAAAAGGAGAGGGGGAGAAATATATGTTTTGTTTTTTAAACTTAGGCTGACTCCACACTGCAGAAATAATCCTGTCTGACACCACTTTAACTGCCATGGCACAAATGCTATGGAATTCTGGAGAGCTCTGGTGCCACAACCAACTACAATTCCAGAATTCCATAGCACTGAGCCATGGCAGTTATAGTGGTGTCAAACAGGATTATTTCTGCAGTACAGAGACAGCAACAGATTATTTGCACAATTTATTTGTATTTTTAAGGCTACAATCCTAGATTCACTCTATTGGTGAGCAAACTTTATAAAAGTGGAATTTAGTTCTAGAATTTCACTGCATATTTTTACTCTTCTTTATTTCCTATTTGGTGAACAGTAACAATTCAGAAAAGTTTCATTACACTGTATCTCTGTTCTTAGATGTAGGTTGGTACTTGAACTGAAAGATGGAGCTACAGTTAATGGCCCATATGATTCCATTGCTTATAACAGGAAGTTCAGAAAAGGCCATTACAACAAAAATATTAGAATTTTGACTACTATTATTAGAATCTAGTTTTTTTTTTTAAATTTCAGCTAGTCAATAGCCACAATTGTTAAAAATAATATTGTAAACTTTATGAAGACAGAAATTATGGGAGATTTTGGTTCTGACAACAGAAACTTGTATGATTTAAAACAAGGAGAACCTACTGTATTATACTGCAAGATTGCATGCTGCAATAATTGGCATTTCACAACCCATAACCAAACACCTCTGATACTTCTTGGTACATATTTGGGATTGTGTAAGAGAACTGTGTGCAGGGCGCCATTTATTGGAGAAATTTACTACCCAATGTTCAGAGCGAGCTGACGTCGCTTCCTTCCTTCTTTTTGTCTCCCCCTCCCTCCGTCATATAACTTGGCAACACTTTAAAAGAAACATTTGGCACTCAGTCTCTGGGTTGAAGGGCACTTTACAATTGTCACAGGGATGACACCAAAAATGGCCACCTTGAATGATCGGATGTTCTTTGTACTGTATAAGAGCACTTATTGTATGGAAGTATCACACTGCAAGTCATGATGGTCTTGCTCCATGTTCTTAGGGGCCATCACGCAAATTAGTGCAAACGAAAATTCATAGTATAATAGCAAAGCACCAAATAATTTTATTTATTTATTGGTTGCATTCCTCTGAAAATTATCTGTTTCACTTCCCTTTTTTCAAAGATAGGTTCTCATTTAGAATCATTGTGGTATCAAGGGTAGAGTGTTGGACTGGGGTAAGAAAACCAGTAACATGAAACTTATTGGATAAACCTGATCCAGTAACATGCATCTGAGGATGTAGGCTCAGGTCTACCAAAGCTCATCTTTCAGTTAGTCTCAAAGGTGCTACAAGATCCTTTTTCACATTGGCTCAGTTTGGTCAACCTCACATATTGTTGTCAAGATCAAAATGTGGGGAAAGAAAGAATTTGAAACACATGTAATTTAATGCTGAGAAACTTTTGCTCCACCCTAAATCCTTTGGCAACAATGTCTTGTAAGGCTCCATGTTGTGCTCCTTGCTCTCTAACATCTCCACGAGGTCATGCAGAGGTTTCCACTGAAGTATCAGCAATATTTTGATGGCATGTATACCCTTATGACAATTCTCCATTCAAAATCCCAGGAACAGTAGGGACAGTTTTGATGGATGAAGAGCAAAAAAACCCAAAAAACAAACAAACAAACAAACAAAAAAACTTAGCCCTGATAAGACAGAAAACTTATCACCAAACAAACCATCCATTTTTGTCCCAAATGTTTGTTACTCTGCTTTTATACCAAGGAAAATGGTGCACTGAAACACGGGGATGAAGCAGATAGGCCAAATGGAGTAGTCTGCAGCCGCTCTGCCTAAGATGCTAGCCGCTGTCGCAGTCCTGAATGGGCCACCCGCAAGAGCGGTTTTTTGCTGCTCCTTTTCAGGCCAGCTTCGGGCAACATTAGATGGTCCTGGAAAAGCTTCTGGCCGCTTCAGAGGCGTGTGTTGTTTTAACACCATGCCCACAAAGCACCCGGAAGTCACTTTATTTGTCCCATCTGCTTCGGGCCATAGAAATCTTATTGCTTTCTTTGTGGCTGCTGCAATATCTGAAATAGCTGCCTGCTGGAAGATGGGAGATTTAAATCTGGAAAAATGGTGGGCAAGAGTTTGGAATGCACAGTTACTTGAAAAACTTTATGACAATAGCAATATAATTTACATTTCTATACTGCTTCATACTGAACTAAGTAGTCTCTAAGCCATTTATAACATGTAAGCCAATTGCCCCCAACAAGCTGGGTATTCATTAGTGACCTATGGAAGGATGCAAGGCTGAGTCAACCCTGGAGCCCTGGGATTGAACTCACAACATTGTGGCTTCAATACTGGCCGCCGAATTGGCATTTAACCACTGCACCATCAGGGCTCCTTTAAAATAAAGAAATAGGTAAGGTGACTGATCTTTATAAATGCTCAGACATGTATGTGATAGTTGCTGAGATGACAAATAACTACACCACTTTTCACTAAATTACTATAGTATACATGTGTGTGACCCGGCATAAGTCCTATGCCGACCGCTGGTCCATCGTAACATTAGCCAGTGGGTACAAATTCAGCAGGAATTCTTTTGAGCTTAACCTGCAGATGCCAAACCTGCGATGGTTTGCATGGAAAGATGTGCTGTACTGCTGCACTGCATTCTTCTGCTAAGTATGCATTGACACGATGTAATTTGGTCATTGTGCCAAAATCTGTCAAACTGATAATGATGTCACTATCACAGCACCGTGCCAAAATGTTCCTGTTAGTTTGGCTTTCTTTACAAGGTAAAATGTAAAATGAAATATGGATTCCCTTTCAGAGAAAAGAGTGGGAAAGGGGTCATTACAGGGATAGGAGAGAGAACGCATGGCAAGATCCTTGGGTTTTGGCGTAATCCCATGGCTCTGGCTCTGGGTGTTTGGAGAGGAACAAATTGTGCAAAACTACTGTTCACACAGGAAAGGACCCCTAAACAAATGCTGACAGATTATTTGCACATATGGACAAAAATGAATAAATAAATAAATTTGGAATTACTGTATATGTACAATGGGGCCTGGGTATCTGCTGAGGTTTGGTTCCAGGGTCCCCCAGTAGATACCAAAATGTGTGATGCTCAAGTCCCATTCAAGGCAATGGTGCAGTAAAATGGTGTCCCTTAGATAAAATGGCAAAATTAAGCTTTGCTTTTTGGAATTTAACTCCCCAATCCAGCCAGACCTTGGACAAGTCACACTCTCTCATCTTCAGGGAAAGGCAATGGCAAACCCTCCTCTGAACAAACCTTGCCAAGAAAATCTAATGATAGGGTCACTGTAAGTGGGAAAGAACTTGGAGGCACACAACAACAACAACAACAATGGCAACAACAACTCAGCTGAGCCCCTTGAAGAACCCCACCAAAGCAAGCAAATAGGATCCAAAGGCAAAATACAATCCAGCAGTCCGGCTAAGGATCCTGGTTATGGATTGAGTGAACTCTTAAGTAATGACAATCTATACATATACATATACCTGCCTATCTTTTTCCCTTCCTTCTCTCTTCACTGAGATCATGGCTTGGTACTTGGGCTTTTCTTGCATGCACTGAAAATGACATGCTTGTGAGAAAAGCCTACATCCCAAGTCATGATCTCAGTGAGAGAGCAAGGGAAGGAATATATATATATATATATATATATAGGTATATCCATCCTATATCCCAAGTCATGACCTCAGAGAAGAGAGAGGGAAAGGATAAAGATACACACACACACAATTTGTATGTGTATGTATACATACATACATGCAGAGATTGTCATTCTCTGGAGATCCCTCTCTGCATCACCAATATCCTTAACCTGCCTGCTTGGTTGCATTTTGCCTTTGGAGTGTGTGTGTGTATCTATCTATATGTGTGTATGTGTATCTATATCTATATATATGAGGAAATAATATGCATGTGAGACAGGTGCATCTACCAAATCATGGGAGAAGGGAGAGGGAAGCAATATATATGTCTGTCTGTCTATCTAGCTATCTATATCCATCCTAAATCCCAAGTCATGATCCCAGAGAAGAGAGAGGGAAGGGGAAATATTTCTATATATGCATGTCTGTGTATCCCAAGTGAACTCAGAGAAGTGAGAGAGGAGGAATCTATATGGGTATCTCTCTGTGTATATCCATCCTAAATCTCAGATTACGATCTTAGAGAAAAGAGAGGGAAGGGGTGAAAAGTGCACCTGCCAAGTCATGAGAGGAGGAGAGAAGGAAGGAAGGAAGGAAGGAAGGAGTATATATGTCTCTCTCTTTCTCTCTCTCTCCATCCTACATCCCAAATCATGATCTCAGAGAAGTGAAAGGGAAGGAATGTATATGGGTATACTGTATATATATGTGTGTGTGTGTCTATATCCCAAATTATGATCTCAGAGAAAAGAGAGGGAAGGGGAAAATATATATAGATCCGTGTGTGTGTGTATATATATTTGTGTGTGTGTATATACCGAGAGAGAGAGAGAGAGACTGCCCTTCTCCTTGGAGAGCCCTGGAGCCTTACCCAGCCTCCTCCTTGACCTTCTCTCGCTTTGCTTGCCTTCTGCCTCCCTCTCTTTCCCTTTAGCCCCGCTGGACCCGGAGCCCCTCCATCCCTCCATCCGGTGCCACAGAAGCAGAAGAAGAGAGAGGGGCGGTGGGGCGTGACGTGGGGGCGGCGGGTCCCGGGTCACCCGGAGGGCGCCTCCACCTCGACTCTACCACCAAGGCGCCCGGGGAACGCAGGGAGGGAGGGGCGGGGAAGGCGGCCCTGGGGCTGGAAAGGGAGGGGAGGGCTGCGGGGAGGGCTCGGGGCCCGGAGGGGAAGGGCCGGGGGGGGGCTCCTGGGCTGGGCTCCTCCGTCCTCGGCCTCCGTCTCCCCCTCTGCTGCTCCGGAGGATGGCGGCAGCCCAGGATTCAGGAGGAGGAGGAGGAGGCTGCCCCACTAGACCCAGCCCAGACAGGCGCCGGCTCCGGCTCTCCTTCCGCCCCATCCAACGCCACTCAGCAGGTAAACCCGCTCCACACCCCACCTGCACTCATGGAGAATGCCTCCACACTGGAGACTTAACCAGGTTTGGTGGCGCTTTAACTCTCTTTGTCTGGCTCTTTGCTATGGAATTCTGGGAGTTGGAGTTTGTTGTGGGGCCCGGAGCGGAGCGGAGCTCCGCTCCGGGCCCCACAACAAACTCCAACTCCCAGAATTCCATAGCAAAGAGCCAGACAAAGAGTTAAAGCGCTACCAAACCGGGTTAAGCCTCCAGTCTGGAGGCAGCATTGCTTCTCCCCCCCCTCTCTCTGGGGCTCTTCTTCTTCGCGATGCCCGTCCTCCCTCCTTCTCCGGGAACAAGGTCCCTTCTTCTCCTTCTTCTCCTTCTCCATCCTCCAGGAGGCAGCCAGGGAAAGAGGCATCCCTTCTCCCCCCCCTCCTCTTGCCCTTCTCTTCAACCTTTTCCTCTTCCTCCTCTTCCCTTTCTCATGATCCTCCTTCCGCTCTTTCGTCTTCCTCTTCCTCCTCTTCTCTCTCTCTCTCCTTCTCTTCATCTTCCTCTTCCTTCCTCTCCTCCCCCTCCTCCTTTTCCTCTCCTCCTTCCTCTTCCTCCTCTTCCCTTTCTTCTTCCTGTCCTTCCTCTTCCTCCCCTCCCTCCTCCTCCTCCTCCTCCTCCACCTCTTCTTCTTCCTCCTTCATCTCCTTGCTCTTCCTCCTCCTTTTCCTTCCTCCTCCTCTTCCTCTTCTTCCTCCTCCGTTTCCTTCGCTTCTCCTTCCTCTTCCTCCTCTTCTCCTTCCTTTTTACTCTTCTTTCTCCTCCTTCCCCTTCCTCTTCTCCTCTCTCCTCCTTCCTCTCCCTCTTCCTCCCCATCCTTTCCTCTTTCTCTCTACTTCTTCCTCCTCCTCTCCTCCCTCTCCTTTTCCTTCCTTTTCTCCTCCTCCTCCTCTTCCTCCAACCCTTCCTAAGAGTGATTTCGTTGTTGTTGTTGTTGTTGTTGTGTGCCTTCAAGTCCTTTCCAACTTACGATAAAGCCCCCAAGGGGACCTATCATGAGAAGGGGGTTTCTTGGCAAGACTTTTCCTTTCCCAGAAAGGGCTTTTCCCATGGCCTTCCTCTGAGGCTGTGAGAGTGTAACCCCCCCCCAAGGTCACCCAGTGGGGGCTCTCCATGGCTGAGCGAGGATTTGAACCCTGCTCTCCAGGGTCCTAGGCCAATGCTCAAACAACAAGGGCACCACACTGTCTCTGGGAGGCCTTTGCAAGAGCCAAAGTGGCCTGGCTGCAGTTCAGGGCTAAGGGAGTGACAGTAATGTGTGATATCTATCAATTCATGAATACGTTGCATACTGCTGATCCAAGGCCTTAGGGACAGTTATTGAGAACTAAGTTCCATTCATGATTGATTTTCAAATGAACAAGAATTCGGCTGCATTTTGGAATGGAGTGGACCTTCTGCTGTTGCTGGGTGCCTTCAAGTCATTCCTAACTTATGACACTCTTACAATGAGGTTTTCTTACAATGGGGTTTTCTTGGCAAGTGTCTTCAGAGGGGGTTTGCCATTACCATTCTCTGAGGCTGAGAGAGTGTGTTTCGCCCAAGGTCTTCGACTAAATCCATACGGGTCGAGATACTAAGAATCCCAGTTGGGCCGCTGTGTGTTAACAGAGACACAGGCACAGGTGCACACACGCTGCTGCTCAGAGAAATCAAAAGACAAGGGAGACCTGGCTGGTGGCAGGAGATCTACTTGATGATCTCCTCCTCTTCCTTCCCAACAGTTTGGGACAGTGAAGGGAAATTTATTTCCAAATGTTGTGGCAGTAGGTATTTTTGTACGTTAGTTTTGCTTCCTTTCATACTTGGATATACATTATGTATTGCTTGTGTAGATTTGGGGAGAAGACAGCCTAGACAACTGTGCTTTTAGACTGTAAGGAGTTGATCATACTGAGGTTAATTTTGGCATTAAAGAGAGATTAAAGCGCATTTAAAGCATCCCGCAAATAAAGCAAAAATGGCAAGTTACTGCTTGAATGATTTATCACACTCAATTGCGCAAATAAAGCGATATCGGAAATGCATTGTTGCTTAAATTCCAAAAGTAAAAAGATGCATGTTAATACTTCTTTGTGACCACATTAATGGCGGATTTTGTGTGAAATCATTTCAGGTAATTATACATTTTCTCTGGGATATCCCGATCTCCTTTGTGTGATAAACTTCTGCATCACTTTGAGTCCCAATTTTGGGGAAAAGTAGGATACAAATAAATTTGACAACAACAGCAACAACTGGGAAATTTTATTTGTGAGTGGGGTGGGAGCTGACCATGATTCTGGGGATAAAATGTCAATTGTCTTTCCTTCTATTGTGAGGTGCTGATGATTTTATTTTTACGCAGCCATAAGTATACATTGCACTTTATGAAGTAGCCTGTGAAAATGTATGCATATGTGTTGTTGTTGTTGTTGTGTGCCTTCAAGTCATTTCCAACTTATACTACTATTTCATACGAGGCTAAATTGGGAGTATAATTTAAGGTCAATTCGAATGCAAACATGGGTTTTATGTTATTGCAAATTAACTCTTCGCACGCAAATTCGGGAAAGAGGGAAGCCAATTCGAATGCAATCATAGGTTTTACTTTATTGCGAATTAAAGCTTCGCATGCAAATTCGGGCAGGAGGGGGTTATTTTCGGGTAATGGGAAGTAATTCCGAACGGAGCAGGGGTTCTTCCGAATGGAGCAGGGGTTCATGTAAATTCGCTAAACAAGCGAATTTACATGAATCCGCATTGGCTCCATTCGGAGTTGGGAGAAATCCCTCCCGTTTCAAAGAGTCCATAGTAATCCTAAGGAGAACCTATCATGGAGTTTTCTTGGCAAGGTTTGTTCAGTGGAGGTTTGCCACTGCCTTCTCCTAAGGCTGAGAGTGTGTGACTTGTCCAAGGTCACCCATCATGGCCAAGCTGGGAACCAAACCCTGGTCTCCAGAGTTGTAGTCCAACACTCATTAAACCACTGTGTGCCCCTCTGGCTCTCTGCATATGTGACATTGAACCTTCTTTGTGCCTGTAAATTGCTTCACATTTGTAGTATATAGTAAAACTATGACTTTGTGTACAAAAGTTTAAAATCTGCATGTGTAACTAGTGAACATTTTGCTATATGTGTGGCATGTATATGCACAGTGTCATATAGCTACGTGCAGCCTTTTGTATGCTGGCTTCACATTTTATCTTCTATTGAAAGGGAAACGGGCAAAAAAAAACTTCCATCATTTAGAATCACTACCATTTGTACCACATGAAACAGTTCTCTGTGTCAAAGTGAGCCTCTTTTATTTATTTATATTAGGAACAAGTGATCTAGATATTTGTACCTCTAAGTCTTGAGAAGACATTAAAAGTGGATTAATATCAGTGTGGAGGAGTTACCTCTTTCTTACACCTAGTCTAGGCTGTGTATGAAAACATACTTGGGGAGTTGCCAGTGGTTTGCAGCAATTCCCTTCTAAAGGTTAAAGAAAGAAGATGGAGAACAGGAAGATTGCTCTGTGTATTTCTTTCCTTCTCAACCAGGCATCTATGAACCTGATGGATCAGGCTTAATTTAAACATGAAAGTTGGAAAAGTAGTTGTACAAGTGCACAGAATAGAAAGGAAATTTATATGTCTGGTTAACTATCATTAGATATCGGTGATGCAGCATACCTATAATATCACGCTCTGGCTTTTCTTCGCTAACGAAGATTCAGGAAGGACTCATCCCACGCTTACTACAAGTGCGTTGATCACTAAAAAGGCAGATCCAAGATAAACAAGTCCGGTTACGCAAAGCACAGCAGAAAGTCTCCTTGGGTGATGTTTCCAAGTTGTGGTTCTTTCTGCGTTGTCGTTTCTCTTCAAGACTCATTCGGTGTGAGTTCTCGAAAGAGGCTGCAGCATTGTGGATAGTGCGTCTCCACGGCTCCTGATGTGAGGCCAGGGCAGACCATTGTTGGCGATCAATTTGGCCATACTCCATACCTATAATAGGATGATTTGAAATACGTATCTGATATAGATAATAGAATTTAGCATTTAGTCATCCAGGACTACAAAATAGTATTTTAGGCATCTAGTGAGTTTATCAGACGACGGAAATTGGAAGTATAATCCAATGGCAATACGAACGCAATCATGGTGTTTCACGTTATTGCGTATTAAAGTATCTCATGCAATTTCGGGCAAAAGGGAAGTCATTCTGAATGCAATCTTGGGTTTTACGATATTTTGTGTTAAACCATCTCATGCAATTTTGGGCAATGGGTAGTCATTTTCGGGTAATGGGAAGTCATTCTGAACGCATTCTGAACACAATTGGAATTCATGTAAATTAGCTAAACTAGCAAATTCACGTGAATTCGAATTGGCTCAATTCGAAATAAAGAGAAATTCCTCCCGTCTGATAAACTCCTAGGACTACATCCATTCCCTGTAATGCCAAGGGAGCTTTGGGTCTCTCCCTTTGAATCTTTCTCCATTGCAGAACAAAGAACAAAAACAAAAAATTGTTCTAAAGAACTTTTCTACTCTCCAGAGCAGGTTTTTAGAGGGCATGGGATGTTGCAAGAAAGAGAAAGGATTATCCTGTTCCCATTGGCTCGACAATAGGATTGGATACTGCTTCCAACCTTATTTCACGTGAAAACTAGTGGCAACCTCACAGGCAGAAGTTTTCTGAAGAAGATCCCACCTGAGAGGGTGCAACATCTAGATCAGTAGGATACAGGCTGCAATGGCATACCCACTTCTCTGAAAACAAGCCAGTGGAATTGGGTAAATCTTACTTTCCAGACTGCAGTGTATTAAAACAGACCATTAGGTACCATTGTGACATAGCCCAGAAGAATATTATCCTGCTTATGAACCTTTACATTTTAACTGGTTTATGAATATGAATAAATTTCTAGTTCGGATATGTCATTAAAAATGGGGTTTTAGTAATTAAGGAGCTTCAAATGTTTCATTCTTCACTCTTTCATAATGTCCAAATCAGCATCTTTTTAAAAAACAAAAAACCCTCAATTCAATTAAATTCAAGCAGGCTACCAAACCTTTTGACTTAGGATAAGCATGCCATGCATCCTTATGTACTCATTTTACGACTTCCTATTTTATGACCTTGCCTGCATGTGCTGAAGGTTATGGCCCATTGTGATGGCCAAAGGATGTTTAATACAGATAAACATGGTTGGAATATTGTCACAGGTGATGGTGCATCTTCTTTATACATGCCACTTCCAGGATAGGAACTTGTAACCTGAGAAGCCACTTTGATTATGATGATGATGATGTCAAAGCATAAATATTCAATAGATAAAAATGGTAATTTGGTGCTTAATGTATTCAATCAAAATAATCACACAATGCGGCGACATTAATTGTATGTTCTGCCATATTCCATTCTGTAATGTGTTCCCAAAATTAAAAGGCTGCCATCTAGAATATTCGATCAGCACCATGATCCTACCACTGTTTATTATTGCACCAGTATTTCAATATTAAGTGATCTTAAAGATATTTCATATTTCATTTTGAACCTAGAATTTGAATCAGCATTAGAATGTCAGTGCTGTAAGATAAGGCATAGCAAACTAAGTAGACAGCTGAAGGTCTCTTAGTGAAGGTGTTGCTGAGAAGGATATCTTGGTTTGTTCCCAGCAGTAACTTTCTTTACAGTGATATTTCATTGCAAGTAGAAATTCAGCAAGAAGCTGCCTACCGTAATGCCTGAGTGTTTGAAACTGGTTGTGAGTGGGCTTTTTAATTCTTCTTTTATTAACATTACATATGCCTTAACAGTTTAAGTATGCAAAACTTTTCTGGATGTGGAGTTTGGGGTTGTGAAGTATATATTTGCATTCTGGGATAGTGGGGTGGGGGTTGTATATTTGCAGGTCTGTATTTGCTTTCATGTGCAACAGAAAAATAAAAGGGAGTCACCTTAACGTACAATAATTTTCCAATATGTCAATGTGATCCACTTGATTTTGTTTTCCTTTGCTATAATTGTGTATTGATGACAGACAGCTTAGTCTATTAGGTTTAAAATTGGAGAAAGAATGTTTGTTAATCATCTGTTACATTGACAGAATGTTTAATGTAAAATATTTTTTAAGATTATATATCTTTTTAAAATGCAAGAATATAAAGGCTCATTGTTACATGTCAGAAAATATTTTTAAGGTTATATATCTTTTTAAAATGCAGGAATATAAAGGCTCATTGTTACATGTCAGAAAATACATTTTGCAATGTCCCTAATGTACTTCTTGATAATAAATAGGATATGTAGTGGTCAAATGTTTTATACAGTGTATTATGGCTCTAAAGTTGCTATACTGTAGAGCAACATTTATTCTCAGTGTAACTCTATTAATTCTTCATAGTTTTAAGTAATGTTACAGTTGTGTTAGTCATTACCTGTTGTTAGTGGGCAGCTTTGTAGTAGATTAGGATGTAATTTTAAGCTATTAGGACAAAAATGCATGCAGAGAAAAATCCTAAGGAAATAACCTCAGTCCTATAAAACAATAAGGGTTACAGCAATGAAATTTACCTAATGCAATTTAAAATCCATTCACTAAGAAACCTTGACAGTATCTGCCTTCCAGGTAGTGCACATTTGGAAACAATATATCTCCATTTAAATGCAGATCTGCCGTTTTCTCCAGGGGGCAGTTGGTGAATCTTTCCACTGAACTGCTGGTACTTGAAAAACTAACTGAAGATTTCCCCATGAACAAGGGACTGTTTCAAGTCAGCTGTTTGAATAATGATTATAATTTTTCCCCCTAATGTTGTAGTTTTATATTGATTTTAAATGCCTTTTGAAAAGCCAGACTGATGGAAAACTGCTTTCGCTTTCCTCCTCAAAGTAGTTTTTTTACTCTATTTAGACAGTCTAAGGATGTATTGTAACTCTGACAAATAAATCCCTTTTAAAAAAAATGGTGTGATGTTTGCATGTCAGTCCCGCCCTGCTCTCCATGGATGGGACAGACTTGTTTTGCTTTTGACCTAGATTCCGTCTGATTATTCCTATATATGAGTACCTGGTAATTTCCCACTGTGAAAATAAGTGAACAACTGTTGATGCTATCTAGCAGAGCTGCATGGACAACAGAAGCATAGTGTACACACAGCTTAACTCCATCACACCTTTAAGATTTCATTATGAGAGCAGTGTCAAAATGGGTGCTTTGCTAATATAAGCGATGGCACTTATGAGGGGGTAGGGGGACAGAGTAAGGCAAGGCTTATCCCATTCAGATATTTGACTTGCACTCGTCCAGGTGACTTTAACCACATTTAGGGTTCAAATGATCATAGAATCATAGAATCATAGAATCATAGAGTTGGAAGAGACCACAAGGGCCATCCAGTCCAACCCCCTGCCATGCAGGAACTCCAAGTCAAAGCATCCCTGACAGATGGCCATCCAGCCTCTGCTTAAAGACCCCTAAGGAAGGAGACTCCACTACACTCCGAGGGAGTGTGTTCCACTGTCGAACAGCCCTTACTGTCAGGAAGTTCCTCCTAATGTTGAGGTGGAATCTCTTTTCCTGCAGTTTGCATCCATTGTTCCGCGTTCTAGTCTCTGCAGCAGCAGAAAACAAGCTTGCTCCCTCCTCAATATGACATCCCTTCAAATATTTAAACAGGGCTATCATATCACCTCTTAACCTCCTCTTCTCCAGGCTAAACATCCCCAGCTCCCTAAGGCGTTCTTCATAGGGCAAGGTTTCCAGACCTATAAGTGCTTCACACAGAGAAATCAGCTGAAAAATGTCAAGTTGATCAGACTATAAATACCACATGTTTTTACTTATGCTTTGTTTGTATTTGCTTAAACAGAGGCTACCTCTATTAAATGCATTGGAAAAAAAATCAATTTGCTAAATAGCAACACCCAGGTTTTACATACAGTTCTTTCTGAAGGCTTGACAATTATTTTAAATTTAGGGATAATGGCACAAAATCTGTAGGCATGTAGGATAGTATGCATTTAGGATTTTTCTTGACCACACAACCCAAGATGGATTCACATAGCATGTAGCAAGGAGCTTATCAAGTGAAAAATTCCTCCTCTCCCTCTATTTGAATATTTTGTGTGGTAAAACTAAAAAAGGGTTGTTGAAAGTCAGCTGTGAAAGATGCTTTGAGAGAGGCAAAGTGAGAGTGGACATGCCTAGAGAGACCTCAGTTTATATCCCTACTCATCCATGAAGCCTCACCGGATGACCTTGGAATAGGAAGGTATTTGACATGAAAAACTTAGCTCTCTGTCTCTTTCTTTCTCTCTGTATGTGTGTTGAAATAGCCACCGTCTAGATGACAATGCCATCATCCACTCGAAATGTCTGAAAAAAGAAAGTTCCAAACTATCATCTTGGGATACAATGACACCACAATATTTTGCTCATTTTATATTTTTCAGTTCTGGTTGTTAATTGTTTCATATATGCATATGCACAGAGAGAGAGAGAGAGAGAGAGAGAGAGAGAGAGATTAACTGCATACTTCTGAGATCTAGGACAAATTTAGAAGAGATGCTGTTGGTTTGCTTATTGATCACAAACAGACACACACATTTATATTTCTATGACTACATATTTCTTGACTATATTTGCTTTCTGTTCAGATGTTAGTGTCTTTTGGAATGAACAGCTAGACTCCAGTACCCTTTTTTTTAAAGATCAAATTTTAAAAGCAAAATGTATATAAATAGAGTTGAGAAACTGATTGAAAGTGATACCATATTGACTCATAGAATTAAAGAACTGGAGGACACCACGAGGGCCATTCAGTCTAAACCTCTGCCATGCAGGAATATAGAATCAAAGCTCTCCTGACAGATGGCCATCCAGCCTCTGTTTAAAACATGCCAAAGAAGGAAATTCCACCACTCCGAGGCAGCATATACCACTGTCAAACAGCTCTTACCATCAGGAAGGTCTTCCTAATGTTTAGGTGAAATCTCTTTTCCTTAGTCTGACTCAATTGCACCATGTCCTTGTCTTTGGAGTAGCAGAAAAAAAGCTCCTTCTTCCATATGACATTTTTTTCCAGATATTTACACATAGTTATGTCATCTCTTAACCTTCTCTTTTCCAAGTAAACATATCCCACTCCAAAGGCCACTCCTCATAGGGCATGGTTTCCAGACCTTTCACCATTTTGGTTGCTCTCATCTGGAAATGTTCTAGCTTGTAAACATCCTTCTTGAATTATAGGGGTCCACAACTGAACACAGTATTCCAGGTAAGGTCTCACCAAAGCAGATCTAGACACTATATTCCTACGGATACAGCCTAGATTTGCATTGGCTTTGTTACGTGCTGCATCACATTGCTGACTCATATTCAGCCTGTGGTCCACTAAGACTTCTAGAACTCTTTCACCTACACTGCTGTCAAGCCAGGTGTCACCCACCCTACATCTGTCCAATTGTAGTATCCTACATTTCTTATTGTTAAAATTTGTTTTATTAGTTTTGGCCTAGCCCTCTAATCTGTTAAGGTAATTTTGAATTCTGATCCTGCCTTCTAGGGTATTAGCTACCCCTCCTAGTTTGGTGTCATCTGCAAATTTGATAAGCATGTCCTCTGTTCCTTCATCCAAGTACTGTATATGTACTCATGGATAAGTCTAGAAATTTTAGTCAAAAATTGACCCAGAAAAACTTACCCATGGGTCAAAAAAGGAACCACTCTCTTTCTCTGAGTAGAGTAGTGAAAGGTAAGAGCTTAGTCCATTCCAGGAGCACCTAAAAGAATCTCTAACCTCTTCTGCTCTGTCCACCATGGCTCCACTTCTGACCTTTTTGAATGCATGCATTGGAAAAGCACAAGCAGTTTTTCTTGCCAGAATTTGGCATTGTTTTCCTTAGCTTCGTCCTTTATATTCTTTGTTACATGCTTCTAAGTTTTACCCTCGACTTATCCATGGATCAGATCAAAATCCATAATTTTGGTCCCCAAAACTGTCCTTGACTTATACACGAGGTCAACTTATAGTCGAGTATATATGGTAATTGATAAAGATGTTTAATAGCACTGTGCTCATGACAGAACCCTGTGGCACTTCTGTCCAGGATGAAGAGGAGCCATTGGTGAGCACCCTTTGGGTTTGGTTGGTCTGCATAGTTGCATTGTCTAGCCCACATTTTACAAACATTTTTGAAAAGATATCATGGAGGACCTTGTCAAAGCCCTTACTGAAATCAAGCTATGCTACATCCATACCATTCCATCATCTACAAAGCTTCTAACTCTATCCAAAGGATTGGGGGCAGGAAAGATAAGATTCATTTGGCCTGACATGTTTTTGAGACATGTTTTGGTATTTCTGAAATACAATTCTAGGTCTCTAATTTGCAGATTGCTTTTCCATGCTTTTTTGTTTGTTTGTTTATACATTCAAGTTTTCTAGGTATGGAGGTAAACATAAATGGATGTAAACATATACCTTTTTGTAAGTAGTTACCTGAATCCCTTTTGAGACAACATTCTGTTCCTTTTTTTTATTTCAGTGGATTAATTTTTATTGTAAAAGACATGAACAAAAAACATAATAATTTTTTAAATGTATCATATATCTTTTTCTTAGTACTTAATGACTTGAAGATACCATCTTGAAAACCCTCTGTAAAATCTGTTTATTTGATGTACATGTGAAAACTAGAACATATTGTACAGTTTGATGTTTCTATTGGTAGCAGATATATATATATATATATATATATATATGCATGCTCCCTATGTATAAGACAATAGTTCTGTTTTTCTCAAACATATTTTCTGATGGAGAATCTAGTGGCAGTTGCTTTGAAGCATGTGTAATTGATTATCATACATTTATTTTTAAAGGAGGCATAACAAGGAATCTAACATGATGTTTTGGAATGTATCTGTTCCCTACAATGTTCTTGATGAAAATGTAAGGTTGCAGGCATCATTTCATGCCCTGTATGTTTTTGAACATAAATCAAAGAAATTGTTGGAGAGTTATAGATGTTCATAGCAACTGTAACTATAATAAACACATGGAGTATATATTTTCCAAGCTATATTGTATAAGTGAAAAGCAGAAGCTGGCAATTTGTATGAACAATTCCACTTAATCACTCAAAATTTATTTCGTAGTTAGTGAGGAATACCAATGTAGCATAACATAATACACCTTACGCTTAAGTTCATATGACCTGGAAACCTTTGTTAAAGTGAGGAAAGAATATGAATTAGATCTACCAAGTTACTATTTTTTTCTTCATTGTAGATTATTTTACTTCTAAATTAGTTTAGAATATTCATATAGCTCACCATTCTAACATATGTTTAAAGAGGTGTGGCATTTATGATGATGAATATGTACAATATATGTTTCATTCTTGACATATGTGGATATGTTTGGTGAAGAGAACAGTACAGTGGGTACCAGGATAAAAATGTGTTTTAAAGATTTCATATGATTTGTAACTTGGTATTATCATGTTTATTCAATTTAATGGAATTTAGTCATCTCTGCAGAATTTTTTTAATGTGAAAGAGGATACTATGAACTTTATGTGGTGAATGTCATACATGGATATAACATAGGCTGCAACTGCATTTCAGAAATAATCCAGATTGACATCTCTTTAACTGCCGTGGCTCAATGCTATAGAATTCTGGGAATTGTATTTTGTTGTGGCACAAGAGCTCTCTGACAGAGAAGGCTATATGTCTCACAAAACTACAATTCCCAGAATTTCACAGCATTGGACATAGCAGTTAAAGTGGTGTCAAACAGCATTAAATCTGCAGGGCAGAGGCAGCCATGGTGGCTCTTATCTTTGTTTTCAGTCTGCTACAATTGTCTATCATTTTTTAAAAATGATAACACTTAAGGCACAGTTAAGACATAGAGAGTTAAAGCACAGACAATTCCATCCTTCCCTCAAACATTATCTTGTTTTATTTCGGATTTTGAAGGGAGGGGGATAATTTGATTGTTTACCATTCTAGCCATTTCTTTATTCCGCAAAGGCAAATCTTCAACACAACATGTTCAGCCTTGTTTTTAATTTCTCAGCCCAAAGAACAGCGAGTAACCTGGAGGATGTGTGTATGGGTAAGAAATGTGCAAAGAACAGGGCAATGAAAAATGGAAAACATCAGGAACATCAATATTAGTGTCCTAATGCAGACAATTTATTAGAATGGTAATAAACTATACAAGGTCATTGTGATGTCATGGACATGTATTGGAAAATATTGTTTAATTTATTTTTGTGTAACAGAGTATAAGGCAAGGAGCTGTTGCGATAGGGGAGAGAACGGAATGATGAAGTTAATGTTTCGTGGAATGTTTGAGAAGATTTGAATAAAGATGGTGAATGACAATTTGTGAAAGGCAGTTTTGACATTTGGCAAGGGTGTCACAAGGGAGGTGCGGGGTCTATGGACCACACCGTGTGATACCCTAAGGGGGAAGTGACACCATTACGCTCCAAACATCTGCCTTTGGGCAGAAATGGGCTGTGGTGTTCACCTGTGTCCCTTTAAAATGCTGAAGAGATGATGTGAGTGGAGTGAGGCTCAGTGGAAAGAAAAAGGAGAGGACTAGTTTTTTTAAAAAATAAATTTGAAATGTTATTTTTTTTAAAAAAACAATTTTGTACATTTTTTTAAAAAATTAAAATACTTTTAAAATTTCTTTTGAAAACATCACATCTTACCAAATTTTCACTTTAACCACTTGAAGCTATGTACACATCAATACATTTAGGCTGTGTGTATGATGTTGTAATTTAAAGGTA
Source organism: Urosaurus nigricauda (assembly GCA_034509955.1). Lineage (NCBI taxonomy): Eukaryota > Metazoa > Chordata > Lepidosauria > Squamata > Phrynosomatidae > Urosaurus > Urosaurus nigricauda. Next base: position 343,471,300 of record JAOEGL010000001.1, read on the forward strand.
TCATTTTAATGTTGCTAGTTGCTTATGTCACAACTATTGCTTTTACATTCAATGATATATGGGAATTACTATTTATGAGTCACATTAATACAAAAAACTTTATTAAGGATTCTGCATGGTGTGGTATGGGAGGAGGTTAATGGGGGGAGGTGACACCATGAGATACCACACTAAATGACAACCAAGTGTGTATGATCACACTCCATCTGGTATTCATAATCTTAGTTTTCCTACTTTCTTCCTACCGCAAGACTTTCTTGAGCTTTGTCTTCACTACTCACTATGAAATCCTCTCTGCCCTCCCTTGTGCAGATATTCTAAATCTAGATGCAAAAGCAAAATCAACATGACAGGCCCTAATCCCAATCTCCATTTATTGTTGATAGGACTATGTGCAAACCCATCAATGCCTCACAGAGCCTCCTATATGCTCCAACTCCATAGAAGATGGACTGTCCCATCATCATACCTATAGAATCTGTATTTACATGTAAATTCTGTTTGCTGCACCCAAATTATTCAGTGTATCCAGATATTGTAATAATTTGTTCTACGTATAAAAATTAATGGAGGAGGTGGGAAAAGGAAGAGGAGGTGATGGCAGTGGTGGTAATGAAGTAAAGATGCTTCTTAAATCTTTTTCTGTTTACCCCGAAGAATTGGCAAAAATGCTTAGTATTGTGGCCTAATCATCAGTATCTTTATTTGTGTGTGACCATTAGTTGAAATCAATCTCAGTATTTATTAATGAAAACAATTCTATAAAAAGCTTCAGTAATTATCTCCCAAATGATTTGTTTCTTCATTAATTCTAAAATGGCAAGTTCTGTATGCAATGCCAGATATACTCATAAAGAAGTCATTGTGTTCCAGTCTACATCATCAAGAGAGCTGTGCATGACTGGAGCTGAGACAAGGTGAGGAAGTGAAGGCTAATAGGCTCATATCTTATTACAGATGTGTTGGTGAGGAGTGTTCTACACCTCCAGGAAGGAAAAGTCATGACAGGTTTGAGTAACACTCCTGATACATTACTCCCAATATTACATGGGATATGAAATATCTAACAGCAGCCTCGAGTCCTTTGCAAGGAGAAAAGTGGGCTATAAAATAAATAAATAAATGCCCAGTTCCCCACATTCTGTGTCTTTGTCATTCTCAGGTTATGTTAAAGGGGAAAATGCTGGTAGCCAGTTTTAGGGGTTTTTAGTAGCCTTGGACCTAGCTTTGAGAGGAAGAAGAGCCAATGGAGCACTGTGTCCTTGACACTACATTTTTTCCTAAATGAAGGCGCTGATTTTAGAGAATAACACCCAGCATGGAGCTGACGCTGTGGTTGCTCCTTTTGCAAGTGCTTCTCTCTGTACAGCAACCACAAGCTGGCCACTCAGCAGTCATATTTCTGAGTTACCTAGAAATCCAAATTCCAAAAGAATGCATTATTATAGGATTGTGTCTGCAGATAATTTTGATGCCAAATAATATTGCCTCCTCCCACAAGAATTTTGTGAATAACTTCATGTATCTGTGGGACAGGCAGGTAGGATCATGCGTGTTACAGATGCTGCATACTGAGTAAGAAGCCTACCTCACATCAGGACCACATTCTATTTGTTATTATAAAAGTAAAACCGTTGTTTGAAACAAACCAGAGGCTTGGGAAATGCAGTAAGTACAAGTTGATCAAAGTCATATAACTGAAGTATGGGGCAGTAACAGACTGAAATCTGTCTTGTACCTGGCATTTTAAAATCAACTTTTTTCTCTTATATCAGGATACAAATTATTTCATTTTCTGCCAGGAAGTATCAGCTCAATCCTCTATTATGCAGTCTTGTGGAAGAAAGCAAGGAGTTCTAGAAGAAAAGTCATGGGTGAAGATACAGGCTTTGGCTTCTATTGATAGCATTCTGATCTTGTGGTCTTAATCTGCTACTTTCAAGGAACATAAAAAGCAATGGAGAACTTCCTGGTTTATTTACATAACATAAATGGTTCAATCCTCCAATATATAGTTTTGTAGTCAGAGATCTGTATATCTGTATGTGTGATCTGTGCCTAGGATCTTAATTATTTTCCTGTCTAAATTCTAGGGCATGCCCTTTGCTATACTGTCAGTTCTAGTTTCTGCCCTTTGGAATAAAGTTCACAATATTGAAGAAATAACAGCCAGTACACTGCAAGTCAAGAGTGCTGACGGAGGAGAGAAAGATGTTGGATAACAGAAATATTCGTAAACATTATTGTAATGGTCATGAAAAAAAAAGTATTTTATGTATTACCAGTATAAATGATGACGACACACTTAATCATGTATTTTATTTCTTACCAAACAACCTCACACACTAATTATGAAGTGGGCATAGATGTAGCACTACTAAACAAACTGTACCCTACCCAACCTGGAGCAGAAAAGGAAAAACACACTACTGCAAAGAACCCAAAGTATATCTGTTATGACAGCTATACCCCAATGTCCATTATAGCTCCAAATGGGCTGTGGCAGCAATGACAACTCCTGCCATTCAGATGCTGAGGAAGCCAAAACACTGATGAAAATAAATCCCAAAGGATAGTTACCTTTTAGCACCCACTCCCCACAATGCTACAGTGTAGATGTTGCTGTTACCATATCCCGCCCTTTCCCCAAAAATGGGGCTCAAGGCAGCTTACAATATTAAAAAGCAGTACAGTTAAAAGCATAGAAAATAATTAAATTAATACATTATTAAAACAAATTACATATTAAAATAATAAGATACAGTTAAAAAGGTAAAAATGTTTAAAACACCTTAAAACAAAGTAACACTCCAGCCCATTCTTTAAAAACTTTCTGTTTTAAATGCCTGTCTGTGTTGTTCACTCTGTGAGCTCCTTTCCCAAGTTAAAATTTATTTATTTATTTATATATTTATTTTAATTTATCTGCCACCTTTCTCCCAGAGTGGGACCCAAGGGGGCTTCCAGAAATAGGAAATATAAAAAAAATTAAAATAAAAATTAAAAACAATAAAAATCACCTCATAAAACTCTTTAAAATTATTTTAAAAACAACCAAAATTTTAAAAGATAAATAAAACATCTCCAATAAAAATCCACCATAATTATACATTAAAAGCCTGCTTAAACAAAATGTTTTTGCCTGTCAGTGAGGTCCAGCCTAGCCTCCTATGGAAGGGAGTTCAAGAGGGTGGGAACAGCCACTGCGAAGGCTCTCTCTTGTGTCCTCACCGAGTGAACCTGGGATAGCGGAAAGATTGAAAGAGAAATCCTTCACCAGAAGATCTTACAGCTCTGGCAGGTTCATATTGGATAACCTGGTCTTTCAAATAGTCTAGATCTAAGTTGCAGAGGGTTTTATAGGTGATGACCAGCACTTTGAATTGTGCCCAGAAATGAACCATTAGCCAACAAAGCTGTTTTAACAAAGGTGTTACATGCTCCCTATAACTGGCCCTGATCAGCATTCTGTTTTAAACCCATCAAAGTTTCTGAACTTTTAAGGCAACCTCACATACAGTGTGCTACAGTAATCTAAATGCGGCATAATCAAAGCATGTGTTATCATAGCCAAATCTGATTTCTCAAGAAATGGGAGCAGCTGGCACACTAGTTTTAGCTGTGCAAATCCATTCCTGGCTTCTGCTGAAATCTGGGCATCCAGGTTCACAATTGTGTCCAGGATAAAACCCAAGCTGAGAGCCTGAGAATTCAGAGGATGTACAACCCCATCCAGAACAGGCAAGGTCCATATTCCCTAATCTGCCTTTCAGTGGACCAGGAGCATCTCTGTCTTGTCTGGATTAAGTTTCAATTTATTTGTCTTCATCCAGTCCATTACTGGCAACAAGTATTGGTTCAGTATTGAGACAACTTCCTTTGAATCAGATGGGAAGGAGAGACAGAGTTGGGTGTCATCACCATAGTGATGACATCACACTCCAGAACTCCAGATGACCTTTCCCAGCAGTTTCATGTAGATGTTAAAGAGCATGAGGGACAAAACAGAACCCTGTGGGATCCCACAGACCAGTGGCCAGGGAGGGGAAGAACACCACCTTCTGAGATCCTCCCTCCAAGAAAGACCAGAACCACTGCATAACAGTGTACCCATGTCCCATCCCAGAGAGGCGGTATTGAAGGATGGTTGATGCTTGGCTGTGCTGAGCAGAACCAACAGGGACATTCTCTCCTTGTTCAGTTCCCTGTGTAGGTCATCCACCAAAGTAACCAAAGCTGCCTCCATATCATATCCAGCCCTGAAGCCAGACTGAACTTTAGAAATACTGATAGCATCCAAGTAAGGGCCGGAACAAACTGGCAAATCACCCAAGATGCTGGAAAGCTAGCTTCAAGCCACCTGGCTGACCGGACATGGGCTGGCTTCTAGGCGCTCTGGTGGCATGGCGTTTATATGCATCTGGAGTGCCTTAAAGCTGACAAAAATGCAGATTGGGGCAGTGGCATGTTGTTGCTGTGGCCCCAGTCTGCCATCAGCAGGGGTGGCTTGAACCCCCTAAGTTTCAACAGCCCTCCCCTTCACACACAGCTGACACCATAGTAGTAGTGTCTATTTCACCTGAACACCCCGGGAAGGCCTTCTCCTCTCACAGGACAATGAGCCTAATTGAGGAGACAATGGAAAGCCTGTTGCAGTTGAGTCTTGTAAGACCAGACTTCCCACTGATTCTTTTCATGCTAAAATAACCTGAAGCCAGTCTGTTTTAGGTTCGGGAGGGATTAGTTAACTCCCTAGCAAACAAAATAAAAACAAATACAACCAAAGGTTCCATGTTTATTTTCATTTATTTATTTATTTATTTATAAGATATATATCCCAGCTTTCTCCCACAATGGGATTCAAGGTGGGTAGTAAATCCTGAACTTGGTCTTTCCATGCATTCCTTTGATAGTTGATAGTTGTTTGACAGACAGTAAAGTTTCAGATGTAACATCCATTATGGCTACGTCTTCAATCTAAGGACACTGTCATTTCACATTTCACTCCTTGCCATGGAGGAGCATGTTAGGAAAAAAAAAAGTAGGATTGCAAACCAATGGTGGAATAGCTATAAGTGATTACTGTAAGTAATTGTGTGGTGGACTTTATGACTGCAGACAACTGAACATGTGATCAGTCTGTCACTGTATCTGCAAGACAGAAAAGGGTGAACAAAGTGGGGGGAGACACAGCACCGAATGAGAAATAGCAAGATCATAAGGTCCCTGTGCTGATGTGCGAGTTAAGAAAAGAGAGTGCATTGTGCCACTTTGTGCCAAATCTCATGTTTCAGCCTCCTTCATATTTGGGAGTGTGTGTTTTTTTCTCCTGTTGGTGTGGTGAGACTGTAGTGACTCTGGCTGTATTTGTCCTTTCCACTGTAGATGTTACTGTGAAACTTGGTATGCAGTAACAGATTGTTTTTCCCCATGTGTCTGGTCCATGGCTCTATCAAGCAAAGATGCTCATGAGTGTTTGAAACTGATTGCTATGGATGAAATGTAATGATGGACCTTCATCAACAGGGAGAGGCCTTACCTGCATGTGGACATCACTGTTTATCCTGTGTGGGGAATACTGCTTTGAGTTCTTGAGGAGCAAGGATTGTGGTTGTTAGGCAAGAAACAGTGTTTACACCTAACCAGCAGAGAGGGTGGGAAACATAGGCCTCTCCAAGTTTGGATAGCCTGTCTTTTCTTTACTCACATGAGATGCTGTGTCCATGCATCTCTAGTTACTGGAGTAGAGTAGATATTGTTATTGATGCTTGTGACTGGAAACCTGAGGCAAGATACCTGTAGGGCAAACCTTCTTTAACCTAATGCCATCCATAGGTTTTTGACTGTACTTCCCATAATCTCTGATCATTGCGAAAGTTGTTTTAACTGAAAGGTGTTGTGGTTCAAAACATCTGGAGAACATGTGGTTGGGAAAATGAACTTGTGAACTTTGGGCTGTCTAAAGTTTTGTCCCATTTTGGCCCACAGCTTGGAAAGACATTTTTTTGGAAGAGAGAATATAATTACCTAATGGAGCCATCCACAACAGCGACTGGAATCAATGGTAGAGTTGTAACTTGGGTCCTGGAACATCATCCTACCATTGCTTTGTTATGAATGGCTTCAGAATGTTATTATTTTCATAATTGTTTTAGAACTGTGCTTGTGAGACAGTTACAGATGTCTAGTGGTGTGGCGGTGGTGTTGGTGTTGGTAGTAGTAGTGGCAGAGCTTGAAAAATCTTTATTTTGGATTACAACTCTCAGAATTTGCCTGGGGCAGCTCACATAATCCAGAACATAATGTTTACAAGTGCTGGCTCTGCCAGACTAGTGGAGATCCCACCTTGTCATGTAGGCCTCTTCTCTCAGCCTCTTCTCCATTTTCCACTTGCTGAAGTAAACACTTGTCTATTCTTAAAGTCTCACAATGAACATCACTCTACTTAGTAGTTTCTAATTGTCAAAAACTTTCCAACATTGTCCTTGGGCAGTATGCCTTATCTGGCTCCAAAGCAGCAGAGTGAGGCAAAGTAAGTGGAAAGACTCAGCCCCTTGTTAATTCTCCACCAAACACACAAAGGACAGTTGTAAAAATGATAGGTTGTAGCTGAAGAAGAGTTATATTTTGTCATTCCATTTACCATGCATATAATGCCCCTTTAGTTGCAGTGGTTACACAATTGCTGAATTGTGATGACAGGACTGGGTTGCCCATAACTACAGTTTTAGTACTGTGGTGTTACTATACCAGGATACTATATATTCCCACAGTCAGCATGGCCATAATGAACCATATCGATAGGACAGGGGGCAGGACTCATGTATCTTTAATGTGTGTGTGTGGTGTGGCAGCTGGTGGCTCCTATGTCAATGAGTTGGTGGACTTACCCGTCTTTGTCCAGATTAAAGAACAATTCAGTGTACTTAAGGCAGGACACTTTGGATAGCGCATTTAAAGGTCAACCTAGCAAGTGAAGCAGATTCTGTGCTCCATTTCCATATACACTACCAATGATTTAACATATAGCACCCTGATTTCCTCTTTGCATTTGGTCAGTCTAGCTAGCTACATGATGCTCCTTATTCTTAGGAACACATAAGAACTGCAGAATATTGGTCACCTACTGATAAAACCAAATTAGCAACAATATAGGTAAAAGGTTTTCCTGCGTATGCAGCAGTAACCTCGGCTTATTTGAATTATGTGAAGTTTATCGAAGACTGCTTTGCACTCCATAGCCTGGCATAAGCTTCACTGAAATGTGATGCCATTGGTTTTTCAGTAAAGGTTTCTTTCTGCAGGGCTGCAAACAGGCATCAGCTGCTACAACTAAGGAGCAAATCAACCATCACATTTTAAGCAGCCTTTTTCAAGCCTGAGACTTTTCCCCAAGATTTCTTCTATACACAGGAAGTTTCTTTTCTTTTTTTCTTATTAAAACATGTTGTCAGATTTGGCACTTTTGCTCATGTAATCAGATCAGAGCCGAGATCATTGCTGCATGGTAGAAAAGGCATCCTTAAGACATTTGTCCTTGAAACTGCACCCAACTCTTGGAAGAACCGAGAACCTGTAAGTACGTATGTGATTTAGGCAACGATATAACACAGTGCAAACCTGCAATGAACTATTATACAATATCCGATTACTGGTGTGGTAGGGATTTCTCTCCCCCCGTCCCCTGTTCTGTTACATTCATTTTCATTTCGTTCTGAGGAAACAAATCAATTGAGGCTTCTGATACAGTGACTTTGCAGTAGATGAGCTAGTAAAATGTTTGACTTAACTCTTTGTTGCTTTCTCATGGTTAGTGAGACAGACCTTACAGCCAGCAAGATGTAAGGAACTTTTCTGGTTGTTCTTTAATTTTATTTTGAGGAATGTAAATATGTGTTGTATATGCCTTGTAGACAGACATTTTCTTTCTAAAAGCCACCGAGACAAACAGTAAATAATGAGGCAAATACAATCTATTGATGACTACCTTAATTAACACTGAAACGTAAGAGTTTGCAATCTTAATTTACTGGTAAAGAATACTTTGGCTTTAATTGAATTCTACTTTCTGTTTTATATTTTACTATTGTGCCTAAGTTTTCTTTGCTTAGACTGCAGTCTCATTAGACCTGCACTTAAGCACTCTGTATTTACATTCCAGACACATTCTAGCTTTAAAAAAATTGTAAGGTTTCGGGAAAATAATAACACTTGAAAACCTAGTATAATTTTATTATTCTGGAAAGCTTAAAAAGACACTGCAGAATGGATTGAGACAAAATAGCCCATAAAGCTATTCCTAACTACATTTATTCAGGAATAAACTTCATTCAAAGTGGTGGGGACAGTTTCCAAGTAAACGTGTTTGGGATCAGGGTGCCAGGTCTCAACTTATCTTCTCTGCCGCTATGACTAATTACAAAAGCAGAAACACCATTTGAGTTCCTGTTCTATTAAATTTTAGTATGAAACAATACCTTTATTTATAAGATTAATTTCTCTGAGGTTAGCCTGATTGATAGCTGAATTGTGGTTCTTTAAGTGCTTTCTCCATGAAACCCACAGAAGAACTGCATTCCATTTAACTAGTGAATGTAAAAACTGGTAACCATGGATTCAGCCACTACTAACTGCTGAGTGCAATGACTTGTTGTAAACAATACAAATGAGCCAGGATAGCAGAAGCAACCAGACATGAAATGACTTTAATAGAAATTATAGCAGGGGTCATGTGATACAGTATCAGTGTGTGTTCACTATTAAAGAAAAAATGTTCAGTTTTTCTAAGGCTTCATTTAAATGGTGCATTTCTACTAGGTTCATAGTTACACAGGATCCACTGAAGGGGGAAAATAGTTCCCTGGAAACGTTTCTAATTTAATAAGCATATTAAGTGCCAATTTAAGATTAGAATAGCCATACTGGATGAGGCCAATGGCCCATAATCCTGCCCAATATTCTGTTTCTACCAGTGACCAGATACAGTTGGTTTGGTAATATGTGTCAATATAATGCATTAAAAGACTTATGAACTCAAACATATATGCATATAACAATATGGATAATGCTTGGCAAAATCTTGGTCATATTGGTTGATGACCAAGATCTACACTAAGCAGAAGTTAAGGCTTCAGTGCCCTATTTAGCTCCTTGCTATTTTGACCAGCAGAAATATAATAAATTATGACAAAGGTGGTTGCATAAATATGCCAAAGGTAACTGCGTAATTAATTATCAGAACTAAGAAAGTCTGAGAACTTTTTCTTAACTTACATAATTCAGACTGAAATCCGAAACACACTTCTTAAGACTTACTAAACACATTGGTACTTAGAAAAATAGAATCATGGAGTTGGAAAAGACCACAAAAGCCATCCAGTCCAACCCTTACCAATCAAATACACAGTCAAAGCACTCCCAAAGATGATCATCCAGCCTTTGTTTAAAAACCTTCAAAGGAGTTTCTCCTCTCCGAGAGGCAGGATATTCCACTGTTGAACAGCTCTTATTGTCAGGATGTTCTAACTAATGTTTAGGTGTAATCTCATTTCTTTTTTCTTACCTACTTTTTGTTACCTACATTTCAATTGTTATGGTTATCATAGAGATTGTCAAAATAACTTTTTTTACTATGAAAGTTTATGAGGTTCTTAATTGCTGAGAAAACATGCACTTAGTTTTCCCACTCGAGACCTTGATCATTCTCTCTAGTTTATTGATGTATAAATCTATGTAGTTGCCATGTTTAAATCTGTGTAGCTGCAATTGTTTCTAGGGACATGGTGATTTGGTGGTTAAGATACTGATTCTGATTATTGCAAAATTGGCAGTTTGGGGCCCAATTGTCATGTGACGAAGTGAGATCCTGTCATTAGTCCTGGCTTCTGTCAACCTAGCAGTTTGAAAGCATGTAAAAGTGCAAGGTGATAAATAGGTACCACTTCGGTGGGAAGGTAACAGCATTTTGTGCAGTCATAATGGCCACATGCCTTGACAATGTAACAGAGATGAGCACCATCCCCTACAGCCAGATATGACTTGATAATCTTGTCAAAGGGGAAACCTTTACTTTTAACCATAATCATTGAGTATAGTATTGCTTTCTATGTCAAAAAGATATGGTGAGGTATGCTGGGAGTTGTTGTCCAGCAATGTATGGAGGGCCACAGCTCCCATCTCTGTTGGATTGGATTAATGGAGCTGTCTAGCTTTAAAAAAAATTAGTTACAAGGAGAGATGGGAAAAGTGCACACAATTATATTTGGGGATGAGATTAAGCTTTTTGCCCCTGTTTTTTTCAGGGAGACAGCTATGTGTTTTACCACCTTAAACCAGCAAAGTATTTGCAAGAAAAGGGTTGTAAAGTTTAAACCAAACACACCTTGTCAGCAGCACCCCAGGTGTTAAGTGCTTGATCTAAAGCCTATTTGAATGGCTACTGTCTGTTAAGAGGCACTGTTTAAGTAAAATACATAAGCAATAAAAATCAAATTTTAAATTGAATTCTTGCCCTGTTAATTCATTTGCAAATGTCTGTTGTTGTGAGGTGCTTTTAAGTCATTTCCAAATTATATGACTTGCCAAAGGTCACCCAGCAGGAATTGAACCCTGGTGTCTTGAGTCGTAGTGCAAACCTCAAACCACTACTATGCTGACCACATCTGAAAATTCTCACACTTCAATGATGAACTTGGCATATTTCTTAGCTTGTAAACCTTTGGCAAGTCATACTCGTTCAGCCACAAGGCATGGAAATGGCCAACCTGCTCTGAAGAAATATGCCAAGAAAACCCCATGAAATGTTCACCTTAGCATCTCCATGTCAGAAACAACAGAAAAGAAGTATAAAGGGATGTGGTTTGGCCACAACTCAGCATTTCACATTTTTCATGTTGATGGGGGCTGCTGGTGCTTGCACTCCAACCATATCTGGTGGACCACAGGATTCATACAGGATTACTGGCACTTGTCCCAGTCTTGAAAGAGCCCCTACACTGATTTTCCTCCAGATTTGCACTACTATCCTCTTCAGTTCTATTTCTAGCTGTGCCTTATACTGGCAAAAAATGCCGGAGGAAAAAAAAGGAGAGCATCTATCTTGGTATATGGTTTGAGTACCATGTCCCCACAGACTTGATCTGGTTTCTCTGGCACAAGTTCAGCTGCTTTCCTGGAAGCGGACTGTGCATTGAATTAGTGAGCTGAGGATATGAGCTGCACTGTGGGTGCTATAGGATTGGATCAAAAAGTCAAATCATTTCTTTCTTTCTTTTTTCTTTTTTGTCATGCCCTGTTTCTGTGCTTGGTTTTTAATCTTTAACAGGTCTGTATGATGTTGTTAAGCATGTAAACTTTACATATATTTTAAAAAGTATTTGTTAAGGCCTAATAGAGATGGGGGTAAAAGTTATTACAATACTCTGACCTCCTTCTCCTTTTGTTGGTCTTCAAGTCTTTTTCGATTTAAGATGACCCTAAAGTGAGCCTATCACAGGGTTTTATTAGGAAGATTTGTTCGGTGTGTGTTTGTGTGTCATTACCTTCCTCTGAAACTGACAGTTTGACTTGCCCAAGGTCACCCAGTGGGTTTCCATGGCTGAGCAGGGATTCAAACTCTATTCTTCCAGAGTACCAGTTCAGCACTACACCCTTTCTTTCTACTGTACCACCAAATACCTTTTCTGCTTTCATAGCTTTTGTCCTTTAGAGAACTGATAAGCCATAATGTCAGCTACAGTCTTATGACAGGCACATGTATACTACGTGAGACCTTGCTATGCTATAGCTTACATTTTTTAAACTCTTCTGTGTTCTTTCTTTACTGTCATTTAAAAGATTTAATAATAGCTAACCCTTTCCACATATGGTATATATTGGCATGGTTTTCTTAAAGATACATATAATAGCTTCTTCATTCAAACATTTGTTAAACCTGCTATATTTAGCTAGTGTCTTCTCATTTTGCCATTTTACTTGCTTCCCTTTAACCCTCTGCTCATGACAGAAGGATCTGCTGTTTGAAAATAATCAGTGAACCATTTAATTAAATTAAAAAAACCCCTCCTTTGGTGAAGGTTGCTATCCTCAATATATATATATTTATCATAGGCAAATCCCACCTAAATTTCAAATGCATTATAATTATAGAAACTCTAAATTTAAAAAAAAATTACATAGAGATCCAGAATACACATGTTCACAATATTCTACACTACTAAATGGAATCCTTTCTGGACAACATTAAACTTATAAACAAAGATGACTGCTAAGCATATTGTTGTTCAGCTTTTAGATGTGTCTCCAGTTACTCAGTTTATTTCATTCTCTCTTCTGATTTGTTGAGTCATTTAGCAAAGACTAAGGTTAGAACTTTTTTACAATTAAAGAAATGTCAAATATTATATATATTACATAATTTATTTGGAAGTTAGCCAGTAACATGTAATAGTTAAAATTTGGGATAGACTTTGTGTGATCCAGTTTCTCATACCCTCTGAGCCTTGAAATTCACTGGGTGACATTGGACCACCAGTCTCTCAGCCCAACCAACTTCATAGGATTGTTGTGAGGATAAAGTAGTAGGGTGAGGGGGTATCATATATGGGATCTAAAGTCACTATTTTGTGGTATAAACACTGATGAAAACCTGTGTCCTTGGCCCAAAACACACTGCAGAAATAACCCAGTCTGCTTTTAATCTCCCTGGCTCAATGCTAGGAAATTCAAGGAACTGTAATTTTGTGAGACATTTAGCCTTCTCTAGCAGAGAGCTCTGGTGCCACAATAAATGACAATTCTCAGGATTCCCTAGCACTGAGCCAGGGTAGTCAAAGCAGTCTCAAAACTAGATTATTTCTGAGTCTGTTTTGGATCCTTGTTTTGTAAAAATATATCAATAAATAACTTTAGGCTACATAAATGCTTTACCAATCATATAGGGATGGATGGATGAATGAATGGATGAATAGATAGATAAATAGATAGATGCCATATTCAGAAGGTTTGGCCCTTAAGGGTGGCATATAATTATATGGTGCTTAGTGTAATGGTTTGAGTGTTGGACTATGACTCTGGAGAGCAGGGTTTGATTCCTGGCTCAGCCTTTTAAACTCAGTGGGTGACCTTGGGCAAGTCACAGTCTCTCAGCCTCAGATGATGGCCTTGGCAAGCCCCTTCTGAAGAAACATGCTAAGAAAACCCCCATGATAGTATCACTTTAGGGTCACCATAAGTAGAACATGACTTGAAGGTCAACCACAACAAACAACATAATTATATGAATGAATGGATTACTACTGGTTCAAGACTGAAGGATATTGCTTTAATAATAAAAAACTAGTGCCTGTGGCCTAAATCCAGTTGTTATGTCCATTTCGTTAGAGTAGTCTCTTTGAATCAACTTCAGAAATCAACTTTTACTGAAGGTCTCCTCTGTTTGGGATTAACAAATGGATTGTATTGAATGAATCTAACAGCTTGTACAGACCGGTATTATACACTGGTGTGGGGTGGCATGGGGGCAAAGCATACACACTCCCCCCATGCTGCTCCCACACTGGCATCATGCTGCATCCAACTGCATGATGGGGACTGTCACGGTGCTCTGTTGGTGCAGCATTTAAATGCACTGCACCAAAAGAGCACCGAAAAGCCACTGCCACCATGGGTAGGGCACCCTTTCTGTGGCACAAAAAGGAGCCGCTTTTTGCGGCTTGTGTGCCTCAAAAAGGCCAGATTGGGGCTCAACCATGTGGTTGCTATAGCCTTGATCTGGCATGGAGCTGCTCCTTGGGGTGGTCTGTTGAGCCCCTCAGTTTTACAACATGAACACTGAGGAGCAGTTATATTGTTTTGGTAGTTGCTAACCTACCTCATTTGTTCATCTTCTGAGAGCTCCTAGAGCATTATATCTATTCAAGAAATTCTTGACTGAGTTTGTAATAGTAATTTTGGTGGCTATAGAAATTAGTCTAAGCTACTGCCTGCATACAACTGATGAACTGTGCTACACATGATATGGATACATGCATGCTATACAGGAATGAAAAAGATAAAAGATCAATTCTTATGGATTGTATCATTCTGAGCTTTTTAAGGATGAATTACGGAAACTTTGTAATTATTGTGGGTAATCTTGCAGAAAATTAAATCTTGAGTTTTGCATGTGTGAGGAAGTTTGGGCTACTTGGCTCACTATAGCTTTGTGGTTTGAAAAACAACTTTCTCTAGAGTTGGTTCCTTAGTTACCTATCAAGCTTTTATTTTATTTTATTTCATTGCATCTGAAGTATTGTTTGTAAGGAATTAACTCCTGGCAAACAAAATCATATGAAAATAAACCTCAGACAGAAACCCAGCTTATCTTCTCTTCATATACTTTTCAAAGGCATGTTTCTGAGAACTGTAAATCTTTAAATCTGTGACCGTCTCATTGGTTTGAGGCCCTGCTGAAGTTTGCAAGATTTACATATGTTGGCAAGGGGGTTAAGCCATTAATGACTGGAGGTGAAATTCAGATGGACTTACAAAATGTGTTTTCACTGAATCATCTGAATAGCAGCTTCTGACCTTAGTAGGTAATGTGATATGTTAAATTTAAATTAATGCTTCTGATTAGAAAATGGAAAGCTCTGACAATTGTATTTCAAGGGGATTGAAAATGCATGCACCTTCATACTGGGCAACATTTCTTTATCAGTGTACCAGGATTCCCTCCCACCTCCTGTCCCAGATTGACATTTCTCAATAGGCAACACAAAGGCCTAAATAGGTGAGATATAGGGGTTAAAGAGCCTATGTAGCTGAACTGCGGATGTGCTAGGCCAAATTCCAACTCAGCATGAAGCCAAATAGGTCACCTGGAACCAAATAAAAAAGGGTTGTCTCCAGTTCAGAAAGGAGGCCCCTGTGCCGGCTGTTTCCACTGCAATACATGTTTCCATTGATTTCCATCAGAAGAGCTTGTCAAATTTACTTTTGGAACTAAAATAAATTTTCTAGCCACTGACCATGTTTTAGATTCATGACAATATGGTTGGAAAATAAAAATAATTTTTGTAGGCTGTGTCTGTTAGTGTGAATGTTAGTGTGAATGGGCATTCTACTTCCCCATGATCTGCATTTCTATCACTTTGTTGGGCAATGGATTAAAGCCTTCCAACTATCCTGCAAGTGTCCCATTCTGCTCAAGCGCCCACACATTAAAAGTCTTTAATTCAATTGCAGATCATGTGAATGGCATTGTCTTAATTTTGTTTTTCCCACAGTTGCACTAATTTGGAAGCTATTTTCCTGTTTTCCAGCTTTGGGGTGAATATGGATGTGGCACTCGTGTTCACCTCTGTCCACCTCTGTATTTTAAGCCTGTGTTAGAAGTGGGGATGAGTGTCAAGCTAGATCTGGGTGACACTTTTTTCATAATTTTCCTGATTCATAATCTGTACTGCCTGATCCAAATGCATTTCATTTCCATTTAGGTTTGGACTCAGGACAACATTTTAGATACAGTCAAATGAAGCAAAACAAAAATTTGATAAGTAACTAAGGAACCAATTATAGACTTGAATACTTGAATGGCACATACCACATTTAGCTTAGCTCATAGTATAAAAAGTTAGGGCCTGAGAAGCCATATTTTCTCTGTCTGATGCCAGAGCTTTAAGGCCAAAGTCATTCACAATTTCTTGGGAGGCTACAGATGTGTAAATTAGGAAAAATTTCTTGCTTCCAATGTAGTCTGTAGTCTTCTTAGTCTTAGTAAGTTGGTTAGTAGTTAGAGTCTACTCTAGTTAGGAATAATGCTTGGATTTTGGCTCTAGATTGCAATGAGATATTGAAATGAACTGGAAACAACAATGAATTCAACAACTGTATTAAAAATTAGTATCCTGTTCAGTTTGTATAACAATGAGATTATATGTTTGCTACTCTAGACTTTCCAGATCTTGAGAGAGGTTTGACAAGCTATTTTTTCCCCTCAGCAAAAATGACTCTATTTCAGAATCGGAAAACAGATTTAATTTTCAAAGAGCTCTTTGGTGCCAAGATGACTCATATGCCTTCTGAATGTTCTAGATGTAGGAAGGAGTTAGGCTGTCATAGCCTTCTATTTTGTAATCTTGCTGCATTATTTGCTTGATTGGAGGATCAGCTGCTTGGACAGCTGTAGTGATTCTTCCAGCTTGCAATAGCGCAATGTCACAGAGGCACGTGATTGGAAAATGGCATGCTGGCATCCTCTGCGGCACTGCAAAGGATCCTGGGGAGATGTTTTCCATTGTACACTGCTTCTTTCAGATCCCTAAAATACTGCTGCCCCAAGCAACCACTTGGGTTGCTTGTTCAGTGTAAGTGCATCCTGTGACATTTAAGAGATGTCACAGGAAATGGGTCATAGTCTTCTAAGAGTGTTGAAGGTAGTTTGACAGAAGCGTCTCTGACAGTGTGCTCAGAAATTTCCCCTATCATGTGATCACTTATATCTAGTTAGGTTTTGCAGATTTTGAAACCAACAAACAAAAATTGGTTCATCAGAAATGAAAATGAGATGAATTCATTCCCACAATTGGTGGGTTCCTCTTTCAAACTTAACTCATCCCTGTTGGGTGGGCTTGAGTCTTAGCTCCCTGTCTCCATCCTAAATTGGACTGCAATTTCTTCTACAGTTATCATTCACATTCCATAACCATCACTGTGGTTATGGATAGAGCAAACCAAGCAAAAGCAAATCATGTGGTTCATATGTATGGATTTGTGCAGATGTGCATTTTATATGGGTTATTAAAGTCAAGAATTTGTTGTACATGGAATAATAGAACATGTATGGCTCAGAAGAGTAAATGCAGAACATTATATAGAAAATATAATGTGAAGCCTTCCCTGGCCTGATACTGTTTTGGCCTATACTTTCTGTAAACATTATCAATGGTGAGGGATCATGGGAGTTGAAGTTGAGGACATCTAGAGGGTGCCAGGTCTGATGCACGTACACAGACACAGCTCCAAATGAACAGTCCTCCTCTAAACTCATCAACATATGCCTGTTTGCCCTTTTAGTGTATACGCAAGTAGTTATGCATATTAGTTTGCCTGCCTCTTGCAGATTTTGTGGATGGACTGCTTGATGTGTGAGCAGCTCAGACAGAGACAGTACCTTTAAACAATATTTTAAAGATACATTTATGAAATAGAAAACACTTCTTATAGTTATTGACAGATTACTGAGATATCTGGATTCAGCTGTACAAATCTCTGAATACTGACTCTAACATCGTTGTCTGCCATAAATGATGTGTTAATGAGGACAGAGTACAGGTCATGAGCCTGCAAGTATGTGTGAAGCTATGAGGAGCTTAACCTACCAGGTGAAAGAAAGGTTAGTATACCAACTGTACACACACTTCAAAGCATGTGGCTAGTTTACTTCACTAACCTAATTATCTGTGCTATAGATACTTTTGACAAACATATCTATAGCCCAGATACTGTTACTTCACAGTGGGATAGATGAGAGCCTTTCTGTGTTCACTTGCCAGTTTCCTTGAAGCCACCCTTTTCTCTCTTGGGATCTTTAAAGGCCCCCTGCTTTCTCCAAAATTACTTCCTTTTCTTCGTAAAAACAGAAGTATATTTAACAGGATATATTCCTACAGATGGAGCAAGTCTGAAAAGTATTCTCTGTTTTAACATTTATAATAATCTGATGCACAGAATTCTAACTTAACAAGCAAATGCTTAGAATGTTAGAATTCTCTAAATGTTCAGAATGTTCCATTTACACACTCTAATTAAATGGAATGGGTGTTGAGTTGAAAATGCCTGGGTGATGTCTCTTTGGGATAGTTAGGTAAGAAGGAGAAATATCTCACAAAACTACAAATCCCAGAATTCCATAGCATTGAGTCATGGCAGTTAAAGTGATGTCAAACTGGATTATTTCTCTAGGGCAGATTCATTATTTCTTTCACTGATACACATGCTCACTTACTCTCACACACAGAGAGTAATACAGAAGCATTCATTCTCAGGACAGTGATGGGATGGATGGGGGAAAAGAAGTCATGGCTTGGGATGGGCCAAGCCAGAGGCCATGATCCAATGAGCTTCCCTGCCCTGTCTCTCCCTCAGGCAGAGGCAGCTGCTCCCAGTACCCTCCTTTCTTCCCCTCCTGGTCAAAAAATGTTTGGAAATTTGGTTGGAATCAGCATGTCTAAAATCAGATGTCATTTCAGTTATACTGGTGTAAATCATGGCCATGTTCTTTTTGTCTCAAAATTTGCACTAGATAAATTAATTTTAACTTTGTTAATTCCATCAATTTCAATTCTATTTTAATTCAAGGCTTCAGAGTGGATAGAAGTGTCAGTTTTCCCAACTCTTTCAATCTTGATCTGAAAGTATCCCAAGTCAGTCTGAAGAATGGAAGTGAAACTTTTTGTCTTTTTGTTGCTTTTCTTTTCAGACGAAGTTCAATAAAAGAAAGGCTGTGGTGTAATAATTTCTACAAGCTTTCACAGTATCTTTTGGGGAAAGGGTACTGACCTTTCCTTATTTTTAATAAAAAGCTTCACAGTCTTCACTTTGCTTTCTCTGCAATATGGCTTTCACATTATCCCCACTCCCTGCCAATGGTTATGGAGTGCCTGTTCCTTTAATAGACATCAAATTAGAAAAGTGTTTGTGAAAAAGCAAGTAAACATTGCTCCTGGCCCTGATTATTCACTTATCCATAGGGTATACCTGAAAGGAGGATGGGATCCTATCTGATGCATTAGTTTGTGTAGGTAATACTTGCTAGCTGTAGCAATGCAAATGCTTTGTGATCTATTAATGTAACCATAAGGTTTGCGGAAGAAGTTAATAACACCAGTAACTGAATGGCAAAAAGATTTGCACACCTTCTCTTAACTTCAGGTTAATGAGAGCCACATGTATGCCCCTCTGGGATACATTAGTTAGATCAAGTGACATGCAGCAGAAGTCTGTTTTTGGCTTTGCCACTGACTCACTCCATTTCACTGAGAGTCATAACTGACCATCACATGCCACAAAGGTACATTTCCAAAAATAAGAAATAAGGTATGTGTGCAAACTAGGAAGTTTATTGAACAAGTCGAACATACTGTCTCAAATGCATGTTGTAATGTCTCTTCAAGTGAGTATCTTCAAGACCAAAGAATTTTAACAATCCCAGATTAATCTTGTGGATGCCTGGAAAGAGATATGTTTTGGATTTAGGCAAGTGGCACATGTATACATAGTAATGTATCTGCCTGCTTTTATGAGTGGATCTTTGATCTTTGGGAGTGATATTCGGGGGTAAAAGTTTGTCTCTATACCAAGGTACTCAGACATCAGTTTTGCAGGACCACCTTTTTTGCAGCTAAAGCCAGACACAGAATATCCAGATAAATGATGAAAACCACAAAAATGCTCTTTTCTGCTAAGGGGAACATTTGTTGCTTGTGCTTGCAAATCCCATCCTATAAATGTTGGCCATACTTGATGTCAATGGCATCTTCCCAATATCAGAGTAACATAGATCAGCCTAAAAAATGTGTCAGAACAAAGCAGTAACTAAAAGTGTATGCAGAACAGATAATTCAAGAAGCTGAGTCCAGCTGCAGACTACATTTCTAGCATGTCAAGTAACATTTATCTTATTTACTATTCAGCATATTATTATTAAGCAATGGCATATTTAGGAGACATTCTAGAGAACACCTATCAATTTTGAAGATGGCTAGCAATGAAACAAAGATAAATACAATGATCAATTGATAAATCACTTGGAGAGCTCAAAACACAAGTAGAATAGATAGCTCTAAAAAGCAGCTCAAAACACAGATTGTTGGACTAGTTGTATGAATGTGTTCTGTAAGGCCAAGGAATGAAAAAAAAAAACCAAAACAAAACACATATGGGAGATGGGACCTTTGATCTGATGGCACTGCAAGAAACTGCTACTCTACTGTTGGCCATCACCACCCACCAATTCAATAGAACATGCACAGGTTACAATGAATAATAATAATAATAATAAACCTTTATTTATATAGCACTGTAAATTTACACAGTGCTGTAAGAATGTGGGGGATTTGGTCACTAGACCAGGAGACTCCAGGCCTTGAGATTTAATATCCAATATGTGAGACTTAAGGAGGGTCCCTGATGATGATGCAGCATGATACATTAAGTACATCATAAATTGCAGTTGCTCAGGAAACATTTTTAAAGGATAAAATCTAAATAAGCAGATATTTCTCTGGTTAGAATTACAATATCCAGGTTCTGTACTGAATAGGAAAAAACCCTCCCTCCCCCTCAAGGTTTTAAAAGTGTTTTTAATACTTTTGTAAAAATTGATCCCAAGTACAGGAGTATACACCAGCTACAGAAGCTTTCCAAGCAAAAAGAAAGTTTCAAATCTCAATTTTAATAGATTGCTCCTGTTAACTAGTGCCCCTCACTGGTTATGGACTCAAGTGCCTAAGCAAAGCTGAAGAAGGAAAATATTTGTTCTGCCCTTTTTACTATCAATGGTAAAACCTCTATGTGCTTCAGACCAAGAGAGGGATTTGTACTGCAGCTTTAGCCATTTAGTGTAGGCTGATGAAGGTGGAAACAGAATATTTATTGCATTTATTTCTCACCTTTCTCCTTATAAAGCATATATTTAAAAATGGAGCTAAACAATTTATAATAGAAAAGATAGAAAACAGATAAACAGTCTTATTTTAAACACTAATTAAAAAAACCATTTAAGAGAATTTAAAACATACTGAAGAAAAGTACAATATTCCACCATAAAAAATAAAAAAACCTAATAGCTAAAGGGTACTAAATGAAAAAGCATTTTCCTGTCAGCAGAGTAAGAGCAGAGAGAGGTAGGAACTACCATATATACTCAACTATACATCAACCTCATGTATAAGTCGGGGGCGGGTTTTGGGCCAAAATTATGGATTTTGCTATGACCCATGGATAAGTCAAGGGCAAAACTTAGGGGCATATAGCAAAGGATCTAAAGGATGAAGCAAAGCAAAACAATGTCAAAGAACTTGCAAAATTCCAGCAGACAACTCTTTGTGCTTACTCTTAAGGCTGGATGAATGAGAGAATAATGGAGGCTGGTGCTTCCAGGACAGATTATATTCTTGCTTTTCATTAGGGTATGGTTCTTTCTTTTAAATAAGAATTAAGATACACTATTTACATTAACCCATGGATAAGTCGACTTAGGTTTTTTGGCTCAATGTTGTGACCTAAATATCTAGACTTAGACATGAGTATATACAGTCGGCAGGTTAAAAATATGATAGGAAAAGACATCTTCCTTTAGAATCCCTCCATAAAGCTGTTTATCACATCCTAGCAGGAGGCTAAAACTGCTGAGAACTCTAAATTTTAACAGGAAGTGGTCCAACCATAACAATGGTAGAAATGTGTATGGCTATAAATCCAGAGCCAGTGTGATGTGGTGGTTAGCATGTTCAACTATGACTCTGGAGGCCAGGGTTAAATTCCTATGTCAACCCACTGGGGACCTTGGGCAAGTCACATGCTCTCAGCCTCAAGGGGAAGGCAATGACAAACCTCCTCTGAACAAATCTTGGTAGGTTTGCCTTAGGGTCTTGATAAGTTGGAAATCACTTGAGGGCAACAACAACAAACAGATCATGAAGGATCAGTATTACCCTAGTATCAGAGGCCTTTTGTCTCTGAATACCAAATACCAAAGAACTTGAATAGGACAGTGCTGCTGTGCTGATATTTCTACTTATGGTCTTCCCATAGTCTGGTGCGTGATTGTGGAAAGATAATCAGATTGGGTAGCCATTTGTACTTGGCCATGTCACCATTAGAGATAATGGGACATCAGTGAGGGCACATGCACATGGCTGCACTGCCATTAGGGACAATGAGACTTCCATTGTTCCTAACTGTGGCACAGCAACATGCACAAACTGCCACTGGGGACAACTGCGGCTGTCCCTAATGGTCATGCAGCCACTTCACTTGCTGCCATTGGGGATAACACAGGTTTGCCATCTGCAGGTGGCAAGTGCATGGATACCAAAGTCCAACCATATTTAGTATACAACTCCAGTGTTAATATGATAATAGCAGTGAATTTTTTCATTATTTTTAATGGTTAGGTTTAAGCTTGTATGGCCAATGATTTATGACAACTCTAAGGCAAACCTATCACAGAGTTTTCTTGGTAAGCTTTATTCATAGGGTATGTGCCTTTGCTTTCCTTCCTTTTGAGGCAAGAGTGTGTCTTGTTCAAGGTCAACTCATGGGTTTCCAGGACTGAGTGGGAATTAGAACCATGGTCTCCAGAGTCATAGTGCGATGCGCAGACCACTACGCTACCCTGGCTCTCTTTTCAGGGATACAGTATCTAATATTTTGGCTTGCAACATTGTCCTTCACATTATATCAGTTACTTTTAAGTACAACCTACTTTGAAAGCTCAGATTATTTTGGGCAGAGAAAACCTAAACAACACCCTCACAATAATAATAATAAAAGGTTCTGTATATGTTTGTTTCTCCTATAGTTTTTCCGTTTTCATTTGTTTGATATACAAGCCCCATCCCCAAACCATTTGTGTTACTTTGTTTTTTAGATACTGTATTTCCTATGGGGGGAAAATATTATCACTTGACCTTGATCTAAGTGTATTACCTTGTTTGTGGTCCATGACAGCCAAAGTAAATAAATAAATAAGCACCAGAATGCCACCTGTTTATTTTTGCCTATAAGCATCTTTTGGCAGTGCCAACTGTTCTCTGGAGGGTCTTGCTGCACAAAGCAATGTGTTCCAAAATCTGTTGAAGGGGAGCATGAATAGAACAAATGACTCCTTTGTTGTTGTTATTATTTTTTTTAAAATAAAAGCTGCTGGATGTTTTTTTATGACTTCTAGAGCATTGCCCTATTCTTTTATACTACTTTGGGAGCACTGACAAAGACTTAGTGAGTTTCTTAATTTAAATACTTACTGACATTATTCCATGTTAGTACTAACACCTGGAAGAACATTCTAACCATAAGCAATGACTAAAATGCTGCTTAACCTCCATGCACTGGCATTTAAAAATCAAGTAATCAAAACAACCAACTTGGATTCAGTGAGTTGTGGCATGTTTTCTGACCCCAGTGAGAATTCCAATGTGTTGAGAGTTAGTAGTAGGATACATGAGTGTAGTTAGGATTAGGTTTGAATAGGATCTCATGGAGTACTGTACTTTTATTTCCTTAACCCTCTGTCTTGGTCCTGGACCTGTTTTCCAGGACCTGTGATAGATTCTACATCCTGCATATATAAAAGGTAAAAGGTAATAATAATAAATATCAGGATATGTAGTTGCTATGTAGATTTGGTGTTTGATGATTTTGCACTCAAAATCTTTTAAGTCTCTAAGCAATCACTTAAGCTTCACAAGTAGATGTCTATCACACCCCCTTTGAACCATTGTTTTGTTCAGCCTTGCTAGTATTTCTAGAAGTTACATAGAGAGACCTGGTCACAGTTGCTGATTTTCATACTCATATTTATTTATTTAATTTTCCAAAAATATCCTGCCTTTTATTGGAAGACACCAGGGCAGCTTACAATAAAATAAATATAAAAACAATAGATAATAATATTTTTTTTTAAAAAAATAAAAATACATTAAATAGTTTTTCAATTAATAACCAGACAATTGAAGTCAGTTAAATATATTTATTGACAGTACAACTATAACACTTCTATAGTCTGGGTAAAATCAATCAGGCCTATAGGCTTTGAGAATAGTTTTGATGTAGTGCTGAAATGACACCAATCTTGGTGCTAGTCAGGCTTCCAGGAGAAGGCATTTCACAAGTCGTCCTACAGTGTATCTCTCTCCTGCAATGGAGGGCCCCTCCAATAGACCTCAGTTCTTAGGTAGGTACATATATAGAAAGAGAGGTTCTCCATCAGGGGTTGAGGTCCCAATCCATTTAGAACTTGAATTCTGACCAGATGTATATTGGCAGTCAGCGCAATTCCTTCAGAACTGGTGTTATATGACTTGTGAATGGCATCTCAGTGAGCAGTTCAGCTGCTGCTTTTTGCACTAGCTGTTGTTTCTGAGACTTCCATAAGAACAGCCTCACATATATCCTGCACTTGAACAGAATTACCAGGATGACTTACAATTAAATATTACCATACAGTAAATGTAGAAATGCTACATATATCCCTCCTCTTTTCTCCTTTAAAACATTGCAGATCTTGTATGTCTCCCTACATATTCAGTGGAGGGAGAAAAAGTGTGCACAAGAAACACGTGTAAAAGGAAGTATGTTTACTTCACTGTTAAGAGTTTTTATGAATAGCAAAGCCATGGACTGGGGAATGTGCCTTTCTTCTAGGTTTATGCTATCTATAGAAATTGACAATGTCATTAAGGATTTATTTCCTGTTTGAAGATTGTGTGAATCTCTGCTGGTTTTTTATCTTTAAAAATGTAATCTCAGTGGGAGCCCAGAAATACATTTCAATAAAACTTTACCAGTGAATTTTGAGAGGAAACTATGGAAGCTTGCACTTTTAAAGCAGATGCTTGTGCATGAATTCTTCTTGATACTTCTGGATTTTTACTACCGTACTGCGTGAAGGAATTGGCATTTGGCTAGCTGAGAAAGATGCATATAAGTCCAAACTTTGAAGAGTCAGTGTAATCATTAACTGGCTCACCTTCTAGTTGTGACAAGTGATGAATCAGCTTGAACTTGCCTGGAGCTTTCTTTAGGATAATACCCATAGGGGAAACCCTAGTATGCTCAAGCAGAGCGTTATCAAATGGTCCCAGTATTCTTCCAAATGCCAGAAGTTCTTTTCTATCTTATCTCTAACCACCTGAGGACATATAAATGCTGATCTCAGCTCCTTAGCCAACAGTTGTATCATGGGGCCTGTGTACAAAACAGCAAAACCCTTTACGCAGCAGTAGATTCTTCCCTTTCCCCCTCCTCCCTGTTGTCAGACTATCTCTACAGCCAGTGAAAACATTTTATGTGCCCTTATTGGAATTTATGCTTTTTGCAGGCCCTGTTAACCAATCTTTGGCTTTTTCCACTGTCTTGCTTTGATTTGGATGACTGCTCAAAGCACCTGCTAATGGCCTGGAGCATTCATGCCTAAATATGCAGTTTCTGTAGCACTTTCACTTGGATGGTTAGTACACAGCTAGTGAAATGCTGTATGAAGCACCTGCTGCATTATTTGAGACTAGCTTGTTTGTTTTTTGTTCACTGATGGAAAGCATCACCTACAATGTTGTTTTTCTCAAGTTTCTTAGAGCTTTTCCACAGTTTACAAGGGAAGGCAAGTCATTTGCACATTCTTTCCATGCTTTCACATGTAATTTGAGGGGAATGCTTTTCAGCTTCCAGCACAAGAATGGCTTGTACATCCTTCTGTAACTTGTCTCTCTTTCTCTTTGTACAGTGACTATAACTCTGGTTATATTAACCCTTTTCACAATCTCCAACACCAATCTATACCAGGAAAATACTGAGTATGAGTCACTTTATCCACATATTGCATTGAGAATAGCAACATAAATTGCAGTATTAATTGCACAGTGGAAGAGGTAGATTATCTTGATCCATTTCAATCTGGTTTCAGACCTGGTTAAGTGATGGAGACAGCTTTGGTCACTTTGGTGAATGACCTACACAGGGAACTGGACAGGGGGAGTATGTCCCTGTTGGTTCTGCTGGAGCTGTCAGTGGCTTTCGATACAATCGGCCATGTCCTTTTGAGTAGGATGGGGCTTGGAGCTCCATTCTTTCTGGAAGTGACAAAAAGTCTGTTCAATTTTTTTGTCTATTGTCCTGTGGGAACCCCCAGGACATAGGTCTTGTCCCCTATTTTGTTTAAAATCTACCTGAAACCTCTGGCAGAGAGCAACCATTGTCTGGAGTTCTGAGGTCAGGTGATGATATCCAGCTCTATTACTTCTTTCCACCCAGTTCCAAGGAAGTTGTTCCTGTGCTATCCCAGTGCCTTGAAGCTATAAGGATAAGTGCAAAGAAATTGAAGATCAATCCAGGGCAGAATAAGGTAGTCATTATCAGTTGAAAGACATATCTGGGAATAGGGATTCAGGGTGATTACACTATCCCTGAAAACAGTTTGGGGATACTCTACTCTATGTCTGGGGACCAAGGTTTCTGCAGAGACTAGGAGTGCAATTTTGCCCAGTTAAAACTAGTGTGTAAATGGCAGTTCCTGAAGAAATAGGGTCTGTCTAGCATGGTATTTACCTTGGTTACATCCCATTTAGATTAATGTAGTATCCTCTACATGCCCTTTGAAAAATGTAAAGAAATTTCAGTTGGCCCTAGAACTGGCCTGAACCAGTGGTTTGATGGAATCAGATTACTTTTCATCATAAATAATTTATGTGTACATTTGTGTGGGTGTGTCTTGCATGTGAATAGGTACACTTTTTAAAGGAACAAATTAAATATTTGAAATTAAATTAACAAATGTAAGCAAATGAAAAATTGTACCAAATAGCTACAGCCAGGTTGTTACAGGAGACACATACCTCCCTTGTTGCAACAGCTCCGCTGGCTACTAGTCCACTTCTGGTCACAGTTCAAAGTGCTGGTTTTGGCCGATTAAGGCTTGTACCCAGGTGATCTGAAGGATTGTTACCTCCCTTTATGAGTTCAGTAGAGCTTTGAGATTGCCTGAAGAAGCAGGGGATTCCACTAGATTACCCCTGTAATCTCTTCCAAGTCTGTGATTCTACTATTTTCTCTTTCCCAGCACCTTCCCAGGCTTGTTTGGTGGGGAAAAGGGGCAGGATCTTCTCATTGGGTGTTCCCAGATTTTAGAACTCCCTCCCTTAGGAGGCCTGGATAGCTCTGTCCTTACTCTCCTTCTGTCAGCAAGTTAAAATGTTTTTATGCCATTATGTACAAACTGACTTGGAGAGGGCTTTTAATGCGATGTGGTGCTGTTTTTGAGGTTTGTATATAGTCTTTTTATTGATTTTAGTATTTTTAATGCTTAATGTTTTAACTTTATAAACAGTTTAATTGTGTTTTAAATCTTATATTTATACTTTTATTAATGCTTTTAATTTGCATTGTATAAGATAAGTTGACAGTAACTTTTAGTCCCATTATTGGGATATAAATGACAACAGCAGCAGCAGCAGCAACAACAACAACACTTTTTTAGAATTAGATTATAGGTAAAATCCAATAATGTCAATAGACATGTGTTCTTGAATTGTTTATAATTTAGTTTTTAAACACTTATCTTGTTTCTTGTCAGCATAACCAATTACTTATATAAAAGATGCATACACACAAAGTGATAAGCCAACATTTGGGAGTATCATCGGGGCTTTCTAGATTGGCAAAAAGAAGTGTGTTCATGGCTGCATGAAACTCTAGCCTTTAGATGAGAAAAAGGGAAAGTGTGCCATGAAAACGCTTTTTTTGTGTTTTAGGGAAGAAGAAGCACCTTTAAAAAGGTGCTTGTTTTCCCAGCTTCTTTTTTAAAAACTGCGGAACAGCGCAGCTCCATCTAAAGGCTGTGGTGCAGCTGCTAAGCATTAAGGAAAAGGCAGCTTCATGTCACACTTTCCTGCCAATCTAGTAAGCCCCTTTGTTTGCTGTTTATGACCTGCATATCTGTGGATATAGTCATTTGCTTTCACTCATTTCCTCTCAACCAGTACTATGAGGGCTATTTTATGAGGGTTACTTTATGAGAATTTGTTAATTTGTATGCTTTATATGTATTTTATCTGTTGTGATCCGGCCTTGATCCATAGGGAGAGGCGGGAAATAGAAATAGAAAACAAATTGAGGGAAAACAAATTGAAGCTTAATCCAGCCAAAACGGAGGCACTCACAGTTACTGGCCCGAAACCCGGTTTGGGAATACAATCTCCAGTTCTCGATGGAGTCACACACTCCTCGAAGAACTCTGTTCGCAGCCTGGGGGTGCTTCTTGACTCGTCGCTTCACATGACTAGTCAGGTGAATGCGACGGTCAGGAGTGCCTGTTATCAGCTTCAGCTGATATGCCAGTTGCACCCTTTCCTGGATGTGAGGGATCTGGAAACTGTGGTACACGCACAGGTAACCTCACGTCTGGACTATTGTAATGCGCTCTACATGGGGCTACCCTTGTGCCTAACCCGGAAACTACAACTGGTTCAGAATATGGCAGCCAGACTTGTTACAGGAACATCGAGGAGAGAACATATAACACCCGTGCTCAAGTCTCTCCACTGGCTGCCGGGTGCAGTACAAGGTGTTGGTTTTAACCTTTAAAGCCCTACATGGCTCGGGTCCATCCTATCTTAGGGACCGCCTCTTCCCGTATGAACCCCCCCCCCCGCACACTTCGGTCCTCTGGGAGGAACCTGCTACAGCCCATGAAGACCAGGCTGTCGCAGACCTCTCAGAGGGCCTTCTCAGCTATCGCCCCCAGGCTGTGGAACGACCTGTCGGATGAGATTCGTCTCTTTTCATCCATTGATGGCTTCAAAAAAGCCTTAAAGATGCATCTCTTTTGGGAGGCCTTCCTAGATAATGTTTAGTCATCTTAAGGCTCCAAGTCCAAGCCTTAGAGTTTTTCCAGTTTTTCTCCTCTATGTCCTTGGCCTGTTCCACACAGCTCAAGAACTCTTAGGCCTGTTGCTGATATACAATATTGTTTGTATTTTACTATGTTTTAACTACAGTTGATTTAATCATTTTTGAGGGGTGGGAGGTGGGGATGGGATTGGTTTATTTAAACTGTTGTGTTTTAACCTCTTGTTGTAACCTGCCCCGATTGCTTGCTCAGAGGGGTGGGCTAGAAATAAAAATTATTATTATTATTATTATTATTATTATTAAATAAATTATTATTATTATTATTATTATTATTATTACTAAATTAATGAGGAATGGGAAATATAGAGTGATATCTCAACCAGGGCTTGAATTTTGTTTTGTACTTTACAAACCAGAGTTGTATAGGGATTTTTCTTTTTTTCATGAGTGTTGGTTTGTTTGAGAAAGTAAAGCCACTTTTTCTCATTCAGACAATGTACTAAGTTCTCAATTCTTCATTAATTACAGATTCTGCTTATGGGAGAAGCCAAGTGAGGGCATGCTAAGTGAGCATTAACCAGGATTGTGGTTTGGAATTGTGTACTAACATGGTCAATGCCTGTTGTCTTTTATTTGCATTTCCCTTGCTGTATTTATATTCCTGGTTTCCACTCTGCTAAAAATGATAAGGTCTCAAAATGCATAATTAATAATGTATTGAAGTGACCCTGAACTGGTAGGAGACTATGAAAAACTAGTCAGGTTAAGAGGATTGCATTGCCAGTATATTGTTGTCAGTCTGTTTCTTTTTCAGAGTTAGCACTTCTGTGGTTTGCTTTCTTCTAGAATATAACTAGTCTCTGAAGTAATGCTAAGGAAGTTAAGCACATGCTTTTTGCCTGATTATTTATGCCTATTGTACCTGCCAAAGCCATTACAGAGGATATCATACCCTTTTTAACCTCGTTGTATTCTCCATTTCTCTTACATCTGCTCTACTTCTCTTTCTACTTTATGAATAAAATTATATTAGGAGAACAAAGGATTTTATTCATTAACACTGTAATATCTTGTCTAACACTGTTGTTCATTTTCCCTTCCCATATTACTCTTGTCTGGTTTTGCAAAGTGAGGAATTATGTATTTCACTGTCAAGTTTTTCTGTTTTGTTCGTTCAGTCCTGCTTCAATCAAGTTCAATCAAGGAAGCCGCAGCCCTGATTTTGCAAGACCTGAACAGGACTGTTGATAATGGGGTGACCTGGCGGTCTCTCTTTCATAGAGTCAAGATGAGTCAAACAATTGACAGAAATTAATTGACAGCAGCTAACAACATATTCATGTTTACTGCCTGACCCCTATACACTTTTTGCTCACTGTTTCTTTAAATGAACTCATATGTGTGCATGAGGGAAACTTTGAGAGGTACACAGCTGGCATGCATCTTTCTCCATCCCATAAATGTCACTTGACCTTATGCTTAGTGTTATCCCAATAACCATGCCTTGAGTTTCTTTCTTGAGCAGAAATCAATTAGTCAATCAGCCAGTCAGTTGGTCAGTTGGTTGGTCAGTCAGTCAGTCAGTCGGTCGGTCAATAGCATAGATAAAATCCCATGGTGAAAGACTAAATACAGACAAAACAATTTCTTCATATAGTATGCAACAATATAATGCCACAAGATGTAGTGTTGGCCACCTGTTTGGATGCCTACTGTATACTGTGCATCTTTTTTTTATATTTCTTTGGAATAAGCAGCTTCCTTTATGGGATTACTTTGTCAAGTGTGATTGCCATAGGATTCAGTTGATGTGGCAATATGGTGGTACAGTGGTTAAATGCCAGTACTGTAGCTACAGTGTCGTGGGTGCAATCTTGAGGGGCTCCAAGGTTGACACAGCCTTTTATCCTTTGATAGGTAGGTAAAGTGAGTACAGTGGTCCCCCGGGATATGAAGCCCCCGGGGAACGAAATCCCCGGGAGCCGAAACCGCCAGGACCGCAAAACAGCCCCCGGGATGCGAACAAAACCCCGGATCAAGAAAGGGAAAAACCACGCAGCCCCTTTAAATTGGCCGTGCGGTCCGTCCCTTAAAGCGGTCCCCCGGGAAACGAAGATTTCCGGGTTACGAAAGGTAATCCGGAACGAATTACCTTCGTAACCCGGGGGACCACTGTACCCAGTTTGTTGGAGGCAATTGTCTTACATGTTGTAAATTGCTTAGAGACTTCTTACAAAAAGCCACCAAGCAGTGATACTTTATTGGCCAACCAAAATGCACAATATACTTGTTGCAAGTTTTTGAAGTTCCACTGGCTTCTTCATCAGTCACGATATTACAAAACAAACAGGAGAAAAATTGGAGATGCTAGTAAATAGCCTCCATTTTGTTGTTTCTGTCCTTAGTTAAGATGGTATGAGGAGGGTACATTTTGCAGGCTGGTTCCCCCTCCTTCTGGCCATGTGGCAAATGGGATTTGAAAAACTCATTTTTGTGCCACGGCTCCTTTTTGTGCTGCGGAAATGCCAGATTGGCATGTAGTTGCTGCGGCCTCAATCCAGCGCTGAAAGGGGCAGCAGCTGTCCCCTCCAAAGGGGTGGTCTGTTTAGCCCCACAGTCTCACAGGAACTTTAGATTTTCCCAAGGAGTTGGGATCTGCATTTTTTGCACAGTGCATATACTTGCTTATACGTGCATCAAATCATGCCACAAGAAAGGCTGCAAAAATAACAGTAAAATAAAATTTACCCTATTCTTTTAAGGAATGGGACCATGGAATTATAGAGTTAGAATGAACCCTAAGAGTCATATAGTGCTACCCTCTACCAGTGCAGGAATCTACAACTAAAATATCCCTGAGAGGTAGCCATCTATTTTTTGTTTGAAAACGTCTATTATTATTTTTTGAAAGGTCCAAATTCAATCTCAAGTTCCAATCAGAGTACACCAACTGATTATAAAAAGAATATTTCAAGCATAAGTATCCCTCAGAACAAGTCAAACATGCAAAGTCTGTGTGATCTTCCATAAAAGCCGGTAACACCATTTGGACATTTGTCTTATTCTTCCACAACACAGGTAATACCAGAGTTGTTTGTCCCAGGTGCAATAGACCTATTGAGTAAATTAAATTGACACAAGAGTAAGTTCACATTACTACAATGAATCTATTCTGGTTAAGACCAACAACTGGATTTAGGCCTTTTTTTTTTTTTGCATTGATTGATATGTCTTAAATTTAAAAAGTGATCTACTGCAATTTTTCTAGAGCTAAGAGCCATTTGACACACAAATCTTAGTATATAAATTCTTCTGTGCAGAAAAGAACAGGCATTCTATGTGTAGGTTTTAACATTTTTGCATTGTATAACTGCACCTATATTGGGAAGCTACGGCTGGCTGCATCTTTGCACTACACTGATATGTGTGTTAGCAACGTAGTATGTGTTTGTGTGATCACATGTAACAATTTACACAGGGGCTGCAGTCAGGCACTTCTTAAACAGGAGTTCATTTGAAACCCACCACATTTTCTTTTCATCTAGGATGCATTTCTATTATCGTTACAATTTGTTGTTTGAAATACTGGGGAGTGGGATTGCTTTTAAAAGGGGAAGCTATCAAAGTAGTTGTCAAACAAAACAATCTACAGTCTGCATCTTAGCCTGCTGGATCTTTGAAATGTAACTGCATCAGCCTGCTTGGCAAAAATTTTGTTTGAAGACATATTGCGTTCCACAAGCAAATGGAAAATATGGGCACCTGTCATCATATTTAGAAAACAGCTGGGTAACCTGGCCAAGTGCCACAGTCTCTTTTCACATGGCCTTTATGCTCAAATCATCCCAGCGCCATTCCTAGCACTGAAGATATCCAATGCCTTTAAATGGTTACAGAAACATCTACTTACAAGAGGATACTTGTTGCAATAAAGTTTACTTTCAGATCTTATAACTAGTAGTTATAAATTGTACTACACATATGTAGACCAACAGCCTTTCTCCCCATCCTTTGTTTCTGAGATTGTGGGTAGCATTTTGATCCATATGGCTAAAACTGTGTGGTAAATTATTGTCTTTTCTTGATTATCTCAGCCTGGACACAGATGGAATGGAAATCCATCAATCTCTTCAAGATGCTTGCTGGGGTACAGACAGATATCATCTTTCTGAATAAATGTAAACAGCAAGATGTCACTCCTAATGAGAAAAAAATGTGAAAAATCCACTATGGATAACATATTCCATAATGATAAACTATGCAACATTCCCTTCAGCAAACTGCTAAATCTTTTCACCAGCATTTTGTGCAGCACGAAAAAACTGAGAAAGAAATCTCAAATCTGGAACCACCTATACAGAATTAGCTTTCAGCTTAAGCCATATTTCTCTCGGGGAAAAAAACAACACCTATGAGAAACAGTTTCTTCTTCTGAAGAACAATAAAGAAAAAGATCTGTCTTCATCACAAATAGGCCTTCATGGCCCACAACACAAACACCAGAAACCTGGGCAATAATACTGTAGCAGGTGAATCTGTTCTTTCATAAGAATCTATCCTTTTGACCCTCCAAACACACATACAGATACAATTTTGTAATGATCTGAACACTTTCTTGTCCATGACTCAAGAAATATTTCATGGGCACTGACACCAGCAGGGAAACAGCTCAGTCTCTATGGCACGAGAATGGAGATTATACCAAAGCACAGGAAAACACTTCCCAGTGCTATATTAAAAAATGCCTCTTGAAGGCTGGAACATGAAATTGGATTTGCATGTCAAATATTTTTGTCGCCATGCCCAGGCTGAGATGATAAAACACAGGCATGATTTACAACACAGTCCTAACCATATGGAGCAAGATGCTAGCCATAGTCTAAGAATCAATTGCAGTACTGCCATTAAAGTTCTTCAGAAGTCTTAATCAATTAGTAGACATGTGAAGAGAGACAATGGTTTTTTGGTACACTATATTAATGTACAGATTTTCATCACAGTTACATACATAACAAAATAATTGTCCTCATAAAATGATTTTTGTTAAGCAGATGTCATTGCTTTCACACCTCAAACTAAAGCAGCAGCCGCTTGCGAAACCAATATCATCTTACAATCCGTTTTGAAGATTTCTGGGCAGAGTCAAAATTTTAATTTTTCTTCTGTGGTTTTCAAGCAATCAGGATTGTGCTGTTAGGTGACGTTCTGCATCAGCAAGTCTATCACCCATGCTTTCCTTGTCTGAACTTTAATTCCTTATTGGCCAGAACTGGTTATGTGTCCCATTGATTGGTGCTACATTGGTTCACTGCAGTTATGGCTAGAAAAGGTTTCCATTAGATGTTCTTCTGTCTGTATGAGAACCAATTATTTGTGATTAGCCCTAGTGTAACTTGGGTCCAAAACACACTGTAGAAATAATTCCATTTGAGATGCTTTAATTGCCCTGCCTCAATGCTAGGGGATACTGGGAATTGTAGTTTATTGTTGCACCAGAGCTCTCTGACAGAGAAGGCCAAATGTCTCACAAAACTACAGTTCTCAGAATTCCCTCACATTGAGCCAGAGCAGTTAAAGCGACCTTAAATTGGATTATTTCTGCAGTTTATTTGGACTTCGGATAACATTAAATGACATAGCCATATATAGTAGGTTGGGCTGATATGGGCCTTTTTCCAATCCATGAAGAAGGAAACAGTGAGTTAGGTTTCAGTCTCTGGTGTCTTTTGTCACTTGCAAGGGTCCCAGCACTTTGGCAAGGCTTGTTGTTGGTACCTGACAAGTCCCCTGTCTCCCATGGCCTCACTGCTGAGCAACACAAGCCAGTTGTATTAGCTATCCTTTAAATTTTCCACAATGTCTCTGACTTAACCTTTCTCTTAGGCACTGGTGAAAATGTAAAGACTGCTAGTTCAGTGATAAATCTGTGTAAATTTACAGCGCTATATAAATAAAGGTTAATAATAATAATAATAATGATGATGATGACTGTTACATTATTGTGATAACACACTAGACCACACGTGCCTTGGGGCTCCTCAGATCTGGATCAGGGCATGGACCCAGCCCTTGTATCCAAGTGGGATGTTTATGAATTAGAACATTCCCCTTGGCAAGCAAAAGCTTTATAGAGTTCCCAGTCTCCTCCTTAAATAGATTGAGATGTTGGTTAGCAAACATGGTTAAGAGAAGTTGGGAGAGTTTTTCAAATGCCCCAAATGCACACATTACAGTTAGCTTTTATAATTAATTTAAATTAAAAGTCAAGGCAGGATCCTTTCTTATTTAAAGGATCTCTGTTTTTCTTTTGTTCTTTTGTTTTTGAAACACATACTCTTGTCAGAGTAACTGGTCCTGTTGAATTTAAACACTGATATCCACATTTCCTAAGTGCATCCCAAAGCAGGTATGCTTGCAGAGATTTGTTATGCTAATTTGGAACAAATGGGATTAGTAAAAAGGAATATATTTTGTCTCATATGTTATGATGGCTGCACTTTTCACTGACTAAGAAAGTTAATCTGCTGAGAAGGATAGAATCTTCAAAGCTTTACTGTTCCTAGCTCTTTAATAGAATTAGAACTTTGTGTTGTCGTTCCATTTCGAGGAAGACAGGATTGAACCCAGGAAACCCAAGCCTTATCCTGACCTGACACAAATCCATCCTTTGTTCTTCTTCATTAGGGTACAAGCAGCAAGAGGCTGAACTTTATTTTATTGCTGTCCAAAGGACAGGGTATTTCTCTGTGTAAAGCATATATAAAATTTCTGGGAACTATATTACAAGTCCTCCACCCCAGAACAGCAAAGGAGATGAACAGAATTATTAGCATCAGTAGCACTTTTGAAGTTACTCAATACTCAGCCCAGGCAGCACCCCAGAAGTCAGCTTTCTTTCTTATGTGTCTGGCCTTGGGAATAAAGAAAATGGCAGTGGCTATGGTCAAGGAATCAGATCCTAACTGATTATCGAAGCTATGTAGGGTCAGTCCCAGTTAATATATGGATGGGAGATGACCAATGAATACCATGTGCTGTAGACTATATATCAGAGGAAGAAACTGGCAAAACTACCTATGAGTATTCCTTGTCTAAAAAAGGAATTTAATGAGGTTGCCACAAGTGGACAGGCAAATTAAGGTGTGTACATACACACAGCCATTTAATCTCTTCTCTTTACAAAGCTGAACTTTTAGTGGGGAAATGACTGGCATTTTCTCATCATTCTGGGTCCTGACATGGAGCCTGCTTAATGCAGTCATATGTTGTTTCTCACTGCTTCTGAATTGCCTTGAGTTAAGAGCTTAGTGCATAACAAAATAAAGCGACTTACCGCTCCTGAATTCAAGCCAAATTCAGGCTGGCCTCTGGTTTTATCTCATGGCTTTTGCCCCCAAAACTGCCATCTGGGTACAGCTTGCCTTGAATACTGGTTCCTGAACTCACTTCGGCAGCCATTTTTCAAAGGTGGGAACTTTCTGACTTTGAAAAATGGCCACTGAATTGAGTTCAGGGACCAGTATTGGAGCCAAGCTGTACCCAGATGGTGGTTTTGGGGGCAAAAGCCATGTGATAAAACCAGGGGACAGCCCAAGTTTGGCTTGAATTCAGGAGTGGTAAGTTGCTTTATTTTTGCTGTGCGCTGAGCTCCCTAGTGAGCAGTTGTGAATCTTCCTCTTCATTCCCACTATCTCTGCTCATTTACTCAGTTAGCTACAGTGTTAGGTCTGTCAGGGGTGCAATTGCTATCCAGAGGACAAAGCACATGCTCACAGGTTGCTGCTATGTTTTTGTGTCACTAAAATTGTGTCCTTCCTCACTCATTCTTTCCCTCTGGGCCTAGAAAAGATGGACAAGAAGAGGTGGCAGATGAGAAATCAGTGGGTATGGATGACTGCCTCCTTCCTAGATGGGACATACCGGTATGCCTCAGAAAATTTTTAAAGACAGTGGTCCACCCATCAACCTTGACCTTGGAAGTGTCATTGAAGTGACATGGAATAATCTGAACAGAGTTATGGCTTTGTATACTATACTCCCCATGTTGCAGTTCAATACTGGTGCTTTATCAATCTAAATGTGTGAAATTTTAGGAGAGTGAAAGTATACCAACCTTTTTGTTAAAAACATTGAAATCAGGGAATCAGTTGCTTCATGCTGCATCAGATCACTGAATATCTTCAGGAATAGGAAAGGAATAGAAACCATGTTGTGCATGTGTATATTTTTCTCTGGAAAGTTACAAAGAAGTACTAATTCTACCAGCAAGCAATGCACTGCACTTCTCCACGTTACAAAGCTTCCGTTTTTACCACTAAATTAATAATCGTTGGCTTCTCTCATTTAGATGAACCTTTTTTGGAAGGTTTCTTTTTTACAGTTAACTGATTGACCTTCTAATTTTAGCACTGAAGGCATATAATTAGAAATATTTCCATAGTTGTTTACAAACACCCCCACTCAGTCACGGTATGTGTCTGCAATTTTAGAAGGACTCTGTTATCACCTCTAGAGTGAGGTGAAAGGGCATTTCAGTTCTTTTTGACTTATACACTTGATGGATATAAAGAGCAGACAGTGTTGGGGGTGTGTGCCACATGCACTATGAATATTCTATTAAGATTATGTTTGCCAAATTGCAACCTTGCATATCTTTAACTTCATTTTTAGAGCGTATACTTTTAGAAAATAGAAAGATGGCTAGGAAATACCCAAATGGTGTTTAGATAAATTGGATTGAACTCAAACTTTTATGTTTGGTGTGGGGGGAGTTTCCTATAAACCATACGTAAAATTACAGTTTCCTGTAAACCCAACTATGTTAATGTTAACTATGTATAGATAAAAAAAAATCTAAAATATACCTTGGAGACACACATAATATTCTTCAGCTCATTTACCATAAAATTAAATATATAGACTCTACTAAATATATGTAAGTAGTGTGTTAAGGATGTAAATGTCTACCTATATTGTTCTGGAATGTAAGGATGGATAATTTTCTCTCAAATGTAAGGGACAATAAATATTTCTGTGAAGTATTTTCCTGGTCTCCACACCCTGTGAAATATTCTGCAAAAATATAACCTCCGTTTGGCCAGGAAAATGCACTTGGGGACGTCACACTCTCTCAGCCTCACAGTATGGCAATGGCAAACCCCCCTCTGAAGAAACTTGCCAAGAAAATTCTATGATAGGTTTGCATTAGGATCACCAAAAGTCTGAAATGACTTGAAGCCCCCCCCCCCACACACAGAGAAATGCATGTTGTTTTTTGTACAGAGAAAATATTTTTGGTGCCAGAAAAAGTGTATTGCATGTAAAAAATTGCTTCCTGTCCAGAAAATTGGTGTTCTGCACAATAAATGTTTTTAACCAGAAAATCCACATGTATTCCTCTTCAGTGTATCTCCCTAGAAGACGTCACAAAGCACCGTTATGGGGAGATATGGGGAGAGAACTTTGTAGAAATCCCATTGCTTGCATTATTTTTCCTGACAGAGTTTCACAAGTTCAGAAATCCCTTTTGTCTCTAGGGATACAAATAAAAATGAATATTCTTTCCATGCTTAGTGTGTATACTATTTTAACCTTCTATAAAATGAAATAATTATTTTGGACAGGCTTCAGTCATATTACTTTGGGAGAGGGGGCATGAAAGAGCACCTGCTTTTAAATACAAAATGACTTGGATTCTCTTGCTGGCACTATCAGTTAAAAGGATCTCCAGTTAAAAGGCTATAGGCAGGACCAGCAAAGACCTTGGAAGAATCACAGTCAGAATATGTAGTAATGAACTAGATGGACCAGTAGTCTTGACGCTGTTCATTAAGCTCTATATTTTTTATGGAGGAGTCCATAAATGCCACAAATGTTGATCAGTCTTTCTAAGCTGATCACCTCGTGCTCCTTTCATGACTTTGTTTCAGTTATTTGGGCTCCTTCAAAGCCTAGAGCAACTGTTGAAAAGACTCTCATCTTTCTTCCAGGGAAGAACTAGTTCAAAACAATGAGTTAGTTGCAATTACTCTAGTTATTTTTACAACTGTAAAGCAGTAACTGTGATACGTTACTATTGTTCTGGAAATGGTGGGCTTACCTAACTTTATGCAAGGAAAGCAGTGAGGTCTCCAGGAGTCTATGCTCATCTCTTACCAAATTCACAGATACATTTGCTACCAGCTAGTTAACAAAAACATTTGTGAAACTTTCAATATGTTCTATTTAGTGGCACAGTTATGAATGGGCCGGCAATAGGTAATGATAGCCCCATGCACCTATGTCAAAGTGTACAGTACCCAAAGCCAGCCAAGATATTTGATTTCATAAGGCAGAAATCCCATAAGCACTTCTTCATATTCATGACAGTAAGACTGCAATCAGCTAAACAGTTAATAACTTTTTGGTTAACCAACATGTTCTACTTGAGTCAGTGACCTCACTCTTAATGGCTGGACAAACGTGCATGCTATACAGAACAATGCAGTCTTATGTATATGACAGTATAGTACACTTACAGTTCCATCTGTTAGGCACTATTGCTGCATCTACAGTGCAGCAATACTCCAGTTTGACATATGGTATCCAGACAAGAGTAGGGGGGAGGTGCAAGGAGGTATGTTTGTTTCGGGGAGAAATATATCCATATTCATTCTTCTGTTTCTGTGCCCCCATCCTGTATGCAAATTATTACACCTTCAGTTATACTTATTTGCACAGCTATTTTTACAGGTTTACATGCTCATTTAGTACTGGAAATCCTGGAAGTCATTTTTCATGAGACGTAGAGCAATTAATTAAAATTAATTTGATGTTAATTAATTCCAAATAAAAGAGCAATTATTTGATTGCTTTATACTTAATTTAGCAATTGCAATGTCTTTTGTAACTTCTATATTTTATGCAAGTTATTGGACTACTTGATTCACATATCTGCTGTAAATATGTTGCTTCATATGCTTGAGTCCAAAAGGGAATGGTGCATACAAGTAAGAGTAAAACATTATACTGTATTGTTATTAAGAGGCCTCATAACCTAACTTAGTTGAATGGCCTGTTAACTATTAATATCAAGGGAAAAAATGTAATAGCATAATAACACGTTACTTCCTCGTGTAGACTCCTGTTCTGCCTTTTTGTTTTTGTTTCATTTCTTTCTCCCCAACAAATACAGATATATGATTGCAAACTTAAAGTGAAAAGTAATCAATTCTATGTATTCTGAGTGTGGCTGTAATTCATCACCAAGCTTCTTCTCAAAGGAAGCAAGGAGTAATGGCAGCATTTCTTTTCCATCTGAGAGAAAATCTTCAAAAATTACAGTTTTTGAAGCCTATTCACAATTTTCTGAATTATGTGCAAAATTCACTTGTGTTTGTTTTCCACAGAAAACAGAAAGTGCTGTTTTCAATTCATATCACCTCATGTGTTGATTTTACATAGAATAAGCCCCCAGTTCCAGCATTTTCTGTGCAAGAAACAGCATTTTATGTAGAGGAAATAACATTTCTGTGTAGAGATATCATTTTCTGTGTAGAAAGTGCTTTCCTGCACAGAAACTGCTGTTTTCTACACAAAATAGCCACATATGAATTTTGTATAGAACTTATTCTGCACAAAACTGTGATGATTATCATTAGTTCCAAGTTCTCATCAAGGTTTTTCAACACTAGAAAAACAGGTGTTTAACCATTTTCCAAATATTTTTTAATGTTCTTTCTATCCTTAGCTGTTAGGTAGCAATAACTTGAGGCATGTTTGTTGTGAGGTGTTTAAAGTATTATGGACATCTGCAACCAACATTTATTTTTCTCTTAAATTTTGTCTCTTTGTAATTATTACAGCATAATGCATTAGTTTCAAAAGATATCATGTGAGAAAGCACATGTGTAACCACTCATTTTCTCTGCTAAATTATATGATTGTGTAACCCCATTGGGTTTCTTTTAAGTAGTATCACCTCATTGACCTCTGAAACTAGCTCACTCAATGTGAATTTTCCAGTTTTTGAGAAGCTGGCAAAAATATTTTCAATCCAAGTCCAATCTCAGGGATTTCTTGTACAGACCAGGAGTTAAGAAACTTTACAAGGGTGAGTGTTGTGTCATGATTTACATACCATGTTAATGAACAGGAAAGCTATTGTTGAGAAGATGTAATTTAGATCATATTGAGCTAAATCTTTTTGCCATGGATGCTTTTAGACTTGAATTTACCAGCATTTGGCTGTCCATTTCCCCCCTCAATATCTATATTTATATCTATATATCATTAACTTAAGCCAAATGCTGTGCTTGGTGAAAGAGAACTATTGAGGAAATGAAACTGACACACAGCCCAGTTGTAGTTTTCAACTGAAAGAATGTGCTTTGCAATATTCAGTATTAGAAAACTGACTTTATGACAAGTGGCAATACCTGTTAGAAAGGATACTTTAGAGCTGAGTACAGTATTTTCTTTCACCTGAACCATTTCTCTTGATGTGATTTTGCAAGGAATGATTTTCCGATAGAGTCTCAGACTTTTTTCTTCCAGTAAGTTATGTGAGTGTACCTTTCTGAACATTCATTTCCCAAATACTAAATTAAAATTAGGACATTTTTCATTGAACCCTTTTAAAAGAGAACTAATAATCTTTTTTTCTTTTTAGTTTATGCTCTGTGATTTTTCACCACCCCCACCAGCTGGTTAATCAAGCAAAAGCTGAACACTTCATTAGCCGGAACATGTTTGCCCATGGGCATTTCTGTAGTAAATTAGTTCTTTCTATTTATGCAGGTAAATCATAGCCAAAAGTCTTTAAGGTATGAAAGGAATTAATTCCTTTCACTGAGTTATCAAGTGAGTGCAACTTTAACTAAGGGTACTAGTGGTATGATATTAATTTTAAATTATGATAGAAGGATCATTTTCAGGGATGTGAAAAATAAAATTGGCATTTAAGATACCTACTCTTGAGTGCATTTTGCTGGACTCCTTTCCTCTAATAAACCTCTCTAGAAACATATTGCATGTTTTTATACATTTGTTGACCCTTAGATTGTGGTAATGTGACTAGCTTTTAATAATTAATTAAAATATGTGGCTTATAGATTCTTATTTGAACCTGACAGTACAGTCTGAAAGAAGAAAGTAGTCTTGGACTGAATTTGGCTTTGAAGTCAGTGGCAATTCAGAGCTATTTGTATGCCACAGAGTTTCCTCTAGTCTATGTTACTGAAAAACTACATGGAACTGAAGTCATGTGGAAAGTACATTTAATGTAAATGCACATCATAAACGTTTTAGTTGCTTGTAAAACATTTTTCAGAGGAGTGCTGTGTTTTCCTGTTGAATCAAAAGAAACAAAAGTGTTGTAGCATATTTTTGCTATAACAAAGTCATTATGGCATATTCTTTTATGGGTAAAGTACCCTTTATCAGCTGATAAATGTATATGAACATGGACAAAAAGACAGGAGAAAATACAGTTACCCTAACCTGACCTTTTATTGTTTTGGTCCTGGACACTCATCTTAAAGTTTTGGGGTTACACCTAAAGGGTATATTTTTTTTACTTCACATTACTGATAATAAAAGTGTGTTCATGTGTATGTGTGTAGTGTAGCTTCAAGAAGATGAAACCTAGACACCTACATTTGAAATGGATACTAAAGGACCCCAAGAATATGCATCTCAGATTCAGTTTGTCTCAGCCTGCCATACAATCTAAAGTCAGCAGATGCCAGGCCTTCCACAGGGCCTCTAGGTAGCTTTGGTGCTCATTTCTTCTGCAGGCCCTTAAAAGAAAGAGAGAAAGAGAGAGAGAGAGAGAGAGAGAGATTGATATTCTTGACAAAACATGGGATGAAAGTATGCAGAGAAAAAGTCTAAATGAGCATGGGAAGATGGAAGAAAAGGCACTCAAGAAAAAACAAAAGGGAAGAGAATTGCTTTTAGTAATTCTTCTCTGAGATCTGCTGTTGGAGCTATTTTTCATGTCTCAACACAGCTAACAGAATTTAAGGCCCGAGACAGAAGGGTCAAATGTGGTGTGCCACCACCGATACTAGGGTTACAGAGCGCACAGCAGCCGCACACTCCGTATCCCTAGTACGTATGGACTGCACCATCTTGATGAAGCGCTGTCCATACACCGCATGTGTTGACATCACAAGTGAGCCATGTCCAAACAGCAAGCTGTGCACATGATGTCATTACGATGTTCCAGTGCGCTTACGGCACCTTGGCAGCATTACAGGAAGGGGCTCCGATTGGAGCTCCTTTTGGCGTGCGAATCATTGGCGTAGCAACCACACGGTTGTGCCAACGATCCAAAGAAGAAAGGGGGGGTGTACTACATCAACGGCACCCCTTTTCTGGGCCAAAGAGAAATGGCATTTTGCTGCTTCTCTTTGGCCCAGAAAAACGCTGGATTGGGGCCACAGGTTGACCGTCTGGTTACTGTGGCCCCAATCCAGCGCTTCCAGGGGCAGCATAGAGCCATCCCTTACAGGGCTGTCTGTATAGCCCCTAAATTTTATTTCCTGGATATTATGATTCTTTGTCTTCCAGAGCCCACATGGCCAAAAGGGAGGAGTGGCCTTTGCCTACATGGATATTCCTCAATACCATTTAACTAAGAACGATACTAACAACATCTTGTTATAATGTTGGCCTGTGAATTTAATATTGTCATTTTTTTTTACAGTATGATTTTTAACACCTTTGCCTGAAGAAGAAACCAGTGGAATTTTGAAAGCTTGCATTGTGCATTTTGTGCATTTTGGTTGGCCCCAATAAGATGTCGGTGTATTGAGGATTTTTTGATGTTATTGTACTTAAACAAATAAGGTACATTTGGCCCCTTCTCTTGGTGTTTCTTGTCATATAATTAGAACTTGTGTTGTTGTTGTTGAGATATTTTACTTTTCTTTTACTTTTGTCTGTTGCTCTTAGTCTGCTTTTCTTGTTTTTAGCATATATGTGATTTTTTTTTTTATTAGAACCAGCCAGTTAACTATCACCAAGCAGAGTCTACTCTTAAACTGAAAAGGTGTCATCATGATGTTAGGTCTTCTGTCCATGAGAAATAGTGCTGCTCTTTTAACTCTGTGAAATGTTAATAGATTTTTTGTAAAGTAATGTTGAGTTCCGGCTGAGCTTAATAGCAGAGTTAAGAGTATGGTAGAGTTTGCTCAGATCAGGTCAGTAGGTGGTAACCTTTTATCCAATATCTTAATTATTGGGCAGGTGGAACATTTGGTTTATACAAATTTTTATTTTTTTCTAGTTTAATGCTGCAATTTCAAATCTCCTCTTACAGTTTATGTTGCCATTTGGAGTGCCAACATTTTATTGTTCGACTTTGTTTCTTGACAACGTAATTATACTGGCAAATAGCAGGAGCAATTAACTCTTCAGCATAATGAAAACTAGGGTGGGAACAAACATGTCTATCTCAATTCAGGTTGGGTGTGTTCCTCCAAATTCTCTTTGAATACTTTCCTGTGAAATACTTAAGAGTACTTTCCAGGAGTTCTGAGTGAGGTGGAGAGGATACAAAAGACTGGTGTGGTCCTGGAGTTCCTAACTACACTAGGCATTACAAGTCTTACCAATATCAGAGCTCGAAGTAAATAGTAAATAATAAAGAATTATTGGTAATTATTTCCTTCTCCCAATAATTACAATATAAGTATGTTACATTTGTATTTATGTTCTGGTAGGTAACTATGTTTCATTACAGATGTAACGTGAACAATAACCTCAGTCCTTTTTCAGTTTTTTAAAAATTTCCTAGAGAGTATGTCAAGAGATCTTGTAGTACCTTTGAGACTAACTAAAAGAAAGCAGTTGGCACCATGAGCTTTTGTAGACTTCCTCAGATGCATTTATAGAGATGTAGTTTCACTAAATGGTGGAAGAGCAATATTATCTGATTTAAGTATTGAGTCATGCCATGCTTTGTTGAAGTATTGATAGGATGAGTAGAGGAAAGCAACACCATTAATGAAATCACTTTTTACAAGTGGAGCATCATGCTGATTTGTGTGTTTTCACTTTACACATCTAGGATGAGATAGAGTGTGAACTGCCCCTTCTATCTACCCCTATAAAACATCTGTTTAGAATTAAAAATAAATGGAAATAAATGGAAATCCCATTTGTTATTGTTGTGTGTGT
This sequence comes from Urosaurus nigricauda, assembly GCA_034509955.1. NCBI lineage: Eukaryota > Metazoa > Chordata > Lepidosauria > Squamata > Phrynosomatidae > Urosaurus > Urosaurus nigricauda. Next base: position 343,516,072 of record JAOEGL010000001.1, read on the forward strand.
GTGTATGTGTAAGTGTAAAACTCTTTCCTTGTATCCTTGTATTCCTTGTACCTTCAAGTAGTTTCCAATTTATGGTGATTCTAAGGCAAACTTATCATGGGGTTTTCTTGGCAGGAATTGCTCATAGGGGCTATGCCTTTGTCTTACTCTGAGGGTCACACAGTAGGTTTCCATAGCCAATAGGGGATTTGAACCTTTGTCTCCACAGTCATAGCCCAAGGCTCAAAACATGTGGGAGGAAATCCTATTGACTCCTTGTTGTGATTTACTGAAAGATCCATATACGTGCATTGTTAGGCTACTGTCTCATCAGAAGTTATTTTTATTTTTGACAAAACTGAAGTTTTGTCTTGCTCCAGACATTTAAACTTTTAGCCATTTTAGTCAAGCAAGTAGGAGAGGTCATCCCTTTTTGACAGAACTTTTATTGTCCAACCAGAAGAAAACATTTTTGCATGAAAATATTTGTATTAACCAAGTCATCCATACTTAACCGTAGGCTGTTTGAGTGTAACAGTATGTTTCAGTCTGCAAAGTTAATGCAGTTAATATTCAACTGAACTTTTTTTTTTTTGGGGGGGGGGGTTGCTAATCCCTTAGGCAGGCTTAGTAGAAAGGGCAAATATATTTATAGCTCTTTGAATCAGACTGCATCAAGTGAACAACAGTATGTGTTATACCATCAAATGTACAATTTCAGCAAAGCTCAGTGTAAAGCAAGCTTTTAATAGTACTTAAATTGCTGAGGTATCCTGTCTCTATCAGAAAGAGCTGCTGCTTCAGTTAACAATATGTTGGTTAAAATAAGTTGATCCAAAAGGCCTTGAGCTTTTTTCTTTGTTTCTGGTGATAAATCTTTGTTTCTCTCTCGCTCACTCACCCCCTCCTTTTTCTTTTTTGCTAATTTGAATGGTTTATGGACTTCTTAACAAATTACTATATCTCAAATCTCAATCGTTTTTATTATTCTCAAATCGTATTTTGGTGGATTTGGCAAGGTTTGGATGTAGATGCATTTTTAAAATGTGGTTTTGTTGATCCTGTAAGATGAAAGCCATAGGGAAATAATGGTAACTGACATTAGACCCTGAGGGGAATGTTTTGTGGTTGTTGGGAGTTCAATACAGGTCATTTCTCTCCACGCGTGGTCACATGGGATAGGAATTTTTCCTCACCCATAGCAGGAGAGAAGAGAGACATACTTAGTAAGTTAGGAAACTAGAGATGGGGACATTTCTAGAAGAATTTCTTTTCCTTTTAAAGAAGAAAAGATTCTTTCTCCCCAAAACAACAATTTTATTTCAATATGTACATTTGTTTTTTTAACAAATTTGTCTTGACTGATAAAAATCAAATACAAAAGTTACCATGCTACCAAAAATGGCCACTTTTTGCAATGATGACAGGGAGCATTTATCTGCAAGTAGTTAATTAATTAATTAATTCTATTTTCTTATATTCCACCTTTCTCCAAATACAGAGACTCAAGGCTGTATTCTTTAGGATCACTTCAAGTCCCTTTCCCCTCAATATTGCTTCAGCTCTGACATATGTTTTAGGTAAGGTAGGTATCTGAACACTTTGCACTCTAGTGAGAGCCACTGTGAACTGACTGTTGTGTACACAGGATTAAACTGAATTTCCAGTCCTGAGTGGAGTTGACCCACTGAATCAATACAGTTTGCTTACATTTTGACGTACCAATTTCTGATAAATTCAGTAGGTTGCATCTACACTGCAGAAATAATGGAATTTGACACTACCTTAGCTGCCATGGCTTAATGCTCTGGAATTTGTAGTTTGTTGTGGCACAAGAGCTCTCTGACAGAGAAGGCAAAATGCATCACAAAACTAAGAATCCCAGAATTCCAGGACATTGAGTCATAGCAGTTAAAGTGGTGTCAAACGGTCACTTTATTATTTCTACAGAGCAGACACAGCCCTAATCTATTTGAGACTAGAAATGAGATTTTGGACAGAATTTTAATCAGGTTCATTGCTTAAAATGTCTTTTTCAAAATGTTCAGATATTGTTATGAAACATTGTCTGAGGCATAATGTGGTTTGTGAGAAATAATAAGAAAAAATATGGATAGTAGTAATAGTATTAAAATGTGATATAAAATAATAATAAGGTATTAGAGAGATAGTAAAGTTTGGTGTAGATTATTGTGTGGATACATGTTTCTGGATCTCACATTAAGGACAATAACAATTATGTGAAGGCTGGTAGAACCCACAGTCATCCTGCTTATATCATGGTTGATGGATATTTGGACTGGGGTATTACCTAGTGAGATTTCTTTAATCACTACACCACACTGGCTATACTTGCATGGATCATTAAAGAAAGATTCTGGATATGCTTATCTAATGAGCTACACGTTGGTGTATGTAGCCTGATGACTTATACCTGGCTTCTCCTGCTAGTATGGCTAAACAAATTATTTGTTTAGCATGTTGCCTAAACAAAGAATGAACCCTAGGTTATGATTTTTAGCTCATCAAGCAACAAGTTATTAACTCCATTGTGGATGACACATTAAAGAAACCATTCCTGATTTGTTTGTCAGTGGGAAGCTTACTTAGAATGAGACAGAGTTATCCAGAATCTAGGCAAATACAGTATAGATATTACATCTACATAGTTGGCCCATCGCTTTCTCATAACTGCTTCCACTAGCAGCCATTCCACCTAGCTACACCAAAAGAGCTTTGATTTGGCTGTTGACATTTTATGTCATCCTCTACCAGATTGATCTCCTTTTTTTCACTGTTTTTTCCTCCTCTTTCTGTTTTCTATTCTTTGTTAAACCAAAGGCATTCCTTTTAAAACATGTACCACTGTAAATGTGAGAGTTAGCCTGGTGTAGTGATTTAAGAATTGCTCTATGACTCCAGAGACCAGTCATGGAAGCCCAGTGGGTGACCTTGGGCAAGTCACATTCTCTCAACCTCAGAGGGAGGGAAAAGCACTAATCTTGCCAAGAAAACCCTGTGATAAGTTCGCTTTAGGGTTGCCATAAACTGGAAATGACTTGAAGCCCACAGTAACAGCAAACCACTGTGAATGCATTGGCATACAGGTGGTATATTATTGTGATAAATTAATAACAGTAAGAACATGATTGTTAAATGACAGCACACTATACACCTAGTTCCTAGTATCGGAGCATATAAAATGTGTTTATATAACTTGTGAGCCTTTCTGATAATCTGCCAAAGAGTTAGATAACTTCCTGATTTTTCTGCTACCCAGGCTTTCAAAAGCAGGAGTTGTCAAACACCTAGCAAGCTTTGATAGATGACTGGTGATCTGTATTTTTGGCTCAGTTAGCTGCATAGAGTATATTCTAGGTCCATTTTAGAAATTGCTGCTTGCAAAAGATCTATTATCTTGGCAGTGTTAAGCTTAAAATATTAATAATAAAACAGTTTTCCTATCTGCGATTATTTTGTGTGTCTGTGTGAATGTACCCTTAGACACATGCTGATATGCATATATGTATGTAACCTCTGACTTTCTGGTGTTGGCAAAGATGTACCTATAAATGCTGTCCTGGCTAATAATTCCACTGTGGAGATTATTTATGAAGAAGTATTGTAGCTCTAATGTTTCCATTGGAGTCTTCTCCAGTGTGACTGTGCTTTGGATACTATTATCTAAAAATCCTTTTCAACATGATGATGGTGTTTCCAGTTGGTAGGGAAAACTCTGGACTCTTTCAAACGGGAGGAATTTCTCCCAAATCCAAATGGAGCCCATTCGGATTCATGTAAATTCGCTAGTTTAGCGAATTTACATGAATCCCCATTGCGTTCGGAAGGCATTTGGAATGTCTTCCTAGTACCCGAAAATAACCCCCCTTGCCCGAAATTGCGTGAGAACCTTTAATGCGCAATAACGTTAAACCCATGATTGCATTCGGAGTGACTTCCCTTTTGTTCGAATTTGCGTGAGAAGAATTAATTCGCAATAACGTGAAACCCCAGGATTGCGTTTGGATTGCCCTTGGATTATACTTCCAATTTCCCACGTCTGAAAGAGTCCACTGTCAAGTATATTGAATATGGTAGACACTGATCTACTTTCCAGTTCTAAGCACATTTTGGGCTGGAGCAGACTGTCATGAAGGGGAGGCTTGAAGATGCCTCCGCCAAAACGGGATTGGAGCTGTGGCAATCAACCTTGAACCTGGCCCAAATAGAAGTGGAAAAGACCCTATTTGGGCCAGGAAAGAGCCCATGTCTGGGTGGCCATCTGGTTTCCGGGTGTCATTGGAGCATGTGGCTTCTAAATTCCATGCTCTGATGATGCCCAGAAGCAGGCTTTTTTTTTGTCCGCCTGTTGCAGCCCTTAATCAGAATTACATCAATGGAAACAGAATAATAGAATCCTAGAATTTGAATGGACCAGAAGGGCCATCTAGGTGAATGCCCTGCCATGCAGGAACTAAACTGCAACTAAATAACTCCTGAAAGATGCCCACCCAACCTCTGTTTTTGTTGTTGGTGTGTGCCCTCAATTTTTTTCTGACTTATGGTGACCCTAAGGCAAAGCTATCACTGGGGCTGAGAGTATGTAGCTAACCCACCATCACCCAGTGGGTTTCCATGGCTGAGTGGGGATTCTGATCTCCAGAGTCCTAGTCCTATACTCAAGCCACTACACAATGCTGACTGTCAAAGTCATCCAAAGATGATGAGTCCACTACCCTCCACAGTAGTCCATCCCAATGTTGTACAGCTTTAACAGTAATGTACACAGGCAAGGGTTACTGATTTTAGGAGTAGAATTATCTGTTCGTTTATTTGTCCACTATAGTCTTAAGCTTTCTGTATGTAATGGAATATAATGAAGAACTGCTACCAATGGGCTAGAGTTCTTGATACTAATTTGCTTTGCTGTCTCTGTATGCATACAAGCAGTTGGCTGTCCGTACATGTAAATCTTTGTGTAACCATTTCCGGAAGTGATTTGTTTAAGCTTTCAGGTTCTGTGCGGGGGAAAAAAACCCCAAACATGTAGATTGTTAATTAATACAGGACAGGATAACATGAGCATTTAGTTTGCCTGTTTTTTGTGCATCACTTTTGGCACAGCACAAGCCAACATGAAAACTCGCCATCATCATAAAATTTAGGACAGCTGGGATGCTTTGCAGTGAGGACTTTTGGCTCCACAGTTCAAATAATCACAATAGCAGCTCGATTTAGCCCTTGGCTTGATAGGTTTGGCAGGGCACAATGAAAAATAATTATTTCATGGCCTGCTTATTTGTCTCTTAAAAAAAACCCTTTCTGACCTAGTCAGACTTATGTAAACATAGTGCTATATGTAGGGATGCAGAACACTGCAGCATTTCCCCATTTAGAAAACTTTTCTAGTTATCCTTAGACTATTTTTAAAAAATCTCTTAAGGATGTACAAATATGGACTGACAGTGTCAGAAATTGAACCCCCAGCAGTCTTGGCAACGTCTTTTTTATCTATAGGCCAGCAACTTCATTTTCTAAACATATTTGTTTAATATTGAAACGTCTGCTACAGCAGAAGTTGACCATAAGTCAGTTTCTTCACAGTTTAGTGTTTACTCCGTTTAAGGCAAGGACATCCCTGAAACACTCTTTTAGTTTTTTTTTTCTGAATTTAAGGTTAGATTATCAGATACAAAGGAGAACAAGGGCACCAAACCTTAATTGTTACACATAAGAGAGGTATGGGCAGATCATTTCAGTACAAAAAGGTTACTTTTTTGGAATATAGTCTCATAGTAATAAGGCCAGCCTCGCCAGTGGCCAACCTGTCTAGGGGATTATGGGAGGTGATTGCTTCCTGAAATATTCTCTTCTAAACAAGGATGACAAGTCCCAGGTGCCTTGGTCTTCCCCACGATCTTCCCATCTGATCCCCATAGTGCTGGTACTTGATTTAATTGTGCTTTAGCAGTTATGATAATGATCAAAAGGTTGAGATAATAGTCTCAGTACAAATGTTGCAAGTCTCTAAGAGCTTTGAGGGACTGAATTGTTTTAAAGTTTGGAAAAGATGGGAGGGAAATCAGGGAAATCAATTAAATATTTTGTAGTCTTCATTTTCATGGCATATCATAAGAATGAAAACAAGTAGCTTTAGCATAAGCAAGGGGAGTATAAATGAGAATATTACTAAACTGACACCAGTTTTTATATTTAAATTTCTGTTTTATTTGGAATACAAATTAGATCAAAATGCTGAGGCTGCATCTGCACTGCAGAAATAATACAGATGGATACCACTTTTAACTGCCATGGCTCAGGGCTATGGAGTTCTGGGAATGGGAGTTTGTTGGGGCACCAGAGCTTTGTTTTGGTCTGGCGCTCCAACAAACTACCCTTCCCAGAATTCCATATCACTGAGCCATGGCAAAGTGGTGTCCAAGTGGATTATTTCTGCAGGTCAGATGCAGCCTCAGTCTCTTGGTCTAAAACAGCTATGCATACTCTTTCACATTTCACACATGAAAACAAGGTCATGAGTGGCTAAGTAACATCAGAATGTGGTCAAGATGGTGAAATCTAGGAGAGGCTACAGCTACTTGCTTCACATTCTAGGGAGGGAAAAAGTCTACTCCCTCCTCCCTCCTGTTGTGTTAAATGATTGCGAACCACTGGTGCAATTTGAACAGTATTCTGTTCTGTTGAGCAGCAACAGAAGTAACCTGAAAACAAAGCGAGAAAGTGGGAGAAGGAGAGAAAAAATTGGATATTTTAAAAGTAGCTGAAAAACAGGGATGACATAGGATTAACTGGAACTGTCTCTGCCAAATCAGGACAGTTGGAGGGTGTGCCCATGTCTGCATATTTGCAAAACATATGCACTTGATTCAAACCTAACATAGAAGGATAGTGACCTCCCTCTTCTTTGATTCTTCATCCTCAAATTTGTTAGAACACTTCAGCAGTATTTAAAACACCCAGTTCTTCTTGTGATCAAGACAGTCTTGTTTTCAGTGAATGTTACTTTTTCCTAAAGTGTCATTAAAAAAGAAAAGAAAAAAGAAAAGCAAAGAAAATCAGCAGTCATGTCATGTATTGGGATGAATTCCTAAATGTAAATGAGATTCTTGCTGTAATTTATTTACATTTGTTTTCGGCACAACAAATGAGACATCACGTAGCTCCATAATTTCCCATGACCGAGTCACCAGCATGCAGTGTGTAATTTACCATGATTTAAGATGCTTATTGGCAGGTTCTTGCAGGAGTACCTAGTGGATTTTTAAAAAGAATACTTCCTCATGACTCTCTAGTCATTTCATCTCACATCATCTATTATCCTCATCTGGTTTTTTTTAAGGTCTATTATTGTCATTGGTCTTTGTTCATTAGAACTAAGGCAAACTAATAATCTAGACCAGTTTTGTGAATGTCCTAGAATTTGCTTAGCCACTGAGGCCCTTTGTGATGTGCCTTCTCTGACAGATGTCTAAATGGTTAAACAAATAAAAGGCCTGTTATAGGTTATGTAATAGTATAAGAGAGTTTTCACTGGGACCTTCATTGCCAACTTTTAAGTGAACATTGAAGAGAGTATTATCTCAGTGTATTGTGGTATTTTCCATTTAACTTTCCTTTGATTGGTTTAAAAATGCAGCAGCGTTGTTGGTGCATTGTGTCACACCAGAAATAGCAACCTATTACTTTCTAAAAATATTTGAGGAGAATTGGTGGGTTCAGGGGTATCCACACTGCTCTATTTAGGTGACATTTTCTTGTGGTTTGGGTGGTTTGGGTATGTCTGTGAAAAATAATCTTAAAGTTGCCCCACTGTTGTTGTTGTTGTTTAAATGGTGCGTGTGTGGGGGGGAGGGTTTGACAGGTTTGGGGATGTTGTTTTTAAGAACTGAGCTGCAAGTGAAGGATAGGGCATAATGTATCTCATGATAATCTACCCACAATAGAAGTCAAAGCAACTGTTTGAATGAAATTCTTGAATGAACTTAGAGCATTCCCCCATATTTTGCTCCACCTATTAATCCTAGAAGTAAATATAGAAATGAGAAAAAAAGTCAGAGGATCACTGTATTTCTAATCGTTATGAAAGGGGATCTTGTAGAATGTTTGAGACTGAAAGAAAGAAGGTGGTAGCATGATTTTTTGTAGACTTGAGCCTATGTCTTCAGTGATGAAGTGGATGGTTCAGGATAACCACAAGTTTTGCATTTTTATTGCTTTTATGTCACATAACATGCTTATGTAAGTCTGTCCTTGCACCATCCGCCTCATGCATCAACAAAAGCTCATGCTACCAGCTACCTTTTCCCCAGATAATATCAAAAGTGCTACAAGATCCCTTTTCATCCTGATTTTTGAGACTAACATGGCTTGGTCTTTGATTTCTAGTCTTGGTTTGGGATGTATTTTTCACATCTCTTTGAAACTTTTCCTGAGCAATTCAAAAGGTAAGAATGTTAATGTTATACTTGAAGTCACACACACGGGCCTCAGTTCTACATTTCCTCTCAGCGTAGCATAAATGTCCACATGCAGACCTATGCTGTGCTGAGCCATATACCTCTGATAAGCCCCTTAAGCCGCCTCACATGTCAATTTCATGCTTTGCAGCAAGCAGCCAGGCTTGGAGAAGCATCTGGCTACATCTCCTTTGCCAGATGTGACATGAACACAGCAATGCTGAGATCTTTTGGGGTTCTTCAGGGGTCTTGGTTCACTGTTGTGATCATTTCAGGTTTGTCTAAGGGGATGTAACCAGATGCTTCTCAAGCATGCCTGCTAGCTGCAAAGCATAGAATGGACATACAGGGAGGCTTATCAGTGGGTCAAGCAGGAGTGAGAGTGGGATTGGGTGCTGTGGAAGGAGGAATACCAATCCCTGCAGTACCCAGAAAGTTTACACATATGCATGTCCATAACAGCATTCTGGCCATGACATGTTTCATAGCTCCACGGGGGTAGTTTTGTGTTTTCATCTCTAAAGAGTTTGCTATATCCATTTGGATTTTTAAGTCTGCCTCACTAATAGTGTTGCTATTATGATCTTCCACTTGTGATCAGTCAAATATGAAAAGTATCATGTTAAACTCCACATTTCCAACAACCCCATTCTAATTGTGGGAGCTACATTTCTTGGGCAGTGAATTTTGTTTTAGGTACAGTTGCCCTCTTGTACTGGTAGAGTTCAAGTAGATTTATAAAATCGAACCTCTGGAAATAGATGTTGTAAAATGTATAAGCACGGACAATATGTGCTGAGGGAATAAATATTCATCTATAACTTGTAATAACATGAAGCAGAAAACACTGCTTTTTTGGTGAATATGATTTGCAGATGATGCTCAGATAATTTTAGTTCAGATTCTGAGCAATTGGTTTTGGGCGCCTGGCCTTGCTCAGAATTGGGTGAGCATCAGTCCTTTTCATGCTAAGGGCCAGTATGTCTTCAGATTATTTACAGAACTGTAGTTAAACTAAAAATTCAAAAGAAAGGAGTGCTGTAAGCAAATTGTCTGATGAGTTTTTAGAACATACATTTGCAGTTTCATAGGTCCAAAACACACTGCAGAAATAATCCAGTTTGCTTTAACTGTTCTGGCCCAATGGTAGGGAAGTCTGGGAACTGTAGTTTTGTTAGACATTTAGCTTTCTTTATCAGAGAGCTCTGGTGCCACAATAAACTACAATTTCCAGGATTCCATAGCACTGAGCCAGGGCAGTTAAAATTGTCTCTAAAACTTGGGCTGGGATAAGGAGCTCATCTAGATGAGACAAATGTACAAGAATCTCCCTTATCTGAAATGTTTGGTTCCAGAAGTTTTCTGGACTTTGGATTTTTTGGGAACATTTGCATATACATAATAGATATCTTGGAGATGGGCCCCAAATCTAAATATGAAATATATTTATGTTTTATATACTTATGCATATAGCCTAAAAATAATTTTATACATAATATTTTAAATAATTTTGTGCATGAAACAAAGTTTATGTACACCGAACCATAAGAAAGCAAAGGTGTCACTGTCTTGGCCATCATGTGGACAATTTTGGATTTTGTAATATTTTGGATTTCAGAATTCTAGATAAGACAAACTTGCCCTTCATACAATGGGGCCACATCAATAAACAATTCTTTTGATTTTTCTTTTTCATTTCTCTCCCCCCTCCCCACACACAATTAAAAAAAAACTTCAGAAAAGCTCTGTTGCAGATACAAGAAATCACTACAAACAATGGCCCTCCTCCTCAAAAGAAACAAATGGACATGGACAAAACAATAACTGGCAAAACTCACTAAAACCCAAAGAGCTATATAAATCATGGGATTGTCATAAAGAAGACTCTAGAAGATCAGGAATTGTTGTATGTTGTATAGAATGATGTCACTGAGAGTGAATGAAGGCTACTCAAAGCAATACTTTCAGAATAGGCAAAAGCCCTTTTCCCACAAACCCTAGAAAATTGCTCATTGCTCACTGGAGAGTGCCTTGACACTGAAAATGTTGGAAAAATTTTCTATGTCCTTTTGGGCTCAGCATTGCTTTGAACCCCAAGATGCCAAGTTGGATAGGTGCCATTTGTAATGGTTGCCACATGTTTACATCCTTTCTTCACTTGTTTACTTGAAGTTTTACTCTAAATAAGTGTGTATAAAATTTTAGCTTTAGTCTCCATCATGGAATCATGTATGCTTGGTTGCATAACACCTCCTTTTTAGTGGTGCCAAAAATATTACAATCCATCTTTGGACCTGAGCTGAGCTGTATCCATTTACAGGGTGATTACCAATAAAACAAAGCAATTTGCTTGCACTTCCTCCCACTACTGTCTGATATTCCTAGCAATAGAAACATTGTGCCAAATGTGTGCAGTTTTAGCAGTTCTGTTTTGGAGTATTCTCTATTAAACATCATGTGGAAGCTGATGTTCCAGTTATTATTCTATTTGTGATTATTCATTTGATATGCACAATTATATACATTTTATACAATGGGGGTAGTAAAATGGTGTGTGTGTTTGTGTTTCTTTCTTTGGATTCAAAGAATGAAGCTTTTTCTGGCTTTGATTTGTGACATTTTGGGTAGATGAACACTAGAAACAAACCGGTATCAGCTTTATATCAGTTTCGCGGCATACCTTTCCCAAAGAATTCAGGGAAAGATCGCTTAAATAAATAAATAAATATTTGTGAAATCCTGCTTAGAATTTTTATTGGATATCCCTAGGAACCCCTATGCTTATAACTCATCAATAGTTATTTTGAGGGAACAAAGGTCTACTCAACCAATTCTACTCTTCAGTGGTACTAACAATACACTCAAACTCTCTTAAGTTTTGAAAACATTTCATATCACTCAAGTGCTTGTCGTCTAAATTCCAATCCACATCACACTTATTGCTAGAGTCAACACTCCAGTAGTAACAAAAAACAAAACCTTTCATCATCTATTGATTTGCCGTCTTCAAAAAAATGACAATTGGCTATTTTTTGTCCAATTTCTCAATAACTAGGACCATTTATTGGTTTTTCAGTTTTATTGTATTCCACAAGAATGTATTTTACTGCATTTTCTGAAAAATGCAGTATTGGGATACAGTAGGTTTTTTGGGGGGGGGGGGAGGGTTGCCAGCAAATTGTGAAATAGCACACTCCAAGTGGGAGCTATAAAAATATCTGTCATATTTGTAATAGTATCTTAATGCAAATTTAACTGGATTCAGCCTCTGAATGTTTATTAACTTTATTGTGTCTGCTATGATCCTCTGAAGACAGAAAGGTGAAGAGTTAGGTTTTGATAAGCATTAGTAGTTTGCTGGAATATATACAGTAGTCTGCCCTTATCTGCAGTTTCACATTTTGCAGTTTCAGTTATCCATGGTCAGCCATGGTCTAAAAATATTATGTTACCCTCCATTACCCATGGTTTTGCTCTCCACAGTTTCAGTTACGTGCTGTCAGTCACGATCTGAAAATATAACCGGTATAGGTTTCCATATTATCCATAGTTTCAGGCATCCACTGGTGGTCTTGGAATGTACAGTATATCACCATGGATAAGAGGGTTTGACTACTGTACAGTCTTGCTTTTCAGAGAAGACGTCTCTGTTAGAAAGCCACATATACATAAGAACCTTCTTTGTGTGTGTGTGCCCCCCCCCCCCCTCCATAGCCGGCAAGTATGATGTTGAGGAATAATGACAAATTCTTGCAACCACAGTTTCTATCTAAATGTGCATAGCTTTTTTTACGACTTCCAATCTCTTAACATTGTAGACTGGAACTAAGATGCCATGCATGCAACTCGTCCAGCTGAGGTACCTGTTGTAAATTGCCCATGTTGATAGCCAAAAGAATGGCCTTGCTGATCAAGTTCCATCATGCCTAATATTTGATATCTTCATCAGCCTGTTAGATATTTCTGGATGTTCTGTTGCAGAGTCTGAGGATGATAGCCAAACTACTTCATCAGGTAACCAAACTGTTAATGTTAAGGATATTTATAGTGGCTAACAGATATTGATATAGTGGGGCTTTCTAGATTGGCAGGAAAGTGTGACATGAAGTTGCCTTTTCCTTAATGCTTAGCAGCTGCACCACAGCCTTTAGATGGAGCTGCGCTGTTCCGCAGTTTTTAAAAAAGAAGCTGGGAAAACCAGCACCTTTTTAAAGGAGCTTCTTCTCCCCTAAAATGCAAAAAAAGCGTTTTCATGGCACACTTTCCCTTTTTCTCATCTAAAGGCTAGTGTTTCATGCAGCCATGAACACACTTCTTTTTGCCAATCTAGAATAAGTGAGTAATTCCCCATAAATATATCTAATTATTTTCTAAAGTAGCATATAAGTTAATGTCCATAGCTCACTTTTAGGTAGTCATTCTCTGCAAGGTTAAAAATAAAGAAGCAGCCCTGAACGTATATAATATATCAATCAATTTCCTTGAGTTGTTCAAGAAGGGAAAGGGGGAAAAGGGTAGGGAGGGGAGGGAGGGAAAAAAGAAGAATGGAACAAATTGATTCAAGGGACACCCATTTATTATATGTGGCCCATGAAGGAGTGTTGCTCTTCATATTTAAAAGGTCCCATATCTAGGTATAGAACTAAGAATAAATGACAACAACAAAACAGGAAAATGATCTAAATATACTACAACCAAAATGTGTTTGTTGTAGCTTAGTATTATTGGTACTAATGGCAGATGACAATAACGATTAACCTACTTAAATCACCATGGAGGATAGTATGTGGTGTAGTGCAAGAAATTGACTGTTTAATTGTTATGTCTAAACATCTCAAATTGCCGCACAATGGATTACTGTACATGGTTGCACCTGGGGGGGGGGGGTTCTAGGGATGGGAGTATGAATTGTCTGGCAGTGGCAGTCTTTTCAGCTCAAGTAGTGTACAGGCATTACTCTGTCATATTGCCCTTGCTGGCAGAAGCATACCTCTCTTAATGAAGCCTCTGAGAACAAAGCTTTTAACAAAAGCTTTCATGAGACAAGTGAAATAGCTATTTAGGTTGCTTACAAAAGAACTAAAAACTGGAACTAAAAAAATACAACACAGAGAGATAAACTCTACCAATGGAGAAAGAGAGACAGAGGAGGACAGGAATTGGCTCCAGGGAATTTGCAACCTCTCTCTTAAATCAGTAGGGTTTAATCTGTTTAGCTTTTCATGGACTCAGCCTGAGTCCATCAACAGAAATCTCAGAAAACTTTGCTCATTTTAGATTGTATTTTAGATTGTGAAATGTTACATAATATAAGCCCGGGGGGGGGGGGGGGGAGGCAGACATACTTGCATTCTGGAAAAAGCTTCACGTGTTCTCTAGAAGATTCAAAATGTTTTTGTTTACTTGTGCAAAGCTTACATGACCTGGGTGTTTCATTTCACTTATGCACATTGTTAGTTTTAGATAAAACTAAAACATGCTGAGCAGGTCCTCCATTTTGTTGTGCAGGAAGCCATCCCTATTCTCTCCATGTTTTTTCTGTCTGTGGTATCAAATTTTCTGTTGAAGAAGTAATACCCTGGAATGCTGGTTCTTCATTAACTGGCATCTACCTGTATTTTATAGTGGGCCCTTGGCATCTATTAGGATTTGGTTCCATAACCTCCCATGGATACCAAAATCCATGGATGCTCATGTTCCATTATATGCAATAGAGTAGTAAAATGGTGTCTCTTACATAAAATGGCAAAATCAAAGTTTGACTTTTGGAATTTTTAAATGTATATTTTCAAGCCATGCAATGGATGGTTGAACCTGTGGGTGCAGAATCCACAGACACAGAGGTCCTACTGTATATTAGAAGCATATAGTTGCTTCTCTGGATCATGTGAGTGCACAGACCCAGGAAGTTTAGGGATTGTAGTGCTGATGTTCAAACCAAGACTGTCCACTTTTCTTCCTTCACTCAGTTGTCCTTGTGATGCTGAACCTGCAGGCCTATTGATTTGAATCCTATGATATATTATCTTCTGCAAAAGGTACAATAATAAGTATTTGTAAAACAAAGTGAAATCTTTTGTTTTTTCCCTTGTTGGAGTTTTGTTTGTTTTTATCCAAACAACTAAATGTTGCACAACAATGATGCTTTAACAATTTAATTTCTCCCAGTTGTGTAGATCTGATGTAGTTACAAGTGAGAGGGAGAAAGTATATTCTGTATACAGCAGGTTAAGAATAGCAGTGCTAACAAATGCAAAATTCGACATTTTAGATACAAAAAAAATAATAAAGAAAAATCTGTCAAAGGAAGCCCAAAATTGAATGTAGCACAAGAGAAAAACAGAGTCATATATGTAACTAACTCCATGCTATTTACTGAAATATCACCACTGACCTTTACAGCAGTAGTGCTTCAATGTATAGTTATGCAGAGAAGGAAAGCCTTGGCTATTACAAAGGGAACATATGACTGAATTTAAATTCATGGGAATGTACATTTCAGAAGAGATGCCCTTTATTATCTGTGGAGCATATATATCTATAGTAGGGCTTATTTTATTGTGTTCCCTGGAAATTTGCTGTCTTCATTTCTTTTCTTTTCTTACTGGGCATAAATGTCTAAAGTATTTTAGTTACCACTACGTACTGTGAACAATTTTCTGGCTGATCAATAGTTCTGTAGTTCATCCTGTTTATTTGGGACTTTGCATACTGTGCGTCTTGCTGAGGTTACCAGTAACGTCTACTTGCACCACATTGATCTGTATTAATAGTTTAATTCAAATATAAGCACTTATTTTTGTAGGATGAAGTAGAGAGAATGGAATAACATACTATTACTAGCCAGAGTGCTTAAAAGGTTATTGGTATTAAGCACGTGCATTTAATCAAGTTTTGTTTGGCAGATGATAAATTTCCAGTGAAATTCTAAACTAATATTAATTATCATAAACATGGAAAAAATGGGCTCAGACATACAGGGCACGTTCCACTTTTTCTAACCAGCTTGTAGAGTAGGGTGTGGGAACCCAATCAAAAATGCTGTCTATTGAAGGCAGAAAATGAAATCTCATAGCAAATTTATTTCCACAAATACACAACCATCCTATCATTTAAACAAGTGATACAAACATTCCTTACAATAACATTTATTATGATTTCAGGGATCATCTAACACCCATGTCTTTATCATGCTTCACAGACTCCTAACCAGAAGCAGCTTTTGCTTCCAAATATAAAGTGAGATGGGGGGGGGGGAGGGATTTAAACAAAGCATTGCAGTAAAGGTGAAAGGTGGAATTCTCAGGGTGTAGAATGAAATGTCTTTCTTTTCTTCATAGGAGGTAAAACAAAACATCAGGGGATATCTCACCTTCTTTTGCTCTCCAGCCCATTATACACCTATGTGGATCCAATATCTTGAATTCATTTCTGTTCAGGCACTTCTGAAGCTAGACATGTGTCTTTGTCTCAGTGCTGTGTCCACTCTACATTCCCTGTGGACATTCCCTATAGTTATCATTCCTGCCTACTTTCTACTGGAGAATGCATAATATACTCATGGACTCACCAGCATGCTAAAGTCAAGGGCTACTTGAAACACCTTTCATTTTTCACATTTGAACAGAGGTTTTAGTCATGATGGCTACTTCCCTTTGTACCTTGAATAGATAATTTGTGTACCTGCCACTAAATATGTTATTTTCCTCCCCTAAAGCTAATTTTCTGGGTTATTGATTATATTGTAATTCCACTTTTCCTCCAAGAAGCCCAGTATGGTGCTTGTGGTTCACTCCCAGCACTCCTGAGATACAGATCATTATTATATTCATTTGCAATTATGGAATTGAGAGCAAAAACTCAGTATCTTGCTGAAGTCCACAAATGAGTCCACATCTAATGCTGGGCATGAACTGTAGTGCATTTTTATCATACCCAACTCTTCATTGCTTGTAGATGTTACATAGACCTTCTTGCCATTGGAAGATAGAGGGCTAGTATTAGAGGGGCAGCTGGCCCATAAAAATGGTGATGCTGTATGTATGTGTGTATCCTGAGGTCTATGATCTAAGTACTATTGTCACATTGCACTATCTTTACAAAAGCAGATCTTCTAGCCAGGCAAGTGTCTGCCCACACATATGAAAGCTGCTCTATTTATACTCTGGATATCTTGGTGAACATCCTGCAAGTTGAAAAATTTGATGGCATAATACAATCTTTCATTTACCTGTTTATGTAAATGTTGTTGGTTTTCATTCTGTGTCTTACATTCCAAACAACATTTTCTAGAATTTAAATATTCAGTGTATATCAGCAAAGTTTTCAACAGATTTCAAGCAAGACAGTCAGGATATTCTTATGATCAGAAAGACTGAAAATATAGTTTTTGGTTTTGTTTTATTTAAATTTTCATTACTACTTGCAGAACCAGTGTTTTGACAAAGGACTGAAGGGAGTACACTTGATATACATGGATATACATGGCATAGGAAAATACATTTTATGAAGAAGTGGATGAACTATGGAGGACAAATTTCCCATATCATAGTAGCCTCTTCAGAAATGTGCTGTATGGAAAACAGAAGCTTCCAGCAACTCCTGTCTAGGCATTCTGAGTGGAGTGGATATGCAAATTAATTCAGTCTTCAGTTCTGCAACCTTTCAGTGGCATTAAAAATGAAATGGGAATGTATTTCTGGAAGTGAGTGAATGATTAGCATTTGGCAATATATAGTTTAGTGTCAAGTCAAGAAGAAAGTGGGAGGAGGTAGCAAGGGTTGTAATGCTTGCTACTTTGCAGAGTTGCTTAATGTACCATGCCAGTCAAAGACAGGAACATGCAGTTCTTTTTCATTCTAGTCAGGTACTGTGCCTTTTTTCACCTTTCCAAAATATATGCTGCAGAGCCACAAGGTACTTATTTAAATAGCTATCAGATGACCATGTGTTAGCAGCTAACATGAGCCGCCACAAAGTAAAGGAGCTCAATTTGTAGTCTGAGTGTGAATTTATGTGAAGCATTTACTTAGGTTTGCATGTAACTGAAGATACTGGTTTACAGTACAACTAAGGGCTGAACTCCCTTCATGTTGCACAGCAGGGTATGGAATTCAACCACAGTATTCTTCATGAATGATGTTTTGGGAAGGTGCTGCCAATTCTCTGCTTTAATTAGCTTGTGCTTCTTGCATAGTTGTTCCATATGGTTGCTTGCCTTCAAATCATGGAGTTGGAGTTCTCTGTGAAGTAATGGGTTTTATTCTGATGCCTGATAATTTGAAATATCTGATCCATGGCAGCAACAAGACTGAACTTGGTTTGTGTCTAGTGGCCATTATAGATGCCATGGGTTTGAGAGCTGACAAGAGACCTTGGAGGACCAAATGGAAACAAAGTCCTCTGTCTTGTCTTGGCAACTCCATTTCTTCAACATTTTAAAAATGGGTCACAAACACCATGTTTTTGGCTCCTACTGTACTATTTTAGATCCAGGATAGGCCTTTAAAATACAGAAAGTCAACCAGGAACCAACTTCTGTTGACTTCAAGCATTTAAAAAGACCTACCTTCAATCTAAAATGGCTTGCTGCCCCTAAAGTAAAAACAAAAAACAAAACTTTAGTTGGGGATAGGGGGAGGTATTTTTTTATATTTAAAAAGCTTTAAGAATCTCTCTCTCTCTCTCTCTCTCTGTGTGTCTATGTGTGTGCACTGAGCATGGCTTAGTGTTTTAAAACTGACTCCTTCCCTCACCAAATATCTGTCATGTAATTTCTGCAGAGGTAATCTATGCATGGACTTATTTCATATAGTTCACACACTTCATGTAGGACATGTAATAATGCCTTGTTTGTTTCATCACCATTCCCAGTCTAAATGGAGACATTCGTTCAAAGGCATTTCTAAATGGGCTAAAAGGCTTTCTCCCCCTACCTGGTTCTGATGTCATGCTGTTCGGACAATGCATATCCCACAGCTCAATGTGGGCAGTCCAAGTGATATCCAGTTTGCTCTCCACCAGAACCGGGGATTAACAGCCTTAATATGAATTTTAAAAAACTTACTGGGAAGAGCTGGCCCTCTCAGTTTCTGTGCCACTGCAGCTGTCTGCATGGGCATCACACCCATCTGCCCAGTATGTCTGCTGCCGCCTTGGGTCACTCATTCTGATCTAGGAAGTGAGTGACCCAGAGCGGCAGAAAATATGACAGGTGACGTGGCAGGATGGCCATGTAGACCATGGCCATGGTGTGAAAATGTAAACTGAAGTATTGGGGGAAGCTTGGAGCACCTGCAGAGCCAGATACTTTAGGCTACCCCTGGAGTATCATGGCCAGTGCAGACAAGGCCAAAACAAAGAATGCATTGTAGGAAGATCAGTACTAGTGGGCAATGTGTCACAGTAGGAATATTATCTGCTGCTAGTTACTTAACTAAACAGGTCCTGATCAGATTCTGAAGACTCCCAGGCAATAATTGGTAATGGTCCATGTTAACTTTATTCTGAAATTTGTTCAAAACTCTCACTTTGCCTATGTAGACTGAACTGAAATTTAGGGAAACACAATTTTGTAACAAGAGTTCTTTTGGTACAGCATTGTTAGCAAGGTTTGAGAATGAAATTCACATATTTACGTTCTATACTTTTCTGTCTGTAGTGCTGTTACATTTGCTATTATTTAGCTTCCCAGTATATGAAAGAGATTCTGAACTAGGAGAAAGAACAGAAATCCATTTATATATATTTTCCAAGTGAATAAATAAGCAGTACTGTATGTGTTTTGTAAATGGACAGGAATCTAATGAAAACAAAGAAATATCAAAGTGGAAATATCTGGTTTCCTGTAAATTATTTTTATCCATGAAGAAATGTTATCCTGCACCTATTCTTTTTACTAGAATGATTAGAAGATTTGTGTGCAAGTCATTCCAAAAGATAAATTTGAAATATTTTTTTCAATACCATGAGTTCTAAATAAAAATTATAATGGACATTGATTTCCACAAAACTAAACTCTTACACTGAAATATATAAATGGACATGATGCTTATTTAGGCATGCTGGAATGAATTGCACTGTAATACATAGCACTTTTAGATACCACAATTTCCATTTCAAAGTAAAGAAATTTCTTATATGAAAAAGCTCATTTCCCCAGTGAGGAAAGGGGTTGTATGAGTTTCTTGACTTAGTTTTTTTCATGTTTTCATCGCATGTGAAGATCACAACTCTCTATCTTTTTGTCAACATTGCTGTGGAAAAAATGTCAGGTGAAGTTACAGATGAACATTTCCATGGGGATGTAAAGGCTCTGTCCTGTTGTATTGGGCTTTGTTTTCCTTTATCCTGTGGTTGCTCAGGCAGTGTATTGCTGAATATGCATAGTGATTTTATATAAAAAAAGTGGCAGTAGTTACATATTAATACTTGAAAATGTAAGACACTTCTCTCTGAAAATGGAAACCATTTATATTTTTTTCTTTAAAATGCATAGATTCTTAATCTTTCTCTCTCTTTCTCATCTTTCTCTGTGTATTTTTTAAAAGATGAGACAATACATAAAGGACATGATTGTGATGTTGGAGGAGTAATAAAAATTGCTTGGAAAATTTTTGTTCTTGTATGCCTTCACGTCATTTCCAAATTATGTTGACTCTAAGGCAAACCTATTACAGGGGTTTCTTGGAAAGATTTATTTAGAGGGGGTTTGCTATTGTTGATGCTGAGAGAGTGTGACTTTCACAAGTTCTCCCAGGGGGTTTCTATGGCCAGGCTGGTATATGAACTCTGTTCTTCTAGAGTCCTAGTTCAACATTCAGGCCACTACAGCACACTGATTCATACATTGAATATTAAATATCCAGTATTTTTCTAGCAAATCCTGAATGTTCATAAGTGTTCATAAATGTTCACTTAAGAGGTTAGTAATAATGCTATCTGAGATCAATCTATTGAAATGAATGGACTTCCTTTTGCATAAATATGCAAATATACACTATAATTGTAGTTATTTGGAATTGTACCCAGTAATGCCATTTCTTAAGTACAAAGATTCTGTTCCTTGTGGAAACTTAGTTTCATCCTTGTGGTAGTTTCAGTTTCAGTACTTTGATTCTGCTCCTGCAAGTATTTTCATTGCTTTCAACTTTTTTATTGTTGTTGTGTGCATTCAAGTCATTTTTTTATTGTCTTTTATTCATTTTCAAAACATAAAAAATACACATTCTTTATACATTCTTTCTCTCAAACAGTTATTCTCTTTGTCCTTTAACAAAAAACACTATTTATAACTAACTTACTAAAAGTACTACATACAACTAAAGGTCATCAACCATTCATGACTTTCTCATTGCTTGCCTTCTTGGAGTTAGTTTCTATTTTTATGTTATTCCCCTACTATCTTCTTGCGTAGTTTATCAGCACATTTATGCTATTTCTGTTTATAGCTTTCTAAACCAGTCATGGTGACATCATAGTATTGGTTATTTATTGTTGGTTTCTTTAATTCAAATCTCTTCTATTGTAATTACAGTGAATCTGTCATTTTTGTTTTAGATATTTCATTACTGTATCCCGTTCTTCTATACATTTCTTATTTCCCTGATTCTGTATTAATCTTGTCAGTCTGCCAATTTCCATCATATCTAATAGTTTTAATCACTAGTCTTCTAATATAGGTATTATTTTTCGTTTCCTTACTTTTGCATAAACTTTTTTGGCTGCCACTATTATGTAATAATACCATTTTTTTCCCCACTGATTCATCTATGATATTCAATAAGCAGGTTTCTGATTTAAATGACGTATTCACTTGTAAGATTACACTTACTACCCTGCTTCCCCTAAGGTAAGACATCCTCTGAAAAGAAAACCTAGTAGAGGTTTTGCTGAATTGCTAAATATAAGGCCTCCCCCAAAAGTAAGACCTAGCAAAGTTTTTGTTTGGAAGCATGCCCATTTTTTGTTCAACAATAAATGTGAGTTCTTCATGGAAAAATAAGACATCCCCTAAAAATAAGACCTAGTGCATCTTTGGGAGCAAAAACTGATATAAGACACTGTCTTATTTTCAGGGAAACACGGTATATGATGTGCAATACTTTCCAGTTTTGTCACAGGACCGCCAAATGTGAAAAATGTTCATTTCTGATGCATGGTGACCCTAAAGCAAAACTTATCAAAGGTTTTCTGAGACTGAGAGATTGCAACACTTGCCCAAGGTTATCCGGTGGGTTTCCATGGCTAACCAAGGATTTGATCCCTGGTCTCCAGAGTCATATATCAATGCTAATAGTCCACTATGTCATTCTTGTTTACTTACATCTACCATGTTTCCCTGAAAATAGGACAGTGTCTCATATTACTTTTTGCTCCCAAAGATGTGCTAAGTCTTATTTTCAGGGGATGTCTTATTTTTCCATGAAGAAGAATTCACATTTATTGCTGAACAAAAAACCAAACCAAAACAAAACATTTATTATATATTGTATATATATTTATATACAAAAACTTTGCTAGGTCTTACTTTCGGGGAAGGCCTTATATTTAGCAGTTCAGCAAAACCTCTACTAGGTCTCATTTTCTGAGAATGTCTTATTTACGGGGAAACAGGGTATATGGTATTATGTTATGTCTTGCTTTTATTATTGTGCTAGGTTTGCCAACACTTAAGCAACCCCAGTAAAACTTTGACACCTCTTATACTTTTCCTCCTAGTGTCATGTTGGATGTTACAAATTATAGCTTTTTAAATGAACTGAGTTTTGGCTGCAGAAAAATGTCTCATTCTTAAATCAACACTGAAGGTGTGTGTGTGAATCATAGAATCATAGAATCATAGAATCACAGAGTTGGAAGAGACCACAAGGGCCATCCAGTCCAACCCCCTGCCATGCAGGAACTCCAAGTCAAAGCATCCCTGACAGATGGCCATCCAGCCTCTGCTTAAAGACCCCTAAGGAAGGAGACTCCACTACACTCCGAGGGAGTGTGTTCCACTGTCGAACAGCCCTTACTGTCAGGAAGTTCCTCCTAATGTTGAGGTGGAATCTCTTTTCCTGCAGTTTGCATCCATTGTTTCGCGTTCTAGTCTCTGCAGCAGCAGAAAACAAGCTTGCTCCCTCCTCAATATGACATCCCTTCAAATATTTAAACAGGGCTATCATATCACCTCTTAACCTCCTCTTCTCCAGGCTAAACATCCCCAGCTCCCTAAGGCGTTCCTCATAGGGCATGGTTTCCAGACCCTTCACCATCTTAGTTGCCCTCCTTTGGACATGCTCCAGTTTCTCCACATCTTTTTTGAATTGTGGTGCCCAGAACTGGACACAGTATTCCAGGTGGGGCCTGACCAAAGCAGAATAGAGTGGCACTATAACTTCCCTTGATCTAGAAACTATACTTCTATTGATGCAGCCTAAAATTGCTTTGGCCTTTTTAGCTGCCGCATCACACTGTTGACTCATGTTCAGCTTATGGTCTACTTGGACTCCTAGATCCCTTTCACATGTGGTCTCATTCAGCCAGGTGTCCCCCATCCTATATCTGTGCATTTCATTTTTCCGCCCTAAGTGCAGAACCTTACATTTCTCCGCATGGAATTTCATTTTGTTAGCACTGGCCCAGCTTTCTAGTCTATTCAGGTCATTTTGAATTTTGATCCTGTCCTCTGGGGTATTAGCTACTCCTCCCAGTTTAGTGTCATCTGCAAATTTGATAAGTATGCCCCCAATTCTGTCATCCAAATCGTTAATAAAGATGTTGAACAGCACTGGGCCCAGGACAGAGCCCTGTGGGACCCCACTGGTCACTTCTCTCCAGGATGAAAAGGAGCCATTGTTGAGCACCCTTTGAGTTCGGCCAGTCAACCAATTACAAATCCATGTAACAGTTAACTTGTCTATCCCACATTTTGCAAGCTTGTTTGCAAGAATGTCATGGGGAACCTTGTCAAAGGCCTTACTGAAATCGAGGTATACTATATCCACAGCATTCCCTTCATCTACCAAGCTGGTAATTTTATCAAAAAAAGAGATCAGGTTCATTTGGCATGACTTGTTTCTCTGAAACCCATGTTGGCTTTTTGTGATTATGGCATTGGCCTCTAAGTGTTCACAGACTCTCTGCTTAATGATCTGCTCTAGAACCTTTCCTGGAATTGATGTCAGACTAACTGGACGATAATTGTTGGGATCCTCTTTTTTTCCCTTTTTGAAGATGGGGACAACGTTTGCCCTCCTCCAGTCTGCTGGGACTTCTCCTGTTCTCCAAGAGTTCTCAAAGATTATTGCCAATGGCTCTGATATTACATTTGCCAGTTCTTTTAATACTCTAGGATGTAGTTCATCTGGTCCTGGAGATTTATATTCATTTAGGTTAACCAGGTATTCCTGTACTACCTCTTTACTTATTCTGTGCTGAATTTCCTCTATTCTGTCTCCTGTTCCATTATCCTTAGGTTGAGCACCCTTTGCCTTTTCTGAGAAGACTGAAGCAAAGAAGGTGTTGAGTAATTCTGCCTTTTCTCTGTCCCCTGTTAGCATTTTGCCATCTTCTGCACGCAGTGGCCCCACTGTTTCCTTCTTCTTCCTTTTGCTGCGGACATATCCAAAAAAGCCCTTTTTATTGTTCTTAACCTCTCTAGCAAGCCTGAGTTCATTCTGCGCTTTAGCTTTTCTGACTTTACCCCTACATGTGCTGGCTATTTGTTTGAATTCCTCTTTCGTGATTTCTCCATTTTTCCATTTCTTATACATGTTCCGTTTAAAACTTAGCTCATTTGAAAGTTCCTTAGTCATCCATCCTGGCTTCTTGAGACATCTTCCATTTTTCTTCCTCATTGGAACTGTTTGAAATTGTGCCTTCAATATCTCCCTTTTGAGAAACTCCCATCCGTCTTGAACTCCCTTTTCTTTTAGTATTCCTGACCATGGGATCACTCCCAGTATTTCTCTAAGTTTATTGAAATTAGCTCTCCTAAAGTCTAGAGTGCGTGTCTGACTATGCCTAGCTTCTCCCTTCCACTGTATTACAAACTCCAGGAGAACATGGTCACTTCCACCTAAGGATCCAACCACTTGCACCCCATCAACTAGGTCTTCCCTGTTGGTTAAGATCAGATCTAAAATGGCTGATCCCCTTGTTGCCTCTTCCACCTTTTGGACAATGAAATTGTCTTCCAGGCAAGTGAGGAATTTGCTAGACTTTGAGGATTTGGCTGAGTTTGACTTCCAGCAAATATCAGGATAGTTGAAGTCACCCATCACTACTACATCTCTCTTTTCTGAGTATGTGTTTATCTGTTCTAGAAAGGCATCATCCAATTCCTCTGCCTGAGTCGGGGGTCTGTAGTAGACTCCCACAGTAACATCCCTGTTATTTCCCTCTCCTTTAATTTTTATCCAGATGCTCTCCACCTGGCTTCCAATATTGACTTCCTGCATCTCTTCACTGGTGTAAATATCCCTGACATATAATGCTATTCCTCCTCCTTTCCTGCTTGGCCTGTTTCTCTTAAAAAGGTTATACCCCTCTATTTCTACATTCCAATCATGAGACTCATCCCACCAGGTTTCAGTGATGCCTATTATATCATATTTCCCTTGTTGTGCTAGGAGTTCAAGTTCATCCTGCTTATTTCCCATACTCTGTGCATTAGTGGAGAGGCATTTAAGACCATGTGTCCTCTTTACTTGCTGCTTTTGCACATTTTTTTGCCTCCTACTGTTGGGTCCTTGCACTGTTTGCCTTGTTCCCTCTATGCCACTTGGACTATTCTCTCCATCCCTTTTGCCTTCCTGTGTGTGTGTGTGTGGGGGGGGAGTGTTTAAATGACTGGTAAGTCATAGTTTATTCTTATGCAATGCCTTCCCCAACTTCAAATGTTCAATTTGCACTGTAATTTACTTTTTAGGTATTATTTTTGACTTGGTTGTACAATTGGCATATGCCTCAAAGATTCCCTGTTGTTTCTTAAAGTCTCTTCATATTGACTGTGTAGGAAAACTAATCTTTTTGCATAATTTTATTTTAACATTTCCAATTGAAAGTAAAGGTTTCATTCAGATTTTCCTCTTTTTTCATGATAGTTGAGCTGTACAACGTGTATATGTATTAATTAAGCCCCACTTCTTATCACTATTTTTGTAAGTGTCCTGTAAATTTAATCACCATGACACCTCTGTACACATTACAATCCTTTTAAATATCTAGAGAAAAATCCTGTTAGATCATTCTGAGCACTAAATCACACAGAATTACAGTAGTTATTAGAAGCATTAGAAACCTATGATAAGAAGCTTTATTATGCATTTTTGGAAGCTTAGCCTGTAACACAAACAACTGTACATAGTACTGAGAAGGAATAAAAGCTTAACATTTAAAATATACTAGTAATCTCACACTGAAATAGCAATAGTACACAGTAGGCATTTTGTACTTGCTTCACTGGCAAATAATGTATCCTTATTTTTTTTTCATGGTATGACTAATCTTCAGGATTTACAGTCTGGTGTAGAGAATGGCACAACTGATTATTTTTTTAGGCAAAAAGTAACATTGCGATACCGGAATGGCAAAATATGAATTGGGCTTCAAGGATTAAACACCTGTAGAATATCACTTGAAAAAGATTATATGGGCTGGAGGGGGCTGTCAGAGGCTCTTGTCTGTATCATCCCAGAATAAATGACCCCATAAGGCAGGAGTAGGGAAAGGACAACCTATGAGCTTTAGGCTTGCAGCCTTTTTGTCTTTTGTATACTTAAGAATGCCTTTGCTCACCTTTCTAATAAATTAGAAGTTGAAATCATTTTTGCTACAAAGTGGCCAAAGTCTGTGGGGTAATGTTAGCCATTTTGCTTTATTTGACCATTTTGTGAGACTAACAATCTATTCAAAGATAAAATGTGCAAGAGGAAAATAACTATTTTCTAATTAAGACCTTCTCATCTCTATTCATACAAAAATAGCCACTATGTTCTATTTATGTGCACACAGAAAGCTAAACCAATCATTTTAAAGCCACATGGCTCTTCTTCACTGGCACATATCTTCACTAGAGCTCCCAAGACATGGCTACTACTACTGCTCTTACTACTGCTGCTGCTGCTACTGGTTGTAGAATTCAGATTTGTATTTTCTTCTTAAGACATTGTGAGGGGTAGGCAAAATGCAAGAATCCAAGGTAAGCCGAACAAAATTATTGTTCCTTCAGTCTTGAAAAGTTCAGAACCTGAAGATTAATTTGGCATCTGAGTGTCACAAAGAACATTATTAGGAAATGGTGGTTGGATGGTTGCCATTTGCAGAAAGAACCCTGCTGGCACAGCCTATAGAGTGCTCCTCCCAGTGTCCATATTTCTATGACAAATGGCTATAGCTCAATAGTAGAGCATATGTCTTCTGGTCAGAAGGTTCCAAATTCAACCCTCAGAATGTCAAGTAAGAGCATGAGGGACTGCTGTCTAAACTTGGGAAACTGCTGCTAGTGGTATGATCAAAGGAGGAGGTGTCTGTGGCATTTAGAATGCTTTGGGGATGCTTTTAGCCCGCAAATCATGATAAAAACCTGGTTAACAGCAAGTTGTTTTCTTCATGTAACCAAATTAACACCACCCAGTTTGTGATGGTTTGCTGCTTTGCAGAACACATCCTTAGCAAATCCTTGACTTTTCTTTTGAATAAGCTGTTGCCATTCATTCTTCACCCTGAAGTTTCTTGAAGCAAAATGTATTGTTGTATGCATCGATGGATGCTAAATTCCACAGCCTTTCCCGTAAGAGAGCTGTTTTCAGCATTTAAATTTCTCTGTGATGTGGAAACTTGATATTCCACATCATGGTGGGTAGGAGCTTCTGTATCTACAGCAGGCTTCTCTAGAGATTACCCCACTAACACAGGATCTGGCAGGGATGTGGTGTCTGGCATGGGGCTAGTAGACATGGGCCCACTGTCCTCCTCCACACACTTTATCAGTGCTTCTTAAGCTTTCTAATGTGGGGAACCAGAATCCCCTCCCCATATAACAGGGACTAGAACCCTATTTGTGCACACTGGCTACAATTTGGTCCTTACTTTCCTGGAAACTCTCCAAGGACTAGCACCAGTCCATGGGCCACCAATGTTGAGTGGCACTGCATTACTTCAGGGAAGCACTTAAATAGAGCTCATGTTTCTGTTAACCCACTGGGCTTTGTGTTTCAGCTCATGGACTCAGAATACTCCATTTTTGCCTAGATTCCAGATACTTCTTTGCTTGTACATGTTCTTGTGTGCCGTTGAGTCATCTTACCTAAGATGAAGTTATCTTAACCCTAAGATGACTTCATCTTAACCCTAAGATGACTGTCGAGTCATCTTAACCCTAAGATGAAACAATCATGGGATTTTATTGACAAGATTTGTTCATAGGAGGCTTGCCTTTGTCATTGGAGTGTAGACTGCCATGGTCGCCTTAGTCAATGATGTCCATCTGGGCATCGACAGGGGAAGTGTGACCCTGTTGGTACTCTTGGACATCTCAGCGGCTTTCGATACCATCAACCATGGTATCCTTCTGGAACAACTGAGAGAGTTGGGTATTGGATGCATTGCATTGCAGTGGTTCCGTTCCTACCTCTCGGGCAGGTTCCAGATGGTGCCGCTTGGGGACAGTTGTTCGGCCAAGAGGGAGCTCAAATCAGGTGTCCCTCAAGGAGCGATTCTGAATGCCTGTCTTGGGGTGGTAATGGACTGGATGAGGGAAAACCGACTCAAGCTGAATCCAGGTAAGACGGAGGTACTTGCTATAGGAACCCCGAATCCAGGAATGGAGTTGTGTCAGCCAGTTCTGGATGGGGTCACACTTCCCCTGAAGGATTCGATCTGCAGCTTGGGGGTGCTCCTTGACTCCTCACTCCATCTGACAGCCCAGGTGGATGCAACAGTCAAGAGCACCTGTTATCAGCTTCATCTGATATGCCAACTGTGCCCATTCCTGGAGCCGAGGGACCTAGAAACAGTAGTACATGAAGTAACCTCTCGATTGGACTTCTGTAATGTGCTCTACATGGGGCTACCCTTGTGTCAAGTTCGGAAACTTCAGTTGGTACCAAACATGGCAGCCAGATTGATTACGGGAACTTCTAGGAATGACCATATAACACCAGTCTTGAAGTCCCTACAGTGGCTGTCTACTCGTTTCAGGGCAAAGTACAAGGTGTTGCTGATTACCTTTAAAGCCCTACATGGCTTGGGCCCAGAATACTTGAGGGAATGTCTTCTTCCCTATTGTCCGTCCTGTACTCTAAGGTCCTCAGGTAGAAATTTATTACAGCCAAAAAAATCTAGGCTAACATCAGTTTCCCAGAGGGCCTTTTCTACTACTGCTCCTAAATTATGGAACAACCTGCCGGATGAGATCTGTCACATCTCCACTCTGACATCTTTTAAGAAAGCACTCAAGATGTATCTCTTCTGGCAGGCCTTTCCAACTTAGCTACCTTCCCCAGATATAGAGATATCTGCCCCCTTATCTGCCTATTCTTCCCTGCTTGTTTCTCTGTCTTTGTGGAATGTTCTTAATGTTTTTAATGCTTTTAATGTTTTATACTAATAACCATTTAATTCCATTTTAGTACTGGGAATGTGGGCTGGGGGAGGTTTAGAGTTTGATTTTATTGTAACTTCGGTGTATTTTATTGTTGTAACCCGCCCAAATTCTTCATGATTGGGCAGGCTAGAAATTAATAATAATAATAATAATAATAATAATAATAATTATATTCCTCTGAGGCTGAGAGAGTGTGACTTGCCCAAGGTCACCCACTGGAATTCATTGTTTGAGCAGGGTCTCCAGAGACATAGTCCAATGCTCAAACTACATACCATGCTAGTTTTTTTGCATGTACTACTGGTTTCATTTTTAAAGGTCTGACATCTTTCTGAGGTATCTGAGTAAGCAAATGCAATGACGATCAAATTGAATAATACTATAAAGCAAATTAGAACAATGACAATGCTTACTACTCTCACTCTGAATGAGCAAACAGTTCCACCCAATTTTGTCAAGCTACTAGAGGAATCACTTTGGGGGTATATGTGCATACAAATAATGACATATCTGCATTGGAAAGTAAGATTGTTATTTTACAAAATAACATACAGGATGGAAAAATAGCAATATCACATACATTCATATGTTATGAAATGCTTTGCAAAAAACGTACTCTATTTTGGTTCAATTCTGGTTACCTATTAAAGTTTAGTGTACCATATTGTGGTTTGAATAGAATATTGATCCTCTATATTGCCTTTTTAATAGACTACAGAAAGACAAGAACTGTATGCATTTTACTGGATTAAATATACAGTACTCAAGTAAAGGAACTAACATTAGGTTTTAAATTTAGAACAGTAATAGAATACTCACACATTTTTTTTTTGATCTTTTTGGTAATGGATACCTCCAAAACAAATCCATAAATAATTCTTAGCATTTTACTTTTTCACAGAGCTGGACAGAAAATACCTCATTAAAATCTCAAGTAGATAGGATGCGTTCCTGTCCTGGGTCATCCTTGGATAAAGCGAAGTAGTAGCTGTCTCAAGCTGTCCCTCCAGGTGAGATTTTCAGGGAGATACACTAGAACTAGTTTGTGTGTATGTGTGCTGTCTGAACTGAATGAAGTAAGGTTTGGTATTGTATCACTGAAGAAGATCTCACTGCCTGGCAATATTGTAGCCAAATATTTCTTATATCTATATGTCCTATATGTTGGGTTGTGGCACTGAAAATTGATATCTTGCATAATAAGAGCCTCTACAGACCAGCATAAAGAGACATCATGGGGGTAGAGTGGGATGTGGTGACTGCACGCAGGCCCCCTGACTCCGTCCCCATCTTGCCCCCATGCTACCCACCTGACCAGATGGCAGGAAGCATAACACTGCATCTTCAGTGCAGCATTTACACTCACTGTGCCAAGGAAGTGGAGAACAGTTGCACTGATGGCTGCTAGGGCACCCTTTTTGTGGTGCAAAAAGGAGCCTTTTTTGCGGCTCCTTTTTGGCACCATGGAAAGGCCAGATCAGGGCTGTGGTGTGTAGTTGTCATGGCCCTGATCTGGCAAGGAAAGGGGCAGATGCCACTCCAAAGGGGCAGTCTGTTGAACCCCTACGTTTCGTATGCTACTCAATTTGACCTCTCCTGCCCTTTTGGACAAATTGAAATCTGTCATGATATCTACATGCCTTAAGCTGACTGCAGCCCACTTCCTATTACTATGGCTTGGCGACACACATATTGTTTGCAGTCCCAAAGATACGGGAAACTAAGGCCTATAGAATCATAGAATCACAGAGTTGGAAGAGACCACAAGGGCCATCCAGTCCACCCCCTGCCATGCAGGAACTCTCAATCAATGACAGATGGCCATCCAGCCTCTGCTTAAAGACCTCCAAAGAAGGAGACTCTACCACTCTCTGAGGGAGTGTGTTCCACTGTCGAACAGCCCTTACTGTCAGAAAGTTCTTCCTAATGTTGAGGTGGAATCTCTTTTCCTGGAGCTTGCACCCATTGTTCCAGATCCTGTTCTCTGGAGCTTGCTCCATCTCAATGTGACATCCCTTCAAGTATTTAAACAGGGCTATCATATCACCTCTTAACCTTCTTTCAGTGATACCGTACAGTGATACATTCAGTATTAGTGATGCAGTGATGTGCATACTCCAGGGCACAGAGGTCTTTGATGACCCATTTCAGTCACTTCCAGAGCTTTGGAGGACTACATCATGACATAAAACCAGCCATTTTAGGTGAATAGACATTATTTTGAGTTACTTTTATGAACTGTTCAGGAGGAGAGTTCTGGTTATTTTGGTGCAGGATTCCTGAAACAACTTTTAAAACCATGTTTAAAGGTGTGTCTGTGGAAAGAAATTGTGTTTTGGTCTTAAAAGTTTTTTAACCCCCCTGAATTGTAGTAA
Source organism: Urosaurus nigricauda (assembly GCA_034509955.1). Classification (NCBI taxonomy): domain Eukaryota; kingdom Metazoa; phylum Chordata; class Lepidosauria; order Squamata; family Phrynosomatidae; genus Urosaurus; species Urosaurus nigricauda. Next base: position 343,547,496 of record JAOEGL010000001.1, read on the forward strand.
GTACATTATTTTCTTATACAGAATAATTTATGTCATATTATCCACTTATCAGACAAGTGTTGAACTTGGCTATCAACTTTCAAAAGAATAATGATCAATAATTAATGCAATAAAACAACACAAAATATAAAAAATATAATGAAAACATTGAAGATAACTTAAAATATATAAATTTAAAGTTGGTATGAAGCTTTCTTCTATTTGAAGCAGAAGCTCAAAACATATAGGTGTCCACATATAGGATGCAGACATAGAAAAGACTCCTTCGTTGCATTCTGTCTAGGCAAAAATCTATCATATTGGAACACAGAGAAAGGCTTCTCTACCATATTGTTGGGGACTGCAGGGAGATAGGAACCTTTTAGGAGTGAAGCCAATATGGCCTATACTTAATAGTCATTATTTGGTTTGGTACATAACAAGTCTTACAGGTCTAAATTATCTTACCCCACAGTGGCATGGTCACAAATGCAGCCCATGAGCCTAAGGCTGTTTTTGTTCTCTTCAGGATTCAAAAATATTTGCATTTTTCTCTGTTCAAAACTTTTTTTGACCTAGAATGCCATTAAATGCACTCTACTTGTTGTGTGGGACCTTCCCATCTAGGGGTCACAAATATGTTTTAACAAAATGTTTCAATTAATTTTTCACCCTGAAGTGCTTCACAATGTCTATAAGGTGGGAAAGTACATTTCCACCATATTCTGAGGGCCCCCTGGACCCATTTAGGCACAGGAGAGGTCTTTTTTTTAAACCCAAAACACAGTGAAAATGTTCCTATACTCACTAGAAAGATTTGGAAGCAATTTCTTTTGATTTTCTTATTGTGGGCACGCCAAGGTCTCCTAGGGGATTAATGCACCCCCCTAGCTTTCTACAGTTGTCCACCTGTGCTTTAAAGAAAGACGGACCCATTTGTAAAGCATGTAAACAAGTAGGAACATTGCAGTTTCATAAAGGTTTCTCACTGTGTTTGGCCAACATGATGTTACATGTTTTAATTTTACCATTTTAACTGTCAGGGCAACTAACTTCATCAACTTTCATGCTTACAATTTGGCAAGAGAAAGCCTGGACATATAGACCTTTATTTATTTATTTATTTATTTACTTATTCATTTTATATGAAATATACAAATATAATAGATAACAAGGAGATCTTTCTTTACTTGCCCTGCACAACTACATATTAAGAAAAACTACTGACAAGTCAACTAATGGAAACCAAAATTAAATTACAAGATATGTTAGGGGGGAAAAACTGCACTTTGGAAAAGAAAATAAACTTGAGTGGTAGGTCAGATTCAGAGACTGTGTAACTCAGTAGGTCAAACAGAACCATAAGCCATGTGTAGCAGCTTATCAGTGGCATGTATATTTATTTGCTTTATATTGGCAACAGTGGACTATTAACCCCCAAATCTTTTTTCTCCCGCACAACCATACTGCTCTCCCCACAAATCTAGACCATAAGCACTCTCACAGTTCAGCATCTTGAAGATTACTGAATGTGTGTCCAGCTAAATTAAGTTGTAAAGATCTTTTGGACTGCATGTTCCACTTTACTGGAACAGTGGCAGGAACAATATATCTGAACTGTCCATAATCATAAAACAAAAACTCCTCTTACATAGAAAATAGCTGTGTTAGGGAGAAGAGTTTACTTTTGTGTCTCCCTAAGGCATTATTTTTTAGTTGCACAGAGATATTCTGCTCTATGGGAAGCATGCAAACATGTCACCAGACACAAATGCACACATGTACATAAAGTGAGCAGTACACTTGTCCTATATAGTCCTTTGTATAATCCTATATGCAGTCTTTTCAAAGGCACTTGCTTTGAAACAAAATCCATTGAACCAATAGGATTTATTCTGAAATAAATATACACATATCCTCCAATGTGGCACAGAGGAAAACTGTGATACATGGGGACAAGCAACATCAGAGTGTGGTCAAGATGGCAAAGGTTATTTATTAATAAGGGGGAGTATACAATGATACAGCAGCTTTTTTTTTTTTTTTTTTTGCCTGAGTCTACTGGGAAAGACAAGATTCCAGGTCTTCCTCATGTCTTCCTCCTTGTTGAATTAAATGAAGGCAAATTAGCTTTCCACTCTTATCTCAGTTTGCAACAACTGAATTAAGCTGAGGACAAAGGAAGGAAGTGAGAGGAAGAGAGAGAAACTGGAACATTTTAAAAGCAGCTGAAAAAGAAGTAATTGGACTGTCCCTGCCAAATTGGGACAGGTGGTGGGTATGTCTTTAAGTGGGAAAAATTCAGTTTGGCTTACATAAGATCAAGTTTGACCTGTGAGGAAATCAGCAGATCCTTTGTATTTGTGAGCCCTGTGGATTCATTAAATCCAGTGAATAAATTAAATGCTGGAGTATTTCAGACAAAGGACTTTCCTTGTCTGTAGAAGGGGGCCTAGGTCCATGGGACCCTAGGAGTAAGCTGAATGCTAGGGTTCAATCTGCTCCAAACAGACTGTCATGACACACAATTATACACATGTGTAATATTAGGTGTGGGTTGTTGCTGTTATTGCCTTCTTTATAATGTTTATTTGGAGTATAGAATAATAGGTTAATGAGATCTTTTCTTTCTTTCTTTCTTTCTTTCTTTCTTTCTTTCTGTTACGTAATATGGTTTGTTTGTTTCTGTTTTGTTTTCTATTCTGTTTTTCTATTAGGTATTCCTGATAGATCAGTGAAGAATTTTTTGATAATATTGAGAGGTGTTACTCCAGTAATTTTTGGAATGTGTTTCAAGTGCAACCAGCCTTTACATTAAACTGGACAAATCAGCTGTTAACTTTGAATTCCAGAAAGGCTTTTTAAGGGATCTGTTAGATCCCAATGGTAGACTGAGGGGCTTTCTAGATTGGCAGGAAAGTGTGATCCATCTGCACTACTTGTGTTACTCAGCCTCCTTATAACTCATTAAATGCATGTGGAACTCATAGTTGAAACAGTTAATTAAACCTCACACTCTTATAATTCTGTAGAAATTAAAGATATAGTTGTCAATGTAAAATAAAAATTAGAAGCCATCCAACATATTAAAAGCACCGATCATCTGTTTGGCAAAAGTTCTGATCTAAAGTAGGGAGAGAAGAAGTTGGAGAATAATGAATTCATCAAACTGAAAATGCACAAACCAATGGAGCGCTTAGACTTCAATACGAAGCAAATGGAAAAGAGCCCCCATTACTGTTGAAATTCACAGACACAGCCCCACTAATCATTTGGTCATGCTTGGGAGACGGCAAGTCATCATAGGCCGTGACATGGTGAGAACACTGTGCTGGGATGTGTTGTAAAAAATATGTTTATTTAACATCCAGATCCAAGTCCCTGTCCCTCATCACCCCTCTGCACATTACAACTAGCCTGGGGAAACAGAGTCATACAATCTTGTTAAATTCTTTAAGCTTAATTTTTTTTGGACAATAAAAGAAATTGCAAGAATATTTGAGAAAAACAACAACATTTCCATCCACTACTGTTAAAGTGTTAAATTACACATCCATATTATACAATATGTGAACCAGGGTGGACTAAGGTAAATTATATGATCACTTTATGTACGGATAGTACATCTTTGAAATGTAATTGGACCCTAAAATCTTAATAAAGCTGAAAATAACACTTTAAAGAGGCACACAGTGAAAAAAAATATTAGGAAAAGGTATGTAGCATGATCCATGCTGCCTTTGTGAACACTGTTCTTGCATGTGTTGCTATTTATGTATACCAGGGTTTTCAAAAATGGCTATTAATCAGGTATGGTTTTGTATTTGTATTTAAACAGGTGTTTAATATATAATCAGGCCAGGAAGGCTTTTATATGGGGTGTGTGCTTTACTTATGTTTTTCACTTTTGTATGCTTATGTAATTTTCTACTATTTTTATTTATTTCATTTTATTTATTTGATTTCTGGGAGAAAGGTGGCATAGAAACAAAATAAATAATAAAAGTATTAAATAAATGTGAAATTCATGACTGATAAGGGCGGGTCTGGGTTGTTGAGTTTAAAAATCCATGTTGAAGTATCACCACGGAAATTGTACTTGCTTTATATATATGTATGCTACTTTTGTTTTATGGATACAGTGGTGCCTGCTGAGGGGCTTGCAGCTGTAGCATAGTATAGACTAACTGAAATTTTAATAAGAAAATTAGACTAGTACATCTGTGTTGAAATCTTTTCCTGGAAGTCTCACTGAGTTCAGTGGGTTGTACATCTGAATGAATTGTACTGGGATTGTGCAGTTAATTTTAGCAAAGTTTTAGAAGACTAAAAGTCAAATCCCAGAGTAATCTGCATTACATTTCTCGGAATCCAGGACAGTGGTTTCACTTATGTATGTGTCTGTGTGCAACCTGCACTGGGTGACAGAAGTGACAACAGGTCCGGCCCTTCTCTCCCTGCAGAGTGGGCACTCCCCTGAGTATACCTCTCCAGCTTTGCTGCAGTTCCAAAGCAAGTAGATTGTCATCTTCCAAGCAAAGAATATAAGGACTTCTACTTAAGGTAGAAAGTAGCTTGAAATAACACTAAACCTGTGCAGTGGTGGTGGAGAGATACTTATACCCATGGAGTTAGCTGCTTCCTATGTGTACATAGTGGGAAAGTACCATCCTTGATATTTAAATAAAATAAATAAAATAAAACTTTTATTTATATCCCACTCTTCTACCATAAGGCAATCAGAGCGGCTTACAATATAAAAACATCTGATACAAAACACAATATATCATAACCCCCTTAAAAAAGAATTAAACATATTACTATTAAAATCATTCTATTAAATAAACTATTAAAACCAATAACAGCAGGGAATAAATAAAAATATGCAGCATGTATGGTGGATTATTTCATGCTGGGCGGAGACTATTCTGGAAAGGCCTGCTGGAAGAGATCCATCTTAATAGCTTTTTGGAAGCTATCTAGGTTGGTGATTCCACAGTCTGGGAACGGTCATGGGAAATACCCTCTGGGAAGCTGCAGCCAGTCTGGTCTTTTTTGGCTGTAATAAGTTCCTTCCAAAGGACCTGAGAGTGTGGGGTGGATTATACAGAAGTACGGTTATAGAGTATTCACTCATTTATCGGAATAACAGTGGTCGCAATTATCTGAAAATGACGTGTCTGTACTTTTGTTTGTCTCAACTGGTCAATGAGACAATTTATGTGAAACATTTTGTCCTTGGTTTTATTTATTTTACAGATCCTAAACAATCTGTTTTCTGGAAAGAATAGGTTTACTTTGTCCTTGATTTGTCCTAATCATTTTATTTTTAAAATAGAGGCTAGGAAAAGATAGGTCATTTGAAGAAGGAATATATGATATACTAGGGTGGCTGCTTTTTGTGTTCATATAGCCATCCTCTTTCATTTCTGAAATCCCAATTGATGTCTGTTTTTATTTAAAATGTCTGTAAGGGTAACTTCTGAATGTACTGTCCAGGATAATAGCATTAACTGGCATGGCTGAAAAATCAATAATAGAAACAAAAATATAAGTCTTCTGATTAAGAGTGACACAAAACAAATTTGTTAACTAAAACAGATACAGTCAACAGTTTAAACATATATCATAAATGTTTAAACTCCATTTGGATTTCTTTTTTGCTTTATCTTTTAATATATCATTCTTGAGTAATTTAGATTTGCCATGTGCAGAACAATCTGAGAAAAGAAAAGGAAAAATATTCCATAAAGTGCTTTTCCTTCTCTTCTAAAGCTATATAAATAAAAATTAGACTTCACTGAAAGAAAGTAATTGAAAATACGAATTCAGTGCCTATAGACTCAAACTTTTAAGGCCATGTGTTTGTCACTTTGGCATCTTGGAAAAGCAGAAATAAAAATAGTTCTACCAAGATCACAATTTTCCATCTGAGAACTTTAAGTATTTTTCTGTTATACTTTGAAAAACGTAAAGAAAAATATAGAGAGTTAGTGCAATGGAGTGGTTTGAGTGTTGAACTAGGACTCCAGAAGACCAAGGTTCAGATCTTTCCTTCACATGGAAGCCCACTTGATGAACTTGGGCAATTCACACTCTCTCACCTTCAAAGGAACACAGTGGCAAACTCCCTCTGAACACATCTTACCAAGAAAACCCCATGATAGGGTCATCATAAGTCAGAAATGACTTGAATTCACACAACAACAGCATTTGAAAGATTATAGAAATACATTATTTCTGAAGAGACTAGAAAGATTGAGGTACATTTAAGGAGAGAAACAAAAACAGAGTTTGAAAAAAATCTTCTCAGGAATACCAATCGCAGGTCTTGTCTACATCAGAGAAAAATGCCACACTCACCTCAGAACCAGTGCTACCAATCTTCATGATGTACAGCTAATTCTGGGGAGTGGTTTCTGGCCATTAATCCAACATTGTTACAAAATATGCAAAGTTCCTGGAAACCCTGGGGTGACCTTTTGTTCTATGGGATCCAGTGGGGCTCAATCTAATGTCCACACACTAAGAGCCTTACCATCCCCCTCCCCTGCACCGAGCAATGGCCTATTTGCAGAGTCACTGCCACGGCTTCTTCATGAGTAGGAGCTCTGTGTAAAACTGTTGCGGCTTCTACTGGAGATAGAAATAGGCACCTGGATAGAATGGGGTCTTTCTAACCCCTTCTCAATGATAGCATGGATGTCCTGTCCTGACCTTACCAGAAGCAAGGGTATACCGGGTAGGCTCTTTCAGGGTGTTTCTGCTCATGAAGAAGTGGTGATGGCAGCAGTGATGACATGGACAAGCCAGCAGGGCTGATGTGGTGTTGGCCTGACTGGCTCATGTGCACAACTATGTGACATCACACCAGATTCAATCCATTGGGTGTGGTTTGTTATTTTTGGTTGGTCCAGGGCCAGTCAGAGGTATAATGTTACAGACTGGCCCTGGGTTAAGTAGCCAGTGTAGACATGCCCTCGAATACAACGGTCTAAATTCTGTTGTTAGTCATGGCTAAAGTAGATCCATTGACTCAACAAGTGGCTCCCTATTCAACAATTAATTGAATAGGTCTACTCTAGTTGAGTAGACTAGAGGATGCCAACTGTACCTTTTTTGAGCTATATTCTAAACATGTAACTTTCTCAAGCTTTGACTGTAGATTAGCTATATCCAGAACTAAAGCAGGCATGATGTGCTCCTGCCATTAATTGTCACTGAGTATCAGACACATATGTCTGTGTATGCATCATTCTGTTGTTTTTTGAGAGCTATATGATACCATAATTTAAGCGCTCTCACTGCCTAGGATTGTATGAGAACTGAGCATAACTTCCATTCTATTGTTTGTCACCTATTTAGTGTCTGAATGTGGAAAATTATAATTGTTCTGTTCTGTTGTGCCAAAGTAACTGATATCTTAGTCAAAGTGAAAACATGCTGGCTCTCCTCTATTAGATTTTTTTTATTAGACAAAATGTTTGTGTTAGTTTATTCACTCTTAACTTCATGGAGAGTTAGAGTAGGGATGAGCAGAAAGAGTGATGTAATGAACGGTTCAGCAACTTTTCCAACTTCTTTGACTTTTTTTCATAAAGAAACTTTATGCTGTATCACTGTTTCTGAGCAGGGGTAATTGTTGACCAGTTCATGATTAAGGCCCCTCATGAATTAACTACTTATTAACTATGGTATCATCTTTAGACTTAGACACTAGAACCAAGGCTTTGGCAATATGTCAAGTTATAGAATGTGGCCTCATTCCCACTTACAAATAAAGCAGTTTGTGATCTGAATCAATAGATCAGTTTGACAGCTGAGCATGGTTCACACTACGGTACATTTGCCCTGATCGCATTTTCTTGTACAATAACCCACGTTATTCACATTGACTGAATCAATTCAAAATGTACCCTCTTCAGCAAGTCGCTGATCGCTGATCATATCATAGGAAATCAATTCGGATTTGCATCTTGTTCACACGTGCTCTGAATCGATTTATTGCAAAAAACATAGAAAAAATGAGTGTCAAAAGGATACGTGTTAAATGGGTATAGAGCAGGGCCCCCCTCACCAGACCACTTCAGCGATTCAGCTCAAGTGCAAACAAGGCTCATTTAAGCCATTTAAAACTGCTTAGCAAACCGGTTTATAATGTAGTGGGAATGAGGCCTGTGGCTGTTTGCCATTTTAAGAGTGTACCCATGACCGGAACAGTGTACTGCCATTCTGGAGTTTTGATATAAAAAAAATTAATCATCCTGGCCTCTTATTAGATAAACATCTGGGCAGAAATAGTGACTAAATGCTGTTGATGGAAGACACTGAAATAAAAAGACACTAATTCAAGACTCAGCAATAAAGATAACTCAACATCTTAACCTCAAACTCATTGTTCTTGCATATCTCAATCAATATGGATTCTGTCTGAAATCAATTTTCAGCTGCAAATATGATTGTTAAATAATTCACAAGTTACAGGCCTTCGAGCAAGAAGAGGTTAGAGAAGCAGAAGAAAAGTGGTGATCTCTACCTCAGATGAAATTTCAATTAAAGGAGGAGGACATTTGTAAAATACAGTTTTATGATTAAGGTGGCAGTGCTTCAAAAAAAAAAACAAAACCTAGATGAAAGGCATTGTAAGAGATAAAGGACATCTCCATTGCATGTGCAAAAATTTAGAAAGTATCTCATGTTCTCTCTCTTTCTATGTGTTTGTGTGTTTAAAAAGCCTACTGCATGTATATACCAGTATATAAAATAATATAAACCAAATACTAAGAGAAACTGTGATGTAAACAAAGAAATGGTTGTGGAATGTGATAGGATCAAATACAAAATGTTTTAGTGTGTGCAAGCTCTGACTATTTAACCCTTTGTTGAATATTTAAGATGCAATTAGTTGTTCTATAGTAAGTTAGTATGATGTAGCAGTTTGAGTGCTAAACTAGGACTCGAGGAGCTCGTGGTTTGAATCCACACTCAGCCATGGAAGTGCACTAGGTAACCTTGGGCAAGTAACACAGCCTCAGAGGAAAGCAACAGCAAACTGAACAAATTTTGCCAAGGAAGCCATGTGATAGACTCACTTTAGGGTCACCCTAAGTCAAAAATGACTTGAATACATGCAAAAACAAAGTTAGTTGGGCTAGACTGCCATTATCAGTTTAGATGCCATGGTATATGCTTACAAGGAGGATTTTTGGTTTGTTGCTTAACTTCTAATTCCAAACTACTGGAAGCTGGTGAGTTACCCACAGGGCTGAGGCTGAATGCTTTGGGCTGTTCCATCACTCTGCTTTAATTTGGCATGTCTCCTCCTCCTCCTCCTTCTCCTCCTCCTCCTTATTAACCTTTATTTATATAGCGCTGTAAATTTAATCTTATAAATTAGACGGTTCTTCTTCCTAACTCTTCTTCCTAACTCTATTTCCTGATCACTTGGTTCTTCCAGTCTGGACTTTGTAAGAAATTTTAAAAATCCACCCAGATAGAAATTTTAAATTTGAAAAATAAAACATACATGGGAGAATGTATTGGAAAGTGGTAATCCCAATTTAAGGGAACTTCCTATTGGCAGCAGTGGATGCTTATAAGGAAATACAAATAGTTTTTTTTGTTTGTTTTGCTTGTTTTTGGTCAGTCCGTGCCAGTAAGATAGATTTAAGTGTCTTGTTTCAACCTCCACAGTCTCATGATTACTCAGGCTCCCTTTTTCCATAGCAACAACCACAACAAAAATGTACATTAATTCCACTCATGCATTTAACATCACATCTTGTTGGGTTCTGTTAATTAGTTCAGTGCAAAAGTAGTTAATTTTGGTAAGTATAGAAGGTTCAATTTTAGTTCCTGAAAGTTGTTGCAGGCTGCAACCGTCTCCTGCATGTGCTGGCTGCCAAAATCTGACCTCATTGTGTTGTCCACTAGAGGTGGAAGAAACTACAGGAATTGCTCAGTTAACAAAACCTCTGACAAAGAAGTTCCTTTTTCCAAAATACAATAGAACTCAAAATCTACAAGCAGCAATACCATGGGGGGGGGGGGGGGTTAGTGCAAAGCATAAAATACATTCTGCAAGCTTTTGAAGCTTTACTTGCTTTTTTATTATGCAAAAGTTATACTTATATAAATATAAGTATAGTTATAGACCTACCTTCTGTTTAAAAAGTTGTCACTTAAGATGTTATTGAGAGATTTCAATGCAGGGAGAGAACCACTCCCATTATTGGCTATGTGATCACAGATTACCCCCAGCATATTAAAAAAAGGATAGATTTAAAAGTTTGGATAGCATGTTTGGACACCACAATGGAATTGGCAAGAAAAGTGGAGAGTGGTGAAAGAAAAAGCAGAAGTTGGATGGGCATCTTTCACAAATACTTCAGTTGTGTATTCAGAGGTTAGAGTAGATGGCCTCTGTGTTCTCCACTAACTCTAAGATTGCTATAAATCTATGATTCTGTGAAAACATAATCCCTAAATGCATTTTGCAAGAAGCTTTCAAGTGGCGTCTAGAAGGCCTAGCATGGTTTTTTTTTTTAAATGTGAAGCTTGTCTGACTTGGTTATTTCATTTCACATGTACCTATTGTGAAATTTGATGAATTTGCTGAAATGTGTTGAACAGCACTTCTTTCTTGTGCTTATCCTGTTCTTTTCATGTTATTTCTGCCTTTGGTACCAAAGTTTCTGTTAAAGAAGCAATGCTCAGAAACATAAGTGAGTATGAGAGCCAGTGTGTAGTTTGAGCATAGGACTACAATTCTGGAGATCAGGGTTTGATTACATGCTTGGCCATGGAAACCAACTGGGTGACCTTTGGTGAGTCACATACTCTCAGCCCCAGAAAACCCCTGATAGATTCACCTTGGGGTCAGCATAAGTCAGAAATGACTTGAAGGCATTCAGCAACATCAACAACAATGGAGGTATATCTGTACATCTGGCTTGGGAGCAAATTACTTTCTTCACCAAAGGAAGATGTGGGATGGCTGGTGCCAACATGCCTTTAGAGAAAAATTGCATTTCTCAGAGGATTTTGGGAGCACAGTTTCCTTCTAAATACTGAATATTGAAAATCCCAAGGGGAACGACCATTGCTGCTACTGCCCTACCAAAATTCAGTGGATCATTTTGTGGACTGCAAAAAATAATCAGAAGCCAGCATGTTGCCCACAGACTGCATATTGCCAACCCTGAATGACTGCAACCCATTTATGAGGGCTCACGACGTTCTTGATAGATTTTCTTGCTTCTTTTTTGCTAGTGACTGCAGAAATGAAGAGTCTCTAGCCTTAAAGTGACATGGCATGGCTGAGGGAGTTTTTGTGGTGTGATGTGTCACAAGTTCTAGAGACCTGCAATGTAGTGTATTTTGAGTGAGACTTTAATTTGTCCTAATCTTTTCTGCCTTTATTGAGCTGTCATGAGAAATTCATGCTTGTCTAGGTTTCATCTCTTTATCAGAACCTATTCTTCAGTTGTCCTCTAACAAGAAAAGCTTTACTGTGAGTCTTGGCCAAAAGGTTTTACTGTTGTATGTTTCCAAACCAATATATTGCTTTTTGGCATGGTGCAGAAACTGGAAGTATTGTCATTTTTAATAGAATGCCATATGGTAACTTAATAATCAAATATGATGTGGAAGCTAAGAAAGCCAATGCAATTCTAGGTTGCATCAAACAGTATAGTGTCTAGATCAATGGATGTAAAACTGCCACTCTGTTCTGCTTTGATCAGACCTTGCCTGGAATATTGTGTCCAGTTCTGGGCACCACAATTAAAAAGGATGTGGACAAGATGGAATATGTTCAGAGGAGGGCAACCAAAATGCTGAAAGTTCAGGAAAGACATGGTCTCTGAGGAGTGGCTTAGGCAGCTGGGTCTGTTTAGCCCGGAGGAGAGAACGTTAAGAGGTGACATGATAGCCATGTTTAAATATTTGAAGGAATGTCATGTTGAGGGTGGCGCAAGCTTGTTTTCTGCTGCTCCAGGGATTCAAACTATAAGAAAAGAGATCCCACCTAAACACTAGGAAGAACATTCTAGATTTCAGATTAGTGCTTTCCATGGGGGAAATCGCTGCTGAAAGGTTTAGGAAGTCTGTGTATGTGTGAAAGCCTGGTGTACTTCCTAAATGTCAAGGATTTGCCAGCTCCCCTCCAGTGTCCCTGAATTGTAGATGTAGATTTGTGTGGTGCCTCCCCTAGGAACAATATAGGATGTGTATTGATATCTTTCTGTGGTGAAATCTTTGCACATATTTATAAACAAGTTTATACACATTTATAAAACAAATCTGTACAAACATTTCTAATTTTAAAATACAATCAGATTAGAATGGACTATGCCCATTTAGCCCACTGTTCTTTATTTTGCATACTGTTCTTTATTTTGAAATCTAGCTTTGAACTGAATGGAGTTTTTCCATATGAAAGACATTGTGAAATGTGCTTCATAGGGAATATATTTGGAATTTATTGTACTATTACTATCCTATTGGGCCTTTATTTATGAAATGTGTTTCCAATATTTGAGGTTTAGAGAGTCTTGATAATGAGGCTGGTAAGATTCATTTTTCCTCCTCTGCAACTTAATTTAGGCTCTATATCAAATATGTAAACTAATGTTATATCTTCATGTGGCTTCTGCATATGAGAAATATATTTTTGTCTTATTTCTCTGCACTGTATTTTAAAAATAAAATCTGAGCTGGTAAACACTAACTGACTGACAAGATTTCCTTTTTTGCTGTTTCATTAAAGCTGCATGCAGTTGACAAAATTAGGATGTAAAATGAAAGCTATTAAACTTAAAGAAATATATTATCATATTGATACAGTCAATGAAGAAATGTCATGCCTATAGGTACGCAATGGAGTGTACATACATTGCACATATATCATCTGTATATACATACATAATACTATTTACATTAATTGCCCTAGGAAATGTCCAAAATTATTATTATTATTATTATTATTATTATTAAACTTTATTTCTAGAGCGCTGTAATTATACTCAGCGCTGTACAAAATTGGTAAAATTTAAGAAATATAAAAGCCTGCCGGATGCGTACAGTCTAAAATAGTAACAATTAGATAAAATTACAGAGAGAGGAAAAACAAGTTAAAACATCAGGGTAAAAACAAATCACATCAAATGAAATCAAACAGCCAGATGGTAATCACAAGTTCCCTGAGAATGCTTCCCTAAACAATAAGGTTTTCAGCTCCACCTTAAAGCTGGTTAGGGAAGTGATGAGCCGAGCATGCAGAGGGAGAAGGTTCCAGGAATGAGGGGCAGCAAGAAAAATATTCTAAATGACTGAAATTTTGGTTACATGAGATATATGTGAGATTACACAGGCAATTGCTATAATATTGTCTAATAATAATTAAAAAATTAATTGGGACAGTTTTTTCCCAAGCAAGAATGATTGCCAGAGGACATTCTGTTCCAATTTAGTTTTTGTTTGTTTAAATATGGCCAAATGGCTTCAGAGAGCAATTACTGATGTGTCAGTGACCTCTTGGTTCAAATGAATTAGAAAACTTAATGAAGTGTTTTTTTTCCCTTCCAGTATTGGTCTTTTCTTTCTTTTAAGAGTGATCAAATAGAAAACCTGAAAAATACTGCAATACTGGTGGATGTAGTAGCTTGCTGTAAAGAGTGAAATCCTGTTCTCATGCATCTACATGCTTCTAGGAATATTTGCTGTAGTCCAATTTTAATGTAACACCAAACCATAGTTCAGCATTGTGACAGTGAGCCATGATGATTACTGAGCCCATGGATGATTCTTCCATCTTCTCAGGCATAGGTGTAAGGAGAAGACTGGAAATCTTTATTTTACTTTTACATTAAGCACTTCTTATTTTGATCTTTGAACCACTAACAACGACCAATCTTTACTAAGTGGAAACAAAGTAGGTTGGTAAGCTACATTTTAAAGTAGCTTGTTTCCACTAATAATATTTAAGATTGACTGCAGTTTGTTAACTTCAGATAAGATGGTAAAATGGGAGTGAAAACCTCCCAAGCCCTTTTTGTAGCTGCATTACAGGAGGGAGGGCATTGTAGGGCAGGGACTGCAAGGTTCACTTTAGCTCATTTTCATAATTGCCACAAGTTTGCCACAAGTTTTCCAAACCTGGTTCACCTCTGATTTCTGGACCACTGCCTTGCCATCCATAGATTTAAGCATTCATGGACAGCAAGCCCCCATTGTCCCTAATAGTGGTGCATGAATGTGGCCACACCACCATTAGGGACAACAGGATTTCAGAACAATGGGGGCTTACTTGAAGTCCCATTGTCCAGAACAGTGATGCAGCTGTGTGCAATAACCACCACTGGGGACAATGTGGGCTGTCCCTAATGGTGGCATGACTATGTGCATATGTCACCATTGGGGACAATGGGACTTGCAGTTCTGGGGGTTTCGGTATCTCTCTCTGTGTGTGTGTGCGTGTGTGGGGAGGGAATCTGTTCTGGATACTGAAATCCTACTGTAAAGTGGGATTTCATTCACACACCCTCCATTTTTATTATCATTATCTGAGTCCAATTAAAAAAGCAGATATAGAATTTTTGTTACTAATTGGAATATGATCTGCAATTATTTATTGACAATTGTAAACAAAAAAAACTCCAGGCTGTGATCCTCATCCTTATTTTTCCCACCATCTTTCCATCTATGGAGTACAACCTGCAACATCACAGCACTTAGAAACACTACCTTTTGTGTGGTAATTGTTATCCTGATGTTTATGTTTAGGGTTCTTCTCAAAAATGTACTAATAATTAAGCCCTTATGAAACATAAGACAAAAACAATAACAAGGATTTCTTAGCTAATCACAGAAATGGTCAATTGGGAATTAGTCATGCTAACTGCAGAAATAATAATTACATGGACAAATAAAGGGTTGTAACTTTTGAGATTGGCAAGGTCACTTCTCAGTACAACTTTGGCTTTATATATATTCTTTTTACCTCATGAATTTTATAGCTTCATTTATTTGCTGCCAGCCCAAAAGAAAGTTGTTGTTCCAAGAATACTGAAATTTATTCTGTTCAGTTATTCTTAAGATTTGAAAAAAAAAAAAGATTTGAATTAGTGCTGAAGGAGAGCTATGTAGCTGCAGTGCTGCAGCTATCGCGTTCTTTCCAGGGTGCAAAAAGGAGCCGCTTTTTGCCACTCTTTTTTGTGCCCTGGAAAGGCCAGATCGGGGCTGTGGCTTGCTGTTGCTGCAGCCTTGATCTGCTGGCACAGCCCCTTAGTCTTGTTGCTCATTCCTCTCCCCCATCTGTTTTTCCTTTTATACTATTCAGATGAGTTGGGGAGGTGGGTGAGAGGGAGGCTATACTGAAGTTCCTCCTTGCAAAACATTATACATCCGAGTACCCTTTAAGGGCTTTTTGTAACCCAGTGGAAACAGTACTAATTCACAGTAGGGTGCAGTGGATGTGTGAGAACCAGCTGGAATTACATGCAAAATCATTATGGATAAACCAACTGTATTTGTTGAATAATTATTTATTAATTATCTTATATACTTATCAGATTTTGGTTCATGTAGAAAACAAATAGAATATGGATTCACCTTTAAGCTGAACATTTTTTTTAACAAATTCAGGATTAGAACAGGAGGAAGAGTCTGAAGACTTCTCTGTGGTGGCAGAATGTTGTGTGGATCCTTTAAAGCATCCTTTACCCAAGGCATCAGTACAATGCATAATAGAGAACCTGTGTCCACTCAGGCTTGAACAGGAGATGAAACAAAATATTAAGCCACTATCAGTAGGGGTGCAAATAAATATATTCAGGATGAAATCTAGAATCTGTTCCACATCAGCTGAAACTTGTGGAACATAGTGCTATGACCTTTTACCTCCCCTTGTACCTTTTTGCCCTCACCCCACAATTTCTCTCCTTATAAAATCGACCCTACATTGGGAGAGGCAGGATATAAATAAATATATTATTATTATTATTATTATTATTATTATTTTGACCATATTTAATATTAGTGTAATGCAGTGGTGATGTTGGTGGTAGGATTAGCAGCAGCAATTCTCTGCCTTCTCTACTTCAGCTGTTTCCTCATCTTCTTCATTAAACATGAGTATACTTGGATCACATTATTATTCAGTTTGCAGATTTCAACTTACAGACATGGGTGATGCAAGTTTATAACTGATGGTGAAATCCTGCGCAAGCATTATGGGTTTCACTAGCAAAAGCCATATAAGCATAAAATGTAGCAGATTATAGAATCATAGAGTTGGAAGAGACCACAAGCGCCTTCCAGTCCAACCTCCTGCTATGCAGGAACTCACAAAGCAACCCTGATTCAAGTTCACCCAGTGGGTTTCACAGCCAAGCTGGGAATCAGACTCTGTTTTACAGAGTCAAAACACTATGCCATACTGGCTCTCAGTGAATTCTTGAGAATGTTGACAAATCAATATTCAAAACCATGGGTAAACTTTACATACAGAAAGGAGGCTCTCTTATATAGGAAGTCACTTTCCAAATGTTGAGTGGGATGGAAGTAGGCAAAAAATGGGTTGTCCTGGGTCACCCCTTTAACTCATGTGTTTGTTAAAATAAGAAATGAAATACCTGAATTGGTCTTATATTAGCTCTCAGTATAAGGCAGCCTTGTATTTAGCTTATTGCAACAAATAACTAGATTCTGGCGAGTGAATGAAGTATTAAGTAAAACTCTCTGTCTTTCCTCTGTGCCCATCATAGAAACCAGAGCAGACTTCAGAGGGAGAAAAAGCCTCTTTTTCCAGAATCAGCACAAAAATCCAATGGCCAGTTTTTCATCTCTCTTCGGCTAGCCCCCACAGGCTAGTTAAAAGGATCTGCAAACTAGTAATTTTTGTGACCTTCTTTACAGGGCTGATATTAGGCATATATAACATTTGATTCCCTCCTTTTTATTTAAAAGAAAAAGATGCCAATAAAATGCACATAATAACACCCCATCAATAAATGCAATACTATAATAATGACAATAAAAAAGCAAAACAGGAGATTGTTTATGGTTTTATGTATTTTTTTTTTAAAAAAATCACTGACATTTTTATGTAATTAATGGGATCATTTTTCCCCATGAAGGATAGAACAATGCTTTTGAAAGTTTTCCTTGCATTACAAGAAGAAAAAAAACCCTGAAAATGGAGGAGTTACATAAATGAGAGCAGGTGCAGTCGTGCAGAGGTAAGTATGCAGCATATGTAAGTGCAGTTGGAAAATCATTGTCTTGCAGAGAATACTTGAAATTGGTCCCTAATGGCCTTGGGTTTTGTCATATGGTCTTGATTATCAGGCTAAAATTGCATTGCCAATGCCTTTAGTGTGAACGAGATGGATGAATAATTATTACGTGCGCTGAATACCTTTCCACAAGGAGGAACCAGGACATCCCCTGGTCACCCTAGCTACCATTTCACGCTGCTGTCAGGGAAACTGTAATCGGCCTATTCATCATTTCCTTATTTCTGCAATGTAATATAAAAATCTATATAAAATGTGTGCATGTGCATCAGCATATACTATCCCATGCACACAGATAATTGTGAAGAAAAGTTATTGATGTTTAATTCAAACTTGGGAGGCTTTGCTTTTAAAAGAAAAAAACAGCCTCAAATTGGAGTTATTAATGCTTTGTCCTCTCTCTGCAGTTAAACTTAATAATTTTTCAGTCTTTGGCTGAAGTCCCATGCATATCTAAACTGATAATAACCCATTGGCTTGATCAGCATTTAACAGCATCCTAATTGTACACAGGGTAGAAATGTTTCTGAAAAAAATTAGAACCAATAATAGAAGTAAACATGCACTAAAATGTGCATACGTGCAAGAATGTTTGGAATAGATGATCCCATTTAGATATAAATTACCCTAGTTGTGTCTCTTATTAGTTAAAAGGGGCTGCTGCCCCTTCTTCATTCCCTTTGCATATATTTTGCTTTCTTCTTGTAAAATAATTGAAGTTTCCGGTAATAAGGCTAACAAAAAATCCCAGTGCAAACACAGAGAATAATCCTCAGTGGTATTAAAAAGTTCACCCTGTCCCTCAACCTCCTCCCAACCAAGAAAAATGCACTTGAAGGATCAGAGATGATAAAGTTTGGAGCCACTCTTAAGATCTGTGACCATGACCACACTGCTCATTCATCACAGAAATATTTATTGTAAATCATGGCCTTGTGTGGCTGCTGCTTACCCTCTATGCAGTCCTTTGCAATACTGGCAATTAGTTATGCAGGCTGCTAGCTCCTAAACAAGGTACCTTGAACTTTGGTGCAAACACAAATAGACCACAACAAATTGAGCTTCCTGTCAGAGAATTCTGAATGCCCGGTCAGGGGAATTATTTGTAGAGAGTGTAAAGGCTTTTCAGAGCAGGTTTTTCTATATCTGAAGGCTTTCTGATTAATTGCTTGATGGCTTTTGTCACTAAAACCCTAATGATGCATGGGGGGGGGGCATAAGGTTCTGATTAAATAATCAGCCAATCACATCAGTCATTCAGGTCTACTGGTTATTGTTACCAGCTGTTGTATGTGCAACTATTTTTCCTACACCTAGTAAGCGTGGGGAAGGAAAGGATCCAACAGTCCAAATTTCTGTAATTTTCAATGAAATGGGAATGAAACTCTTTGTCTTCTAAATTTAAATTTTAACCTTTTTTTGGTGCAATAATTTCTGAACTATATTTTGTGTAGGCTATGTCATGGTTTTGGGTCTTAAACCAAACTTCACAAAGCAGTAGTACACTTTTACATTATCTTAACCCAAAGGGTGAAGAATGTTATTGGGGTGAAAGACATCAAGATGCCTAGAAAGTCTCTCACACAAGGCCCATTTTAAGTAACTGGGGGATGTGTTTTCAGTGGTGTTTCTGCAGGAAGACTTCTTTTGTTTGTAGTGATGCTTGTGCAGGAAGAGTTCTTTCAAATTCATCTCTGCACTTGTAAAGACAACGGTGGAGGATCAGAGTAACCCATTAGTTGATTCCATTTTATTTGAGCCTGGACAAAAGCATTATTGTATGATCCCCCAAATGTTCATCTTCAACATCCCATTTAAAATGGATGAAGTAGGAGTCAGAATATTGCCGTGCTCAAACTGCATCCCAAGCATAGGAATATATCTATATACGCAGTATATGATTAAATGGCAAGATTTTTTTGAAACCTGAAAGCATAATTTCAAACCTGACCACCACATGACACTTGAAGCAGCTTACATCTTCATTTCTAAATGGGGGTGGACCTTAAAACTGTTGCATCATGTGCCTCCTGATATAGATTTTTCAAATAAGCAAGAGCTAAAAACAGCTCACCCAAGTGACAGAAGCGTTAGCATGAGCCATTCTGGATCAATAGGCTTTTAAAAAGCTTCAAGTGTCAATTCAGAAATAGAAAATTTAAATATATATGTACCCCCATTCTGTTTAATATATACTGTATAAATGACATGTTGGCAGCATATTTCTTAGTAGTAGAAAAGGTTATTTATTGGGCGCACTGAATCTGTGTTTGTATTTTTTGTTGTAAACTGTGTTTATAGCAATATGTCTATATTAAGCTCTTACAGCTAGAAATGCTATCTAAGCTTAACTTTCCCAATATTGCTGAAAACCTGTATTGTAGCTCTATAAATAGTAACATCTGTATTGGCACTTGGAAAATCATCTTTGTTACTGGGAAACTTTGTATCTAGTTCTAAATGAACATAAAGGGATCTCATTTAGTAGCCCTACGTATAGTAAATATATAAGGAATAAATAAATAGACCATCATTTCCCCCACATAATTCTCATTGTTGAACAGTTTCAGAGTCTAGCTTCCAGATGCAGTAGTAACATCTCTTATGACAGAAATCAAAATAAAGTGTTGTTTCTGTTTGTTTCATAGTAGACCTTAGCATGTAGAATTTGCAGGCAGGTAGGCATAAGATCAAATGTGTAAAGTGAACATAGAACATTTTATTCACTGTCCAAAGACTTGAAAAGAGGCCTTTTCCAGTCTTGCCCTTCTGGTTTGACTCAGAATAGGATTAAATTTGAGATTTCCACACTACCACTTCTCTAAAGGGTATGCAGAATAATAACTATAAACACTTGCATATTAATTCTTGGGTTTTTTTTTCAAAGTAAGATTTGTATCTTACCTTTTCCCCAAAACTGAGTGTTAAATAATTCACTCAGACGTTTGCAAGAAAATAATATTCACTGTTACATGCAGTTTAATTGCAGAGGGCCTTCTTGCTGACTGCTCTCAGGATGTGGCAATACCTTTCAAAGGAAGCTAACCCTGCCTGTTGGCAAGCTTTTAGCAATTGACTGAAGAGGCTTTCAGTGGATTGGTGCTGTGCCTTTTGCTTGTGGTTTTTTAATTTTGTTTTCTAAAACTCAATAGTTTAATAATTTGTTTAATTGTACTATACATTAGAACTTTTTGTTTGTTTTTATATATACCAATCTTTATCTCTTTTTGACTTGTAATCCTTTGTGCTGCAATGAGCTGCAATAGTAAAAATATGTATATATAGGCAACAGAGAAACCAAAATCTTGATTAGAATCTCTGAGTGAAGAACTGAAGGAAACTACTCCCTGGCCATCCTGATTTGGATTTTGGATGTGTGTGTGTGTTTCCATCTGTCTGTTCTGCCCACACTTACCACTGCCTCTCCCATTACCAACCCCATCCACATGTGTGTCCCAAAGCAATTGGCAATGTTCAATGACTTCAGCACTTGAAAATGCTGTAAATCCCTTTAAGAAGCAAAATCTTCCCCAAACACATTTTGTTGTTGTGTGCCTTCTAGTCACTTCTAACCATATGGGGACCCAAAGGGGAACCTATCACAGGAGTTTTTTGGCAAAATTTATTGAGAGGTGGAGTGAGTGTAACTTTCCCAAAGTCATTCAGGGGCAAAACAGATGGCTGGTAAGGGGTGGCTTAATGCCACTCCTTTGAGTGCTGGATCGGGGCTGCAGCAACTGCCTGCTGTGACCCAGATCTGGTGTTTTTCCAGACCAAAAAGAAGCAGCAAAATGCCTGGAAAAAGGGTGCCCTGGCTGCCACATTTTTTGGCACTCCTTTAATGATGCAGCGTGTGAATGCAGGCCGAAGGAGTGTCACAGCACTGCCTGCCATGCAGTCAGGCAGGTGACCTGATGCCAACATCAGGGTGGTGTTGGGGTGTGCATAATCTAAACACAACCCCATGTTGAACTGGAAGTCGAAACAGCCTTAGCAATGTTGAGGAGTACTGTGAGCTTTTGTAAGGTCGCTTAGCAAGGCCCATGCCATTCACGTACTGCATACAAGAAGAGTGAGCAGAAAATGGACTGGGATTTCTTGAGTGATATCTGGGTGATTGGCAGTGGTCACTGTGAATCTCTGACTCCCAGAATGAGTGCCAAATATCCACTCCCATAATTAACAAATTTAGCTATTGAAATATAGGGATGGACCTGGAGTGGCATTTTTCAGTGGTGAACTCAGTCCTGATACAATAAACACATTTCTGCACTGGGCTGGACTAATGTTCTTTAATTCTCGGTGTATACTTTGTATTTAGCTCCACCTAGTAGATTTTGGAATTTTGGGCGTGGGGGAGATAGATTCCACAAACATGAAGACTACTGAAAGTCCCACAAACTTGAAGACATTGGCAGAAATTAATGTTAGATATTAGTAAAAGCACCCAACAAAACGGTAGCAACTTAAAGGCTGCGAAATATAGCGTGTACCTTTGTCACTGACACATGTACCTCATCCTGGCTGCAGCATTATACTTTGGTGTATCATTAGAATATGATATGTCCAGATATGAACTCTTCAATGTTCCCTTCACTTACTGAATGCAGAATGTTTGTAAATGCATAATGAGGAATGTATGACGGTTGTAATGAATGGATTTTTCAAGCATGTGAAAGCTCTATCTTCCTTTATGGTACGATTTAAAGAGGAGTATTTGCCCTACCCACCTTCGAAAACAAACTCTCTGAGAGTCTTTTATTCTGAAGATGCCCTTGAATAATATTTGGTACTTTTACCTAAACTCCCCTAAGTTTAGAAAGAACAATATTGGGATCTGGCACAAAAATAGTTTAAAAAGAAAAGTACATAGAGGGAGAGAAGAGTGAAAATACACTACATTGCATAAATAATTACCCTTTGTAATGCCAAGTTGGCACCTGAATTTTTAGATTGAGAGAGAGAGATCAGAGAACCTATTTATGGGTTTTGTAGGAGTCACCTTTGAAAGAAAACACTGGCTGAAGAGAAGTATGAATGCCTTTCTGGAACCAGACTTTAGATTGTAATTTGCTTCTTGTTATTTAGTGTAACTCAAGTAAATCCCATTAAGGCTCAGTTTTTGACACAACTCCCATGTTTCAGAGTATGCTATACTGTATATTGGTTTTGTTGTCTAATTGTGTCCTAAATACAAAAATTAGATCTTAACAAACTGGTATGTAAAATATCTTTAAAAATAATATCAGTTTAGATAATTGAGGAAATCATTTGAAACATAAAATGCATGCAGCATACTTTGTGTTTGCCATCAACATATGATTGTAAATATCCCTGTAACTGTTTTATATTTCACATCTTGTGAGCACTTTGCATACCACATTTGAAGACATGAATAAACTGAAGTTATGTTGAAAGAAGGTACCGTCTAGATAGGTTCAACCAGCCAAGTCAACCCATCTGTAACCTGATCATAAGGCAATCCTGGGTAAATTTTAAATCTGTTACTACAGTTTTGCCAAAATACCAGATGCTGACTCTAGAATTATTGCCAAAAATGGCAGTAATTTCCTAGGGCTACTACATGAAAATGAAGAAATGGTAACACATGTCTGAACCTCTGTGCATTTTTGCCATGGGAATAAATAAAGGAGCAGGCATTACTTGGAAATAGTGTACATGCGGGATATATGCCATTTCCTTCACAGCCTAATATTGTTTTCGAATGAGAGAAATAATAATAGTGGACATTTTCTGTAAGAGATTATAAGTAAAATTAAACATTTTAATTAGCATGGTGACTTCAGAAGAATACAAGAAAATGCTGCAGTTTTCTTTGCAGGACTTTGATTTTAGTCTCATATTTATTAGTAAAAAAATCTTTATCAATTGAGTTATATATTCTCCCCTAGTCCCAATTCAGAAGCTTAAAGACTGTTTTGCCAGTTTTTGGTATAAGCCACAACATTATAGGAACTCTTAACAGAAATGACTGCCAAATGTGAAGCTTTGCCCTGTTCTTGGTGCTATTCATTTTGACCAGGCTAACCACCAGAATAGTAATGTCCCAAGGAGAAAACCACAGTAATTGAAACTCATTCTCTAAGACTGAAATATAGCAGCCAACTGTGCACACCCCTCTGCCTGTTTTTATATGTCCCTTAGTCTAAAGTCATTTTTAAAATCTGAGTGATGCATTTTTTGCATCTTCCATTTAATATGCTGCTTGGTAAACAGTGTTGTAGATTAGTGTATTTGTAATTTAAATGAAGACAATACATCAAGCCAAGGTTTTTTTTTAAAGAAGTAGTATAAAGAATGATTGATGCTTCTTTCACTATTATGCCTTGTTTCAAAAGGAAAAAAAGGAGAAATTGGGCGTGGAAAAAAAAGGAGTGGAAGGTAAAATAGAAATTGTCTTTCAAAGGCAGGTATATGCTGTTTTTTAAACTGCTAGTCAGACTTAGTGGTTGAATCTGTGCTATCTTCTAGCATGCTAATAAATTCTGCCTAATTCATTTTTTATTCTCTCTTGGGGTCTGCTTGCAGATTTGCCTTTACAAAGGAAGCATCATGTTACTTCTTTTAAATAATTGATAGCTCTGAGTCCAAGCCAGCTCCAAGGAAATTCTGAAAATAGGTACTTATTGAGTAAATACCCTGCCTTTCTACAACTGCCAAGTACCCTCCCCTATATTTATTCTGTTCTGCAGCCTACTGTCAATTGCAGATGATCTCATCCATGCTTTTGTAGACATCCAGCACTTAGCAGCTCTGATTTCAGTTATGTATGTTTTTATATTTAAGAAAAGGGGAAGCTGTTAATTACATTCTGTCTCATGCAGCTAAGAGCTCTTAATAAATCATCATCTGTACTATGCCATAATGCCAACCATAGATGGACATTTTCACTTCAGATGTGGAGCTGATATTTTCCTGATAAACAGGAGGAGATAAAAAATAATAATAATAGTATCTGCAGCCATTTTTCAAAAGGGCAGAAATTTAAGTGGCCTCTCAAATCAATGTGTAACATATGTTCTACCATCTTGGTTCTATACTAAAAGGACTAGCATTCAATGACTGTTAAATTTCTGGGAATAAAATGATTTTGTTGGCACTACTTTGAACTACTCTGTTCCCTACTGCAAAGATCCCCTCTCTTGCGTTTCATTCCACAGCCATTAGGAGACAACTGAATACACTTTGCTGGAAAAAAAAATGACTTTCTCTTTGTCTTTGGCCTGTAATAAATGTGTTAGCCAGGTTTTACTGAAATTCTGATCCTATTCAATGAAATTGCCATCATGTCCATTTCCAACTAGCTGACCCAGAAGCAGTTCTTCTCTACCATTCTCTGTTACATTAGATAAGGGCCCATCCTTAGATATCATAAGTTCCCACCTTGGGACATCACAAGGACCTGCCCCATGGTCTTGAGTTTTGACAGTGAAATTGCATGGAATTCATTGCTTTGAGAAAACTTCCAAATAAGGCCTTTGGAGGAAGCCTCTCTGGACAACCACGTATCTACCGTTTCTTTGTGATGGTGTTGCTTTAACAGGAATACAATAGATGAGACTCTCTAGAGCTTGGCAGTGCCCTGCTAGAGAGCCAGGCTAGCTGTTTCCTAGGCCTAGCATTTGCCATAGCCAGAGAAGGGCCAGCAGTGTTCTGAAATGCCATGGAATGGAGTTCCCCAATTTATATATTGTGTTATTTGCTGCCCATTGTGTTTTGCTACACTCCATGCTGGGGGCAGAGGGTTGGTTTTATGGCTGTCCATTTCTCAGGGATGTTGTCATTGTATCCTGAATGGCCATTTTTGCATTATGCAGGTAATTGGAACGGATTGACTTCCAAAGTCTTTAGAGTTGTATGATTCTATAGTGCAAGTCAGTCAGTAGATGTTGTTAGTAAGCTCGCCAAAGATTTCCCTCATACTTACTCTTTTCTTTTCTATAGTAAGTTTGCTTTCCTTTTATTTATTTATTTTTTCCTTTTTTGCATTATGTCTCCCCTTTTCTCATCTTTAACCCTTACTTTTGCATTTGGCAGCACCCATGAGACTCTCTAAGCAAACTATCCATTGCAGGCAGAGGTGGGTCTTGTGGTTATACCAGGTTAGAGAAACTAATGCAAGTTCAACGAAGCTCTGTACGGGTGTGTGGGGTATGTGAGTTAAAACCAGGGATCAGACTAATATCTGAGCTGTTCTGCAGTTGCTTACCTTAGTTCTCATCACTAATTTAAATGTATATGATATACTAACGGAGAAAGTTTTCAATTTTATCCTTTTAAAAACAGATTTGTCCATTCTATATTTTGGTAACATTGGTTTGACTACTGGGCATTTTTATTGTTATGGGAATAGTTCAATTGTACATGCTCTGCTCATTCTAGTGTCTTCCATAAACATATAGGCACATGCAGTATTCATCAACTGGAAAAACTGACATGGTGATATGCCTATAAAAATAATCATAACTTACAGGTAGTTGAAAATGACACAAAATCCAGTTTTGGTGGAATTCAATGCCATTTGGCAATGTAGCCAAATTTGCTTAAAATTCTACTGGGAAATAATTTTCCCTATTCCTCCAGAAAATGAATAATGGTATATGAGTAAATTTCTACTCCTCAATTATTTAGAAGGATATTTTCCCCTGAACATATAGTTCTTAATTTACATAAAAGCAAGGTTTGCTTTGCTCCTAACAATTAAACATCTATTTTAAAACTGACTGGCTGCTTTCCAGCAATGCTCTTTTCTCAGTGTCAAAGACTGGTTCTTAAAGTAGTTGGTTAAAATAGTTTCTGTGACTTGGGAAGTGGTAAGAAAAAGAAAGTTGTTTTCATGGTGTACTCCCCCCCCTTTTGAAATTCAAATCAAATGCAATTTTCAGCTCATTTGAGCCAGAATATACTGTTGCTGAGCTTCAGTGGCTCTTAAATACAAATTCATAGGTAAAAACAGGTATCATCTGTCACTAAGGACATGAAGGCGTACCCTCCCTACATAATCCTCATGGGAGTGAGGATTTTACTGGAAAGTTCAATTTATGCAGGCCAATCAGTCACTGGCAAAATAATCAGGTAATCAATAATTTCTTCCTGTTTGGTACCTTGTTTAATGCATTCCTTTAATTCTTTGCTGAAGTTTGCTAGATAGTGAATGAGGAAACATAATGTAAAATTTCCCCCTTTAAAGAGATAGGTGGTTTAGCTTGATTTAGAATGGTGCTTTTCCAGAAACCAGTCAAGCCAACTTTTTGTTACTTTCACCTGTTTCTGACTTTTTCCTCCCAAAATGGAAAAGAAAGACTTAGGGGCAGTCCAGCCTTATTAGCTGGAAAACTTGTACCCATCCAGATATGAACTCCACTTCCCATCAGCCCCAGGCTCATGTGGACACAGTAAGAGGGTGTACAGCCTGGCTATTAAGGCCAGCTGTGTGCTGCACCACACACCGAGCAGTGTCACGGTGCACCTCTGCTGCTGCGTCTAGATGATGCAGCGCCAAAGGAGCGGTGATAAGCTATGGCACCAGTGACTATGGTGCCCTTTCTGGAAAGGCAAGATCAGGGCTGTGTTATATGGTTGCCATTGGCCCGATCTAGCACTGAAAGGGGCAGCTACAGGCCGCCCCTTAGGGGCAGTCTGTACAGCCCCTAATTCATCAGGAACGTCAAAGGTTTCTATGGCGCTTATTGGATTGGGCTCCAGGAGCGCGAATGGCAAGGGTCAAAAGGGGGCGTGATGGGAACGGAACGGGGAAAGGACACATTTTACCATACGGGAGAACACTGCTGATGCCACCGGAAGTCCCTGTTCCGTTCCAAATCTGTGTCAGAGAGGCCAATTTTCAGGAACTGATTGCAGCTACACTAGTCCACTTGAGTTTCAAGATCCACAAAGGAGGGATTTCTCTTGGTCACACAATTATCACAATCACATCTGTTCAGCATGCTGAGGCACCCTGCTCATTGGCTACTCTCAGGTTGTGAAATATGATCCCACAGAGGTCTGGTCTCCTCGTAATGGAAAAAAAAATGCCATTTTATTTCAACACACCTTTGGCTATTACCTGGGTTGTGCAGATGTGTCTTTCAATAGGCATGATGTGTCTGTGCTGTACTTTTATTCCCATTTTTGGATGAATTCTCATGTTAGAACTCCATGTATTTTGACTAGCTTTGTTGGTTGTTACCTCCAATTTCTCATTTGATTCTTTTGGGGGGACTTTTTGTTGCAATTTCTTGTATCTGCACTTGGGCTCTTCCAAAGATTTTTTAAAACCAGGGCATGGTGCTGAGATGATCCTATGGTTAGAAAGGCAAATTTCCACCTCCCCACCCCCACTCTTCCTCTCTCCTTAAAAAAGTTATAGTGTTGTAGTGCAGACATGTAATTTCATTACATATACCTCTAATTTATTTTTATTTTTTTTTAGAAAAGTAGGATTTTTACTTTCCCCCCCCCCCCCCCCCAAAACATTTTGGAATTAAAAAGGAACCAATCTGAGGGTGGGAATAAAATTGTGCAGCTGGTGCTGAGAATTGCTAGAAAATGGCCTAGGACACAGAAACGCAGTTTGGTTTGGTCTGTTTTGTTTTGTTTTTAAAAGAGAGATACAGTAGCAAATGTAACATGCCTTTAAATGTTTTAAAGTGCTGTTTCTTACAAGATAGTTTATTTTACTGTTTTAAAATTTTGAATTATAATTGTTGTTTTTGAGGTGTATCCCATTTTAATCTGTATTGTGAGCCATCTTGGGGGCCCATAATGGTATGCTATTTATTTATTTGATTGTTTCTTTTATTTACGTCCCACTTTTCTCTTTACAAGGGTTTCAAGGTGAATTACAATAAAGTTAAAACAAGATACAATTAAAACCACCATAAAACGAAAGTTAAAAACCAAACAAGTTAGCAATTGTGTTAAAATACCCATAATCTAAGATAGTATTTGGGTTTAAAATGATTTTATATTGTATAACAGGACAATTTTGATTTGAATTTTACATTTTATTAAGGCATTTTAATTGATTTTATCTTGAAGCTGCCTTAAGTTCATATTCCTTGAACTGCCCTTTGTCTTTTCTGAATTAAGCTTAAAGCATTACTGACTTCAGGACACTGTTTTAGAACTGAAAAAGTTTCCTTGAATTAGATGGAAAGAAGAGATACAGTCAAGTATCGACAGCATACTGGTGACACTGACTCCTAAAACTCCAGATAGCCCTTCCCAGAAGTTTCAAATATATGTTGAACAACATGTGAGAGAAAACTGAGACCTCTGGAACTTCTCAAGCCAGTGGCCAAGTATCGAATTCCTGTTCCCCAGCACTACATTATGAGTTCACTCTTCCAGAAGAATGAGGAACACTATAAAACAATGGCTCTTAGTCCCGTCCCAGAGAGATAGCACAGAAGGATACAATGGCTAATGGTACTGAAAGTTGTTGAGAGATCCAGCAGAATCAATAGGGATGCACTCAGCCTTTCCAGTTTCCTGTTTAGGTTATCTACTAAGGTGGTCAAAACTGTCTCTGTCCCATTATCAGGGCTGAAGCTAGACTGAAATGGATCTGGAAATCCAATTTATCCATGAATTTCTGGAGCTGGAAGGCCATCACCACTCCTTGGATTATTGGAGACTATCTGGCAATTCAGTAGTATAGTGGGATTCAGGGAGAATTTTTCCCTCCAGTATCGACCTTGGCATAGCCCATTTTAGAAAGGATGGTAACCTTCCTTGTCCCACTGAGGCATTAACTACTTTTCTTACCTTTGTGACCAGTTCAACCACTAGGTCACAACTAGCATTTATTAAGTAAATATGTATTTTCATATATCTCATGTATTTTCATATAGCTCCTTGCCTTTGTCCCAGAAGCAGATCCTGCACTGCAAACAAATGTTTGCCTGTTTATTTTATTTACATAATTTATACATATGACACCATTCAGATTCCCCATTCAGACTGTAGCTAAATTGGGTTACTATGCCACATAATGTAAACTTTTTTTAGTGCTACTCAAAGGTCCTCAACTGGTAAAAGTATTTAGAAGTGTGGTGTTACACACTTGAGATGCAACAGTCATTTCTTTTTATGTTTGACTGGCAGTTTAGCCTTTATAATCTTGCTGTGTGATATATTAAGAACATTCTCATGACAAGTCATGGGGCATCTGCACTTTTAGCTTGTTCCAGTGTGTATGCAATTTATCACTCTGGGAACATTTTGGCTTCTTGGGTTTTCAATTGTCCAGTTCCCAACATGTGCTGCAGTGATATAATAGGTTAGGATAAATAACTCGCAGTGTTAACCCAAGATAATGTAGTTCCATATATAAATGCTAGAGCAAAAAGTGGCAATTCCTAGTTGATATGATTCCCTGTGAATGGAGCAGCCTTCTGACTTGGCCAATTATGATTCCTCATCTCTCTGACAGTGCACAATATAACTGGCACTGCTGAGCCTTATGAAGTAATCTGATATTGCTAATGAGGTTATGATGATGTATTTAAATCAGCTGCCACATCCATGCTCTAACCTCTTCAGCTGGAAAGAAGGGCAGGCAGCTTCCTTGGTAACTGCTGAAATGGTCAGCTGTTCTGTCATGAACTTTGTATATTATTTCTCAGAAACTAGACGCATCAATGCTTTAATAATCTCCCTGCTTCCAAGAATACAGTCTGACTTTCAAAAATATTTTAATGAACCAGGTTAATATCTGGATGGAAAGATATGGATATTAATGTTCCATGTGCTCCTATGATTTTTTGGTCTAAAGTGAAATTCCTGTTATCCTAACAACTTGTTTTCTGAACTATTGTTGTTGTTGTGTGCCTTCATGTTATTCCTGACTTATGGTGACCTTAAGACAAACTTATCACAAAGTTTTCTTGGTGAAATTTGCTCAAAGGGGGTTTGCTTTTGCCTCCTTGTGAGACTGAGAGATCATGACTTGCCCAAAGTTACCCAGTGGGTTCCCATGGCCAAGCTAGGATTTTAACACAGGTCTCCAGAGTCATAGTCCAGTGCTCAAACCATTGCATAACATATTCTTGTTTTAAAGTGATGTGTCACTTGTAAATAAGACTAGGCTCTAAGATTTTGTTCTTCTCTTTTGATGTTTAATCCAGCAGATCCTTCTAAATTAAATTTCTAATATAGGTTGTAAGCATCTAGTCTGTGTAAAAATAAAAAAGAGGCTTCCACACTTATTTGCATTCCATTGCATGTGTTCATTCTTTTATGTGTAGGCTAGTACTTTTTAAAAAGTAACATTTTAGAGTCATTCATTCAGCTATGACAGGTTTATTTTCTGTTAACTGTTCTATATAAACAGCCAATTTTTGTTAAAGCCATCATTTGCAATGTAGAAAATACTGTGACTTTGATTGTAATAGAACAAAGAAGTTAAAAGTCAGCTGATCCATGATGGAAAGGAAGGATTTCTTTCCAAATATTAATCCTAAAGTAGCTCACTGGTTTGATACACCTGCTGCTGCCTGAAAACTGTATAATCCTCCAGTGAATTCATCCAGCTTTTTTTGTACTGAGCTTTAACTCAGTGACTTTATGTAGCTTTCCTCCATGTAATCCTGTTACCTGCTTCCCAGGTGAAAACACTTTTTTGTGATAAAGAGCTTGTGGCATTCTCTTTTTGTTAACTATGCCACTACCTTTAGTCCTTACAAGGTAAACACTCTAACATTGTTCCTTTCCTTTTCCCATAATCCAAAAGTTTTGGATTCCAAATACAGGTTGACAGTTTAGCAGTTTTCTTGATTCCTGTATTTCCTCGCTCTAATTGTAATGATAGTATGCCAATCTTCCTTTTTCATTTACGGTTCATTACGTATCTAGTAAATGATTTCAAGGGGGAAAATAGAATCTTAATGTGGAGCAACTATTGAGGCAGGTCAAGGAAGAAAATGAAAAGGCAGAGTTACATCTGAACATTAAGAAAACAAAAATAATAACCACAGATGATTTACATAACTTTAAAATAGACCACAAAGACTTTTGAATTAGGCAAGGCTGAAATGTTCCTAGGAGCCAAAATGATTGAACTGAGGCTATCAAACTTTGGCCATATTATGAGATGACAACTTGATATGGACAATAAGGATAGCCTTATTGGAGGAAGTAGACTGAAGTTTATGAAAGCTCATGATATCAACTTCTCTTTTTCAGTCAGTCTTAAAGGTGCTGCAAGATCTCTTTACATACTGATTTTACATACTAACATGGCTATATCTTTGAATATAGGACAACCTTAGTTTAGTCATCTTGGATTTTAATGAGACTCTCATTTGTAGAGTCACCATTAGCCACTATAACACTTGTCCAAGGCAGCCTCACATACAGTGTGTTAACAGTAATCCAAATAGAATATAACTAAGACATATGGCATTATGTCCATATTAGACATTTCCAGGAACAGGTGCACTAGCTTTAAGTGTGCAAAAGCATTCCTAGAAGTCAGAGAAACCTGGGCTTCCAGGTTCAGGGCTGATTCCAGGAGTATACACAAAATTGCAAATCTGCCAGGGGGAGTGTAAACTCCGTCCAAGACAGGATAAATCCCTGTTCCCTGATCTTCCTTCTGACTGACCAGGAGCAACCCTGTCTTTTTTAGGTTGAGCCTTATTTTCTACATCTTCATTCAATCCATCCATGATTCCAGACACGGTTTATATTTTTGTTGGAGGTAGATGGAAAGAAGAAATAGAGCTGGGTGTCATCAGCATATTGGTGGTACCAATTTCTAAAACTTCAGGCAATCTCTACCAAAATGTACATGTTTAATAGCATGGTGGACAGAAAGAAACTGTGAGGGACCCCCCCCCCCCATATCAATGGCCAAGGAGGCAAACAGAAATCACCCAGCAGCACTTTGTAGATTTGCCCCTCCAGGAAGAAATCAAGCCACTTTAAATTAATGCCTCCATGATCTATCCCTACAAGGCAGCCCTGAAGAATACAATCACCAAATAGCAGCGAAATACACCAAATGGTCCAGCAGAATGAACAGAAACTATATCCAGGGAAATCCTTTTAAATAGTGGCCCTAAAACTGCCTCCATAGGTTTACTGGAACCCTGTCTTGTTGCAAGGAGACATGTATGACTCTCTTCACAAACTTGAACACTCCCTCTCCAGCCCTTTTAATGATCCAAGAAGGGCACAGGCCTAGGGGGCACGTGGTGATTCTAGTTTCTGCAAGGAAACCCACAGTCTGTTCAAATGGAATAGAATCCATTGTTCCTAGAGAGCAATGGACTCTTCTTGATCAGAGGCTTTGAAACAGAGATTGAATGGCTATCTGTAAATGGTACATGAACTGTGGATTCCTCCATTGGCAGGGAGAAAGACTAGAACATGCTTGAGAACCTTGCAGTTCTTTGACTCCATGATTCTATGACAATTTTAGTCTTACTTTTTGTTTTAATGACTTCTACTTTGTTTACATTTGCTAACACTCCAGAATTGCTGATAAATTCTGTCTAGCAACACAGCAGTTTGGACAGGGCTCTCTCTAATTAAAAATGGATTTAATAGATAACAAATGTGTAACACCCCCCAAAATACTGCACCAATCCTCCCTAACAGATACTTTGTTCTGAATTAAAATAACAGCCTTTTCAAATCAAATGTCTGAAAGAGTCCTATTCTGTTCCATCCAGCTACCAAGACAGGGTGAGTTGATCTATTGTATCAACAAAGCAACAAAGCAATTGTGATTTAATCTCTTTTTAAGGGGGGGTGGTAAGGGAAAGGATGGGATATGTTACTTGATATTGTTTAATCCTTATTGTAATCCGCCCCGATTGCTTGTTCAGAGGGGCGGACTAGAAATAAATATTATTATTATTATTAATTAAAGAAAGCCATCATGATAACCTCACTAACAGATGTGATCCAGTTTTCTATATAGTGATTAGAACTCCACTCCTATAACCCCAAACCAAACAAAATCAAAAACAAAAAACAGACATAGTTTTGTTTCTTACTTCTCTTAACAGACAGCTGAACAGAGTTTGATCTCAAAAAATTAAAGCAAGCTCGACCTTGTAATTACTGGTAGAAGATCTGATCTAGAGGCTTAAAGGCATGGCCCAGTAGTAGCTCCCCACATATCACTGCCTGATTTCTCTTGAACTTTGTTCAGGGTGCAGAGAATTGGTAGGAGCCTTGTGTTTGAAATGATAATCCTACTAGACACCACTGAAGATTCTGCTTCAAAGATAATGTTCATTTACAGAAATACACTGGAATAAATCATATGTCAGCACTGTTGTCAAATCTGGCATGAAAAATTAGCAAGAAATAACAAATAGAAATATATATGTGCATGTGTGTATGTTTTGGTAGAAAGAGAGCTTTGTTATTTCACATCACACAAGCAGGTAGATCACCTAAGAGTTACGTTTTTAGGTATAAAATTAATATACTAATGAAGGAAATACTAAAGTACACTCACATCCTGTTGATTGTCTACAGTATTACCAATTAGTATCAGCTTTTTCTATCATTCTATAGTAGGTAGAGGAGAAGCAATTAGCCATGCTAGTTGGTATAAACTGCTGAAATTCCCCATCTGAATACTTTTAAAAATTTACAGTGTTGAATAATTTATCTGAACATGACATCCTGGGGAGCTATTTGAAATGTTGCCATAATTAGAAATTTAGATAAACAATATTGCTGTGGGCATAAAGCAATGTTTTTCAAACTTTTTGAAATTGCCTCCACCCTCTAAAATTATGCTATCATCTTCTCTCTTCTCAGAACAACACTGTAAGAAATATTTTTACCACTACTATGGAAAGGCCTTGCTCACAATGTTCATGCTTCCTGTCAGAATTTGTGGACTGAGATATTAATCCAAACATCATAATTAGAATGGAACAACATTAAGCCAAAGTGTTACCTAGAAAAAATTAATGCTATATTAGGCACTTACAAAGTTTTCAGCCTTTATCTTCCTTGCACACTGGGAGACTTGTTCCCAGTTGCACAAGCAATAGAGATACATTAAACTTTCTTTTCTGTGAGTAAGTGCAGGTGAAGTCACATATTTTCTTCCAACCAACTGGATATGAATTTGTAAGGGTACTCTACAAGATAAATCCATTCTATGTAAATCTTGACTAGTTTATGAGAGCTTCAAGTGTTAGATGTGTAACAAACTTAATTTGTTACTCTCCATGTATCTGAGGAAGTAGACCAACTCTATGAAAACCTATGTTACAACTTCTTTCACTCAGTCTCAAAAGTGCTACAAGATCCCTTTGCATAAAGTTAGGCTAGCTGAACATTTGAGACATTCCAAGATTAAAATACGACATCATTTTGTTACAAATAAAAATAATCTTGCTGGCTTTGGTGGATGATCGATGCTGGGAACTGGACAGGTGGAGTGTATCCCTATTGGTTCTGCTGAACCTCTCAGTGAATTCGGTGCTATTTTTAATGGTATCTTTTTGGGCTATTTGGCTGATAGTTACTTTGGGGCACTCTGTTACAGTAGTTCTAGTCCTTTTGGCTGCATAGTTGGCACTCTTTATCCACAGATTCTTTGCCCATGGATTCAACCATCCATGGCTTGAAAATGTTTTTAAAAACCATAAATTCCAAAAAGCAAACATTGATTTTGCCAATTTATATAATGGACACCATTTTACTATGCCATTGCATTTAATGGGACTTCAGAATCCACAAATTTTGTTATCTCTCTCTCTCTCTCTCTCTCTGTGTGTGTGTGTGGAACCAAACCCTAGTGGATACCAAGAGCCTGCTGTACATTCCCATCAAATAATGTTGGGAGACAGTTGTTCAGATTCCTGGCCATTAGCCTGTGGGGTCCCTTGGGAGTCAATACTGTGCCTTATGCTTTTCAACATGTACATGAAGCTGCTGTGGGGGTCATCTTGAAGTTTTGGGTTGGGAGTCATCAATATGCTGATAATACCAGCTCTACCAATTTTTTGCAGCTGGTACAAAGGAGTCTGTGGAAGTTGTTGTCTGGATGCAGTGAGGGATTTGATGTGGATGAATAAACTGAGGCTTAATCCAATCAAGACAGAAATTCTGTTGGTCAATAAGAACACTAACCTGGAAATAGGATCACAGTCTATTCTGTTTGGGGTTGCAATCCCTCTCAAAGATCAGGTTTGTAGCTTGGAGGTGCTATTTCACTCTTCCTGGGAAGCCAGATTGATCCATGATGACCATTGCATGGCCTTGGGTCAGTCTCTTTCTTTTTTTCTGATCTGTCTCAGAGAGTTGTTTTGAGTATGATGTACAGAAGAGAAGTGCCATGCCTGGAAGAAAAGAGAGAGCAATATTCCTATTGCTGCTACTACTATTGGTGTTAGTAACAGTCAGTTTCAGACAGCATCTCCTCCTGACCCTACATTCTTCAATAAAGGCAAATGAGTTCTGTGTGGAAATCTTTTCACAAAAGGCATATGCCACTGTAATACTAGGTTGAGTCAAATTGCATTGTGCACAGCGTTCCACACTAAGCATCATCATCTAGCAGTAAGCAGATACTAGCTGCTGACCTATCTGCAAGTAGGAATGTTCACAATTTATAATGCAATAAGTGGACCCTTGTTGAATGTTTCATCTCATCCCTTTCCATTTTTACAAACATAAGACCTATGTGCATTTCTCATTGCCACTGGATGAGAGTTGCTTTATACCCATTCTAGTGTGCGTAAGAAATGTTGCCTGTATGATTTTGATTTTGGAATTTAGGACTCATTATCTCAGCATTTGTGTGGAACGGCAGAAGAGGTTTTGATCCCTCCTCCCCTTTTAATAAGATTTTTGTAATAAGAGTGCCAGTGGAAATCTGTCAGACCCAGCTTCCCTGCACATGTGCACCTCTGTGCTTTGAGACCCTGGAAATGTCTGTTTTTAGGACATCAGCAGGGGGCTAATGAAAAGGCTTTGTTGATTTTAACGAATCGCAAGCCACTGTAGCCAAAATAAATATAATCTGCTTTTTGGATTAGTTGTCACAGATGATTTTACCTACTAACAGTGATTAAAGAACCCTGGTGGACCCGAAGCATAGCCATTCTCTGGTGACTCTTGCTAAAACAGCAATAAACACAAGTAAATAAAGACTTAGGGCATTAGTTATCTTTAATAAACAGTGACACTCCATGTAATGTTTGAGGGGACTTCAAAGACCTGAACTGTGCACTGCAGAATCCTTTTTTTCTAGTACACAGAGAACTGGTATGGCAGGCAGTGTTAATAAAGAAAATGTTGCCAGGCATCTTTAGGTTGTGATCCTTAAAAATGAATGGATCTTGTTTCCACATAAAGCTATTCAAGATTTCTAGGATGCTTATTTTTTCAGCCATTTTTAAACTCTATTAATATCTTAAGCATACAGTTGCCCAGGTAGTTGTCTACCTTCATTGTGCCATAGACTTCAAGCACAAAGCTTTAGATTCCTAGGAGAAGGGATGTGTACTGTAGGTGAGAGGAAAGGAATGGAAGAATGTATATAACTTGTATGTTCATTTAAATTCCAATCCTCTCTAATCTTTATGAATAGCAAAAGAACATTAGGTAAGTGCTAAGGTTTGCTATTGGAGATAGTTGGTTAGAATGAGTTTAAAACAATATTATGCATAGAAAAGCTGGAGGAAATATGTAAGAGAACTGTTTGAATGCGATCATTGACTGCACATGTCACTACCAGTGCTTGTCAGACAACCTTCCAAATGAGTCATAAAGCATAGCAAACAAAAACTGAGTGTAAATCAAGTGCATGTACAGTTGGGCAGATTTTTTTACCCTGGTTTGTTCATATATATCTTAGTTGCATATCAATATGACCTAAAGGTAGGTAGTGTGATGCAGTTGAGCAGGGGAAATAGGTTCCCCAGACCTGCTGCTGGGTGAGGAAAAACTTCAGATATCTCCCCTCCAATGGTGGGAGTAGTGCTTTCTAGTCATTGTTAACTGTCACGGTTAAGCCAAGAAAATTGTTAAAGTCTTGCTCAAAATTATGTCTGGGTCCTCCTGTCATCCAAACCTCTCACCCACAATAGCAATAAGAAAATTTTAGCAACCTTGGAAGGATGCCAGGCTGAATCAACCCTAAGCCCTTGGCTGGTATTGAACTCACAACCTTGTGGTTTGTGAGTGAGTGGCTGCAGTACAGGCATTTAACCACTGTGCCACCAGGGCTCTTCACAATGATGATAATGAACAAAATCTAAAGTACACAGCACTAGTAACTTTATTAGGCCAAACAGAAGATACAGAGAACATTATGCTAGCTGTCAAACCCACTGGCTTCTTCATCAAACAAAAATCATTTTAAAAAAATCATACAAAGGATATTGTTAAAAGTTTTCTTCCATTTTTCCTAGACCTTGCCTGTTCTTTAAAGCTGCGGAGCATGCCTTGTATACCGTTATATCTCCCCCCCCCCAAAAAAAGATCACCTGCCACTTAAACAAGTAACATTCAAACACTTGTCAACTGCTTAAAAATGAGCTGTAGCTTTATAAATCACCAAAGTAAACTCTCATTATCTTTTTTTATTTCTCTTATCACAAGCCTCTAGTATATCTGTCATCAAGTTTTATATTCCTATTCTACAATCATCATGAACATCATACAGGACTAAGAATTAGTTTCAAAATCCTGGATCAATAGAACGTACTGTGTTTTTGTAATTGCTACTGGACTAGCAGCAAAAATAGATATTTATTCTCATTCTGTACTAGCAACTGGAGAAAGCCTCCCTCAGCACTTTCAGCCCTGATTTGTGGATGATCTTGGTAACTAAGAGTCAAATTAAATGTGCTATGAAATTATTTATTTTTAGAAAAACAATTAATTTTGATAATTTTTTGTGGGGGGGGAAGAGTAAGTGGCAGGTATATTGTAATAAATGGAGAGGGCACAGGATAGAGAGAGATGCGAGAGAGCCTTACATGGTTCTGACAAAATGTCCTCCTAGAAGTTGCTATTGGTATTGTAGAAAGAGGATTGTTTTGAACCCATTAACATCCAACCTGAATCTACCAATTTCTTTAGTAATTACAGAAGGAGGGAAGAGTAAAAAGAAGAAAAAAAGAAAAAAGAAAAGAAAAAAAAGAGCTCTCCAATCTCTGTTGTCTTTCTGTTGCTCCTCCCCTCCCATTGCCTTTTCACTTTAAAATATATATTTAAAAATTGCATATTAATTGCACTTATACAATTAAAGCCATGCTTACCATTTTCTTGAGTTAAATACTGATTTTGGAGACACCACTGTTGATCTGTCATGGTACAACAAGTCCCTACCTCTTCCATGAGTGGTGATGTTTGGAGCAATGTTTCCCCATATACACTGAATTTCATCAGTATCACTACTGTATGTTAGAAATTTTTAAAATATGGCTATCAAGAATTTAAAACACAAGGCATGTAGTCAGTGTGAGGGAAATATTTTAACACACAATTTGTGAGTAGTTTTATGTTTGAAGTTATGTCATCTCTTTTCATTCTTTGAATTCAGTTCCCTTTCTGAAGCTCAATATATCTATTCTGATGTGTAGCAAAAATGTTACATCAAAGGTTAATGTTTGAATCCAGGCTTTAAAAAAAAGGAAAGAAAAAGAACAGACGGGTTGAGATGTTATTTAATGGAGAGAGGGTAGGAGAAACCCCCAAATGAATAAAAGTCCTTAAAAGCAACATATAAAAGCAAATAACAGTCTTCTTCCCCTGACAAATAGTTCAAAAAGTAGCCAACAGTTTGGATGTGGTCCATTGCATTGCATACAAATGAAGATACTGTCACTATCATTTTTCTCTGAAATGCTTTGATCTGGTCATAAAGGGTTCAGTGTAAGACCATGACTCCAATTCCAGGTCTATATAGATCCCCCCAACTGTTTCAGTTTCATAATTGTTTTTTAATTTCTATATGAAATAATTCTCTAAATATCAGCTGTCCCTTAAGAAATGCAGCCTTTTGGACCACATGTTAGAGGATGGTATTTTAGAATGATTTCTCATGTCACAGAACTGTCTTGTGTGGTTCCAGGAAATGAAGGAAGTGAAAACATCTTGTTATGCCTTCTCACACCACCCCCAAAGTATATGGGGTTTAAACATGTAACTTATCATCAGAAATATGCATTTATTTCACTTAATAGAAGGCTTCATGATCAGTTGCTTTTATGTGTGCAGAAAGATTTTATAGCATGACCACTGGAAGGGTATAATCAAAGATCCAATGTTTATAAGTAATACAACAAGATATTTTAGTAATGAGGATTTTATACAATTATTTACATAATACACACTAAACAAGGCTTTGCATTATGTGTGCCATCGTTACTTATACCAAGCAGTATGAAACACATTTTTAATGTGCAGAGTTATTCAAATATCTGATAGTGTCTGATATACACTCCCACTCATGAATGCTGCAGTAGCAAGGAGGACTGGATCTCTACAGCATGCTTAATCTGAATGTGTAAATTTTTTCAGGAGAGAAATGTGGGTGAAAAGCAGTGCTTTACTCCTGGACTGTGGAATTTATGCCTTTCGGCTAATCAAAGCCTCCAGAGTCAAAACTACCCTTTCTAGAATTCCATAGCATGGAGCTATGGCGGTTAATATGGTGTCAAACCAGATTATTTCTGCAATGCAGATGCAGCCTGAGTTGATTTGTGTAAATATGCATACTGTTGAAAGGTTCTGGAGACATAGCCAATGGTTTTGGGGAAAGTTATAGCCTTGTTTCAGGAAGACAGGAAAATCCTTTTCTCACACTGGCTAGTTTATTGCATTATTTCTAAAATGGAATAGGATCCAGATGTGCCACTGTCTGAATACCTAACTTTGATTAACCCAAGAGCTTTGATTACCCAAAGAAAGTAAGGTGATTATACCAAAAGCAGTCCTTTCCACAACCGTGCTATTTTGTGTGACTTAAAAAAAATGACAGCATACCGTGCAATACTTGAACAATTCTTTATTCTTTGACTTTATGTTAGCTATATTTTAAAAAGCCATTACCTATGCTGTGTCTTGTTTACTGCTTTAGCACCTTGACATGTTATACAGTTATAAACTGCTTATTAGATATATTTGTATCATTGGTGAATGCATATTGAATCTACTGTGAACTATGAAAGAAGTCATAGGTGTTGACAAACAAACAAACCCAGCTGTTCCAATGTCAGTTCCTATAGCATTCAAGGAGAGAAAAATAATTCAGAGCTTTAAAGTAAAAGTGCCAACTCTTCATCAGAGTTAAAATGGTGGTGTCCAAAAAGTACTTCTATTATTGCAATGAAAATGAAATTGCCAACAATAGCTCTTTGTATTAGTACAATGTACGCCATGCTTACATGATTTGTGACCTACCCAGCCAAACACATTTCATCAAACAGATATTGTCACTCTCAGAGCCTTAGTAAACCTTCTGCTTCTCCTCTAAATTTGGACCTACCTACCACAGATATTATAGATGGATGGTGGTCAGCTTCATGTGAATGGGAATTAAGGAAAATTGGGTGGGGATACCACAGAAACCCACTGGATGACCTTGGGCAAGTCACTTTCTCTCAATGTCAGATGATGGCAATGGCAAACTCACTCTGAAGAAACTTGCCAAGAAAAGCCCATGGTAGATTAACCT
This sequence comes from Urosaurus nigricauda, assembly GCA_034509955.1. Lineage (NCBI taxonomy): Eukaryota > Metazoa > Chordata > Lepidosauria > Squamata > Phrynosomatidae > Urosaurus > Urosaurus nigricauda. Next base: position 343,588,461 of record JAOEGL010000001.1, read on the forward strand.
TAGGGTTGCCATTAGTCAGAAACGACTTGAAGGCACACATTGACAACAAAGCTTATACAAGGAAAGTTAAGGGTGAATTAATTTTCTCAGATTTCTTTCCCATGGATAATCATGAAGTCATCTGGAGAGGCTGTTCAGAGGGTATAATTCTCTGTGTGCATAACAGGTTTTAATACTGACTCAGTAAAAACAACCAGCAAAATAAACAGTAACATCATATATGGTGTAAAAAAAGCCATGCATTCAGCTAGCCTGGTTTCTTTTGAGACTTTAGCTCGGCAATTGTTTAATCAACATAGACAGCATTGAAGGGAAAAGCTGCTTGTTAGAAAATATGAAAAATAAAATCCCTGTAAGTGTGGCTTGTTTTCAGTCATATTGTGGACAATATTATTCTGCCAAGTCTTAATTATTCTATTCTAGGTAAGTAGGACAATCAGGATATTTATGCAGATAAGTGCAGGTGCATCATTTTCATTCTCCAGAGGTATTTTTCACATATTGCTTCTTTTGGCCAAAAGAGAAAGTGAAAGCTCAATCCTGCATAAAAGTTGATTCTCTTAATGATAGTATATCACTCTCTCAATTACTTTCTAGGTTAAAGACTGCTCATCCTTCATGTGGCCTTTATTTATTTACATTGATATTTTAACCTTTTAGGCGTTAGTCTGATGTATTTTTGTATCAAAAAGCAGATGAAGTCACTGATTTGGGGTGTAATACTCTATCATTACCTCCATTACATTTTTTAAGGATTAAATTAAGAGTGTTTCAAAATGTGAAAAGACTGTATGCATAGTTTTTCATTAGATACTATTAGATTAGAAGTGGCATTAAATTCTAGTATCATATATGCAGGTCTTTGGATCAGGTAGGTACTCTATTTGTTTTTGTTTTTTAATAAATCTTTATTTCTGTCTCTAAAAAATAAACCCACACTTCCAAATTGCTTTGAAATATTTTGTAGTTCTTTCAGACACCATCCCCTTAACTTCTGGTGGTTTGGTCACAAATGTAGCATCGCCCTGCTAATGCTATGCAGGTTGATAAAGCAGTTGCAGAGCTGTAGTCCCCAAAGAAATTATTAATTATCTGGTTAATGTGCATCAGGCTGTGGGAGTATGAGATTAATCACCAGCGCTGGGATGAGTTGCTGAAGTGGATTTTGGTTTTTTGTCTCCTGTCACTCGGTAATGGCTTTTCCTTCCTTCACCATCAGGTGAACAGGTGCAGAGATGCTGTATTTTCATTTTCCTGTAGTCAGGAACAGCCGGTGGCCAGGATATGCCTTTTTCTCAGTCCTGCTGCATGAGCAGTTTGAAACATGGAACACTACCTGCTCAAAATGTTCCAGCTGCAGGAGATTTCCTTGAAATAACTAGCCTCCTCAAAAACATAAGCATTTAAGGGAAAGGCTGCAGGGTTGCAAAGAACTCAAGTGACATGGGTCAGCATACAAATGTTACAAATAATATTTTTTAAAAACCCTAAAAGTGTAATAAGGGTATGTAATGACATTACTTGGAGTATGTACTTTCATTATGTTTAAAAATATCCAATGAGCAAAAAATTCTTTCTGTGACAATGGTTCTTGAGGTTTTTTGTTTTTTTTTACAAATGGGTATTGAACTGAAGTGGGTTAATTTTGTCCTGTTTTTAAACTGCAACTCTTTTAGCAAACTCTATCAGATGGAAGGCAGTGATCATTGCAGGCCAAGAAGGCCTTGTAAGCTGTTTCTCCATTGCCAAGTAATAAATAAAAATAAAACTTGATCTTCAATTTTTAGAATTAAAACTCAGGCCTTGAGAACACAAATGTCAAATGACACTTCACACTCAAAACTGGCACCTCAACTCATACTTCAGATCGAAAACAATGATGATGAAGGGAGATAATGCAGTCACTTTGAATATCATTACCTGGCGTATGTGTGCAATGTTTAGTCATTGCTGCTTAAACTTTGGGGGGAATCATTTAGGGGAAGGTGGGGTCATTTGTGGGAGGGATTTGGGCTCTTATAAGCATATAAAAATTAAAAAAGGTAACACATTAAAAATATTATTAACATATTGCCCATAAAGTACTGATTAATGGGGTAAGATCATTTTTTTAAATAAGTAAAAACTGATGGAACATGTTACTTCTTTAAAATAATGGTCCAAGCTTTGGAGAGAATAATCAATCCACGGTGACTTTGCTGAAACAAAAATGCAGTTGGGAAATTGGCTTCTTAAGAGAAATCAGTAAGAGGATGATGAAAACCAAAGCACGACTAGTTTGAATAAGGATTTGTTAAAAAATTGGATAGGTTTGTTTTTATGAGCAAAATGCATAGTGTGGGCCTCTTCTGTGAGAAAACATAGGATGTGATACCAAATTAACTTATGGATACTCTTTTCCAAGATAGAAGGGAGAAGAAAATACTGAGCTTCTTCTTGTATTGCTACTTGCAACCTCAAATTAATAAGAATTATAAGGAAGTCTAGAAATGTGTGTCAAGAGCCAGCATGGCATAGTGATTTGAGTGTTGCACTACGCCTCTGGAGACCAGAGATTGATTCCTGCTCAGCCATGGAACCCACAGGTGACCTTGGGCAAGTCACATGCTCTCAGCCTCAGGGGAAGGCAATGGCAAACCTTCTCTGAACAAATCTTGCAAGAAAACCTAAGGATAGGTTTGCCTTAGGGTTGTCTTAAATTGGAAATGACTTGAAGGCACATAACACACACAGAGAATGGGTGTCAATTGTTGAAGAAGCACTTTTGTGACATTGCTGCAGTTTAAATACTTTACAAAAGAAATAGTGCATAGGGAGAAAAGCTGTGGGCCTTCAGATACTATTGGACTCCCGCCTCCCCTTCTGGCCCAATGAGGGATAGTCTGGGATGATAAGGGTTGTAGTCCATCATCATCTGCAGGCCTCAAATTCACCAACTCTGATTCAGAGCAGTCTTGTGAATGCCCTAGGCCCATATCAGATGAGGGTTTTTGCAGCCCCAATCCAGAGTCACTCTGCATCCATCCAAGTGAATTCACATGAATGTACATTGAATTATCACATTTGAATGCTGTTACTATGAAGCCATTCCAAAGCCAATCCAAAGTCACCCCAGAATTCAGTGAATTCAGTAACAACCGAATTCACAGAAATCAGTTCCATGGTCACTTCAGATTCAATCCGAATCAGTCTGGTGTGATAAGGTCCTAAGACTACAGCTTCTCTGGCCTTTGTCTCTCATTTCTTAGGGAAACTCATGTGACACTATTCAATTTTAATTTTGGTATGTTATTTGCAAGTTGAAAAGTTCACAACGTTTTTTAAAAAATGTTTTCTTCAACAAAGTCCTTTTTCTGGGTTGTTTCACTGAAGCAGTCAGTCCCAAGTACCAATTAAGTCCTGCGTATGAACTACAGGATCAAGTGGAGCTGTTGAACTGAGCACACTTCTTCCCTGTATTTTTCTCAAACTGGAATTCAGAGTACTGAGCATTTTTATAAGTCTTGTCTCAGCACTGTATGAGGATTGGGTATCATGCAGTCTTACAGATGTTGGACCTCAAATCCTGGCAACCCTGAACAGCAGAGCCAATGGTGAAAAATTGCTAGGAGCTGTAGTTCACCATTTGCAGGGGTGAATTATTCCCACTGCTGAACTATAGAATGGTAAAAAGAGATGTGCCACATCAGCTTTCCCATTGATGTCATATAGTCTTTGCCTTACTTTGTCTCATGGTGGTGGGGGAGTGTGGTTTTTATTGTGATTTTTGTGTAAAGTGTTTTTTTTTTAAAAAAATAACATCTGTTTGTTGCTTTAGGCTAGAGGTTTTTTTAAAAGAAAGAAAGAAAGGAACCTTTTAGATTCCCATGATGTTCACAGTTGTAAAAATGCCTTCTTGTTAGGCAGACTAATGAATTACCTTGCACAAAATTTAGATGACCCATTTGTGTTCATGCTTCCTCTAACTGACCAAAGATCTCTTAACCAAATGGGAGCCAGGACATGAGGTTTTTATTATATGTGTTCAGGAATCTCTGGGGTTTCATGCTTAGTTTGCATCTGATTTGTTTGGGTTTCTACTCCTTGTAGAGCTTTCTGGGCTCCCTCTGATAAGTAAAGCCAAGTTTACTTTGTTAAGCTGAGCAGTTCCCTGCAGGAAAGAGATAACACAGGAAAAATGGGATCTTCAGGACACAAGACGGCTCTCCTTTTTTGCACCCAGAGGCAAAGACTGACTTTATGTGATAGCTACACATGTACTTCTTTATTCGATAGCAACACATGCATTTCTTATGTCATGGCTGTACAGCTACTTCTTGCATAGAAAGTAAAGCTCTCATTTCTAGGAAATCTGGTGAATGGCATTAGGGTATGAATGCCATGGCCATTTCTGAATAATGTAGGACACATGTTTCATGAACAATACTGTATATGCAAGAAGATTTTTAAATTGAAATATGTAACCCATTCATTTGGACTTCTCTAAATATTTCATTCTCTTTTAGCCTAACCACATGGTCAATGCATTTGAAATTCCATAAATATTCCCTCATCTCTAAGTACTTAACAAAAAAGGAGACTGTATAGAGCGGTCTAAATATGCAGCTCATGTCATTGACCATTATGTTTTGCTTGCTTTTCTGGTCCAATTTAATACAATCTGAATGGTGTAGTGGTTTCAGCATCGGGCTATGACTTTGGATATGAGGGGGTATCCAAAAGTTTTAATGATCACCTTTTTAAAAAATTGACAGAAAGTTTGTTTTGATTTGTAGTTGTTAACTTATCTCTATGTAGTCACTATCTAGATTTATACATTTTTCCCAGCGTATCTTGATCCTCTGAATACCTGATATTGTAGAAGTTTGCAGATTTCGCCTTACGAGGGGGTATCGTAAAGTAATAATTATCAGCTGGAAGTTATTATGGCATATTGATGAAATTTTGTCAGTGTCATCATTGGTCCCTAAGTGCACGTTGCTGAGAAAAATCAGCTCATCGTGTCCTTTATTTTTGTGACTGACTCTGCCAGAAGTGACTAAAGTGTAAAATCCTTCTCAGGCACAATCTGCAGGCTTCTACAATATCAGGTATTTGGAGGGTCAAGATATGCTGGGAAAAAATGTATAAATCTAGAATGTGACTACATAGAGATAAGTTAACAACTACAAATCAAAACAAATTTTCTGTCATTTTTTTTAAAAAGGTGATCATTAAAACTTTTGGATCCCCCCCCCCCCGGTACCAGGGTTTGAATCCCTGCTGAGCCATAGAAACCCACTGAGTGAACTTGGGCAAGTCAAACTCTCTCAACATCACAGGAAGGCAAAGGCAAACTCCATGATAGGTTGCTTTTAGAATAGTCTGAATTTCACTTAATGACTGTAATCCTGTAATCCAACTAGAACAGAACCACTGTGTCAGTTTTTGTATGAAGAGACAACACATAGGTAAAGTCCATCGATACAATGTGTGTACTCTAATCAGAGTAACAACAGAATTTAGGCCAATATGTATATTAAATAGATTTCAATTAGGGGCTACACAGACAGCCCTGAAAGAGTGGCCTCCAGCTGCCCCTTTTACAGCCAGACCAGAGCCGCAGCAGCAGTACACCATGGCCCCAATCTGGCCTTTCCAGGGTGTGAAAAGGAGCTGCAAAAATGGCTCCTTTTTGTGCCCTGGAAAGTGTGTGATAGCCATGGTGCCACAGCTTTGTGGCACTCATTTGGCGTTGCATCATGTGGATGCAGTGCCAGAGGAGTGCTATGACACCACACGTTGTGTAGATGCTACACCCTGACTCCGCCCCCAAGCTGGCCCAAACTGCTGGTCTTTACAGCCCCTTAGAATCCTTGCTTGTATGTCCTTTCACGTTAGCTGCATTTCCCATTGTGCCTTTAAAGGAACACACTTTAAAGGATATCTTTGAGATTGATATAATAAAGAAGCCATCTTATTTCACTCAACAGTAAGATACATGGCGAAATAACTAAATTGCGATTACGTCCTAAACATATCAGTATGCTGATGACACCCAAATCTACTTCTCTATGTCTCCGACTGATGCAGTGACTAGAGATTGCATCTCTCCTCTGAATGCCTGTCTGGATTCGGTAATTGGCTGGATGAGGAAAAACAAGCTCAGGTTGAATCCAGAGAAACCGGAGGTGCTAGCAATAGGTTCCCCTAATCCAGAGATGGAGATTCATCAACCGGTCCTGGATGGGGTCACACTTCCCCTAAAGGACAAGGTTCTCAGTTTGGGTGTGCTCCTGGATTCGTCTCTACAACTGACATAGGTGGAGGCGACTGCTAGGAGTGCCTGGTATCAGCTTTGGCTGATATGCCAACTGCACCCCTATCTTGATAGGGGGGACCTAGAAGCAGTTGTACATGCACTGATAACCTCGCGTTTAGATTTCTGCAATGCGCTCTATATGGGATACCTTTGTACCAAGTTCGGAAGCTCCAATTGATCCAGAATGCAGCAGCCAGAATGGGGCCTCTAGGATGGAGTATACTACCCCCATTTTAAAATCTGCCAATCAGCTTCCGGGCACAATACAAAGTGTTGATAATTACCTTTAAAGCCCTAAATTGCTTGGGCTCAGTTTACCTGAGGAAACGCCTCTCCCTACATAATCCGCCCCGCACCCTCAGAACATCAGATAAAAAACTGTTTACACGAGACTGATGTCCACTTCTCATACCGCATTTTCAGCGGTGGCCCTGAAACTTTGGAATGACCTGCCAGAAGAGATCCGTTTGATAAACACTCTAGAAGCATTTAAGAAGGCACTGAAAACGGATCTCTTCCAGTGGGCATATCCACCAGACCTTGTGTGACATCTCTCTGAACCTCTGCACTGTTGAAACCCCCTAGATATAGATCACATGGCGGATGTTATTGGTTTTAATTGGATAGTTTTTAACTGATTGTTGTAATTATATATTGATATTATATGTATTACTGTTTTTATGCTGTAATCCCGTTTCGATCCGTAAGGAGAGGCGGGAAATATAAATTATTATTACTATTATTATTATTATTGAATGGCACATCATTAATACTGAAGCAGAAACTGCATATTGGAGTGATATAGAGCTGTTTTGTGTCCAAATAAAGGTCAGAGAAACACCCTAAGGATTGTGCCAACACATGCTTTGGAGGGATGGAATATACTGACAGCTAAATCCACGTTTTATTGCATTGCCTTTGCTGGGGATGTATGCTTCTACAGATTTTAGGACCAAGATATTATAATCCTTGCAAAAATAAGTGAGATGCTTGAGCACCTAAAGGATTATTAACTTTCAGACTAATGACATGGGAGTTTATCACACGGGAGGAATTTCTCCCAATTTCAAAAGAAATTCAGAATTGAGTAAATTCGCTAGTTCAGCGAATTTATGTGATTGCGTATTGACGCTGCATTGCATTCGGAACTGCCTGAAATTGCCTCCCATTGCCCAAAATTGTGTGTGATAGTTTTTCACACAATAACGTGAATCCCCATGATTGCATTAGGAAGGACGTCCCTTTGCCCGAAAATGTGTGTGATCAGCTTTCACGCAATCACATGAAACCCCATGATTGCGTTCAGATTGCCATTGGATTATGCTTCTAATTCCCTTTGTGTGATAAATTCCATGGTAGGTAAAGATGGCTAGCAAAAGTCCTTCTGTGTGAATTACAGGGAAGGAAAAGGGGAAAGGAGTACTTAACCACTCCCAATCCCCCCCCACCCACCCATGAGCATTCAAACTGAGTAATGCATTAGAATATTGTAGCTCACTTTTGTATCAGTCTTCTTCTCAGCCCTTACATCAAGACTGGCCCATTGCTTTCATTAATCTCTTGCACTCCTATTTCCAAAACAGCCTCCTATTTCCAAAATGTGATAAAATGAATATTTTATGACACAGTTTATAAGACTGAACTTTCTCTCTCACTCACTCTCACACACACATATCTTACTATGGCTCTGTATACACCACCAGGATGTTATGTCCTCGTGGCGAATTTAGGGCAAAATAAAGCTGGGCACCCAAACACATGACATTGCAGCTGGATGTCGCAGGCCTTACAATGTCACAAAAAGGAGCTGCTCTAGGCAGCTCCTTTTTTCTGCACAGTGGTGCAGCTCCGTCTGGTTGCTGCTGCACCAATGCGCAGCAAGATGTCTGGAAACCGCCTTTTTCAGGAGGTCTGTACAGCCCCTATGTTATTTCAAAGCATGACTCTATTCTTGCTTTGCAACTCTATTCTTACTAATTATGCATGAAACAGCAGTCCAAGCATTTGCATGCTGTCATAATGGTTTGCAGATCCATGCTAGTATCTAAATTGTGGAATTCCCCCTGCTTGGCATCAGTGTTGATCAACAGCATTGCACATGAAAGACCAGCTTAAATTCTCTTCATCTTGGTTTCATCCCCTTGCTGAAGATGCTGCTTTCATCTTTTTCTGATGTTGCTAAACAAGAAAACAAGCATGGCTCTTCAACAAATACTTTAAAACATCTCTAGGTGACATTTTAACCTGTGTCATGTTCACAGCACAACATCATAAGTAATATTCCAGGAAGTATTCTGCTGCTTGTTAAAAAGGATAGGACCCCCGAGATATCTTTAAATATGTCTGTAAAGTGAGAGGTGCCAAGAGAAAGATAATATGGCTGATTATAGTTATTTACCTTACATTTTCATTCGCCTTTAACTGGATGTAATTTAAGGGCATGAAATCTCTTATTGGAACTGTATTTGCATTAAACAGCTCTAAGCAACCATGAAAGTGTAGAGGCTGAAAAATTGACAGGCTGGGTTTCCAGAATCCCAAAGTAGCATTTTTGTAATAGGCATACAAACAAATCAAATAAACATGTTTTGCTTCAATGATTTAAAGAATATGGTCTTTGGGGTAATTTGTCTTTTCCTCTTTCTTTATTCTTATTCATTCATTCATTCATTTACAGAAAAAAAGGTATCATTTCTAACCTTCTCTACACCTATCTCTGGTTTGCAGTTGCTACTAACAATCTGCAGCAATTTCCAAACCATCTGTTAGCATTGTATAGTGTTCTGCAGTGGGTTAGATTCCCATGAGATTTGAAAGCAGCCTTAAAAAGGGTAAGATTACCTAGATGGTAATGTATTACATTTTGTCCTTCTACTGTTTTCACAATGTAAATTAAAACAAAATTGGAGGGAATGTTCTGCTGTTTAACTGGCATTTAGAAAATCAGCAGACTATATTTTGAAAAAAGTTAAGAAAACTTTTGTTATATCTATTTCCTTTTTCATTCAGTTCCTTTAATGCATTTTTTGTATTTTATAAAGAAAATAAAATACTAACCTGAAGATTTGTACACAAGCTCATGTGTTTTTTTTTTTAAGGAAAATTGGCATTTTAACACAAAGTATTAATGATTGGTTTGCCTTAGTGTTACCATAAGTCAGAAACAACTTGAAGGCACACAACAACAACAACAACAACAACAACAACAAATTAATTCCTTAGACATTCTTTTGAGATTGTAAAAACTTAAATCCATAAAGTAATCTTGCTTCATATTTTCCATGCATAGTATCCACTAAGAGTCTAGTAGACCCACTTTCATCCACTTTCAGTTTCACTGCACTGAGAGATGTTCAGCCCAATGGCATGGAAAATTAGTTAAGAATCGCATCAGTGAACTCTGAGATTTACACCCAAATACATAGGCATGAGATAGCAACCTTTATCATGTATAAGATTGACTTGTCAATTAGTTAAAAACAAAAGAGAGTTGATTTTTGTATGAGTGTAAATACTGGTAGTGCTTGATTTACTTGATTCTGCATTTTGTATAGGATTTAAGAGTTTGTGAGCCCCCAAATCTGTGCTTTGATACTTGTTAACCATTCAAATGTATCCACAGTCTGCTGTCCTTGAGGTCAGTCTCTCATTCAGAATAATCCCATGAAATCAGATCACTTCTAAAGTCTAAATTCCACACCTGCTGCTTCTGGACAAGTTCTTTTGCTAGAAAGGACCTCTGTCATAGGGAATGGGAACCATATACTCCCTGGAACACCAAGCACAAATAACTCATGGTGGTGTTCCCAGTGGTGTGAAGGATTCCAAGCAAGGAAGACAGGACAAGCATTTTGTAATCTACTGGTTTGAAAACACATCTAAGGCCTTTCAACCAATCCTTTCTGAAGTTAGCATAGCTATGCTTTCCCATTGGGAAAGGTACCCACTCCATAAACTTCCTGTGTTTGTGTGTTACTATTCTACTAAAAAGTGCTTTCATATAAAGGAAATTTCATATTTGAGTACATTCACACCTTTAAGGGGGAAAAAGGCACCTCCCTGTATCTGGAAAGCCAACTTGTTAGGAAGGGTAGTGTAGCCTAGTCTTCTTGCAGAGAGGGTAGGGAAGGAATTTAGAATTAACTGGCCTACTTTCATGTTCTAATGATGGCCTCTAAACTGATAGGTACCTAAATCCCCTTTTCAAAACAAATCTACGCTCTCTTTGAAAATTCTCTCTTGAGATTGTGATCCAAAGCATCATTCCCTGGAGTAGGTTCCATTAAAATGGATGGGAATAACTTCAAAATGCATTTGTGCTTCGCCATTTTTCAAAACATAGCTTTAACCTAAGAAAATCACTGAAGGTTGTTGAAAATACAATCTCATGTTATCTATTACATATTTTCTAGCTGTCTTAATGCCAATAATAAGAACCATAATATTCAAGCTTCTAAATATTATACAGTATTTGTACAATATTCTGTACCCCTCCTTTGCAAATAGTGCATTTTAATTAAGACTTGTCAGCCCTGATGTAATGAATACATTCACAGTAATATTTGCATCTTCCAGAGGTGAACTTGACTTTAAACAAATATCCTGGATGATATCAGTTTTAATACTACTTGAGCTGCTGATTTAAGAAAAGTTCCTGTATTTTGCTGAAGAAAAGAGATATTCAGAACAGTTCATAGACATCATTTCCCAGATGAAAGTAGTGTGAATTTGTAAGGCATATGGTGGAGCAACATAAGGGTGTGGAATAGTTATTAATGAAGAAGAAACACATGAAGCTATAATACTTTAAGCAGAGAAACCTCTGGATTTATGTACTGAATTTAAGAAACAAGAGAAAACCCAATTGATAAATATAACTGTGTGTGTGTATGCATGTGTGGTTGTAAATACAGTAAAATATTTTAATGTAAAATCAACCAGCTCCTGTTCTGAATGACAGCTTTCTCTCAGACCCATGATCACTGCATGCACTCTGTGTTCACACCCACCCCATCTGCTCAACACAGAGTTGATCTTACATTCAGATCTTAGAAGTTTATCTCATGGAGGTCCTTCTGTGTGCTAAACGTTAACAGAAACATGATGGAAATGTTACCAAAGTGCCAGGGGTGTGACCCTCCATGATGCTACAGAAGTGGAATGGGGCGCCCCACTATGGATTTGTCATGGAATTATCAGCAGGAAAGCCTCTAGGATGCTTCCTTGCTGACGATTCTATGATGAATCCATAGCGAGGACCCCAGTTCCACTTCCGTAGTGTCGTGGAGGATCACAACCCTGGCGCTTTGGTGACATTTCCGTTGTGTTTCTGTTATGTTTAGCACGTGGAAGGACCTCCCTCTGATAAACACCTTAGTTTCCCTGTCAAGCACATGTGGTCCCTTGAGATTACTAAAGCTTCTAACTGCTTTATCACACTAGGGGGCAAACAAGATTTAAATGAGAGTTAAACAGGATATGCTCTATATTTATCATATGGCATTTCCTGTTTAACTCTTGTTTAACTCTCGTTTAAATACTGTTTGCCCCCTAGTGTGATAAAGCAGTGTGTCTCCTGATGGGTATAAACAGTAGCATTTGTTGTTCGGGTAAAAATGGAGGTAAATGAAGTGAAAATAATATACAACACTTCCAGCTCCAGAAGTTATATGGAATATAATTAGTTAAAATACATATAGTTGGGAGAAAGAAACCTGATTGTTATAAAGAATCTGATGTATTCCAATGGACCTTTAGTCTCACAGATGCACATATAAGATACCTCTCTCTCCTTCTATTTCTTGCTGCTCCTTTCTCTCTCTCTCTCTCTCTCTCTCTCTCTCACACACACACACACACATGCACATAAAGATACAAAATCATAATAAGACATCTAATCTGTCTCTTTCACAAACACCCCCGCAGCCTTCTCCTTACACAGATGCAAACACATACACTGATTCACAGTTTCTCTATCTTTCTCTTTCTTATTCATACACAATCTTCTGTTCAAAGATATACAAACTTACCCCTCCTCCCTTTCTGACACAAATATAAACAAATGCAACACATTCTCCCCCAGGTCTCATACACACAGATAAGCAAGTGTCTCCTTTTAAAAAGACACACATAGTGTTTTCTGCAAAAAAAAAAAAAAAAAAAAAAAAAGTCATATTCTGTGCAGAAAATGCTATTTCCTGTGCAGAAAGTGTGGTTTTATGCACATAAAAATACCACATGCAAGTTTTAAACAGATTTAGTCCATGTTGTGAATAGTCTTTGAACACTGTACAGTTTTTCAAGACTTTCTTGCAATAGGAGGAAAACTGCTAAAATTACTAGTTGCTTCCTTTGAGAACAAATTTAGTGGGGGAATTACATCCCTAGGGAGAACCTGTGTTTAGAATTGTCAGAGCAGGCCCTGTAGAGGGCTTATGTACCTTTAATAGTTGGGAAGGAGAGGGAATTTCAGCAGGTGTTCCTTGTAACACAACCAGGTATCTGTCCTATACTTCAGTTACCAAGGGTCCCAGCAATCAGGTGGTTAGAGGACAAGAGCTGTCAAGCAGTTAATTCAGTCCAGGTCAATCATAGATTATTCAGTTGGATGAAGGGAGAAGCAAGAGGGTGGTTGCCAGCTCATGCAGAGGTTGTTCAGTAAGCTCAGAGTCCAGATAAAAATGATGTGAAACAGGGTAGTAAATCATAGTTCATCAGAGGTAAAAAAACACACAAACACTAGAAGGCACTGGTAGTCTCCAAGAAAGGAGGGTTGGAAGCAACAAGCTGCCAGGGAATGGTTCAGACATTTATATGCAGCTGTTTCAAGATCCCAGGTGCATAATTAGGCTAGCATCTCCTATTTAATAACCTTTGGGAACAGCACAATCTTTATTTGTCTTGTTGCCCCTCAATGAATGATGGCAATTGATCTTTAGCATCTGAAACTTCCTGCAGTGGAGCATGGGATCCTTTGCCTCAAGCTCCAGTTCCTCAGATAGAGGACTGTTATCAGGAGCTGACAGTCTGCCTCCTCTTCACTGTCTGTAATATCTGTAATATGGGACTATTGTAAAGATATTAAGAATATGTATATAAAATTATTTGAATGCTTAGAATCATTAACAAAAAAGAGATAATTACAGTCACACTTGAAGTATCAAAAATCCAGTAGGGAGTGGACAGACTGTATAATGGCCAAAAGCCTGTTGGGACACAAGTTGTTATTGTTGTGTACCTTCAAGTTATTTCTGACTTTTGGTGACCTGAAGATGAACCTATCATAGGGTTTTCTTAGCAAGGTTTGTTCAGAGGAGGTTTGCCATTGCCTCTCCCTGTTGACTGAGAGCATGTGACTTGCCTAAGGTCAGTGCATTTACATGGCCAAGCAGGGAATTGAACCCTGGTCTCCAGAGTCCTGCTCCAACACAAATCACTAAAACAGCATAAAAATAGTTGTTCAAGTGATTAGGCTTTTTCAGAGACAGTGCAAATATCATTCCCTAGTGCATGCAAGATTACTCATAGCTGCTCATATACTTGCTCACTCTGGATGTGGTGGCCGGGGAGCTAAGCCACAATGTGCAACAGCTGAGAGTAAGGTCATGCTATCCATTTCACAATTGCTTGTGTATCTGTGAGATCCTGCATAACTATACTGACACATATTTATACAATGCTAAAAGTGCCTGCAATCTTGGCCTATACCCACTAATCATTTACCTTTGTGTACTTGACTTGTCTGTATTTTCCTAGTATGCTAATTGCTAGATGGTGCTAGAGACTAAAACAGTTATCTGAAAACCCAAATCAGAATGATAGCATGTCTCTGAAAACATTTTTAAAAGACTTGTTTTTAATTAATAGAGATTTTGTTTCCAGGCTAAAAAAGACTAAAAATAAACAGCTGTATAGTACTTCATTAAGCTGCCTGCTTGGAGTGATTTTTCCCATTGATTAGTCTCCGGGCTAATGCTGGTTCATTCCTCATTTCATTGCTAATTAACATCAGCTCTGCTCCTGACCACTTGACCGCATTCTCTCTATGAACATGTGCTGGTTTGGCAAGTAGTAGCTACAGTTCCTTATTACCAAACTGAGGAATCTAAATAAATAGAACACAAATAGCTATCAAGCATTAATTTTTTTCTAGCCAGCTTTTTCAGGAAACTTTTAAGGCCTTTTCTATCTCAATTTAGAAAGTTTTATCATGTGAGTTTATTAGTGTGACTGAATGCACAACTGTTACCCCCAGTACAATAATTCTCTTTTGGCAGTTTGGTTTTCAGCAGTCCCATATAAGAGCATTTGAATTCAGAGGAAATTGTGTGTGTGTGTGTAGGAAATGCTCCATAAAAAAACATAGCATAGATGTTGACTTGATTAAGGCAACTTTGGAATACTGTTACTACATAATGTGAAGGACAATGGGAAACTCCCATATGAATCAACAAATTAAATTGTGTGTCAGTGTAGTCAAGTACTGGCCAACATTTTGTATGAGAATGCAACAAGTCAAGCCCTGAATATGAGACAGTGCCATCTAGTGCACAATACATCAAGTATGTAGTTTTTTAGGACCTGGGGTACTTTTGCATTTAATTTATGAAGCTGAAGAGCATACTGTTATAACAGAGAAAAGGCAGGCAAGAGTACAAGCCTCACTCTATTTAACATGGCACAAAAGCATGAGTGTTATATATTGCATGTGTATTGCCATATATTGCTATATATTTCACGTATGTTTGCTTACCCAAGAAAACCCAGGTTGTCCACTCAAGGACTGACAACTTTTTTCTTTCAGCCCACATTTGGAGCCTGCGCGAGTGTTTTTTCCAACACCCAAACTTTTCATGCCAAGACCCTACTGTTCCAGATAGTATGAGATGGAATTCTTTTAGATACCCTGGGTGAATAGCAAGCTGAGTCATGGATACTCAAATCATAGAATCCTAGAGTTGGACCATCCAGTCCAACCCTCTGCCATGCAGTAATGCACAATCAAAGTTCCTGTGACAGATGGCCATCTCTTTGAAAATTTCCAAAGAAGAAGACACCATCACACTCCAAGGCAGTGTATTCCACTGTGGAATAGCTCTTATAGTCAGAAGGTTTTGTGGGGCTGAGAGTGTGTGACTTGCCCAAGGTCACCCATGGGTTTCCATGGCTTAGAGGGCAATAGAATCCTATCTCCCTAACTGCAGTGGTGAATACCAGCTGATATAAATGCATTACCCAAGTCTAGTATTTTCCCCCCATTATTTTCTTCTTCGAAGTCTAAACCATCCTAACAGATATTAGCCCGATATCCAAGATGCATGCCAAATAATACACTATAATGAAAGAGTAAGATGGCATCAAAATGAAAATTCAGAGGCATAGTAGTAAAATTTATTGTGGTTGAAGACTAGCACAAATTCAGCAGCATAAAAAAAGCCAAAGATATTAGCATAAACCAGGTTTAAAACTTTAAAATCTTTGTGCAAATACATGGTGTAACCTGGCACCAGAATGACAGTAACATCAGGAGAAGTTGATCTTTTATGGGAAGCATGTTCTAAAGAGGAAGCACCAGCTGAGGGAAGGCCCTCTTCCTTGTTCCTATGTGTTCCTATGAAATGAGATTCCACATGTAATGGAACGCAGAGAAAATCCCAGGAATGCAATAATGTCTGCTGAAAAGGTACTCAAAACCTTCATTCTGCAGAGAGGAAGAGGCCATGTTACTTGAAATATTAAAGCAAGGAACATTTTTTAGGATTTTTAAATAAAAAATAATAATGTAAAAAAGTCTCATGACCACATAACTAATGGCACCTAATTTATCTCTAGAGATTGTTTTATGAAAATTTATGGCTTACATTTTGACATATCAGCTGTGTACTTCAGACCAAAAGGGTATATCCATCCATTGTCTAATCAGTTCTGGGGCATATTTCAGACATCTAGGAGAAGAGTCTAACTGAATGGAAATCACTTTTGATGCTTCCTGGAGGAAAGGATTTCTAAATGTTGTGTATGCAGTTGACGCATACTTGGGAATTGACTTGCTCTGCACATGGAGTCCTGCTGTTTTGTATGGTAGGAATAAAAATAGCAATAGCACTTTATGTTTCTATACCGCTTCATAGTGAACTAAGCACTTTTGAAGCATTTTACGATGTATTAGCCAATTGCCCCCAACAAACTGGATACTCAGTTACCAAGCTACAAAAGGATGGAAGGCTGAGTCAACCTGAAGCTCTGTAGGATCGAACTCACAATGTTATGACTGCAGGATCGGCATTTAACCACTGTGTCACCAGTCCTGCTATTTTGTATGGTACATTTGGAATTCAGTAGGTTAAATCCATATGGTTGAGCAATGAATACCTTTATTCTGTGGGATCCAAAATGCTTCATAGCAGGGATAAAGCAACAAGAACAAATAAAAACACAATAAATTACCATATCATAATAAATCACCATACAATATTAAAACATCAAAGAGTAAAATAGCAGTTAAAATAATAATTACTGGGAAATAAAGATACAATATTAAAAATATAGCAAATAGGGCAGTACTTTTTGAGAGGAAATTCACAAAGGACTTTCAACAAAAAAGTCAAACCTTTTTTCAAATAAATAAATAAATAAAATCAGTGTTTTATGCACAAAACTCTGACTTAAAAAAAAGGTCCTGAAATGCAATGAGATAAAAAGGCAGAAAAAGTCATGTTTGTATTTATTTACTGTTGTATGTGGAAATAAAATAAGCTACCATTTAAATGAACCAGTTGAATGCTCCTCATTAGCATCTATTGAGTTGCTGAAATTCTACAAATGAAAAGGAGGTCCTTGCCTGCCTGCAAAGGGACAAAAGGGAGGCAGGCAACTTAGTCTTTCCTAGAAGGCAGTTCCAAATCCATGAAGCAGTCTCTAAGGAGATTATTGCATAACCATTTTTTCCTAGCCATGCACAGGATGGGATCAGGCCAAAACAGGGAAGAATGGGTGTTATCACACAGTAAATTGCTGCTGCCTGACCATCACCCGTCCCCCCGGCATGCTGTGCCAGCCAATTTTTGTGGTATGGAAGCTTTCCATCCCACCAAAAACGACTGGCAGAACGCACCTGGGGGACGGGCAATGGTCAGACAGAAGCAATTTACTGTGCTATAATGCCGGTTCCTCCCCCATTTTCTGGCCTGATTCCGTCCTGTGCACGGCTCAGACAAAAATGGCCATGCTATAATCTCCGCAGAAGAGCCTTTCTGACATCTTCATATGTGTCTCTGATGATGCAGGACTGAGATACTGGCATCCTGCACGTCTGCACCAGCTTGTTTGAAAAAATATAGTCTGTCAGGTCAGCTGGTTACACAGTGTGAATTGTGTGTGGAGATTGACTGGGAGCAGTGAAGTTTCGTAAAAAGGTGGTTTTATCTCCCCCTGCAACTGTAATGTCTGGCTACACTATTTGGGTCCAGTTGAAGATTCTGAACATTCTTCAATGACAACCCGACATAGGATATAACAAATACAAGCATCACCTTAGAAGAAATTGGAGAGCAGAAGAAATTGGTGGGAGGCAGAAGAACAGGAGGTATTACACTGCAGAAACACCTTTGCCAAGCAAGCAGGGCATAGATGGAAACAGAGGAGTGAAATATTAGAATTGGCATGGTCATATTCTGAAGGGGGGAAAAAATTCTAACAACTTTAATGAAATGAGTTTGCTTCTGTTCTGGGTGAAAAGGTCATTTTTTTCCATAAAACTCAAATGCATGGGCATTGTGGAAACATCTACAAAACTTGGCATAAAACAAATAACATTATTGTATAGCCTTGGGTCAATTCCAGATCACAGCATTTTGTTTTAATTGAATTGAGTATTGCATTTCAATTTGTGAAAGTTATTTTTCCCCATGTTATTCTTACATCTGGAAGCATTCATATCTCTGGACTAATCGCAAAGCCAGCCTTATACAAATCTATCACTTGGGAACATTTATTGGAGAGTAAGCATGGCTGAGTGATAATCCTCTTTTGTCAGCTCTGGAGTGGAATCCTTAGCTGCCTTTTCATTGGCTAGATCTCTACAAACAATCTATCATTTCAGTTCATTCAATGGGCTTGGGGCCCAATTCTACAAACACACAAATAATTTCATTCATGAAGTCAATGGGGGGAAAATGTATTATTTACTTCCTTGGCTTTGAATGAGGGCCAAAGTCAATAAGGAGAGTCATGCGAATAAAGTTGATCAAATGAATAAATGCTGGCAGAAATGGACCATGTTCTAGTAATCACTGCCCTATCTGCTACAAGGTGCCTGGATTTGTTTTTCCTGAGTATCTTTGTGAGATCATGAGCTACTTTAAGGTCTTGCAGCTGTGATTTGTATTATTACAACCTGATGTTTGCAACAGGTCCATAGGACGTTTTCGTATTCTCACTTGTCTGTCTCTCTGTCTATCTATTTGGGATGATCCAAAATATTATGGCACCTGGGGCAGAGTGGCAAATTATATTCTGCTCTCCCGAAGTCAAGGCAGAGTGCATCATGACCTAGGACACTGATGTTGTTTTGGTACCTGAAGCAGAAAATCTCATCTCTTTCTTGCAGTTAATTTTTTTAAAAAAATCTAGTAATTTGTTACTCTTTCATAACATCTATATTTTGCTGCCTGTGATGGTTGCCTCTGAGTTAGGGTAGGGGTGGTCCTGCTATTTAATTTATATCATCAGAAAAAATAATCTTAAATTATTTTTTAACTTGTATTGCTTCTAAATGGAGGACTCCTAGCACAAACAGTCAGATGTATCACACAGCTATTCCATCTTGTCATCTTTAATAGATTTTGGGAGATGGTGATGGAAAGAAAAGTAAACAGAATGAACAGTGGGAAAATACAGGACAGTAATAAGAGAAAAGATACCAGTTTGAACAGATGCACGTGATTCCATGAATGAGATAGGGGATTTCACAGTTAAGAGCCATGTCTTCTAGTATCATTGGTGTCTAACATAATAGCACTGAGCTTAATGTTTTACTAATCTGAGGAGAGCATTCTGTAAATTGCACACCAATGCTGAAAATTACTTTTGCAACTTGGATTCACCTCTAAAGATGGGGGGGGGGGGGCAGAAAATACTATAAAATGAATCTCTGTTCCAGAGTTTAATGATTGGGGAAGATCATATGGCAGAAGGTAGGCCTTAATTGGAAAGCCACTGCTTATTTTTATTTATTTCAAGGATTTATATCCTGCTTTCATTCCACAATGGGATTCAAGGCAGGTGCAGGTTGGAATTAGGAGGAGAGTAAGCTACTGCTTTTGTACTTGCAACTGAGAAATAAAGAGAATGAGACAGTACAGTTAAAATGAATACAACTACTTTTCACTTGCTGGTAACATATTCATATATCTTTTGTTCCTATATAGTAGTGTTTTGGAGGAGGCCTGGTGCTGATAGAAACCAATGCAAAGTATTTTTGTAGTAGAGACTTCCAAATTCTGTGCAACAAATTTCACTTCTGTTTAATGGAAAGTCAAGTACATGATTGTAAAATATGTCATTTTAAGATATACTTGAATCTCAATAGTATCCCATTCTGGGAAAGGGCTTAAAGAAAAGGACACGGGTATTCCCCATAGGATAAATGTTGGTGATCATGTCCCTCTGCTATTTTTAGGTGAAATTTTGCATATCTTGTTAAGTGAGTTTTAGAAGTGTCTTGTTACACTACATAGGTAGACTTTGGTGAATACACCATGATTAATGGATTTTGGAAAGCTCTAGGTGGTCATGCCAAATAGTAGAATACTGTAGTTGTGGTATTACATGGCAGCACTGTGTTAAGCTTTTTTTTTTCCTTCAACAAAGATTTTCTGTTGAGGTTCTGGAGAAAAATAAGTTTCATTAGTTAAGCATTGACTCAAAAAGAGGCAGAAAGCACACAACAGCGCAACAGGATTGATTGTAATAAGCCTCTTCTTTTTGCTGAAAATCCATTACTTTCTGAGCTATTAAGTGATGAAAGGGATTAAGAAAATAAAGGAGAATAAGCAGAACTGTCTTTGTAAATCTAATAAAGATGATAACAGTAGAATATTTTGTAAAATTTGCATGTGAATTTATAACAGTCTAATCCAACAGCAAACAGAGTTGTACAGAGAAAGGGCAGATTTGTACTGTTCTTATCAGGAGATAAAAATTCAGCTCAATCTTTGGCAAAGAAGCATTGTTTTCCTTATGGGCTTCCATATGTTTTGTCACGAAATCCATATTTGTAGCCTCAGCACCCATATGTTTAGCTTTTTAAATTTGTTTCTTCTGTCCACAAGACAAAAATGTTTTCCCAATGTCATTCTCTGTTTAGAATCCAATTACAAATTATTATATGTAATGCTAACAATCCTGATCTGACAAAATGTTTTACTGTTATCTATGTTTCCTGAGAATCATCACGATGAACTAGTAAAAACAAAACAAACTCTCTCTGTGAACCAGAGGCTCAGCAGGTGATAACTTGTCACCTTGAGGAAGACCAAAATAGTGCAAGATTTGCAAACCATGTCCTATGAGGAGGGACTTACAGAACTCAGTATGTTTAGCCTGGAGAAGAGAAGATTAAGAGATGATATGATAGCCCTATTTAAATATGTGAAAGGATGACATACTGAAGATGGAGCAGGTTTGTTTTCTGCAGCTACAGAGAATAGGACCTGGAGCAATGGATATGAATTCCAGCATTCTGATTTATCCTATATGGAACATAGGAAGCTACTTTATACAAGGCCAGAACCATTATCTGTAAGTATTGCTCTTCAGTGCTGATTAAAGCTGGTTAAACATAATCGAAACAAGTATTTAACCTGGTTTCTCCTTCAAATAATCCATATACTCTGCCACGACACTGTCTTTCTGTGAAGTCAGTTTTAAGGGAAGGAGGCCAGTTGAAGAGCTCTGAATGGCCAGAGATGGTGAGAATTAAGCTGTAGCATCAGACAGCTTGACAGAACGTGATTGGAATTTATGTGAACTCTTATTTTGGGGGAAAATACTTAAAATATAGGGAAAGACTCAATAGAGTACTTGAAAATCTGACAAATCTGCCAGAACAAGGAAAGAGTTACTTTCTTGGGTACAACATCCAGGATCTGGGTTTGTGACTAGGAGATTGTTGGTGCTGTTATCCAAATAAATAAATAAATAAATAAATAAAGTAAATTTTCCAAACTCAGGTTGTTTATTTCCTAGGAATGATAGTTAGCAGTGACTTCAGTATCTGTGGGGTGGTGAAACATGTCTAGGTTTTAAGATGAACTTTAAAAGTTATACAAGGCACTAAAACCTATCCCAAAATAGGGTCAGCATCTTGTCTTGCTCCTGATAAAATCAGGCTTAATCCCTGACTAGATTTACTGTACCATTAATATGGAAGCCACCAGATACCCCTGTGTGCTAGGAATAACTCTACTAGCTCTGCTATAACTTCTGTGCATTGCCTACTTATAATTCTCACAGAACCATAGTTTGAAGGCATGCCATTATTATTGTCCCCTGTATCAGAGATGGGTGATGTCTGAGACTGGGAGCGAGTTGCTTGTCCAAAGTCACTTGGTTTGGGAGACAATCAGGGTGTAAATGAAGAGGAGATGATGATGATGATGATGATGATGATGATGATGATGGGAAAATTTCAACCTGAGACTTCCTGGTTCAGGACTCACTCTTTTAATCATGATGCAATAGCAGCTTGCATAGATATTATGTATGTTTGGATAACAGAGTGACACAGACCCATGCCTAATATGCATTTAATGCTCAGGTATTTGTTGCTGTGGTTAATTGGGGATGGGGGGGGTGATCTAATTGTATTTGAGCCCTAAGGCATTTGTGTTCCCAAGGTTAGTTAAAATACTTTGAAAGCCTCTAACATACCATTCATGATCCCACAGAATTATGGTGGCCACAGTTCTATCAGCACTGAAGATAATTTTGTTGGAGATTTTTTTAAAGCTTCAATACATTTTATAATCATTAGCTTCTCTTTACTGAGGCTGGTGATCTTAGCAGTCCAGAGTTAGAACATGTAAGCTACCCCCTTACAAGGTGCCTTGTAAGTTTTGTGCAAAGTTTGGAAAAGTTACTTTCTTGTGCTAAGCATCCAAAATACTCCAGTCAAATGGCTAGTGACATACTGATTGAAAACTACTAGAAGTTACCATAAAAGCATTCCACAATAGCATTCTGATATTGCAATGATGTCCTTCCAAAAATGAACATTTACACTGTAGGTCATTGGCAGCTGACATTTCTAGGTTTTGTTGGGCAAACATTCCTAAGACTCTTTCCCTGAGCTGTTCGATCAGTATCTGCATGTAAATTATGTTTGATGGAGACTCAGTATTAAAAGGCAAGACTTTTGATTCTCATCTAGGAAATGCTGCTCAGTCATACTGTTATTACAATCTGTAAATAAAACCATGTTCTGAATTTTCTAAAATGCTGAGGATTTGAATAGAAATGAATGCTAAATATTATTATAGGTTTACAAAAAATATTTAGATGGATTATAGCATGCTTTTTTCCCCTCATCTCTGCTCAGTTTCTTTGTTGTGAATTAGAATTTCAGGCTGAACTTATTTAAAGATTTTTCTAGGCAGCCTTTCATTCCTCCCACTGTTCTATTCTTTGCCATATTGCTTCACCACATAAGCACTTGTATCTCCCTCTGATGGCATCCAGTTTCCATTCCATTCACAGTGGCTAGGGATCATATCTCTGATCCACTTAGAAACACAATGATCTCGACCCCTGAGAATGCAAACACTTTCTCAGTCAAATCTATTGATCTACCGGGTTCTATTTCTGGCTTTCCATTCACTCACTCACTGTTTGGGATGCTGGATATTCTTTCTGTGGAAGCGTGAACTTGCTTACTAGGAATTAGCAGAGCACTTCTGAAGAACCTAAATATAGAGTTTCAGTGGAGCCTACGCTTGGGCACCTCTTGGTTGGATTGTAGTCTCGGTACACCTTGCTGTATTACTGCAATCTCAGTGTGTCTTGTTACATATGGTGCTTCATTTTTAATTTTAATTTTGGATGTCAATTCATAACAGTTTTATCACTGAGGTGTGGCATGAATTCAGAATTTGTTTTGGGAACGATAAATAGAAGCCAAAAATAGAAAGGAGTGGTTCATGGATTTTCTTAATAAATATTGGTGTGTGCTTTAGGTTTTTTGACCAACAATCAAAAGAGTTTGGTATAAATGTTTAGATTGAACTTAATAAATAGTTTGAAATACATAAAATATGAAGATCAAACAATTCCCTTTAGAAAAGAGTGACTTTGTCTGGCCAAACTTCCATAAAAGGGCTCTTATAGTATATAAATTTTTGGGGGGTGCTTTGATTGTGAGTTCCGGCATGGTAGAGGGTTGGACTGGATAGCTCTTGTGATCTCTTCCATTTCTATGATTATATGATTCTATAATACTGTGCAGTGGGTCCTTGGTATCATCTAGGGTTTGGTTCCAGAACCCCTGTGGATAACAAAATCTGTGGATGTCCAAGTCCCACAATAAAATGGTGTCTCTTATATAAAATGACAAAATCACAGTTTGGAAATTGGAAGTTATATTTTTTGGAAGATTTTCAAGCCATGAATGTTTATTCTGTGGATGAAGAATCTGTAGATATGGAGGACCAACTGTATATTTCTTTGTGTATGTATTTAAAATATAAGGCCCAACATAGATGGGTGTGAAGCACTTTCCTTGGGCCAAAACTAGGGCTGGGAAGTGCACAGCACCCACACGCTCCCTAGCCCTAGTTCACACCAGTGCTGGCATCATGGTGGCCTCCCATACACACCATGATGCCAGCGCCGCCACGTTGAACCTAACGGGGTGTAAGTAAGTGGCATTGTAACGGCGCCACATCCTGTAGTGGTGGCACAAGAAAGGAATTGCTCTAGGCAGATTTTTTTTTTTTTGGTGGTGCCACAAGCTTTGTTCCTGCAGCAGCTACACTGCCATGGGAATGGGGCCATGGGAGAAAGGGTCCACACGGCCACTTTCTCTCATGGTTGTGGCTGTGGAGGTGTCCTGGGGCATGAAGCCCTTTCCTGCACCATGGGGAATCGGCATTTTTTCGCTTCCCCATGGTCTGGAAAAACCGTGGATCCAGGGAGGGCTTGGGGAGCTCCGTTTTGGAGCTCCTTCTGGGGAGTGGATCATTCCCGTGGCAACCACAGGGCCACAGGAACAATCATAAGGAGAAAGGGGCCGCCTATTTCTCCTCAGGGCTCCTGGGGTGTCTGGGGGCATGAAGTCCCACGGACACCTCCTTTCTAGCCCAATAAGAAGCAGTATTTTGCCACTTCTCTTTGGGCTTGGGAAAAGCCAGATTGGGGCTGTAGGGGCTGCTGGTGAGGCTGCCCTGGCCCCAATCTGGCACAGCAAGGAAGGAGCTGCACAATTTGGTTGCTGCAGCAACAATCAGCAGCAAACAGGGATGGAAAGGGCACCCACCCCTGATGGTGCAATCTGTAAAGCCCCTAAGTTTAATTACTCAAGTCACTTTTAGTCATTTTTTAGGTATATGTCCACATAAGTTAACATATGAAGAAGAGAAGAACAGACAAACAAGGTACAATGACATACAATGCCATGCCATATCCACAAAACAGTGATATGTTTTTTCTGCCAACCAAAATGCCTAAAAAACATGATTCAAGATTTTAAAAGCTCCACTGGCTTCATCAGGCAAAAGTGTTAATAAATCATACATGAGAATAGATAGATAGATAGATAGATAGATAGATAGTGTTGGTCACAAGCCTGAATTTTCTCAAGGTGGTGTTGTGTTGTTATGTGGAGGGATATCTATACAAGCAGGCCCTTCCTCCTTCTGGCCTTGCGACACTGGGAACAAAGTATTCCAAACTCCAGGAGATAAAATTTGAATTCCATTAGCAATACTGTACAAAAAGACACTTTTACTGCTGTCTTCTACTGGAACTATGGCTGAACTCACAGACTAGTATCATGAAGCTGTAGTTCTGGAGCTAACTTCTCTGGGTAACCTGTGGACATGCTATCTTTTGCTGTTTTTCATTGCTTTTCCCCACTGTATTCTCCAGACATTTATATCAAACAGGGGACAAAAGCAAAGCAAACCAAAATAAAACAAAACAAACAAACAAAAATGCTCCCCAAAAATTATTTTTAGTGGGAGTCCAGGGGGCTTGGGGATCTTCAGTAGTTGCACTTTGGGTCCCTGTAGGTGATACTTTGCCCACTCTCGTCTATAGAGTACACCTGTAAAATGGGAAGAGTTACAATGACTGTCCAAGTTTCCTGTTATACAGAGGGTATACTCAATGTATGTGTACTCATAGAATTCTCCTTCACTGATGTTGGTTCAAATTCACTGGAATGTGCATTAGTATTTGGAATGCATTCTCCCAAGCATGTCTCCTGCATGTGTTCAGTATTCATAGGATTTATGTTCAAAGAATTTGTGTTCTTTGTAGAGTCGAAGGCTTTCATGGCTGGCATCCATAGTTTTTTGTGGAGCTTTTGGGCTATGTGGCCATGTTCTAGAAGAGTTCCTTTCTGGCGCTGGTGAAATGTCAGAAATGAACTCTTCTAGAATATGGCCACATAGCCCAAAAGCTCCACAAAAAAACTATTTATGTTCTTTCTTACACGTATAGAATGATTCTGAGTTCATTGCTTCAATGTAAAAGTCTCTGTTTAACCAAACACAAAACCTTGATTTATTTGGCTTGAATGTTTTTCAGAGTATGTAGCATAGAAACAAAGAAGAAGGTATACATAAAACTGTCTCTAATATCTACGTAACAACATAGTATCTACAAGGGAGAAATAGAGGACATGAAAGCTTGAGACAAGATTTTGCAAACTCTAGTCAACAATTTCAGCCTTCTCCCACGCTAATTTATAAAGACGGTATAACATTTAAACATGCACTTTCAAATGGAAGCATCAAAGTAGGATTTAAGATATGATTATTTGATTTTTAAAAATTACATAAATTAAGTGAACAGCCCATTAATGGAATGCTATAAGGCTCACATGGTCAATTCAGAAAAAGTTATATTATCTTTCCTGCTGGAGCTGAATAAGAATTAAGAAATTACTATTCCAAGGTGGTGTTGGACATTGATCCTCATTTACAATGAAATTCATCATGATGACTACCTGGAATTCCATTGCTTTGACAGCAGCATTCCACTGAATCTTTTCTTTTACTATCAGTGAAGTGTATTAATTGTGGAGAGGGAGAGGAAAAAGAACTGCTAATCAGTTAGTTGTTCTGCTTACATGTTAAATGAAGTCTTGTCCTGCACAGAGTTCACTTGTAAGAAGGAAGACATATCTAATAAAAGGTAAGCTAGAACTGACAGGCAGTACACATGTTCTGTTTGGTCTACCACATTGGTTGATAGGCCATTTCAATAGCTGCTGTTTAAGCCCAACCAAAAAAATACATATTGTATTTCAGACCTTGCTTCTTACATTATAGCTTGCCTAATAAATGCTTTTTATAATTTTGAGTACTGATCATAATCCAAATGGGGACTTTTAGAGGTAAGCCTCTCACTGATAGTATGCCCAACCTAACATTGGCATGACTAAACAGTTGTAATAATTGTAATGAATTTAATTGCGCAAGATGGGGGGCACTGTTGCATTGTAAACTGGTCCTCATGTAGCTGATAAATAGGATGATCACTTGGTACTTCTGCCAGATAAATGTAAAGTTGTATTACATTTATCTACAAAATAGTATGCCCAAATTGTAAAATAGGGAATTTAACAACATTGCATGCTGCATGTAGTGACATTGCCAAAGGTATCTTATCTAACAACATTTTCACAGATAATATTTATAACAATTTTTGCAGGGTTTAGAATGAATAATTCCAGTGCAATGTACAGTGAATTTTTGAAAGTTTATCATCTGCTTTCTGGAAAGCTACTGCAGCATAATAGACTGCTGAGCTGGGACTTGGGAGATCTAAGTTGGATTCTCTACTGAACCATGAAACTCACGGAGTGACCATGAGTCAGTCTGACCTACATCACAGTGTTGTTGCAAAGATTCAGTGGGGTGGAAAAGAACCATATATGCCTTCTTTAAGTCACTGAAAGAAATGGAAAATATAAATACAATATTATTTTCCACACAGAAAATGCTGTTTCCTACACAGAAAATGTGAATATTCTTGTCAATGCAGGATTTTTCTCAGCAGAGTTTCTCAACCCTCCAACCTGAAGAAAATATTTTTTGACAATTTTTTGGTTATTTTCAAATATTCTTTCCATTTCTACATGTGGCATGATTAACATCTTCAAATAGCAATAGCAATAGCACTTACATTTCTGTACCACTTTAGAGTGCTAAGTACTCTCTAAGCAGTTTACAATGTGTTAGCCAGTTGCCCCCAACAAGCTGGTTACTTATTTTACCAACCTATGGAAGGATGGAAGGCTGAGTTAGCCTGGAGCCCTGCAGGACTGAACTCACAATGTTTTGGCTGCAATATCAGCCTTTAACCACTGTTCCTTGCAAGCTGATGCCAGAAATGATCTGCTAAAATAACAGTTTCTTCATTTTGTATCTTCTTTTCAAATTAGATACTGATCACAGCTTTGTTCATAGACTAAGATGGTCAGTTAAGAATTTCCAGCTCTTGTTAAATATTATTTCAGATGCTATTGAATATTCTTGTAACTGTTGTTTGCCAAGTGTTACATCCAGTAGCACATAATTTAGACTGAGTCAGTGAAAATACATTTCTTCTCTTTAGAATTGCTTGTTAGATTTTTCTTTGCTTCTTAAAAAAAAATCCCACCTCCCTTTCATTCTCCCTTCCCGTTTCAATTAATGTGACAAGTAACAACCAGGGTCTTTCATTACTTATACTTGGTAACTGCAGGCAACATTTTAGTAGCATATCCATTAAGGTGAAATGAGGCACAAAGCTCAATTGTAACAGTTTTAAATGTGCACCAAAGCGAAAGTAGGCCTTGCTTTGTTTTTAAGGTTAAGAATGCTTATCACCCTCTTTATAGAAAGTGTTGAAAGTGAAGGTAAATTTTATCCTCTATAAAATGCAGCAGTGAAAAAGAGAGAGGATAGATGGGGGGGGGGGATAGAAATCTAGTGGAATTCTGTGCTGATCTGTTTGTGCCTTGCTTGCTCCCATCAAATAGATGGACTGCATTGTTTGCACCTGAAAAATGTCACTTTGCTAATATGCAATTCCTGTGGGAGAATGGGGAATGATTTGCTATATGACATAATTAATATAACAATTTTTAGCAAAGAATAAAATATTGATATAGATGATACACTCAACAATAAGCAATTATTCTCTGGCTTAACATTGCCGTTTGCAGGCACTGCTGAACTAGGAAATGCTTGACAGGCTCCCCAAGGGGCTACACAGTTCTGGTCTTGCCACCTCTGCTTATTTGGGAATGCAGAATACGTGATTGATGCAAAAGTGGTATCTTGGATAGGCAGGGGTCACTTTAGGCAAAAGAACTTCACACGTCTCCATTCTCCTTCTTGCTATTATCCAATAATTTTCCCTTTGTCTCTGGTCTCAAGTTTACCTGCTACCAGTGCCAATGGAATGTTTGTTATGTTGTAGGGTAAATTGTGTGCGTATGTGTCTTCACATAACCTGTTGACTTATGGAGAACCATTAAATTTCAATATAAATTAGAGATGCACAAAACACAGTTCTCCATATTGTTGATCTGTAACTAACAATATTTACAAGAAAAAAAAAACAATAGTGAGGAATATTGAGAGTTGCACTTGAGAAAATCTGAAGATCTCCACTTTTCCCATCCCTAATCTAAACAGATGGCTTGACCAAAACAAATATGCAGTGGCGTCACTAGAGTTTTTATTTGTTTTGCTTATTTAAATAAATACTTGGGTTGGTGTCACTTTGTGTGGTAACACGTGGTACCACCACACCCCATTGACAGAATTGTTAGTAATTTTTTTGTACTAATGTTACTCATAAATCTTAATTCCTGCGTAACACTGAATTTGATAAGATGTGATGTTTTTAAAGACAATTTTAAAAATACATTTTTAAAAAATAATTTTTAAAAAATTAAATTTTAAAATTTCAAAAACCTGGGGCCTCTCTTTTCACCTCCCACTGAGCCTTACTCACATCATCCCTTCAGCATTTTACAGGGACCAAGGTGAATTCCACAGCCCATTTCTGTCAAGAGACATGTTTGGGAAGAAGTGCTGTCACTCCCCCTTAGGGTGTCACCTGTTGCAGCCTGCACCATCTCATACCCCCTGCATTAATGTAACCCAGACTGCTCTGTCCTCTTGGCCAGATATCTCAGATATACAGGATGAAGATGTAAGTGAGATGGATGGTGTTATTAATTAAAGATAAAAGGTCAATGGAAGTCACTTGGAATTTTAACTAAGGGCCTCTACAGATGGGCGGCCTGTAGCCGCCCCCTTTTTGTTGCAGATTGTTGCTGCAACAACTGCATGCCACAGCAGAGATCTAGCCTCCCCAGGACATGAGAGAAGTGACTATTATCCAACTTCTTTTTGTGCCCTGGAAAAGGTGTCACAGGCCCGATACAGATGGTAACTAAGGAGCATCCTGGCAGCGTGCTAGGGTTGCCCAGGAGTGGAGCAACTGCACGGCCTGAAACCCTAGCACACCACCAGGGTGTCATCGCTGCACAGTGCTGTATAGATCGTGCGTGCAGCGATGCCATCATGTGCACGCCATGTCCACACAGACTGGCATGCACCTGACTTGGGGCGACCTTTCAATGTTGAGGAAAAAAGCTCCAAAACAGAACTCTTTTCTCATGCGCACATTGTTGGCGTGGCCGGGTGACCCCTTTCTTTGCCCTGCCTGTTGGGGTGTCCTTGCAGCATACAGCCTGAAGGATGCCCCTTTCCTGGACCATGAGGAAGTGGCATTTTGGCACTTTTCCATGCTTTGGGAAAACCAGGGAGGTGTGGAGGAGTTCCATTTCGGAGCTCCTTGGGGAGATCTCCCTAAGGAGCTCCGAAAGGGAACTCTCCCAGGCCTCCCTGGAATGCTTCCCAAGGACCTTTGAAAGGGAACTCCCCCACGCCTCCCTGTGATTCCCTTTCAGAGTCTCTTTTGGGGAGATCTCCCCAAGGAGCTCTGAAAGGGAGCTCCACGAGGTCTCCCTGGAATTCCCTTTTGGACTCCCTTCTGGAGAGATCTCCCGAAGGAACTCTGAAAGGGGGAACTCCCCCAGGCTTACCTGGAGCTCCGAAAGGGAGTTCCATGGAGACCTTGGGAAATTCCCTTTCAGTGCTCCTTGGGGATATCTCCACAGAAGGGGCTTCGAAAGGGAGTTCCTTCTGGGGAGCGGCTCATTCCCATGGCATCCACAGTGCCATGGGAATGATCCTGAGGAGAAAGGGGCCAATGTATGATGTAGTGGAAGAAAATGGTCATAATTACCATTTATGACAAAAATGGTAGGGAAAAGGAGTGTGAGAGTATTTGTATCCTTTATAGGGGAGAGGATCTTGTATCCATTATAGGGTAGGGAGTCTTGAATCCATTATAGGAGAGTGAGAATCTCTATTTTAAGTTCATTGAAATGCTCAAGAGAAGATGTGAAATCATAGCTTGTTACTCTTCTAACAACAGTGCATGTGAGCATTTTTGCAACATGCTCCGTTTTTTCTGTTAACCAGTGGCTGTCCCCACTTTCTGGTCTCTGTCCTTGGTAAATCACTATCTTCATTTTGTATCTTTTTGAAGATGTGCATGTATAACTTGGATATTGCAATTTCCTAACATGGTCTGTCCTGAGCAACACTGGGATGATGTGGGTGGGTGGGGTAGGCAGGTGAGGATCACCAGGTTATTGCTAGGATATAGCCATTCAGGATTTTCATCTGCCTCATCCACCCCATTATGACATCTCGAGAAGAAGGCAGATGAGGATCAGCAGGCTGTAGCCTCACCACCAGTGTTCTGGTAGCTGCTTCACAGCAATGCAGACATTGTCATCATGCACCAGCTAGCTGAACACAGACTGCGACAACCCACCAGCTTTGGGGGACAGAAAATAGGTTAATCTGGGTGCAGTTGGTGTGGGAGTAGCCTTTGAGTCTATTTGAGGACCATGGAAAAACTGAGAAGGAGGCTTGAGGAAGATTCTCTTCACCTGGGTTTTCGAATGCTCCAAATGACCTTTTGTAATCCCCCTCCCCCATCATTCAAGTATTCTTTCCATCCCTGCTATAAGAAAGTCAGATTTTTTGTGGGGCATCTAGTGGCAGGCACCTCTGCAGGAGAGCAGGGAGTGGGCCTAGTGGCTACCAGATGTGATGCTGGAGTGATGGGGGAAGGCACAACTGTTGTGATGGACTAGAAACTGACAAACAATTTCAGGAGCCCAGCAAACAGTAGCAGGCAGTGTGTGTGTTTAAGTGTCCCCTCTCCCAATACTGCTGCCCAAGATGTGACTAACGTTGGAAATCTCAATTCAGTTTCAACTAGCTATGTATTTCCTCCAACAAGAGTTGCAAGAATCAGTGTATGCATGTGTGACCACACACATATTTCTATATAGAATTCTATTACGTTTAGAAGTATAGGTTAGAGAAGAGCTAGAATTTCATTTAATTTTTTATAAGAATTGATAAAAATTCACAACATTTTCTGAGTACAAAAATTTCAATGTATAAGAAATGGATAGATTCATCCATCGAGGATACAGATTTAGCTCTACGTATTTAAGTCTTAATCTGTCTTTGAGCACTGGTGGTAATCAGACATATTTGTGCTGAACTGAGATTTCCACCTCTTTCCTCTAAGAGGCTTCTCATCCGTAACACCTGTTTATGGCAGGGAGTTATAACAGTCCTTTCTATTCTGGAAGAAGCTGTTACCTATTAAATCTGGCCTGGGCAACTAAGTAGAATTTCATTGCAGTTCATTTTCGAAGTATTTACCAACATTTAAAGAGTCTTTCTTATTCATAGAACAAAGAAAGTTTTTTTAAAAAATGTACTGCAAAAGAAAGGGAAACTTATTTTCCCATCCCTACTGTAGTCCAGAAAACAACTATAGATGAAACACAACCAAAGGTTTAGCCAAAGGTCAGGTGTCCTTTTTTGTATTATATTCTATTATCTCCCACTTCTGTGTGTGTATGTGTGTGAGCGTGCACATGCATGAATGTTCTATTACAGTAAGATATGCTTAAAGGATGGTAGGTAGCTTAAGCCTCATTTTGTTATTTTTATAAAATCACAGCAGGAAACTTCATTTAAGTGAATGATGCTGCTGTTGCCAAGGGTCAGTAAACAAAGCCATAGAGTAATTGACACCATTCCCCCAGTTCCGATGCATTGTTATACAATTTGCTGTCTGCCCTCCCCTTTTTTTTTCTTTTGAAAATAGGATGGCTCTTCCCCACCCTCAGTTTTCCTGCAAAATACACTGACAAGATTTGCAGTTTATAAAACTGGGACAGCCTAGCAGGGGACACTAGGCCAGGCCTGTCCACAAACCATCTTCAGGGGATAATAATATCAGTGATAAAATGACTGCCATGACAATTGCAGAGAAAGGTGAATTGCAG
This sequence comes from Urosaurus nigricauda, assembly GCA_034509955.1. NCBI lineage: Eukaryota > Metazoa > Chordata > Lepidosauria > Squamata > Phrynosomatidae > Urosaurus > Urosaurus nigricauda. The sequence continues at coordinate 343,621,427 of JAOEGL010000001.1, forward strand.
TGTATGTGCAATAAACATTCTTTTTTCCCCAGAGGAAGGGTAAGAAAGGTAGAGATTACTCCTCAGTGTTCAGTATTCATTTTCATTAAAACATGCAGATAAAACTGGACAAAACTTTGGATGCTAGTCATTTAGCTCATGTAAATTTTTGACCTAATTAACAATGATAAAAAAAACAAACAAAAATCAAAACAAAACTAAAATAGCTAGCTTACACTTTTACTACTAATAATGGCCTTTTCTAACATTTCAGAAGGTGTTGCAAACAAAAATAAAGTTAACATATTTTATACCATTGGAGGTTCAAGTGTTTATTAAAATCTTGTAGATTTTTAATCATAAACTAGGTACAGCTAAATAGAAAATAACAACAACAACAACAACTAAATGCAAAATTATTACAGCTAAAATAAACTATACAGATAAATGCAAAATCAGCAGAATTATTTTTTCCTGGCAATATTCATGCTACATATTTGAGGGACCGCCTCTTCCCATATGAACCCCCTCTCCTCCCCGCACACTCCGGTCCTCTGGGAGGAATCTGCTACAGCCCATGAAGACCAGGCTGGTCCAGACCTCCCAGAGGGCCTTTTCAGCTGTCACCCCCCAAGCTGTGGAATGACCTGCCGGACAAGATGCGTCTTATTCCATCCCTTGAAGGCTTTAAAAAAGCTCTAAAGACGCATCTCTTCCAGCAGGCCTACCCAGAAGATGTTTAACACCTCCGAAATGCTGGTCTTGTGCGTTTCCACCTTCTCTCCAGCGTTTCCACCCTATATAGCTAAGATCATCGGGTCGGAACTTTTCGCTGCTGTTTTAGCTTATTTTTAATCGTTTAAATTAGCTATTTTAACTTTACTCTGATTTAATCCTATTTTAAGGGGGGGGGGGGAGCTGGGGAATGGGATGGGATATTTTAACGTGTATTTTTTTTTAACCTTGTTGTAACCTGCCCCAATTGCTTGTTCAGAGGGGCGGGCTAGAAATAAAAAATTATTATTATTATTATTATTATTATTATTATTATTATTAAAGGCCAGAAAAAGAGCAAACATTTTGTAATCAGGATAGAAATCAAGTGATGCTTACATACTTCACAGATGAAGTGATGAGTGATGCTTACACACTTGTAAGCCTGTGAGTGGTACTAGAATAAAAGCTGGTGCTTGTTTAAAGATATATCCAAGGGCCAGAGTAGATGAGCAGGAAGAGTGGCCTGAGTCCATTTCACCCAAAATCAAGTCCAAATCCTGTTGACTGCATGGCTCCCTCCCAAGTCAGTGCATGCTCACTGGGGCTGACCAACACTTCCAGGAACCAGATTGTCCAATCTGAATTTATGTATTTCTTCTGTGGTTATTATTTTTGTTTTCTTTAAGTCCAGCATTAACCCTGCCTTTGCACTTTCCCAGTAACTTTTCCAAGTGTGTGATGTCTTCTGCCAGTGTGTCATCTGCATGTTGATGTTCCTTCCTCCTATCTTCACTCCTACTCCTTCTGAGTCTACCTCTGCATTTCTTATGATGTTTTCATCATGTAAATTGAACAAATAGGGTGATAGGATGCAGCCTTGCCTGACCCCTTTACCAATTCTTTTTCTAAGAATTCATTTCTTACCATGGCCTCTTGACCTTGGTACAGATTTCTTATCAGACTATCAAATGTACTGTCTCATTGTCTGTGTTTCATAGACAGCAAAGCCTTTGATTGTGTAGATCCTGAAAAACTATGAATTACTTTTAAAGCAAGGAGTGTACCTTCATATTTGATTGTACTAATATGTAACCTGTACTCAGGACAAAAGGCCACAATGAGCACATAATAAGCAGAAACAGATATCTTTATCGCATTCCTGGCCCTGAAACCTTCCAACAACAGAATCGCCTCCGTCCCAGGGAGGCGATTTTCTGAGAACTGTTCTGAACAGTTTTCAGAAAATCGCCTCCCTGGGACGGATTCTGGGACAGAATGGGAATGGAACGCATTGAGGGATGGACGGGGTGTGCAATAAAATGCATCCCCCCACTCGTTCCAGTTGTGTCCCGACCCTTTTATCACACACAAGGCCCATTTCAGGGCCTATGCAATAAACTTAAGAAAGTTTTTCAAGAGATTCAGGCAAGGATGCATTTTATTACCCTATAACTTGTATGTTGACTGTGTCTTACCCAATATTGGATTAGATTCTGTGGAAGGAGGTTTGAAAATTGGAAGAAGGAACACCAACAATTTAAGATATTCAGATGATACCATACTAATAGCAGAAAATACCAAAGACTTTGAATGAATACTGGAGAAAGTCAAGGAAGAAAGTAAGGGAGGTTTCCAGCTGAACAGGAAAAGAACAACAACAATAATGATCATATATGACTTACATAACTAAAGTAGACAGTGAAAATACTGTGATAGTCAAAGATTTCCTATACCGTGGCTCTGTAATTAATCAAAATGGGTACTGCGGTCAAGAAATGAGAAGAGACTAGCAGTTAGAACAGCAGCTGTGAAGGAACTAGACAAGATCCTCAAGTTGAAGCCTTGCTCAGCTGGCCAAATTTTTTAACTCAGAAGCTCCCTGACTTCAAAAAAGAGCTGGCTGAGTGAAACTTTGGCCTGGGATGTATCCAGGTGGTGGTATCCTGCCTAGATTGGTGGCAATTTAGCTATGATAACATCTGGGGGCATCCTGGATCCAGAATTGAAGCTGGGAGAAGTAAACCAGCTTATTTGCCCAAGCGATAAGCTCCAATGTATCACTGAATACCAAGGTTAGGTGTCATGTGGACACCATGCCCTGACTCCGCCCCCAGGCCAGCCTTAATGGCCAGTCTGTCAAGCCCCTTAGTTTTCTAAATATTTAATTTTGTCCTTTCTATTAGTGATAGACTATACACATGTAAACACTTGTGTAAGCATACCACATAAACAAGATCTGAAGTAAAGCAGGGAAGGAAAGCTCCAATTAAAAGAATAACTAAAGGTGCAACGAGGTGTGGCCTAGAAGATCAGTGGTCAGAAGAAAAATGTGAACAAGGCAAAGGTCATCATGACTAACTGAAAATTTTTAAAAAGCCCATTAAATATTTGGATTTAGGAGTCCATCTTGCATGCAGTATGCATGCACTGAGGTCTCATTGAAACAAATGTCATGTACAGTAAAGGGTGGATGCATTCATTAAATGACCACCTTATATAATAAAAAGGCAGTCTCTAATTAGTCAGTTCATAGTCACAGCCTTAACAATAAAAATGGTTTGTTTTACACTATAGTGTGACAAGATGTTATGTAGAAGATCTCTGATAAGATTCCCCAAAGCTGACTCCTCCTCCTCCTGCCAGGAATTGCAGCTACCAGTGAGGCATAAAGGAGTGTTTGAGAAAGGATATTTCTTGCTTTTTTAAAAAAAATAATAAATATATTTAACTTCTCAGCTGGTGTTTGCCCTAGTGGGAAAACAAGTACAGTGTGCCCGCATCATATGTGAGCGCACTATACGTGGCTTCAAGCTTACACTGAAGCTGTATGTCAATAAAACATATGGCATGTGCACCACAAGCACTCACCCCATTGTTTTCAATAGGGTGCAAACATACATGGAATTCCCATTATGAGGGGGGATCAGGAACAGACCCCCAGCGTAAGGGAAGGGACCACTGTAGCAGCTTAAGGAGCATGATTTCCAGTTGAAATGAGTTGGAGTTAGATCACGTTGCTTGCTTCCATCATGCAAAGCCAATATACACTATAGCTGCTACATTTTAACTTTTTTAAAAAATGAACAATACCAGTCATCTATCACTTGCATGATGTCTGGTTAATTGTTAATACTATAACCAGAAGCCTGTTAATTTAGCTATCAGTGGTGCTTCCTTTTGCTAAATGAGGTGGTCAAGGTGGAACCTATAAATGTGTCCACCGTTGTTTCAGTGGGTCTTCAATTCCTGCATGTTTCAGTAAAGGACTGTAGCTGACACTCACATTTTGGGGTGTGTACTTAATTTTTAATTTGCTATCAGCTTTCAGAACTTCCCTCTCCTCCTCGCTCTTCTCAGCCTCTGAGGTCTATAAGGAATAAACTTGTAGCAATACTGGCTTTCACCTTTCCCTTAGGCATTTTATATTGTGTTTCTGAAAAACATGAACCATACATTTTTTTAATGTTTATTTTTAAATATGAAACTCTATGGACAATATTATTGGTGCATTTCCTGAAATGTGTCCAGAATTCAAACCTGGAGGCTATGGAAGTGCTGGTATGAAATTGGCCCTAGACAGTTAATAAATTCTGGGCAGTAATGCATAAATCAGCAGTGGGTATTTTTCAAACCACTTCCATTTTTTTAAGGGGTGCATGCAAGAGGTAAAAAATGTCTTTGGAGAGTTGTTTTATATCATTTCAGAGAATAGAGAAAAGCATCTAGCAATACCCAGTGCTGGTTAGCAGATTGTCATTTTTGGGTTTGATGTTCCTGGGTTTAATTGTCTTTCATGTGAACAATGGCAAGAACTCTCTAGTGTGCCATGTGAGCATGATAAAAGGGGGCTGTTCTTGCATAGCAATGCCTTTTTTTATTATTAGCGTAAAAAATTAGCAAGCTGGAAGTCGTTAGAAGGAGTTCCACTGGCATTAATTGTAATGCAGCCGGAATATGTTTGCAGACCAGTGCGGCAAGACAATAGCAGCAGGGGGAAAAAAGCAATATTAATAGCCTTTTACTTGTATCATTTTAGCAACTCCTTAATAAGGTGTCTGCTGTCAACTGGAATTTATTAAAATAAAAAAGACATGGTAATTGATGTATTGCAGTAAGTATGGATGAGGGCTCAACTTGATTAATGTATGAATTGGCTTTTTAAGGCATTTTAAAAAGCCTTTTTAACTGGTTCCTGAGAGATGGCACAAGCTCACTGTAAACTACCTTGCTGCAATTGGAAAACAGTCTGACAGCTGCTGATGTCTCCTGCAGTTCTGCTTCTTTTTCATTCTTTCACTTTCCTTTTTTTATCACTAAAAGTGAAGTAATCCAGTCCTTGTCAATAATTGCAGTGCTTAAAAATCTTATAAAAGGATTGCTATTCTTCCCTCCAGAGATAACTTTTCAAAGGTTAAATTAATAATAATAATAATAATAAAGTTTTATTTATAGCCCGCTCCTCTGTATCCAATCGGAGCGGGTTACATCAATTAAAAAATGCAAGATAAAATATACATGACCCATACCCAACCACCCGCCCCTTAAAATTAAATTAAACTAACATCAATTAAAATGACATAATAAAAGTTTCAATTTAAAACGGCAACCCATTGCATAGAGATCAGGGTCAAGATGTTAAAATGCTAATGGGAGAGCTTAACCCAAACAGAGCCGGGAGGTTAAGAACTTTCTGGGAAGGCCTACCGGAAGAGATGCGTCTTCAAGGCTTTTTTAAAGCAATCAGAAGATGTAATAAGACGCATCTCGTCTGGCAGGCCATTCCATAGCCTGGGAGCGACAGCTGAGAAGGCCCTCTGGGAGGTCTGCGTCAGTCTAGTCTTCATAGGCTGCAATAAGTTCCTCCCAGAAGACCGGAGTGTGCGGAGGGGTTCGTATGGGAGGAGGCGGTCCCTCAGATAAGATGGACCCAAGCCATGTAGGGCTTTAAAGGTTAAAACCAACACCTTGTACTGCGCTCGGAAACTAATCGGCAGCCAGTGGAGAGATTTGAGCACTGGTGTTATGTGCTCTCTCCTTGATGTTCCCGTGACAAGCCTGGCTGCCATATTCTGAACTAATTGAAGTTTCCGAGTTAGGCACAAGGGTAGCCCCATGTAGAGCGCATTACAGAAGTCCAATCGTGAGGTTACCAAAGCATGTACCATTGACTCCAGGTCCTTTGGCTCCAGGAAAGGGCGCAGCTGGCGGATCAGCCGAAGCTGATAACAGGCACTCCTGACCACCGCATTCACCTGACTAGTCATGTGAAGTGACGAATCAAGGAGTACCCCCAGACTGCGAACAGGGTCCTTCGAGGAGAGTGTGACCCCATCTAGGACCGGGAGGTGTATTCCCAATCCTGGCTTCGGTCCTGTGACAGTTAGTACCTCCGTTTTGTCCGGATTGAGCTTCAACCTGTTTTCCCTCATCCAATCCATTACTGCCGTAAGACAGTCATTGAGAGGAGAGACGCCATCTGAAGTCTGAGCCGACGATCTTGTCATGGAGAGGTAAATCTGAGTGTCGTCAGCGTACTGAAGACACTGAGCTCCATGCCTCCGAATGATCTCACCCAGCGGCTTCATGTAGATGTTAAACAGCATCGGGGACAGGATGGCGCCTTGAGGGACGCCACAATTAAGCTCTATCTTAGAAGAGCAACTGTCCCCGAGCCTCACCCTTTGGGATCTCCCGGAGAGAAAGGACCGGAACCACCGAAGCGCAGTGCCTCCGATCCCCAACTCTCTCAGTCGACCCAAAAGGATGGAATGATCTACCGTGTCAAAGGCCGCTGAGAGATCCAAGAGCACGAGCAGGGTCACACTACCCCTGTCAATGCTCAAGCGAAGGTCGTCGGCCAGAGCGACCATGGCAGTCTCAACTCCATGTCCTGTCCTGAAGCCCGTTTGAAATGGATTCAGATAATCAGTTTCATCCAAGACAGCTTGGAGTTGGGAGGCGACTGCTCTCTCGATGACCTTGCTCAAAAATGGGAGCAAGGAGACTGGCCTGTAGTTGTTTTTATCCAAGGGATCAAGGGAGGGTTTCTTTAGGAGGGGTCTAACGGCCGCCTCCTTTAGACAAGATGGTAAAGAACCCTCCCTGAGGGACGCATTGATCACATCCCGAAGGAATGTTCTCACTGTGTCCCCTCCCTGGGCGACCAGCCAAGATGGACAAGGATCGAGAGGGCAAGTCGTCTTTCTCAAACTTCCAAGGAGCTTGTCCACGTCCTCAGTACTTGCAGGTTGAAATTCATCCAGTAAAGAAACAGCAACAGAGTTATCGGACACCTCACCTATGGGCTCTGACAAAACATTGACATTCAAGTCGGCCCTTATCCGAGAGATTTTGTCTGCAAAGAAGGTGTTAAACTCATCACAGCAGGCTGTTGTTGGGTCCAGTAGGGGATTTGGCGCAGGGGACACCCGTGTCAGCTCCCCCACAACCCTAAACAGCTCTACTGAGCAGGACTCTGCAGGCGCGATGCGTGCAGAGCAGAAGGATCTCCGCGCTGCACGCAAAGCCTCCCGATAGGCGCGAAGATGCTGCCTATGGCGAGTTCTGTTGGAAAAGAGTCGAGTCTTCCGCCATTTGCGCTCTAGTCGTCGTCCAACCCGCCTCATCTCCCTGAGTTCCTCCGAGAACCAGGGTTTGCGATTTGGAGCGGGTTGGAGAGGACGCTTGGGGGCGATTGCGTCGAGAGCCTTGGGAAGATCAGTGTTCCAGGTATTCACCAAAGCTTCGACGGAGTCACCGGCGTTGCCAACCATTAAACCCTCTAAGGCCTTCTGGAAACCAATTGGTTCCATTAGTCTTCGAGGGCGGACCATTCTAACGGGTCCACCACCCCCGGGGGGGGGACAGAAGTGGCTTTTAGTTCCAACTTGATCAGGAAATGATCCGTCCATGACAGTGCGGAGGTTTTGGTTACCTCCGCCCACGGATATTCCTGTTCCGTACTAAAGATTCCATCGAGTGTGTGACCCGCGCAATGGGTAGGCCTGTTGACCAATTGGGATAGGTTCATGCCTGTCATGGATTCCATGAACTCCCGAGCTGCTCCAGATAGATCAGAAGAGCTGATCTCAAGAGGAATGTTGAAGTCACCCAATACAAGAAGTCTGGGAGACTCCAACAACAACTCAGAGACCAGCTGAGTCAGCTCAGTCAGGGAATCTGTTAGACAACGGGGTGGCCGGTATACTAACAGAATCCCCAAACTATCCCTGGTCTTCAGGCCAAGGTACACACACTCGATGTGGATCGTTTTCTGGACAGGTTTCCTGATCAAAGTTAGGTTAGTTTTGTGAACTATTGCCACACCGCCCCCCCGCCCACTTTCCCTTATCTGCTCACTAACCGTGTAGCCGGCTGGGAGGGCCTGCGCCCAGGTAGCAGCACTGGCATCTCCCAGCCAAGTCTCAGTGAAGCATGCCAGGTCGGCCTGTTCATCCACGAGAAGATCGTGGATGATATGAGTCTTACCTTTGGCCGACCTGACATTGCAAAGGAGCAGATTAAGGGATTGTGGAATGGTTGGTGTGCTCTCCATGTTATCTTGGGAAACAGGGTGAACTGAAGAAGGGATAGATATCAGACATCGATCCCTTCTTCTTTTGTAACATTTGTTCACACTGTTGCCGCCATACCTTCCCTGCCCCCACACTTGTTTTACTTGTATATGCTTCAAATATCTGTGTGTTGAAAAAGGATCAAGTTATATTTTAAGTCAAGGGTTAATTTGTAGGTTGTGTTGGACTGAAGCACATTTATGTTCATGCTATATGCTCAATACTATTTTCCAAAATGGCCAGTTTTAAAGTAGAATTCCTTAAATAGATAAATAATAAATACAACTTTTATTTATATCCTGCTTTTTGTTAAAACAATCACAATGAAATTTTGCAACATGTGATAATAATCTCTCTCCTCTTTGCTGTTGTTGTTGTTGTTATTATTATTATTATTATTATTATTATTAAATGGTTGTAATCCACCAGTGTGGATTACTTTGGGTAAATAAATCTGTCCCTCCAGCCCCTTACATATACCCAAATGCTCCAGGTGGTTGTGGGAATGCCTTGCAGATTTGGGGAATGTGGGGCAAATGCAAGAAGAGGAAGTCCAAATGCACGAGCATGACTGCTCAAATGTCTTTTAATGGGAACCCCATAGCCACAAACCCTTTAATTTTGGAATTGGGTATAGTTGTATCATATTAGATATAAAATTGGTTATCCTTGTATCATTGGATATTTTTGTATCAAATGACTGAAGTGAGAATTTTATTTGGCAATAAAAAATCCAGGTTCAGAACTATTTCTGCTAGTATTCTACTTTCATTAGCCAAACAAGATTAGCCAAAAAAGACATCTCCAAGAACTAACATATGCTACTGAATATTTTTCACGTGTGACCAGTTAGGAAGTTGTCGAGAGATGAGCCAAGACTCACTTTTTTTCTTACCATGTAAGGGGTTAGAGATAATGAAAGAGTAAAAGCAGGAGGCCATAGATTAAAAATGTGCTTCTTAGTATGCTGCCGATTATGTCTTTCTCACCTTGATACCTCAGCCACTGTCAAACCTCTGAAAGTTAGCCTATTGCGTAGATGGATCAGCGACATCAAACCTGCATCTGTGCATATCTGGTATCCAGGTGTTTGAGCTTGTAGTTGCCAGTCAGTCAGTGGGCAATATGTTCGAGAGAATATATGCAGATGCTGTTTGGAAAAGTGGTTCAATTACCTTGAATAAATTGCACTGCTTTTTGCTGTTTTTCACATGATAGTAGGACAATTATTTCTACATTAAGGAATTAGCTTTCTTGAGACTTAATCTATATCTGTTGAATTCTGCAGTACTTAGGCCTGTTCACATAGATATGTACTGTACTATATTAGCTGGAAATTCTAGGAGTTATAGTCAAAAAAGTAACTTTTCCATGTTCTGCACATATGGTAGCAAACAACAATGGCTGCTCTTCATTTTTAAGGCAGTACAAAGAGTGTTGTGATTTGAGTGTTAGATTACAGTTTTTTGATCTTTTTTTTCAGAATCTATATATAAATTCACTAAAATTTGTAATAACCCTTTTTTGCTCACTTCCTTGCTATTGTGGAAGAAATGGAGGCATATCTTGGCCCCCTCCCCCCCCCACAGCCTTTTCTTACCCATCCTCTTTTCCAGACCCCAGAAAAATATGCACAGTTTCGAAATTGGGAGGTACATGGTCTGTATACAGTTAAGGACCTGTTTCATAATGGGACAACTGTCACAACAGAGCAACTAACCAACGCTCTGGGCCCGATTCATGTGAACTGGTATCAAATAATATAGATACAGTTATTCTTAAAGAAACTGCTTCAGAAACAGGAATACCCTCACCCACTTACTTTTTTTGAAAACATGTGTGTCTCTCCGGGTATATATTCCAAAGGCCAAACCGTATGCATATATAATTGTCTTTTAGAAGAAACATTTGGGAACTCAGCACTCCATAAGGCAGGATGGGAAGCAGAACTTTCCCTTTCAATTGATAGTAAGAGCTGGGGGAAAATATAGACACATTTACCATTTAAAACTAGGTCTATTGCCATGAAAGAAAACACCCTCAAGTTGGTCCATCAATGGTACCTTACCCCAGTTAAACTGGCTCGTATGTCTACCAATGCTAATCCAAAATGTTGGAGGGGATGTGAAGGTAGGGGAACTTTTGTACACATGTGGCTGGATTGTCCCTTGGTGTATAAATACGGGATAGAAATTTTACAACTGGTCTCCAAGATCACTAAACAAAGTATACAGTTATCACCACTCCTTCTCCTGTTCTCCATTTTTATGGGTGAAAATAAAACCCTGCAGCATAAAGAACTCATCAGTTTCCTTTTGGCTGTCGCCAGGCTTGAGATAGCCAAGAACTGGAATGCTGGAAAGTTGAATATTGCAGGATGGTGGACTAGACTCTGGGACTTGTGGTCAATGGAGAAAATTGCAGATAATAACAATAGAGTGAGAGGTTTACACTCTGGATTGAATTTTCATAAGATTTGGCACTCACTTATTGAATATATCGCAACAGGATTTACTCTCTAGACACCCTCCAATATTAGCAAAATTTTTATGGAAAGATGTCTTTCAAGATCCCTGAACACACCTCTTGTTTATAGTCTTCAGGACATTAGCTGGGTTAATGTCTTTTATTTATTGTTGTTTTGGTATACCGCTTGTTGTCTGTTGTTCTGTTTTAGAATGTGTTAATAAATTATTTTTTTTAAAAAAGGTTACAGTTCTGGAGACCAGAGTTTGAATCCCAGCTCGGCCATGAAAACCCACTGGGTGGCCCTAAGCAAATCATAGTCTCTCAGCCTCAAAGCAAAGCAATGGCACACCTCCATCCCCAGTCAACAAACTTTGCCAGGAAAACCCCCATGATAGGTTTACTTTAGTGTTGCTATAAATCAGAAATAGCAAGTAGCATAGCATGTACATTTCTATACTGCTTGTCAATGAGCTAAGCACTCCCTAAGTGGTTTACAATGTGTAAGCTATTTGCCCCCAACAAGCTTGGTACTCATTTTAGCAACCTATGGAAGGCTGCTAGGCTGAGTGGACCTTGGAGCCCCTGGGATCGAACTCACAACCTTGTGGCTCTAGTACAGGCATTTACCCACTCCACCACTTGAAAGTACACAACAAAATAAATAAATAAATAAATAAAGATATATGATAAATCTACCTGACACGCTCTCAGTGATTGCCTGTTGAAGGCTTGTGCAGTTTATGGCTGGAATTGTTTTAGGGCTTTATGCCTTTATAACTGGTCAGTTGTAAAAATGTTTGGACAATGGCTGTCTTTCAGAGATATTCTCCTGGGTTGTGTGACAGTCTTTGGTACATTTAGAGAGGTGCAGGGTACAAGTCTGTTCCTGTACAAAATTCTGAATGCCTCACTTACATCTGCAATCCTGTGATGGTGGTGTAGCATTGTATATAAATTAAACTGGACTGGAAACCCAGACATTGCAATGACCCTGATGTGGGCATAGGTGGATTGCAACTCTTTGCCCTCTGCTGCATCCTGATCAGCACTTCCTCCCTGTTATTGCTCCCTCCCTTCCTCTCTCCCTCCCTTCCTTCTATTGTAAGTTTGTGTAGGTAGGGCCTGATCAGGATCAGCTTGTAGCAAAAAGAAAAGCTGCAGTGCCCTCTAACTCTTCCACATTGCTCAGATCTTTCTATGTGTCTACTAATGTCTTTTTAAAAATATTATTAATATTATTAAAAATGAGGATTATTTTTAAAAATCATTTGCGTGAAAGGCTCATGTCTAGCTTGTTCCATAGTCTTATTGATTTGCACTTAAGAGGAAAGCACTAGTATGTCATTCTTAAACATATAGACCATCACACAATAATTACCAGGTCTCTGTGGTGACTTTAATAAGGATATACAGCTCTAGCACATTGAATGATTGATAAATTGATAGATTGATTGAACTGATGTTCCTTAGAATAATCACATTATGGAGTCTTCTGTCTGATACGTCATAACACATGACTTATCTATTGCCTAGTAATTCTAGTTGCATGCACCTGTATGCACATTAGTACATGAAAAGACTGGAAATAGTGTCCAGGGATATGAACAAAAAGCCTTAACCTCTGCAAATTATATGTGGCCAGATCATATTCTCTCCAAGTGAACAAGGAGTATTTTAAACATATAGACTAGCCCATACTTTCACATGTTTGCATGTAACATGTAGATAACCCCCAATGTATTAGAAAAGTAGTGTGGTACTGTCAGGGTATTACCATCTGATCTGAGCAAGTACGTTACAATATTATTGACCCCATTGGACCATTGCCAGGCAGAAAGAATTTTCAGTAGCTTCTATCAGTTTGAATTGAGTCGTAGAGCTTTTTTTTTTTTTTTTTAAAAAAAAAAAACTTCTGCTAGTTGTGCACATCTCAAAACTTTTCAGTTTGTATGTAAGAACAGAGATTTTTTCATTATCCTTTTGAGCCTTTTGTTTCTTGAGTTGAACTTGCTATCAGGTCCTTCACATGTCCTTCAGTTTAAGGTGGCTGCTTGGCATACAAGTGAACGGGTCCAGAATGCTTGTACATGTTTTTCCACTTGAATGTTCTTTTTATCAGTACATCTTGTGTTGGTCTTTCCCTAATGTATTTAGCAGAGAAATGACACAGAAGGAAGAATTAACTTGCTGGTGTTCAGTATTAAATGGCATGTTCTCTCCAGTGGACAGTCAACCCTGACTCTATGCTGTCCTTCAGGAGGTGTTACTTTGATGGACGACACCCTAGTGATACTCAGCAAATAGCACCAGAGGTAATAACATATGTCTCTCGTTCAGGTCTTTGTTATGAACTCAGATATCCTAGACAGTCTGCAAGAGAAGGAAGAAAATGGATTGACCATTGATGTTATTCTTTTTTGTATATACACAATATTCAATTCAAAAAGGACACTTTTTTTTTTTAAAAAAAATAGGACCTACATGAATCTTTATGGTTGGCCTGTACATTTTTCTAAAGACAGATAGATGTGTATTGGCAATGCATCACAATTTTAGTTGTAATGGATTTGCCAAATATTGATAATTTATAAAAAGAATAGGTGTTGATAGAACCATATTGATAAGAACTACAGATTTTTTGTCATTGTTACAAAAATTAGGGATATAAATAAAAGGTAAGGAGGAAGAGAATTATAGGATTGTAGTTTGTAAGTCTGCTACTATTGTAGTATTTTGTATTGTGGTTTAGAAGTTCTGCTAGTATATTTATTGTTCATATGGATGAGTCAAGCACAAGCATCACTCAATCATTTCTCTGTCTATGTATCTCAGACCTTGTTTTATACTCTCTCTCTCTCTCTCTCTCTCTCTCTCTCTCTCATATATGTGATTTCTATCCTGCCCAAACTCATAAGAACTCAGAGTAGCTAGCTTTTTTCAATAAAAGCATACTTAGACCCAGGGGTCTAAAAATAATGAATTATACATCTAAAATTACAAATTTCTAAAATAATAAATTACGTTGTTGTTGTGTGCTTTCAAGTTGTTTCTGACTTATGACAACCCTAAGGCTAACCTTTAACAGGGTTTTCTTAGCAACACTTGTCCAGAGGGAGTTTGCCAAGGCTTTTACCTGAGGCTCAGAGTATGTCTTGCCTAATGGCTGAGTGGGAAATCAGACCCTAGTCTCCAGTCTGTATGCTCAAACCAACATACAGAGGACCTATCATATTGGTAAAGTATCCACCCACGGATTAGAATTTCTGTGGATCGCCCCACCCTATATTAGCAATGTTGGCATGCATCCATAGGTGATATAGGTATGTGCACATCACTGCCTGTTGACTAATATGGGCTTAAGCTCCTACTGTTTTCCCTTTCCTGAGGGCTCTCAGAACTGAACCCCTGCAGATGGGAAAAAACATGGGAACTCAAGCCTGTATTAGTCTATGGGTGTTGATGTGTGCATATGTGCATCAGCATGCCTGTGAGCACCTGTCACAGTTGGCTAATACAGAGTGGATCCCCAAAACCAAATCCCCACAGATGGTAAGGGTCCACTGTATCATGTTGGCTGTAATAAATTATATATATTAGGTTATAAAAACCCATATAAATACAGTACAAGTAGTCATTGTCTGATTTTTGGCTGCATTATTCCTCAAAAGTCTACAAGAATAGGGATGTTTTTAACTAGAACCTAAAAAACTGAAATTGTGGAGGGCAATCAGATTCCTAATGGAATTATGTTCTCAAAACAAGGTGTCATCATTGAGGCCACAACTGCTCTGGGATTGCATCACCCAAGCTCCTTTGCTTGATCTTAAATTTTGAGTGGGCTAATATTGGATCAGGCAATACTTCAACTACCTGGGCTTTGTATGTTCACTAATATCCTGACTTAACTAAGACATGCTTGCTCAATGGCAGCAAAATAGAGGTTTTATGATATGTACATTCCTTGCTGCCCCATCACCATTAGGGTAGCAGTGCTCAGCACCAGCTGCAGACTCTGGAGGACAGCATCTTCTAGGGAAGCCTGATATAGAGTGTATGCAGTAGTTCTATAGGAAAATTATCAGATAGACTATAGGAATCGCTACAATTGTCACAATAATGTTAGCTGGTTGTAAGCACTCCTTGCCAGTGATAGCTTCAAATAAAATCTATGTACATGGCAGAGGAGCTACCTATCTCCAGAGCTTCCAGTTAATTGGTCGTCATCCAACCTACCACTGAATCTGAACACCATTCAAACACTGATAAGAGTAAAGATCCATGAGGCAAAAATCTGTAGCTGAAGGAAAATAGATGCCCAAAGGTCTTGACAGGTTTTCAGTAAAGATGACAACAACAACAACAAATTTTATTTTCCCCCGCCTCTCCTCAAGTCTTGAGGCAGGGTACAACATATTAAAATATAAAACACAATTTAAAACACATAAAATCACAGTTAAAATACAAGACTATAAAATCATTAAAATACACTCAGAATACATATACAATTGAAAAGTCATGATTTAAAATTGTCTGGGTAGGCCTGCTGGAAGAGATAAGCTTTTAATGCTGTTTTAAAAGCACTCAGCATTTTCAGCTGTTGTGTCTTTTTTGCCAGGTCATTCCATGGTCTGGGGGCAACAGATGGAAAAGTCCTCCAGGGAACCAGATTTTTTTTTTACCAATGGCCAGATGTATTTTTACCAATGGGCTTCCTCAGTGGCAACTAAGAAGTTGTTGTATTATTCCTCTGAGGCTGAGAAAGTGTCACCCAGTAAGTTTCCATGGCTTGAGTGGGGAGTTGAACCCTGGTTTCTAGAGTTGTAGACAAAAGCTCAAACCACTATACCATGCTGGCTATCTTGTATTACTTCTTAAGAAACAAGAGTCTATGCTATCCTCAACCTCTTGCCATTAAAAATTAAGTTGACATCTTTGACTGAACTGAATGATCAAACAGATAACTTGGTCAATATCAATATCTTGATTTTGTTGTTTTTCAGGACTGGTACCCTGAAAGTAAACAGAGTTTGGCTACTAGTCCTGAAAAACAACAAAATCAAGATCCTGCAAATGAAAATGAAAACTACCCAGGGTGAGGGGGATTTCCCATGAGACAATGAGTCATTAAGCAAATGGACACCCTGTAGGCCTTGCCATTCAACAAGAGAACAATACACAGATTAACATGCAAATTCACCTCCTCTCAACCAACAGTATATATACCCCATTCTCTTCCATGCCAGCATTCTTTGAAGATGCCAGTCACAACTGGTGAAACATCAGGAATAAACTCTTCTAGAACATGGCCCCATAGCCTAAAAACCCCCACAAAAAACTAATAATAAAATAAATTATAAATAAATAAATGTTAAGTAAGTAAATACTACATGCAAGGCATGGGTTCTGTTGAGCTGTGTGAGCTTTGGTAGACAGGAAGGAAAAGTCTATGTGTAGAGCAGGAAGGATAGTAAGAGAAGAAATTGCATTGTCAATGATGCAAAATGAAGCTGAACCAAACCTGGATTGCAGGCATCACCAGGAACAGAATTGTTGCACATTCCCTTCTGAGCCAATTCATTTGTATTTACATACCGAAATTTGGCATGGTAGTGTGCTCTTGTACCACACTTCAAGGCTTGGGATGGGAAGATACCTGTGGTATCTTTTTGCTGTTTTCTATTGACATTTTAAAAAGTTCATAAAATGTTAGATAGAAAATAATTTGAACATGAGGGAAATGAGTTATAATTGCTACTAGTACAGTGTTGAAACAAAGTTCCTTGTGGTATTATTTGTGATAATATATCTACTTTATTTAGAAGAATCATTGATTGCAAGAAACGTGTGTGTTCTCATAAGATGAAGAGAGAGACATAATACAATCTCTTCCAGTGCTTACGAACCTTGTGCCTTTGATTGCTTCTTAGTGAGTTTTCTAAATAATCATTCCATATCAAATACTGTTTACAAAAGGATTGCTTTAGATAGCAGAGGTGAAAAGGTGGCAAAAAGAAGCCTTTTGATCTTTTAGAAATAAAATGATGTTGCAGATAAATATGTAACAGGCATATTTTTTGTTCATTTGCTATCAAATTTAATAAGTGGAATTGAGTACCACAAAAATGGTTTCCTATCAGTATTTGACTACATACCTTTAAATATTAATTACTTGTATGGCATTGTTATATAATGCACTTCTTGTCTTTTCTCCCATACATGTGACGAATTTCAGTCGATAAGCCAGGACTCTGGAGTCAGTTGTCTGGCTAGTTATTAAGATTGAGATAAGTACTAAGAACGGTGAGGCACCATTGTACTGCCCTTATGGAACAGGGCCACCTAGGATTCCAAGTGTAAACAATGAATTAGTTCTCCCTGGCTTATTTCAAATTTGAGGTATACACTGCAAATATTTGTGAAATACGGTGATGGAAAGAGTACATGAAGGTTCTTTTTATTAAAAAAAATCCATGTAATGTAAAAGTTTTTCCACACTGAAAGCAATCCAGATCCAGAAAAATCAAGTCATGTTAGCAATTGGCTTCAGTCTCACCATTTCAGTTCTGTGACATATTTTTATGAATGTACATCCCATATAATAATTTATTTACTTTCCTGAGATGCCGCAGTTAAGGAATTCCCTTCTAAAGGAGGTAACAATTGCTCTACCACTCATGATGTTAACAAAAACTATGAAAGCATTCTAATTCCACATGGTTATTAATATGTGATTGAAGGTTTTAACTCTGGCATTTTTAATTTTAAGACTCTTGTTTTAACTTCTCCTGTTGGATGGTGTTTGCTTTTTATTTTGTTTATAACCTGTCCTGGGGGAGAGGGGAGAACTGAGGCTGAAAAGTGGTATGAAAACACTGATATTAATTACTTGATATATTCGACTATAAGTTAACCTCATATATAACTCAAGGGCAAGTTTTGGGGCAAAAATCATGGATTTTGCTATGACCCGTGGATAAGTTGAGGGTAAAACATAGGGGCATATAGCAAAGAATCTAAAGGATGAAGCAAAGCAAAGCAATGTCAAAGAACTTACAAAATTCCAGTAGACATAACTCTTTGTGCTTACTCTTAAGGCAGGATGGATGAGAGAGTAGAAGGGGTCAGTGCTTCCAGGACAGATTATACTCTTGCTTTTCACAAGGGGATGGTTTCTTATTTTATTTAAAAGTATCTTAACTCTTATTTAAAAGATACAGTACTTACATTGACTCATGGATAAGTCAACTCAGGTTTTTTTTTAGTCAATTTTTTGATCTAAATTATAGACTTATACATGAGTATATACAGTAATTATTAATATTTTAAATATGAATCTATGAACCATATTTTGAAAAAAGCAAACTGATTAAAAGTGAATCTGGACACAGTGAACACTGCTAAATGATGTGCCAGTGTATCATACTGGACATATTTGGCAATACCTGTCTTGTGTTTACAGACAAAAGAATGAGCCTTTCAGTCATGCAAGAGGAAATGCTTTTGGTAAATTTTGGAAATCAACCTCATAGCAATCTATTATACCGCTTGTCCATTTTCTTGAACTTCTGGTGACCTTTGGAAGTGTTCTTTGTGCCAATTCAAAAATGTCCATAAACCAATTTATCTTTAACCCCTTGACTAACTCAGGCTTTCGTTTTGGAAAAAAGTATAAAATGTGCATGTAGCTCATTCCACACACAGAAATACACACATATTTCATGACTTTTGTTTCACTGGTCTGTGTAATGTTTCAACTGACATGTGGACATGTCTGACATTGTTTTAGAGCCAAATGATCTGTGATTACAATCTAATCTGCACTGCAGAAATAATGCAATTTGACACTGCTTATCTGTCATGACTCAGTCCTATGGGATTTTGGGATTTGTAGTTTGCTGTGGCACCAGAGCTCTCTGACAAGAACAAAATATTTTATAAATAAATAAATAATATTTCACAGAACTACAAATTCCAGAATTCCATAGCATTGAGCCATGGCAATTAAAGCAGTGTCAAACTGCATTATTTCTGCAGGTCAGATTAGACCCACATCTCCTAAAGATTATTTTAAAGAATAGTAGGTGAAGTACTGTCACTATCTTCTTAAATCTGTTGAGTTTATTTTTAAAAATCTATCCTAGATTGAGAAAGGGAAATTGCCTTATGGAAGTCTATAATATTTTCCCTGCCATTTAGCTCAGTATTGTCTACAGTGGTTCTCCAGGGCATTTCTTATCAGTCAAGTACCTAATCTGTTTAAATGCAGATGACAGATATTGAACATGGACATTGTGCATGCAATGCATGTATTCTAACACTGAGTAGAGTTCCTCTCTTAAAATATGAATGCCCCCTGCAAACTATTTGTTTTATAGAGAAAACACTAGCTAAGATATAGATGAAGAGTTTCCTGTAGGGCAAATAGCAGCTCTAGTAGGACCATGTGAAGAATGACTGGGAAGCTGTGTTAAAATCCCTTACAGTGCTTTCTGTAGATGAAATATACATGTAGTGACCTTGACATAAAGAAAGAGGTGAAAAATCTTTTCAGTGCTAAACAGCAATCCTGTTTTGTGGTCCCTGTGGTGCCCTCACTTGCTGAAGGCAGCCACTGCATCCGTACTGCTCAAATTGCAGTAGATCTTTCCCTCCTTTCCCCGTTGCTTCTGAAGTGGAAATAGATGCTGCCCTTTTGTCCTGCAGGGCTCTGGGTGAAAAGGGTGCTCTAGCACCTTTCTACAACATAGTCACAAGTTTTAGTGACAACTGCATATTTCTGTAGCATCTGCAACAGTTTTAAATTTAATGTTGTTTCAACCTTCCAAGAATTCTAGTGTATCCAATGTGATCCCTTCAACTCCAGGAAATTCCCTGTGCTAAATCTATATTGAAGTAGATGTTCTCTCATGCCAGTATATTTTCTGAAATTACAGTAATGCAGCAACAAGAAGGTAGCCTTGATTTCTTGTGGTGTACAAACACTCAGTAACACACACAATGGGTGCAGTCCAACCTCTCCTCAGGGTAGTGTAAATATTCTCATTCAGAAACATGTTATATCAGTACTACACAACCCCCATGCAGAATAGCAACATTGTGCATCACACGTTAATGACTATGTGTTATTGTGCAATGTACATTGTGCAATCACAATGCACAGTGCATAACTGCAATGTACAACATTGTTTTATGCACAACTCCGCTTCATGCACAGCTCTGCTTCTGCTGGAAATAATTCACCCTGTCTGCATACTGCAAATTACACATGCATATCTTACTAACAGAATGGCAGCCATTATATACTATTTTGTAAGAGAAGCCATACGTCATGAGACCTGATTGCTGCCTGTGATGTCAGAAAACCACACACCCTTCATCTGCAGTTCACGTCAGGTGATGCTTATTGTATTAACTTTGATTGAATAAATTAGCATTCAGGTATAAAAAGCTGTATAAATATACAAAAAAGATGCCACTATCTGGAGAATGAGGGGTGTGACAGATTGTGTTCAGCATTATAATAATTGGTGTGGATGCCTCTTACAACTGAGCTCACACAGTGAGAGACAGAATAACATGCCAATATTAAGGATATGTGTAAACATTGTAGTGCATCCTTTTATTCAGTGTTCCAGCCAACTATTTTTTTTCCTAAGTGGAAACATTCTGCTCCTTCCCACCACCATTCCATTCTTATTTTTTCACACTCTCCATCTATAGTACTCTGTTGCCTAACATACTGGCTGGGGTGTGTGTGTGTGTGTGTGTGTATATGTGTGTGTGTGTTGTGTACGCAGGTGGATATTTCAAAAAATCTTTTAAAAATCTTTTAAAAACTATCTTTTGTATTTTGACAATTTTATGGGTTCCATAGCCATAGTGATCTGATCTCCCTCTCTCTTGCTTCTGAGAGGCCTTGTATTGATCATATTTTTTTCAACAGCAGCCGCCTGCACCCTATATTACAAGGAGTAAGTCCACAAATATAGAATATATGCTAAGCATCCTGATTCTATATGTGGACCTGGCCTTTTATTTCTATATAATTATATTTATGCCACATATTTATGTAGTTAATATATCTCCTGCCCAAACTAGCAAGTTCCCATTGCCAGAAAGTTAAATGTTTGTAAGATCACTTGAGAAATGATGAAAAGGTATAATTTAGCAAGCACACAATTGCAACATGCTGTGCAGTGTAATGTACTGAAAAGAAATTAATTTTTGTTAATGGATTTAAAACCAGATATATGGAAATGATTGTATATAATGCATACACTGCTAAACAGCTAAGTAGTCCTTGGGGTTTTCATGTTACATATCTGTATGTAAATCACTTCCGTCAGAGCAGTCTAATGAGTCAAAAACTGCTAAGGAATGGGAACATAGACTTGTAATGTATGTCAGATTTTGTCCTATATAAAATAATGCTTTGTTTCCTATAAGGTCCCTGTTCATAAGCCAATAATGCATTCCTATGAAACAACTAAATATAATACCAGAATATAATACACAGTAAACTCTGGCACTGAATAGGTGTTTACACACACCTCTTGTCCTTGCTGCTATGTGGCACAGTTATAGGTTAGTCTTGGTTTGGTGTTTATCCCTCCTATTGCCCATTTTTGTGTGGTCTTGGATTCTATTTCTTAGTATAGCAGGGAGAAGGAAGAAGATGACTATTAGTATTGTTGCTATCAAGTAAGGGAGAATTTTCTTCCTAATTCCTGCCCCATCTGCAGCCAACCCTTGACTGAAATTACCTTAGACTATGCTAGACCTTGTTTACCTGTTCTCAGGGATGCAACTAATACATAGGCAGTTCGTGGTATCTATAGTTTGCCTATCATACATCTGTGTTAAATGTTGAAGCAAAACTACACGTAACCCTTCAATGTGAGTTATAGGAGAAAATGGCATGTGTAATATCCTCTGCCACCAGTGCACCCTGTGAATTTTCATTGTGTCATCCCTTTCCGTTGCCTACCACCTCTCTTTGGGCTGGGCTGGGCTGGGCTGGCATTTCCTTTTGCTGCTCCTGTGTTCCTCTTTGGTCCATGCATATCAGCATTGTGCTCTCCTGTGATGCAAATATGGGCTTGAATTCTCACATTTTTAATTGTTGAAAAAGCAACATCTAATCAAAAGACTTGATTCCCCTAAGCCAATCACACTGTGCCGAATGTGCATTATATGTAGAATTGGTTACATATTTAAAAGACTAACTTATCTCCCTGATGTCTAGTCTGAAATATCTAGATAGTTAGCATTCTTGCTGTTTTGATATGGTTAAGAGCTTTACTTGAGCCAACCTCAGTAAAAACAGGAGACTAATTGAGGCGACTGTGGTTCTTGCTCTCTAGAGGTACGGAACATTGCAAATGGTATGTAGTATATGCATAAAGCAGTACACGTAGTAAAAGGGAGAAAAAAAAAAACAGAAGAAGGTTTCTCCTCTGCTCTGTTGTGGTCTCCGCTTTTTCATAGTGATATTGTACCTGATTCAAGTATTCTTAGTAGCATATAGTATGTAATAAGCGTGTAAGTATAGCACACTCAAAGTGAATGATACAAATTACGATAGCATCAAGGTTCTAGTTATCTACACAAATAAGGATATATGTTCTCAGCTTTACTTTGTTGGGATGGATGGGAGGGGGCATAAAGAGAAATACAGTGAAAGAAACCCTTATTTCCAATGTATTCAGTTCACCATCAGGAGAAATGGCATTAATTCAGGTACCCAATTACTGTAATGTGGTTCAGAGCACCTCAATAGGTGTTTCAATCTCAAACCAGGACTAACATTTGTAATCCTTTAAATGCACTTAAGAAATTGATGTTACAGCCCCACAATCTGTTAGGGGCCTTGCTTCCTGGCTGATTGCAAAGTATTCCACCATTAATTGGATCATCAGAATGTGATCCGCGTCCTGGTCCTCGGATTATGTAAGACTGACTTTGCTCTGACGCGATGAACCAGAGACTTCTTTTGCTGGATATTTTGACCCTTAATGTAGATAAGTGGTATTTTTCATCAATCTTAGCTTGCATTAAAAAAAGGGAAATGTCAATTCAATGTGGGGCATTTAACTTAATTCAACATCTTTTAATTTAATACCTTCAAAAAGTTAGTCTGTCTCCGACCTGCCTTACACTTCTGCTGATGGAATATTTTGTAAAACACTGCTGAAAATACATTGTCTTGTTCTAATAAAATCAAGGTCTGAAAGTCTCTACACTCTCTGCTGTGCAAAGGGAGACGAGGACTCAAAATGTGCAGTAATTATAATAGAGTGACTTTATTCTTGTAGACTTAATTACTGAATGGTTTATATCTTTGTCTGAAGGAAATAAATTCTATAGTTAAATTTCATTTGCCCTTGTTCTTCACTCTGTTTTGGGCTCCATCCTTCTTGACAGTGTATTGATAAAGCCTAACATGGTTTTCTGATTGTGAGACAATAATGTATAAAAAGCTCAGGAGATATCTTGTTTTTTTCTTGCTTTGGAGATTTTTGCATGGCTATTTTTGCCCGAGTCATGCACGGGCCAGAATGAGGAAGATATCACAACCAAAATTGCTGCTGCACTGCTGCCTGACCATTGCCCATCCCCCAGATGCACTCTGCCAAATGATTTTGGTAGTACAGAAAGTTTCTGTACTACCAAAATCGCCCGGAGAAGCATGGCTGGGGGATGGGTGATGCTCGGACAGCAGTGCAGCAGCAATTTTGTGTTCGATATCACTCATTTTTCCCTGTTCCAGCCTAATCCTGTCTTGTGTATGCCTTGGGCAAAAATGGTCTTGTGATAATCTCCTTTGTGGCAGATACTCTGAGCAAACTTTATTCAACTTCAGTTTTTCCTTGATAGTGCAAGACACTAAGTCAGGACTAAAGGCTGCGATTCTCCTGTACATGCCTATGTACGAGGAAATTCCACTGCAGACGCTAGGCTTACATCTGAGCATATATGCATAGGTTTAGGCTTCATGTTATGTTTAAAGCAATAGAATGAGATAGTTGCAACACATTTAAGACCCATTCATGTTACTTACATTATTTCTGTCAGATTATAACTTTCATGGGCAACTAGAAATTATATAATGCAACATGTTTTCAACAATTGTTTGCTTGACAAAACTGTTTAGGTCAGATTCTAAACATTGAAGAGTAAGAATCCCTCCTGTGTCTCTGCAATGTTTAATGTAAATAAGCCATAATTATATTTACAAGAGTAGTGTCTTTTTAAATAGTATTCAATAGCAATAGCAGCATCATTTATATACCAATTCATACCACACTGAGCAGTCTCTAAGCGGTTTACAGTGTGTAAGCTTATTGCCCCCAACAAGCTGGGTACTCATTTTAGCAACTTCGGATGCCAGGCTGAGTCAACCATGAGCCCCTGGCTGGTATTGAACTTGCATCCTTGTGGTTTGAGAGTGAATGGCTGCAGTACTGGCATTTAACCACTGCGCTAGCAGGGCTCTTACCACAGCATCACCATAACTGTCCTATGAATTAAAAATTCATTCTGTCAAAAATTCCTTCTCCACCCCAAGTCCACACATATTGTAAATCTTTGTAAAGAGGTTGATTTGTGAAGGAAACCAGGGAAGATGTGAGAAGCCAACATTATTATTGCATTTTTTTTATCTTGTCTTCTGTGTACACAGAGTTCAGGGCACATGTATGATTATCCTTCTAGATTACTGCACTACACTCTTATAGCTCTGCTATTCCACTATTCTGGGATTTGCAGTTGAGGGAAAGGTATTTAGAATTCTCAGCCAGAGAGCTCTTAGGCCTCACTGCAGTACAAGCCTCCGAATGCAACAGGAAGCAGCCAGAGCAGTAAAACCAGAATGGCAGCAATATAAGAGTGTAGTGCAGTAATGTGGCTGGTCTCAATTTTATCTTTCCAACAGCCCTGTAAAGTAGCTTAGATTAAGATAGCTGCTCAAGATAGCTGAGTTTCATGACTAAGAGCTTTGTCACATGAGAAAAGAAAGTGGAAACGGAGCCAGAGAGTAGTTTCTTCCTCCATGCCTTACTGCATGACATCGTAGTGCTTCAGTTCTCTTCTCATAGGAGAGGGTCGTAAAAGTGTCAGATGAATTTTTCCAGCTAGAAAAAGCTTTCTGTTCCACTTACATTTGGAGCTACAAGGAAACGGAGCAAGACATCTGGGTAGTTTCATTCTTTGTCCTTCCAGCTGAACAAATGCAACATCAAATTATGAAAATTGCAATTTTACAATAATAGACTTTCAGTAAATTGTGGATAGTTGTGGCTCATAGTCCCAGTTCCTTCTGGGTTTCCAGGTTTCAGCTACAATTGCTTTCTGCAAAGAATAACTACTCAGGAGAGATTTCAATCCATTGTTTCAAGTTTAAACATTTGTAAATTCTATCAAAGCTCATTTTAATTAATGTAATATAATGCAGTTGCTTGATTTTGTCCTGCCCCGGTACAATACAAAAGTCATTGACCACACAGGAAGTTATTCAAGAAGTCAGTCAAAAAGTTCCCACCATCAGGTTGCTTAGAGATAAATCCTAAGTTTTGAAGAAGATAAACCTTTTGATTGAGTCAAAGCAGTACACATGGTCTTTACTCATGATTTTTGTTTCCCTCATTTGGCAAAAAAATCTTATCAGTGAGCAGATCTTGTGAGTTCTAGTTCACTGTATGCTACTGGTCACATCATTTTGTGAAGCAAAATATTATTTTAAGCAACTACAAAAACAAAAAACCAAGTCTCTTGATAAGTTTTTGCACTCTGATGGATAATAGTACCAGATTGTACAATCTGTTTAATTGGCGTCTTGGGTGACACACTGTTCTGCTGCCACATTCCCAGGTGGAAAGACTGACTTGTGTATTTTACTTTAACACTACAAGGTTGGAAAATAAAGTTGAATTGACTGAGGCAGATGTATTAGCTCCCAAACATTGAAGACAAATGGAATCTCATCCATCGTGCATTTGCAGGTATACTGGTGCTGTATTTTAGAGTGCTTTGGGTTAGGATTTCAGTTTGCCCTTCCTTCTTAATGGGGTCCCTTGGTGGCGAATGCCATCCAAACACAGGATGGATGAGATGCCCTAAGGACCTGTATCAGGCATACCTTTTAAATAAGGCCTGGCTGAACTGTGAACTGAGGTTTCCTTGAAGTGCTTCATGAAAACAGGAAACTTACTTATAGGCAGGGGAGAAGCATGGAGAAAAAGCAAGAATATGGCCTGTATCATTTAGAACAGACTTCACTGGCAGTATGAAATTATGTTCCTTGCACTGGTGTCTTAATTTTTTTTTAAAGCAAGTCTCATTTTCCTTTGTTCTGTCTCCAAGTGGAACAGATAGAGAAAAATGGTTGGTATGCCAGTTCTAGTAAGTGTCAGAGGTGAACTTGCAGCTGAATTAATTTAAGCTATCTAATGACTGGCAGGTTGCCTCATTGTTCGGATACAGCTCTGGAATCTCAAAATTAACAATGGCACATCATGATTTGTCTTCTATATTATTAGCGTATGATCAATGTATTATGAATACCATAATCAATATTGTGGATAGATTGCTATAAATTCCTTTGTGTGAGGCTACCCTGAAAGACTCATAGGGAACTGCAGCAGCACACCTACTCTTTGGGCTCAGCAAAATGAACATATTAAAGCTGGTCTTGGTAGTCTGGCTCAGTTGCCAGGGAACTTCTGGGCATGATTTGGGTTACTGCTGATGACCTATAAAATTTGGCTTGATTCTTAACATTTACTAAATTGCTTAATACCTTTTCCAATGAAATCTTTTACTCTTTGAGAATAGATTCTGTCCACAGTTTCAGCCCAGGGGCCTTCTGCCAAGGCTATGCAGACTTGAAGGCGTGACCACACTGTCTTCCCAATCTGTACCTCTCTCTGCTCCTGTCATGGCTGCTCCCGGGGGTTCTTCTCATCACATGTTTGCCAAAGAACCTATTTTCTTTCTTTTTTTCTGTTTGGACAGCTTGGTTTAAAAAAACAAACAAACTCATGAACAGCAAATAAAAACAGTAACAAGAGCAAACTGTTCCCCTTCCAAACAAGGGGGCCGTCCCTTGTCTTTGCTCCCTGCTTCAAGGGGTGACCCAGCCAGAGGCAAGCCTCAGTCATCTGGATTTCATCCCCACCCAAAAAGGGACAAGTGGTGTCTTGGCTGGTTAGCCAGCAGCTAGCTTGGTAGCTGGGCCTAGTTCTGAAGGGGATGAAGGTCTGTGAGGCAGGAAGCATATCACAGCAAGGAGATGCTGCAGCAAGTGACAGCAGATCTCTCTCTCTTTCTCTCTTTTGGAGATAGTGTTGTTGTTCTTTTCCTGGAGTGTTGAATCCCCTCAGGCTACCCAACCCCAGGCAGCTTCTGCCTTTTAAAAAGGAAAAGGTGATGCTCTGGCAGGTGGGAGTCATCACCATGCAAAGCTGAGCAAACACCTTTGCAAGAGTTCAGTGCTCTTGTTCATGTAGGCAGATGAGAGTCATGAAGTAACTACTTTGACATTAATAATAATAATAATAATAATAATACTTTTTATTTATACCCCGCTTTTCAGTCATTTAGGCTATCAAAGTGGCTTACAATTTGTTAATATTTAGACATTTCCCTGCCCTCAGGCTTACACTCTAAAAAGACACGAAACAAAAGGAGAAGGGAGAGTTGGTGGGGAAGGGGGAAAGTCCAGCATATCTTCTCTCCCTCAGAAACCTGGACCATGGCAGATGGACTGGAGGGAGGGCTCTTCTTCTTTTTAGGCAAGGCCTGCTGGAACTGGCTCACCTTCTCTCCCTAAGATGGTGGAGGGAGGGAGGGATGATGAGAAAGTTCTGAGAAAGTTCTGAGAAGCATTCTATTGGCATTTTCTGGCTTTGCTTGTTTATCCCTTATGTTTCCGTGAAGAATACAATAGGAGAAAAATCAGGTAATCTCTTTCCTTCCCATTTGATTTATTTATATTTTATAGGCTATCGACGCAATCGCTCCCGAGCGTCCTCTCCAGCCCGCTCCCAACCGCAAACCCTGGTTCACAGATGAACTCAGGGAGATGAAGCGGGTTGGACGACGACTAGAGTGCAAGTGGCGGAAAACTCGCCTCATATCCGACAGAACTCGCCATAGGCAGCACCTTCGCGCCTATCGGGAGGCTTTACGTGCAGCACGGAGATCCTTCTGCTCTGCACGTATTGCATCTGCGGAGTCCCGTTCAGCTGAGCTGTTTAGGGTAGTGGGGGAACTGACGCAGGTTCCCCCTGCGCCGAATCCCCTACTTGACCCGACAACAGCCTGCTGTGACGCGTTTAACATCTACTTTGCAGATAAAATCTCTCGGATAAGAAACGACTTGGACGCCAATGTTCTGTCAGAATCCACTGATGAGGTGTCCAGCAACTCCGTTGCTGTCAGTTTACTGGATGAGTTTCAATCGGTGAGTACCGATGACGTGGACAAGCTCCTTGGCAGTACCCGGAAGACGACATGCTCCCTCGATCCATGTCCATCTTGGCTGGTCGTTCAGGGAGGGGGCGCATTGAGGACATTCCTTTGGGATGTGATCAATGCGTCCCTCAGGGAAGGCACTGTTCCATCGTGTCTGAAGGAGGCGGCTGTTAAGCCTCTCCTGAAGAAACCTTCCCTTGATCCCCTGGACAGGAACAACTACAGACCAGTATCCTTGCTCCCATTTTTGAGCAAGGTGATCGAGAGAGCAGTTGCCTTCCAACTCCAAGCCGTCTTGGATGAAACCGATTATCTCAATCCATTTCAAACCGGCTTCAGGGCAGGTCATGGAGTTGAGACTGCCATGGTTGCACTGGCTGATGACCTCCGCTTGAGTATTGACAGGGGCAGTGTGACCCTGCTGGTGCTCTTGGATCTCTCCGCGGCCTTTGATACTATAGACCATTCCATCCTTTTGGATCGGCTGAGGGAGGTAGGGATTGGAGGCACCGTTCTTCGATGGTTCCGGTCCTTCCTCTCCGGCAGATCCCAAAGGGTGAGGCTCGGGGACAGTTGCTCTTCAAAAATCGAGCTTAATTGTGGTGTCCCTCAGGGTGCCATCCTGTCCCCGATGCTATTTAACATTTATATGAAGCCGCTGGGTGAGGTCATTCGGAGGCATGGAGCTCAGTGTCTTCAGTACGCTGATGACACTCAGATATATCTCTCCATGACCAGATCATCAGCACAGACTTCAGATGGCGTCTCTCCTCTTAATGTCTGTCTTGCGGCGGTAATGGATTGGATGAGGGAAAACAAATTGAAACTGAATCCAGACAAAACGGAGGTACTAACAGTCACAGGCCCGAAACCAGGCTTGGGAATACAGTCTCCAGTCCTGGACGGAGTCACACTCTCCTCTAAGGACTGTGTTCGCAGCCTGGGGGTACTCCTAGATTCGTCGCTTCACATGACTTGTCAGGTGAATGCGACGGTCAGGAGTGCATGTTATCACCTTCGGCTGATACGCCAGCTGCGCCCTTTCCTGGACATGAGGGACCTGGAAGCTGTGGTACATGCTCTGGTAACCTCACGCCTGGACTTCTGTAATGCGCTCTACATGGGGCTACCTTTGTGCTTAACTCGGAAACTTCAACTGGTCCAAAATATGGCAGCCAGGCTTGTAACTGGAACACCAAGGAGAGAGCACATAACACCGGTGCTCAAGGCTCTCCACTGGCTGCCGATTAGTTTCCGGGCGCAGTACAAGGTATTGGTCCTAACTTTTAAAGCCCTACATGGCTTGGGTCCATCTTATCTTAGGGACCGCCTCTCCCCGTATGAACCCCCCCCCGCACGCTCCGATCCTCTGGGAGGAACCTGCTACAGCCTGTGAAAACTCGGCTGTCGCAGACCTCCCAGAGAACTTTTTCAGCTACCGCACCCAAGCTGTGGAATGGACTGCCGGATGAGATGCGTCTTATAACATCTCTTGACTGCTTTAAAAAAGCTCTGAAGACGCATCTCTTCCGGCAGGCCTTCCCTGAAACCTCCTAGTTCCCGGCTCCGAAACGGGACCTATTTTGACCCCTTGCTTGGTGCTATTTTTACCCTCATCCAAGATCTATGAGGATGTATTATGTTTTTAATGTTGTTGTGGTTTTAAATTATTACTAATTTAATTTATTTTTTAAGGATGGGTGGTTGGGTATGAGTTGATGATGTATTTTAATCTGTATGTTTTAATTTGCTGTACCCCGCTCTGATTGTGCTCTACAGAGGAGCGGGCTAGAAATAAAGATTTATTATTATTATTATTATTATTATTATTATAATATATATAAAATTTTATTCACTTTTGCTTAGTATGAGATCATCCTACTGTTACAAGAGAATAGCTACTTTTAAAAAAAAATAATGTTATTTTTCTAGAGTCTGCAAATCATGAAAAAAGTTAACGGGATAATCCAAGAAATGAAATATAGTTCTTGCTTGAACTGTTACCAATTTTGTGTTTTCTGAAGGCGTTTTAACATTTTATCTATCCTAAATCTACTGTTCCCTATTAAAAAGCTTCATGTTAAATGACTCTTGAAGGTTTGGTAACCTTGCAACCTTCTTTATAAGGCATATGTGCACCTATAGCTATTAACCAAAATTAATTTCAGCACTTTTAAACTGTTAATCTTGCAGAAGACAACTTGCTGGCTCTCCAGTGATTCCACTGGTCATCATTCTGTGTGCTAGGAGACATCACCACAGTTCATGGCTTGTGAAATCAGTGCTCAAAATGTGTTCTAAATGCATTTAAAAATGTAATTCCTTTGCCCTCCACCTTAAGCAAACTCAGTCACTTCTTTGAAGTCTGGCAGCTTGATAAGTCCCGCTGTTATTATTTTCTTGTCCATGGTGTCTTGTCTTTATACTTGGAGAAATCAGGTGACAGAACATTAATTCAGGTAGTTTGCTGCATGTTCTCTGCATCCTATGGGAAAAGTATGCCTCTTGTAATCTGTGTGGACAACCAATTTTCCTGTATGGCTTTCAGTTGGCTTTAGAACATTTCCTTAGATAAGAATCCCCCCCCAAAAAAATTTGTCTGTGTTAGTGTACAGATTTTTAATAATTTGTGTGTGTGTGTGTATTGGATTATCATTCTCAGTTTTTCCTTTTCCTTCCATTGCCTTTCTTTCAGCCACTCAGACTAATTTCAGCTTTCCACTGGCTTTCATTTTGTGGTAATAGCCTCTCCTTTTTGCTGTTGTCCTTTTGTGTTTGATTCAGCAGCACAAGGACTTTAAATTAGCCAAAATGTTTGCATGCTGGGCTTGCTGTATTGCTGCTACCAGTTGTAGATCCCCTGAACCACTGATGTTGAATCTGATGATTGCTTGGAATGAGTTAAGAAATTGTTGGAGGCTAACAGGAAGATTCATTCACCCCAACCCACTTGAAACAACAAGAGGTAAGGAGGGATAGATTTCCTTCTTTTCCCTGCTGCCTAGCTGCTGGCTGTATTGTCCTTCTAGTAGGGTCATGCTGAGCAATTACAGTCTTGTGAGACTGGTTCCTTTGTCTGATTTTGGGAAGGAAAAGCAGAAAGGAGAAAATCCTGAAAAGTTGTGTAGCCTTCAGCTAAACTCTGTAGCTGAAGCTGTTAGAATGTGTATCATGTAACTGAGGCTAGCTCAGCCTTGAATGACAGTGATAGATCCAAGAATATTGTCAGGTGTTGAATCTGATCTTCATGTACCATTCAGAATAGGTTGAGCTACAGTTGTCTGGATAGCACCTCTTGTCTTTTCTGGAGTAAGTCTGTCAATTGGCCCTCACCCAGTCCTGTTTCAAGATTTTAGTCCATTTTTTTTGGAGGCCATTTTTTGGCCAAAATTCTTAGCAGGAGTATCACTTTTGTCTTTAAAACAAAAAGATGAAGCCGAAAATTCTAATAGTAATAAAAATCATGCTTTACTAACAAACCAGCAATTACTGTTATTAAATCACTGCAGCATGTTGTCCTGTTAATTCACTTATTTTTTCAATTTCCTTAATTTCCCATTTAATTCTGAATTTAATTTACTAAGCATAATTTAATGTTAATACACAATGTATTAGATTTTTTTAAAAAAAGAAAAAGAAAACAGTCTTGATAATATGTAACTCTTTCCCATACACTAGGGAGGTATCTTTCCCTCTTCATAAAATCTAATAAGAATGTCATTTATAAGATTACTCAATTCGAAAGAACACAGTCTGTATCCCAATATAGATCACAGTGGAAAATGACTGAAAATTACATAAGAGCTCTTCCCACTTCAGGTCCTTCCTCTCTTACCCTTGGCCAACACCACTTCTGCTGTATTATGGAATGTGCTAAGTGTATCTTGGGATTTCAGTTTACAGCTGCTCATGATCCCTTTGCTTATCTGGACAGTGTATTATAGTTCTTTATAAAAAAGGTATTTTTATGATACAGATTGAGTATCCCTTATCCAAATTGCCTGGGACCAGAAGTATTTTGAAGCTGGGATTTTTTTTTGGGGGGGGGGGGGATTTTGGAATACACAAGTAGTGTAAGAAATTCTACTGTACTGTAATGTATTTGTGAAGCTGGAGAGAGACACAAGGATCTGTGAAATGGTATGAGTTGGGGATTCATTCCAAGCACTGCACTTGGATTCCTGCCATTTCGCACATCCTAATGTCTCTCCCTATCCTTGCATCTTTTTGCCATCTCAGTCTGTCTCCAGCCTCACAACTTGTTCATGAATTGTGTTGTGTATGAGCCACAAGGTTGGCAGAGACTGAGGATCTGAGAGACAAATGAGTAGGAGTGCCACAGCTGCTGCCTTGAAGGTGGAAGCAGGCAGCTGGCGGCAAGAAGTTTTGGGTTTTGGAGGTTTTTGGATTTCCAGATTAGAGGTGCTCAACCAGTACTCTGCTTTGGTGATGCTGCTGACATCCCACAGATTTAAATGCCTAAAAACAAAAATACAGTGTGTGTGTAGATGAACATCTGTATTAGGACCATAGTTATATGAACAGCTTTTTGTTGTGTGCAACTGGCTTGTTAATTGTCTTTGGTAGAGACTCTGACTGCACAAATCATTGCACAGTTAAGCTTCATGGCTGAAATTGTACTTGAATTATATTGTTGCAGCAAGTATAAGGTACTGTCATAGACACCACTTAACTAGAAGTCCTTGTCTTACAATGCCTCCTAAGCTTGTCCCTGAAAAGAGAAACAGAGCTAAAAGGCTGTTACTTTGCCTTAATAAATTCCTTTTTGAACCCACTTGTTAGTCGAGCGTTGTTCACACTAACTACAGAAAGGGTCCTCTGTCTCGGGCATAAATTACTCTTATGTGCCACTGTCTCTAAGCAGCCCCCCAGTTATGGATTGCTTTGTTCTCAACTTGACAGGAACATAATTAGAACTGTTGATGAAATCTACCAAATTGTTCCTCCGTGGCCTCAATGGTCAGGAAATTTGGCTGAGTCGTATTTGTCACCGACGTAAAGGCTCTAAACACTTCATATTAACTATGTTATTAATGTGCCCTCTAATCTGTCCATGAATTGGTAACACTTGAAGTGAGCTGTGTGCTAATAGCACCTTGTGATAAATACATTGTAATGCTCTTTAAAAGTTTCTAGACAATGAAAAAAATGTAGTAAGAAAGTGAAGCTTTCTGGGGTGTTTGATCTTTTTAAAGAAACCACATTTCTTTTGTATTTTGAGATCTTTTCTTAGTTCAGTGAGAACTTTGGTAATTCTTTACCTGAGAATGCCAGAGAAAATGAGTGATGTGGCCATAACAAATTCTGACAAAATATTTACAGTCTTTCAAGTGCAATGCATACTGAGCACAACTGAGGGGGAAACCATGCATTCAGAAAATGAGAATAAACAGGCACAGTAAGGATCATTTCACAAAGGTGTTTTGTTTGTTTGTTTGGTGGATTTCTAATTTGTGTATATACATGATCTTTCCAGAATTAAAATAGGATACACAGAGGGAATTAATTAAAAAATACTGTCTCTTCATGCTTTATGTGCATAGACGAGGTGACTATGATATCACTTCTATTATATCACTGAGGAGATACTTTAGATTTATTAAAGCTAAACTTCAGCCTCTTCAAGAGTCAATTTCTTACAAAAACATCTCTTACAGGAGAATTCAAAGATGTAGCCAATGTTAGCCATGTTAGTCTGTAGAATTAGTATAAGAGACATTTTGTAGCACCTTAGAGACTAACTGAAAGAAAATAAGAAGTTGGCAGCATGAGATTTTGTAGACTTCAGTCTACTTCTTCAGATGCTTTTGGTGGAGTGGAAGCCAGGGACAAACAGGAGGGCAGGAGTTTAATGGAAGAAAACTGAAAAAGAATGTTGGCTCCTACTGATCCACTTAGCATGAGTAGAATCCAGGAGTAGTGGATTGATGAGTGTAGGAAGCCCCCCTGAGGATGGGGTCAGAATGTGTGTCAGGAAGCCATTGTCTTTATTCAATTCATTGTTGGAGGACTGTAGTTTATGTATAAACACCGATTCTGCTGTTTCGCTTTCTGATATATCTTAGTAGTTTTTTTTGTTGTTCAAGGACCACTGTTCTGAGGTGTGAGATGGAATGCCCAGGGAGGCTGAAATGTTCTGCCTCCAGTTTTAGGGTTTTCCATTCCTAATGTTTGATTTATGTCCATTTATTCTCTGGCACAGGGACTGGTCTGTTTGCCCATTGTAGAGTGCTGATGGGCATTGATGGCATAAATCACATTTGGACGACGAGCATGTGAAAGTCCCCCTAGTTTTGTGAGTGATGTCATTAGGTCTTGTGATGACATTTCCTGGATAAATGTGTGGGCAGAGTTGGCACCTAGGTTTGTGGCATGGCTTAGTACATGTGTCCTCATCTGTGTCATGTAAGCACCTGTTTGAGGTTCGGAGGCTGTCTGTGGGCAAGTAAATGTCTTGCACCCAGAGCCTTTGAAAGAGTAGTATTATTGTCCTGAATGTGTTGTAGTTTATTGATGATATGCCTGAGTGGTCCCAGTTGGGAGCTATATGTGACCACTAGTGGGGTTCTGTCATTTTCTCTCTTCAAATTGTTCTGTTATAGATTATTTCTGGGTACAAGCCTTACTTTGTTTATTTGTGGGGTTTTTTTACTTCATGTGGTGGGTACTATAGTCTTAGGAATGCTTGTTATAATTCCTTGCGTTTGGCATCCCTGTCTTGTGGGTTGGTTGTAGACTATGGATCTGGTGGTGTGTTTAAGATGGAAACTGGAGGCACGTAGGTATGTGTAACAGTCTGTGGGTTTTCGATAGAGAGTGGCACTTAGATGTTCATTTTGTAGCTGCACTGTGGTGTCTAGAAAGTAAACTTGTTCTGTAATTTGTCATTACAGAAGTTTGCCAATGGATACTGGAAATGTTCTTTAGTGGAAAGGATGGCTATATTGTTTTTGAGGATTTCATATAAAGAGACTATTTTGCACAACACCCATTTAAGGAGGCACTTCCTTTGATTTGGGAAACATACTGCTAGTCAGAGTAGTTAATACTGGATCAGAAGGATGGTGTAATATAAAGGCAGCATCATAAGTTCATGATAAAGAAAAGGGCAAGTCAAGATTTTATCTCAGAAACATTTTGACCAGGAATATAAATCAATATATTAATCAGGGCGTGGGGACCATTTCACATAAATACAAAGGACTATCTTCCTCTTTGCCAAAATATGTAGGGGTGAGTTAGAAGGTAGAGGTTCACGCACAACACTGTCACAGTTAAAAATGCAAAACATGTATGTCTACCAAGCTTGAGATGTAGACGCTTCCTTGATGCAAAACCTATATCTATGGTTGTAAGGTGAGATGGTCAGATTTGCTCAAATCACCACTTTAGAGGCCTTTAAAAAGGCACTCAAGATGGATTTCTTCCAGCGGGCATACCCACCTGACCTTTTATAGGTGATCTCAGTTGATATCTCCAATTCTGACTATCGTGACATAGGATATGTATGACACTGGTCATCACATTGATTAGTAGTTTGTTGATGTTTACTGATGTATTTAGATAATATTGTAATTGTAGTGTAATTTTAGAGGGTATTGTTTTCATATTGTTGTTTTAATTTTGATGTAATCCTGCCTCGATCTGTTGGGAGAGGCGGGAAATACAAATAAAATTTATTATTATTATTATTATTATTATTATTACAATATGTAGGATGGTGAAAATAAAAAGAGATTTAGAAATTCCCCAAAGGATTTCTCTAAAATGGAAGAATGGGCTTTCAAATGGTAAATGAAAATTCAATGAAAACAAGTGTAATGCGAGAGAATTCAAAGACATATCCCTGTTAGTCTAGATCAACATGCAAAGGCATATTGTAGTAAAAGAGGTACAGTTATCACCTTTGAGACCAACTGAGGAAAAAAGAGGTTGGCAATATAAGTTTTTGTACACCAATTTGGAATGGCAGTGAAGGTACCCTTTGAACTGCAACATGTGGTTGTTGCAGTCCCATGGTGTCTTGGGTGGGAGCATCTTTAAGCTGCCCCTTCATGACTGCCTGGTTTACACCTTTGAAAGATTATGCTACCAATTTCTTTATTTCAGTTAGTCTCAAAGGTGCTATAACACCCCTTTGCAAGTGTAAAGTGAGGCATATTATATTAATATATATTTTAAAATTATATATCAGCTTCACATATACACTAGATGGCAATCTAATGTGTGGTCACTGTTTTTTAAAAAAAATCAAATTCTACATTCAGCATACCTACAAAAGAAATCAGAAATAAACTTGCCAATATCATACTGCCCTTACACAAATTTACTGCAACCACATCCAGAATATTAAGTACAGTTTTGGTCACTGGATATTGTAAAGACAGAAATGTTGTAGGAAATATCAACAGAAATGACCAAAGGACTAGAATAACTCACCAGCAAGGCAAATCACAGCCTCTCTGCCCCAGTAGAAGGCAATGGCAAATCTGGTCTGCCAAAACAAAACAAAACAAAACAAAAACCATGATGGATTCATTTAAGGGTTGCCATCAGTTGGAAACAACTTGAAGGCACACAACAACAACAATATTCAAAGAACCTACTTAAGAGCATAGATTTTTCCGAGGATGACTGAGGGCAAAACAAGTCTACTCCATGCTACAATCTAGAATCCCCAGACAGGCCATCACAGCAGCTTTTATCACTCATCAGAGGCCAAAATTTCTCCCATCCATTATAATTCAATCTTCTTTAAATGTGAAGACTCTTACAAGAACAATGTGTACTTAGAAATCTCTCCATATGTTTAGCGTAGCTTAAATAAGTGTGCATAGATTCTGCCTGATATTTTCATGGGAGGTATTAGCCCTCTTAGCCTAATCCTAGGGTCTTGAGCACCTGCTGCCCTCCACCAATTCCAGGGTTGATTATTCTTTGTTGTGTAGAAAATTTCAGTGTTGATTCATGTCAAAATATTCAAACAGCTGCAGTATGGGTTTTTTAATACAAACTTTAAGGGGTAAACAGACAGCTCTGACAACATAATGCTCAGAATGAAAGCTAAAGTACAGAAAAACAGTAATTTACTATCACTGTGCTACAAAAAATGAAGTAAATTGATTTTCAGTTTTGCAGCATCTTTGGATTATTTCCTTTTAGCTGAATGACAAATGAAAAAAAAAAGTGCAAAGCATGCAGCATCTCTTACAATAATGTTAGTGTCTGATTGATAGTAACCAATATATGACTACAGCTTTGGCTGAGATTCCATGATTAAATTATCTTAAAGTTCTCTGGTGATAATCAAAAATGTTTCATATTGTGTATATACTGTTTTGGAGGCCATTCTAGGTCCCTCTTCATATTTTTTACCTTTTCCTACTAAGCCAGAAGTCAGAAGCAGATGCTATAATCTTGAGCAGAGGAGCAATGGTGGTGGTAATGCTGATAAAAGAAGGCTGCTGTTTTTTTTTTTTCCCCTGAAAGATTAAAACATGGTGGAGGGGAATTTTCTTTCCATCTCATCAGGAGAACAGGTAGAAGAAAGATTTTGAACAGAATAATAGCTGGAGGAAATGAAATTAAGCATCTTTGCAGAGTGGCTTTCTGTTTATGCAGCTTTACAGCTACTTTAATTAAACCATGTAAAGGTTTAAATCTCTCTCACCTGGAATTCTGCAAACCAAAATATTCCAAAAAGTATTTTTTTCCCCATGGGTGGCTGAGAGAGTGACACCTTTGTTTTCTAGTGGTACAGTGTACACACAACTTGTTCCATGTACAAAATTATTAGAAGTATTGCATAAAATTACCTTCAGTCTATGTGTATGAGGTGTATATGAAACAAAAATTAATTTTGTGTTTAGACTTGGATTCTATCTTCAAGATATCTCATTATGTTTGTTGTTGTGAGCCTTCAAGTCATTTCGAATTTAATGGTGGAAATAAGTTGGAAGGTGAACCTGTCATGAGGTTTCTTGGCAAAATTTGTTCAGAGGAGGTTTTTCACTGCCTTCCGCTGACGCTGAGAGCATGTACTGCAGACATTCACTCAAAACCATAACGTTGAGAGTTCAATACTAGCCAGGGTTCAAGCTCTGGCTTTTATCCTTCCGAGGTTACTAAATTGAGTATCCAACTTGTTGGGGGAAATTAGCTTGCAGCTGTAAACTACTTAGACACTGCTAGTTCAGTACAAAGCGGTATGTAAATGAAGCTGTTTGTTTGTTTTTGTTTATGTGACTTGCCCAAGGTCACTTAGTGGCTTTTGTGGCTGAGCTGAGAATCGAACCCTGGTCTCCAGAATCATAGTCCAATGCTCAAACTACTATGCCACGGTGGCTCTCTCTGATTGTGTGCATATATGCAAATACAGTTTGCCAAAATCCAAAACAAAAAATCCAAAATGTAAAACACCTCTGGTCTCAAACATTTCACATAAGGGAGACTCAGCCTGTACTCAGATTAGACTCAGATGAAGGTTGGCTCTACGGGCTGCTTCTCACATTTCCTGATCATTGCAAACAGGCCTGCAGTTATCAATTTCCCAAGGCAAGTGAAAGTTTCTTCTCAGTATGTATTTTGCAAACCCACCATTCATTTTGTCCTGGAAGTAAACCACATTTGACTTGTGTGTATAA
This sequence comes from Urosaurus nigricauda, assembly GCA_034509955.1. Lineage (NCBI taxonomy): Eukaryota > Metazoa > Chordata > Lepidosauria > Squamata > Phrynosomatidae > Urosaurus > Urosaurus nigricauda. The sequence goes on from JAOEGL010000001.1 coordinate 343,660,302, forward strand.
ATTTGAATGATCATTCTCTTAGCAGTCTGTTAATTAACAGTCTGCTAAGAAAATGATCTGTCTTAGCAGTCTGGTGAGAGAATGAATGTGCCTGGGTCTAGGGGAAGCAGTGTAAAACAAAACCACCATTTTATTGGTTAAAATTGCTTAAATAAGAGATCTTCCTTTGTAATGAGTTCTGTATCCCACTATAGGTCTTACCACTATTCCAAGTCTTAGGCTAAGGAAGTATGTAGCTTTCTATAGCGTGGTCTGAACAATACATCACTTTCTAATTAACATTTTGTGGATATAATTCTTCTCTTATGGAGCACACAAATAATATCTTTTATGTTTATGTAATTTTAAAAAGATAAATGAAGAAAATAAACTCTATTCTTGGATAAGTATGAATTAATATGTCCACAAGCTATACAACAACTCAGTCATGTGCACACCTACTCTGTGTGTGTGTGTGTCCCTGTCTTTAAGTTGTTGCCTGATGGTAACCACATAAATTTCATACATTTCTTAGGGAAGAAATACTCAGAGGTGGCTTTGCCAGTTTCTTCCTCTGAAATATAGCCTACAGCACCTGGTATTCATCGGCAGTCTCCTATCCAAACACTAACCGGAGTGACCTTATTTAGTTTCCAAGATCAGTCAATATCTTGTGCCTTTAGGGTATTTAGGCAGCTGATCTATTACAGTCAATAATCAAACACTCTAGTAAGAAATCAGTTTTTGTGTGCCGTCAAGTCATTTTTGACTTCTGGCAACTCTAAGGTAAACCTATCACAAGGTTTTCTTGGCAAGTTTCTTCAGAGTGGGGTTTTCATTGCCATCCTCTGAGGCTGAGATAGAGTGACTTACCCAGGGTACTCCAGTGGGGTTTTATGTTCAAGTAGGAAAGGAAACCCTGATCTCAAGAGTCATAGTCCAACACTCAAATCACTATAACACAGAATACAGTTCGTACATAAAAAGAGTATCAATATCAAGAGAGCAAATTAAATATGATATATTATTTGAACTCTCCCTCCAGTTCAGAGCTGCAAAGCGAAAATGTGAACTCTTTCTACTGTGGTTTTTATCTTCATAGGGCTGGTCTTACACACACAGGAAATCCCATACTCACCCCATAGCTGCAGTGTAATTTCCCAGTCTGCAGTTTCTCTGACAATGCTACACTCACCATGGTGAAATTGGAGTAACCTGGAAGAAAAGGGTACTCCTATGATGATTACACATTCTGTAATGTGGAGTATTTTTGACGTCCTCAGCACCACTCCAGATTTTCAAAGTGAATGTGAGACAAAAGACAGTTTCTCTCTCTCTCTCTCTCTCTCTCTGATTTTTCAGATAAAAGCCCCACGTTGCCTGTGAATTTTGAGCAACATTGTGTGGCCAGGACTCACAGCTGCCAAGAGGTTTCCCTTCTTGTCAAAATCCCAGCATTGCTCACCGTTGAGCTGGCTAGAGTTGCACCATTGGGAACTGTACACTAACAACAGCTGGAGGGTTGTGCAATTCCCAGTCCTGTTCTAGTCCAACACATTTTGCCAGGCTTTAAAATTGGTTATTTTTGTGGCTGGGTGCCTTCATGTTGTTTCACACATATGGTAACACTATGGTAAAACTATCATTGCATTTTCTTGGGACATTTCTTCAGAGGGAGTTTGCCATTGCCACCCTGAGAGAGGCTGAGAGAGTTTGACTTGCTCAAGATAACCCAATGGGTTTACATGGTGAGCTGGGATTTGAACCTTGGTCTCCAGAGTTATAGTCCAGTGCTCAAACCTCTACACCACACTCTGTAAAAGGGGAAATTCTAGTAAATACTAACTCTACAAAGACTATTTAATGTAAATGAGCAATTCAGAAGGATATTTAGGAATGGCCAAAAATATTAATTAATTTCACTTGTGAAAATAAGAAATTATTTCCACAGTTCATTGGACTTTTACTGTGTAAAAATTCAGGCTGTGATGAAAACTGAACCTACTAATTTGGTTAATAAATGCTCCCTTACAGCATCAGTGGTATAGAGCATATGCTCCTAGATGCTCATGTTTGAAATGATGATTCACGGCTAATCATTATGAGAAATAGCTTACCACTTCATAAACTCTAGGAAAGACTGTTTTCTTTTTCAAACATTTAAATTACTCAGCCATTTTATACATTAAACCCAATTATAAGTGATAGTATTTCAGAGGTTTTTGAAAGCTATTTCTTGCATGAGAAGTACTTCGATGCACTTTATCACATGGCAGTGGGATTCACGTTGTCCTACAGCATCTCAGGGATTTTGAACAGAAACACATCAAGAATCTCAGGCTACAAGCATATGAATACATATTTGAAATCAGTGGGACTTCCTTCCTCCCAAGAGAATCTGGATAGAATAAGGCTGCATATCCGCAGCAGACATTTCCCAAGTGAGGGGTAGGAACTGTATGTTCCTCCAGGTATTGTTGGATTTCAAGTCCCAGCAGGCCTAGTCAGCAAAGCCAATGGTAAAGAATTGTGGGAGTGGCCATTGAACAACATTTGAAATGCCACATAATTTCCACCCCTGCTGTATGAATCTGCATATCACCAAATTACACAATCACTTTGGATTGTCCAACCATGATTTCTATGTTCTTTTCAGAATTTTTTCTAGAGGTGATCATATAGGAAGATTGTGTTGTTAATTTTTTTATTATTATGGCATGTGTATGTGTGAGTGTAAATAATTAGGTAATATTTTGAAATAATGTTTTTGGCAGTTTTTCTAGGGTTTTCATATTGTTAACTAGGGTATTTTGCAAGTTTCAGTGTGAATTTTCTGAAGTTGTGTGATCCTTTTATTGAACTGACAAATTTTAGAAGAAAAATCATAATGCATGGAACAGGAAGACAGACCAGAGAAAGAAGAGAGGGGCATAGTTCTTGTTGAGCCCCATAAAACTGTCTTTCATCCCATTTTGAGAGGTGACTATAAAATACTGTATGTATTCATCCATAAGTCGACCTCATGTATAAGTCAAGATCAGAGTGGGGGCCAAAATTATAGGTTTTACTATAACCTGTGGATAAACATAGACTTCACTGTGGTCTGTTTTATGGGGGGGATGCAAAATTCACCCAGTGTTCCTCCAGCAGTAGGGCTTTGAGGCTTCATTTGAGTCCTAAAGGACAGATCTGATTTCTACTTGTTGGAACACTGGCTACCTTATTCACTGTTTTGTTAAACTGTGGCAGTGTTGCACAAGGCCAGATCCAATTCTGACCTCAGAGTGAGCAACTCATACAAGCAGTGGAGGTAACAGGTTACACAGTGAGACATACATGTGAACAGCTGCCTGGCATTGCAGTGGAGGGCCCTAGATAATGAGGGACTGTCAGTGCAGAATACTCCAGGATGGTCCCAAAGTATTCTGGTCCATGCAGACTAAACTAGAACTCTGGGAGACGAGAATTTGAATTTCCATCAGATGTAGAAACTCACTAGGTGACTTTGTGCAGTGAAAGTATCTATTCATGTCTATTGTTTTTACAGACTACTGTTTTAGAGTTACAGTATTTTAATATTAAGCTTTGTTTTCTGATTTTAGATTGTACACTATATGCAGGTTGTTACCTGTATCTTGTTTGATGATTATGTAAAGTGCTGTGTAAACCTTACGGTGCTATATAAATAAACTTTAATAATAATAATAATAATAATAATATAGTAAAATAGCTGTAGAGGAAGGGGGACAATAGGAGTTTCTTGAAAAAACTTAACAGGAAAGAAAACAAAGGACAAGATAATTGTGGGCTGGTTCTTGGAATAATTTTTTGGTAAAAGAGCTGACAACAAGGTAAGTGGCTACCTCCACACTGTGCTGACAACAAGCTAACTAAGTGGCTGCTTCCACACTGTGGTAAATTCCCAGTTGTTAAATATGTGCCTACGATGCCACAATCCATTATATGTCAGAAAATTGAGTTCATATCTAATTTTCTAGTGTAGTAATTCCCAAAGCAGGTGGTATGCCCCCTGAGGGCAGTGGAAAGATCCAGAGGGGGCAGTGAGGGAAAAGGTGTGTGGCAGAGGGGCCTTCAGCTAAAGTATTGCTGCACAAGAAAGACAGTGGGAACCAGTGGCCTTTAAGACTATGGAGTTTATCATATGATGGAATTTGGGGCCATAATACAATGGCAATCTGAACGCAATCATGGGATTTCACGTTATTGTGTATGAGTGTATCTCACACAATTTCAGGCAACGGGAAGTCATTCTGAATGCAATCATGGGGTTTCACGTTATTGCGCATTAGAGTGTCTCATGCAAATTCAGGCAATAGGGAGTCATTTCTGGGCAATGGGAAGTCATTCTGAATGCATTCCGAATGCAATTAGAATTTATGTAAATTTGCTAAACTAGCAAATTAACGTAATTGTCAATTGGCTCCATTCGAAATTGAGAGAAATTCCTCCCCTGTGATAAACTCCTGTGGTAGAAACGAGAACTTAAAACTACCATGAAGCCTCACTTCATGTGGTGGTATCTCCTGCTGTTCATCAGCCCAAGCGAGCTCATTCTCATAGCTGCATCTTTCCCTAGTATTGGCAGAAAACTCTTGCAAGGCTTGGGTGCAAGGCGTCACTTCTGCTGCTTGGAGAGGCACCATTTTAGGACTGACTGACTGAGTGACCCAGGAATTAGAGCAAGTAGCAGTAGCAAAGCAGCTGCAGCAGCAAAATCAATGGCTGTGCCCCTTTCCACCCCAACAAAGAAGGATTGGGAGTCCTTCTTGCTAGGGTGAAGCTTCTCCCTTTGCAGTTGGTCACTTTGGGAGCAGCTATCAGGCAGTTGGCTGAGCAGTGGCCAAGAAGCTTCTTGCCTGCATGGGCCTTTGTGAGAAAGCTGGCATGGGTGAGAGGCTTCTCTGACACTGCTCAGCCAACTTCATGGTTGCTGCTCTGATGGTGACCAAGTGCAAATGGAGTAGTGACCAAGCAGCCAGTTGAGCAGCAACTGAAAATCCTCTCACCTGCACCAGCCTTTACTACAAGGTTGGCACAGGTGACAAGCTTCTTGGTTGCTACTCTTCCAGCTGCTCAGTAGCTGCTTCCAAGTGCAAAGGGAGCAGCAACTAAGGAAATAGGGCACTAGGTTTGCCACCCAAGAGGAAATGGGATGGTGGCCTGAAAAAGCTTGGGTACCACTGCTCTAGTAAATGGACAACAGTGGCTTCTCACAATACTTGATATATACTAACTTGTGTAGCTATCACTGATAACTGTGTTTGAGTCTGAACAAAGTTAAGTGGGGCATGGTTTCATGTGCAGATGTTTCCAAAGAAGCTAATTCTAACCCTTCATATAAATGGAAGTCGTTTGGTCTCACTGAGCTACTTCAGCAACTGATGTCCTAATTGTCCCTGAGATTGTTGTATTAAAGTTGCCAGTGACTAAGATTTACCAAGTAAAGTCACACTTATCAATAGCTTTTCTTGTTAGATATTCAAAGTTCAAGTGCTTGTTTATTTTAGTTAAGTTCTCTGAAGTGTTTCCAGAGGCACCAGCTTTATTATATCAGCTAATAAACTATGTTAATCACTGCTGCCTGGTAAAGCAACTTGCCTGATACATGGGGGAAAAATATAGTGTGGACAGGACCTGCTGTCTATCAACTCTAGTGTCAGAGGTGGGTAAGCATAGCTTTATAAATTATTCAAGTCACTTTTTGCAAAGTATAATGCTGATGGGCATCAGTTCACCAGTTGAAATAGGGATAAAATACTAGAAAAATTGTTGAGATTCATGGTTGGTACTCAGTATATTTATCTATAGCTGTTCCTGCTGTAGTAGTAGTAGGAGTACATTGCACCTGCTTTGTAATATGCTGGAAGCCTTGACCCAGAAGAAGACTTGGCGTGCCCGGAGGAAGTAATGGGGCATGTGCCATGCACCAGCCCCATTACTTCTAATGGGGCTTGAGCACACATGGTTTTTCCCTTATGTTGGGGGGGGGGGGGTCTGGAATGGATCCCCTGCATAAGGACAGAGCACACTGTATTTATGTTTAACCTGCATTTTCTTCAAAGCTTCTTACAAAAATTTAAAGTTGGCTTCTCTCTATTTTCAATTTCCCCCAATTTTGGGTATTGTTGCCAACCTGTATTGGCATCTTTGAACCAGTGTGGCATAGTGGTTTAAGTGTTGTACTATGACTCTGGAGACCAGGGTTCAAATAGTAGCTTGGCCATGTAAACCCACTGGGTAACCTTGGGCAAGTCACATGCTCTCATCCTCAGAGGGTGGCAATGGCAAACCCTTTCAGGAGAAAATTGCCAAGAAAGCTCTATGATATTATGGCTTTAGAGTTGTGCACAACCACAACACAACAACAACAGCGACAACAATGACAACAGCCCCTGGGGTAGCCCAGGCAAAAAATTGGCCTCCAGACCTGATTAAATTTCCTGCTACAGTCCTAGATGAACCTGGCAACAGATTATGGCAACACCTTTCAAGCATGTGAGATTATATGAGCTGCTGCCAGATTTATCTGTAATTTCCTAGTTCTTTTGTTCTGTTGACTTCATGACCTTTTTATCTGGAGTTTTAGGCACAGAGACAAAAATATGTTAAATGATTTGTGTGAATATTTCTTACCTCCCACTCTCCCAAACCACTATTGTTCATTATTTATCCTCTTAGGCCTAAATATCATAGAACGATTGAATCAGGGGAACTTGTATATGTATTGATTTATCAAGGTCTCATTGACTCAGAGGGTCTGCTGTAAGGGTGACTAGAAGCTGAGTTCAATGGAAGCCATAAAGCCTTTCTCTCAGCTAGACATGGGGGCTTTAAACTGAATAAGTACTAATGGGACTGGAGAATGACAAGGCTGAAACACTGGCCCTATTTAGGCCAGGTTACTGGACACATTTTTATGTCTCTACCAGTGTGGCATAGTTTTCTGAGTGCTAGACTAGTACTCAAAAAGTACTACTAGTACTCTGGAGACCAGGAGACTCTGGAAACCAGGGCTTGATTCCCAGTTCAACCATGGGAATCTATTGGGTGACACTGGGCAAGTCACACTCTCTCAGCTTCAGGAGAAGGCAATGGCAACCTCTTCTGAACAAACCTTGGCAAGAAAAAAACCATGATCAGTTTGTCTTAGGTCATCATAAGCCGGGAGCGACTTGAAGGGACACAACAACAACATAAAGCCATGGTAATTTCCAAGGAGACATTTACACCATGGCAATATAAAAAGGTAACTTGTCTGGGGAAGCCTTGTACTAAGGCATTGGTGTTAGTATTGGTCGTGGTAATAAAGCATTTGCAAATTTATTCAAAATTATTTTCCCTTTTTAAAAACTTTGTAGCATAAGTGTACAAAACAAGCACATGTTTCACTCTTTTCAGTGGATATTTTTGTAGCTGATTCTTCTCATGCACATCATGAGTAATTTTGATTGAAGTCAACACAGTTGAACCTTGAGGTGAAGGCACTTGGGCTCTTACAAGGATTTTATTATCAGAAGATTTGAGCTCTGATGAACAGCTTATAAAAATCTTTGCGATTTCCTTTTCAGTGACAATAGTGGTATTTGGAGCAGCTTGAAAAATCAAAGAAGTTCCATAAAGGTCTGATAGTAAAGTACTCCATCAGAGATTATGCTGATCCAAACAAAGAGAGGGAGGAGGAAAGTGCTTTAGCCATAGGGTAGATATACATCTCAATCCAGCAGCAAAACCACTTTGAATGGCAAGAACTGTGAGCCTAAGGAGTTAACATGAGTCCTTACATCTAGAATTAGATAATTTGGCATCCAGTCCTGGATGAGATCAGTTATTGGAAACCTGATATGCATATAGTTTTCTTTTTATGTGATTCAAATACTGCATGCAAGACACAGAAAGGAGTTACAAGACAATAAATTAGCCCTATAGCTAATCTAAATGCCATTTCTAAAAAAGGAAGTATGACGAATCTTATAAATAGTTAGGCATTACTTAGCTTCAAACTACTTTGGTCAAGTGTGCTCACTGCCAAAAGTCACCTTTTTAAACATTAGCTGGGAGATTAATCAGGAATGACAAAAAAGGCCTTCTTTTCAGCACAGGGAACCAGAATGTTTCTTTAAAATTCATTTGCACAGGAAACAGCATTTGTCCCAGACATTTTGTTGCCCCCACCTGCCCAAATTGCTATGGATAAGTAGGCCAGGTTTTGTTTTCTGGGGCTTCATATCTCTAGCCCAAGGAGCCCTAACAATTGACTTGCTTACCGACTTCAGGGACTCTTAGGGGCCTGCATGCTGGTGTGTGGTTGCTGAGTGGCATCATTTCATCTACATGGCACCACTATTCACTCTGCTGCCCTATACCTGCATAGTGTTCTTGCTGAGGCCTTATAAATCCTTCTAATATGGGAGACAAGTCCTCATTCAGTAGTACTCTGTAGCAAAAGCTTGCAGTCTTAAAGTGTACAACTCTGAAAATCACCACTTCTTAGATTAGGAACATGCAGGGCACACCATTTAAATTATGCACATGGAAATGCATAAAGCTGTCATTTGTATCTTGTAAAATCATGGAGAGGCAGGGGTGCTGGACAGGGAGCAGCATCAGAAAATGAGAGTAGAAGTGTGTGGTCCATGTCACCTACTCTATGCCCCTCTCAGCTAGGTGACATGTCCTTAGGCATGGCAAAAATGCTGTCCTGTCAATAGTGTTGAAGATTCAGCTGTCATTCTAACTTTTGAACCTGAAATTAGATGACACCCACTCCTACAGTGCTTCAGAGACTCTCTCTCTCTCTCTCTCTCTGTGTGTGTGTGTGTGTGTGTGTGAAGACATTTCAAGTCATTTCCAACTTATGGCAACCCTAAGGCAACCCTATCAAGGGGTTTTCTTGGCAAGATTTGTTCAGAGGAAATTTGCCATTTCCTTCCCCTGATTCTGAGAGCATGTGCCTTGCTCAAGAGAACCCAGTGGGTTTCATGATCAAGCTGGGAATTGAAGCCTGGACTCCAGAGTTGCAGTCCAACACTCACACCACTATGCTACACTGGCTCTCTATCTATATGCTGGGGGGAAAGCAATATAGAATTGCTCTGAAAGAAAAGGGCCCTCATAGGTATGTTTATGATATTGATTGGAAAGTGATTGAGGGGTTTGGGGGATTTTTGTCATGTGGCCTTATGACAGTTTTTGAGATTCAACTCCTGCGTTACCCATGGTCTGTGCTTCTAATGACTTTCAGTTTACCCATAGAAAACAATTACTGCTACTATGACTGTTACTATGACTTTCCTATCTTTTCCCCACAATACACAAAATTAAAATTTCACAATACAAAAAAGTTAACAAGTGATCAGACTATCCAAATATTGTTTTAAGGCCAGTTAAATACATAAACTGTAAAAAAAAAATGCAATAGCACGACAAAAATGAAAAATGGAAATAAAACATTGTACATAGCCCCTGCCCCATAAGCAATCAGTCTTCAACCTATCAAAACTGAAAAGTCTTTTGTGGAAAAAGATCAAGGAGTGTGACAATCTAACCACTCTGGGAAGGGGGAACCAGAGCCTGGGACAAGCACTGAGAAAGTCCTCTGCTGTGTTCCCACCAGATGTACATTTGAGGGTGATGGGACAAAGAGGAGGGCCTCCCCAGCAGATCTCAAAATATGGACAAGTGCACAAGGGACAATATGATCCTTCAAATAAACTGGACCTGAATCATGTAGGGCTTTATTGGTTAAAATCAACATTTTGAATTGTGCTTGGAAACAGACCAGCAGCCAATGAAACTATTGCAACAAGGAAGCTGTGTAGCCAACCAGGTTATCAATCTGGCTGCAGCTCTTTGGACCAAATGAAGTTTCCAAATACTCTTCAGAGATGCTCCACATACAGCATGTTATAGTAATCCAACCTGGCTATATCTAAGATATGTGTCACTGTGGCCAGATCTGATGACTCAAGAAATGTGTGATATGATCGCCCTGTTTAAATACAGTGGTCCCCCGGGTTACGAAGGTAATTCGTTCTGGATTACCTTTCGTAACCCGGAAGCTTTCGTTTCCCGGGGGACCGCTTTTTTCAATGGACCGCGCGGCCATTTAAAGGGGCCGCACGGCTTTTTTCGCTTCGTATCCCGGGGGATATTTCGTATCCCAGGGGATACATTGCCGGTCCGCCGCCTTTCGGATCCCGGGGTTTTCGCAACCCGGGGGGATTCGTAAGGCGGGGGACCACTGTACTTGAAGGGATGTCACATTGAGGAGGGAGCAAGCTTGTTTTCTGCTGCTCCAGAGAACAGGACTCGGAACAATGGATGCAAACTGCAGGAAAAAAGATTCCACCTCAACATTAGGAGGAACTTCCTGACAGTAAGAGCTGTTAGACAGTGGAACACACTCCCTCGGAGGGTGGTGGAGTCTCCTTCCTTGGATGTTTTTAAGCAGAGGCTGGATGGCCATCTGTCAGGTATGCTTTGATTGGGAGTTCCTGCACGGCAGGGGGTTGGACTGGATGGCCCTTGTGGTCTCTTCCAACTCTATGATTCTATGATTCTATGATTCTATGTGTGCCACTGGTACAGAAGCTTAATTGCAAGCGCACCCTGGCTACCATTGAAATTCGAGCTTCCAGGCTCATGGTTCAGTCTCATATCTTAATAAAATATAATCACTCCTCTGTTTTCATGGACTTAGAGTCTGCATCCCTTCACCGTTCATGGACAGCAAATGAAAGGGGAAAAATGCCCCCCCCCTCGGACGTGCACCACCATTCAAGCCAATGGGGCTTTGATATTGGCAATTTTTCATATTTGCAGGGAGAAGGGTCCGGAACAAATCCGCTGCAAAAACAGAAGGGTGACTGTATTATTAACTTATTTAGAATTGAGGTGGGAAGCTTATTCTAATCAATTGAATGGGTTAAATATTAAAACATATTCCATAGGTGGTTCCTCAGCTTCTCAGTTTTGTGACCTTATTTCAGTCATGGCAAGTTAAATTCCAGAAGTGTGCCCGGAGGTCATTCTTTCTTTCTGTCATAATGAAAGTAGTATGAATAAGCCATAGGTAGAAAAGGCTTCAGAGTACCAACAGGCTGCTCTGTTCAATGTCCACCTTTCTCATCTGGCATTATTGGATTCTATACATGTTTTCTGTTACTGACATTGGGATTCCTTGATTCCTGTAAAGCACTTACTTAGGCTTCACTGTAGAAATAATGCAAATTGACATTGCTTTAACTGCCATGGCTCAATACAATGGAATCATGGGATTTGCAGTTTTGTGAGATATTTAGCCTTCTCTGTCAGAGAGCTCTGGTGCCAACACAAACTACAAATCCCAGGATTCTATAGCACTGAGCCATGGCATTGAAAGTTGTGTCAAACTACATTATATCTGCAGTGCAGATGTAGCCCAAGTCTCTATAAGTAGGATTTTAACTTGCTTTTCATTTTTTTTTTCTTTTCATTAGCCTGCACAAATATACATGTTCCAAAAAGCAAACAAAGATACAGTTAGGTGGAGCTGGGAAGTGCCATTCCATTTCTATGTGTTTCTCCACTGCACATTATTCTTTTCCCATTAAAATCCTAACCATTAACCATGGAGGCTTGTTCAGTGGCCACCAACTGTCTTCATCTCAATGCATTTTTATATAAAACAGCTTGTTGTATTTCTTTGGATTTTGTCTACAAGTGAATTCCAGTTTCGTATGGAAACAAATTGATAAATGATGTTAATTGTTCATGGGAAATGATCTGACCAAGGTATTAGTTCTTTTGTAGTAGTAGTAGTAGTAATAATAATAATAATAATAATAATATGCCATCCAATCACAGGGAATCCGGTTACAACAGAGGGGATTATACAAGCAATAACAATAAACATGAATTTAAAAAAAACAACAAATGGCAATGCATTAAAAATAACAATTAAATCAGATAGCAGTTAACAATAACAATAATTAACAAAAATACATAACAATTACAGCAACAAAATACATAGTAATTATAACAGTAAAATTAGCAAAGCAAAATACATAACAATTAGCAAAGTAAAAATACATAGCAGTTATAACAACAATAAAAATACATAGTAATTATAACAAAAAATAAAATTAACAAAGCAAAATACATAACAACAGACCAAAACAAGCAAAACAATTTGTAGTAAATAAGCTTCTTCTGGTGTGCATATACACTGGAGAAATGATGCAGTTTCATGCCACATTTCGTGCTGTAGGTTCATCCTATAGAATCCTGGAATTTGTAGTTTAGCTTTTTCTGCCAGAGTTCTGGTGCCTCACAAAACTGCAAATCACAGGATTTTGTACAATGGAGCCATGGGAGTTAAAGTGGTGTCAAAGTGCATTATTTGTACAGTGCAGATGCACTCCAGTTGACTATATAGACCTTTCAATGAACATGGATTAGAATTCAGTTTATGACTGTACCCCTTTCAATATATAATTCGAGGATGGAATATGGAAGATGAATGTGAAAACATTTCTTTAATTCCTCTTTTCACATCCATGTCAGTTGGATCTTTATATTAAACAAAACACCTCTTTTTTTGCCATGTTTACATCCACAGTGGTATTTGCTGTGTTAGCATTAGTAACAGGCATGTCTTGAGTTTTCTCAGATTTAGTCTTCCATAGGTCACTATCCCTTTTCAGAATAATGCATCTAAAATTTCAGGTATCTAGAAAAAAATATTCATGATTTCAAAGATTTCCTATCAGGTGTATTTTCATTCAGTTTATTTGTCTCCCCAAAAGTGCATGTACAATTTAAAACATTAGATGACATTCTAATTGTTTAGAAGTTGGAAGTATAAACCTTTTTTTTTTTTTTTTTTTACTCAGAAACTAAAATAGGGCTATCTTTTTAGGTTTTGTATGAATAAATGTATTTCTTTTAACAGGTTTGTTGTTTTAAAAAGTGATTGTTTTATTTGAGGTGTGAGAAGATGTGCTAACCTTGTCATCGTGAGTGCAGCAGAGCAGAAATGATAACTGTATATACATTTTTAAAAAACAAAACAAAAATAGAGTGTGATTGTATGTGAGAGGAGAGAGAAAGGGAAAGAAAAAGGGGAGGAGGGGTGGAGAGAGGAAGAGAGACAACTTATTTAAATCCTGAATACAGTCAGACCTCATATGCATTGTTAAAAAAAAGCCCTAAAGAATTGCATATGGATTAGGGGGATGAATATTCTATTATTTCAGGCTGTTCTGCTGATCTTCTTATTGTGACTTTGCGCTTCAGAAATCTGCCAGGAATTTGGCTTTGCCGTACTAGGCAGTAATTTTAAATGTGTATCAAGCACTTGATAGTGTATGATTTGCGTGCTGTTGCATTCCCATTCCCTAAATTTTCCACCAATTTATTACTTTTTTCATACTGTTTTAATATTTCAGGATGATGAATATATACAGCATCATTAAAGGTAAATAAAAAATGCATGAAATTAAAAAATGGAATATTAGATGTTTCTTTTCTGTAATCCCTAGGTCCAATAGAAATGAAATGTCTCTGTTCTGTCAAGTAATCCCTAAACATGATTATGGACGTTGTAGTTTCCACATAGCCCACGTAATATTTGTATCGCATAAGCCTATTTATGTAAGGTTTGAGTCAAAGTTGTTATTAGAAGACCTATAAACCCATTTTGCAATTCAGAAAGATATGCTTGCCTCTTAATCTCTCGACTTTTATTATTTTCTTGGAGCTGACAGCAATGTGTCTTTAATTAATTTTTGAAAATGTTTTTACATCTTCTTTTGGGTACTTTCAAGATGAATGGGCTATCCAATTTGAAATGTCTTTTTTAAGAGATAGGATTCAGCCCAGAGTAGATCATTCAACTTGTGTTGCTTCTCCTTCAGTCTAAGCTGATGGGACACACAGTTTTTGAGGGATTTTTTTTTTCTTGGAATACAGTTTTAATCTGAAATTTAGTATGAGAGAAACATGATTCCACACCTATTCTAATTTTAGAATTAAATTGGTGTGTGTGTGTGTGTGTGTGTAAATTTTAATAGAATAAAATTTCATTACACTTTTGTTGCTGCTTTATTTGAATATAAGACAGAACATTTTAAAAAAGTTTTTGAAATACAGTGGGCCCTTGTTATTTGCTAGGATTTGGTTCCAGGACCCCCTGTGGATACCAAAATCTGTGGATGTTCAAGTCCCATTAAATATATGGCACAGTAACACAATGTCCCTTATACAAAATGGCAGAATCAAGATTTACTATTTGGAATGTATCCGTGATATTATTCATAGCTAATTCCCCACCTTCACCAACAATGAAGCAGTGGTTGGTCTCCATTTTAACATTGGAGTGAACCAATGGCTTAACAACACTAAAAGGTAAAGTCCAAAAGCAACCAGAGCCTGATTTTAACTGATGTTCCATAACTATAAAAAGTAGTTTGGCATGGAAAGAGAAAGTTCCTCACTTCACCTCACATGTATAGCTATACCGGGGTGGTGGTGGTGGTGGTGGTGGTGATATGAGGGCATTGCTTCTCCAAATAAAAAGTATGCAACCTCCATGAAATACTCCTTCAGTCCCCAAATTTCTAGCATTGAATGATGTACTGAAAATTGTTCACACTTAGTATTCACATTTCACATTTCCTTGTTAACTTTGGCTCTTTCCTTTGGATATCTACATTGTTATCTCTAAATGGTTGACTGAAGTGTTAAGTTACTGCCATGCTGGAGGTTTGGGGACTGAAGGAAAATTTCATGGGGACAGAATTCTTATTTGTAATGCGCTCTACATGGGGCTACCCTTGTGCCTAACTTGGAAACTTCAACTAGTTCAGAATATGGCAGCCAGGCTTGTCACGGGAACATCGAGGAGAGAGCACATAACACCGGTGCTCAAATCTCTCCACTGGCTGCCGATTAGTTTCCGAGCGCAGTACAAGGTGTTGGTTTTAACCTTTAAAACCCTACATGGCTTGGGTCCATCTTATCTGAGGGACCGCCTCCTCCCATACAACCCCCCCCCCCGCACACTCCGGTCTTCTGGGAGGAACCTGTTGCAGCCTATGAAGACTACGCTGATGCAGACCTCCCAGAGGGCCTTTTCGGCTGTTGCTCCCAGGCTATGGAATGACCTGCTGGATGAGATGCGTCTTATTACATCCTCTGATTGCTTTTAAAAAAGCCTTGAAGACGCATCTCTTCCGGCAGGCCTTCCCAGAAAGTCCTTAACCTCCCGGCTCTGCTTGGGTTAAGATCTCCCATTAACATCTTGACCCTGATATCAATGCAATGGGTTGTTGTTTTAAATTGTAATTTTATTATGCTGTTTTAATTGATGTTAGCTTAATTTAATTTTAAGGGGCAGGTGGTTGGGTATGGGTCGTGTATATTTTATCTTGTATTTTTTAATTGATGTAACCCGCTCCGATTGGATACAGAGGAGCAGGCTACAAATAAAATTTTATTATTATTATTATTATTATTATTATTATTTAGGGGGCAAACTACTTATTTTGCACCCCTGTTAAACACCTACTCCACCACCCATGTCATTAATAGTATATACATATTTAGGCTATTTCTTTTTCAACAGGAATGCTAGATCACATTTTCAGGGTATAGTTCTGCTATTTAAGAGTGGAAAAATACCCCACACATTGTCTATGCTGTGCAGTAAAAGTGTGTCTCTTAAAATATTTCACTGCTTTGTTTGAGAAGCAGCACAATATTCAAGTTATTTATTTATTTTTGTTATATTTCAGTATCTAAACTTCTATAGTATAAGATAAATGATGAGTAATTTTCATTGCATCATGAGAAACCGCAATGTATAAAACATACATACTTAATTTGTGATAATCGATCCTTGGGTGTTTAAACAGATTGTCACATCAACCATTGTAGAGAGACATCTTTTAAATACAAACCCAGTTTCTGTCAATGGAAAGGAAAAAAAGAAAATTGTTATATTAGCACTTAGGCTCACAAGTATAAATATGAATAGCAAAAAGAAAAAGAAAAAAAAGCCAGTTTTACTTTAATCTGTGTAATCAGAGCAAAGAATTATTCAGAAGTTACAGTACAACACTAAACTACTGGAGGAGAATTTCAGGTGTTAGGATAACGTTCCTGAGTAAGCAAGTGGTTCAACATTTATATAAGTGGGGAAGGAATTTCTGAATCTTTCTTTGACGTCCCCCCTCCACAATAAAAGACACAAGAAACAACAATCTCTGGATGATAATGGTCATAGTGACCATTAATTAAAATCATTTTATGAATGTAATGTGTAAAAATGCTGCAAATGTTTAATCTTGTTCTTCCACATGATATGCCTATAAATTATACCATTAATAAACAGAGACACAATGTGAAAAAAGTCACTTACAGATGTAGAAAACCTATGGCCAAAGACTTTTATAAAGTCCAGTGCTCTGTCCTTTATCAGGTACAACATGTGCCAGACATTATATAGTCTGCCTTACAGTATAGGTTTTGGTGAGATAATGCATAGATTAGATTCCACCTATTAAAATCTGATGTGAGCAAACCAGAAAGGGTTTTCATAAACTGCCGTATCTCTGAAATAAAACAAAGTATCCTTATTCCTTTCCAGAAAATTGTACATTCATATTTATGGATATAAGGAAAGTCAAAATCCATCTGGCCAATACATCAGTTGTGTGATCAGTGGAGGATCTTGATCCCAGCTGTCCAGAATTTCAAGCAGATGTTTTCCTTCCCTCAGCTCTCTGAGTTATTTATTTGCAGACTTGTAAAATTCTCTTCCTGTGCTTAGGACTCCTCATTCTTGACTGTAGAAAGACTACATTGATGTAGATATACATCCTTAAAATATCAAATAACTTAAGTAATTTTGTAAATTGCTGTAAATATCTGCCTATCAATTTCTTTACCCCTTTAAAGCCATGACAACAGTCCATCTCATAATTTTTGAAGGGAAGGAGATGCTGTGGAAACAGGAATGAAGTAAGAGCAAGTATTGACATAAAGTATGGTTTTGAGGTATCACAGCACTGAACTTGTTCTTTGATTCAGTCAAAATACTAATTGAGCCTACTCTGCAGGTTCAGCTTTAGCAAAACAAATAAATACATAACAATGAAATTGGAAAAATAAGCACATGGGTCTAAACCCAATTGTTAGTTCCAGCTCCGCTCCATGAATGAGATCTACATGAGTGTTGATTTAGCATCCACTAATTGATACAATGGATCTCCTATAGTGTTATACTGTAGAAGGGACTGAGGAAGAGCCTGTGTTTCAAAGGGGTTCAGGGAAGAAGTATTACATTTCAAAACATCCAAACGTTACAACAACAACAACAACCATTTTATAATACCAGACTAAACTGAGGAAGGTATGAACACAGCTTGTGAATGACTACTTAAGACCAAATGAACGGGACAGCAAAGGAAGCTTTGGGCTGTTTTATTGGAATTGAAATCACAAGAAGGAAAAAGAAGACCCAGGCTCCATCTGTACTACAGAAATAACTAGTTAAACTGCCTTGGCTCCATGCTGTGGAATTGTGGGATTTTCAGTTTTGTGAGATATTCAGCCTTCTCTCTCAGAGATCTCTGGTGCCACAACAAACAACAAATCCCAGGATTCCATAGGACAGAACCCTGGTGTAAAACTGCATTATTTCTGTAGTGCGGATACAGACCTAGTTACACAAAGAAACAGAAGGACAATAGTCTGATCTAGTTAGATAAAGCTATTATTAATATCAATATATTAATAAAACTACTATTACCATGAGTAGCTGCAGTGTTTGGGGGGAGCTCTTCTTCATGTGCTAAACCGCTGAAAATGCAGCCTGTACTAACTTGCTTCTGAAATGACTGTATATATTGAAGGAACTTTCAACAGCAGTGTGTGGATGCATCCAGGCTGATTAAAAAGACCAGAAGTTCCCAGATTTTGTTCCTGTTCTTTCCAATTTTATTTTGGAGTTTCATAACAAAATATTTGCTGTCACCTCTCAATATAATCAGAGATATTGGCTACAAATTCTTCAGGTTGGTTTATTTTAACCCAATATAAAATCAGAAAGAACAAGAACAAAGCCTGGGTCTCTTCAGTCTGGATGCACCCTATGATATGCAATGAGGGACAATACCTAAAATATAAAGAAAAGGCTGCTGTGGTTTTATTGTCTTTCTTGTATCACTTTTCAGTGTATTAACAGTTTGATCATTATTATGTCATGCTATTTTTACAGTAACTCTGATATTGTAAGCAACTTCATAGCCAAGCCAGGGTTTGAACCCAAGTTCTTCTAGGATACTGTAGCTGGGACTACTTTTAGATTTCATATTTATTGGCCTATATAACAGTATTCTAATCTTCACTCTAAGGTGAACTTTTTGTCCATAGTAGAGCAATAGTCAAATATAATTTGCATTATTATATTTCACAGAAAATGCACTCAGTTTTTCTGAAATGATTACTCACTGGCTCAGTGATTGAGTTTATGAACATCAAGAGGCGTAACCACTCACAGCTGAGGCCAGGAACCACTCTTCCAGGAACATAAGATCAATACTTGTTATCAAGTCTATGTTTATAGGGTGTGTTAAATGACCACAGTTCTTGATGATCATCCATGAATGGCATGTTTAAACCTCACACTGCACTGGCCAAAAGAAGGAAAAACACATACCTTTAATAATAATAATAATAATAATAATAATAATTATTATTATTTAGGAATCAGATTTTAATTTAACTGTCATTAGCTTGTTTTTCAGTCCTCCCTGTTGTCATGTCAATGTTAGGAAAATCAGGTTTGTTTGAAAGCAAGCAAATTGTTGGCTAAAACATTTAGTTTTTATTTCTTCACACATTTCCCCTTGGGAATTGCTGCTGTTGATATTGTGTGAATGACAGATGAAGAGCCTGAAACCTGGAAGTCGCATCTGGCCTTGTAGTGTCCCCTGTGGTATCTCCAAAAATGGTGGCATCTCATTATGTTGTCTTGATGTGTTTGGGGTATAGAGATTTAGTTCTCTAGCTTTCGCGATCAAAGAGAATTGGCGTAGGTGTGTGCTTGGAGGATATCTGTGGAGGAAAGGGGTATATAAATAAATTTTAAATGTAATAAAGAAATGTTAGGAATTGGTCAGACAATGAATAATCCTTATATAAAAATAGTCCAAGCAGTTTTGTAGTGGTAGATGTGCAGATCCACTGGGTAGGATTCTGTAAACAAAGGACCACAGATCTTAACAAGTCTCCAATAAAACAAGTGAGTGGAGGCAAAAGGTATGTTTATACGTATTGTGTGAGGAATTTTATATCAGCATGTTTGTTTTAGGCTGCATGTGCACTGCAGAAATAATCCATCTTGACATGACTTTAACTACCATGGCTAAAAAAAATTACTATGGAATCCTGGGATTTGTAGTTTTGTGAGATATTTAGCCTTCTCTGTCAGAGAGCTCTAGTGATACAACAAACTACAATTCCCAGAATTCCATAGCGTTGAGCCATGGTGGTTAAAGTGGTGTCAATCTGGATTATTTCTGCAGTGCAGAAGCAGCCTGAATCTGGTGGGAAGAACTGAAAGATTATAAGAATTTAATATTGGTGCTGAAGAAGACAAGAAGGTCAAAATGCATCCAGTCCTTGTTTTATCAAAGATTTTTAAAGATCTGTGGTCATTCTCTTCTTTTGGAAAAATGTGGATGTCTCTCAGCTCCCCCATCAACACCAGATGTGGACCTCAAAGCCAAAACTATTTACACACCTGGTATACAGTATGGTCATCACAGTTTCATCAGGTCAAGACCTGATGTCCTGGGGGTTATCTGCAGAGACCAAATGGCTCAGGTTCCCTCTACTTCATGTCATCTAGTGCAGACAACACAGGCCAAAAATCCTGGGGCAGCTCAATCCTGCCTGTTTATATGTAACTTCAGAGGATCTGGTCTGACCCCAGGATACTTTATCCCTAGTTTTCTGTGGAGTTTCTAGGAAACTCTGCAGCAGAGCTGGGCTGTCCCCCCCCCCCCCCATTCTCCTTAACTTTCCAGTGGTTGATCCAACTGAGAATCCCCGCAGTCTATGGAAACAGGGCACCTGGGCAGGTGGATGCAGCTAGTGCCCTATTTCTGCATCAGACATAGTGACTGGGGGCTTCTCAGCTGGATTGACTGCTGGAAAGGTAAGGAGTGGTGCATTGGTCCTGGGTCCGAACAACAGCAATAGCAAGTACATTTCTATACTGCTTAACAGTGAACTAGCACTCCTTATGTGGTTTACAGTGTGTAAGCCAATTGCCCCCAGTGAGCTAGGTACTCATTTTACCGACCTACGAAAGGATGGAAAGCTGAGTGGACCCTGGAGCCCTGCCTGGGATCAAACTCACAAACCTGTGGTTGTGAGCGGTTGCCGTTCTGGCATTTAACCACTGCACCACTGGGGCTCCGTAATAAATTGAGCAGGAACAGATGTGTGAACACTTTCCTTTCCCTGCATTGACCCAGGGAATAGCCCAAGTGAGCACCAGGGCCAGCACCAGGGCTTGTGCTAGCTTGTCTCATCTGCTTAGGCCCTGGTCTCTCTTTTTGGTAAGGTGTACTTGTAATCTATTATTGCAGTTGTTCCTTGGGGGACTATCTTGTTGTCTGTGTCTTAAAAAATAGAACAGGACCATAGTGAGATCATGGTGAACCTCCAAATTCTCCTGTTATCTGGATCTGTTTATAAATTCTCCTATTCTGCACATGTACTACAATTTTTAAGAATGAATAAAGTGTGGGAAGGGGAAGGTTATTTCAGAATGATAATACTTTCCTACCAAGTTCTTAAATGAGCTAATTCTTTAGAGTGCTTAAGAAACAGCACACTTAAATTCCCACAGTAATTAAGATGGAAGAATTAGATGTGAAGATTACGCAATGGTTGCTCCTCATGATACATTCATTGCTTTCAGTTTTTATGGTAAGTAATATCATTGTTGCAAAGTTTCCAAATTGCTTTTAACACAAATCCACAGAAATGAAATCTTCTCCTAGTTATGAAAATGAAGTAATGTCTTGAGACGCTAGTATATTACTTCAGATTTATGGAGATAATGAGCCAAAATCTACTTTCAGTTACATTGCTGTAAATACCAAGTGACTTAATTGAAATTGAACTGTGATGAAACTCTGGCAGATCTGAAGGTGTAAGGTCTAGATTTAAAGTGAAGCAAGTCAGAAGGGACTGATAGACATGGCACAGACTGCCTTTCCACTATAGTGCAATGGCCAGAAAACTGGACTTGGATTTGGAAAAACCTCAGTTCTAAACATCAGTTCATTCAGTGGCTTTGGATAATTTGTCACCTTTCACTCTCACTAGAGATGGATGAATCAATCTATTTCTGATCCATGCCAGGTTTGGAGTATTATGGAATTATCCTTGATTCTGTGCCGAGAAACACTTGTGTGATGTGAGACATTTTTAGATCCTGCAATACACTGAAATTCTGTTTGCAGATCACAAAATACCCCTCCCCCTATTAAAGTTTTTGATTTTTTTTAAAAAAATCTGTTTCTATGAAGGTTAGAGGAGAATGATAATGAACCAAAGCTTCAGTTTTGTGACAGTTAAACACATGTTAAGACCTCCAGAAATCAATGAAGCTTAGGTATGCCTTACTGTTGCAGGATTACGCTACTGGTTCATTATCATTCCCTTCTTTCCTGTTAAACAGGGGCAATTAAAAACCCATCATTGCAGTGGTGCAAACAGAAATTAGATTGCTGGGGGAACTCTATGCAAGTGTACTTGCTATTCTAAGCATATAATGAATGGTGGACCTGTGCAGCTCTGCCCAGTTCAGTACTTCTTAAAGTGGGGTGGTACTGACAAAACATATCCTAGTCCATACTTCTTTCTCTCCCAGTGAAGGAGTTTTATAGGAATAACCCCACCTTAGTCAAACAAGGTATGTTTGTGGTTGCTTTGGACTGCAGGGGTCCAACGCACAGTCCTATAAGCAGCTGTACTTTTATAGCAGTTGATGAGAACAGTTGATAGTTTTGAATAAAGGTGGTGATGGCTTGTTTTGCTCCTTAATAATATAACTTTCATTTGCTATCTATATCTATATCTATCTATCTATCTATCTATCTATAGTGAGTGTGTGTATGCATACCCTGATATGTTTTTATGTCTTTGTATCAGCTTCACTGTATCCAGGAAACTGTACTGTATGTATTTGTGTATTTTTGGAGAGGTAACATATCATCAAGACTGTAGGGGGCAAACTACATCTTAAATCCACAAGTTTTATGTGAATTGTCTTCCGCCCACACGTGCACACTAGTTGAAGTATTTCTGGGACTACACACCTCAAGACAGATCCATGGAGCCTCCAATTTTCACCAGACTCTTTTTTGTCTACCCCAGTAATCTTACCAACAGAGCCTCAGGAAGCCCACACGTGATTCCTTGTAATGATCTATTGTAGGACCAAATTTTTGCCCCCCTCCCCTGGAAATAAACTGACTAGAAATTGGAAGTGACAACCAAAACACAGTGTGTTTACCTTGGGCAGGTCTCATATTCTCAACCTCAGGGGAAAGCAAAGACAAATGTCCTCTGAACAAATCTTGCCAAGAAAACCCCATGGTAAGTTTGCCTTAGGGACACCATAACTCAGAAACCACTTTGAAGGCACACAGCATACACACAGTAAGGGTTTTGCCATGATATCCTGATGAGGAATGGCAGGCTGCCTTTTTCCTCTCTTTGTAGAATTTTGTTTTTCTTTTCACTGGAAACTGAATGCTGCAATAGGAACGACAAAATTTCTGTCTCAGATTTTGAGATGTCTTTCAGGCATTCCTGGTGACTTACAACTGAATCTCCATTTTTGCATCTATGGAGACCCTCTTTAGAAGTGTGACTTCATACTGGCTGCTGGAACCTAGATGACAACTAAAAATACTTTTGTCATGTTTGGAGGCTTTTAGCAGAATATCTTTGGAAGTATAGCTTCCATAGACACATAGATACTCTCTTCTATGTATATCAAAAGATATAGATGGAGTGTAGAGACAGACAGACAGACATCTGTATAGCAGTTTGGGCATTGGACTACAACTATGGAAATCAGAGTTTGTAATGGAAACCCATTTGGGTAAGGGACACTGTCTCAGACTCGGGGGAAGGCAAAGGCAAATATCCTCTGAACAAATATTGCCCCCCCCCCCAACCCTCATAATAGCTTCACCCTAGGGTCACAATGTCAGGAATGACTTCAAGTCATGCAACAACCACAATGAAATAGATATATGTTGTGTTATTTACATGCAGCACTTGTGTGAGCTGCAAATGCACACATTAGGATCATTTTGGTGTGACTCACATGTTAATTTTTTCTTATTTTTCTAATCTCACACCATCCACATTTCGCATGATTTCATGGACTGCAATACATTTTATGAACCAACAATTGTGTGAAGGGGGGAAAGACTATGTGAATTGCTTCTAAATGAGCTTAAATCCCAAACTACATTTTAACAATTATGTAGATCAGGTGCCTCTCCATTTCTTTCCTCCAATTAAAATAACCTCACTGCTGTAATTGAAGGAATTTTCCTTTTTGCAGCACCTATCCCATTCACTGAAAACTATGGCAATATTTGATACATCTAGCTATGACTCTCAAAGATGGAAATGAGGGTATTTCTTAGGGGGTGCAGAGCACACTTTGGCAACCTCTTTTGTTTAGTGATAATGGGCTTGAAGTGGGTACACTCCTGTATCTCTGCTATCCTCCTAAGATACTGAATGTGGACTATTTCTATACCACCCAATAGCCTTTCTATACCACCCAATAGCCAACATTAATAGACATAAATATACTCTGGGTGGCTCTCATAACACAAACATAATATAAATAATCTGAAAAGAAAAAAGGGATATCCAAGTAATAAAACAAAGTAAAGCTAACAATAGAGGAGAAAAGCAGTGCAAGATCTATAAAGCACTATCATTTTCTTTGTAACCATAATAATAATAATAATAATAATAATAATAATAATAATAATAGTAAGTAGTAGTAGTAGTAGTAGTCTAGGAGGAAAAAAAAGGAAAGGTTGTAGTGGCAGGAGGTGGATCTGTGTAGCTGTCCTTATGCTGAATAACTGTCGCACTAGCCCCTCTGCCTGTGGGTCATTTCCCCCAAAAGTTTAAAGTAATTTTTTGTTATTATTTTAATTTTCTTTTTAAAAACATTCTTGTCTCAGTTTATGCATTGGCTATATTGTGTTCACTGTTCTTGATTGCAGATACATCTGAAGAAGTTAAAAATACTCTGATGCTTAATAATACACAAATAAATAAGCCAAACATCTATTTTGATGGTTTCCAAATAATGTGATATTTAAATGAAATGGTGTTTTGCTGCAGCATGACTCTTTGAATTTTTGAACATTTTTCCATATCTCACAATATTGTGAGAAATGTTATTTACATCTTTGTCATTTTCCTTATACAGCTATTTTTGAAGGCTTCAGATTTGTTTTTGAACATACTCAAATTCATTTTTGCAACCACTAAATTTAGAATAGAAAGCCCCCTTTCAGCTTATCTTTGTTAAACACCTGCAAAAAATCAATGGCATTTCATTTGCTTTAAAAGGATCGCTTCCTTTTAGGAATACCAGACTTAATGCATAGCTTATTATATGTTGTTGTTTTTGTTGTATATACGGTTAATGGCCACTGACTAGATGAACTATATAGGTTTTTAAAAATGTCCTAGTTGAATGCTAAAATGCAGTTCATCTACTAATTGAAAAAAAATTGAACATTTTATTGATTTGAGAACATTTCAAAGTTTTTTTTAAATAATGAAACTTTATGAACATATCATTCTTTACGTAACAGCATTTTAAACAATAAAAACTGAAGTTTTCACATAATGTTTTATGAGTTTTATTTTTTGTTTTTGTTGTTGATTAATCCAGACCTTCAAGATTAAATCTAAAAATTTGTCTTAAAAAGTTTTCAGTGTTTTTTTAAAATATTATCTTGCTTTTATTTGTCTCCAGAGCAACTATAATAATTAATTTAAAAAGTATTGTTTATCATTTTATATTACTCTAGGTTTTTATAGTCTGTTCTGCACCTTATCAGTAAGGGCTGCAATCTTAACCCCTTTGAATAGGTGGCAGAGAAGTGCTCAGGAAGTTTTGCAGACCCAGGCCCTGAAGTGAGGCACAGTGGAAGCAAGGTGAGGAGACAATGAGAGGTAGCCTTTGGTATCCAAATTCCCTTCGTTCCCCTAAAAGGATTTACCTGGCTTGAAATGATTATGCATCAGTTATGGCTGTCTGGAATATTTGTAGCCAGTTTGACCATTTGGCTTCAAATTAGTGTCTTGTTGTTGTGTGCTTTCAAGTTATTAGTGACCCTATTGGGGGATTTCTTGGCAAGATTTTCTCAGAGGAGGTTTGCCATTGCCTTCTTCTGAGGCTGGGAAAGTGCGACTTCCCTGAGGTCACCCAGTAGATTTCCATGGCTGAGCCAAGATTTGAACCCAGTCTACAGAGTTGTACTCCAGTGCTCAAACAACTACAACACAATGGCTCTTGCTACATCATACTGGCTTTCACTGGTGCCATAGCTTTGAGTTTAGCATTCAAATTGTATGTTAGCTTAAAAACACTCGCCACTTCATGTGCTGGATGGTGTCATCCAGACCAACAAGCCTTTAGATGTGGTAAACTCTCTTTGAGCTCCTGTAACACCATCATCTCTTCAAAATTGTTCTATTTTGTCATGATGAGCAGTATAGTCAAATAAATTAGAACTACTAACACCAGAAAGTAGCATATTCCATAGTATATTACAGATTTTTGTGCGTATCCAGCATTAAATTGGTCAGAGATGTGGTAGCTGTGAAAAAGTCTTAATCTATTATCTAATCCATCTAACCTAAGATCAGTATGCAAAGGGATCTTGCAGAACTTTTGAGACTAACTGAAAGAAAGAAGCTGGTAGCATGAGCTTTTGTAGACTTGAACCTACTTCCTCAGATGCATGTTTGGAATGGAAAATCCAGATACAGACCTATATAAGATGGTTGCAACCCTAAGATGTTATTTTAAAGTGTACTATTCTATATGTTTCCAAATGATATTAAAAAAAAAAAAAGATTATGAGCTGAGGTTCACATTCTTCTCATGGGAGGGAAGATTACAGCTGGAGACAAGTTTAAGTGGAAGCTATCATTTTCACTGTAGGTGTTGCACTGTTGTTTTAACTGCCATCAAGTCAACTTTGACTTATGGCAACCCAATAAATGAGAGTCACCTTGTCATCAACAGCCCTGCTCCAATGTTGCAGGCACAAGGACATGGATTCCTGATTGCGCCTATCCTCCTGGAATGAAATCTTCCATGTCTTTTCATGGTATATCCAAAGTACAACAGTATCCGTTTAGTCTTCTTCACTTATATAGAGAGTTTGAGCTTGCTTTAGTTTAGGACCCAATTATTTATCTTTTTAGCAGTCCATAGTATTCATGGAACTCTTCCCTAGCAACACTTTTCAAATGCGTTGATTTTCTTCCTATCAGCTTTTCTCACTGCCCAGCTTTCACAATCATATATAGAAACTGGAAATGCAATGCCATTACCTACACTGAATATATCATTGGGAATAGTCATAGTAATACCCGGTATAGAGCACACCTCTGTAAGTGGTGTCTTTCAATAACTGAACTTTTCATTTGGATCTTAGGTCTTAGACTTAGAAAAGTTATTTTGAGGATCTTAGCTCCCAGAATCCCCTGATTATGATGGACTGTGCTGATTGTCATTGATATCAGGTCTCATTTAAACAAAATGGGACATGTTAGAAATGGATTTCCATTAATATAATATGTTTTGATATGATGTCTTTAGAGCACTTCACATTTTTCAGTAATCCCTGTAACAAAGCTTTTGAGGTAGGCAAACATTATCCCTGTACTGGGAATGAGGGAGCTGACGTTTAGAAATATTGGCTTAGCAAATTTAAGAAATTCAACCCTGAGTCTTCATAATTCATGGCTTACAAGTGTTAAAAATAAAGACACTAGACATTAAGACACAATTAATTATGTTATTAACACTTTTATGGCCTTATATGTGAATGAAAATATTTCTGAAGAAGGCTTTTGAACACATGGAAAAACAGAGAAAAAAATGTGGTTCTAGTAAGACTAGGAGCTGCCATTGTTATTATTACCATTCTGATAAGATTGTAAGAGTTCCCAATATCAGTATTCAGTCTTGTAATGTCTCATAGTGCTTTCATGTGAACTGAACTGAACTGTCTCTTCACACTTCCTCCCCCTTTTCACCCCCTCCCACCCTTTCACTCTCTCTCTTTCTCATTCCCTGCACTCCTCACATTGAAGTCAGGAAAAAGGAAAAAGATTTGAGGATCGCCCAATTTGTTCTGACATAAAGAGATGTTTAGCTCTGTGAAATGTGAGGGAGGCAGTGTTCCTGACTGACATTTCAACAGGGTGTCTGCTGGGATTGCTCACTTCTTGTCCCATCATATTCCCTCTGTGTCCTGTGTGACTGCTCTTGTCTAATCTTCACAGTGAGAACACCAACATTCCCTTGGGATTTGGTACGCAACACCTTTTTGGACTCATGGTGCCACAGCTCTGAGTTTAGCACTTGTTTTTGTTTCAACATTTCAGGTCGGCTTCAAAGTCTATATGCACAGAGGGTGGAGAATTTTTCACAGTGTTTCCTAAACTACACTGCTGTTGCATTGGAAGGATTGGGGTGGTAAAAACAATTTCCCAGGGGAAAAAATGCAAAAGAGGGAAAAGAGTAGGAAAGGGAATCATGATACAGTATTTATTCTTAAAATAATTCAGCTTGAATGATCACACTCAATATTTGTTTCACTTTTGAACAGAACATGATTCATTCAATAAGCTTATAAAGTGCCACACACATCGATGGTGATATATAAATTGATGATGATGATGATGATGATGATGATAAAAACCACCACCACAGCCAGCATCTAGGCTGCTAAAATATTTGCTCTTAGTAGCTTCAAAATTATAGTAAATACACACTTAAAGCAGTCTAGAAACACTTTAAGATTTCAGACTAATCATATGTGCTCTGTCTGCCATGATCTGTTATTTCACAGCAGGGTGAACAGAGTAGTCTGAGTAAAGGGTGAATCTTGCTCCAGATTGCTGGGGTGAAATGCCCTCCTCTGCTCAGGCCACAAGCTGGTGGCTGGAGACAATGAAAAGCACTGAAAGTTAATGTTGTTAAAATATAAAAGTTAATGAAGCTTTAGCAAGGGCCATGGTTGTCTACATGGGTTCTTACCAATATTGTTATTTTCTCTTAGTGGAAAATATGGATGTTGTAGCCAACTGTGGCCCTGTCCTCCATAACAAAAGTTTGTTTTACATTAGACCTAACAAGGCTCCTTCTTAACTTCCAAGCCTTCTACATGTGGTGGCTTTTGGGGATCAAAGAATCATTGAAAGGCAGCATTGGAAGGGATCTCTGGAATTTTGTACCCATTTTGTTTCAAAAGCAGAAAATCTGTAACTAATCATTTCAGACAGATGGCCAATGAGCTTTCTTTTTCTTTCTTTTTTTTTGACACCCTCAAACAAAAAAGAATACTCACCATCTTCTGAAATAGTTTGTTCCAAACAGCTGTTACTGTCAGAAAAAATATTCCTAATATGTCACTGGAATCTTTTTTTTTTTCTGAATTTTTCTGAATTTTTTTCTGGGGATGTTTAGCCTGGAGAAGAGAAGGTTAAGAGGTGATATGATAGCCCTGTTTAAATATTTGAAGGGATGTCATATTGAGGAGGGAGCAAGCTTGTTTTCTGCTGCTGCAGAGACTAGAACGCGAAACAATGGATGCAAACTGCAGGAAAAGAGATTCCACCTCAACATTAGGAGGAACTTCCTGACAGTAAGGGCTGTTCGACAGTGGAACACACTCCCTCGGAGTGTAGTGGAGTCTCCGTCCTTAGGGGTCTTTAAGCAGAGGCTGGATGGCCATCTGTCAGGGATGCTTTGACTTGGAGTTCCTGCATGGCAGGGGGTTGGACTGGATGGCCCTTGTGGTCTCTTCCAACCCTATGATTCTATGATTCTATGATTCTATGATTCTATGAATTTTGTCCATGAGTTCAACTCCTGTCATCTAAAGCAGAAAAGCCATATTTTGAAATGGCTATATCACCTCTCAATCTTCTCTTCTCCTGGAGAGACATATTTTGGTCCAGTGGAACTGGTTTCCAGACAATTTATGATCTTGGTCATGCTACTCTGGGCACTTGTTGATATTCATCTTAAACATTTTGTTCTGCACACAATATTCTAGATTCCATTTGACCAGAACAGAGTGATATTATTATATCCCTTGGTCTGGACACTGTTCTGTTGATGCAGACTAATTGAATTAGGTTTGGAAGATCATTCTGTCATAAAACCTCCCTAAATGGACACAACATAGGGCAAATTTGAATTTTGAGAAATCAGAAAAGCTGGGATTAATGAACTGAGTATTGATTCATTAACTGATTTTCTTTCTAAACCTGCTACTAAACAGAGTTTAGTGCCTGATAGACACATTTACAAAATGTTCTTGCATGTAGTATATAAGAATATGAGAAGAGCCATGGTGAATTAGAAATCAAGACCAGAATCTTATTCGTACAGTGCCCAAATGTTCCTCCTATTGGGAGCCTACAAGCAGGACATCAGCTAGTATATCATCTAATCCTTCCAGTAAAAGTATACAGCATACTATATCACCAAAATCCATATGGCACACTTGCAAAGTAATACGTAGAATGCTAGTTTTGTATGCATGATGCTTCCATTACTGGTCTGCCCTGTCTTCAGCCACTCCTGCAGTCGGAACAGAAAACTAGTTCTCCCCCCACCTAGCCTTCTGATAAACACAGCCCTTTCCTTTCCTCTGATGACCAAAAAACATTCACCTGGACCTGTCTGGCAATATTCATCCTGATATATATTGTATCATTTACATAGGACATAACTGACCATGTGTCTTTGGACTTCTCACATTCCACTGCATATTCACAGTGTGAATACTCAATTGATATCTATTTGCATATCTCTTGAGACTGAGCTATTTGTGACTTGACTGGTAAGCAGTTTCTGATATTGAAAACATTTTTTTTTTAATTCTGCAAAAAATCTAAGGCTCAAACAATGGACTACTCATATACTGGTTTCTTTTAAAAATGAAATTTAAAAAGGTATTGATATTTGCAAGCTAGACATGTTGTAATGTTACAGGTTCCTAGAAACTTTAGCACTCCTGAGGATTTAAAAGTCAATTGGAACAGCATAATTTCTGTTATTTTAAAAATCTTATCATCTAAACCCCTAAAGGACATTTCTTATTTGGAGACATTCCAAGAAAATTATCAACCATTTGTGATATCAGAAAGAAGATAATACCAGTTTTCCTTTCTAAAAAAAAAAATATTGTTATATACAATAAAATACAAATTAACATAAATCATATATTAAAAATTTCAGTTATCTTCTTGGTGTTGTTGACCCATTCCCAATCTTCCTTTAAATTGGATTATTGAAGAGTATTATCCTTGTAAACTAATATGGTCCTTTCCTTTTGATACATATCCATAATAATGAACAAGATAATACAACTTTTCAGAATCGAAACATTTTCAAATCACATCTCATAACTCTAATTTTATCTAAATATTCTTTGTATATTTTCCAAAAGATATTAGGACTTTCCCCCCTCACATTTTAGACCCTGATTTAGAATGGTCCATATTTAAGAGTGCCGATAAAAATAATCCTTTAGAATACAAGAATCTCTGTCAGAACTGTGAAAAATTACAATATAAATATTTCTGTATTAATTTTTATATTAAGAACATTTTTTCTTAAATTTATGATTTAGCTGAAGAGAGTTTGCATAC
Source organism: Urosaurus nigricauda (assembly GCA_034509955.1). Classification (NCBI taxonomy): domain Eukaryota; kingdom Metazoa; phylum Chordata; class Lepidosauria; order Squamata; family Phrynosomatidae; genus Urosaurus; species Urosaurus nigricauda. The sequence continues at coordinate 343,691,316 of JAOEGL010000001.1, forward strand.
ATTTGAGGTAACATTGATTACCTATAATATATAACATATGCTATGATTTGCTTAATTTAATGTCTATATGTTAAACAGTTTTTCATGGAATATAAAAATTGACATTTCAGAGAGTGTAATGGCATAATGAAATGTAAACTGAAAACAGGAATGAGTTAATTAGACTAATGATCCCTTGACTCCTTTATTAGCTGGTTCTTTAGAAATTGGGATTAGCTTTGTTTTCTCTGCTGAATAAAGACAGGACGGATGATATTGATTCTAGTAAATGACAGCAGCAGAAGAAATTAGTGTTTTCATGTTAGTTATAGGAATCATAATTCACAATAAAAATGCAGGATATTTCCAGATGACAAGGGAAATAATATTCTCTAGCACTATAGTAGCAATCTAATGGACATCTCCATTCTAATTCATCAACTTGTTGGGGAGGGGGGCACAGTGGTGTGTATGAAGACATCAGTGCATATGGATTAATATTTTTTTTTAAAAAATTGCTGCTATGCTAGGAGAAAACTGTATTAAAATTATTATTTTTAAAATTAATAAATATTCATAAAATAAAGAGTATTGCTGCAATGATTACTTATTTTGTTGGTGTTCTGCACTGAATGAAAGAAAAAAGAAGATTCCAAATCACTAATGAGATAGGTCTATTTTGAGTTTCTACTGAGGTCAATACATAAACTTTTTTAGAAGATCCAAGTGTCTCAGTTATCCAAGTGTCTCAAGCTGTTTCTTATCACTTTGGCACATATAAGACTTTTCCCCTACTTTATAATTAGGGCTGTCTTTGAGATGCTTTTGGAATGACAGCAATTATGTTATAGATGTTCACCCAAAGGACTATATTACACCTATTACACTTATTCTGCATCATTTACATGTGATCTGTTTCAGGTTGCAAATTCAATCTACCATATTACTGATTACTTTCAAAGCAGTACTACTCAAATTGTTGGTCTCTGGACTAGTGCCCCTGAGCCATCAGCTGTTGGATGCAGAGAGCTTATAGGAAGGAGAGAAATATGTAACTGTAGCCAGTGGGAACAAACAGGTCCCTGATAGATTGAGGAGGAAATAATTGCCAGTCCTCCACGTCAGATACCTGGAGAAGTACTGCTTTAAAGCACTAGATGTCCTAAATCCAGAATACTTGAGGGGAAATTTGCTATCCCAGCCTACATGCATATTGATATATATGGACAGGCACTCCCTGCATGCTTCCCATAGTAGATGTATGTCTTGTTGCAGCAAAAAGGTTAGGGACTTCTGTGGTAAACCAATATTATAGAACATCTTTTCCCTTTGAAGTTTGCGTGGCACTTTCTCCAACTGTCATTCACTCCTTTATGGAAAAGGAATTTATTTTGTTCTAGCCAGATAGAAAATGCCTGCCAAGTAATCAGTGTGCTTTCTGAAGATTGTCTTTGATAGGTGTGTGTGTTTTTTTAAAAAAACTTTCGTTGTTTTATTGTGATATTACGTTATTCATTTTTGTCCTTCTTGAGTAATGTACGTACAGTGGTCCCCCGGGTTATGAATCCCCTGGGGTACAAAAACCCCGGGGAATGAAAGATCCGGGGCCGCAAAAACGGCCCCGGCTTGCGAATAAAACCCCGGGTTACGATTAAAAAAACCGCGCGGCCTCTTTAAATTTGCCGCGCGGTTCGGCAAAAAAAGTGGTCCCCCGGGTTACGAATATTTCCGGGTTACGAAAGGTAATCCGGAATGGATTACTTTCGTAACCCGGGGGACCACTGTATTTCAGAAAGTATAGTGATGCTTCCTAACTTGGATATCTTTAAAAGTAGATTAGATAAACTGTGACAGATGAAGAGCATCACTGGCTAGTAGTCCAGAGATGGCTATCTATCTGCTCCAATACCAGATGTATTATAGTAATGAATTTGAGTTGGTGGGAGACAAAAGATGGTGGATGCAGTTTTATTTATGGTTTCTCCATAGACAGTTGATTGGCCATTATGTGAACAGGCTGTTGGGCTAGATAGGCCTTTGGTCTGCTCCAACATAGCTCTTCTGAAAGGCAGGACAATTTTAAAAATTTGTATGCTTAAATAAATCATTGAACACTGAAATCTTTCTCTTGAAAATTCATTGATCATTGAACCATCTGAGGAAATCCCAGTTAAGTCCTACTTTCCCTATGAATATCTACCAGTATTAATCTACTAATAGCCACAATTTATGTAGTCAAAACAACACCATCCATTATAAGCAGGCTTGGAGCAGCAAGATTTTTTAAAAATTATATTTATAGGGAGAATAAGGAGGAAACTCTCCACTCCAGTTGCACAATGATGACTGAGAATATCCCATGGCCAAAGAATACTGACTCACAGCTGGAGTCAACAACAACAGAAAGCCAAGGCAAAGGACGACTAGAGTAGAGTAACTTGGCATAGCTAGTTGGCTGGAATCCTGAATGGAAGCTCTCTACAGTACTTTGTTGCAAGTCCCACATGTGTTTCCTGCAAAGAGCAATGCTGGGGACATATTAGGTTGAGAATATGTTGCAGGCAGAAATGGGTTAAGCCTCCATTACACAGTGTCATGTTCACAACACAATTTGCATACGCTCTCACTCTAGATCAGCTTTTAAAAGAAAATTAAAAGAGAGATTTTATCAGAGATCTGTGTCCTGTCTAGTGTTGGCCTTTCATTAATAAATATGCAGAAGTTAATTGGTTATTGGAGGTGGAGGCAGAATTCAGATGGCTTCTTTCCAGGCAAGGCTTCTGCTAAAAAAGAAAAGATGCTCTAGTGGCAACACATGCTACTCAATGTAAGAAGAAGCTGACATTTGTATCAGTTACTCGCTCTAATTGGACACAACTTCAGAGCATCCAGTGCAGATCAGGAATCTGAGAAATTTCCAAAGGAGATTAAAGAGGACACCATTCCAAAATAATTTATTATTATTATTAAAGGCATTTAAGATGAAAATGCCACCTTTTGTTCTTTCATAAAGGCAGTTAAAATAGGAGCCATAGAGCAATTTGAAGCTGGCAGGATAGCCCACACTACATTTCAACAGTTTCTAATTTGGGAGAAAAAGTGTATGATATTGGTTTAATGTTGTGATTCATTAGATGGGTCTCAATGACTCTTGGGGATGAGATTCGCTTTGTGCTTAATTTTCCCTTGTGTCTTTTATTATATGCAGCCCGAGTGTTGCGTGAAACAGAGTTTGAATGTTATTGTAGTCCCATATTAAGCCTGACCTTGCAGCTCAGTATTAATTTGAAGTAGCGGAATTAAAATTTTTCATTCTTTTGCATTGTCATGCCTCACATTGATAAGCACAAAGAAATGTAAATAAAAAAGACCTATTTCACAACCCTAGCTACAACCTTTTTGTTTTATGACAAAAGACAGTTAATTAGCATACTAGCTGTAAGCAGCCTTCCCAAACTCCTGCTAATTATGTATTCTGTTGACCGTGACTCCAGTCATAAGGTAATTGGCTTGCAGCAACATGACATTTCAAATCATCTCTTGAAATTACATCAAAAAGCCAGCCTGTTTTGTTTTGATAGGGGAACAATCAATTTGATAAGTGGTAACACAGCTCATTGTTTCACATTAATTAGACTAATTGCAGCATGTTAGCCTCTGAAATAGACAGAACTTGGAGAAGACAAAGGCTGCGGCCTTTAGCATGCAGTGCATGTGACAGTTCTACTTGCTTGCACAAAGTAGTCAGAAAACACAGTTCTTAAAATTCCGCCTTGCGGGAGGCTGGGTGTTAACAGTGGCTCGATGTGTTATTTTTAATTTGCCAGTACTCAATACTATGAACCAGATGCAAAAGGATAGAAAGAGAGTGGGGTGGGAGGGGTAGAGATAGGCCAAGGTTTCAGAGCCAAAGTTTTTGTGTCACTCCCCTTTCTTGACTCATAACCTGCAGATATAACCCATAAATGGCAACCTGTGCAGGTTTTTTTTTACAAATAGCATACCATAGATCTAGATGTGACACTGCTTTCAGGTGTATCCTTCTTTCACCAGTTATTCCAATTGGAATGATACATTAGTATGCATTTATCTCCTTGGTACTTGATTTTGTATGTACTGTTAGTAAAGTTATGTGTTAAAGATAGTTTGTGAAAATCCCAACAAAATTAGTAGAATGACTTCTCAGATCGATTCTTTCTATTGGTTCCTCATTGTTGAACAACCTGTATTTTATATGATCCCCTATTGTTTATGAAGTGTTTTTAATTTACACATAATTAAAGAAGAGTTGATACAGTATTTCAGTTTGGTATGGTATGATACTTAAAATAGCCATTGTATGCTTTGTTAGCTATTCTAGCACACTGGATTTTTATTTAGATTTATTTAGAACTCTCTCTTTCTGTGTACAAGCTATTCCCAATCAGAAAGGCTTTGAAGATTGTTGATGGCTTCACTTAACATGCTTGGCTCAGACTGAAGTTGTTAAAATAAAACCATACTCTGCTTATACCATTCATCCTGTATCTCCGAAGAATGGATTGACATACACACCTACGTATATAATCTGATCAATTATGCTGATGCTTCAAATAAAAGTAAAGAGAATGTTTAAACCAGGGCCAGAGTGTGTCTTGCAGTATGGGGGGTACTAGGTACTACTTGGGACAGACCCATGTATGTCATGGTGGATATGAAGTCCTGAGCTGTTCCTGATGGAGAGGTCTCTATATGGATATTGAAGTTCCACAGCACAAATAGTTGAGGTTACTTAAGCACCACCAATGAGACCAATAAGCCAGATCAAAAAGGGAGACTGTTGAGCAGTGGGTGAGTGGTACACCAACAGAATGAGGACAAATAAACAGGCAAAACAGAGGTGTTCCTGATCAGTCGTAAGGCAGATCAGGGAATAGGTACTTTGCCTGTGCTAAATGGGGTTACACTCATCTGAAATCTCAGGCTCATAGCTTGGATGTGCTCCTGGACTGTACTCTGGATGTCCAGGTTTCAGTAGTGCCCAGGAGTGCATTTGCACAATTAAAACTAGTATACAAACTGCACCCATTCCTTGAGACATCAAATCCGGCTATGGTGACACATACCTTGATTGCATCCTGTTTGGACTACTATAATGCACTCTACATGGGGCTGCCTTTGGAAAATGTTCAGAAGCTTCAGAGGGTTCAAAATGCTGCAGCCAGAATACTGACGGGGTCCAATTACTGGGAGCATGTAACTCCCTTGTTGAAAAAGCTTCACTGGCTAGTCCGGTTTGTTTCCAGGCATAATTCAAAGTGCGGGTCATGACCTATAAAGCCCTACACGGCTTAGGTCCAGCCTATTTGAGAGACCATATCTCTCTGTAAGAACTTGCTAGAGCCCTAGCAAGGAGAAGGCTTTTTCTCAGTCCCGCCAAGATCACAGGCTTGCTTGGTGTGGACACAAGAGAGAGCCTTCTCAATGGCTCTTCCCACCCTCTGGAACTTCCTTCCATGGGAGGCTAGGCTGGCTCCTTCTCTGCTGGTCTTTCGTTGGCAAGTAAAAACATTACTATTCGGGCCGGCTTTTTAAAATCACAGCAGGGTGGATATTATGTGGGGCAGCTGTATTAGATTGTGTTTTAACTTTTGTATGTTTTTAGTCTTAATTTTATACTATTTTAACTGTTAAGTTTATCACACAACCCCCAGGGATGAGATCGGGGCATGACTGAAGGGGGCGGGAATAGGTGCTATCATCCATTTCATTGCATGCCGGAACACCACTGACACTGCTGGAAGTTCCCATTCCATTCCACATCTGTCCCAGAGAAGGTGATTTTCAGGAACACTTCTGAACAGTTCCTGAAAATTGCCTCCTCTGGAATGGATCAGGAAAGGAATGGGAACTTCCGTTGGCATCTGCAATGTCCCACCATGTGATGAAATGGGATTCTGTTCCTATCTCGCCCCCTTCCATCATGCCCTGATCCCGTCCCTGGGGGTTGTGCAATAAGCTTAACAGTTTTTAAGGTGCTTTATTTTGTGAGCTGCCTTTTGGAGAGAAAAGTGGCATAAAAATGAAATAAATAAATATAGAATCACTATTCTTTTTCTGGCCACTCACCGTTAAGTATACACCTTCACCAGACTGTGAGATGGGGCAGCTGGTGAGGGTGATGGAATCTTGATAGAGCACTGCCACTCTGCCTTTCTGCACCTTAGTCCTTGCCTTATGCTCCACTGAAATCTCAAGTGGACAAAGCTGGGAGAGAATAACACCCCCACCCTCCAGGTTCATCCACCCAGGTCTCCATAATACAGAATGATCATCCACAATCAAGTTCTGAATGAAGAATGTTTTCCCATTTACTGACTTGGCATTAAGCAGCAGCATTTTCAGTCCAGGGGGACAGTTGCCAAAATGCCAACGCTATCCAGATTTTGTGGTGGGGGACAGTTTAGTGGCAACTCCCACTCCGTATCTCCATTCCCCTTTTAATTCTGCAATGGCTGCTCCTTCTCCCATGCTCTTTGACTATTTCATACTTACTCTCTAGTTATCACCAGGGTAATTTAAAGAAAAAGACTAATTTTTAAAAGGGTGCAAACCTTCCTCTCCACACCCCAATATTGTAGCTAGTCCTCATCCATTCTATGCACAAAGCTGCTCCCCACAAAGGGGATTGCCCCTTTTATCAGTTCTATTTATGTAGAAAAGCCAACCAAGAATCTTGTGAAATCTTAGGGAAGTGAGCTGCAGTTTACAAAAGCTTATGCCAAATGGGTTAGTCTTTAAAGTGCCAACTTTCTGTTGTTGTTAGCAGACTACCGCACCTGTGCTTATGGACCTTTCTGTTTAAATGCAGTGAGTGGTATTGTTAGATTACATGCTTATTTGCATTGACTGACTATCAAAATGCATGCAGTAAAAGAAATGAATACAATTGCCATTGCATTAAAATTACAAATGAATGAGCAGTGCACCTGCCCTGCTGCTTTTTACTAAATGTCCTGGTTTCATCTTGGAAGTAAATTGGGACAGAGCACAAGATTGAAGCCTTTTAGCATTCAGTTAAAGTGCTGGTTCCACTTGCCTGAGCACAAGCTGGAAACTATGATGTTAGAATTCAGGCCTATACCTTTGCTGTCACTACTGGTTCTTGTGCAGCCCAGTTCCTGCCTGGAGCGGAGCAACTCTTTGCTCAGTTAAGTGAGCGTCAGTCACTGGCAAGGTTGGCTGTTAGCCCAGTGTAGTTCAGCTTTTCCGCGTTACACCTGAATGAGATATTGACAAGACATTGCTAGCTAAACAGAGTCAAGAAGTGCTAGATAAAAAAAATATATAATTAAATTGTCAGAGGAGTGACAGAATAATTTTTTGGAAATGTAACTTACACTTCCAATACACAATCAAAATGCTTAGGCCATTTTCACAGTACAACAGCAATTGCAGAAATTGCTGCAAAGTGTATCTACTGTTCTCCCCCCCCCCCCCCCATGGCTGTACACACAAGGAGGGGGCAGCAGCCAAGATTTACAACATGAAACTGGCTCAAAAGAACATTTAAAACAAAAGAGAGAGAGAGATTTGCAATAAATTTGATATTCAGCAGTTCATGGGGGCAGCAAGTTGAGAAAAGTGTAAACAGAAACTTTTGGCCAAATTTTGGAATGTACAAGGATTGCATGTGGATACAGACATTTACCAAGTTTATCTATATGACTATGTTACAAAGTCAATGCCTTGTATTATCCTATATTATCCTAATGAGTAGTAAAAATTCACAATAAAAATGTGGTGGAGAAAAATAATATGAATAAGTTAGCCTCTCATTAGATCTCACCTTATTAAGAAAATGGTCAGTCTTACTTGTTAATTCCTAATCTTACTTTTTAATCATTTCCCCTTGTCCCTTACAATTTCATGCTGTTGTTTGTACTTTCTACAAAACTTCTTTCAGAGAAAACATATCTGATGAGCATTGCCTTGAATGCTACTGGTTAGTCCTGTATAAAGGAAGCTCACTGAATTGACCAAATGGATCTGAGGAAGTAAACTTTACTCTATGAAAGCTCATGCTGCCAACTTCTTTCTTTCAGTTAGTCTCAAAAGTGCTACAAGATCTCTTTACATACTGATATAAGTCAACATGTAAATGAATCCTATTAATTTGATGGGCTTACTCTAGCTGGAATCAACAATAGTATTTATGCTATAATCTAAAAGTAACTATGGTTAGTTTTAATTCTTTCTAGATTAGGATTAAAGGGGGAAAAGTCACATATACACAGGTGTGAAAATTGGAGAGAGGAACGTCAACAATTTAAGATATGCAGATGGTACCATAATACTACCAGAAAAGAGCAAAGACTTGGAACGACTAGTAAAAAAAAACTCAAGGAAGAAAAGGCAAACGGAGGTTAACAGTTGAACATTAAGAAAAAAAATAATGAACACAGGTGATTTACATAATAAGTAGTCAATGGAGACATTGAGAAAGTGAGAGATTTTCCCTGTTAGTAATTAGAAGATTAGGACTGGGTAAGGCAGCTATGAAGGAACAGTTCCTAGAGAAAACCAATCCTGAACACTCTCTAGAAGCCAGGATGACTAAGCTGAGACTATTGTACTATGAACATATCATGAGAAGATACAGATATGCTTTGATTGCGAGTTCCTTCAGGGCAGCGGGTTGGACTGCATGGCCCTTGTTATTATTTATTTATTTATTTATTTATTTATTTTATATACCGCCTTTCCAAAAAAGATCAAAGCGGTTTACAAAAAGTGGATAAACAAGGGTTCTCTTTCCTCAGGCAAGCCCTGGTGGAGCTGGGCCTGCCTCTTCTCTCCCTCCCTAGGCAGAGGATGGCAGTTGGTATCTTGTGGTCTCTTCCAACTCCATTGTTCTATTATTCTAGACCGTCTCCAGTTTTTCAAGGCCTTCCCAACACCAGAGAGCTTCCCTCATTCCTTATTAGACTTCTAATATTTGTAACAGTAATTTTTTAGGAAAGGAGAGGTCAGCAGTATATGGGCTTGCAGTCAGTCATACTATAGATGAGTTTATGAAGAGCTTTCTGAGTGAGCTTGGCAAAACTGGACTAGATCTCAGAGAGCTCACTTGCCACTAAAGAGGGGCAAGTTGGATAACAGAATATATAAATGAAATATTTATTTTCCATGGTACTAAGGTCTTTTTTTATTGATGTAAAGGAGACTAGATTCAAAGACCATTTACTGTTGCAAGAAAACTCCTTTTACCAGATGATCTGCAGTATTTTTCACAGGGCTGCAGAGATAAAGGCTCTATCAAGCTCTAAAAGTGATGGTATCTGTGCTTATAATTTTTTTCACAAGCCCTTTATCTAGGCAGGTATACTAGAACCATACCATGTGTATTTATCCCCATTGATAAACATCATTCATTCCTAAATCTCTTTTAACTGTTCTTATAATCATTTTCCTAAGAGGAAAATTCCCTCATACTTTTCAAAGAAAAGATCTGCTCTGATTGTTGTGTTATAAAGACAGCCTGGAATTTCAAAGTGAAGATATAGGGAGCCATTCCAATGTAAAGTAGAGGTGGGTTTTTGTTTTTTCATGCACACTTTCTACATATTTTTAAAAGGTGTTTTCCCCATTATTACTCCTTATTCATCTGCCCTATTCATAAATAGTTTTAAAAAACATTTTTGTCATATATCCTTCATTTTATAACATGTTTTCCTCTTCTGCCAGAAGATCCTTTGCTGAAATAATGCACATGATCTCTGGCTATGGTTAAAACTTTGGGTATACGCTGCAGGATTCTGTTCCCTCTCCTTAGCATTCACACTGTCTTTTACTATATTCTCTGCCTTTCCCATGAAACCATGATTAATGTTTGTCTGGATTACCACTGAAATTGTATGAAATTGGTTTGCCACCCTAGTTAAGGAGCTACCTGATTAATGTCAGATTCTGTACAAGGGTAACCTATAGCCATGATTAGCACCATCAGAAGAAGGGGAAGGGAGTGGTTTAAATGTCTCAGGAAAGGGAGGACATGATTTTGGAACTCATCCCTGGTATCTCATTAACTTCGTTAGAAATTGGAGAAACTGAGCTAGTTTGGATAACACGATGAGCCAGACATCTGTAGGAACCGTGGTCTATCCATTATGAACACCTTTCTGGTGCACTTTGCCTGATCATGCTCACTTACAACAGGCTAAACAAATTACAGGATATTGCTCAATGGTTTGTTTGTTGTGTCCTCAGAATGCATGTTCTCTCCAGTACTTTTTTTTTGCTCTCCCACAAATAAGAGAAAATAAACTCAAAAGTTTTTTTTATTTGTTTCTGTAGGTTGTTGAAAAAGGTTCCGACATTTGGATCACACAATAAGCAAACCATGGATCAAAGTTCCATGGTTTGTTTTGATGCTCCTCCAACTGACTGGGCATGACTAACTAAAATTCCCATGCTTGACATGTCATCTAAACCAGACCTTCATGTCTGTACTAATCAACTGTGTTACAGCAAATTTATTGGTGTGCATTTCTGATGACTGGGCAGCTGTGCGTGGTTCCTCTATTTAAAGCATTCCAGAGAAAAGTTAGATTATCATGAACTATTCTTCCTAGTTTATTCTTCCAAGTCAGTGTTCACGGTTTTGACAAGTAAGCAGTCTTTGTGCAAGTGAGGCAGAAAATCGAGGATGCATTTTTTAAGTGAAGCACCTGAGGGCCCAAAGACCTAACTCTTAAAGTTTATTATGAATTCCTAACATAGACTCATACTTAAAAAAATATCAAGCTACTTGAAGAAAAAATATACTGTACCATTATGTTTTTGTTACTTGCCAGGCTAGAATCAAGGTGTAGACTACCATCACCCTGTGTTGGGTTGCTCAGGCAGAAAGCAACAAATTTGTAAAGTGGAGGTTTCTGTTTGTATGGAGCCTCTATATATGGGGAAAAATTGTGTCTTTGTTTGCAAAGACAGCTTTCACATGCTCAGGAACCCATCCTCTTCAGACACAATGCTTTCCAGAACAGAATAGGAAAGATGGAGGGAGTGGAGCTAGGCTTTCCATTTTTCACATGTTGATTCCAACCAGGTAAAGTAACACCTGAATAAGGTTGTTGTACTGACATTCAAGTCCACTTAACATAATGCCACTGCCACCTAACATGGCTTATCAAAACATTCCGTCTTATTTCTCTTTTTTAATTACCTTGCCGGGAGATAAAACCAAGTTAGAAGACAGGTGATTTTGGCTACTGAGGAAAGCTGACATTTCTGTTGAGCAGTATAGTCTTCCAAAATTAGTGTGAAGAGTGTATAGCCACAGAATGCCACTATCCCTAAGAATGCTTTCTCTTTGGTGGACTTTTTGTGGGGAGTCTGCATTGCTCTTTTTATGCAAGCATGTGAAAACATAGTTGCAGGGTGGCCACATGTGCACTTCTTATCTGGCTAGTGTGTAAATTTAAAATCTATATCTGCAATGGAGCTAACTTTTTAACTGGATATTCAAAATCCAGGAATGGTTGAGGGAGAGATATCAATATGACAGTATTTTATCCTATGTGATCAGTACTTGTGTGGCATAGCTTGACTGTTGGGCTGTTACTTGTAATATTTGGATATGTTGGGAAGAGTGGTGGAGGAGAGAGAAATTGTGGGGAAGAAGGCAGTAGAGTGGTTAGAGCAGTTTATTTTAATCTATGTCTCTCTCCTATCTTTCTGCTTTCCCTTGGCTCACCTGGAGTATTGGCTCATACTCATTTGCTTAGAAACCAAATCTGTGATACTAGTCAGAAGGAAAGATTGAAACCAAACAGCATGATCCTTGGGCAAGTAAAGTGACCATAGAGGAGAAATGTGAAAATAAAACGTCTATCAAAACCAGAAGAAAATTGAGAATATAAGCAGATAGTTGCTAGTAGATTATAGCTATCTTCTATACATTTGTCCCCCTAAGCTGTTAGGTTTCTGTGTCCAAAGCAACTGTCTTCCCCACAGCAAATCAAAGGCAAGACAGATATTGCCTATTTATTTTATTACTTGCATTTGTGATTTTATTACTTGCATTTATATCCCACCTTTTCTTCAATGAACTGAAGGCACCCTGCTTCCCTGCTCCCTGCTACCCACATAACAAATTATGTAAGACAGCCAGGGCTGAGGCTGTGGCTAGCTCCAGGTCCCTCAATGAGTATCATATAGTAATTCAGTAGCAAGTAAAACCTGCATTTATAAAATTCTAGTCCAGGACACTTTACCATTTTCTACCTTCTTTATACATGTTTTCCTGGAAGCATTTCGTTAGTTACAATCAGAAATTGCATGCTGCGTTAAGGTAGAATTTTACTTTGATATAGGGGAGCATCTCTTACATTCTTCCATGGAATCTAGATTATATTCATAAGATCTTTTTTAAAGTAGGTGTTTGAGAAAACCTGAAGCTATGCTAGATTCAATAGTTATTATTCTGTTTGATACAAATATCTAGAAGCCCAAGAAAACAGTGTTTATTTTGTCTTTTTATATTCCATGGACATACATTTGAAGTCTAAAAGCTGGTGAAGCACAAAAGAACACTATTTTTATTAGTGTTGCCAAGTGTTACGCAAAACCTTTTCTTTTTTCACAACACTACCACTTAACATAAAGGCAATTTTTTTTGCCAAATGTAACAAACCTACTAATGGAACTGAGTTACTCGAAAGTAAAGGAATTTACAGAATTGGTTTCCACAAGTCCATCATTGTGCTATTCAAAAGTTAAAGTTCTATATATGTAACTGCTATTTGTTAAAGAGCTGATAGTACAAGTCTAAGTTTAAAAAATGTACTTCTATATGCTTTAGTTTCAGTCCTTAATAATAAGAATGGCTGCTTTGGCTCTTTTTATCTGCATCATTTTTAAATGATCTGTGCTTTTAGAACTACTTTTAAAGAAGAATTTTTATTCTGTTTTTCAATGTTTTTTTTACTCATTTGTTAACTGTAGTAATGTTTTTATCCACTGGAGATTGCATTGGTTGGATGAAAGTCAATAGATAAATGTCTTAAACAATAAGAAAATTAATATATAAAGCATAAAACAATGTCGCAAACATCCTCTTCTCTTTTGTGGGACTATTCACCTCATTCCAAGCATCCCCTTCTCTTGCAAAAGTCAAAAGATAGCTAATAACCAATGAAGGCTGGTGCTGTGAAAGGGAGAATGATATTGTTCCACAATTTAGTTTGTGCTTTAATGGAGCTATCCAGAGTACTGAATCAAATCCTAAAACAGATTCAGACCGCATCATAGCCATGAGTTTTCATTGCTAAAAACCTACTCTTTACTTCAGCTAAAATGTAGAAGAAAAACAAGAAATCCTTGCTTCTCACAAACCCCAATATATGGCAGTATGATTATTCCTTCAAACCCTGTGTGTCTCTATGTTTGCTATTTGCCTCCAAGTCGCAACCCTAAGGTGAATCTGTTTCAGGGTTTTATTGGCAGGTTTCTTCAAAGGATATTTGCCATTGCCACATTCTGAGAGAGTGTGACTTGCCTAAGAGTGGGTTTTCCATGGCTAAGCAGGGAACTGAACCCTGCTCTCCAGAGTCATAATCCAATGCTCAAATCACAAAATCCTTTTGTTTTCCCAAAATGCTTCATTTCTGCACCCTACAGTTTTCAGGAATGTCAGTATCTTCAGTCCTAAAGTTCATGGCATCAGAAAGATCTCATTTTTATGGCCTCAGCCTCAACTATGCTCCCTCAGCTCCTCTTTTTTTTTTTTTTTGGCAAGCAGATAGCACTTTGTGAAAGGGCTGCTCTTTTGCCAAACTGCTATTTCAGGACTGCAGTTGTGAGTCATTGCTAAGCTGAGTTCCAGAGTGTAGCCACATAGATCCAATAACTCCTATTTTTAAAAGGTACATGTATATTTAAAGACACTTTGAGTGCACAAATTCCCATCCAGGTCTTATCTGGTATGTCTTTATATTTTGCAAGGTTGGTAATATTTCAGTATAGGTTTGCTCAAGCCCTCCTAAAATCACTTATCATTCCAGATGCAACATTACTAGTGACTGAGGAACATAGAGAGATGCCATATATTGAATCAAACTGCTAGTCATGTAGCCCTGTGCTGTTAACACTGACTGGCAGCCACTCTCCAGGCAGGTTAATTTCTCCACCCTGCAGAGGATATTTGGCATGCAGAACATGTGGTCTACCTCTGCACTGAATCCATTCTTTTTCTAATCATCATCTATTTGTATGGAGCTTTTCTGCAGTAAACCATGCCCAAATTGCTTCACAGGAGCCATGACCACAGAAGGGCACTATATACATTAAACAAACAAACAAACAAACATCAGGAGAGTTTGCACAACATTACAACATACAAAAAAGCTCACAAAGACTTAAGAAACTTTGGACACCTATATAAATAGGAACAGGGTAATCAAATTGTTTCATATTTGTTCAGGGTTAAAACAATTCAGTTTAACCAGTTCATTTGGTGCTATCTGGCCATGGAGGGAGAGATGAAGGCCCAGTTCCACCAGACCTGGCCTAGATTAAGAAGCCAAGCCCTCCCTCCAGTCATCTGCCTTAGTCCACACCTCAGAGGAAGAGTAGAACTCCTGGACCTGATCCTCTTCCCCAGTGCCATTCCCTTCTTCTTTTGTGTCACATTTTTTTAGATTGTAAGCCTGAGGGCAGGGAACTGTGTTAATAATAATAATAATTAATAATTAATAATAATTGTAAGCTGCTCTGAGAGCCTTTAGGGCTGAAGGTCCTAAATAAATAAATAAATTCACAAACAATTTGTACTAAGAATTAAGAGTATAATTTAAAAAAAAAAAAACCAGACAGTGGCCCGTGGTGTCTATGGCTGCTGATGTCCTATTAAATGTTGCCCCCAGAGATACAAGCATGCTGTGATTGTGTACTTACACCTTTAATGCTAAAGTAAGGGGTGAAACAGACCACCCTTTGTGCCGCCATCAGCTGTACTGATGAGCTCAACAACAACAGCAAAAGGGAATGTCTTCTGTGTTCAGTTCTCATAAGAAAAAGGGAAAGCAATTTTTGAAAAATGTTTTCTTTCTCTGTTTAAAGCAGCAATGTAGACAGTGACTCATTCAGCCATCCCTGCCCTGCATTAGAATAGCTATCAAAGTCAGCCTAGATCATTTGGATCATGTCACTTGTCCTGAAACGTGTAGCTGTTTTTAAAGAAAGAACATGTCATGTTCTTTAAGAGGATCTTTAATGCATGAAACTTGTTTAAAGCTTTAATAAATCAAGTCATCACTGTTCAAACCATGTCTGATCTTTATGCATGATGATCTATGTCTTTTTCTTTGTGTTAAAAAGTGGCTCAAGATAGTTACAAATAATTCTGCACCAAAACATAGATTAGCAAGTGAAATCATTGCCTTTTGTTATTGCCAGTACAACCTAATTTTCTATCTGTAGTTTCTGTAATTTGATTATAACTGTATAATTAATTCTACGATTCCATTAGCCATTTCCTAGTGTCTTGCTTCTTCATCCCAACGAGCCCTTCAAAAGATGAAAAATGAGGTTTGGGCATGAGATGTAACTGTAGCTGGAGATGCCAGCAGTAACCAGGGTGGGTGGTTGAATGGATGGATATTCTTTTGTTTCCAGTACAGCACTGTTGGACCCACTCTTGTTTTTGTCTACTCTCAACACACTAAGCCATTCCCTTTACTGAGTTTTCAAATCTTAAGTTCCAGTCAACCACTCCTGTCTTTGTAGCTGATTTCAAACATGCAGCACAATGTGTGAAGTGTTGTGATTTGTTGCCATGCTGACAGTGTCAACTTAACTACAGCTGACAAACAGTTTTTAAATAGAACATTTCAATTCATTATAGTATTCTCCATCTGTTTTCCCGCTATCTCTTTGCTTATGCAAAACATTGGAAAAATTTTACCAGAATGAACTGGATTACACACAAATTAACTACTAATGATGGGTAAGTATTGTATTTTTAGGACCATATTTGTAAAAAGAACTCTTTCAGAAAAAGAGGAAATATATCTGCATTTAGTAGGGACCCAAACATGAGTGGGAGATGGGGATAACAAGGCATGTATGCTTAAAATATTTACTGTCGCTTTTGTTTCCACCTGCTGTTGCACTTGGCCTGTTTCCTTCAAGCTCTAAGCCTACATACAACACCAAAGAGCTCTAGTGGACATTGTGATCAGTATACGTAAAGGATCCCTGCAAACTTAATATCAGCCCTGAACTCAGGATAACACTGAGTTTTACAACTAGTGAAACACTTTTCTGATGCTTTTATCATGCAGGTATATGTGGTCTCAATGAAACAGGTGGTGGGGGGGAGTACAAGCTGCAGTCCTGTGGGCCACACTAAACACACAAGAACAAAGTGAAAATCAGTATAAATTCAGAATTGCATTCTCTTTGAAATCAAATGAATCTAGGGTGGCAGATGTGGTGGCAGCAACTGTTACTTCTGTTACTGCTTCAGCTACTCAAAATGGAGTACCCCTTCCCCCATATGAGTCAATAGAGTGTACTTACATTATATCTTCAGCTACTACACTTGAGTGTTTTGCTGCTGCTCCTATGATAGCATTGGCAGCCACTGCTGCTGGAGAAGAGAAAACAGTCTGTGTAATGATCCCAGGGTAGAAGATAAATTGAAATACACATTACAAAGAGAGAAAGAAAACTTGATATGAGAGCTGTTTCTTTTAAAAAAGGGGAAAAAAAGAAAGAAAAAAGAACATTTCAATTCATTATAGTATTTTCCATCTGTTCTCCCACTATCTCTTTATGTCTGCAAAATACTGAAAAAATGTTTCCCGAATGAACTGGATTAAAAATTAACTACTAATGATTAGGTAATTACTGTATTTTAGCATCATATTTTTAAAAATAGCTCTTTCAGAATAAGAGGAAATATGCCTGCATTTACTATGATACCAAATATGAGTGGGAGATGGGAATAATAATAAATAAATAATATTTACTGTCACTTTTGTTTCCACCTGCGGTTGTACTTGGCCTGTTTAATTTTTTTTTTTTTAAAAAAAAAAGAGTTTAATTGCACTGTGTAGAAGAAAATGTGGTCAGGTTTGAGTTGAACTTGATATTTTATTTATTTATTTATTTATTTTGCACTCCTCGTATACACTTCCATTTAGGAAACTCAGCTCTCAAAGTCAAATTTACAGCACTGTGATTAGCAATTGCTGAAACAGAAGTTACCACTTCATTGTTAAATGAACCCAGTTCTGCAAGGCTAGGACCCTGTTCAGAGGATATTTCCAGTTGGCATTGCTTTGCAGCCTATGTGGGTTCAGAAGCAGGGCTTTGGTGGGAAATGTGAGATTTTTCCAGGAAATTCCTTTATTTTCATGCAAACCCACCTCCATGAAAACCCTCTCTTCGCTTAACAATTTCCTGAAACACATTCAGATAAACAAATACAGAAAGAAAACTGCACAGAAATATGAATATTTCTCCACTGTAAGGAGAAAACTCTCGAAAGTATTTATCATTGTACGTGAAGACAAAATAATACAGGGTTTACATCCTTACTCAGAAGTATTTCTTAGCTAAAAGGTAAAAGACTTACTCCGAACTTACAATTGTAATTTAAGGTTGAAATGCTACTCATGGCTATTTGGTTAGAAATCCAGTCGCAAACAGTGGCCCTTACTTTTGAGTAATCATACACAGAACTGGGTTGCGAGTATTTTTATACTCTGATTTTGGCCAAGATCATAATGTACTTATTTTGGAAGAGAAATGTAAAGGTCAATAAAGTCAATATTGGCAACTGGTTTATGAATGTGCAACCTATATCGCATTCTTATTAAAAAATTTGCTTTAGCCCTACATCAGCCAGATGATTCTTCATGATGACTGGTACTATGGAAGTGCAAATTGTTGTTTGATGTTAATTGTGCTTCACTGCACAATTACACTGCAAGCTCTTGCAGAATAGTTATTGCAGCTGTTGCTTGGATTGGTTGCTTGGCTGAACTATGAATCCATCATTTCATCCATCATCCTTCCTCATGCATTCTGAACCCAGGTGGCTAGTATTCCCATTAGTAACTTCCAATCAATCATATCTTATTTGCAGCTCTAATTGTATCTTAAATTGTAAAAGAGGTTATGCTTTAAATTAAAAGTATTACGAGACATCTTGTACAGTATTTTAATGACACTGTTTGCAGCTAACCTGTTAGATCATTGAATTCAAGCTAAATTGGAGCAAACCTAGTAATGCAATCAAATTTATTACTTTCAGTAATAAAGGTCTGGGGGCTTTTCCAGAATGCTTTTTTTTATTGCAGCTGAGGTGTGAATATTTGTACAGATAACTCTCAGGAACTTTGTAGATGGCTTTTTGAAACTATTTTTCTATCCTTCAGAAGGCAAGGGACCCAATGATGCTGTTCTGGTCATAAAATGGTTTTTGAAATAGAGAACACTTCTGCTAATAGGAAAGGGACATTTTTCCCTGCAGGTGTCTGTGCCCCACAAAATCTGTTCAAGAGGGCTAGGAATCCCTCCAGAACAGTGTGGGAAGTGGGGAAAATATTTGCAGAGGCATCACATCTGTGAGATCAAAAGCTTTTTGCAAGGAAAACAACACCATCTTCTCCCAATGTAGAATGGTTGCCTATTTGCAGAAGCAATAAAGTCAGTCAGTTTTTTCTCCCACACATCTTTGAAAGAAGTGTCGTAATAATGTAAAATCAGAATTCAAGAATTATTTAATATACTTTCCCAAAAGAGCGTGTTTTAAAAGTGCTGCCCTCAGGCTAATAACACAGAGAATAACAAACATCCATGCTTTCTTTTCAATCTGCAATATAATGTAATAAACTATATCTTATAAATCTGACTGACAAACAGCACGTTCACAAAGATATTGATAAAATCATTTCATTTGCAAGAGTTTGGCAAGGGAACAAATGCAATGGTATATTTGGTCTTGGGTTGTCTAGCAGCTGTGAGAAGTTCCATAAAGTTTATCTTTTTTTTTCTTTGCAAGCCAATAGATTTGCTAGATCAAAATTAAAAGATGAAGCTAACTTGTTTACTCAAATATATCACTCCCTGTTCTGTGCTCTTTTGTTTTTGTAGTTCAGACTATGTTGATAACTGACTGAAATACAACACATATGTAAATAAGTAAATAACTACAGACTGTTCTCAAAATTAGGAAATTATTTCTACTTCCCCCACTTCCACTATATTTTATTCTCCACTTTGAGGGAAATTTTTGACTAGCCAAAAAAGAACAGATAAATAATTATTTTAAATATTGGTAAAATATTAGTTGAAATAATCAATAAAGTTATACATGCTAGTATCTGACCTAGAGGCTTATGACATTGGTTATTAAATTGATTTACCTCTGAAATCTGAATTTGGGTGGCATCCTGCTAAATAACTAATGCAATAAGCCTCCTAGATAATAAGACTCCTCATTAATAGTCCTGGATGGCTAATTGGATGTTTTAGTAGAAGTAATTGTTAGAGGCAACTTCTCCACGGCACAGAATTCCTCTCTTGGGCAAGGAAAAATGAGGGAGTGGACATGTATAAAATATACTGCCAGTGCATTAATGCAAAATATTACAGTGGGACCTCCACATTTGGTGCGATTAGGGATGGAACCTTTGAGAAAGTGGAAAAAGTGCAAATAAAAAACCACTATTTTTTTCTTAAAGTGAGAAAAAACTTCTCTAGGAATTTGAAGGTCCTCCAGTGCAAATGTATGGTCAACATCTGCTGGAAGTTAACCGTAGAATTGTGCTAGAGGACCTACATATGCCTAAAGTATTCTCCCTAGGAATCTCTAGGATGTCCAGCATAACTCTATGATCAACATCTGCCAAAGACTGACCATGGAATTGGGCAGGAGGACCTAGATATGCCTAGGTCATCCAGTACAACCTCTGGCAAAAGTTGGCCATAGACTCACACTGGAGGAACTGAAGATGCTTAGAGAGAACATATTAATCAAATTGGCAAAAGTCAAACCCACAAATGTGGAGGGCTAACTGTATTTTTTTTAAAAGAAGGTATTTAAAAAAATAATTCAAAATTAGCAAGCAAGCCAAAACGGGTAAGGTAGAACAGATGGATACCAACCTTCAATAGTCTATTGTAAAATATAAAATATCTTCTGGTGAAAAATGCTATGCCTGCCATTTCCTGTTAAATCAAACTAGGACTAGCGATACTGAACATTTCTTATGGATTAGGACCCAGAGTTCTGCCTTGAATGCATTGGGAGAATATAGAATGTGGAACTGGAAAATAATATGGTAATGTGACAATGTGAAGAATACTCAATAGGTTGGTATAAATATCAAGTAGCAATAAAAAGGTCAAGAACAAGCAGATTCTAGGTGTGTAAGAAAGACTTCTGTGGGGAATAACCAGTGACAAGTCTGTTTGAGCAAGTGTCAAACAGCAGAACAAGAGGGCATGAACTTTAGCTGTGCAGTGGGTCAAGCACTAAAGGAATTTAGGGAGAATTTCTTCACAGAGAGCAGTTAAATATATGGCATATATTGACAAAGACAAAAACTAGAACTGCAGACATTAGTACAGGATATCTTATTCTAGGAAAGTCCTGATTGTGCTATGATATCAAAACAGGTGACCTGTGAAACATTATAGAAAAGTAATCATATATATAGTAAGACTTGTTCCTAGCCCTTCAGCTCCCTGCTTCTTTAGGTTATCTTTATGTCTCAGCCTCTCAGAATCTGCTGGTGTTCCAAACTAGCAATTGTAACTTTTACAAAGGTCGCACAGCAATGGTAAAGAGAGCCAGACAAAGTATGCAGGCTTTGAGCAGCTTATTTTTCCAGTGCCTTGTTTCCTTCACATTTGGTGCGTCTGTGGTGTATTATTCTTGGTATACCTCCTACACCAGCACAGCTGTGCCAGCATAATGAGCTACAGGATTTCCCCCCCCCCTCTGTTAATTTAATAGATCAAAATTAAAAGATGAATCTAACCTGTTTGCTCAAATATATCACTCCCTATTTGGCAAGGGGGCAATGGAACAAAAGTTTGGGGAATTGGGGGAACTTGCTGTAAAGAGTTCTAGCAAGAGGAACTGATCTCGAGTATTATTTCTTCCCACCCACTCTTCCCTCTTGGAAACATAAAAAATGTGGATTTGGGTGGATGACTTTGCCTTTGGGTGGATTAACCAGATTAATCCTCTGTCATCCCACTTTTTTCAGCAGCTTTTAAAATGTCCTAGTTTCTCTTTTCCTTCCACTTTCTCCCTTTGGCATGAGTTTACTTCAGTTGCTATGGACTGTTGTCAAAAGTACAAAAGCAGTTTCCTCTCAATAAACTCAGCAACAGGAAGAGGAGAGAAGGGGGCAGGATCTTACCCTCCCCAGTAGACTCAGGCAAAAGCAATCTTCTCAAGTCCCTCCTTGTTTGTTTGTTTGTTTGCCATCTTGACTACACTTGGTGTTGCTTGGTCATCAATGTATTGACTGAAGTTGACTGAAGAGACAAAGCAACATGGGCGCAGGCTCTCCCAGCTGGCTATACAGTCAGTGAGCAGACAAGAGAGAGCAGGCGAGGGGGTGGTGTGGCCATAGTTCACAAAACCAACTTAACCTTGATCAGGAAACCTGTCCGGAAAACAACCCTAATTGAGTGTGTGTACCTAAGCCTGAAGACCAGGGATAGTTTGGGGATTCTGTTAGTATACCGGCCACCCCGTTGCCTAACAGACTCCCTGACCGAGCTGACTCAGCTGGTCTCAGAGCTGCTGTTGGAGACCCCCAGGCTACTGGTCCTGGGAGACTTCAACATCCCTCTGGAGACCAGTCCTTTTAACCTATCTGGAGCAGCTCGGGAGTTCATGGAATCCATGATGGCCATGAACCTATCCCAATTGGTCAGCGGGTCCACCCACTGCGCAGGTCACACACTTGATGGGATTTTTAGTACGGAACAGGAATATCCGTGGGCGGAGGTAACAAAAACCTCCGCACTGTCATGGACGGATCATTTTCTGATCAAGTTGGAACTAAAGGCCACTTTCCACCCCCCCCCCCCCCCAGGGTGGCGGACCCATTAGAATGGTCCGCCCTCGAAAGCTGATGGAACCAATTGGTTTCCAGAAAGCTCTAGAGGGTTTGTTGGTTGGCAACGCTGGCGACTCTGTTGAAGCCTTGGTACACCGATACTGCCAAGGCAATCAACACAATCGCTCCCGAGCATCCTTTCCAACCCACTCCCAATCACAATCCCTGGTATACAGAAGAGCTCAGGGAGATGAAGCGGGTTGGACAATGACTAGAGTACAAATGGTGGAAGTTTCGACTCTCCTCCGACAGAACTCGCCATAGGTTGCATCTTCGCACCTATCGGGAGGCTCTGCATGCAGCGCAGAGATCCTTCTGCTCTGCACGCATTGCGTCTGCAGAGTCCCGCCCGGCATAACTGTTCAAGGTGGTAGGGGAGCTGACGCGGGTTCCGCCTGCGCCAAATCCCCTACTGGACCCCAGAACAGACTGCTGTGAGGCATTTAACACCCACTTTGCAGATAAAATCCCTCGGATAAGAGCCGACCTGGACACCAATATTTTGTCAGGGTCCGTAAGTGGGGTGTCCAGCAACTCCGTTGATATCGGTTTATTGGATGAGTTTCAATCGGTGAGTACTGATGACGTGGACAAGCTGCTTGCTAGTTTGAGGAAAACAACTTGCCCTCTTGATCCTTGTCCATTTTGGCTGGTCGTCCAGGGAGGTGACACATTGAGAGTATTCCTTCGGGACACAATCAATGCGTCCCTTAGAGAGGGCTCTTTACCATCTTGCCTAAAGGAGGCGGTTGTTAAACCCCTCCTGAAGAAGCCCTCTCTTGACCCTCTGGACAGGAACAACTACAGACCAGTTTTCTTGCTCCCTTTTTTGAGCAAGGTAATCGAGAAGGCTGTCGCTTCCCAACTCCAACCTGTCTTGGATGCAACCGATTATCTAGATCCATTTCAAACCGGCTTCAGGACAGGATATGGAGTTGAGACAGCCATGGTTGCTCTGATCGACGACCTCTGCTTGAGTATCAACAGAGGTAGTGTGACGCTGCTGGTGCTCTTGGATCTCTCAGCGGCCTTTGACACTATAGATCACTCCATCCTTTTAGATCGACTGAGGGAGTTAGGGATCGATGGTTCTGATCCTTCCTCTCCGGAAGATCTGAAAGGGTGAGGCTCGGGGACAGTTGCTCGTCTAAAATCGAGCTTAATTGTGGTATTCCTCAGGGCACGATCCTGTCCCCGATGCTATTCAACATTTATATGAAGCCGCTGGGTAAGATCATTTGGAGGCATGGAGCTCAGTGTCTTCAGTATGCTGATGACACTCAGATATACCTTTCCATGACCAGATCGTCGGCCCAGACCTCAGATGGCGTCTCCCCTCTCAATGACTGTCTTGCGGCGGTAGTGGACTGGATGAGGGAAAACAAATTGAAGCTCAATCCAGATAAAACGGAGGTACTCACTGTCTCGGGACCGAAGCCAGGTTTGGGAATACAACTTCCAGTCCTCGATGGAGTCACACTCTCCTCGAATGACTCTGTTTGCAGTCTGGGGGTACTCCTCGACTCGTCGCTTCACATGACGAGTCAGGTGAATGCGACGGTCAGGAGTGCCTGCTATCAGCTTCGGCTGATATGCCAGATGCGCCCTTTCCTTGAAACGAGGGACCTAGAAACTGTGGTACATGCTCTGGTAACCTCTCGCCTGGACTACTGTAATGTACTCTACATAGGGCTACCCTTGTGCCTAACTCGGAAACTGCAGTTAGTCCAAAACATGGCAGCCAGGTTAATAACTGGAACATCCAGGAGAGAGCACATAACACCAGTGCTTAAAGCTCTCCACTGGCTGCCAATTAGTTTCCGGGCCCAGTACAAGGTGTTGGTTTTAACCTTTAAAGCCCTTCATGGCTTGGGTCCATCTTATCTCCAGGACCGCCTCTCCCCGTGTGATCCCCCCTCACACTCCAGTCCTCTGGGAGGAATCTGTTACAGCCCTTGAAGACCAAACTGACACAAATCTCCCAGAGGGCCTTTTCAGCCATAGCCCCAAAGCTATGGAATGACCTGCCGGATGAGATGCGTCTTATTACATCTGTTGACGGCTTTAGAAAAGCCTTAAAGACGCATCTCTTCCGGCAGGCCTTCCCAGATAACATTTAATTTCCCGGCTCCATACCCACTGCTGATTCTTTCTCCTAGTCCTTCCCCCCCCCCCCCCCCCCCCCGCTTCGTAATTGTTTCACACAGCTTTGGGCAGTTACTTTTATATGTTTTATTTGCACTATGTTTTAATTCTTAGCTATTTAATTCTATTTGAAGGGGTGGGTGAGGGGGAATTGGGATTGTTGTATTCTAACTTGTGCTGTTTTTAACTATGTTGTACCCCACCCCGATTGCCAGTTCAGAGGGGCGGGCTATAAATAAAAAATTATTATTATTATTATTATTATTATTATTATTATTATTATAGCTGATTTCAGCATTTGACAATTACAGTTATTTTGAATGCTTCAGAATGAGAAAAAATCCTTTCCCAATTACATTCAAAATATTTAAATGATGTCTAACTGCAAAGTAGAACTGGGGTGGTGTTATAGTTTGAGCGTTGGACTAGAGCTCTGGGAAACTGGGGTTTGAATTGTCACTCTGACATGGAAAACTACTGGCTGACCTTAGGAGGGTCACATTCTCTCAGCCTCAGAAGAAGGCCACGTTAAACTCTCTCTGAATAACTCTTGCCAAGAAAATCCTGTGATAGGTCCACCTGGGGGTCTCCATATATTGGCAACAACTTGAAGGCACACAACAGCAAGTGCAAAATGAAGGTTGTTGAAATCTTTATACAGAGAGTTTAACCTGGCAAAATTAGAGAAGTAGAAGAGTGTTGAACCTAAAAGGTGCTTTTCCCTACAGATCTCTAAATTTGCTTCATGTCCCAGTTCAACTGTCTTTGCAAAGTAATATGTGTGCTGGGTGAACAGATAAAAGGCAATGATGATCTATTGTATCTGATCTGCACATTTAATCTACTGGGAAGAATCGCCTGTTGGTTAGAAAAAGGGAAATAGCCTGTTGTACATGCAGACATTTCCTTCATGTATGTAGCAATGTGATACCTAAATACACAAATTGCCCTGGATTGCTCTCGATAAGCACTGTGCCCACTATTTTAATCCAAAACAGACCACCCTAAACACATGAATGCAGTATATGCGTATGAGTATTTCATTTTTAAAGCTTTCTTTTTCTATGTTTTAAGTGAACTGTTCACTAAAATGACTGCATTTTTCATCTGACATGATATAAAAGGAATAAAACACAGGATGAGACATTCTTAGCCTTGCTATGAACTCAGTTGACAACTGCTGGAAAATTCTTGAGAGCACAGCAACATTTTTAAGGAGAAAAAAAAAAGCTTGGCTAATGATAAAAATGTAATGAATATGACCTAATTATTTAGCCTGTGTGATGCATTAGAAAAATAAGAAAAGTCGCTTGGAAATTATGCAAGTTCATTCTTACAAATCAACAGGTCAGCACCTTGATTGGGAAGTTAATTTCTCACTAGCTGTTGAAGAAGTCCTTTTTCTTTTTTTGAACAGCAGTAGATATTGTTTGCATGCATCTTGATAAGCAACATGGAAATTATATATTAATATATACAGGGGGAGACAGAGACAGAGGGAAAATACTTAACAGTCAAAGAATGAGGAAAGCATGCCATTACTCATAAGTGGCAGACCCATGAGTGAGTTACTCAGTCATCTGGTAGCAAAGTGCAAATGCTCCTGCCTGTTAAAAATATGCATTTAAGTGAAAGCTCTAATGCAGCTGAATATAAAGGGCTACTTCTACTACAGCTAAAGAGTTTTATTATTTTTACAGAAAAACAGGTGACAGAATAATCTATGCATATTGAAGAATAAATTCCAGGTAACTTTTTAAATAACACCCTTTTAAATATGTTCTTATTGCTCACATAATTTCAGAAAGTAAGAAATGTATCATAAATAATATGATATGTAGAATACACTTTAAAAGGGTGTGTAGAGGTTTGTAATGGAAGGAAAAGGAGAGGAGGATCAAGTACACAGAGCTTGTTTCTACTCTAATAAATCATGGTTTATCCTATTGGGATCTTGACATCTGAAGCTAACCAATGCATATAATTTTCATTCCGTGATTTTTTATCATTAGCATTTCATAATTTCTTTGTATAGTCATGCAACACAGTGTTAGTTACATATCCTGGAACACTGTTGTTATTTTAGTTGTGTGCCTTCAATTCATTTCTGAGTTATGACAACCCTTTGTGAACCTATAAAGGATTTTGATGATTTGTTCGAGGGGGGGGGTTGACTTCCTCTGGGGCTGAGAGAATGTGACTTGTCCAAGTTCTCCCAGGGGATTTCCATGGCTGAGTGGGGATTAGAACCCTTTTCTCCAGAGATGTAGCCCAATGCTCAAACCACTTCACCTCACAGGTATCTCATGGAAGACTAAACCTGTTTTGTGGGACATATGCCATACAGTCATGATGGAAGGCAAAGCTGGTATCTACAAGGTGCTTCAGACTCAGGGCTGTTTCATGCTACAAAATTATAGCAGTATGATTCCACTTTAACTGTTATGGCTGCATTCAATAGGATCCTGGGTTTAGTCCGGTGATGCACTATTCACAGTTCTCAACCTGGATGAAAATACCACTCTAAATAGGATGCTAAGAGATTTTTCACTTATTTCTCCTTTTGAACTCCACATCGTGGATAGTGGTGGGTGGGTCAGTGAGTCTATATCTGGTTGGATCTAGAGAAGTGCCCAAAGAAATTGTTGGAAAAAGAAAAAATTCCATCTTCCCTCTGACAACCGCTTGAGCACCCATCCAAGCCAGGTTCTTAAATGGGAAGGGCTGAAGGGCACAGTGAATGTAGGAAATTGAAGGGTTCACTTTTTGTGTTCAACAGCAAACTTTACAACTTCTTTACAAAGCCCCTTTCAATTTTAGATGTAGAGAAAGAAATGTTTACATGGTACATAGAAGGATATTCTATAAACACAAGCCCAATGCACTTATAGAATAGGTTATCATTGATTAGTTACATGTTGTTTCTAGGCCAATATACTTCATTTGACCAAATGTTAGTAGCCAAGATTGCCAGGGTTATGGGTTTTGTTTTGCTCCTTTCACAGAATATATCAAGATTCTTCTTTGTAGTGGAATACACTTTTTCTCAAGAAGCCTCTGGACCTAAGTGAGCTACATTCAATGTGAGTTATTGTTTTAAGGTGCAAGGCTTGGATTGCAATCTGTTCTTTTTGTTGCATGTCTTCAAGTAATTTCTAACTTATGTTGACCCTAAGGCAAACCTACCATGTGGTTTTCTTGGCAAAATTGGTTCAGATGAAGATTGCCATTGCCTTCCCCTGAGTCTGAGACTTGCCCAAAGTGGGTTTCATGACCAAGCTGGCATTTGAACCCTGGTCTCCAAAGTCACAGTCCAACACTGAAACCACTATGGCACACTGGCTAGAAATCATATATGTCTACTTCAAAGCTACAGTTGTATCAAGTTATAGACACAGGTTGGGAAGATACTTTATTAACATCATTTATAAATAATTTAATTATTATAAATAGCCTATCATTACTAGAAAAAACACTAGTTCCTTGGGTCTATAAAGTGTCTAACTCACTTTCCTATAAGTCTCAGACTTGCACAAGATATAATTCACACCTTCCTCCAAAATTAAAAGATCAAATAGAAATACTGGATTTAAGATAAAGTTGTAGCAGTTTAAAACATGTATGGAGATAGATTGTCACCAACAGTGATACAAAGAAGTTTTAAATGTCAAAGTGTCATATACTTGTGAAAAACTTTTCTAATTACCCTGATGAGCAGGGGAAGATCTCCCATGATAATCTTGGAGGTTTGTGGGTGTTATAGTCCCCCCCATAAAAGTCAAGATTCACATGAATTAGCAATATTGGTGCTTGAAGTCTCAAATATTTTGCATATTGGTGCTCATACAACTTATATTTCCAGATGCTGAATTTGATCTCTGCTTTTATACAACACTATTCTTCAGAGTGCTACAATAAAATTAGAGATGAACCTATTGCATCAGCACAAAGCAGTGCATAATTCTGTGTTGTTTGAAAGCGAAAGCTCATGAAAGTAAAATCAGCCCCCAAAAGTCAAGTTTAACATATATATATATATATATATATATATATGAATTTGAAAGCCTCCACCATGATCTTATCTAGAGCTGTGGTAGAAGCTGACAACAAATGTGCCCTTGAGAAGCAGTCCTGCTGTAGCATATAAGAGACATGGAATCTTCTCTCATTTCTACATTCCTGTATTAGTTTGCTACTGATATTAGCTCAGGTGCCACAGCAGATTTCAATTGACCTAGAACTACTGTTGAACCATTTGCCTTTGCCTTTGTAGGAGTTTCTGTTCCAAGAGGCCACCATTGTAGTTTATTGAAAAAAATATCACTAGATACATAATCCTTCCAAATTATACAGTTTGGCTTATTTTCTGTTCTGCTCTGGACTGATACACAGTGAAACCAGATACACATTTTATATTGTTAATACATTGTAAATTATATACATTGTAGGGCACATTGCCCATATGACTCATGCAGTCTTTATTCTTCGTGTACTCCGCTGAAACTATTTTATTTGGCAGTGCTGAGAGATCTTGTCAAAAAAACTGTGCCAGTAAAGTAGAAGGGCCACTAGTTTGAACAATACATATGCATTTTAAATATTTTGTTACTCCTGTCTTATATCAAGTGTATTCACAAATGAGTGTCAGTCATTTCAACTGTTTTATGTTCCTTGAATCAGAACAAAATAGGTTTTCATAAAGGTCAGTATGCCTGTGGACCAAGTGAAAAACAGATGTTTACACAACTGAGATTGAGTGGCTGTTACCTCAAGGGTACTGAATAACGATAACAACCCCTTGTCTTCATGACCAACAAATTATAGGTTTCTTGGATAACATCTCCTCTCTTGACTGTTTTGAATCATTCATAGGTTATTATGGTTCTTTATGGAATGGTGAACTCCTCTATGATTCTATGAATTCTATGATTCTATGATTCTCTCAGTAGAGATGATGACTCTGCCACTCTTTCCATGGCCACTTATTGTGGAATGATAGGTGAATCTGGAGTCCTTGGTCTTGACAAGGGTTGTCTATCACCATGTTTAAGCTTTCACTTATGAAGCTAGGCATTTAAACAAGTTTAAATGGGGATTTCTACAGATCAAAGTGGATTCTGAACTTGTTGTCCCAGGTTAATTGTTATCCAAATAGTTCAGTTTCTGTTCCTGCTTTTTTTCTTTGCAATTGAAAACCAGGGTTACTGCTCTAATACATGGAAACAACTTTGATATTTCCCAGAAATGGGCTCTGTACCTGAAACAGCAATATGTACACTCCATTCATTCATGGAGTGTCTTGTTTTTATAAAGTTGTATAAAGTCTTAATCAAACAGGTAGAATCTGACTGAATTTGCAGTACGTTGGCAAGATAAAGTCAGAACTGATCTGTGTAGCCACCATTGTTACAAAGTCTCGGTGTCTGGTTTCTTGAGATGATTTGTTATCTTGCTGTTGTAACAGACTATTCATAAGCAACAATTGAGCACCATATGTGATTAGATTGTGGTTACCATATCAGAGAGTTCAGGCAAGAGGACCATTTGCCTCACATATATACACATGCCTTTGAAATTCCTGCCAGGATCAATGTTTTTGTGTTGTTGAATGAAGCCAATCTTATTGAACCCACACTGATGTTCAGACTTTTGGTTGGTGTAATAGTTATTCAGAGCTCATTAGGGGACATTTTGTGTTTGAAATGACATTTTTATCTTGGAAGAGGAAGAGAAACATAAAAATTATTCAATAAGTAGTGAAAATGAGTCATCTGTTGTATGGCAGGGTGCTATTTTTTCTCTTTTATCTCCCTCCACCTTCTTAATCAGAGCCCTTCTCCCTGGAAAAGTTAGAGGAAAGAAAATTTTAGAGACACCCCCCCCCCCCAAAAAAATCCTCAAGGGGAATTTCCAAGTGGGGGTAATACTACTTACCATTAAGAGGGTAGAGAGTCTCTCTATGCATTGGCCATACACTCAGTAGCCCAATTGCCTCACTAGGTCAGGAATGGAATTGTCCATAGGGAAAGTCTTTTTTTAAAAAAAAAAATCCAGGAAGGCGCCTGAGAATAATACAATATGATGACATACCACTGAGATGCAATAAAACCTAAGGGAAATAGCAGCACATTTGAAATGTAACCTGTCTTCATAGGATCAAAGAATTGTATTTGCTGGAGGTGATCCCAAAGACCATATAGTCCAACCCCTGCCAGTGCAAGAATGGAACACTTTTTTAAAAAAAATTAAAAAAGAGGAAGAGATAGTTCTACTATATTGTGATTCAGTTGTATGTAGTCCTGACTCCTTTTGATAGCCTTAACAACTCTCACAACTCCTTTCCAACCGTGGACAAGTTTTAACCTACCTGTTCTACAGTTGATTTGGCTGATGCTAGCCATTTTTACAACGAGTTACTGAGCTAATATTTTGATACCCCTGCCCATCATGTATTAATCACTTTTATTCTTTCAGCTTTCCCATGTCAGAACTATTGTCTAACTATTTGATCTTTCACCTCCTTTCCATGTACTCTGTAATGATATCTTCTTTCTACTCTAGTAATAAAAAAGAAACCATAATTCCCTTCCTTCTCCAGTTGTTCTGCATATGGCTATATGGAAATGGTGCAGAAACTCCTAAGGTCAGACAGTACCCCATCCTTCTTTCTACATTTCCTCTTTGGAAACAAAGAATAAAGCCAAATATTCCACTCATGCTTCAGTTCCTGGACCTTATGAGAGTAGAAGTTTGTAATGTTTATAGTGCAAGCTTCAACATTTGGTGTGTTTGTTGTTTGTTTCTAATAAATATCTTTTTGCTCTCATGGAATATGTTTTCCTCATACTAAAATTCCAACAGAAAAATAAAAGCAAAACATCCAATATGTTTTTATATTTGCTGCTATTTTCAAAAGCTCATAATTAATAATTTTTAATTGTCTGGCAGTGGGAGAAATTAATATGAGAAAAAATATTCCATTTGAAACTCAAATCAATATGTATAATTATTCTTTTGAAAGATAGATGTTTAGGATATTATGAACTGGTCTATAGAGCAACAAAATGATCTCATTAAGTGTTAGCTCAAGCTGGTAGAAACAGAATAAATGCTTCAGTGAAGGTACTTCAGTTTAAAATAGGCAAATGGGTGGTACAAGGATGCTTGGATCTTTAAATGAATTTATAAAGAATTAGTACACCACCACCATTAAAAAGACTGTTCTACATCAGCCAGTTAATAACTTCAAGACTATTTAAATAAGAAGATTGTTGTCTACTGACAGAGAAAAAAAGCAGAGAGGGAACCAACCTACCCTTCTGTGGAAAGCAGTTCCATGGCCCGGGAACAGCCACCAAGAAAGCCCTAATGAATGTTCTCATTGAACACACATGTTATGGGAGTGGGACCTAAAAAAAAATCATTCCTCTAAAGATCTTAATACTTAGGTATACTCTAACAGGGAAATATGTTCAATCAGTTCCAAACCATCTATGTCTGTACAACTCAGAACCACTAATTTGAATTGTCGCTAAAACCAAGCAGGAATTAGTGGAAGGTATGCAACAAAGGTCCAAAACACATTGCAGAAATAATCCAGTTTGAGACTACTTTAGCTGCCCAGTGCTAGAGAATCCTGGGATTTGAAGTTTATTGTGGTACCAGAGCTCAAAGCTAAATGTCTCACAAAACTACAACCCAGAATTCCCTAGCATTGAGCTAGGGCAGGCCTGAAACAGACAGGCCAAATGACATGGCTTCTGGCTGCATTTGAGGTGTATTGTTCAGATGACACATACCTTGAATGCGGCCAGAAGCTGTGCCAAATCTGTGTCATCCTGAAGGAACCAAGTCAAGAAGGAGTGGATTAATTTGCTCCTTTCCAGTGGCCCAGTTCAGGCCTGTGGTCGTGGCCTGGATTGGGAACAGGTACATGTGGTTGCCATGGCCCTAGCACAAATGGTTCTGGAACAGCCATGCACTGCTCTTTTCAGCCTATCTGTTTCAGGCCGCAGTTAGAGTGGTCTCAAACTGGATTATTTCTGTAGTGTGTTTTGGAACATGGAAGTCTTATGGTCCCTAGACTCAGTCCAGGTCAGCTGTCTGGCTGGATTTGCCAAAGTTGTCTATTGTTTTGAAAGGCAGCCCCATGTACAATATGGTACACTAATCCAACTGTATAAACAGTTTTATGCTAAGATGTTAACAATTCTTTCCAGTAAAAGAAGGAGATATTAA
Organism: Urosaurus nigricauda; assembly: GCA_034509955.1. Lineage (NCBI taxonomy): Eukaryota > Metazoa > Chordata > Lepidosauria > Squamata > Phrynosomatidae > Urosaurus > Urosaurus nigricauda. Next base: position 343,723,811 of record JAOEGL010000001.1, read on the forward strand.
TCCTACTTGCCTGTATAAATGTGAGGTCTTTCAGTAAGGAAGAGGTAGTGATATTTCTTGGATTTGTTGAGATTTAGTTTGTAGGTTAGGAATATGCATGAATATGGCAAAGTATCCTCCTAAACTGGGCATGTTTTAGCATGATTCTTAAATTAGAGTAGCCAAATTTTAGCATATGTGGCTCTCATGATGTTATTGGACTATGCTATCCATAAACTAGATAGAATCTAGATAGAATCTAGTGATAATAATAGGAGTTGCAGTCCAGCAACACCAGGAGGGACATAGGTTACCTGTTGTAGAAGTATGCTGTCTTCATCACAATAACATTCCTTAGCTTGAGCACAATCACTCATATGTTCAGAACTCAGATGGGAATAACATATATTTTTTACTTTATCAAAATGTGACTCTATCCTCTTTAGTAAATAGTGTCATTGACTGAAAAATGTAGGCCTGTTTACAATTATGGGGCATGACCAAGAAAAGTGCAAAACATCTGGCCTTTATTTGGACTCCCAGCTGTTAAATGAAATTATGTTCTATTCAATTAAGATGTAAAATGATAATAAGATATGGGCAAATCAGAGTTATATTGATTCCTTTCTTATTGCTATCTTTTATCTCCACTTTCCGATTCATTCTTTTGTTTTCTTTATGATAGATGACAATTGAACATCTATTTAACAACATATTTTCTGATTAAAAGATTCAGGGTAAACATCAATACCTCTATGTTCATGTGTTAATAATTTTCAGAAAAAAGCAGCAAAAGGCTATATGTGATATATTGAAGACATGAAAAAATCATGTGAAGCACGGATATGTCATACAGTATATATCCCAATGTTATATAACTCTCTTGACACTGCCTCCTCCTCCTCAGTTTGTGGGAAATGCAAAAACCTACTCTGTGTTAATTTTGCCAATAAATGTTTTTTCCTACATGTTGTTTTCACTGTCACTTCACTGAAAGCAATTACTTTTTTGTTCTTTTCTGTTCTGCTTCCGTAATGAAATATAATAAATATCCGATATTCTTACATTAAATAAAGAAGCTGGATAGATATGTCCTCAGATAAAAATGCTGTCCTCTCAACAATCCTTTTTGTTGTTGTCGTTGTTTGTTTCTGTTTTTTTTTTTTTTTTAAAAGAATCATTTCCGAAGCTTTTGGTGCAGATTTGAAATATAAAAGTGTTTGAACCTTCTCTTCTAATGTTGCTCCCCTGGGAAGGAGGGGCTCTAGGTTTGTGGTGAGTTGAAGCATATGCCTTATATATCATCCTAACATCTCTAATTAGAAAGATCTTCACTATCAATATTTATTTTATTTTATTTAATGTGTATTTATCCCATGCTTCAGTTGAAAAAGCCTCCAGAATGGCTTACCAAGATCACTAATAAGATTGTCCCTATCCTTGAGTTCACAAATTATGAAACATCATAAAAGTGAATGAAACTGAGATGGTGAAGGAACAAAATAAGCTCAAACACTCATTAGACGAAATCTAATTTTTTAGTTCTGACTAGTGTACGCCTAGTTCAATGAATGTAATTTGTTAAGCCTCACTTGTATAAATCTTATTGAATCACTGTGTTCACAGCAGTGGCTTAATGTAGTTTATCTTTGCCTGGAACTATCTGTAGTTGGTGATATGAGTGGTCTTACCTGAGTTAGCCATATGAATAGTCTTACCTGCTTCTCCCTGTGGATCAAGGTGGGGAACAAGAATAAGGTGGGAAACAACACATCATATAATACCAGTTGAAAGAGGATATCAATATCCATCAATAAAAACTTTAAAAACCACAATTTAAACACAATCTGGATAGAGTTGCCAGAAGAGACCAGTTCTTATTTCTGATTTATACTCAAACAGCATTGTGAGCTGATGAATCTCTTCTGGCAGGTCATTCCATAATCTGGGGGCACCTGAAGAAAATGTCCTCTGGGTTACAGTCAAACTACTTTTGGCTGACTGAAGTAGATGTCTCCAGAGGATCTGAGTATATTGGGGTGGGTGGGGGTTATATGGGAGAAGGCAATTACATAGGTAACCTGGACCCAAACCATGTAGTATAGTTGTATCTATCTGGGCTGACATTTGGAAATGATTGTAACCCCATCCAGGAGTGATTGACACACCCCCAAACACAGGTTAGGATGTTTGACAGTAAGCACCTCTATCTTGTTTGGATTCAGTTTCAGTTTATGTTTCTTCATCCAAGAATTCATTCAGAGGAGACACACTATTCTTAGTCAATGCTATTACTGAAGGCATAAAGAAATATATTTGGGTATCATCTGCATATTGGTAGTGTCCTGCCCCATGTCTCCCAGTGGTTAAGTGTAGGTACTGAACAGCATATAACAGCTACTTTTTTTTTTTTATGAGCAACTATCCCCAAGCATCACCCTCTGGAACCTGCCCAAAAGATAACACTGGAACCATGAAGCAAAGTACCTCCACTTCCCAAATCTCAGACATTCCAAAAGGATACTGTGATTGGTGGTTGAATCCCACTGAGAGGTCCAAATGAACTAGAAAGGGTACATTCCCCCATCAATGCCCAGATGAAGATCATCCTCTAAGGTGACCATAGCAGCCTCAAGTCTGTATCCTGCTCTCGAGCTGGTTTAAAATGAGTCTACATAACATGTGTCATCCAAGACTGCCTGGAGTTGGGATATGATTGCACTCTCAATCTTCTTGCTCAGAAAAGGAAAAATGTGATGTATTTGTTAGTCCAGGGGACCAGAGAGGGTTTTAAAGAAGTGGTTGTGCCACTCCTTCTTTAAAACAGGATGGAAAACTCAACTTCCTCTGAGATTCATCCATTATATATATATATATATTTATATACATATACATCTAATTGCATCTCGTCCATGGATGGCTAACCAAGAAGGAAAGGGATCATGAGAATTAGTTGTCTTCCTTACTTACCTTAGTAGCTTGTCCACATCTATGCTCCAATTGAAATTAATCCACTGTAATCCTACTCACAGAATCTCTAGACACTCCATTTTCAGTTTTTGCTAAAATGAAGGCATCTGAGTTGGCTTTTATCTAAGAGATTTTGTCTATGAAAGTGATCATTAAAAGCATCACAGCAAATACTAAAAGCTCTAGAATTAGATTCAAGGAGGAGAGTGCCTGAATTAAATCTCTCACCATGCTAAGCAGTCCAGCTTGACGTAAATTCACAGATACAATGCATTCAGAGAAGAAGGCTTTCATTGCTGCACTGTGTAGTAACAAAGATGTTCTCTATATTTTGTCATGTCAGATTTAAGTAGAGTTTTACCCCCTTCTATGCTCCAGTCATTGTCCTTCCCATTTCAGCTCCCTGAGGTCCCTTGTATATGAAGAAGCCTGATTAGTAATGGGCCAGAAAGGATGTTTGGGAACAATCATGTCAATAGCCCTAGTCAGATCTTGTTTCCATCTATTGACCACAGCTTCAACAGGATTGCTGACTTGATACCAGCCCTGAGAGTAGAAAACTGAAGGCACATAAAACCCTTGAACTGAAGGAACATAAAACCCTTGAATGCTTTCAAAATCCTGAAGGGATCTTATAGCAACTTTCAGATTAACTGAAAGAAAGACATTGATAGCATGAGCTTATATAGACTTGAGCCTACTTCCTTAGATGCATGTTCTGAGGAAGTAGGCTCAAGTCTATGAAACTTCTTTCTTTCAGTTAGTCTCAAAGATGCTACAAGATCCCTTTTCATACTGATTTTCCAGACTAACATGGCAACATCTTTGAATTCAGAATCCTAAAGGATTCATTAGCCTTTGTGGGCAGACCATACTAATATTTCCACCACCTCGACCCCCACAGGGACAGATAGTAGCTGTGATGCTAACTCTGACCAGAACATGATCTCTCCATGACAACCTGGATATATTAATCAGCTCCACCCACAGATGCATATGTTGCAAGATGAAAACAGCATCAAGAGTGTGACATGCTGAATGTGTGGGCCTGAAACCAATTGGGATGATGGCTATCAATAACTCCCTGGTCTTCAAGCTCAGTTCAACAACTTTTAAACATGTTGGACTGCAAAATAACCTCCCAAAACATAGTACTAATTGACTAATAGGAGAGTACTACATACTACAAGCCTTCCATTTGTAATTATAGAGGTAAAATTACAGTAAACTATGTTGAACATGATGGATGAAAATTTAGAATACAGGAAGATTTAGCTGCACAACAAGATTCTGACATACAGCAAAGAAATGCCGACTTGATACCAGCCCTGAGAGTAGAAAATTGAAGGCAGAGAGTATCTTTTTTTAAAAGGATATAATGGTCTCATATATTTCTGTTATCACAAGCCTTCTTTGTGAATAAAAACTTTGTCAACCAAGCCACTCTGAAAAGAAGAAGAGTTGATGCTGAAAAGTATTCTTTGCCTGAATACCATCAAGAAGGGGGAGGAAATCTGGGCTTGTCCCATCCTAAGCATAGTTCTAGCTTTAGCTTTTGCTTTCTTAAGTCCCTTGGGATAAGGCTTTGAAAAAGCAAGCCCATAAATCAACTAATGATTTATTCACATAGGATGCAGTTCATCAAATACTTTTTGTGTGCAAGACAGACAAGAAGTCAACAATACTTGTTTGTGTAATACCTGTTCCTTCAAGATTAACCAGACTCATCTTCTACAATTGTAGCCATAAAGCCTGTGTCTTTGTACATGCCCACTTTATTTTAAGGAATTTATAATCTGTTGACCATGTAAGTATGGATGAACCTATCTTTTTCCAGTGCATAATGTCCATGTATCCAACCTTAAATATGTTCTGTCCAATTCTAACCATGAAATGTAACATTTATTTTCATATGCAGTATCCCCTAAGGTATGCATTTTTATCTCAATCAAGGAAGCCGTGGTCCTGAGTTTTCAAAACCAGAGCATGGCTGTTGATGATAGTGTGACTTGGAGGTCTTTCATTCATAGGGTCACCATAAGTTGAAGTTGACTTAATAACAGTTAAAGACAATAACAATGCATTTCTACATCATTCCTTAATAGATGTATTTTTGTACATAGTTTTGCTGCTAAGACCCGCATCATAAAATCTAAATAAGTATACAGTCCAGAAGATATTCTGATGCACATACTAGTCTGAATTAGGTCAGTTTCTTGAATGATTATGGACCAAACACCGTTTCTCCTCATTCTTGTATATATGATAGATGTGATATGTTTAAGAGGGGGAATATACAAAACATATACACATTACATTTTTTAGAATGTATTTTTAAAATGCCAAATATGTTGTCCCAAGTAAACAGTATGACATTTAACAAAATGATAGCAGTGACCAGACTTCTCTTGTTATTATTTTTGTAATAGAGAAATGTTATTGAAGGCCTATAATATCACAATGAATTAATAGAAGCATAGAAATCTGAAAATATTAAACCTGTTGACAACAAATGGAGATCTTGCTGAGACCTATGAAACTATGAGGAGTTGAAGTTTTCAGAAACCTAAAAGAAAGAGACTGACATATAAATTTACACAATTTTTGATTTACCGTCACTCAGTAGGTTTAGTGCTGGTAAATGATTTCCTGATATGTAGATCTCTACACTTTAGTGCTCAGTTAATGGTTCATTAACATGTCCAGTGAAATATCCTTATTGGTCTTACACTGGTTGCTTAACTTCTCCAATATTAAAAAAATATGCATTAACAGTCCACAGACAACTGATAAATAAATAAGCATTGAAGTATGGACTATGATTTTATGAAGGGGGAACAGAAAAAAGAGGGGGAAAATCTTCAGATTAAAAAAAATGTCTGGAAACACAGTATGAACTGGGTTTGGTTTCATATTTGGACAAAGAAATAACTGCTCTGAGTTGAGCACAGAGATAAGCCCCTTGACTTGCAATAGATTAAGAGACATGCATTGGTTAGAACAAACCGTGTTTGAGACTCTCCCTGAGTGCCACCACGTTTAGATTTAAGATTAACTGCAGCAGAAAGCTGGAGCGGCTGTTTGTTTTATGAAACAATCACTAATGACATTAAACAGACGGAGGCCTTTCCAACACGATTGTTCATTTGCGATAAACTGAGAGAAGCCCACAAGAGATTGGAAAAGAAAACTCATAAGTGCTCATTTTGAGGCTCTTAACAATGTCCTGTTGGAGGTGACAATTAGTGGAAGAGAGTAGGAGTCTCACTCCAAACACATTTAGGCCTTTTGTGTGAGTGTGTCTTGAATATTTAGGAAACAATTGGTAAATATTTGCATAGTCGTATCTTTATGGCAAGCAGCTGAAAGGTAATAATATAATGACAGCTTTCATGTGCACATTTTAGATTCCCCCTCCCTCCTGCTCCTATGTAAGGGAAGCCTGAACTAAGCATTAGCAGCATAGTTTAAAAGACTGTTATCTATTAGTTCAGTTAGACATCAGACATTTACTTTTTGATGCATTGGGAGACTGATTTGATTTGGGGCCAGTCGTTTAAAAATAAAGAGAGCAGAGCTGCGTATGGAGCTGTGTACAGATATCTGTAGCTCTGAAGTCTTAATTGCAAATTCAGATAAAGATTAGAAGGGGCTATATCTCTGTAGACCAAAGGTATTTGCTAATACCTGAGATATAAAAGTGGTTAAATTCAATATTTACTAATTTAGGTTTTTGATTGAGCTTTAGGATTTGTGTGTGTGTGTGTCTGCGTGTAGAACATTCTCCACCACTGAGCAGTGATGCATAAAGCCACATGCTTTATTTCAGATGATATAGTCTGGATTTGCTAAAACCTGAAATGTAATTCTTGTTTCACTCCACCCCACTCCAGTTGGCTTGTAGCCGCATTAAGTTTTTGTTTTTATACATAAATATATTAATGAAAGAGTTTTAAGTGCTTATTACAGAGATGGTTTGTTTTGAAACACAGGCTTTTTCACAGCAGTTTTACACTTCATTGTGTACTGTGAAAGACATACTAAGTAGAGGTTGTCAGGTTTCCATCTGAAGTAGACAACTGCTGGGGAATGGACCCATTTATGATGCCACTCAAGCAGGACTAATCTAGAGCAGATATCGTATACAAAACCAGTAACTCAAACACACACACTCCCGTAAATATTTTTTCCTGTCAAAACTGACAAAAATCACTGTTTAAAGGAAGAGCATTTTTATATACTAATGTCTAAAATTTCAAACAGCAAGTGAAGCAAAGAAATATGTTTCAAAATTTGGCCAGCAACATTCTCCTGGTAAGGAAAGAAAAATATCATACCACTTTTGATTTTAACACATGTATATTTTTTTATCATGTTTTAAAAGACAAATACTTAAATGCACCCACTATGTCCCATCAACATTTGGCTATTTGGTCTCTCATTTACCAGGATGGAAGTCAGTTTGGTTGGCACACCTTTTCATGTGCCAGCCTAAACTGGCGAGTGGGAAGGCTTTATCAGAAACTGGAATAGTTCCATTCTGAGCCATGCAAGGTCTCAAATAGATTGTGAATGCTGAAATGGGTCCATGTCGTGTGCAAAGTGGCTTAGCAATACTTTCTAAATTCATGCCCAAAGGGCATCCAGAAAAGTGATGTAACAATATTGTTGTCATACCAAAACGGTTTAAGGCATGCAGGATGGCCTTATTGTATAAACAAACAACTTTTCTAGACAATGCCCTCTTCTATGCCATGTCCTCCTTGATATTAGAAAGAAGTTTATTCATTGCTTCATTGGGAGGTTCCATAGTAGCCGAAGTGATTTGGATTCTGAAAAATTGAAATGAGCTGAGTCAACAGTACCACATATAGAAACACTAGACCTGGGCATGACAATTTGACTGTTAAGTTTATCGAATGGGCCCTAGGGAATGGGAACGGGGCGGAATGGAAGGGAGCAGAAACAGGACAAAACAGGCAAAACACACGGATTACCGCATGGGAGAACGTTACAGTTGCTGCTGGGAGTCCCTAATTCATTCTGCATTTGTCCCACAGCAGCCAGTTTTCGAGAATGGTTCTGAACAGTTCTTCAAAATTGACTTCTGTAGGATGGATGCGGAATGGATTGGGGACTCCCAGCAAGCAACTGCGATGCTTCCCATGCATTCTCCTGTGTGATAAGCTGTGTGATTTACCTGTTCCATCCTTTTTCCACTCCCTTCCATTCCCCCGGTTCCCATTCCCCAGGGCCCGTGCAATAAACTTATGTGTCTGAATAAAAGATGGGGACTCCCAGGGACAGCAGTCCCTGAATCATTACCCTTCTCATAAGGACTTAGTGGAAAAGAAGTAAGTGGGGAATATTCCAGGACAGAGAGCTATCATTTTTAAAATTCTCAGTTTTTTCTACTTTGGAAAAAGTTGTTGGGCTAAGGAATTTACTAAAGGTTCAGTCAACACAAATGTCTCTGCTTCAAGAACTGTCCATGGTACTGAGTGACCTCTGACCACCCATGCTGTCTACTTCTTGATCTTTTTTGTGACCCCCTGCCTATAGGCATCTTCTCCAGTAAACTGACTGTGTTCAAAAGAATAAAAAAATTAGAAAAACAAAACAAAATAAAATAAATTGAGCTTGTCTTTTCCTCCCACCAGTAGTGCCTTGTTATTTGTCACAAAGACCATAGCTCATGAGGAAAGAATTAAAATTCCTCTTCTTAGCTGCTACAACTATCAAACCTTTCCCATCTTCTAGGGCTCTTTTATAAAAAGAAGAGTTGTAGGTGGGAAGCAGTGCAGAACAATATTAACAGACCCTAGACCTTGTGGTCTATGATCAATATACATTCTTATACACAAGAAAGGAGACACAAAAGATAGGAATGAAGGCCCTATACAGATTGGCGAAAAGCGCCAGCCTGTAGGTAGAGTCAGGGCTGAGCGTCTGGATGCTTGATGTCCTTATGCTGCTGCCAGGGTGCCATTCTGGCATGCCCCAGTCCAAATAGTGCACATCATGATGACACCACTGTGACACTGCATCTACATGATACAGCACCAAAAGGGCATCATCATGCCGCACCGTGGCGGACATGGTGCCCCTTAGAGAGCACAAGAAGGAGCTGCGATTTGCTGTTCCTTTTTGTGTCCTCCAAAGGCTGTAGTGGGGCTGCAGCATGTGGTTGCCATGGCCATTATCCGGGGTGAAAAGGAGTGGCATTCCACTGCCCCTTCAGGCTAATCTGTATAGCTCCTATGGGATCTTTGCAATTTCCCATGAAAGCAATGTTATGCTTCAGGCAAAGCTTCTACTGTATTTGGAATAAGAAATCCCATAGGTGCAAGCGGATTTCAGAAAAGGAAGAGGTACTAGGAATCACATTGCAAACATATGTTGTATAATGGAGTGCACCAGAGAATTCCAAAAGTAAAATTACATGTCTTTCATTGACTACAATAAAGCTTTTTGCTGCATAGACTGAGAAAAACAACAGAGTGCTCTCAAATACCACTACATCTGATAGTCCTAATGCATAACCTGTATTCAGGGCATGTCACTGAGTACAGAGAAACACAATGGTTCTCATTATGCAAAAAGATCAAGCAAAGCTGCATACTATCATCCTATTTATTCAACATTTATGTGGAAATTTTTATGCACAGAGCAGGGTTAGACTTAGAGGCAGAAGAAGTGAAGATCAGAATTAGGAGCATCAATGACCTAAAATATGCAGATAACACAATACTACTAGCAGACACCAACAAAGACCTGGAACAATTATTGAAACAGATTAAGCATCAATTGCCAAGGTAGGCTTGAAGTTGAACATTATGAAAACAAAAATAATGACCATAGGAGATCTACAAAAATTTATCCTAGGTAACAAGAAATTTTAATAGTAAAAGATTTCCCATAACTTGAGTCAAACATTATTCAAAATGGAGAATGACGTCAAGAAATTAGAAGAAAATTAGCATTGAGAAAGACAGCTCTGAAAGAACTGGACAAAATCCTAAAGAGCAAAGATATAACTGAAACTAAAGTGAGGATCATCCAAGCCATTGTATTCCTCATAACCATGTATGGATGTGATAGCTGGACAGTGATAGCCAAGTGGATACCCAAGAAGACAAACAAATGGGTTCTAGAACAAATCAAGCTTGAACTCTCCCTTGAAGCCAGGATGACTAAGTTTGGCTGTCGTATTTTGGCCACTTCATGGGAAGGCATGAGCATTAGAAAAGACAATAATGCTAGGAAAGGTAGAAGGCAGCCGAAAGAGAGGAAGATCACAATCGAAATGGATGGACTCAATCAGAGAGGGGTCTTGGAGAAGTCTCATGCACAGGGTTGCCATGAGTCATGGTTTACTCAAGGGCAGTTAATAACAACAAACAACAACAACAAGACTTTGTGGTATTGAATTTGTGTAGCTTCATAATTATTTGTTTTTGATATCAATAAATTAAGAGCAAATAAAGAAAAAAGAATAAACATCTTACAAGATTAAATAAATATTTAATTGCAAAGATAAATATGGTCAACTGAACAATCTGTATTTTTTAATCTGAAATTTATTCCCCTTATTGGGGTTCATTTTTAAAATATTATTTACCAGGGACAAAACTAAAGAATGCTGAGAAGAAATTAAAATAGGATTGGTTTGTGATCGTACCAGCCATACTGGTGCTGGTGTTCTGTTGGCCTCTGCATTACGTTTTGTACAGGGCTTTCTAATCTGTAGGTTGAAAAGAAAATGTTGTGTCAGACAGTGATTGATATGGAGGGAGACAGTTGATCAGCATTGAGAAAGTGGTGGACAATGCCTTGGGAGAAAAGCAGGAGCAAGGTCAAGTGGTACAGATGAGTCATCCTATGTGTCCTTCAAAATATTTGAAATTGTATTTTCAGTCTGCAGTTTTGTAATGAAATTACTTTTTTTAGAGGAGTTATGACTTCAGGGGAAAAAGTAACACTGAAATCTAGTATAATTTTTGACCTGCATAGGGCCTCCAAGCAACAATGGCAAGACAGCCAAATGACATACAGAATAATAACTGGGAGCACTCATACATAGCTGAGATGCTGAAGGCCAGAAAGTGAGCATTTATGTTGCATAGTGAAGTGGAAGAAACCTCATTTTCCCCCACTTCACTCTTCTTCTTGTTGTGTCCATTCTTTATACTTTTGTACATCTTTGGGTCTTGTGAATATAAAGACCTCCTTACCTTTTTCTTCAAGATACAACCTTTCAGTCTGCATTTCATCAGTTCTGGGCCTTTATTCAATAATTTTGCCAATTTGTTGAATACATTTATGAAAAAATAAAACCTGACTTTGTTGTCTTTTCATACTGTTTATACCTATTTTACATTACTAGTTCATCGGTGATAATGCTTAATGATTTGCGCTTGCAAGTCATTTAAAGTTTATTTTCCAAATCTTGCCAAGAAAATCCTGCAATAAATTTGCCAGGGCCACCTGTAAGGCAAAGGTATTGCAGGGTTTTCTTGGAAAGATTTGTTCAGAGAGAGTTTTTACTTTGCATTTCTGCAATTTTGACTTTCCTCTGAGGCTGAGAGTGTGTGACATGCCCAAGACTAATGGGTTTCCCTGTGGGAATTCAAGTAATAATCTCCAGGGACATAATCCAGTGCTGAAAGCACTACACCACACTTCTTCTCCTTGGAAAGTTACATTATAATAATACGTCTGTCTGTAGTTGTTCCCTCATTACTGAATTAAAAATTGCTTTTGTTTAATTTATTTGCTAGGTTTCCTTCTCCTCTCCTGTGATACATGTTCATCAATGGAGCTGATAAAGTTCACCTCAAGGCCTTTTTGAAGTCCCCAAGGGCCTCTTAGCACCCCCAAGTTGAGTTAAAAACTCAATATACACCCTAGAGGAGATACAAAGGTTGGTTTCACCATGTTGTCCCAGTGCTGACTGTTTACTTTTAGTTTACTTTGTAGTTTCAAGAAAGGGATCTCCTGGGCTTAAAAAAGCCCTGGGGGCCAAAAACATGGCAGACGTACACTCCACGTCTCTTTGAGGATGTAGGAAGCACTTTTAGCATAATATTTTTAAAAACCTAAAAAAAATAAAATAAATAAATCAGGGGTTGGGCACATTGAAAAGAAAGATGCAGCTCCCAAGATCTCACAGGGGCCCAGTGTTGTTCCCAATCCATAGCAGCTGCCCACTCCATCTCATCACCCTCAGTTCAATTCATGACAATAAACTATGGCAATGTAAAATTAATTCCCAAAATATAATGTCCTACTAGAATAGAACAAAAGAACTCCCCTGACTTCAAATTTCTCCTCTTTCTCAAGATGTGAATTATCATTTCCAGTTTAAGTAGCAAAGGTTTGTCAAATTAAGTGGTGAAAAACAGCAGGGATTGCCCTACTCATTTCTTGTACTCTTTGTTTCCAATGAAAGTATAATACAAATTCAAGCTGTTGAATTTGCCCAATTTTGAGATTAACTTTACCAAGCTCAATGCAGTCATAAAATGTGTATGCCATCCCATCCTGGTCTCAGTAGTAATGTCCCGTAGTATCTTCTTGAGCACCTCTACAGTTCATTTATATTATTTCTTAAAAACCTAAAGTTGCCAGGCCCTCCAAAAGGCATATATTCTAAAGGTTTAAAATCCATGGATGGTGAGCTATGTTCAGCTTGATTCAGATGATTATTCAGGCCAAACATACTTTATGATATAGATGACTTCTCATCTTCAATTGGAACATGGAAAGTAAAAACAAAGAAATACATATAAAGCTGTGTACCATTTTGCATATATATTTGTAGCAATATAGCTAGAATCCGAAGTTACTCTATCAGCTACTCATTGCCAATGTGTTTTCTACTCAAGTCACTTTGATTTACTTCAGTAAGATGATAAAAACATTAATAACCTAATGTCTGATTTTGTTCCTGCCCTCAACAGTTTATTTTTAGGAACTTGTAAATACAGCCTTCCCATAGCATGTGGTGTGTGAGAATTTTTACAGACACTAAGAAACATTTAGAAACCAACATATTGCATGCTTCTATAAGCAAAGCAAAACACAGATGTTGCATTTTGAAAGGACTTAATTTTATGAAGTGATACACACTGATTCTAACAGACTTTGGATCAGGACCATGAAAAAGAGGACACCTTTTGTAAACTGAGAAAGCTGGTGTAGCAAATTAATTTAAGCAAAATGATTCTGTGGGAAGCAAAAGAGCTGGGGGGGAATGAATCATGCTGATGTAAAGAATTGTGCTCAAGGTGTCTGAGTTGCTGTTCAGAAGGAGCAAAAGTCTTTAGCAACTGAAATTTTAGTGTTATTTTATATTTATAACAGCACCTCTAGGTGCTTTATAAAACAAAGTGGGTATGGCACCCTGACAATCAGGAAATACTTAACATTTTGTTACATGTTGATGTTTTTCCACAATATTTATCTTCTTCTTTTATGCATTTAATTTTTTGAATTTAATTCACCCCTATCCCAGCTCATTAATTACAATATGGAAGTGTGGTAGGCTTGCCTATCAGATTTTGATGGATTTAGACCTCTCATGTCAATAGGAATCACTATTGTTACGGTTATGGCAAGCATTATGTCTATCACCTGCTTTACCTCTGAGCTTTTTAATGTCAACCGTGTGCATGTTTGTGTGTGTGTGTGATATCATTTTGCTTCTCTGGTGGCTAGTTTTATTTATCTTTTCTTGGCTGCATGTGTTAGCCCATAGCTTCTGTCTTGAATTGTCTTTGCATAGTTATGTTGTGTTTTTTTAATCGCATATTATTGTTTTTGTGCAAGTGGAACTAAGCTTTGAACAAACAGAATACAGAAGGAAAAAAAGAGTGAACAAAAACAAAACTTTACAGGTATCTGTGCATCTTGAGCAAAGATGATTGGGTTTGTGAGTAGCAATCCCTTGCCTTTCTTTCCTCTTACGTGTGATGTTTTTGCCAGATTAGAAGCATTAGTGCCCTCTATTGTTCATTAAAGGACTGCAAATGTTTTTAAGGATTAGGTATTACCATGTGCTATCTGTCCTATTTGCTAAAAGAAAAATGAATACCTTTCATTTAATAAGTAATGGTAAGGTTACTGCTTGCATCTCAGACATAATTGCTATTATGAGATGATATAGTGATAAATAATGTTTGTAATTTCTGGAATATTCATTCTTGGTGATAGAACCTATTTTAACAGAAATGCATGTACAGATAATACTTCATGCAATTTATAGGCATTTCTATTTGCCCCTTGTTATTGTGGTGAAATATCTGAAATATTTAAGGAATGTTAGAAAAAATATTATATTGTGAACCAGCTATTGCTTCCTAACCACACTAGAACAGGATGCAAGAATGACAACTTCATTCAGGCAGATCATTTGAAGTTACATTAAACAGCTGCTGTTAAACAAGTGACAACAAAAGAGATCATTTTGATCTCAACAGCACTGTGACTGAAGCAGCATGCTGCTTTAGAGATGTTATGAGGAACACATCCGTGCATTTGTATACCAACAGACAGAGTATTCCCCACTGTGCTTGTTGCCAAACAGTGTCCCCCCTCCCCATCGGTCACTTTGTATTCAGTCAGAGATCCAGAAAACCCAAATCCAGCTAGACAAATGCAGAGCAGCTTAGTTGAAGCAGCTTTAACAGGTGTTGCCAGTGTAGGCTTGCTGAACCAGGGAGACAATGCAAACAAATATGTAGCATTGGTCAATAGGGTAAGATCTGCCCCACTGAACATGATGGACTCTAGAGCAAAACTGTGGCCTGCTACCAAAAAATGAAGGAGGGAGGCTAAATGGGAATGTTTGTGAAAGAACAAAAATGCAATATCTCTGTTGTATTAATTAGAGCAAACAGGTATATGGGAACTCATTTGTATTCTGTTAAAATATTATTAGACACACTTGTTAAGATCGTGTTAAAGATAAGATTGTTCTATGTGGGTGTTCCTTTCCATGTTTCATATAGTCTAAATGAAACTGAATTACTACACCAAGTTTTGCAGACATTAAGATGTAGAACAAATGCCGGCAAAGCTCCCTCATAGAATCATAGAATCATAGAGTTGGAAGAGACCACAAGGGCCATCCAGTCCAACCCCCTGCCATGCAGGAACTCCCAGTCAAAGCATCCCCGACAGATGGCCATTCAGCCTCTGCTTAAAGACCTCCAAGGACGGAGACTCCACTACACTCCGAGGGAGTGTGTTCCACTGTCAAACAGCCCTTACTGTCAGGAAGTTTCTCCTAATGTTGAGGTGGAATCTCTTTTCCTGCAGCTTGCATCCATTGTTCTGTGTTCTAGTCTCTGGAGCAGCAGAAAACAAGCTTGCTCCCTCCTCAATATGACATCCCTTCAAGTATTTGAACAGGGCTATCATATCACCTCTTAACCTTCTCTTCTCCAGGCTAAACATCCCCATTTCTCTATGTTGTTCCTCATAGGGCATGGTTTCCAGACCCTTCACCATCTTAGTCGCCCTCCTTTGGACCCGCTCCAGTTTCTCCACATCCTTTTTGAATTGTGCCCAGAACTGGACACAGTATTCCAGGTGGAATACTGATTTCCAAGTTTGTTGAAATTCTTCAAAGTCCATCTTAAAACTCATTCTGACTTGGGCATTGAATGAGCATTTTCTCACACTGATTAAAGCATGCTTATATACCTTTTTTTAAAAAAAATATATGCATTTTTCATCATATGCAATGATTAAACTTTAATTGATTTAACATATATTTAAGTACAGTCTAGATTGTGTCCAGAAGCATGAGTGGGACAGACACTAGTTGGGACAGAACCAAGGTTGTCATGGTGGACATGGAATCCTGAGCCATTCCTGACAGGGTAGCGTCAACATGAATGTTGAAATCTCCCAGCAGTATAAGCCATAGAGACTCCAACACCACCACTGAGACCACTCAGGCTACCTCAAGAATTGAGACTGTTGAGCATTGGGGTAGTCAATACCCAAATAGAATTCCTAATCTGTCCTGGCTACCCACCTTTAAAAAAAAACACATTCAAAAACTGCAGCCTGAGGGCTGTTTTGCGGAATACTATCACGACAGGCCACTGCTACTCCACCTCCCCACCCACCAGGTATCACCTGCTGTTTCATGGAGAATCCTGGTGGGCAAAGAAAGATTAACCCCACCACCACCAATCGCATACAACTAGGTCTCTATAATACATGTGTGGTTGGCATGTTCATCCAGGATCATGTCCTGAATGGCAGCTGTTTTACCATTCACCAATCTGGCATTAAGCAGTAGTATTTTCAGCCCAGCGGGGGTTGCTGCCATCACAATTCAGATTATAGTTTTTTGTGGGTTTTTCGGACTATGTGGCCATGTTCTAGAAGAGTTTATTCCTGATGTTTCGCTAGTATCTGTGGCTGGTATCTTCAGAAGAATAACCCACAAAAAACTATGGATGCCAGCCATGAAAGCCTTCGACTTCACAATTCAGATTATTTGGAATGGGTGACAGTTTAGGGGTGACTCATACACTATTTTATATTCTATCACCAGGATAGTGCATCACCTTTACATATTTCCCATCACCCTATATAATTTGAATGGCTGCTCCCTGAGTATCTTAGCATACCTCCCATTGTTGGCAATCCATCCCCCCTTCCCCACATAAATGGTCAATTGTTTCAACCACCAGACAGTGTCCGTAAGCAGGCAGGTTACTTTCCTAGAAAGCAGTAGCAGGGCAGGGCTTTGCTTTTCTGTCACTTCAAAAGTGGCACCCCAAAAGGGGTTCCCTTCCTTTGGTGTAATTCCCTTCAGCAGTTAGTGCTCCCTAGCGATAAAGCTTCCCTCACAGTAGTCCCATTTATATTTCAGTGCCCAGGGACCTAACCCAATCTAGATGAGCAACTTGCTGGAGACTGCTGGGTGGGTCTCACTACTGCAAGGAAGGAACTCATGCATTTATTAAAGAGTCCTAGGGTGAAGGAATGGATGGCAGATGGAATGCACGGTAGCTGGCAAGCTCCCTGTTCTTCACTCCCAGGTGGTCCTCAGGTTTTCTGCTGTATCTGCAGAAACAATAACATTAGTATTTGTCCTGTGCTCTTGCAAGATTTTCCAGTGTGTTGCTTCATCATATCATATAATCTATATGTTTCATAATTTATCTGTTTTTGTCTCTCTGCTAGATTCCCTCCTTATTTTTCTGTTCTGTGCATTATGCACAATTCATGTAGTGGCCCACTCTTTTGAAAGCACACTTATGTAATCTGTATATTGTTTACAAATATTTGGGGCCTGTCTTGGACAGAGATGCAAGAAAGAGATGTATCCCAGAATCCATTCCTCCCCCCCCCCCCACCGCCCATGTCTTTATCCACTAATTTTTGACAGCTTGCTGCATCTTGAAACTTTGAAGTAGGAATGACTTCCAAATCAAAGAAACTCTTAAGAAATATAAACTTCCACCAGTCATAACAATATCCATTAAACATTCTCTTCCCCCCTCCCCCACCACCCACTTTGGAAGGAATCTCAACAAATTAACATGGTTTTAAAATAATCATTCTGCTTGTAATTTGGAGGATGCCTTTTCCCTGTAGATGCACTAGGATTTGTGTGTGTGTTATTCGACTTCAGAATGCATATATATTTTCTTAATTCCTCATATGTTATCTTGGTATGATTGGAGGCAAACATACAGATAGATTAGGTTTGTATTATTAATTCAGTGTTCTCTAAAATTTGCCTCCCCCCCCCCAAAAAAAATAGTGATCATAGATACAATGAATTCTAGCAATAAAACTTTGTTAGTAGAATTAATTCCTTTTCTGAAGTTGATACTGTTATGTAAAAGTGTATGTAGTTGTCTTTGAGATAATTGTCATAGTAATTTGGACCATCAGGGAAAAGGTACTGCATCAATAAATTCTTTTACAAGATATTTAGAAGCAATGAGATTTAGAATATATTTTTCAACAACCCCAGAGCAGTCAATGTAACCTTGTAATATGAAAGAACTTTCAAATCTTCTCTACTAGACCTACCATATTCCATTTGCTCAAGATGTGAAACTGTATAAAACTCTTTCATGAGGTATATTATCTTTCTTTAATTTCTGTGCACAAACCTCTTGAGAGAAAATACTTGTGTTTAAGCTGAATTAGTCTTGTTGAAGTGAATGGAATTAAACGGGCTCAAATCCAAGATTTTCATCTTAACAGGATTGTGGATCGGGTTGTGTGAAGGTCAAAAGCTTCTGCACTCTCACCAGCAAGCATTTGTCTAATAAAAATTGTCACCCACTTTGTTTCTCACACTGAGGGACAATGATGGCAGGAAGCCCATATATAACCTACTCTGGACCATTGCTACTCCTTCATTTTCATTCCTTGGTAATGAGGTCCTAGTAGTGAGTTCTACCTAATGATCAAATTCATGGTATAGTAAGTAACACATAAATCACAGGGTAGATTAAAGATATACTGTTACCAGTTCTAAAAGTTGAATTACTATACATGCAGAATTAAGAATTTTATTTAATGTGTAATAGTAGTAATTAAAAAGTATTGAAAACAAATCAATATTTCTGCCTCTGTTTGTTAGATGTCTGAAATAGGGAATATATGATAACCATGGCAAGCTAATGGTATTAAAGGAAACAGAATTCATGGGCATTCTTATAAGAGGAAATATGTTTGCTGTTTTGAAATTGGCAATGAAGGCCCTGTGCAGACTGTCCATTAAGGCTGGTCTGGGGCTGGAGTTGGGGCATAGCGTCTACACAATGCACACCCCGGCTCTTCCTCCAGGGTACTGTGACGTGGTATGCAGCATCACAGCGCTCCACTGGCACTGGATCTGCACAACGCAGCACCAAAAGAGTGCCTTCAAGTCACAACACCATGTCTATCATGCCCTTTCTAGAGTACAAGAAGGATCTGCTTTTTGCAGCTCCTTTTTGCACCCTGGAAAGGCCAGATCGGGGTCGTAGCATGCGGTTGCCACAGCCCTGATCCTTAGGGGCGGTCTGCAAAGCCCCTCAGTATGCAGAACTGTATAAAAAATCAAAGTCTTCAGGTTTTTACAATTTATTGTTGATCTAAAAAAATCTTAAAATTTATCCTGTTAATATATATGATTAAAATAAATTAATATATAATGAAGATGAATACATTACTCCTGTCTGATTTAAAATAGTTGATTTAAAATGTTCATTCGAGAAAATCAAATGGTACATTCAGCATCCTCTCTACTTCATAAATCTCACCTTTCTCCCTAAACTGGGATTCAAGCTGGCATACAAGATGAGAGGAAACACAAGTAAAAATACCTGTAGATAAAATGTACAAAAAGCTTGTTTAAACAAAAATGAGTTGTTTGTAGAATGAAGATCAGAGAAACACTGAATTTAAATCAAAGAGAAATAGTGCAGCACACGAAGAAAACCCTTTTTCATGTAAAACAAACCAAACGTTTGCTGGAAAAGAAAGATCTTCAGTTTCTGGTAAAAGGACAAGAGCCAGTCTAGTCTCCTACACAGGGGATTCTAGAGTCTGGGAGCAGCAACAAAGAAGGCCCTGTCTATAGCATTCTCACCAAATGTGCCTGTAAAAATAGTGGATGAATAGCATGCCCCTCAAAGATCTTGGAGCTCAGGCAGGCTCACATAAGAGTCCATAGCCCTTCATGTAGCCTGGACTGGGGTCATATAAGGCTTTGTAGGTCATAACCAGAACTTTTAATTGGGCCCAGAAACTGACTGGCAGCCAGTGGAACTGTTGCAACAAGGGAGTCATGAGCTTTGCAGAAAGTAAGCAATTGATCCATGGATTCCACTGTCGAAAGTTTTCCACTGTTTCAAAATTATCAGACATTAATTCTAGTAAGAATTCCTCTTCTGATACTACATCTAAAGTCATTGAAGTGGACCTTCTATTGTACTGAACAGTAGGGCTCTATGATTCTCTGATAAAGTGCCTACATGTGTCCAGGAGGATCATTTCTGAATACAATTCTGTTCATTGCAAAAGGTACCAGGATGTAGCTCAGGCTTTCTCCTTCAGGATCATGCGTTTTGGAATACCATAGACTAGAATGCTTACTGTGTTTCACTGATAGCATCTGTTTGCATAGGTAATACTTATAACAGCATAACTGGCCTATGTTTCCTATGTGATTTAGGAATGAACCATGGGGAGATGGGGCCCATGTTGTTATCATCATGCCCATGTAAATATATTATTTATATCATCAGATCAGGTTTGCTAGATGCTTCAATGGTCACGGATCTCCCCCTAAATACACCTGAAACCCAAACAGTCCAGAATACCATGATTGTTTCATACACACTAGAGAATCAGTAAGTTCTCTGCACAGTAAGAAGCACAGTAAGATAGAATATACACATGAATATCTGTGCATCAACTTGATTAGAACTCTTCTTGGCTCTGTAAGTCCTAGTCTGTGTTATAGCTAACGTAAGTCTCATCATAACACAAAGTTGATCTGGAGATTTCATCTACTGCCTGACTGATATCACCTTTAACTTATCAGCAGAAAAATGTTAATTTTAAAGGACTTAGTTAGAAATTTTCTCACACAGCAATGAAACTACACAAGTCATCACTACTGCCTTCTAAATGTTATTTGACTTTGTCATGGTGTGATGCTGTGTGTGTGCTTGTGTGTGTGAAAATGGCAGATTTAACCATTTTCTTTATGTGGATTGCTTCCAGTGGAGGCAACAGAGAAGGAAACAATTGCCTTATTAGAAACAGCATTAAGGTTTTCATATTCTTGGACTACAGAATTAAATTCGGGCTTAATTAACATTGGACACTTGGTTATCTTCTTATTCTTTGCTCTCTCTCTCTCTCTTTTTCCTTGAGGTTTCTTTGGTTCCTTTGGGGAGGGGGATCTTATTGGATGTTTTATTTTAAATTATACTCCACCCGCTGGTGGCATGTGAGAGTTTAAGGGCTGTTGTGTTTGTGGGCTTTTCTTTTCTTTTCTATTATAGGGACAGGTGTTTCTCTGACAGCATTCCCCACAGGATCCTGGGGGGCTACAGTGGAAAGTGTTGCACCATTGAACGGTAAGGCTGTGCTTTTGTACAGCTTAGAAATCTCTGTTGTCCAGAATTGTACAGATAAGGCAAAACCATTTACTTCATTGTCAGGCAGTTCAGCTGAATAGAAATGCAAATGTGACATAGGGGGGGCTATGCTGGACTAGGGAGGGAAGCTTGTGCTGCTACTTTCTACAACAGGCTTCCTGGTTGTACAAAAATTCCCTTAGATGCTGCGATTTCTTTTTAAAAATTAGGTACCACTCAGAAAGAAAGCCTTCCAGTGCCAGTGCTGGTTTTAATTCCTTTATCAGCTGGGAGTATGTAAACTACCTAGACCTAACTGGGAGCATCTCAGATCCTCTCAATGACTGTCTTGCGGTGGTAATGGACTGGATGAGGGAAAACAAATTGAAGCTCAATCCAGATAAAACGGAGGTACTCACTGTCTAGGGACCGAAGCCAGGTTTGGGAATACAACTTCCAGTCCTCGATGGAGTCACACTCTCCTTGAAGGACTCTGTTCGCAGTCTGGGGGTACTACTCGACTCGTTGCTTCACATGACGAGTCAGGTGAATGCGACGGTCAGGAGTGCCTGTTATCAGCTTCGGCTGATACGCCAGATGTGCCCTTTCCTGGAAACAAGGGACCTAGAAACTGTGGTACATGCTCTGGTAACCTCTCGCCTGGACTACTGTAATGTACTCTACATGGGGCTACCCTTGTGCCTAACTCGGAAACTGCAGTTAGTCCAAAACATGGCAGCCAGGTTAATAACTGGAACATCCAGGAGAGAGCACATAACACCAGTGCTTAAAGCTCTCCACTGGCTGCCAATTAGTTTCCGGGCCCAGTACAAAGTGTTGGTTTTAACCTTTAAAGCCCTTCATGGCTTGGGTCCATCTATCTCCAGGACCACCTCTCCCCATATGATCCCCCCCCCCCGCACACTCCAGTACTCTGGGAGGAATCTGTTACAGCCCTTGAAGACCAGAATGACACAAACCTCCCAGAGGGCCTTTTCAGCCATAGCCCCCAAGCTATGGAATGACCTGCCGGATGAGATGCGTCTTATTACATCTGTTGACGGCTTTAGAAAAGCCTTAAAGACACATCTCTTCCAGCAGGCCTTCCCAGATAACATTTAATTTCCCGGCTCCATACCCACTGTTGACTCCTTCTCCTAGTTCCTCTCCCCCTCCCCCTTCGTAATTGTTTCACACAGCTTTGGGCAGTTACTTTTATATGTTTTATTTGCACTATGTTTTAATTCTTAGCTATTTAATTCTATTTTAAGGGGTGGGTGAGGGGAATTGGGATTGTTGTATTTTAACTTGTGCTGCTTTTAACTATGTTGTACCCCACCCTGATTGCCAGTTCAGAGGGGCGGGCTATAAATAAATTATTATTATTATTATTATTATTATTATTATTATTATTAAAGTTAAAACTGGTTTTCTAAATGAGAAAGAACTTTAGAACTTTCTAATAATGTAGCTCCTTCCTTCTACTACCAGTGAACCATTTTTGAGGTGCTGAGTCACTTCCTAGTTTCAGTATGAAGTGCCTAAGGAGGATTCAGCATTTCACAAAAAGTACAGTGCTTATGTCTTTTGACCGACTTTTAGTTTGTTTGTTTTTAAAAGAGAGATGTCTGTATATTTAAACTGAGCAATGAGAAAGAAAAATATGATTGAAATTTTATTTACTATTGAAAATTTGATATATATCTTTTTAAAAAGAGGGATGTTGTCATAGCTTTTGTCACTATTGCATGCTGTTTCATGGATCTTCCATCTTAAGGCATGCCCACCCTCAAAAAACTTTTTTCTACCATATGAGCTTTTTTTTTTTTTTTTTTTTTTTAAAAAACCTTTCTGAATCTTTTCTTTGGGGAAATAATGGAAGAAGATATTTAAAGACAGTGGTTTAAATTCACTTACTAATCCCAATTAGAGTAGAGCCATTAATTCAGTAGAATTTACATAAGTGTTGACTTAAGTGTCCCATTAATTCAATCAATCTACTATAGCTGGGACTAGCAATTGGATTTTGATCAACAGAGGTTTGCATAGATGACCCGAGCACTAATTTTCTAAGGCTGCAATCCTATGCACAAATACTCTGGAGTAAACTGAATCAAATTTGATGGAACTTATTCTAGCCTCTATGCTATTTAAGAACAATAACACATAATGTTTAATAACATTAAACAACATATATGGAAAACTACCCCTACAAACTACGCAGAGTAACACACTATACTACACAAAATAACAATATAATAAAGGCAAAAAAAGAAAACATATGACATCCAATTCACTGGCTGATTGTTGTAGTTTTTTTAATTATTCTACTTCCTCTAAGTATATGTATAGGGTACACGTCTACATATTATTCAATTCTAGTATTATTCAAATCCTAAAATTGCTATTTCCCCCCACTGTTTTATTTTAAAATCAGTTATTATTTCCCACTCTTTAACAAAAGTTGTTAAAGAGTGGGAAATAATCAAAATTGTCAGTTTATCCATCTCAGCAAGGTCATCCACTCCAGGTTTATCAACCATTATTTCTGTGAAGGGATGTCCACATCCTTCCACTTCTGTGAATAGAATATTCTAGTGGCTATAAATGGGATTATTCTTCCATATTTCTATAACACATATTCACCCATCAACTCCAATAAGAAAAGTTCTGGCTTCAACTGGAATTTAAAACTCCAGAATATCTTCCATAATAGAAGGGATCTGAGTCCAGTATTTTCTTTCCTTAGCACAAGTCCAGCACAAATGAGAAAATGTTCCCTGTTTTTGATTACATTCCCAACATATGTTGGAAAGTCTCTCTGGTGTCAAATACCACTGATACATCATTATATAAAAATATAATTTAAATCATATTGCAAGATAAATTTTACACTCTTTGTCCATATTTCTCCCATTGGTCCATATATTATGACCTCTTTCCAGGTCCATTTTATAATGCATTCTTTAACCTGTTCTTCTTCCATTACCATTCTCAACAACAGTTTATACATTTTAGTGCTGAAGACATCATCATTTGTACATAATTGGATTTCAAATTCTGATTTTGTTATTTCCAAACCATATAAATTCCTGTCCATCCTACATCTATCAAATATCTGCATATATAAATACAATTTAAATTCATATCCTTCTGACTCCAATTCCCCGCTTGTTTTCATTCTGTTATCCCCCCCCCCCCCCAATTAAGATATCTCTAAAAATTACTCATTTATCTTTAGGTACCATTTCTCTTCTGTATAAAGCTTCATGAGGCAAAACACATGAAGACATTTTAAGACATAATCTTTTCAGACATAATTTGTTCCATATTCTTAGCAAAGATGTTGTAATCTAATTATTAAAAACTGCATTTACTGTAATTTTATTATACTAGAGAAACCCAGGCCAACCAAATCTCAAACCAATCCCTTCCAACTGTACCAATTTCTTCTTCTCCAGCTTTATCCAATCCTTTAACAAAACTAAACAGCAAGTAGAAAAATACAATTCTAAGTCTGGAAACCCAAGACACCCCCCTCCCCCATTTTCCATCTTGTAAAATTTTAAATCTGACTGTAGGTCTCTTACCTTGCCAAACAAATTCTGAGGTATCTTTCTGCCACTGTTTAAATGGTACATCATAAATCAAAATAGGTATTGTTTGAAACAAGAACATCTTCAGTAAAACATTTATTTATATCCTTCCTAACAATGACGTCTCCATTTACTCCATATTTCCTTAATCTTGTTCCACCTTTTAGCATAATTATTCTGAAATAACATTGAATTTTTATTTGTGATATTTATTCCTTTTTAACCTTTTTTTCTCAATATCAGATTTCTCCTATTCTCATTTATAGGGAAAAGTAGACTCACTTGAAAAACATATTAAATATCCCATAAGTGGAAAAAAATCATATAGACAATGATATTTTGACATGTATATGAAAAAGTAGCATATTGTCCACAGGTATTGTTCCAAAAGTCTAATGCCTTACATCACCTTCCCCTCTTCCATTTGTGTTGTCTCTTTTAGACTGTAAGACTGAGGGCAGGGATCCGTCTAATTTAAGATTGTATGTACAGCACTGTGTAAATTTACAGCGCTATATAAATAAATAAAGGTTAATTTAACAATAAGCTTTTAATATTGAACATGAAGAGTATAGTGGAATGGGATGGGAATTTAAAATTGATCTTGTAGGGGAACAGCAACAAAAACTTTGGAGTAGATAGATTTGATTAAGTTTGTCATTGTTGCTGATGTTATTGTTGTGTACCTCCAAGTCATTTCTGAATTGCAGCAAGCTTAATGCAAACCTATCACAGGGTTTTTTGATGCTGAGATTACATACATATTAAATAGAAGAGATACTCCAGTTGAAGAAAGCACTGCAACAAAGAGAAAAACATTAGGACAAAGTAACAATTTTTGACATATCCAGCTACATTAGGTCTTCTTTTTCTGATATGTGAGACAGATGGGTGGTTTCAGTTTTGGTTATCATTAAAGCAAAGGGGGGCTAAATACAATAAAGACACCAGAGACTGTTCGATCCTGCAAGTTAAGCAGGGTTAGCCCTTGTTGTTTCTTGGATGGGATACTGCCAAGGAATAGAAAATGCGGTAGGCTATATTTCAGAGGAAGGAACAGACAAAACCACCTCTGTATATTTCTTGCCTAAAAAAAACCTTATGGAATTCATGGGATCACTGTAAGTCAACAAATGACTTGAAGCTACACACACACACACACACAGGGAAGGAACTAGCTCCTTCCTCCAATTCTGCCAGTAGGATTCCTCTGCTGGAGCAAAAATCTTCCCAGATGGCGGAAGAAGCCTTCTTCCCAGCAGAGACAGATTTCAGATCCACCCATGGGCATTGCGCATACGTTAGGTTTTCTAACAGCAGCGTGAATCTTTATTTAGTTTGCTTTTTACTAGTCATTGGGACAACTTATAAATACTCTTTACTTGTTTTATCACTAGTAAAGAAATCTAGTAACATTGCCACCTTTTCTTATAAATTGCTTAAAACTCTTTGCATTGAAAGACAGGAAAGCAGAAGTAAATACTATTTTCCAAAACTCTACTTCTGCATTTTCGTATTATAGAAACTTTTTTTTTTTTTTTTTTTTTGCAAATTACTAAGCATGTGCAGTAAATTAGTTAAGGCCAGGAGTAGTATTTATGTATCCTACAGCTAAATTTATTGATTGGCATTAAATAATTGAATAAGTCTAACTGACTGATCAATAGAAATGAGCAATAATAGAAGGTCTAGCCACAAAAAAAGATCACATTAGGATTATATTGTCTCATTTAATCATCTTATATGTTAATACTTTTTAGAAATAGGCATGTTTATTGCATTAGTCACAAATAAGCATAGATGTTACAAAATGTAACATATTATTTTTGCCTAGTGCATGAGCAAAAAAAAAATATCCTGATCAATATTTGATTTGTTAAAGTCTTGAATAGATTTTATCAAATGATATAGATTGCCAAAATATAAGGAGGTGAAAATATTTTTAAAATATAGATTATTATTATTATTATTATTATTATTATTTTCTTATATCCCACCTTTCTCCCAATGTAGAGACTCAAGGAAGTGAAAGACTCAAGCTCTTCACAAGTTGCCTGAAAAAATCTTCTACCTGAAATCAGTATTGTTATAATTCTTTGACAACAGTGTTTTCATAATAGTAAGGTTTCCAATTATATTATTATTATACTATTATATAATACTGTTGGACACAAATTGTAAAATGGGGTAGACAATGAGTGGCCTTCCAGATGTTTCTGGCCTGCAGTCCCCAGCAGTCCTGGCTAGCCTAGCCAGTGGCGAGGAAAACATCCCAACAACATCTGGAGGGCTGCACTTTTCCC
Source organism: Urosaurus nigricauda (assembly GCA_034509955.1). Lineage (NCBI taxonomy): Eukaryota > Metazoa > Chordata > Lepidosauria > Squamata > Phrynosomatidae > Urosaurus > Urosaurus nigricauda. Next base: position 343,750,775 of record JAOEGL010000001.1, read on the forward strand.
ATTTTATAAAATGACTAAATTTGTTGCCATTATTTGCACTTTTCACATTTCCTAAAATGACTAAGGTTTTGCCATTATTTGAACCCAAATTCAAGACTAATAGTCTAAAGAACAGAGGCTGGTAATATCTGTATGCCCCAATCCAGAACAGCAGATAGTGTAAAAGATGAATGAATATGGTTGGGCCTTAGAGCAGTTCCCAGAAGTCACCCTTTGTGACCTATTCTAGAAATGGTGGCAAGAAATTAAAGAAATAAATAAAGTACAAAGTACAATAGAAAAGAGCACAAAATCATGCATGAACCCATTATCAGCTTCAGTGAGTATAGCTGATTGATCCGTGTATTAAACTACTTAATTAACACCCAAAATGGAGATGATAACAGAAACAACAGGAAATTCATAATGTAACAGGGGAAGAGGAAGAAAGCTACACCTTTTCCTTTTAGCACCAAGCCTCAGCCACCAACATTGCCTGGAGTACTTTGCATTGATAATCCAGTCCTAAGTAGGGTGTATCGAAATCCCCAAAGAAAAAACCTTGGAAAGTTACTTTTCAGATGATTTACTCCAGCGACATATTGAAGTTTAGTTAGGTTGATGTTCTGGGTTTATATTGCTTTAGCATATCATTATATTCTTTCCAAATGTCTTCTTCACTTCTGCTTTTGTGTTACCACGCACTGTCTGTTTCAGTAGGCTTTATCTCATTTTCTTATAAAAAGAATTCTGGCAATGGCTGTATTACTATTAATGGCTATATTAATGGAATGTCTTTGATATCTATATGGGATGGCTTGAATATAAATATGTACAATTTCAAAAGATGCATCATTATGGTTACTGTTGAGACAGGATGCTGGACTGTATTGGCCCTTGATCCCTCTTACCACAGTATTCTTGTTGTTGTTGTTGTTGTTGTTGTGTACTTTCAACTCATTTCTGACTTATGGCAATCCTAAGGTGAACCTATCACTAGGTTTTCTCAGCAAAATTTGTTCAGATTGGGATTGCCTTCACCTTCCTCTGAGGCTGACAGAGTATGACTTGCCCAAGGTCAGCCAGGAGGTTTCCATGGCTGAGCAGGGATTCGGGCACTGGAGTCCTAGTGTCTTGGTCTAACACTCAAGCCATTACACCATGCTTCCTTTAATGGTCTAGTAATAATAACTAGCAATAGAAAAATTTCCTTAGGGAACAGACTTAGCTGTTATTGCCTTTTGTATTATTCTGAAAGGTGTGATCCACTGAGGACCTAGCCAAACTAGGTCTAGGTATGAACCTACATAGGGGATTATCACACGAGAGGGTTACCATGGGTTAAATGCCAGTGAAACGCTGCAGAAGCACGAAGATGTAATAGCTGGTCGCACTTCATAAGCATCACTGAAGTGTCCCGTTGCCTTTCTTGTTCTCAAAGTGTTCACAGAGCAGCCATTTCTTCAATAATGGGAATTTCCATGATGAAGAAATGGCTGCTCTGTGAACACTTTGAGGTTGGAGAGGTGAGGGGACGCTTCAGTGACGCTTAAGAAGAGTGACCGTCTATCACATCTTCATGCTTCTGGAGGATTTTACTGGCGTTTTAACCATGGTAAGCTCAGGTGTGATAATCTCCATACAGTCTGGTGTTCAGAGATACATGACCTATGTTCCATTACAATGTATAGAATTCACGTCTATCCTGTACAACAATCATATTGATGTATCACTGCTATTTTCCACTCAAATTCCTCCCCCCTATATTTGGAGGTAGAAAGATCATGAAAATCAAGTAATTACATTTATTTCTGATACATCCATGCCCAAAATGTAAATTGGGAAAATTATGCATAAAACCAAGCATATATTGCCTATGTTCACTGCTTTCACAAAGAAATGGTGAACAGATTCAGGTCCATAAGAAAAATATTAATGTATAGTGCAGTCCAGTGCCTGCCCAACTGTGGCAATGGATCATTTATATTCTATATCAGTGGTTCTTAAACAGTGGAGTTGGACCCTTATGGGTTGCTGCAAGAGTTGGTCAAGGGGGTTGCAAGACCTGGAGGCCTTGGTTCCTTTTCTTCCTCCTCTTTCCAAACTGATTTATGTGTAAAATTTGCACATGCATTGAGTTAAATATTGAATTCACTTAAATAAAATATTTGAATGAAGTTATTTCCACATAAAATGTTAAGATATGAATGTACAGGAATGTGCGAATGAAAATAAGTACACTAAAAGAAAATATTTTTATTCATATACTGTGTAAAGGGGGAGAGCAATGTCGGCATGTAGATATAAAAGGGGTGGCAAGGGTAAAACGTTTGAGTACCACTATTGTACATTATATTTATCAACCAAAGTTTTTGCATTAACACAACAGTTCAACTAAACAGAGATATAGAAATGCCTACTCTTTTTTGTAACTGAATGTATCAGTTGCTCAAATATGAAACTAAACAGAAAACAGAATTAAGATCCTCACATTTAGCATGTAATGCTAATATGTATCAGTTTTACCTCTGAACTGTATAGGTGATTCTTCTATTTGTTGCAGCTAAATATCCAAATTTTGCTATCTCATTAAAGAGTTGTTTTTCAAGTATACCTGTGATGTTAGTTTAAAAATAATATTGAAGTAAAGGGTTTTCCCCCCTCAGTGCATGATCACACTACTAATTCTGCCCTATTCAGCAATTCAACACACTCTAACATCTTCTTAATCAGGAAACATGAACAGCACAAAGAAGCAAGATGCCACAAAAATCCTATTAGATTTATATTCTATATTGGCAAACAGTAGGGTTAGATGACACAGGGCTTAATATTTGGAACTGGAGGTTGAAGGTGGGTGAAATTTGTTCCAGTATTATCCCACTATGGTTAGGTTACTGGGAAATGGGGATAATGTGTTTATATGCAGTTAAAAATCATGTCCCGTAAATCTTTTCAGTTGCCCATTCCCTGAATGTCGCAATAGATTAAGTCACTATGTGATGATATGACACCGCCATCACTCGTCTTGCTGGGATATTGCTAGAGGCAACAACAAACCTGTGTCTTTGGCACATGTGAAAAAAATTTAGCGCTTCAGGGGTTAAATTGCACAGGCTCCCCTGTGGATCAGCTTATGCTTGGACAGTAATAATAGCAATAACATTAATAATAAAAATGCCTGAGAAAAGTGAATTGAGAGGGAGAGAAAGGAGAGAAAGATGGGCAGTGGTATTCAAGGGAAAAGAAAACCTGGCAGGCTACAAATGATGGGTTTTGTATGGCAGGTGTATCAACCAGAAGTCAGATTTCATAGGGCCGCTGGAAATGCACTTACACAAATGCATATTACTATGGCTTTAGAAATGTTTAGTGCCTTTGAGTGTGCTTGTGTGTGTGTGTGTGTGCAAGTGCTGTCGCTTCAGGCCATGATATCCTAGGGCAGTGTAACAAGCAATTCGTGTCAGCTCACAGTAAAGATTATTGGTGTTTTCACTGGGGAAATATTTGCACTCCATCTTCTTTTCTATTTTTAGTGTCCTGAGCTTCCAGTGGGTAGGAAGCTGGGGAGAGAAGGGAGGTGAAGAAAAAAAGCCATCTGATCTTGTCCCACAGTTGGTGAGAGTTATAGTCCTAATTTCATCTCAGGATAGATGATGATGATACAGGCTCTTTAAAAGTAAAATATATTCCTTCATTTCTATAGAATGGAATTGCCTCCCTCCCCCCCCACATATATATATATATATATATATATATATATATAATTTAGGTCAACAGAAAGAACTGAACATTTGCTTTCATTTTAAACAGATTTCTCTGAATCTCTTTGAGAAGATTACATCAAGAATTAGGAGAAGAAAAAGTGACTAAACACAATAGCGTGGTGATGTTTCAAGAAGAGGCATCATTGAGCCAATAAGGAACAGTAATTTATTGTGAGGGAAAGAAAGCAATGTAAATTTCTGCCCCCTCAGAACTCTTGTTTATCATAATAATCTTTCTAGTGAAAAGTCTAATTTGTGTTTTCTATAAGAATATTTTAGGTGTGATTATCATAACATCAGCAACTGAGATTGTCCAAAATGCAATGTTGACCTTGAGTGTACTTTTCCATTTAGCATATGGCAACTTAACATTCAGGAAACAACACACCTTCAACCCACTTATTAATGTATGATCTGAAAAAAATGTTCACTCTTGGCTGTGATACATGTCATACCGATTCTTGAAATCTTTCACTATGCAATTGAGCAGCATGTGGTATTTTACCAGTGTAAATATGTAGAAGATTTTTTTTCAAGATTTCTACAGGGAATACTCTATAGCTAAAATGTGCTTTCCCCTTGGCACTCCACTAGTTTATGATTTAATTTTTACTGACATTCCACCAGTCGTATTATTATCTCTGCAAAATGAAAGTGAAATAATCCTGTATTAATTAAACAGAGTGACTGAATTCCCTCAGTCATCTTTGCCTTGGTTTGCTACGACAGTAACACCGTGTGGTTCTTTGACGAAACATGTGCTAGCAAAAAAAGTATGTTTTGGGTTATACATCAGTTTTAGACTCCCACCCCTGGACAATGCTTGCAAGAATCTACCCATCCTCTTTAAAAGAGATTTTAAAGTAACAAGCAAAATGTCACTTTATAGCAGTGGTGATGGTATAGTATAATTTAGGATCGTATGTAGTATGGTAAAGTTTAGTAGTTTCTAAATCATCCAACATAATAATTGAAATAGCAGTGCCTAAAATTGATTGAAGAGTTGCTGATGTAAGATAGCTGTTGTGGTAGATACCACACTGATAAGTTAAATTATTGGTATGATTTTTTTACGGGGGAAAAAACTTTTGCATATACTTATCTAGAAATAAGGGAAGATGAAATGTGTGTGTGTGTGTGCACTCACACACATGCATATGAACACACATGTATGCTTACTGCATCTTGTATTTAAAAGCATATTCTAACATTGTGCCTTGTCTAAAATCTAGGAAGGGTGGTCATTATTTCTGCTAAATATAAATGAAAGCAGCAGATGGTTCTAAAGTAGTAATCTACTACCATTTGCTCAAGTGTACATCAGCGTGCAAAGAAATTCAGAGAGTAAGCTTGTCACTTTCTATGCATGTGGGGGGAATTTTATTGTAGCCAGAGATGTGCTGTGCTTTCTGAGGAAAAAAAAATAGAGGCGACAAACTGCAAATACACATGAGTCCTAATGGCTTTGCTTGGGATTTCTTTTCAAATAAGAGAGTATGGAACTGTGGCATGAAGAAATCGCAGTGCAAAGATGTGCCCTCAGAAGTCAACACCCCTCTTCCTGATGAGTATTCTTTAAATCAGAGCATTCTCTGACATTTTTCTGTCCAGATATAATGCAGAAAGCTAGACACAATACACAATTAATTTCAGAGAACCCTAGACAAAATTTAACAACATTTAATTCAAATTGGAAGGGTGATAGGATTTGTCGACACAGAAAACAGATTAAATAAAGACCTTTAAATAACTTGGGGTACAACTGAGGAAGTATCTATTTATAGCAGACACAAGTCCCCCTCTGTATGTTGTATCCAGTGGTCTTTTTAGTGTACTTGGCACAATTAACTGTACTGATTCTGCAAAGTGCCATTGAATCTTTACTTCAGTAGCCTTGAGGTAGCTATGGCTTAAGAGTCTGGCAATTGGGATGCAATGTGTGTAACACTTAAGTATAAAGGTGGTTAAAGATATACAATACTCTACATGGACATAATTATAGAAAGGATGTGAGGATGTAGAATGTTCAAGAGTCCTCACTGACTGGTCCAGATCCTCAGGACAGCTTCTCTTACCCTTCCACCTCTGATTCCACCATTGTTGCTTTGTGCGGACTCCATGAGGTGAGATTGTACACAGAAGCATTTGATTAACTGTGTGTGTGTGTGTGTTTGTGTGTTAGTTGACAGAGAATATTCCTGCTTGTATTTTTGATAATTTGGAGATTGTGGAATAAACATTTGCCTTCTTTATATTTTCACAAGCCTTTTCAAAAAGGATCTTTAAGTAAACACGCAGTAAGAGGATGGTGATAGTGCTGCGGTACTTGCATCATTTATTTGGTCTCTTATTAAAATAACTGAAGTGTAACTGGCATGCCCAAGTTCAAAAAAGGCAGTTGAAATTTCAGGCCCAGGTATACTGGAGGTGACATTTTGAGTCCCAGGGGAGAAGGCCAACTGCCTTTCGTGAATGCATAAATTATAATACTACGGCTGTGTTCTTCTAAGCAGCAGCACCACCCGCACAGACAGATGCTTCCAAGGTGTCTGGTAGAAAGATAGCAATAGTTAATTTGCTGTTGCGGGGGAGAAGCATAAAATGACATGGACAAGAAAAAGGATCACAGAAACTCAGCGGACCAGCTTAGTAGAGGGGAAAGCAGAGCAAAAGAGGAGACAGTGGCCCAAAGAATATTCACAGCTAACTACAATGATCTTAAGACTATGAGGTATTTTTTTTCATTGTTATTTTGTAATAACAGTTTCTGTACTATATATTCTTTGTTTATAAACATAGGTATCCAGGCCAAAAACTAGGAGATCTAAACAAAAAGTATGCTTTCAGAAAACTTTCAATTTAATGTGACTTAATAGCATGCGTGTGTGTGTGTGTGCATTCAAAGAATATGCTTTTAAAAAATTCCATAGGTAAAGAAAATTGCAGTAGCATGTTTGGAAAGAGTACTTTGCATATACAGATCACAGAAATTAAGTACACGTGCTAAAACAGGTCTTTTTAAATTAAAATATTTGTAAGAAGGTAGGTTAGGCTCTATCGCTATTAAAAATGCATCCCCCCCCCCCGGTTTGTTTAGTGAATCTGAAGAATGCCTGGGTAGGATGTATGTTGGAGTGCTTTTATTTCACTACTCAGAACCCAAATTTACATCTTAATTAGAGTCTGCACTTACCAGTATAGGCAGAATAATGCTACTGGTAATGAAGCTTTTACCACCTGGTTTTCTATAGAAGTGAAGAACTAGTTTTGCTGTGTGGATTTTTGATCCCGAAGCAAGTGTATATTATTTTGCATATACTGTACAAGAAGCAGACTTGCAATTGTCCATGGGATAAATGTATTACACACTAGAAGTTGCTCAGAAATGCAAAGAAATGCAGACGTGTCTATTGCGCTTACATATATTTGTCTTCTCTTCTGTCATCTTACTTTGGTGAAAGCTGTCAAATTGATTTGGAGACAGCTGTTGTATTCCCATTTGTGAATGGCATTAATGCATTCTGAGGGTGAGCACTGAATTATTTTGATCTAAAAGATTATGCCATTTGTATCATGGAGTGATCCACTTGGGAGAAAAAAATGTACACGCTGCACAGCAGAATTAGTGAAAAAGTGTTTTCTGAAATTGAAATAATTATTTTATCATGTGTAGCAGGTATTTCTTTTCAATAGGAGGGAGAAGGCTTGCTCTGAAACAGACACTATATAGGATACAGTAACGAACGCCATGAAATATGTGAAATTAACATAGAATGCTTCATAGTACAGTTGTGCCGCACTTTGTTTTGGTATCTCTTTGTGAAATGTTTGGTGTTAGTCTGAAGAGTCTTGTATTTTGTATTAAAGGTGCTTATTCAGTGAGGCAGGCTGACAGCTTTGGCATGCAAAGTTAGGGGAATCAGAGGGTTAAATATTTTATATGCAGAGCTGCAAATCATGCAATAAAGAGATCTTTGAGTGTCTTTTACAGATATTTCACTATTTAAAGCACATATAATTAACCCAGCACATTAAAGACCTAAGTGGATCCGGCTCAATCTGTTGTATGTTTACCTTGTATTTGGAAATATATTCACCATCTTCAAATGTGACCTATGTCCAAAGTGTTGTGCATAGTGCTGGCACCTTTGGAATGCTAAACAATGCACTTTGCTGGGACATCCCCCAGCATTACTTTGGGGTAAGCTCCCTTGATGCACAGAACCTGAATTCGAATAAAGACGGTTAATACTGACAGCAGATTGTTTGGTTTATTTTGACTCCACAATGTCTCTCTTATTTACTCTTTTGTGGAGAAGCAAATCAAATATGCCAGTCTTCACATGCACCACACTCTTTGCATGCACAAGGGCCCACTCCTGTTTCTGTCTGAAGGCGGTCAAAGTACACAGCCCTTCCTGCCTTCCTTTCCAGGTTTCCTAATCTCACTTTTTCCAAGTGATGCAAACACAAACACTGGGCAGTCTTCACATGTTTACAAAACTCAGGAGTACAGAAGGAGAGCAAAAAGACTGTGTTTCTCTTTCAGTGTCTTATTTTTTCTCTCTCCCCCCAGCTCAGATCTTTAGAAATGGGGAAACAGAATCTAGGGCAATTTTCATAAAGGGAAGCAAAATTTAACCATCCTGTCCTAGCCATGTTGACTCAGGTGAGGAGCATTGTGGTCCCAACTCTTACCAAAATGTTTAGGCAGATGAGAGAGGGAGTGGAACCTCTTCCTGATTGCCCGCAGGAGCTCTTTGTCTTCTTGTCACACTCTCTCGGCCTCAGAGGATAGCAAGGACAAGCCTCCCTCCCAGAAAACCCCATGATAGGTTTGCTTGAAATCAGAAAGGACTTGAAGGCAGATAAGAACTTCTTTTCCTTCCTGTCTCGGAGAGGGGGCTTTCCCAGGGATCCACTGAGCTGGGATCCAGTGTCCTTGAACTCTGGGGCTGTCATCTTTCAAAGACATGTGTTAGATCCCCCCCAAGGAGGGCAAGATGGGAGAGGACCAGAAGTGCAAAAATCCTAAGACTGGAGTGGGGTGGAAGAAGTCTGTGCGTAAAAGGGATCTTGGTGGCACCTTGGAGACTGGAAAAGGAAGAAGCTGGGGAGCAGGAGCTTTCCTAGCCTTGAGCCCAACTTCCTCAGATGCATGTGAAGCATGTGAAGCAATGAACATCATGACACCATGTGAAGTTACAGAATGCTTTACAATAAAGTTGTGCCGTGCTTGTTTTTTGTGGCTCTCTAGGAACTGTTTGGGTTTAGTCTGGAGATTTTGTATCCCAGGTGCCTATTCAATGAGGCAGGTGGGCAGCTGTGCCAGGCCCACCTCGCGGGGGGGGGGCATCAGAGGCGTCAAGAAGTTTCTATACAGACAGAGCTGCAAAGCATGCCATGAAGAGATGCGGAGCCTGCCTCTGAGGAAGTAGGTCTCAAGGCTAGGAAAAGCCCTTGCTCCAAAGCTAGCTTCCTTCTTGCCCTGAGCCTCCAAGGTGCCACTAAGATCCCTTTCCAAAAGTTGCCCCTGAGAAAGAAATCACCCTCTTCCCCCCCCCCCCCCAAAACCCTGCATCTCCACCCTTCCCTGCCCAGACTCTTCTTTGCAAAACCACAATCAGACAAGTAATAATAATAATAATAATAATAATAATAATAATATCAGGCTTGGAAAGACCCCCACCTTTCCATCCTTCCTTTCCATAGTATTCTTTCTTCTCCAGGCTTGGCATGTGCCTCCTCCTCCCTTTCTCTCTCTCTCTCTACCTGCCCAGCTCTGTTCAATCTCTGCAGCCTTTCTTTCTTTCTCTCTCTCTCTCATTCTCTCTCTCTCTTTCTCTCCGGTGGCTCTGATTGGCCAGCCTCCCGCCAATGGGCGCCCTCCCAGGGCCAGTGGGGCTGCATATCCAAAGCCCTACTTCATATTTATAAGCTCCCAGCCGGGGCTTGGAGTCCTTGATGAGGCGCTGGGGGTCCCAACTCAGGCTGACGATGGGCTTGGCAGCAGCAGCAGCAGCAGCAGCCCTCGCGGAAGAAGGGAGCTAGAGACAGACAGAGATTGAGAGAGAGAGAGAGAGAGAGAGCTGGGGAGGGGGATCCTGCCTTGCCAGGCTCCAGGGAAGGAAGGCAGGCAGGCAGGCAGGCAGGCAAAGGCAGGGAAGGGGGGGATCTCTTGGAAAGTTTTCTTTTTTCCAGCCGGGGCGCACCGAGAATGCGGGCAGAGCGCACATGGATTCGGTAGAACTTTGCCTCCCTGACTCTTTCGCCTTGCACTACGAAGGAGAGTAGGTACCTTTCTCTTTCATGCTTTCTGGTCTTTTGGAAGGAGGAGGAGTGGGTGGGTAGGAAACCATCATCACCATCACCATCCAGAGTTAAAGGCTGCAATGTCTTTTTGGAGTTTTTTGTTGAGTGTGCATGTTCTGTTAGGAATCCGTCCTCTGCCACCCCTCTCCCTCACCCCCCCCCCCCAGGTGCCAGGCTGGCCCAGGTGTTGCCCTCCTCTGCCCGATCGTCCCTTTGGAGCTGCGAGTTTCCCTTTGGGGCCCTTTGGGTGCCTTGCGAGCCAAGGGGGACTGGATTTGGAAAGAGCTGGGAGGAGTGACAGCCACGACTTCTGCCGGGGCTAAGAATAGGCACCGGTGGCACCAAGGCACGGGGGGGGGGGTAGTTCCAACAGGGCTTTCAGGAAGGGAGCCCATGCCCCCCTTTCCTGCCCCCACAACCCACACACCCCTCTCAAAATCATCATCATCATCATCATCATCATCATCATCCCGCTCTTCCTCCTCATTCCCAACCAGCTTGAAGCAGGAGAGCTGCTAAAATCAGCTTTGAGAGATCCAGGACCTTGCCCAGCCTGAGAAATCTTTCCCCTCTGCCTACAAGGAGCCCAACTTCTCATTCCTTGCAATGGGAACTTTTTAGTCCCATTTTTTTGGGAGGAGGGAGTGGGATATAAATAATAATAATAATAATAATAATAAATTTTATTTTTATCCTGCTCCTCTGAATGATCAAAGTGGGATAGAAATAAATTTTATAACGATGATGATGATAATGATAGGATTTCACTTTAAAGGTAGTAATTAAGGTCTTCCAGGAAGATCCCTGTCATTTCCTGACAAATTACTAAGTAGCAAGGGAGGTGTTGGCATGGAGCACTTCTTCATCCTCTCTCTTTCTGTGTTTTGAATTGTGAAACTATTTTTTTAAAAAAAAAATGCCTCCCAAATAGAATGCTGTTTTATAGATGGTAAATAAATTAATGTCGGTGCATGCAGCGCATTAATGCCCCTTTCAAAGCTGTATGATTTAATGCACGTTCTCTCCGCTCCTAGCAGAAGGCCGGCAGGTGGAAGGTGGGTGGGATGGCAAACCCAGGCTTACCCCACTCTCAAAAACTTGTAAACTTAATTTTGGCCTAAAGGACTGCACGCTGTGGAAGTGGGGGATTGACCCAGCCCTAGGCAGAATGGGTGGTTTCGCTGGACCCAAAAGTGACAGTGTATTGTGGGTGGGTGCCCACTAGCTGTCCTTGGTGTCTGCCGGTTATATTGGCCAGCTGCAATTTAAGTCCAGAGGACTGTGTTTTAGACAGGTGCCATGGGTGCAGGGAAATGTTTTAGATAAGTGATCAAAGCGCTTGCCCCCAAGAAGCTGAGATGGTGGAGGGTGGCAAGAGGCTGGAGTCCCCGTCCACCTGCAAAAGAAGGTAAACAAACAGTATTAGCATGCTCTCTCAGACGCCGTTTGTAGATCAGTACTCAGCCGAGATACAGCATGGTCTAAAATGTCTTAACCTGTGCATAAGTGCCGTTGTCACTCTTCCAAGTTGAGATGAGTAGTTTTCTTTGCTGGGGGTGGGGAGAGATTCTAAAGTTAGGAAGATGTTCTTTTTTTAAGGAGCTTTCTTGAATTTACCTTCTTAGAGCTAATTTGAATGATTAGTTTTGATAAGCCTCTTAAAGTAGATGCATTTAAATGAAATCAGGGCACGTGCTTTTTTGACTGTGGCGGAACATTAAAACTATTTCTTTCTCTTCCTCCCCCCCCCCCCCCGCCATCGCCACCCCACCACAATTAGCTTTCTTCCCCCTTGCCCCACTTTACCTCTATTAAAAGTCTTCCGGATGTTAGGCTAGATGGATCTGTGGTTCAGTGGGCAGGCAGAACAATCTAATGCCCAGCAACACATCTGCCTCTCTGTCTCAATTAATAAACCACAGAGCCTTACTTGCTATTAATATTGTGAGTAATTGTGTTTCTGCTTTGTGGCATCTGATGCACACTGAACTATAAAGGTAGCTACAGGGATAAAATAAAAGTAGTGGATTGATGACAGAGTTTGCGCTTGTAATGCGGGAGGCAGGTTAAAAACTGATGGAATATTTTGGGAGTACACAGACATCTTCCTTACTGTCCCTTGGTATGCTTTGATGCTGGCTAGCTCATGTTAAAGAATGCAAAAACTTAAAACCATCTGGAATCCTTGCTCTTTCTTATCCCTTTCAGGAAAAAAAGTCATGCTAATAATTTCAAGCAGTTAATGATAGAACAGATGCAGTAAATATATTGGCTGATTTGCACATGTATGTGTGACTTTAATTGTTCTAAATGAAACGGTGCGCTTATAATGCGAAATCTCCTCCAACCTCTGATTAAAATGTAACATTGACTAAAGGATTATGGAGCGGACTTAATTTTACTGACTGTTTTAACAGTTGTCACAGCTGTTGGAAGAAGGAAAGGCAATTGAAACACTCCAAAAAAGGGGAGGGGGAGGAACTCGCTTAGTAAATTTAAACATGATCTCTGGATGCCAGGCATAGAAAAGCAAATAGATTTGTGACTCCAGATATCTTCTTTGCGCTGTGTACATTTCCCTTTGTAGTTCTGTTCGTTTCATGAATTTGAACCCTCGACCTCTTCCACACTCCTCCATTAAGACGAACAGTATTGAAATGAGCGGCAGAGCTAATGTGCTACTGTACACTTGCCTTTAAACACACACACACGTTTTGTAGTACATGAGATAAAATGTACAGATGCTACAGACCTGAAAGTTGTGGTGGGGTGGATGAAATTTGAGTCTCGGACCTTGATGGCAGAAATTGGGAGACAAAAGAGGCTTGAGTGCTGAGAAAGATTGTACATTGTCAAAAACACCTATTTTCAAGAACATTTCTGTGCTTGAGAGCTGCTCTGTGTAATGGGCATTTATTCCCTCTTTGTTAAAGTCATTCATTAAATGGTCAGAATTCATAACTGATTTTTTTTTTACTCCTTCCTTTATTGTATACTTATTTCCAGTAAAATTCCATTGGGAAATAGGTGCAGTATTTGTCATAGAGGAAGGATAGCTAAATAAAGTGTGAAAGACTCCTTAGGAGGAGGGTTTCCTATGCATTAGAAGTGATAGTTGTCCCATAGATATCTGTGGGTAAGTGTGTGCATGGATATTAATGGGATATGTATGGGGGGGGGGGATTAACACTGGCTCACAGAAAACACAGAAAGGTGGATGCGTACTTTCTCTCTAAATTAAAATTAATAGATTGCTTTTCATAATCAGTCCTTATATATTCACCCCCAGTAGGCCTTGTTATGCACACTCCTCCTCTACACCCTGCCATTACTAAATTTCCCAACTTTGGATTTATGTCATATGTCTGCTTTTTATGCAAGTTTTACACCTGACAAAGAATGGGAAGAAATGGTGCTGAAATGGCCGTCTGACAGCTTTTTATTTGCTGGGGGCTTCCCCCCTCCCTTTAGTGATGGTTGCTCATTTTAATGTGTTTATGGTACTATTCTTTTATTTACTGAGCCTGGCGTGTTGCAGCAGTAATTAACCTGTGTTATTAGCAAAGCCCTTGTGAATAGCCATTAATTCTTTTGAATGGATGATCATTTTCCTGCATCTATTTTCTCTTTCTCCCCCCCCCCCGACTTGCTGTCCCATTTTTAACCTCTCCATATATATAAATATATATATTAAAACTTTCATTAAAAAGACATATAAACCAATGTGGGGAAGATTAATTCCAATCGCATAAATAGGTACCACACTTGTTTTAAAGAAACTGGTATATCTGAAGGTAGAGAGATCACAGCAAATAACATCTTTGTGAGGAGGGGGGGGGGGAGTCCAAAAATTGAAGTAAACTGGTTATTCTCTTTTGGAGCAGATGGTTTTGGAAGATGGTAGTGATTCCAGTGATGAACTCCATTGTCTTCATCTGATTTGAAGTTACTTTGGGTATTGCCTTAGGAATTTAAAGAAAGGAAAAATATATTAAGCCACGGGGGCGGGGGGGAGGAGATCCTTCCACTTGGACTGCTGAGAAAAGATAAGGACTGCCTCATTAGCCAAGCTCCACTTTTGCAATTAATTTCAAAATGCAAGGCACTATGCATCAGGTCCAATATGTCACTCGTCTGTGATAATTTTGTAACAATTCTTGGAGTCCCTTTCTCTTCAAAGCAGAACTTAATATTGTGTATGCGTTGTATTAGTAAAATAGTTCTAATTTTCTTCTTACTGGCAAACTTCCTAGCATTGAAAAATCTCTGATGGACAGTGACTTTTGGCTTTTGTCTAGCTGCAAAGAACAAATAGAAATGAACAATACCAATATTATTTATTGACACACTTCAAAGCCTTGACCCTTTACGAATATTCTTGCTAGGCTTTTGTAAGTCAGTAAGGATGCCAGCTATAAGAAATTTGGGATACATCAGATCCTTCTGGAAGTTTAAACTAATCGATTTTATTATAGATTGTTGGTATTCTGCTTTATAGCACATTCATTGGGGGGACAATAAAATGTTGATCTGTACCTAGTGTCTCTCTAGCTCAAGAAAGCTCTCAGGAGGAAATCTTTGATTATGCGGGGCTGTATTTTTTTAATTTATTTTTTTATATCCACCGGCCTTGTATTAAATTGTCATTGTTCTAAAACACATGAGAGAGAAATGAATTGCACTTCTCAACATATTCTGACAGTGAAATATTTAGCTTCTCTGTCTCCAATCATACACTTGTGTATATGTTTGATAGTGCTGGAGTGACAGCCAGCAGTCTCCCATAGACTAGATTATCCCTTTCATGTGTTCATGCTTTGGGGGAAAAATTGTCCCTTTTCTCTCTCTCTTTTTCCCCTCTTAATATCCCTTTTCCTTTGCTGAGAAAAATCATCTTTTATTTGCATCAATATAGATAGAAACAGTATATACTTTTTGTTCAGAGCCAACAATTATTCTATATGCACATAGGTTCATATTTTATATGTGCACCTGATATGATATATATTGCAATTATATTTGTATTGCTTTATAAAGTATAACTGTGCAAACATTCCTGAAACTTTTTTTTTGTTGGAATGTGAACAAAAACTTAAATATAGATAGCACACTGTCTTGATCCCCCCCAGTACCTTAACATTCCCTCACCTTTTAAAAAAAACCTGGTATATTCCTTTGGATGAATAATCCAGCAAACATAATTTTCACACTCATGTTTTTATGTAACAAAAGAAACCATAATACAAGGTTTGAACCAATACCTCCATCATTTGCTAAAATGTTTATGCTTTGACTTCTGGAGACATAACGAGAGGCATAAGTCTTATGGAGTATGCTCAGTTTCATATGAAAAATACCAGTGTCTCAAGTGAAAAGTAAAATATTTGAAGTAAAAGTATGCTGTTAAATACACAGGATGCGTTTTTTCTTTGGTATCCAGTTTAAAAGTGTTGTACTGTACATAGATATGCTAAGTATGTTAAAAAATATTCTAAAAAGAATTTTGCTCCGATTTGTTTAAATGTTCTAATGTAATTCAGATTATTGTTATTATATAATCAATATATAATTGTTTTGCTCTCCAAAGTAACGTGTGTCATTCTTGCATAATGACGCATGGCTGATATCTAAATCCTCATGAAAGGCTGTAATCCCCACCCCATCCCACCTAAAAATGTGTATAATTAAGCTGTATCGGTGGGACATCCCAGTGAATAACAGGGCTTAAGAAAGCACCAGAGCCTTATGCTTTCATGTAGTACGTGGAAGATAATGCCGTCATTGCACATTGCTTGCTTTCCTTTTGAGAAATACAGGCAGAACAGGTGGGTGCTAGAAATAGTCTCATCTCAATATAGTTGTTTTTTTTTTTTTAAAAAAAAAACAAACAACTTTCATGAAACAAAGATTTCACCTGGAATTTGTCCCCCTCCCCTCTTTTCCCAAGATTTGTTATTAATTATTAGTCCCACAACCAATTATTAGTTCAAGCAAACTAGCATATATACAATAAAAGTTGGGGTGTTTTTGCCTGTTTAGAATTTTCTCTCTAATTTTCATATCTGGTCAAATGATAGCATTATTACCCCTTTCCCCCTTTTTCTTTTTTTACATCAAAACCTATCAAACACAATGCCTTGAAAAGGGGAAAGTGACAGTTTTGCAAAATATGTGTAAGTATGTACACTTACTGTCTTTATGTAATCTCCAACTAAAACAATGCATATGCATGCAGTAAGAGAAAGGCCCTTCATTGTTCTCTTAGAATGCCAGGTATTGTTTTTTGGAAACAATTGGCATATCATTGCCCCTGTAAAAACCTGATCAATACCTATTATTTTACAAAATTATGTACATTCATGAAGGCATATTAAAATGTAAGAGCAATGAGTTTGCATCTCAGCATGGTCTTCCCTCTCTTTTATAAATGACAAAAATATGAGTATGTGTAAAGTTGAAGCTTGTTTTTTTTTAAATAGAAATGGAATATATATATATATATATATACTACTGGACATGAAAATAACACTTCGCTATATCAGAAACAAGCTTAATGGGGCATAATTTATATAAACATGGAATCAGATATGATGGCACATGGAGAGAAGGCGCCGAGTTGTAGAGGGGGAGTAGTTTGATTTGCTAATTTGTTTGCGCACCTGCAATCCTTTGCCCCCCAAAAGCTGCTCAGGTGAGTCCATGGACCCTCTGAAGCTGGTTTTGGAGGTCAAGGGGGGCACAAATAGGGTGGGGGAATCTGCAACAATTCACACAAGTAAAATTGCCTTTTGTATGTGTAGTGGAATCTTTGAATACAAGCTGTGAAAGAAATGGAAGTGTCCTTCTGAATCACGATGGAAGAAAGTAGTAAAATAAAATCTATGTAGACCTTTCTCAGCATTATCTGTTTTCAAGCTGCAATCTCACTTATTCCTCTGTCTTTTCATGTTGTCTTGAGTGAGACAAAAGTGCACATCTCCTTTTCATCAGTTTGATTGGAACTACGTACCATACGTAATGTGTTTTGGCAGCACTTACCTAGCCAAAGAAAACAAATTAATATTAGCCATGCTGAGGGGCATCAGAAGTATCACAGATGTGTCGATTTAGCTTTGCTCCATCACACGCCCTTTCCTTCAACAACTGGCCAAGCTGTCGCAAGATGTTGCATGGGCTACAAAGGGATTTTAATAGGTGTGATCAGAGATTGATGGCTGTGGCTAGTTAGAATGAAAACATGTTGCCAATTTGTGAATGCTTCTTTTCAGCCTCCATAACAAACAGAAAAAAAAGTCTAGCGAGTCAGCCAGAAACTAGACAACCTAAATTAAAACTTTATCTCCTTAAAAGCATACAGATGTACAATCAGTACAATGGCAAAAAGCCGCATTAAATTGCTGGCCCTTGAGCAATAGTTAAATTCCTTACTGTATAAAGATACAACTAGATGAGGACATAGTGTGAGGAAGAGGACAAGGTAGCTTGCTTTTTGCTTTTTGTTCCTTTCCCCTGGATTTCTGTACCTTCCTTTCCTCATAGTTTGTTGATACAAATAATATTGGACAAAACAACTACTGTCATCAGAGATCTGCGGTATTGTAGATTTTTTCCGTAAGCATTCTTTTTTTTTTTTTGCTTATACAAACAATACTAAGATATTAATATCCTATGTAATGCAACTTGGTCATTCAGTACTAATGTTCCTTATGTGGGTAATGCATTAAAAAAACAAAATAAGGACTGGCCTTTATATCTGTGTATACATTTGCTTTTATTATTATTTCTGTTGCTCATTTCCAGGAGATTTTCATGTTTTGTAAATTCTTGGGATTTGCAGTAGGTTTTAGTTTGATTCTTAAGTTAAAGGTTCTTTTTTTTTTTTGTCTTAAATATTCCCCAGGTGATGTCAGATGAAAAGGGTATTATGGCTGAAATATACACCAGAGGAATTCATTTTGGCAAGCCTGGTCCATGTAGGTTAGTGAACCAACAAATAAATAATTTACTTTGTTTATATCAATTTAAGAAAAGAGGAAAAAGAAAAAAATACTAAGGATGGATGGTATATATATATATATATATATATATATGAATATGTATATATTCATTCTTCCTTATTAGCAAACCTGAATATAAAGTTAAATGTAATAATTAATCACAAATTCTATGTTACATTCACAGCAAAAGGATACTGTTTAGCGTAACAAGTTAAATGAATTCTTTTTTTTCCTATTTAAATATGTATTTCTTCTGTTCAATCGCTGCATTTGTAAATACTCTCATAGCAGTCATCTACATAGGAGGGATGATCATACATTCAAAACACAATGAACACATTTGTTTCAAGCTATTTTTCTCCAGAATGAGTAGATATGGAAGACAGGCTTCAGATATTTCTAGTATTTGAAGGAAGTCCTATCTGAAGGTAGTGGATTATCATGTTAGACAATGCTATTCTCAGTGGCAGTAGGGTCATATTAGCAAGAGCTGAACAGCCCCTGCCATCAGTGTACATTAGCATGAGTGACACCTGTCCCATTAATCAAGGGGACTCCAGTTTTACAGATGGAGAATCCATAATCGGATGGAGCACACTTGGCTTAATGCATGCCATTGTTCTCCTCCTTACCTAGAGGATGGATCTAGGCTCATGTGGTAGCAAGTGCTTGCCTTTCTCTGTTCTATCAGAGGGGTTCAGTAAAAGAAATCAGCAGATGGGGA
The DNA here is from genome assembly GCA_034509955.1 of Urosaurus nigricauda. Lineage (NCBI taxonomy): Eukaryota > Metazoa > Chordata > Lepidosauria > Squamata > Phrynosomatidae > Urosaurus > Urosaurus nigricauda. The sequence continues at coordinate 343,769,554 of JAOEGL010000001.1, forward strand.
TGAGGGAGCGTTCACATACGAAAGCTTTTGCCACATGTGGGGCAATGATTGTATAATCCATTGACAGAAATACCTTCTTTATAAAAATTAATCAACAAATAAAAATACAAATCAAAGTGAGTTGACAACTAAGAAGGTAATAAAAAGCAGTACGGGTAGACTCACACATGTCTGGTATTGTGGAGAGCTCATTTGTCATGAAATCAGAACAGTATTGTGTTGTCAGTATTGCGGGGGAGTTACATCAAGATTGTTAATTACATTCTGAGTCCCTTATCATTTTTCTACCATTTCCTTTTTCTCTTGTACACCATTGGTATGTGGTTTGTTTGGGGTTTTTTTGTTTTGTTTTTTAGAAGTTTCTTCCTGCTTTATAGTTTGAGGATACACACTGCTGGCATTTTGATGACACTAATGTCCAGCAGCAAACCTGTGGCATGTTGAAATCAGTCAACAGTTCTTCGAAGATACAGCTTATGTTTGATTGTGTGTAAATACAGTTAGTTAGTTGGGTTTATCTGACAGTCTGGCAGAAAGAGAGAGAAGCAGGACAAACTGTTTTCAGTAACTGTGCTGTTCATACACCTGATAAGATTGAGAGTGCTTTCGACTGCTGATACGCTTTGAATAAGAAAAGAATAATCACTTCCACTGGCACCAGCTTATCAGGAATGGAGCAAAATGCCAACACTTTTACATTAGCAAAAGTAAATGTTTTAGACATGTCATGCCTTTTTTCCATTTAAATTGAATAGTAGGGGGCTCGTGAGTATGCAGTAATGAAGAGGAGGACTTATTACCTTGACTAAAGTGCAGGTGAATATATTGAGAAAGGAGCCCTTGGCAACAATAACAGTTCTTTTGATAAGTGGAATATACCTGTTTCAAGCATTCTTCAGGAAATTTCAGCATCTTTATCCTTTTCCATTCTATTAAATGTGTGTCCTAATGGTTGTAAGGAGTACTCATTTCATAATCCAACATACTCACCATTGCCCTTAATATGTAAGATCTTAGATTCATTTCTTATCACTGTGATTTAAAACTAAATCTCCTTATCATTTCGCTATTACCATTTTTAAGGCAACAGAATTATATTCTCATTTTTCATATATTGTACACAAAAATATTAAAAGAGAAATATACAGACATTTTATTGAAGCAAAATTGCTTGCATGCCCAAGTTTCAAAATGCATAAAGTGTAAAAGGGAGAGACAGCAAAACCAATGTAAGTGGACCAAAACTGCATCTTAGATTGCATGGGATTCTTCCAGGTTTTCTACAAAATTAATAAAATCATCATGTAATATTAAGAGTCCTTAGTGTAATTAATCCTTTAAACGGTCTAATATGTTGAGGCTGTTCTTACATCATGTTGCAAGGTTATTCTACTTCTCTTGAAGCATGCAGGTAACTGTGGTGTATTCAGGTTGATAAATTGTAGTGCAAGCTACAGTGGATTGATTTGGGATTTTTATTGATTACCCTCAGTGAGATCACTGTTACCCATTTCAGTCAATAATATTTGATTAATCAAGGCATCCTTGTTCTGTACCTTTAACCAAGACAGGGACTTTACAAGCAAAATGTTGACAAGCTGATGAACTGCCTCACCTGTTCTAGTTTCTATAAGCTTTTCAAATAGGAAAATATATATTTCATTGACAAGTTTATATTCCCAATTCAAGACCTTCATTTAAAGAAAAGGTCTTTGGTTTAAGGTTTGTGAAATTTTAACTTAAAACAACAAGCTCCATTTGGGTGTAAAATAATTTAAGCACTAACTTGAGGCAAACCATGCTTTAGAGCTGTTGCTCAGAGGTTTCATTTTTCTATGAAGATGTCAACTGTAAATATAAAAATGCATCACTGAAAATGTAATGGTTTAAAGATTCAAACTGAAATAAAATTCCCTGCCTGAGGAAAACACTGCAATCAAAATAAAGTAGTTTTAACTCCTCCTGAAGCAGGCATGTTCAGAAGCAGTGCTTGAAGGCAGCAGGACATACCACTATTGTTTTTCAGCCACTAATAACACTGTCTTGGAGCCAATCATATATTACAAGCCACAAATGCCATATGATCAGTAAGTTACTGTTGCTGATGAGAAGGATAAATATTTAATATTTAACAATAAATCTTGTCCATTAAACCTATAGTGGGCATGTTTTGAATTGTTCCACATCTTTGAATATTTAACATATCATGGAAAGTTAGAAAGGATTGTGAATTCACTTCATGTTTGCAAGTCTGGGTGTTGAGCAGCAATCACAATATTGATTTAATTTATTGAAAGAGATTCGGGGCATGTTAAATGCAATTTTGTTTCGGGAGAACATTTGTTTTTGTGGAGGGTTTTTTTTTTTGGTGGGAGGAAGTCATACATGAGTTGATGTAAAGTTCACAAATGCCAGTTTGAAAGATTGGGTTTTTTCCCCATTGGTTGCTGGTAAAATCATGGGATGGAAGGCTAGGAACTGGATTATGGCTTGTCATCTACTTCTGCTGCTGCAATGTGATTAGGAAGAAGCTGCACATACACTCTTCTGCCTCTTGTGCAGACCCAAGTGTGGTGAGCTTGTGTCATAGATGATGATGCATGCTCACCTAATCCCCTATTGCAGGACAGCTTCAATCTGCAATGTCGTGCAGACCACAACAGTCAGTTGTGAAGTTGGTGCTGAACCACTGCAGAAAAATGGGATCATGTGGAAGTAAATGAGATAAAGCCAGACCCATTTTTGAAGAAACAAGCTTGACAGGCAGCAATGGGACCCGCAACAAAGATGCAACAACTATATATGGAAGGACTGCATGCACAACTTAATCTGGGACTTTCCCAGGTCAGAGCTGGAAAGGCTCCTGCGAGAGCCGTTGCCAATATGGGCAAAAGGTGGGTTGGTTTCTAGTGGTAGATCTCTGAGTGATTTGCAGTAGATCAGATAGCATTTCTGACTCCCGTTGTTGCCTCTGCTGTTTTATAAGAATAGCAACTGTTTAGAACGTCACTCAGTTCAATAGAGAGATCAAGATCTGGGAGTGATTTTTTTGTTTGTTTGTTTAAAAAGACTTCTGTACTTATTTCTAGTGCTACTCACAAATTCCAGGGCTGAGCATATGCCTAGACAACATGCTAAGGCATTTTATTAGTAAACCTTCATTTTCTTAATTTTTAGCATATGTCTGTCTAGCCATGCCATTGTTTTGTATCTGGGCTCTGATTGCTTGTACAAAGAAGAAGAAGAAGAAGGGAAAAAAAGGAGATAACAGCAAAACCAGAAATCTGTATATACTGGGGTAATTTGATCTCATTGGCGATCCTGACCGAGTGTTCTCTCTAACTTTATATTTTTTGTGTGTCAAACGGTCAATTGGCCCTTACTGTCCATATTCACCAGCATAGGAAGTCAAAGAACAGAATTTGACATTACTTAGACCCATGCAGAATGGGTTTTTGGTGAAGATACAACAGCACAGGGTATACCTGTGTGCCTGTCAAGGTGCTGTAGTATAGTAGGCATGAAAAGCTTTCTTTGGCCAAAAAACTGCCTGCAAACACTAGAAATTAAGGAGACTGGAATAGTTAAGACTAGGTCTAATGAAGCTAAAAGTGCTGCTTTTAGCTGTAATGCCTTATCAGATTTTTTTCCCTCCAGGAGCTGCTGTGGAAGTGTAATGGATCTAAATAAAACTTGATATGATTGAACAGCAGTTTTGCAGTGGCAGTGAATTTAGGCATAGGTTGCAGTTGTATAATACTTATGTGAGAAAATACCAGAGTGAAAATGTCTGAGTAAATATCCATAGAATTGAACTGTTAAACATGAAGTCTTTATAAACCTTGGACCTGTAGATTTTCTTTCAGTGTGTGTTTCTGTAGATGAAAGACAGATAGACTTTGGGTCCTCTATCTGTGTTTGTAAACATATAAGAAGAGTTGTACAGAAAGTTGTGTATTCATATTGTTCCATAGAATAACCCCTGAAAATTATTCTAATTTTTAAGTGTTGCGTGCATCTCAATCTCTGTGCATGTGTGTGCATGTTCTGTGTGTCTTCACGTAGTTTCTGATTTATGACCATCCTAAGGTGAACATATCATGTTTTTTTTTTTTTGCAAGCTTTATTCAGAGGAGGTTTGCCATTGTTTCCCCTGAGTCTGAGAGCATGTGACTTGCCCAAGGTCACCTAGTGGGTTTAATGGCCAAGCTGGGAATCGAAGCCTGCTCTCCAGTGTTGTAATCCAACACTTAAACCACTGTGCAATGCTGGTTCTCATCTATAACAATCCAAATTTATATGAGAGTTGGCACTCAGTGTCATTCCTTGTTCTTTATTCACACCGTCGCAAGCCCAAACAGAGTGTATCCGCCTGAGCTATATGAAAATAACCTTACAAAATTTTATCAGAAATTTTCAGAAGTTACTGACTGTGCTTGACAGGTGACTACTTCCTATTGCAAGTCAGAAAATGTTTACCATTACAGTATGGTGTGCATTTTTCCACTGGAGTGATTTTTCCCCCCAATACAAGGTGGAATTTGTAATGAACATATTTTAAAAACAAGAGGATTTTAAATTTTTAGAGGAAAATTTCATTTTGCTGAAAATCTCTGTAACCTCTGTACATTGTACTTGAATGGGAGGAATGCCACTTTAGATTTAAACAACAACAACAAAAACCCCTAGATCATCTTTTGTTTTGGGTACAGCAAAGTGGCTTTTGTTGATGGTCTAGGTGGAGTTAGTAGAGATTCACTTAGAGCAGCACAAACCATAAACCTTCAGCAGGCTTCTAGTCTGCAGCAGGTGTGAACAACATAAAACAGGATTAACACTGAACCCGAAGTGTGTACTAAAAACAGTAGCTTTGCGTTGCTTTTTGAGAACGGTCAAGTAGAAACACACACTCACCGTACACACCCTGTTTACAAAACACTGTGCAATGGGCTATGTAAATGATGCTGCTCAGTTGCTGCAGAGAAGTAAGTAACCTTTCTCACATAGTCTGCTCCTGTACCTTCATCTCTTTGCCATGCAAGGGTCATGGTTCTGGTTGAATTCGGTGTTTTTATGTTTCCAATGCTTCATGAATCATCATCAGTATTGCTTTTATTTTAATTTAAAATAATATTATTCTCTGTTTAGGAAAAAAATGTTCATAATTTATCTGACAGCATGTTATCTTGCTCAGAAAGGAGAGTTGTATGACTCCAGTTTAACAGAAATTAAGAGAAGATTGGCAGAAGGTAGTATTATATTCAGGAGCAAGTCTACAAGAGCCATGGTGTGAAAAGATAAACTTAAGGGAAGGACATGGAACCGAAATTTAATTATTCCACTAACATAAAATTAAGGTATGGCTAAAAAGTGACTCTTCAGTGTGAATGCACAAACTAGGCATGGGCAAACAGAGAAAAACAAAATATTTAGAATGAATTAATTGTAATGTTGGTATGTTTAAAAACCCATGATGTTAAGGATTTTACTTTGGTGTCTGTCTTTCCTGTATAAATACACAACTTTAAAATATTATTAAAAAGAAAAAAACCTGTATGGAAATTAAATAAGACTGAGAATTAATTGAAATATGTGTTGGCAGTTACCAACTTCTACCCTGACTCTCTATTTCCCTCATTTATTCCCATTTGGCTGCTTTGGAGACAAATAAGAGGCCCTCCATTTTTGCTTTTTTTAAAATCTAGAATATCAACGTGACAATTTTTGCAATAGTTTCCTTATTCCACAGTGTTAAATTGGTATTTATATCTGACCTGAGCAATTTTGGACTCTTACATTAATGTATATTTAACTAAAGAGACTATTTTTCTTTAATAAATATTCCATATAATTTTCTCCTGACACTTGGATATCTATGCTAGTTCAGTTTTCCCGTCAACCTCAGGCACCTCATCCCCCCCACCCTTACACTCGAGCACCTGAATATGTGAAGAGGTTTTGGAAAATGCTTTGCTATCTTGTGTAGTGGCTTGGTAACAAAGCAGCCAGGTTTTCGAAATTGCTGTGCACCCTGCAGCTCCCATTGAGAAAAATAGGGGATGCTGAGTTTCAGCGCCTTTGAAATTCTGACCCCAATTGTGTCAGCTGTGCACTTGGGTGAATTATGGTCTCTAGATTCAATATAGCTAATTTAAGAATACAAATCTTTTCCCACCCAGCCGAAACATCTTTTACCTTTTAAAAAAAAAAAGCACTGAGGCATAAGATTTGTTCTTCACATATTTCCTCTTATATATATATATTTTCTTTTGTTCCTGGATGCAGGAGCATGGGTGTGCATATTTCTATACAGAAGTGATACGTAATCATAGTTCTTTTGAAATAATGAAAAAAATAGCAGCAACAACAAGAACAACAATAATAAGAGCCCAATGGGGAAGAAAGGTGATTACAATAACCTGTTCAATAATTATGTAAGCAAATGCTGAAATTCTAAACTCATAGGTTCCGCTGAGCTTGTCTTTTAAGAAAATATGCCAAGAATCTAGCACTGTTTATGCAACTGCATTACTAGTTATTGTCTGAAATAAGCTACACATTTACAGAACACCTTCTGCCGTATTAAGATAGCCTTTATCAATTCATTTGCAGTTTTGATGTAGAAAATCTCTATATTTAATAATGCAGCTAAACCAAAGATTCTAAGAGATTTTTCTCCTGTTACACGAAAATCAGGATCCCAAAACCCAAAGTAAGCAGTGCTTAGATTTTTACATGATTGTATCTGATTGTGTTTGATCCCCTTGAGAATATGAAAGTGAAAATAGCCATATATACATCCACATAGGGAATTTTACTGAATGGTGTAATACATAGACTTTACATAAATATTAAAAAATATGGGAGAAGAGGACATGAAGTCTACCCTCATGTTTCTTTTGTGACAAAAAAAATTAAAAATATCAACATAGTTTTCTAGAGAAGCATGCTTCTTAATCAGACCTTTTTTTTGAGTGGCCATTTGAAAATAGTATATATGAAATTTTGTTAAACTGTTAAGGTAATATCAATCATATCTATTACCATACTGCCTCCCAGTGTAGGACAAAGTCACTTAGTTCTGAGCAACATGTTGAAAAGTTCTGACATTTCTAATTATTTTTCAAAATCAAAATCTACTGAAATTTGTTAATTTCCTTATAAATTGCACCGAGCTTCCATCATGGGCTACATGAGCCAAATATGAACCAAATTCTGTGTACTAGAATAGTTTTATAACTATATATGTAGCTTCCTCTCTCCCTCTGTATGATTGGTTTATTTGGATTTGCAGCCAATATGGTGGCAGATTTAGGATGTAATCCCACACATACTTTCCCAGGAAGAAATCTACTTGAACTCAGTGAGGTTTACTTCTTAGTAGTCATGCATAGGATTGCACATTTACCAGGATATACAGAGAGATTATTGTACCTGACTCTTGATCATATTTATGAATTTACAAATATAATTCATTTATTTTTAATCTTTTATTATCCCACACTTGGAGGGAAAAAAGTCACACAGTGGATTACATATAGTTAATTGAATTGTAGTTAGCAGTTAATTCAAGTTTACTATATCAAAGATTCAGCACCTCTAGCACTGTTACCAAAATACACACCAGATTTTGTAGATGTTTGTATCTATAGTCTTTTGTGCTGTGTGTCACATCATGCTCTTGACAGTCTTTTTCATTAATATCATTTAATAAAAATGGAAAGGAAACAGTGTGTGTGAGAGTGAAAATCCTCACTGAGAACACAGAGGCAATCTGGGACTACTTTGGATCTATAGATAACGCATGTATCAGTTGGGGAAGGATGAAGCTCCTTCCTAGTATAAATTGCAGCCACATATGATGGATTCTATGATTCACCATGAGTTCTTTGAATAACATTGAAGTCTAACCTATTTGTCTGTAAAATATCCCATCATATTTTAGGATTAATCCTAGTTTTAAACTGTAGAAAAACTTCCCTCTACCATGTAGTATGTTTTTTCTGTATGCGTGCTGAATACCTAGTTTCCACACAAATTTTGTGCAAGAAGACATCATCTTGCATTGTGAACCCTGGATGACCAGAAAAATGTATTATTTTAATTTTCCTGTGCTTCATCCCTACCCCCCAAAATCACTGGTACCAATTACTATCACTGACTGCCTCCTTCAGAGCCCAGAAAATAATGCCTGAACTCTTTCAGTCGTTCTAGTATTACTGCTCTAGCATTAATGGCAGGCAGCCTTTTAAAGGTTTAGAGCCTTGACCAGTGCTCATAAGCGTATAAAAGTTTGCATGCTTATCTGAAGCTTATCCAAACTGCTTAACCTCTCTGGCCTCAAAGTCGGTCTGGAAATCCCATGAGAGCAGACTGTCTCGCGAGATTTTAAATAGAACCTTGTTTGTGCCAGGTCAGAAATACACCACGAATTTGTAATAGGATTTCAGTGATTTTCTTTCTCTTTCCTCCTCCAGCTTCACAATAGCTTTATTTTAAAAAAGTGCAATGAATCTGAGTTCACACTTCCTTTAAGTCCTGTTGGCAATTCATGTAAACCTTAATAGGGTAACACACACACACACACACACACACACACTTTGTTTCAGCTCCTGCTGTTCCTGTTGCAATCTAAAAATACTTTTCAAAACCTTACAGTGGATAGCCTAGTGACAGTTTTTGCAATTAACTCCTTTTACTCATCATGAGACAGGCAAAATCGTCATCATTGTCATCAAGCAAAAGAAAATGAGACAAATTTCTGTCTCATAATCATTGAATAAAGACTAAGGCTGCCCAGGAGTAAATCTTACTGAACCTAGTGGCCACTACTACTCAAAGACTCTACATACTTGGAAACACAATCCTAATATGCTGAAAATCAGTTGGAACAACACTGGAAATGACATAGTGGCAGGATGGATGTGCTATTGTGGTCCCTGTAAGGAGTGAAAAAAGGGCATCTTGCCCTCCCACTTGCCTTCCCTGGTCTATATGGTCAATTTCAGTACCTAGAAAAGTGTCCCTATCATTCATTTTCCATTATATAAGGAAATAATTTTTGTCATTTTATCTATTTGTTCCACTGTATTTTAAGCTTCAAAATTTATAATATAATAATGTTTTATTTTATTTTATTTACTTATATGCTGTTTTCTCCCTGGCTGGGATCCAAGAGTGCTACAAAATTTCCTTTGTATTCAAATTTTCCTTTGTATGTTCCTTGATTCTGGAAGTCAGGCCAAAGCCATTGCACCTAAAACTTTTCTTGAAGACAGTGGAGATGTAGGGGGTTGCATGTAACAAGAGATATAGCTTCAGGCAGAAACCCAGAACAGTTCTTGAAGTGATCAGTTGACACCACAGAATGCAGAATGGTTTGCAAATGGAGAAATGTATTTCAGGATGGGAAATCAGAAGGCTATTAAAAGCATCAGATGCAAAGCATCAGATGCGTCAATGTCTTTACTCTGTGAAGGTCTCTTATTTATCTCCCTTGTCTATCTGACCTATGTTTCTAAATGGTAAGCCTGTAAAAGTATATGAGGTGGGTGGGACATTCTTTGAGAAGATTGTGATAGGGAGGGGGGGGGAAATTAAAATAATGGAATTGTTTGGTTAGAAAATGCCAATGAGCAGCTGGCCATTTATTTAACAGACTCCCATGGTTTTGTACACAGATTCTCTCTCCTCCCTTTCCCCCTTTCTTGCATACCACTTTCTGCTACACTGATGATAATGTACCTGGAAGGAAAAAGCAGCCCAAGCCAAGGCAGCCAGCGTCAGACAGGGCAGTCTGCCATCTGTCCCACCTGCTGCATTCATGTGTCCATCTGGTTACTGCAATTGCTCATTGCAAGCTTCAACAGAAGAATGTTCAGCCTGAAAAGGAAGCAGTGTGAATTATTTAGGTACCTCTAGTGTAAATAAAGAAAGAGAAATAGAAGGGAGGGGGCTATAGGGGGAGGGTTAAGGAAAGCAGTGAGCCTCTTTCACTCCTGGGTGCTTTGGAATGTGTTAATGCATGAGAGCATTTGATTTGCATATAGATTTAGATGTATAGATGATTGTGAAGATTACAAGCCAATGAGTTTTATCTAGATTTAGATATATAGTCTATTTTCAGGAGAAGAATCTTTTGGGACTTTTAGCTTTAAGCGAAGCTGATGAAATCTAATGCTTAGAGACATTAATTTAGCAGAAATAAAATATTTCCCTTTGAAAGAGCTGTGGATGCCCTTTGTTAACCAAGAGTTTATAAGTACTGAAGCTTTAGGCAGCATGTACTGTTTTGAGACCGTCATGGTTATATTCATTGTATTTCATCACATTAACTGATGCAAACAATTTTATTTTTAATTTCCATCTTCTCCTTATAATGGGCACCTAACCCACAAACATATTGTTGTGTGCCTTCAAGTAATTTCTAACCTATTACGACCCTAAGACAAACCTATCACAAGGTGTTCTTGGCAAGATTTGTTCGGGGGTGGGTTGGTTTTGCCTTCCTCTGAGGCTGAGAGAGTGTGACTTACCCTAGGTCACTCACTGTATTTTGGTGACTGAGTGGGCTTTTTGAAACCTGGTCTCCACAGTCATAGTCCAATGCTCTAACCACTATACCCTGCTGGCTCTTCACCTAGATACACTTAACTATATATGTACTAAGTTCACCTGTGCTATGTTTTGCATTTTATTAGATTGTGCTCTGATTTTATTTCTCTTGTTAAAGAGGTTTGCTCAGTAAGTTTCTACAGAAACATGTTAAGTGCACAAAATAAAATTGAGGCATACTTATAGGGCCTTTTCATAGGATGAATGGCGAGTTTTTATTCTTATTTTGTTTTTAATCATTTAAACTACTTGAAATTAGTGATGTTTTATTAGGACATCTTATTCATTTGTTTTAAAACTTTACTGTCATCAGTTTTGTTTTTTTTTTTTAAAAAATCACTTTACTTTGTTTTAATCAAAGCTGTAAACTGCTTTTGGTCTCATGTCAGGAGATAGATATGATATATTTAAAATAAAATGAATAATATGCTGCAACCTGTGAAATGGGTGAACTCAATGAACTAAATAAAATTAAGTTGTAAAGAGAGAAGTCTTGTTGGTAGATTTGGTAAATCAGTACTGATATAGTTCCATTTCTTTAATAGGTCAACTGTAGGTGGAACTAAGAATTAAATTTTTGGCAGTATGTTTTTTGTCTTTTTAAAAATTCAGTAGGATATATTAGATGATTTTAAGTGATCATTATTACTCCTGTATTTTTTTAAAAAAGCTGTGCAAATACCTATTGTATATCATTAGCCTATTAGCTTTATCTATGATGTTTTTAAAAATATGACTCTTCAATTTTTTAAATAGATATGAAACTTTTATTTTAATGCAATTTTTATGATACAGAAAATGAAGAGAGCCCAGGTGTCAAATTTCCATGGAGGATGTAGTTTCAATTTCTCAGCAGTCTCCATCCTATTCTAATTTTATTTGACATCTTTTCAGCCTCCCTTAACTGCAGAACTTTCATAAGATGCATCTTTGGAGGAAAAATGTACAGGGTTGGGGGAGGTCATTCTTTTGCCTAGTTTCAGATTTGTGGAAGAAAGAGACTCAGAATCTTGATATTCCAACTGCCTAGTTGCTTCTTGCAGATGTGTATGAAAATCAGCTGAAGTCTTCAAAAGGATTTGAGTGGATTGGATTCTTTAAGGTTAGTCCCATTCTTATGTGAAACTCCTTTTAAATATATTTTAAGCCAATAAGGCTTCAGCTACTATTACAACAGCATCAAGCACTTCCAATAAAATATTTATGTTAATATATCATCATCATCAATTTTATTTATAATCCGCCTCTCTGACCAAGCAATCATACAACAAAGTTTAAAACAATTACAGTTAAAAATATTACAACCCAATCCCAACCTCCCACCCCTTAAAACAGAATTAAATTAGCAAAGAATTAAAACAAAGCAAACAAAAGCAGACAATATAAAATCATAAAACCCAGTTATTCTTGGCCACATAGGTGGTGGCTAGGAGGAAGCTGGAGAAAGCTCTAGGTATAACTTTGGAGCTGGGGAGAATTAAGTGCTGTCCAGGAAGGCCTGCCGGAAAAGATACGTATTTACAGCTTTTTAAAAGCAGTCAAGAGTCGCAATAAGACATATCTCATCTGACAAGCCATTTCACAGCCTGGGAGTGGTAGCGGAGAAGGGCCTCTGAGAGGTCTGCAACAGCCTGGTCTTCATGGGCTGTAACAGGTTCCTCCCAGAGGACTGGAGTGTGTGGGGGGGGAGCTCGTACGGGAAGAGGCGGTCCCTAAAATAGGATGGACCCAAGCCATGTAGGGCTTTAAAGGTTAAAACCAACACCTTGTACTGTGCCCAGAAACTAATTGGCAGCCAGTGGAGAGACTTGAGCACTGGAGTTATATGGTCTCTCCTAGATGTTCCAGTGACAAGCCTGCCTGCCATATTTTGGACCAATTGAAGTTTCCGGGTTAAGCACAAGAGTAGTTCCATATAGAGCGCATTACAGTAATCCAAGCATGAGGTTACCAGAGCGTGTACCACAGTTTCCAGGTCCCTCATATCCAGGAAAGGAAGCAGTGTGTGGGACAAACTAATACTCAACTTGTATTATTTCAAATTAGATTCTGCATTCTACTCATTCTGTGCTATGTGTATTTAAAACAGTTTTAAAAAATTAAATGATAGTTATCCAGAAGTGTTTTTATGGCTGTGTCCATACTGCAGAAATAATCCAGATTGACATGATGGCTTGGTGCTATAGAATTCTGGGATCTGTAGTGTGTTGTGACACCAAAGCTCTCTGGCAGACAAGGCTAAATTTCTACACAAAACTACTGTTCCCAGAATTCCATAGCATTGAGTTAAAGTTGTGTCAACCTGCGGATGCAGCCTATGTGGCAAAGATGAAACTTGACACTAGTCTTCATCCTTTAGTCTGCCCATTGGAATGGATATAAACCATTTCAGCTAACAGTTACATTGTAAAATATTAGTCTGCACCCTGTTATTTTCATTTTCTTAACATCCCTTATTGTGGTTCTACCAGGGATGCCAGTGGTGTCACTATAGCATCCTAGAAGTCACATAAAATTAATATATGGCACAGATATGTGATTGGCATGGTGAGGATGGACACATTTTAGGCAAAACTAAACACTTATTTTAAAGGCACTGAAAGCCTACAAGTGAATTCATTTATAATCAAAGGGACAAAGTTGCAAAGAACTTGCAATTAAGATATATGAAGTCCAGTGTGGGAAAGGGTTCTGAGACTGAAAACCACCATTGAAGAAACTTCCATGAAAATAGGTTATCTAGAATAAGGACTGCTCCATACCAAGCAGTACCATATGAAAATTGCTTAAGACTGTTTCCATGATGGCAGCTACATGCAGGAAGCCACTTTGTATTTGCTAGCGGAGTCACCCATTCATACTTAGCCTCAGTCCCCTACAAAACATAAGAAGAGCTCTGATGGATCAGACCAAAGGCCTTTCTAAACCTTATGTAGTATGTCTGTTTATGTAGTAGACAAACTGATCTGCATTAAAAGCCCAGAGCAGAGCATGAATAGCATCCTTTCCAACTAATGTTATTGGCACAGCACCACCAGTGCTACTGGTAATTTATAGTACAATTGGCCCTCTGTATCCATTTATTCCTTATCCAAGGATTCAACCATCAACAGCTTGAAAATGTTAAACAATACATATGAATACTAAAAAGCAAACCTTGATTTTTGCCATTTTATATAAGGAACACTATTTTACTACATCATTGTATTTAATGGGACTTTGGCATCCACAGACATCAGTATCCATGGGAGGTGGGGGTGGTCCTGGAACCTAACTCCAGTGGATAACAAGAGCCCACTGTATCATCAATAAAGAGAGGTCCCTGCCTCATGGAATTTACAATCTCAAATTTGACTATGTCAGCAGAGAAGGAGACAAGGAGACATGCTCTTAACGTGTACCAAGGACTTGTTGATACTGGAGATAAAAAGCAAGAATTAGGGTATAGCAACTTTTTGAAGGTGGTCTATAAAATCAGAAATGAATTGGTGCACATTTTACTGTTCCTTAAAAATGTACATGATCTATCATAGGAGGTAAGATAAAACTCTCAGACCTTTTGCTAATGGGATTCACAGCTGCAGGGGTCCCAGTCAATAAAACTATTATAAGCATAATGCATGCTAGAATGGTGATGATATATTTTTGTGTTTACTTAGGCTTCCTCTAATAGGTTATTAGCTAAATTCAGTCACTTAGAATTATATTAAAAGCTAGCTTTTAATTTTGATGCCTAATAACATTCATGTGGTGATTCATGGCATTCTTTATTAATTATATCGGTAAATAGATCTGTGCCACTACAATAATATTAGACAGTATGAGCCATTATCGCTGTTCCTCCCTAGGTTATAAAGGGCATGTATCAATCTTTCCATCCCAGTTTTGGTATTGAGAGAGACAAAGGAGGATAACATTGGTTGGAGTTGAGGAGATGAGTAATGAAGGCTGTTGAGATATCTGCTATAGATTTCATTTTGTAAGATGCTTCAAGATATTTTGATAAGAAGATTGTTAACGTTGGCTTATTGTAACAGAATATGCCCTGAGATGCAAGAGTTAAATGTGTATTGTTGCAAGGCACAGCATTGGAAAGAAAGTGTTCTGTGTTACCATTTCTTTAAAATGCAGTAGTTTGCTCGTCAGATTTCAAATATTCCAAGATTATTGCAGTTCTAAAAAGAAACTTGTACATAAGTGCATCGAGATTCACTAAGCCCAAACAATAACTTACTTAGCAAATTAAGGACAGGTTGGCTTTATAAAGAGGCAATTTGGCTTTATCAGCTTGCTTTTCTTGCTTAGCTGTTTTTGAATGAAAATTCAAAGGGAGCGACCAAATGATTGTATTACCTCAAATGACACATTTGTTCCAGAACTCCAGCAGGAAATGAGTCATATTAAAAATTAGTTTGGGAAAGCTTGAATAGGGTCCACTTTTCTCCCTTCTGCATATTGCGATTCTAATGCTGCCAATCCTTTACTTTTTCTAATTGCCAAATTCATTTTCAAAAATTAGTAAGGGGCATGGGGAAAGATTGAGGAAATGGAGCTGGTTTGTCCAGCTGTGAGATCAATTGCAATGCATTATTGTAAGGTGACTGCTGAGAGCACAAGAAAATATTCATGTCCATAAACATGGCAATCTGTGGTTTTTTTGTTAATAAACAATCTAATATGAAAGAAGCAGGGATCAGTTTGAGAAAGTGGAACTTTTTGGGAATGTAGTTCCTGCTGGATTGGAATAATGTGGTGTTCTCAGTGAATCATTTTTCTGGTGTCTTTTCTGACAGAGCAGTTTCTCTGCAGGCATACCTCCTTGGCAGTGCCCTAAAAATGCCATGCTTGGGTGGGAATGCTTGATAAGGGGTTCTGATGAAGAGCTGTGTAATACAGTATGTATGCAGTGGTATCTTTTCACAAAAAGATCGGTAAGGTCACAATCCCATTCCCCTTTATTTGGGATTCAGACCTCACACTGAACTCAGTGGGACTTAATTCTAAATATACATCAGTAAAGCTCTGCTCAGGCTTTATTTACCATGTTTTCATTAAGATGCAAAGAAGTGAAGGCCCAGCTTTGCCTTCCTTTGTTTTTGTTCTCTTCACACATCAGGAGAGTACAGACTTTCCATTTGAGCAAGTAAACCGGAAAACCAGAGTTCTTTATGTGGAAAATCTCCACAGGAATAGGAACCTTTTTTCAAACTTGTAATTTTTGACAGGAAAGATACAGTGGAGGGATTGGATAGGCATTCCCCTCTTCTATAGTTGTCAGCTTTCTGTACATACTGTCTGGTGCCTTTTTGGACTGTTAGATGATCCAGATTCCATATTTTTAATAATAATAATACTGCAACTCTCTAGCAGTTGTAGAAGTGGAGTTATAGGCAAATAATTGTTTTCAATTATTTTGTGAGAAACAAGCCAGCTCCTGTGTACTTAGCCAAGGAGTGAGGTGTCACACATTATGATTGACCCTTGTGACCCATCATCTGTCAATTCCAGTTGGTTGCCTCGGTCATTCTTACAACTCTGCAAGAAAATCTAGCTTTTGGAAGAAAATCTGTCTGCAGTTGATTTTACAGAGCTCCATGCAAAAGATTGCACAAAAACCAATGGAGCTATTAGAGGCAAGATGGAGGGATGCAACAAAACAGAGTAAAAGCTGTAATATAGCAATTATAGCAATTAGTATTTAAGGATCCAGGGAACCTGTTCTTTTTCCCAATTTGATTGATATAGCAATACTACTATTTTATTATGTGTTGAAGTGTGTGTGAAAAATTGAGTTATGTTTTATGAAGGGCCAAGAAGTTTTGTCCCAATGCTTGATGTAGAAGGAAAAGAGCTATCCACATCATTACCACCTTCTCTCCCACTTGCCTCCTTTCCTTTCACTGCCATTACTACCACTTCCTCTCCCAAACCTTGCTTTGTCTCCATCTTCTCCAGTTTTTTTTCTTGCAGCAATAGTGGCACCACTACCTTTACCTGCCCAGTGCAACGCAAGGAGAGGAAGAGAGATTTGGAAGTGCAGCTGCAGCTCCAAGGGAGGCAGACAGGGCAGAGGAACAAGGTGAAGTCAGAGGGAAGGGAGGAGCAGTAGGATAGGATGGGCAACAGGTGCGTGCAAGATGCAAGGGGAGGGATGTGTGGCAACACAACATCAAGGGGAAGGGAGTGTAGGAGATGTAGTTTTTGGAAGCAGAAAAGGAAGGAGGGATTGTAAAGGGGTGAGGTGAAGCAATGCAGGGGAAAAGCAACACAGTGCAAAATCAAGGGAAGGGAGTATGAATAACATGTGCAGGGTGGCAGGGAACAGAAAGAGGTAGAGCTGCAGGGTTGGGGAGGGAGGCATAGAAGGCACAAGGCAGGAGAGAGGAAAGGAAGTAAGAGAAAGATATGTGCAAGGTGAGGCAAAGAACAATGGAAGGAGATGTGATTTCTTTACCATGTTTTCTACGTTTGTTCTAATTCATCAGAATTTTCCCCATGATTCAGTTGGCAGTAATTCTTAGCAACTTGTGATATTTTCTGGATTTGGAACCATGTGCCATTGGTAAAAATAATAAAAACAAAACACATGGTGGAGAGGGACCACGGTGATAATTTCAGAATAACATTAGAAGTGTTTGTGCATAACAAAATGTTGTTGTTGTTATTATTGTAATGTATTACCACAGCAAAAATGTACACAGCCACTTTTTATAGTTCCTATCTTGCTACTAATCCCTACAGCATCCCTGCAAAGTAGATTTGCTCAGAGGTACTTGATGCCAAAAGTCACATAGTAAATTCCACAATAAAGCAAGGAGTTAACTTGGGTCTTTCTCTATTCCATATCTAGCATTTTAAATTACTTCTCAAGAAGAGTAATTACAAAAAAAAAGTATCAAAGCTAAAACATAGTGATAGAAAACAGTGAGTTTTCATAATTTGAATATAAATTCATACACGTAATTGGAATAATTTGCATGATATGGGAAATAGATGCCCAGATTTGAAGGGCTAGAATATGACAACCTTAGTGTCATTGTATGTTAATTGAAATCAGGTAAGTAGTGCCTGAGTAGGACTAAAGATTGCACTGTAAATCTGTTTCAGATTAGTTCCTTAAAATAAATGTCAGATTTACAGAATGAACTGCTTGTCCTCTTTTATATTTTCAGATACCTTGAAATATATTGATTTCTAATAGAACTTATTGTTACTGTAAATTTTGCTGAACATATAAACAAGCCACAGTAATATACAGTGGTGAGATAAACTTTATTTTAAAAAAATATTTGGAGGTGGGTAAGGCTGTCAATAATTCTTGCTAAATTAAACTGAATTTTAAAATCCTCCGTGTTATTCTCTCTGTAGATGATAGCATGGTATGGACAATCATGTTTTTGGTCCAAAACACACTGCAGAAATAATCCAGTTTGAGACCACTTTAACTGACTTGGCTCAGTGCTAAGGAATCCTGGGTATTGGAGTTTATTCTGGAACCAGCGCTCTCTGACAGAGAAGGTTAAATGTCTCACAAAACTACAGTTCCCAGAATTTCCCGGCATTGAACCAGGGCAGTTAAAGCAGATTATTTCTGCAGTGTGTTTTGGATCTCAGTTTACTAAAATGAGATTAGAATGAGCATTTTGTCCCTTATGTGACCCAGAATTAAAATCAGGAAACCATGAACAATTTTAGTTCCTTAAAAGGAGAGGAACAGTGGATGTGTATGAAGGGAAAAGTCTCATTTATATCTCACTTTATTAAGTTAATACATGATTACCTGGATGTAGCAAGTATTTTCCCTATATAAAGCGGGGGGAAGCACGATGGGAGGAAATAAGCCAACAGAGGGTCAAAGTGGTAGGGGTAAGTCGCTCATATTTGCATCATTGCTTCTAAAGAAGCTCCACAAGAAGGATAACAGATTGGTGTAAACTCATCTACGTTTGCCAGAATACTCTGGGCTCCCTCCTGAGTAATCTGTCCTCCAAGTTCCCTCCTCAAATTTGGCCCCTTAGCATGCTCTTTTCATTTGGTGATGAGAGTGGTTACCTTCCAACGTGATCCCTGTTCATTGCCCGGCAAGGTCAAAATGAGGCACCCAGCCATACTGTTAATACTGCGAGCCTCATTTTGACCTCAGAGTGACCCATGCCCACAACAGCGGTACCAGGCAATGAATGGAAACTGCGAGTGAAAAGGCAACCACCCATCATTGCTCTAAACTCGGCAAAAACCTATAGCAAAAATGGGGCTTTCTCTTCTGCATATACAAGGCCATGTATGTGTAAATATTTTTAAAATTAAACCTTCTCCTTTTTCAGATTAAAAGAATGCATTTATTACATTTTAGCACAGATTGATGGCAGAATTGTTATTCAGTTAAACAACTACAAGTAAGTCTAGCAAAGCAATATGGAAGTTTCAAAGGATTGTGAAAGCCAAACATTTCTAACAGTAATGGAAACCTGAAATTACATTCTGACTGCAAGTTGATTTCACTTTAGTATTCAGAGGTAGATTTTGTTTCAGAGTGTCAATTTAAAATTTGGAGCTTTTGTTTTGAATAGAATAGGGTTGCACTCTGCAAGGGATGCTCTGCCTGTCATAAGGTTTGAGAGTGTAACAAGGGAAACAGCATTAGCAAAGGCACTGTGTGCTACTCATTTTATAGTATTACCTGTCCATCTGTCCATTGGAATGAACCACTTATCATGCTTCTAGGTTTTTCTCTTTCAACTTTAAGAATTATGAAAGGAAAATTCCAATTTTTCCTGTCCCTTTGTGACAGGTAGAGTGAAGATTGTGGCCATTTGGATTAAAAACATATCCATCACCACCAGCCGACAGGTTATTATTATGTCTCCTTTGAATATATGAATTTCATCTGCTATGTATTGGAAGTCTAAGAATGCCAACTTTTTATATAAATAATTATCTCACCAGTGATGTACTGCATACTGTTGCCATATTTTTTCACTTTTACAGCATTCTTGGCCTTATCACCTATAACATAAATCTTAAGCTTTCCTATTTAATAAAAACCTTCTATAATGCAGAGCCAACCAATCACACATCATCATCTAGCTATCATTTATTTGTTTTCCTCTGACAGATGTTTTAGAAGATATTCCAGTTTAGGTCTGACGGCATGTTTGATACAGCCAGGCAGTGGAATAATAGGGAGACAATATTTATGGTCTAATTCTGAATTTGATGGTGTATCCCTCAGCAAAGCACTTTCCAAACTGGGTGCTGGAGGGAATAAAGTTAGTAGAGTTTCCTAATTCTATTGGCTGCATTTTCTGGGTATATGTGAAATATAGGATAACTTGAGTAATTATTGTGTATATTTAGGTCAAAGGCTATCAAGACATTTTTCTGGAGTAGGAAAACTGAAATGAATGGGCGCTCCCTATAGTACTACCCATTTAGTTCCATGATTTTTGTATGGATGCATTTTTTAGTGGAGTGTGCCTTTAGATTTTACAAAAAGTAAAAGTCTGCAATGGTAGAATTTTTTTGTCTCTGGTCTACTAACAATCTCACTGCCCACCACCCTTTCATTCCCAGTACTGAAATATAAACTGTCTCAAAATTATACTCCAGTCTCAATTTCTGACATTTTAGGGGTATTCATTTTGTTTCCTCTTTAAAGATCTGGAAACATTCAGGTATAGTATTTGATTCTTAAACTGAAATCAATGGGATTTGCTAGCAATTTAGTGAAACCAGAGAGTGTATCCCAGCCTAGTTAATGTCCCAGATGCATTATATAGTTCTGATTTTTTTTCCCTACACAAAAACTTCCTTATAAAATCCAGTTGGCTGCAGGAAAGATTTTGGATATGCCAGGAAATAAAACAGTTCTAACATTAAATAGCCATATTAGATGACTGCTGATTTTTGTAGTGCACAGATGTACAAATTTATATAACATTTCTATCTAACATGACTATGTATAAATATGTGGTAAGCTGTCTTGAGTCCCATTATTGAAAGAAAGGTGGAAAATGATGATGATGATGACGACGACGACGACACATTGGAAAAGACAATGATGCTTGGTAAATGCTGTGGGTAAAGAGGAAGACCACTTTATAGGTGGATAGACTCACTCTACACAGAAGCCACAGCCCTGAGTTTGTAAGACCCAGGCAGGCCTGTTTATCACCAGGGCTCTTGGAGGTCTCTCATTCTTAGGGTCACTGTAAGCTGAAGCTGATGTGATGGCACACAACAACAACAACAACAACATGTGTTTATAAATATATAATCTTCCTAAGTAAATTCCCAATTAATATAATGGAAGTACTGTGTCTTAGTGGTTAATGCTAAAATGCTACCTCTGATATTACTTCATTTTAAAAAGAAATGTGTGCATGTGCATTTATTTAGCAATAAAAAGAAATCTTGGGACTCTCTCAAGATACTTATCATATGAATTCACTTGCTCCATTCATAAAGATACTGACAAAGTGAAAGCCATTTATGCCTGCTGACCTTTTCTCTATGAATCCAAAGGCAAAGCTCTAGCATGGCACAGCCAATAGTATAAGTAACTTTGAAATACACATGGTAATATGTGATCAGTGTGTAACTGTGAAAAGCAAAAGGTTTTATGATATTCTTAGGTTCCATCAGGATTCCTGCAAAAATCCAAGGGCGGATGAAAGCTTCTGATTTATATATATATACTCCTTATAGTTTTTAAAGATGTACATTGGCCTGTGTAAAACATAGCCTTAAGAACAAGTGCAGCTGCTTTATCACTTCATTTATCTAACAAGTCTAAGAATATACAGAAATAGCTGAATATTTAGATGGCCATATAAGTAGGAATCCTAATTGTTTATTTTTTGATAGTATAAAATATATAGCCAAGCCCCAGCATGGTGTAGTGGTTTGAGTTTTGGACCATAACTCTGGATAACAGAGTTAGATCCTCCTCTCAGGCATGGAAACGTAATGAATGACATTGGACAAATCATACTCTCTCAGACTCGGAGGAAGGCAAAAGCAAACCCCTCCTGAAAAAATCTTGCCAAGAAAACCCTGTGATAGGCTCACCTTTGTTGTTGTGTCCCTTCAAGTCCTATCTAATTTACACTGACCCTTAGGCAACCCTATCATGGGATTTTCTTGGCAAGTTTCCTCAGAGGGGGTATCCTCTGAGGCTGAGAGAGTGTGACTTGTCCAAGATCACCCAATGGGTTTACATGGCTGAGCTGGGATTTGAACCCTGATCTCCAGAGTCCTAGACCAACACTCAATCACTACAGCATGCTGGCACTTCATATCTTTGCAATATCCCTGTGTTGTTGCTGCATTGTTTGTGGTCTTGGACAATTATGGTCATGCAGCAAGATAGTATATAAGAATTATGTTTTGTGTTTTTCTCCAGGTTTAGCCAAGAACCAGTTTTTCTAACAGTAGTGAACTAGATGCCTTGAAGAAGCATTTGCAAGGCAGGTGCAAGGGTCCAAGTCAGCAACATCTAAGCTCATAAGAAAGTTTAGGGAACTGCTATTCCCCTTTCTCCAGTTTTCTTAGGCCACAGTTCAAGTGACAACATGTCTTAAGACAGGGTTGTCATATCCCACTTCCCCAAATCTGTGGAGCCTAGTGTAAATATAATGAAAATCTGTATAATATGTAAATTAAGTGTATATTTCAGCTTTGATAACATTTGTATCAATGTGTTGATCTGAGACAAGTGGTACAATGTAATAGTTAAGAGTGCTTGACCTGGAATACAGAGTCTCAAGATCAAGGTCAGAGAGCTTACAGTGTGACTTGGACAGTGTGACAGTGCTGGTTTGTGGAGATAAATATGGAGACTAAACAATGTAAAGCAGCCATCTACATTATCAGTGCCAGTCACTGCTTTCCAGTCAGATATTATTCTTAGTGCAGAAATAATGGTGGTGATAATGATTTCTCACAGCATCTTTTTAGGGTTTTTTTTAATCATTAAGGTTTTCTGTTTTGTTTTGTTCTTCTTAAATGTTCATGAAAATAACACAAGAAGCCATTCAAGGAACACACTGTCATCTTATTCACAGGGAAAAGTGCAAAATAACATGAGGGCAAATACTGGGAATTGCATGAGAAAAGAAAGTGTGATGTCTTTCAGAAATGCAGATTAAATCAATAGTCAATCTGAAAGTATTTTATTCTTCTACTCAGTTTTTCTTCATAGTGAATAATAATAATAATAATAATAATCAAACAGCTTCATTTATATACTGCTTCATACCGCCTAAGGAGTGTCTAAGCGGTTTACAACTGTAAGCTACTTGCCCCCAACAATCTGGGTCCTCATTTTAGCAACCTCGGAAGGATGCAAGCCTGAGTCGAGCTTGAGCCCTTTTGCTGGTCTTGAACTCGCAACCTTATGGTTTTGAGTGAGTGTCTGCAGTACAGGCATTTAACCACTGTGCCACCAGGGCTCCTGGTACTATTACTACTACTACCACTATCACTATCACCACCACCTTTCTGGGACTCCAGACTACTTACAAAAAAATTAAAACAGATGTGGCTAAAAATTCACATCATGCATAAGTGGAAAATAAATTACTAATGGAGTCAAAAGAAGTTGAAACATGACTGTCCCTGGGAGTATTTTGGCCACTGCAGACAGGGCCTCTGCTATACCGTGTTTCCTCAAAAGTAATACAGTGTCTTATATTAGTTTTTGCTCCCAAAGATGCGGTAGGTCTTATTTTCAGGAAATGTCTTATTTTTTCCATGAAGAATTCACATTTATTGTTGAACCAAAAAAATGAGCATTTATTATATACTGTATATATATTTATATACAAAAACTTTGCTAGGTCTTACTTTTGGGGGAGGCCTTATATTTAGCAATTCAGCAAAACCTCTACTTGGTCTTATTTTGGGGGGATGTTTTATTTTTGGGGAAACAGAGTATGTTACATTATGATGGAGATGTGGATTGATTCCTAAGAAATACAAAAATAAAAATATCCTGTGCTCATTTACTTAGGTGTAAGAGATATTTAACTTTGGATAAATATTTCCAAGGGCTATACCATATATCCTAGACATGTAAATGTGGAGTCAACCTTTACAAAATTACTTAATTTAGTTTTGCTGATGACACTACATTGGTTAAGGCTGTTCAGGGGTTGGACTAGTGCCTAGATCAGTGGTGGGAAATATTTTAGAGGCAGAGTGCCCAAACCCGGTGTTGTTCCCACACCTGGTGTCACCTGGTGCAGGGTGGCACTTCTGGGGGCAGGACTTTCGGGAGGGGGACCGCACCACTGCCACCTCTCTCCTGCTCTTTCCCTTCCTTCCTTCCCTCCCTCCCTCCCTCCCTCCCTCCCTCCCTCTCCTCCTCCTCCTCCTCCTCCTCCTCCTCCTCTATCCCCACTTCACCTGCCGTGCCCTTTCCTCTATCCCCATCTCTTCAACCTCCTTACCTAGGCTGTCAAAAGGATCAGGATCATGGGCGTGCCTTCCCACTGCTTCCTTACTGCTTCAAGCAGGAATGACAGCAGGAGCATGAGGGCAGGAAAACACAGCTCCACTGGCCAATGGGGCAAGCCTAGAATAGGGCAATGCTCGCAGAGAGGGCTTCATGTGCCACCTCTGGCACACATGCCGTGGGTTTACTATGGCTGGCCTGGATGCTGCAATGGGCTGGATGAAGGACATTACACTGAAGCTGAATCTTGATAAATGGTAGCTCAGTGGATGGGTGCTTCTCACCTCCAGAAATTAGGTAAAAACCTGTCCTGGGTGGGGTTGCGCTCACCCTGAAAAGCAGATGTATATCTTGGGAGTATACCTAGAGCTATCTCAATCACTTGAGGGCCAAGTGGTTTCCCTGGCTCAGGGTGACTGGGACAGCTTTGATGATTCCTCTAGCTACAACCTTTTCTCAGTAGGGTTCACTTGGCCATAGTATTCCATGTATGGGTAATTTTCAATTGGACTACAGTAACATATTCTATAAGCAGCTACTCTTGATAGCAGCTGCAAACTACATTATATACTTGACTATAAGTCAACCTTATGTATAAACCAAGAGCAGGTTTGGGGGTAAAATTATGGATTTCTATATGACCCATGGATACGTCAAGTGTAAAACATCAGGAGATGTAACAAAGGATCTAAAGGATGAAGTAAAAAAAAAAAAATGCCAAAAGCCTTACAAAATTCCAGCAGGTATAACTGTTGTGCTCATGCTGAAAGCTGATAGTGCTGGTCAGTGCTTCCAGGACAGATTAATCTTTTGCTTTTCGCCAGAGAATGGTTCCTTTTTAATTAAGTGTTAAAGTACTGTACTTACATTGACCCGTGGATGTCTCGACTAAGGTTTTTTTTGGATCAAATTTTTGACAAAATTTTTTAGACTGTATATATAATAATAATAATAATAATAATAATAAAAATTATTTATATACCGCCCTTCCAACGATCAGGGCGGTGCACAACATAAATAACATATACATGGTTAAAAACATTCCAATAAAAACAAAAACAATATAAAAACAAAACTATATGAGTATATAACGTAGTTTGAAATATAGCAGCTACACTTCTGACTAGATCATTATACAGAAAAAATATACATAACACTGGTTTTAAAGGGATTACACTGGCTGCCAATATGCTTTTGGTCTGAAAAGTTGCTGGTGATAAATATTTAGTTTGGGATCTTGATCAAAGCACCAGAGGTAGCCACTAAGAAGGCTTTCTTACATGTCCTTACCAGATGAGCCTGGTGGAACCTTGACTGAGATCTACTGAAGTGGCCCTCTTATGTGTCACACCACTGAGGGCAATGGAAAAGGGTCGTCTCTATTGTGACTACCTCTGTTTTGAAATGTCCCTGCCTTACAGACCTCATTGGCACATGCTACCTTGAGGTCCTTGAGTGAAGGGTGGAAACTACATATTTTAATGCATTAATTAATTTTCTTAATTATTTAAAACCTCTTTCTAGGTGTCCAAAATAGACAGCAAACACCTGCCTTGCTCAATAAGCTTCAGTCTGTCTTCTCCTCTTGCCTTTCCCTAGCTGCTCCTCTTCTCCAAGCTGCACTCTGCTCAACTCCAAAGAAGACAATGGAAGGGAAAACAAAAACAAAAACCAGAACTTATATTTTTATGGAAGTTCAGCAAAGCTTAATAATATTGTCATGTCAGTTCTGTTGAAACAAAAACAACAGAGCCCATTGAAGCTTAAACAGTATTTTGAGTGGAATTATGCCGTTTTATTCTGCATGGTAAAGGTACTTTACTCTGTTCCCTTTGCCTTTTATTCTTTCCTGTATTTGGACTTCATTGCTTTCACTTAATGCTTCAAAAACAGACCTAAACTCTCTTCCTTCTTTGTGAAACAGTAACACTCTTAGACTTTTATATCATGCATTGTCTATTTTTCTATGACTTTACAGCTGTTTTCTTGATAGTAATTTTCTATTCTCCATCAAAATATTATTCTTCCTATCAGCATAGACTTTCCCCCCAAATGGCAGTATTTAGCTGTGGAATTGGATAGGGTCACACTACAATTTAAATCCCTATGAAACAGTTGGATTTTACTCACTGGATAAACACTGAAAAACAGTAACAGGATTATTTCTCAAAAATCAATAGGGATGTATAAGTTGCTTCATGTCTTCAGTTCCAGACAGCTAGAAACTTACTCTTAGGAGGCAAGGAAGCAATGGGATCTAGGTCAGCTAATTGTCCAAATGGACACCAGGAGTCATGGCTAGAATCTGGATAAAAGCAGGTAATACAGTAACCTTATACTGAAGACCACAAATAATTTTCAGTTTAGTGAGGTTGAAGATTATATTTGGTTGCTTGTGCTTCTGTATTATTGGTAGATCCCTTAACCTCAGTTCTAAGCACTGAAACAGGAGAAAGTTGGACTTGGCTAGTTTCCTCAAGCTTCATTTTTCTTATTCATTTCATCCAGTACTTTCAGGGAAAATAAACACTTTAGAAATCCTGAGTGTGGTAAAAAGGAAATCCCTTACATTCTACGTGGATAAACATTAATGGAGCATATTTATGCTGTTTATGTTTATATTTACTACTGTACTTGCAACATTTATGTTGTAGATGATTTGGTTTCTCTAAAGGGTTTAAGCATACTTAGCCTACATCCACACTGCAGAAATAATCCAGTGTGACATCACTTTAACTGCCTTGGCTCAATATTATGGAATTCTGGGATTTGTAGTTTTGTGAGACATTTAGCCTACTTTGATATAGAGCTCTGATGCCACAACAGACTGCAGTCCCCAGAATCCATAGCACTGAGCCGTGGCAGTTAAAGTGATGTCAAACTGCATTATTTCTGCCATGCAGATTCAGGCTACATGTTTAAATATCTGAAGTATTTTATGCACTTAAATATTTCTTATCTATTTTAATTCCCACACCCCCCCCCTTTTTTCAATTTACAGTGTACATATTACTGATTATTCTCAAACTGCATCTTTTTCCGTTGGTTCTTTCTCTCACCCATTTGTCTGCAGAAGTGTTTACCCCCCTAAAAATATATAAACCTTTGGGCTATTCACAACTACACATTGCTCACACATTACTCTCTGTGTTGGCCAAATCTGTTTGTGCCACTGGCTGTTTTGTATGTGCTTGTAGGGGTGAGAGGCAGACAAAGGGGAAAGATTTCATTTCTCAACTATTGCAAGAAATACAAAATAATATTTCAGTTATTTAAAGGGGGATTTTTCTTCTTGGTAAAAGCAGTCTGAAGACAAAATTATCTGGCTCAAAACTGTATTGAAATTATCAAAGAATCTATGAGCAATGCTTAGACACAATATCTCATATATTAATTCTATATTGTGTGCTGATTTGATGTTATTAGCAATTAGCAATTAAGAAAAACCTTCTCTTCCATACAGCTGTTTAGGATCAGTTTGCACTTTACACTTTTTGAAGCAACTTATTTTTTTTTCTCCTCCACTCTCTTGTTGAATATTATACCCTCGACTCATTTTGGTTCCCTTAACAAAAATACAATTTCAAGCTTTCTGTATGAGACCATGACAAAGTGATTTTATAGCTAGTACTGAAAGTGACTAAAGTTGACAACAATTGTATTTTATGACAACCTCTGCTTTCATGTCCCCAGCCTACTTTCCTATCACCATTTTTATTCCCTTTTGGTTTTCTCTCTCCTCTTTTTTTCCCCTCCTCCCCTTCCCAAATGCGAGAAATTCCATATCTCTGCATTGACTGGAAACAAATCCCTTTACCAGGAGTGCATTTTAATGGAGAGCATGCTTCACTTAAGTCACCAGAACCTTAACTATATAATATTCAATTTCTTACCAACCCAGAACCAAAGCCTTTTTCCTTGAGAGCTACGTTCATAATGGTAGTGGAAGAATTAGTATTACAGAACTAAATCAGATTAGGGTGGGAATATGAATTAGATTTTGTAACAGATGGTGCAGTGGAAATTAAAGGTGCTTTGCGAATGGAAGCGACAGCAGCTTGCCTCTTTTTCTCTCTGTCTTTCTCTTTCATGCACTTGATAGACGGGTATAAATCACAACAATCCCGTCTTGACAGCCAATTTTGAGAATTTGATCTGGTTAAAGACATGGCTTTCCCGCTCCACTCACTGAAACCGACTTCTATTATATTTTTATACAGCACCTTGTCATATTTGGGAAAGCAAGATCACCTGTCTCCCTTTAATGAAATTTTCTTTAATTACAGTTATAGCTCTTCAGTGTTAATTACTTTCCCATTTCAACCTGCATTCTTGGGCTATCTCATAGGAGTTCGTTTTTCCCCTCGTTGTTCACACTGACACATATGCTATCATTTTTCTAAAGACTCTTTTCATTGTTAGAAGTTGTTGTCAGATCCATTCTAATTAGTTCTTAATTATCAAAATTGACATTGTGCATGGAGAAAAATGGCTAAAAATGCTAAAATTTAAAGTATTGCTGTTTTAAAACAAACAAACAAAGCTTTTAAAAGTATCACTCCTTACTTTTGCCACTTCTTAGAAGAGCATAATAAATTATCCAAATTATCATAGAACTCTTTGTAATGTCCCCAGTCTCTCTCTCCCCCCCTCCCCCCCCCCCCTTTAGAGTCTGGAATGTAATTTCAGTCAATCTATTTGTTCATGTAAATGGATCTCCCCTATCATTCCTCACAAAGACAGATTTCAAATTCAGTCCTCTAGTATGTTTAATATAGTTCACTTATTGCATTTAATATAGCAAGTTTTCACTGGTGCTGGGCTGACTGAATGGCAGACATTCCCCAAGCTAGAGAGAAATTGGGGAGCAGAAATGACATGGGATGGGGGGTGGTGGTGGAAATCTTTCAAGAAGTGAAGACAAGATCCTTAGAGCTGGCAACTAACAGTTGGTGGAAATAAAGCTTCCTAGTGGCAGTCAAATCAAATGTAGTAACAACTCAACGGCTCCCTGCTGCTAGCTGACAGCATGGTGTAACACACTGGGACAAACATTCACTTAAACGTTGATTGCAGGCAAACGTCATTTCACAACTTGCCAAGTGCTGTTCTCCCTCCCTTCCTCTTTTTCATTTTCAGAATGGTGAAATGGGGCAAAAGGATTGGGATAGAAATCAGGATCAGCTAGGGGATGCGTCATTTATCCATCCTCCCCCTAACTTAAACATTTTCTTTAGAAAATACTGCTATTTTTGTTCTTTCTAAAAGGATTGTTATAGTGACATTTTTGAATGCTGCATTTTCATACTGAATTATCTGGAAAAAAAGGGTATTGCCTGCCAGGATTGATATCTTCACCAATACACAGGTGATACTTCTGAGGAGGACTGAAGTCCTAATTAAATCAGAATAATTAAGATGATCAATCAGTGTTAAGTTAATTCCAATCAAACTTTTATAATAACTTTTAAAAAGGGAAAAACAATTAAAACTCCCCCTCTGTGTCTATTTAGAAATTCCTGCTTTTTTTCCATTTCTTTTATTTCCCTTTTCTTACTTCTTTTGAAAATGACAGACAAATAGGCACTCATGATCCATAGCACTAGATTTGTGACTGGCACAAGTAACTGCTTTTGATGTTGTAATCACTTCAATATAATCCTTATTTGAAAAGCCTGTTACGTTCCGGAACAAATCTCCCGTTATTTTTGTAGTAACTTTATTTTGTTTTCTTGACTGAATGCAGTACTGATGTTCCGCTATTTCAGTCAGCTTTAAAAAAATAAATAAATCACAATATAGCTTTGCTTATATGATTCCTTATCGTTCATGCTTGCTCCTGGTTTGTGTGTGAATGATTTACTAGATGAATTCTTGTGCTTTCAGGGAAAGAGAGGCAATAGGATAGGAGACAGGCACCAAGTTGAGTTGCAAAAGGCCACAACTTTATTGCTTACATCTTTCATGAATTTGCCATGAAACATCAAGGTATACTGCAGTATTGAACTAAACTGCTGGCTGTGGAAATTGAGCAATCCACCTACTAGATTAATGGGGGGTGAGGTGAGAAAAGTTGGCATACAGCATCATCTACCATCAACTACTAAGCTTCCTATAGCCCAGTTGTGATGTTATTATCTAGATGTGGGCAACTTGATTAAACAATGACTTGCCTATTTTGCTATGAAACAGTAGATTGTTGGTATGTAAATCTTCACTTATGTGATTCTTGCATGCACAAATTTAAAATTTAAAAGTTTTCTCCCTACTGGCTGAGATTATGATTTGAACTTGTTTTTTTTTTCCCCCTCTAATGATCTTTTGCATTTTCAATGGTCTTTTGCATTTTCAGGCCCTTTTTGGGGAAAAGGGCACAGAAGGTTTTGCTAATGAAAAAACCTATTTTGTGCATCTAGTGTTCAGACAGAAAAAGGGGAGAAGCCCTAATCTTTTCACCTTGTGGAGGAGCACATAGATCTTGCAGTTGTTGTTTTTCTGGTTTTGACAAAAATTGTGAATATTCTTTACTTCCCTATAAAGTGGTTAAGATTTTGTCTTAAAAGGAACATGCTAGGAGGGGATGAGCTCCCCTGTATTAAGTTGTTTTTCTACAGCCCTGAGAACAGAGCATGGCTTAAAATCTACAGCATTGTAAAATGTGGGCATGGGAAGTTTGGTTTTCCCTCATGTGCTCCTTTTAGTAGAAACAGATAACTGCTTTATAGCCAAATGGGCAGATATTGCCCTTGCCTTATAACTCAAAGGTCACTCGTGTAAGGAAGCTAAACAAGAGGAAGGCAAAATGAATGCTGGGCCTTGCCTGGAATTCGGTCACCTTCTTGATTCCAGGAAAAGTCTGAAACAAATTGTTCCATCTTAGTTTTCCTTGCTCAGACCCCAGCCAACAAATATGGATCCCCACCACCCTCTATCTTAACATGTTGTCTTTCTCCCTATTTATGAGCAGAAACCATGCTGGAAGGTTGCTTATATAATGCCAATTTGTGCTTGAAAAGTTGGTTTCAAGGGAAGGACTGGAAGACAGTGAGATAACTGAAAGGGGTCTTGGAAAACAGACTTGCTTTATTCAGAACACGACAGGGTTGGTTCCTGTGGATCTGAATTATTGTTATTATTTTTTTGTCTGTGTGTCTGTGTTCATTAATAATTATATCCATACTTTCCTTCTGTGAGCTCAGTATAGAATACATGATTGTCCTCTTCCGAACTTGATCTTCATGATAGTCCTATGAGGTAGGTTTGGCTGAGAGATGTAACCATGTGAGTGATTGTTGCTTTGACTAAAAATATACTGTTAATTATCACCCCTCCCCCAGAAAAAATATCTGCTGTGTCCTAAATCTACTTTTTAATATTAATTTCAGGGACCATGCATCTCCATGTCCAATATTTTTAACTTTAGCTTTATGGTATATTGTAAATGAGGAATGACTGTTGAGCAGTGAAGAGCAAATATTAGCTCTTTTTCTCATCTGAAACAACCATTGAGTTGGACAGTATCTTGGAGATCATCTATTCCATCCCCTCATCAATCTAGATTCTGTAATGCAGGTTGCAACTACAATATTCCTGACATATGGTCATCTAGCCTCTCTGAAAATGGTCCAGTTGTAGAGAGTTCATCATTTTCCAAGTCTGAACAGTCTGAACAGGTCTCTGTTAAGACAGTTCTTGCAATGTTTTGCTGAAATCTCTTTCCCTGCAGTTTCCAACTATTGGTTCTAGTCCTCCCCTCTTAAGAACATGCTCCATTTTCTGCATGATTGCCTATTTGAAAAGAGCTGTCATGTTTCACCTTATTATTCTCCAAACTAAACATACTAGATCTTTCAATGGTTCCTCATAGTACTTGGTTTCTAGGAACTTCACTGTCTCAGTTGCTTCTCTCTGAATGAACTCTTAACTTGTCATTGTCCATCTTAAAGTGTGATGCCTTGAACTAGGGCAATATTCCAACAGCAGCATGACTAAAACAGAGTTATTACTTTGTATATTTTCGTTAATGCAGCCCAATATTGCAAATGCTCAACAATGCTGGATGTATTCAGTTTATAATCTGCTATGGTAGATCATCTAGGTCTTTTCCCCATGGCCTCTGTCAGTCGTGGTATATCTTGAGGTATGACTTGTAGAAATGAGTTCTTTCCTTCCATCTTAAAAAGTTTAAATTGGCTTCCCTTAGTATGAGGCATCTGTTTGTGTCTATGTGTGTGTGAGAGAGAGAAATTTAAATTTATAAACATAAAAATCACATTTTTATTTTCCTTTGATGCTTTTGTTTGAATAACACAGGAAATATACAGCAGAAATACACAGAAGATGGTTTACTTTCAACATTCTCCCCTCACAGCAACCAGTCACAAAGCCATGTAATCTTGTTTTGTTTTGTTGAACAAAGCATGATTTGTGTGGTGTAAGAACATTTAACTTCTGCTGCCTACCACAACTGCTAATTTTGACCTTGCAAGCAAAATTTAGCATCATGTCATGGCCTTTAAAGATCCATCAGCTCTGCCTAATGCAGAGACAGTGCATGTCTAAGGACACATTTAATTAAAGCCGCATTAGTGTATATATACAGACTTGTTAAAACACTTAGTTTGTCTCAATAATATTGATTAAATAGCAGTAGTTTGTTTAATCCAAGTGTATTTTTTCA
This sequence comes from Urosaurus nigricauda, assembly GCA_034509955.1. NCBI lineage: Eukaryota > Metazoa > Chordata > Lepidosauria > Squamata > Phrynosomatidae > Urosaurus > Urosaurus nigricauda. Next base: position 343,802,304 of record JAOEGL010000001.1, read on the forward strand.
ATTATTACATTACTTAAAAGTCATCAGGGTAATGGTAATTATCAGTGAAATATCACGTTAGTTATAGAGTAATGCCATAAGAATTGATTTTGACTTGGCAGGAAAGAAAGGCACATACATTCTCTTTCTCTCGCTCTCTTTCGTTCTGTCATATAATGCCAAAGCCTGATTTAGATGATTAGAACAAGAGGCTTCTATAATCTTAATTCATAAAATGTGTGTGCTTTATAGATTTATAAGTTGTGCTATACTGCCTAAATAGCCATTATATCAATGAACACTTCAGTCAGATAATTATGTAAAACATTCCATATGTAATTACATAGTATTATTATGCATTTAACAGTTTTATTGATTTACCAGTTGCCTACGTATAATACTTAGAGCTATAAACAAGTGATGCTTACTAAGAATTGGAATAGGCCCAAGCAAATTAACTGAAGATAAATTATGTCTGTGTGCATTTACCACTTCTGATTTAATTCATATGGGCTGCAGTATAGTCCCAGTTCTTAATTTTCAGAATCTGTTTTAAATTTATTTTCAATACTTAAGGGTTGGATTCATGCATGAATTTGAGATAGCCCCTGTGTGCAGACTACTACTTCCCTTTTGATCTAGGGAGCACTTTGAAATTTCCCTCCTATTAAGTTAGTGCATTGCATTAGCGACAGAAAAAGAAAAGGTGAAGGAGAAGGATGGTTTTTTCAACCCTTTCTGCTGTCATTCACCTTTTCAAGGGTACATCTCTCTTCTTCATTGTGTGCTACCAGCAACATGGGCATGGCTGTGATACCTTTCATCTCCTCACATTCAGTAAAAAGGGAAGGTTTTTAAGGCTCCTTAAAAGGATCAAAAAAAAAAAAAAGAAAGAAAAAAGAAAAAAGAAAAGAAAAGAAAAAGAAATGTTTTTTTTTTAAATGAAAGTTTATTTAGCAAACTGAACCAGGAAAGAAAAATCTATATTTCAGGCATTAATATGTTCCCTTAATCTACTCTGTTCTTTATTAAAGAAAATCCTAAACTAATAAAATATACTTTTGGATGCAGTTTCTTTGGTTTAGGATCCAATGTGATTATTTTGCTACTAATGGTCTTATCCATTAGGTTAACCAGGCACTCCTTAAGATATTTCTTATTAAAAAAAAAAAGGGGGGGGGGTGTCTTTTTATTCCTTTCCCAACTAAGCTAGTGCACCTTAATGCAATGATGATATGTTAGACACAGCAGTTGTCAAAGCATCGTATTACAGTGATGCCATAATGACACCCTGTCTCTGTAAAGTAGTCATGTTTTCTCAAATCACACGTTGCACCGTTGATTTCTGACATGACACTTCATTCAGTCGCTTTCCTTTTCTTCGGCATTGCCATTCTCTGACAATAGCAGCTGGTGCCCATTTTCCTGCTAAGTGATTCACATTTTGCCACTTTGCTAGAGTGCAATTAGCTGAAGCAGAAAAAAAAGTGTTCATTGTAAAATAGCTCAGCTGAAATTGTAACTCAACTCTGTAACAAGAGCTGGTGAGGCGAGAGACTCGAGGTGAGTCAGGTGTCTTTTGGGTTTCCTTCCTCACAAATATATTTTTTTTCTCCAGATAGTGGAGCAATATAAAAGTAACCATTGGCTCATTGAATGAAAAGGCTTAAGATATAGGGGCTTTTAGATTTGGGCCCCATCTCAAGATATCTCATTACGTCTATGCAAATATTCCAAAATATGAATAAAAAATCCAAATGCAAAACACATCTGGTCCCAAGCATTTTGGATAAGGGAGATGCAACCTGTACATTGTAGTCTCCTTAGAGACAGGTTGGAGTTTTTGGCTTATGAAACTGTAAAATATCATTTTTGCTAGCCACAAAGAAGAATAAAAACAATAGGCAATAATTTACACTAAATTCTCCTAAAAATGATAACTTGGAAGCAAACTGGGTTCATTGTAGTGGAAATTAATTTTCAAGTACACTTGCCCTAAATACCCTAAATACACCAGATCCTGTCTAATCTTTCAAGCTAAGCCTTGGTTAGTACATAGTTGGGAGAACATTAGTGAATACCAGGTTCAGATAAAGCAATTGGCAAACCATCTCTGAGTATTCATAAATTGACAGGTGACTTGAAGGCACATACACACAGACACAGTTGTATATAAATTAGTTTAACAAGAAAACAAAAACAAAATCCATCTTGGAACCAGATTAGAGCTTTCCATAGCTTATTTGCTTGCACTGAAGGAAGAAGGTGAGGAATCCCTCAAAGCAGCCTGAAAGGCACCACTGGGTAAGGGAGAATTGGAGAAGTGTGTCTCTCCTTTCTCCAGAGAGGTGTCTCCAGTGGTTCTAATCTCTTCTATGAATGGAAGGGGTTCATGTGGATCTCACCTATTGGGTTGTATCCATAGATACTTAGAGTAGATCCTTTTAAATTAATAGGGAAAAACTAGCCATGAACAACTTAAGTCTCATTGATTTCAATAGATCTGCTCTAAATAGAACTAAATGTAGATCCAGTGTATTTTATCCAATGTGTTATGAGACTGGGACAAAATGAATGTACATGAAGTGACTGCTGTTGCTTAAGGTGCAGTACAGTAGTATCCAAATGTTGGTCCTCAGATTGTGTTGGACATCATCTTCTAAGAAGTTGCAGTCATCATGGCTGATGGTCTGAGATTTTAGGAGCTGTAATACAACAGCATTTGGAGATCAGGAAATCTGTCTGTTATTTCAGCTCTAATTTTTCATTGTAGATCCAGTAAATTACTCTTAACTAGAAGGAATGCAGTGTTGAACATGTTTCATGAATTTAAGGAATTTCAGTGCAATTTAACTGTCATATAATAAAATTAAGAATGTTAGACCCTGTTCTTAATATTGCTAGTATTCCATGAGAGCCTGTTTGAAATAAATGACCTTATGCATCTGCTGAGCTTTGTTCTCTTGCATACAAGTCCAATTAATTTCAAAAGTGATTTGCTCAAAGGGTATTTTGGTCCTAGCTTTGTAGTGACTAGTGGCTATTCATCATAGCTTTCAGAGTGAACAAATAATTTTTAGTAATGTTTATCAAGAATTTTAAATATGTTTATAGCATGTAAATTTTCTTTTCTTCATTTTATATAGCATGCCTTACAAACCCAAAGAGAGGCTGTTCCAGCCGTTCTGTCTTTGAGTAGGAATGGATCCAAGGATGTTTCAAGTTATCTGACTCCAGCTGGAACATAGAACGTTTTCCACAGTGCTGAGACAGACTACTGGTCTGTCTTCTTTAAGACTGGATTCAGAAACTAATAACATCTCATTAGAGTTTTAGGCTAGCATATGTTCTCCCCTACCTGGCCTGATTGATTGTAGGAACTTTCTTTTTCTATTAAAAAAATTGCAGAACTGAGAAATTATTACAATTCATTAACATAATTGAAAATTAAGATAAATTTATTAATAAAACACACATTACATCAGATAGCTTTTCTACTATAGATGGAACAGAGCTGAAGCTCATTGGGAAAGGGTTAGCCTGCTTTTTTGTGGGACAATTTTCTCTCCTAAAGAACTACTCATATAGATTGGAAGACATTTCAAAAAATTATGTTCTATTCTACAAGGGTCTCCAGGCTCACAAAATAACTAACCAAAATTATTACCTGGATTACATGAACAATTAGGTAACTGTAATATTTAATCAACTTTCAGAAAATATCTGTCCAGATTAATGTGTGCATCTTTAGTCACTCACTATCTTGTTTATGCCTATTTATATATTGTATAAAGAGGGACCAAGTGTTCAGAATTCATTGATTTTGTCTTTGTTTTGCATTACTCTAGTCATATATGTTCATTTTCCTGTCAGGATAATATCCTTGACTTTATTCCATATTTCCCAAATAGTTCCGATTTTGGTAATTATTGCTGTATATGCAGATACACCAAAATGTAATTATTGCTGTATATGCAGATACACCAAAATGTTCTAGCTCAATGCTAGGGAATCCTGGGAATTGTAGGTTATTGTGACACCAGAGCTCTCTGACAGAGAAGGCTAAATGTCTCATGAAACTACAGTTCCCAGAATTCCCTTGCATTGAGCCAGGGCAGTTAAAGCAGTCTCAAAGTGGATTGTTTCTGCAGTGTGTTTTGGACCTATGTTTTATCATGCTTTTTTGTTGTAGTAAGTTTCATGATCATTAGGAGCCGCTCCCTGCTCTGTCCAGCATGGTTCGTGCTGCAGAAGTAATTTAGTTAAATCAACAATTTTTCATTTAAAAAATTGGGATGGAAGTGTGGGTAGGGATTGGTAATTCCATCCCGACCAAGTGATTTGCTAATTTTTGAATTGTCAATATGATCCTGAATTTCTCAAGTTTTCTTTAATTAGCTTTGGTCATATATCCTTTTCAGTATGTCCATATCCTTTACAATTTTTTTCTGTGTTTTCTATAATGCTTACAATAATTTGTAAAAATTAGCCAGAACAGTGCTAAATGTGAAATTTTGTTTGAAATTTATTCTTAGCCCTAAAAATAGCTATCCAGACAAAAATATATTATAGCTTTCCTAGTATAGGTGGAACCTGACCTGAAAAATACTCTGAATTTGGTAGACATAAAGAATTCGAAAGCAACAACAAAGCTTGTTTTGTTTGTTATTTAGAGTATAACAGAGAGTAAGCAGTGTTTTGTTTGGTTTTAGAAACTTGGTCAAATGCTTTTTATCACATATTGGTCTCTATTTATAGCCTACATCAGTACTAATGTTGGTTTCTTGTGTTTACCTATCCATCAAACCCTCTTCGGGAAGGATTTTTTGTTTGTTTGTTGATACCTCGGATGGCTCACCTAAAGCATAACCCCTAAGAATAACCCTTCATTCTTAACTGCATTCCATGCATTTGATTCTCTGTTTTGACTGTTGTCAATGAATTTGTTTATATATAAACTTAGTAGGAAACCATCCCGACCATTGTACAATGTGGTACAGGGAATCTTTCTGTAACAGAAAATGGGAAGAACATGGATAGAATGTTAGTCATTATCAATTTTTTAAAAAAACCTCATTTATAGAAACATGGAAAACATTTAAGTGAGCATCCCCTGTGTCTTTATATCTGTGAAAATTGAGCATAACTGACCCCTTTATTTTTACTGGAAAGGTTACATTATTTAGGTGAGATGCAGTGTTTGAAGGAGAAGAGTTAAAATTGCAAGATTCATGCACCTTATCCAAAATATATCCATCTTTCTGTCTACCGCTTGGGCTTGACCATTAGAAGATGCACCTGAAAGGATAATTAGAAGCATCAGACAATTGAGTAAAAATAACAATAAAGAAAACAACAACAGCAATCCCATTATGGCTTTAAAATAAATATTGTACACTTGGATATGACACACATTATTTCTCACTGTAAACGTTAACTACATTTAGATTTTTATTAATCTGCTGTGACCTAAAAAAAAAAAAAAACTGTATTAACAGCACAATGTGGAATTGGACTTTGAATGCAGATAAAGCCATCATCTTGAGAATAGCTCTTTCTGACAAAAAGGTGTTCTTTTGAAATAAAGTCCTATTCACTACATTCCTCTTAGAGTTAATGTGAATTTTAGTGCCTCTAATTTTAGATTGAAGTGAGGTCTAGAATAAAAATCACCAGCTGACAATTGAATTTATAGACAGTTGTGAATATTTCAGGCTGGCATAAAAGAGCTGCAGAAAATCAGGTGCAGAGAAGAGGGAATTAAGTCTGAACTATGATGCCACACACACACACACACACACACATACACACACACACGTGAAGTGAGCTAAGTAGTAATTAGGAAGTAACTGCTTTCTTATAGGGACTTATTTTGAGTTTTGCTCCCTCTGCTAACAAATTCACTTATTGAATGCCAACAAGATTGTAGCTGAAGCCCATGTAAACACACAACCAAAAGGATTGCCAACATACAGAAAAGTAGTACTGCATTTAGAGTCCCAACAGGAACATTTCCAGCAGCATTCATAGGGAAAAAAGAAAGGGGGGAAATAAAAATTCTTGGGGGCAGGGATTGTCACAAATTTTCTGAACTGCAAGCAGTAGAGGCTCTTCTTTTAAAACAGTGGTTACCAGACTTTGGTCCTCCAGCTTTTTTGGACTTCAGCTCACAGAAGCCCCAGCTAGCTTGGCCAACAATCAGGAATTCTGGGAGCTGAAGCAAACTAAATAAATAAATCTGGAAGACCAAAATTTGGGAATCACTGTTTTGAAATGACATTTTGCCACAACACCAGTGTTGGTCATCCTAGAGCATCCTGGCAACCACCTTGAAACAGGGGATTTGTGGAAGGGCACGCCTCAACTATATAGCTTACAACTGATACAGTGGAACTGACAAGCTTTGTATTTAAATAGTTCTACAGTGGTTGTTTTCATCATCTTCCTGCTCGGATGCTCAGGAGCTCCAAATGCAGAAGTTATGTGACCACATCAATGTGTTCCAGCTAGCCCTTGTTACTCTTGACTTATGATCTTCTATGAGAACGAGTGTGATGCAATGTTTGGAATATCCAGCTTGGGCTGATAGACTTAGGTTTAAGTTCTCACTTAGTCATGATGCTCACTGAGTGAACTTTGCCCAGACACTATCTCTCAGATTTGCATACTTCCCATGGATATTGTAAAGATGAAATGGCAGGGGAAAATAGAGACCATGTGCACCATCTAGAACTTCAATAAATAAAAATGAATCTACATCCAACTGTTGCCTGGACAGTGGCAGAAGTTACCTTATTAGCTTCCAGTAGTGAGTCATGTTTGTTCCTAAAATGTGTCCCTTATGTATCAAAAGATATGGTGAAGTTATAATTAGTAGCTGCTGGTTGCTTTCATGTAGGTGGAGTTGGCAATCAACTCCAAGTTTCCCTCTGAACTTTGAAGGAGGTGTCCAAAGCACCTCCAAAATAACCATGGATCATTTTTTGTGGAGCTTTCGAGCTATGTGGCCATGTTCTAGAAGAGTTCCTTTCTGACCTTTCACCAGCATCTGTGGCTGGCATCTTCACAAAAAACTATGGATGTCGGCCATGAAAGCCTTCAACTTAACCTTGGATCACTTATAACAGCTTTTACTTGGGGAGAAGACAGGAAGTTTGATGCAAAGGCATCAAGCACTTGTATCAGATTTTCTAACTGGAATACATGAGAGAAGTATTAGGTATTTAATATTTAAATCATAGCTATTAAAAATCTTGTGTCAGGAGAAGGGGGCTGGTGAAGAATGGAAAGAAGGCCATGTTTTAGTACCCTAATAACTCCTCATTCGAGCCGGAGATCATAATATATGTGAGAGCTGTCCAGTAATTATAAAGTAATAAGTTGAGTGGTGGTAGAAGTGGTCTAAATTAAAAGGAATTCACAGAGCTGCTGTAAGTCAGCAGTGATCCACTTTTCCCCCAAAATGTTGACTTGAGAAATGTGCTTAGCTGAGAATAGAAGTAGAGGGATGAAATATAGTACAACTTATTAATTACAGCATTCATTAATAGTGGTTTGTAGAAAGCAGTAGAACTGGAGGAAAAGACACTAACTGATAGAAAAAGTGTCCGAGAAATCTTGCCCATTTGCCTTCGAGCAGAATTAAACCTACACAATTCTTGAAAGGCTTTTTGCCTATTTATTCTTCCATAGTGATTTTATTTTTCATCTTCAATGTAGTATTCACGTAATCATTGTTGATGACTTTCATATGTATAATAAGAACATGAAAAGAGCCAGGCTGGATCAAAACCAAAGGCCTGTCTAGTCTATCATTCTGTTCACACAGTGGCCAGTCATTTACCAATGCAAAGCCTACCCAGCAGTACAACTGTACCTTCCATCTCATGTTCCCAGCATACATGCAAAGGATACATACTGCCTTTGATGATGGAGATGGTATATAGCCAATTTTTCCCTAATAGCCCTCTCTGTTTCTGTTGCATGAAACCAACACAATATCTTTGGTATTAACATGTAAGCTGCCTTGAGTCCCTATGCCGGGAGGAAGGCAGGATATAAATATAATAATAGTAATAGTAATAATATAGCTTAATTTATCCAAACTCTTTCCATTTTCAAGACAGTTTAGAGGTTTCAGTCTCTGCTATCCATGCTCAGATTTCAAACTGGAAAAACATGCATTATGCAGCTGCCTTCCAATTCTGAAACTACTTTAGAGAGGGTTCTAAATCCAAGTTTACATGCAGTACTTCCCTACTATCACTGGTAAGCTAGACATAAATGATACTAGTAATCAGGATTGACAAGTCATGGTGGCTGATTTAAGTTAGAATCAATTGTAATAGTAGGCAGAAACTACCGATTCCTCATTTGCTACCTTCCTATTCTCTTACAATGACATTACAGTACATTTCTTTAATATTAACCAAGGTATGGAGCCCTTTTGGATCTTTTCATGTTTTGGACTAAATGCTCAATAATTCCTAACTGTTGGCCATGTTGGCTAGAGTTTGAGAATCACCATGACCAGGTGAGGGAAAAGTCTTTTAGCAAGAGTTTTGCAGAGTTGGGTTCTCAGACTACATGCTGCTTGTCTTATCCCACACAAAAAGCACTTAGGAAGATCCATCTGTAGTGATCATCTGTAGCAGGACATGTTGATGACCTATCCCCTTCTCAGTCTTCTGGGAGCTAAGCTGTGGAGAAATGACAAAATAGGAGAGCTAATTAATTTCCATTGATCTTGAGAGAGAATATGCATTTTTGAGAATTTTTTTGGCACATTTTAATTGTTAATTGGCTAATTCTGTAAACTTGAAATGGCATAGATGAACTATGCCTTACTTTATGGACTTAAAAAAATGGAACCATGAATCAGCCACACCTTCCATGGTTGGTTTTGTAAGTGTGTCTTTTTTGCTTCACGAAGGAAATAGAATTTAATTTTGCAGAGATATTTTGTACCAGCTGCAGAAGCCTTGATGGGGAAAAGTGCTTGTGGTCTTTGTCTCATGCTGGAGGCAAGAAGTCCTGTGAGAATTAATAGACTTTCAATGAGCTGGTCCAATGAGAATGAATCATTTTGGGGGGAAATCCTTCACATTTGTAAAGTAAGCTGACGTCTCTTCTACAGACCCCTAATGTGGAACTTAAATGGGTGTTTGGAATTGGCAGACTTTTGTGCTGATATTCTTTGTGTCTCTACTTAGCAAAGAAGGAAGGCTTGGAGCAGGGGTGGGAACTAGCCAGCCCTCCAGATGTTGTCAGATTGCCAATCTCAGCAGTCTTAGCCAGCATAGTCCACAGTGATGAGTTCTGGAAGTTCTAATTGAATCCCATCTAGAGAGCCACACAATTTTCAACACAACATAACACTAAAACAAAATGAAAATGTGATCCTTTATCACAATTGAAATCAGATAGGTGATTGATTCATATAGTCCCCATATCTTAAGAAATTTACTGAAGTCACACAGAAGCAGGATTAGAACAAATGACCAGCCTGGGGATTGGAGTTTTTGAAGGCTTCATGAAGTTCTTTAAAAAAAGAGAGAGAGACTGATTAAGGATGCAACGGTCAACTAGTGCCAGCCCATTGATTGCATAGGTAATGAGGCAGGAAGAGCTTATTGTCTGGGGATAGATAGTCTTTGCCTTGAGGGATCAGCCTCTACTGAGTTATATTAAATGTGTACTTTTATTTCTACCTGTATCTCCATTAATTAATCTTTCTTCTTCTCCCCCCCCCCCCTTCTTCTTTGTTGAAAAATACATGTAGCAACTGAGGGGATCCCTTGGCAGAAGTAGGTTATAGGAAGAAAATGTAGGTGCGAGAGGTTTAGTTGAAGACCCCCCCACACACACACACATGGATTTGCACTGAAAATGAAGTTTCCAATAGCTCCAATGGAAGATTTCCCAGGCTAAATGCAGCGGTGTGTGCAGTTTTTGCCTAGATTCCAGAAACCTGTCCCCAACCTACAGTGATCCTGAACTTGCCTGGGACCCCAGCAGCTACTAATAACATTCTAAACAATATTTTAGAATACAGACTGTAAGTCTGTAAGTGATACATTTAGGTAAGGATCCCCTGAGTGAATAGTTCTCCCTCTTCTCCACTTTGACTGGTAGATAGTTAACAAGTTCAAATGTTTTACACTACCTTAGATACTTATTATTAAAGATGATTACTATAGATGTAGGATGCATAATGGACATTTTGTATAAAATGTCTAGCTATGCTGTTTGAAGCAAGATGAACAACCTAATTCAAATACAGGATGTCACACATATGGACAGTCTATGGGATTTTGGCATAGTTCTTACTACTTGGTCTTAGAAATAATGGGTCAAAGCAATTGAAGGTGAAACTGATGAATAATTTCACTTAGATTTTGTGAAACTGATCAACCCAAATTAGTTCTTGCAAATTAAGATCATCTTATTATTAAACAGTGTTTTTTTCCTCCCTCCACATGCACACCCCCAAAAAAGTTTGCTCCAAGATTTTGAATTCCAGTCAATAGAGAATACAGCTATGCTTGACTGAAACATGCCACTGCAAAACAGTAAATTTAGAGCAAAATCTTCATTTGCTTGAATATAAATCTCCCCCCCCCCCCACACACAAAAGTACTATGAGATATGTGGGAGTGTATGAAAGAACACTAAAAACATGTGGTGGTGGTGAATTCATTGTCATTATATATAACAAGTTTAGAATTTTAGAATTGATATAAAGAAAATTGGCAAGGTGTAGAACAGGGAACAAAAAAGAAGGTTCATTCTCTTTAAAGTTTTTTGTTTACTGCCTGTCTGAATCTTTGATGAAGCCCTGCAATGCCCTTATGCTGATTACCTTCATGTAAAACAAGAGGTATTGACTAATGAATGAATGATGTGTGGTCTTTAGCCCTTGCAGTGCTGCCTTTAAAGAGCATTGTCTTTAATGCACAGAAACCTCTTGCTCTCTCTTTTTACAATGCAGGCTTCTCTGCAGAATGTCAAGCAAGGATCGACACATTGATTCTAGCTGTTCGTCATATATCAAGACGGAACCGTCCAGCCCCGCCTCCTTGACGGACAGCATCAATCACCACAGCCCTGGTGGCTCCTCCGACGCCAGTGGGAGCTACAGTTCAACCATGAATGGACATCAGAATGGGCTAGATTCACCACCACTCTACCCTTCTGCCCCGGGCCTTGGTGGTAATGGGCCTGTCAGGAAACGATATGACGACTGCTCCAGTACTATCGCTGAAGATTCCCAAACCAAGTGCGAATACATGCTGAACTCAATGCCCAAAAGACTGTGTTTGGTGTGTGGTGATATTGCATCAGGGTATCACTATGGTGTGGCTTCATGTGAAGCCTGCAAGGCTTTCTTCAAGAGGACAATTCAAGGTCAGTACTTGATTACAGTTTTCTCATCCAAGTAGAATCAGATAAGCACACTTCCCCCTACCGCATTATTTTCCAGTTTGTTGCATTTTATTGTTCCTAATCATGCTCGCACTGAAGTCCAGTTTAATCTGGTGGTTGCTTTGTGTGATGAAGACTAAATTGCTAACCTCTCCATTTTGAGTGAAAGGCTAGGCCTTAACACTTAACATGCCTTAACACTTAACATGTCATTCTTTCTTTTTTTATTATCTCTGTTTGGATGCTGAAAAACTACCTCCAGAGGACACAGGACTATCCAAAGTAGTATTTCATGGGTGCTTGTGTTTGCCATTGGGAAAACAAAAGTCCCCAACCGTACTTATTTTATGCAGAATTTACATGTTATATGCTACAGGTCCTTCAGTACACTCTGTGGCACTTTATTTTCAAGACATTATTTAATATCTTCATTGTTCGGTGAACTTTAAACTTCAGTGAAATTTAAATCAGTGCCAAAAATATTATGAAATTAACAAAACTGTGATAATTTTTAATAAATGAAAAAAAATATATAATTGTACATGAGTTATAAGCCAGTGTGATATAGTGGATTGAGTATTGAACTAGGAGTCTGGGAGACCAGAGTTCATATCCCAGCTTCACCATGGTTACATCTGGGAAACCCTGGGCAAGTCACACTCTCTTAGCACCAGAGGAAGGCAGTGAACCCTCTCTGGATAAATCCTGGCAGGAAAACTCTGTGATAGGGTCACTTTAGGATTGCCATTAAGTCAGAAATGCATTGAAGACATGTAGCAACAACAAAACAAGTTATATTTTGATTATTTTTATATAGTTGCCAAGTTAGAAAACATCAAGATGTCATCCATCTCAAAGCTTTATTATAAGACTTTCTACATAGTTCCCCCCCCCTCAAAGTGCAATAAATTAATCAAGCAAGACTCAAGCAAGTGGGTACAAAGAGATATAGGAAATTGTCTTAAACAAGGTAAGTCTGCTTGTCCATTAAGACCTATATTGTATACTTTGACTGGCAACAACCACACAGACTCATAAAGAGCTGTTCTCTTTTCATTATCACCACATCTGACCTTTTAATTGTCATGCCAAGAACTGAACATGGGATCTTCTGGCTGCAGAACATGTGCTTTGTCACTGAGCTATGGTCCCCCTTATTAAATTGTTTCTGAGAGCATGCTGCTCTAGATAACTCAGGCAAAGATATGAAAAATACCACAGAGAATAAAAAAGGCAGCAGTTGGTAGAGGTAGGTCACAGGCTAAACTGGTCTGGAGTAAATTGTTTCCCAGTTCCAAACTTAAATCATTTACCATACAGTATTGCAAATTTCATCTATTAAGACCTCCCAAACACATTAGTCCCAACTACATGATGATCCTCAGGACTGTAAGTGGGAAAATAAAATAAAATAGAATGAAGAAAGACAGAAAGACTAAAGAAAAAGATTATATGACTTAGCGTAAAGGGAGGAAAACAAACTATTTCATTTTTACACTTAATTATTGAAAAAAGGATTAAAACATAGTAAAGTCTTCAGCTCTTGCATTGATGGATGGACTGTATTATTATCAATCTCTAAACAGCAGTATTTCCAGGATTTGAGGCAGAGGGTGATAAAGAGGTGGCTGATTTAAGACCCATTCTCATTTATTGGCATTGTTCTTATTTGTATCAAAAACTAACCCTAAAAGAATATGGTCTTTCTTATTCCCAAAATGAGTGATGACTGTCTCTGGAGTTATAGGTCTTTCTGCTAGGTTAATTGCTTGGGTTTTGTTTGCCTGTGTCAGTTTTCACCTTTTAAAAACAACATTCCCAAACAAACATTATTTATAGTACTTACAAGAAAAAACTTGAAAGCAAGGCTATCTGTAATTTCAGGCTTCAGTTTCCCTAGGACATTGAGAAGTATTGTCTGTCTTTTCTCCCTTTCACGCCTATTTGCATGATTACAGTTAAAAGTTCACTACATGTTGCTAAGTTTTGCATAGAAATTACCTGACCCTCCCAACTTTTAAAGAAATCCACTCACCTATCAGAGAGCCACATACCTCTTATACCATTGATATTAAGAGGGGAGTGATGTACAGAAAACAGGACAGCAAACATTTATGGAGAGTGACTGCAGACAAAGAATGAAGGCTGCTTTGAATGTCACAGATAGAAAAGAATGTTGAGATATGGTAGTGCACCTATTGTCTAGAAAAACAATTGAATAGTGATACATGATTTAAGATTGAGAAAGCCAGAACATTTTGTTCAGCCTTTCTGGGACTAAATATACACCACACCCCCAAACTTTAATAAATATGAATATATTCCTTACAAATCCTTTGGTCACATATCTGTACATTCCCACAATTTTATTTATTTATTTATTTATGGCACTTACCTATTTCTTGTGTGATAAGATGTGTTCTATGCTGCCTCCTGTTCCCATCATGCTCCTGTTTAGAATGTAACAGGCCCGTTCCAGGGCCTGTGCAATAAATTTATTTATCTAGATAGACCTGGTTGCATTAGAGGAAATAGACCAAGTCTCCAAACGTTCATGCTACCACCTCTTCCACTCTGGCTCTATACAGGCCAGCCTTTGTGTGGAGCCAGGGTGCAGAGTCATGCAGATGGCATGTAGCAGTATGGTGCACCTCCAGATGATTCAGCACTAAAGGGACACCATACGGCTACACTGCCACAACTGTGGCACCCTTTGGAGGGTGCAAAAAGGAGGTGGTTTTTGTGGCTCCTTTCTGTGCCCTCCTTTCTGTGTCCAAAGGCTGGATTGGGGCTGCGGCATAAGGTTGCCGCCGCTCCGATCTGGCCAGGAAAGGACCGTCATCCTGCCACCCCTTAGGGCGGTCTGTAGAACCCCTCAGTTAATCTTAAGAATGCTACAAAATTCCTTTGCATACTGATATTTGATTTAGGATTATGTTAGTAGAACACTGTCTTCTGCTGCCCATACACATACACATACCATCTCTCACTGTCTGCAGAGGATTTAGTCATTTACATAATGAAAAGCATTGGATGTTGACTGTGTAGATACATAATCTCATGGTTGCTGTTCCTTATGTAATTGTCACAGAGAGGAGAATATCCATCCCTCCTGCGTACTGCCACCAAACTCTGTGTGTATATGTGTATGTGCTTTCAAATTGCCTGTTGACTTATGATGACCCCATTAATTTTATAGACTTTTATTAGGCAAGGAATACTCAGAGATGGTTTGTCAATTTGTTTATCTTAAATATAGCTTACAGCACCTGGTATTTGCTGATGGTCTTCTATCCAAATACTAACCAAGGCTGACCCTGCTTGGCTTCCAAGCTCAGGCAGTTTTATTTCTAGCCCGCCCCTCTGAACGAGCAATCGGGGTGGGGTACAAAAGAGAATAACAATTAACAAAGCAAAAATAAATAGCAGTTATAGCAACAACAAAAATACATAGTAATTATAACAAAAAATAAAATGTAACAAAGCAAAATACATAACAATTAACATATCAAAACAAGTAAAAAGAAAATCTCCATTCTCAACCCCCATCCCAATCCTAAAACAATGTGAACTATACACAGTCTAAAAAGAAAAGAAAAGAAGTGGGGAGGGGGGGAGGAGACAAGACTCCTCCTTAAGTCCAGGAGCCAAGGCATGAGAGTAGCCTAGGTGGAGGTAGGGCAAACAAACACTCTCTCTGCCAAGTCTTCTTCACTGGCAGATGTTGGGGAGGAGGGAAAGAGGCCCATTCCTCCTCCTTAAGTCCAGGAGCTAAGGCATGGGAGTAGCCCAGGTGAAGGTAGGGCAAACAAACACTCAGCCAAGTCTTCTTCACTGGCAGATGTTGGAGAGGAGCTTGAAAAATAATTTCAACTACAATGAACTCAATTTGCTTTCAAGTTATGGTTTTTAGGAGGATTTAGTGTCTATTTGTATGCCTATTATTTTTACTCTATTCCATGGCTAGCAAATATGATATTTTACAGAGTTTAATAAGCCAAAAAATCCAACCTGTCACTAAGTGGGTTTCTGTGGTTAGTGAGGATTTGAACCCTGATCTCCAGGTTTGTGATCCAACGCTCAAACCACTACACTATTCTGGCTAATATGTTTCTAATTACAAATTAATTTCTTACAAAGATTGTGATCCTAACAAGCTCTGAAAGGTTTAGATAAAATATTAGCCTTATTTCACTTCTTTCCATAAAATAAAAGTAAATGTGTGTGTGTGTGTGTGTCTTCCAGTTGCCTGACAACTAATGGCAACCCTATGAATTTCATAGGGTTTTCTTAGGCAACAAATACTCAAGAGGTGGTTTTCTGATACCTTCCTCATAGCACTTGTATTCAATGGTGGTCACCCTTCCAAGGACTAACCAGGTCTGATCCTGATTATCTTCCAAAATCAGATGGGATCTGGTGCATTAAGGCTATTTCATTAGGCCACCATATCCTCTTTTGGAACCATATCCTGTTCTAAAAAAGATTCACATCAAGGAAGAGAGAGAAAAAATATATAAAGTACTAAAACAGTAAATTATTTTTAAGGACCTTGTCACCTTTATTTGCTTTAGTCAGTAAAATTGTATAAATATTGTGTAAATTGTATATGTAATTGTATAAAAGAATTAATAAGTAAATAAAATACAATTTTTCTATTTACAGAAATCAGCATAGAACCCCATGCTTTAACAATGTAACAAATAAGGCAAGAGTATACAGAACTACGTAAGTGTGCAACTAGTTTTGCACACCTAAGTGCTTTGGGCCTTTTTCCATTAAGTGCAATCCTCATCCCATACCAGATAGCAATTCTCCTTTAAAACTGGCAAGAGTTAAAGAATCTGTTTACATTATGATGTGGGAAGTATCTTCATAAAGAAAGTCAGATTTCTAGGTATCTCCAAATTCTTCAGCATTCCCAGAGTACTAAGATGGCATTTATTAGGCACTAAAATGAACATAACTGCCACATAGATGCATAAGTGGATGTAGTAAGTTTCTTGCTACACAGGAATTACTGCGTAGTTACTGATTTTAAATACTGTACACCAATTTTAGATAGTTTTCATTTCTTTGGACATCTTCTTGTGGAATTTGAACAACAGCAGGGACATTGAAAGAACAACTTTGATTATGCCCCAATGTGTCTTTTTTCATATGGATTTATCAACAACTCTTTTTGTTATGGATGATGACACACACAAAAAGTACATGATCTAGCGAGTGTGAAGGAGTTCTCATGAGAGACTTAAACATGTGGCCAATCCTCCCATTGAAATTAATGGGTCTTGAAAACATTTAATTTTGGCTGGATTATTTCAACATCTAAAATGCTGCAGTTAAGTTTTTCTTTATTGTTTGCTTTTCCCTTGTTCTTTAAAGTATTATGACAGTTGCCTGGGCTGGCAAACCTCACTATTTGAGGGAAAAGAGAATGACAGTGAGTCAATGCATGAAGCAATAGGCATGACATAGGACATGACAATAGGACTTTATGGCCAGACCATGGCTTCAAACTCAGCCACAGAAGGTAGGGACTTCCTTCTCATATCATTTGGTCAAGGCATCCGATGATAATACCAGTATTGTTAGGCTGCGTTCACTAGGGAATATATTTCCTTCTGCCCACCTCTGTTAATGAGTGCACCAGCTTTGATTTTCAGACAGTTTTAAGAGTAGTCCTGTGTGATGCCTACTGCAAAAGTTCAGACAGGAAACATTCAAGGGTGGTAAAGAAGTGTTCTCTGGTTTGCAGCTATGTACTTCTGTATCCTATGGCCTTTCCCTCTCCCACCCCAAATTCTAAGCTTTCCATAAAACCATTTCTCATATACAACTAAACAATTAAGGCTGCAATCTTATATCTGCTTACCTAGGAGTGATCCCTAATTAAATGAATGGGAGTGACTTTTGAGTGAACCTTGAGTGAACCTACAGCTTAAGTGAACCAGCTACAAAGTGTTATAAAACACTCTACAGCTGAATAGAGCTCAATTCGCCTCCATTTGCAACAGTCATATTCAATGGGTGCATTTTTTTTCCTAGCATGATGAGACCACTCCTGTCATATCAATGTTAATGTTGAGGTTGGGGAGGGAGAAGTGGCAACACTAACTTGGCACTAGCATGAACAAATACACTGCGATAAACACTGCCTGGACCTTTAAGAACTGAGCTCAGGATTCTGGAACTAGAAACACAAATCTTTGGGTTTCAGTTTCTCCCACTTTCAATGGGAGAAATCAATATGCATGCCCCACAAATTTGGATAAATTCTTAACAAAAATGAACTGGACAAACTTATTCCCCATCTCTAGTCCTAGACTTTATTGTCTGTTGTCTATGATATATCCACATCTTCTGGGGCTTGCAAGTCTGTTTCTTCAAAGCCTGGTAAGCTCCTAGTTCTCCCAAAGAGAAAGTGCTATACAGCTTGTCCAGTGCTAATGTTCATTTGTTAATATTAGTTAGTGTTAAGATCACCAAATCTACTCTCTTCATTGCAAAATTAATGCAGTTTGACACTGTTTTAACTGCCATGGCTCAATTATGCTATGGAATTCTGGGTTTTGTAGTTTTGTGAGATATTTAGTCTTTGTCATAACACTCTGGTGCTACAACAAACTACAAATCTTTGGCTTGCATAGGATGGAGCCATGACAGTTGTGTCAAGTTGCATTAATTCTGTATGTATGACAGTAGCCAGTGTCTCATTAGTTTTAATTTCAGCATTATTTCCTTTCCATGTGTTTCTTCTCTCATATGCTGTGGCATGTTTCTACCCATGTTTATCCAGAGAAGAATTATTGTGAGTTCAGTGCTGGATCAACTTGCATGGATATTAGCCAAAGGATAAAATCTGGCTGGGGCATGGTTTGTTCAGTCATGTAGAAAGTCCTCTCTGGGCAATAGTGCAAGATTGTAGCTCATCCCTGCTTCTTCAGTGCCAATAATGTTGAAAAATACTGAAAAATACCAAGACACATTGTTTATTTATAGCACAGAAGACAGTAGAATTGATCATTGCTAGAGCTTTAATTCTGTTTTTATTGTGAACATATTAGATACATAGCTTACCAGCAAAACTCTAGATGATGTCTAGTCTTAGTGGGTCAATGAACTTCTCACCCTCCTTAATGATAACTTGATCTGGCATTAAGGCATTGTTTCCTTTTTGAAGGGGTAGTGATTATTTTATAAAGAGATTTCTCACCTATCAACTCTAGCTATTTCAAAAACACATAGAAATGTGTTGGGCTCTCAACCCTTGACATATGAGTGGGCAAATACACCCCCTCCAGAGCCTAATTTTCTGTAGCTGAAACCCTCTTGAAACTGCAGGGACTACCAACAAAGCTGAAAGACAACAACAGTAATAGCAATAGCATTTCTGTACTGCTTATCAGTGAACTTAACACTCTCTAAGCACTTGACACTCCATAATATGCCAATTGTCCCCCAACAAGCTGGGTACTCACTTTACTGACTTACAAAAGGGTGGAAGGCTGAGTCAACCTTAAAGCCCTGGGATCAAACTCACAACATTGTGGCTCCAGTACCAGCATTTAACCCCTGCATCACAAGGGCTCGAACAAGATCATACTAACCAGAATTTGCTGGATATCCATTCCTAGATTTGAAAAAAAGGCATTTCTGAAATGTTAAACAGTGCAGGGGTTGGGGATCTGCAGCCTATTTAAACAATGTATCACCTTCTCTTTAGGCTTTTAGGAAATAAAGTTCACCAGACATGTAGCTATGGGGTGGAAAAATGAGGGTGTTTCCCACCCAATAAGAATTCTGCCTGTCATGAATGCCTAAATAATTCTAGCACTGAACTAACTTAAAACTTTAGAATTCAAAGACATAGGTATGTTAGTAAAATCAATATGCAAAGGGATCTTGTAGCAACTTTGATACTAATTGGGTGAAAGACATTGTAGCATTAGCTTTCATGGACTTAGCGGGCATCCGAGGAAGCAGACTAGGGGCCTGAACAAACAGGCCAGGACAGCATTGGCTCAGCCTGGGATACCATGGCCCCGGTGCTTGCCTGGGTTTGTCCCTGGGTTGGTGCATGGATCACGCACTCATCCCCACACTGACCCACAACCAGGACCGGAACTGACTCAGGACCTCGACAGGTGCACATTCCTTATCTTACCAGGCATTGCCCTAACTGAAGAAGCTGCTCCCCAATCACCGCATCTTATGGGGAAATGGGGCACCTGATGTCTGATCTGGAAATACAGCGATTAAGGGGGGCCTCTTCAACCAGTGTTACAGCCAGCAAGGTAAGGAGCACAGGTGTGTGTGTGCGCAGCCAGGTTTTGCCACAGAGTTTTCTAGAAACTTCATGGAGAAATGAGGGTAAATTACCCTGGGATAAAGGCTATTTACCCCAGAGCCAAGGCAGGTCCTATGAATCTGTGCCTGGATAGGCAGGATCGGGCATGATCCTGCCCCAGAGGTTTTGGCCTGCATCATCTAATCAAGACAATGTGAAGCTGGGGGGGGGGGGATCATGGGCATTTGGGCAGGTGGACAACCCCATAGTTTAAGGGTAATATGCTATAAAGTATTTTACTCAGTTACTCTCAAAGGTGCTACAAAACACTTTGCATATAAAACTTTAGATGAACGTTGAGAAATACAGTCCAGGCATATCCCCCCCCCCCCCAAAAAAAAAAAAAGAAAAGAAAAGAAAAAAAGAAAAGAAAAAAGTTCTAGGTATGAATGGTTTTCAATGTCTTCGTATTTGCAATGCTAGGGATTTGAAGACCGACAGAGCATTTTATTTAGTGGGCAGAATTCTTTTTTGGATGGCATAGTCTTCATTGTGCACTCCTTATAGATACACTCATACAATGCACCTTTTCTGGCTAGAAACAAAGGATGGACCAGAGAAATTGGAGGTGCTAAGGGCCGCTAAAAAAGCTTGTGATTTGTAACTTTCACAAATCACATCCATGTTGTGCACATGGATGCATTGAGAGGTTGATCTGTTTTCCAGTTATTCTCCCACATGCAGCACACTTTTAAAAAGTTATGCTACTTTTCTGTGAATGAGGGATAAGGGGTTTGCACATAGTCTTATAACTCATCAAACTTTAAGACAAATAGCAGAATACACACACACACACACTACATTCTGTAATAACCATCTGGTTTGTCACATTCACCTCTGGTTGTATGAATTTAACACACTCTCTGTATGCATCTGTTTAATAAGGAATGAAGTTTATTTTCTACTATCATGTGTCATTTTCACCTGTATACTGTTTGGTCCTCAATAAAATTAAAGCCATTGCTGGAAAACCTCCTAAAGCATTTACTTGCATATGTGGGGGAAGCAGGAAAATTCCACCTTGCTGCGTGGGCAGTATCTAAGTGAAATATGAATTTGGCATATATTTTTATTTTGAAGCATCGCACTACTTTATGTTGTTGAGTTCTTTAACCACAGCACTGTAAAATACATAATGCCACTGAAAGGAACATACATATTATGTCCTGGCACTTCAGGCACTGGCTTTCCATACTCTTGCCACATATTCTCTCAGCCAACTAGATGCAGGATTGTATTAAGCTGTAAGTGAGAAAATGATATTGCCTGCAAACTAATTGTAGAGAAGACTTTTAAATAAGTAAATGAAGCCCAGTCCTTTCTGAAAAC
Source organism: Urosaurus nigricauda (assembly GCA_034509955.1). Taxonomy (NCBI): domain Eukaryota; kingdom Metazoa; phylum Chordata; class Lepidosauria; order Squamata; family Phrynosomatidae; genus Urosaurus; species Urosaurus nigricauda. The sequence continues at coordinate 343,823,386 of JAOEGL010000001.1, forward strand.
CAGCCAGGAGATATTATATACAGTTCTTTCATTCTTGTCAGTCAAGGGTGAAAGCCTTGGGCTTTCAAGCCAATCTTGTTTCTTGCATAATTCAATTTCTATCCAACTTTTGACAAACGGGTTCATTCAAGTTTGTGCCATTGGCAGATTTTCTCTCAATTGCTGTGTATCATTAAGAACATTATTTCCTTTTATCTACCCCCAGGCTTGGCCCTGACTCTTAGAACCTGTAACCTACTCTCCTGTCTTCAGTCTTCTTGTTCTCCTAGGGCTAGAACACAACCTTGAAAAATGTGTGTGTGTGTGTTCCTCAGTTGTTAACGTTGTTGTTTTTTAATTTGCAGGGATTTGAAATTTTGTATCTGTGGTTGTTCCTTAACATAACTTGCTTAATGATATCACCAGAAGATGTCAATTGTAATATCACCTGTGTGACATCATAGGGAGGGATATAACTCTTCACTAAGGCTGCATACGCACTGCAGAAGTAATCCAGTTTGAAACCACTTTAAGTGTCATGACTCAATGCTATAGAATTGTGAGAATTATAGTTTGGGGGCCACCAGAGCTCTCTGACAATGAAGGCCAATTGTCTTGCTAAATTACAGTTCCCAGAATTCCACTGAGCCAATGTGTCAAACTGGATTATTAATGCAGTGCAGATGCAGCTCAAGTTTCATCTCAAAGGTAGCAATGAGTAATTTCAGCAATCTTCTTCCCACTGTGAAAAAGCCTTTGAAAAAACAGTGTTTTAAAGGCCATTTGTAACTTGGGACTTCTTCTGTGAAAAATATGTATGTGGTTGTTTTGCACAGAAAACAGCATTTTCTGCATGAAGGGTTTTATTTCAATGTTTTTTCTTGATTTCTGTGTAAGTCATCTATGTGTAAAATGTATCTAGAATAAATCCCCCAAAACAGCATTTTCTGAACAGAAAACAATATATTATGCAAAGGAATTAATATTTTTGTGTTGAAATATAAATTTCCATGCAGAAAATGCTGCTGTTTTCTTTGTCAAACAACCACAGGCAATTTTTTTCCAGCATACCATAAGTCCTGAACTTCAGAGTTTGTGATCAGGATTCTTTTCATCAGGATTTCTCAGCACTCAGAGAACATGTTTTTGACCATTTCCAAAATATTTTAAAATATTCTTTCCATCCCTGCCACTAGGATCTGACCTTGTTTTGATAATGAAATTTCAGGGCTTAGGATACTCCTGACATGGCAACTGTACATGAGATTGATGTCAGAAACCTCTTGGAGATTTAAGCTGGAAAACATAGGAGTTTAAGTCATTTTGGAAAAACTATCCCAGAACTTCCTTGTACAACAGTTTTTCATCAGCTGCACATGCATGCTGGACGTCACCAGGCTGCAGAATGATAAAGACATAAGGTCTATTAAAAAAACCCACTCTCACCCCCAAGGTACTGAGAACATAAAAAGGTAAAGGTATTTCCTATTGACAAGGCTGTCAAGTCGTGTCTGACCATAGGAGGAGGTGCTCATCTACCTTACTAAGCCGAAGACCTAGCATTGCCAGAGACTACTCTGTGATCATGTCACCACATCCATACAAGAATGCAGACATATAAGCAGATTTTCTCAGGTGAAGTTGAATGCTTTCATGGCCAGAATCCATACCTTTTGTGGTTTTGGGGGGGGGGGGCTATGTGGCCTTGTTCTGGAAGAATTTATTCCTGACGTTTCACCTTCATCTGTGGCTAGCATTTTCAGAGAATGGTGGCATGGAGGTGTGTGGAGTATATATACTGTACAACACTTAGTTCAGAGGAAGTGATTTACATTTTAATCTCTGTGTTGGTCTGTTGGTTAATGGCAAGGCCTCAGGGTGGGCAGATATGCAAGGAGGATTTGTGTCTATTTAATTAATGATCTATTGTCTGATTCAATAGGAAAGAAGTAACCCCAAAAGTAAACAAAGTTTGGCTACCTGTCCTGAAAAAATACCAAAATCAAGACTCAGCACATGCAAATGAACATCACCCAGGGTCAGGGGGTTTGCCAGCAGACAATAGATCACTAATTAAATAGACACAAATTATTATTATATAATGCTGCAAATTTTGCACAACACTTTACAGTAATCAAAACAACATAAAACATGCCAATGACGTATAATCTAAAATCTCAAAATATACCAGTAAAAATAGTAAATAAACAATTTACCCCCATTAAAATAACTAGAGACAATAAAACAATAAATAAACAATAAACAAAAAAACGTATATGAAATACTCAAAAATATCAAGCTGCAGCTTGAAATGCTTCCATGTGTAGAAAAGTCTTTAATTCAGACTTAAAATTGACCAGGGAAGTAATGATCTGCAAATTGTTTGAGGAGATGGATCCAGGAACGAGGAGCAGTAAAGGAGAAAGAACGAATCTGTACCAAGGAAGAAAAAAAATTGGTTGGGTCAATCCTCCTAGCATATCCTCCCACCCTGAGATGAGACCAACACAGAGATTTACATGTAAATCACTTCCTCTCAACCAAGAGTCACACAATATATATGCCCCACACACCTCTATGCCACAATTCTTTGAAAATGCCAGCCACAGATGCAGGCAAAATGTCAGGAATAAATTCTCTAGAACATGGCCACATAGCCTGAAAAACCCACAAAAAAACTATAGATTTTCTGAGCTTCTCCTAAAACATTTTGAAGTCCCTTCAGTTTTTGATGAACTTGAAAAAAACAAGACAATGCAATAAACTTTTGATCTTCTAGGTCCACAAAATTTGAACTCTTACCAAAATTGATGTAATAGCACCAAGGTTGCTCGGAACAGCATATTTTACTATAACACAGTTTTTTATTTATAGAACAAGGGGTAAAAATGAAAGATGGTTTTCAAGGACCTCTGTGAACCTCTGTACATCCTCATGTGGTATTCTGACTAAGCCACCTATGAAAGTATGGCACTTTGATACAGTTGTAGAGTTTTGTTGTTTTGGAAATATTGTTCTAAACTTTGAACAGATCCAAGGTAAATTTAAGGCTAGCTTCATCTTGCTTCTTCTTCCTTTCTCAGTCCAGTCCAGTTCAATAATCTGTAGCCACATGGAGGAAGGGAGAGATCTACAATGAACTAACTTTTCTAAGTAGTTCAAAAGACATTCTACTCAAAGGCTGTGTTACTGTAATCTGGGCAGACTTCACTTTTGAAATGTGTTTCTCTAGTATTGGCCTGTGGGAAATGCATCAAAGAAGCCACTTTGATACTGCAAACTGAAAACAGAGTATAAATCAGATTTGTGGTGTGTAAAATACATTATTTAAACAAGATATCCTAATAGCTGTATTTAACCATTGCTTGTCATTGCAAAATTTGACCAACTAATTGCATGAAAAATATGTCTTAACAGTACAATTGTCCATGTGTATCTATGGATTCTGTACCTACGGATTCAACCATCCATGGCTTGAAAATACCTTGCTTTTGCTATTTCCAATAAGGGACATCATATTACTCTGCTATTGATCATAATTGGACTTGAGCATCCACAGATTTTGGTATCCACAGGGGGTCCTCAAACCAAACCCCTGTGGATAGCAAGTGCCCACTGTAATATCACATCAGAAAATGGGAGATAAAGCCTATTGCACAACTTTTTGCTACATATCAACAGGGATGAGAAAACTACCCAAGCTTTTATCAAGTATGAAGCAGGTATCATCATTCCTTCCCCTTCTCAAACTTGGTTATCCCTGCCAAAGGCATTATGGTATCTTTATGACTCATATGACTTAGGGGAAAGTAAGAAATGGCTGGCACTTGATAGTCATCCAGGCCTCATTTTCTATGTGGTGCTCCTTGTTGCTACCACCTTTTATATACTGTACATTGGCAAGGGCTCAGTTTGGCTCTTACAACTGGACTCTTCTTGCTTTTTCCATGCCCCAGTGTGAATACAGAATATGTGTTGGTTAGGGCAGGCATTTAGTTTAAAAATAGCTCCATGACACTATTTATTCTTTTCAAGCAACATTTGCATATACAGAACAGAGAAGCTCTGCAATGTGCTTCCTCAATGTAAAAATGGACCGAGAGATAATAATTTGACAAAAGTGGCATATTCATTGTGCCTTTTTTGAAGACACATCCATCCTGCTTCTGTCAGTGGTTTCAAGTTCAAGTGAACGTTACTATGTACTTCACTTTCTTCTGGAAAGAGTTAACTGAGAGATTATACTGAAATGTTTGCATTGATTGACAGATATACAGGCTGAGCATAGATGAATGTACACCTCAAATGCTTTGGTTGATTGCCAGATGTATCAACAGTCAGCTCTCAGATCTCCAAAGAGACTTGCTTTTCCTAAAAATTCTTTTTATGAACTTGCAGAGCCCCAAAGTTCATTTTTCCCCATCTAAAAACAGACAAACAAAAACCCTTGCGATCTATCTCCATTTTTCTGACATATTGTCTGCCCCCTGTATCTCAACTACTTTGGCCAAATCTCTCCTAGCCTTCCTGGGCCATTCACCTGTAATTTCCAGGACAGACAAGACTAGTGCCCTCATTAATAGTAACTTTGTTTGCAGCCTTTTCTTTTTAAACTCATTCATAATATATTATGCAAGTTCAACACTTAAATATTTTCAGTCTACTGGAATGCTTCAGTGACAATAAGAAAAAACACTTACCCTCTCAACCACCAATCTCTGCAAATTCACATAGTCCTATCTAGCTCTTTCGTTGCAGCAAAAATGTGACATTGCCCTCAGTAAACACTGTTGACGTCCAGGTTTGGGAACCTCATGTGTAATGTGCCCTCAAAGGGCCCACTACCAATGCCATTATTTGCCAGTCATGTATTTTGCCTTGGATCCAATTTGTCTAGTCACCCAGAGAAGACAGTATGACTCATTCTCCTTCTTGTAGGTACTTATGACTTAATGGGGACAGGTGAACTTGGAACATTTTCATTTTAACAAAAGCACATCTTTATGCTGACCGCTGATACTAGCTATGCAAAAACACATTGTAGACCTCAAGTCAAATGGCCATTTTTTGGGATGGTTGCAAGTGAATCTGTTATCCACTGCTCCTTGCTGTGTCTGAGTGCCAATATCTTGAGAAATGTTAAAATATGGAATTGTTATTATTTTATTTCATGGATTTATATCCTGTCTTTCTCCCACAATGGGATTCAAGGTGGGTTACAGTAATTTAAAAAGACAGAATTAAAAATGTTGATTACAAAGGTTAAAAATAATAATTAAATATTGTTAATATTAAAACATGAATTGAAGCACAAAGTTAAAACAAACAAACAAACCAAAAACCAAAAAATAAAAACCCATAAAGCATTAACACCAAAACATAAGTAAAATTCATTTACCAAACACCTGCCTAAACAAAAATGTCTTCAGCAGCCAGCAAAAAAGAGAGCAGGGAGGAGGCCAACCTGAACACTCATTAAAGAGTTCCACAGTCTGAGAGCAGCCACAAAGAAGGATCTCTCCTAAGTCCTCACCAGCCCCACCTGTGAATATGGTGGGACTGAGAGAAGACCCTCCCCTGCTGATCTTAATACTTTGGCTGGCTTGTGTAAGGAGATATGGTCCTTCGGATATTATTGTTGTTATTATTGTTATTATTTTATTTATTTATGTCCAACCTTTCAATAATGAGGCTCAAGGTAGATTTAGTCATTAAGTCATGATCACTGGCTATATTAATGTTTATGTAACATGAATCACTGCAAAACTTTACAGTTGTTTATAAGAGTTATCTGGCTGTCTGAGTAAGAATAGGTATGTATGTGTGTTTTCAGAGACTGGGCAAAACCTAAGTAATTTACATTGTAAAGTAGCATCTGGATTCCTTATTGCATAAGATTTTTGCAAATTTAGCCACATTTTTACTGTAGTCATTTAAAATATTCTGAACCTATACTGGGGCAGCTCAACCATTTTTGTGAGTGCATGGGGTTCTGGCACGTACTCAGTTTGAGTGAGCAACTAGTTATACTAGCAAGGCTAGAGCTTGGATTGGCTGTTCTCTACAAAATGAAGGGCGTGAAAATAAATTTAGGGAAAAACTTAATGTCATGCAGAGCTTAGTAAATTACTCCAAATACTATTTCTTTGGGATCAATGCAAAAAAAGAAAAGAAAAAAAAATACTTTCTATATGTTGTGGTCCTGATGAAAGTCATATCTAGTGCAGCCTAGAAAATAACACCGATATTCTAGATGTGTTTCAAATTTATATTAGTCTGAGCAAAATGTAGAAAGCAGTATATTCCCGTTTGGTGGGACTAAAAAAATTGGGGGTCTAACAAAATAGGCATAATTCTTTTCTGTGGACCTATGGTACACAATGGCAACAAGAAGGCAAATATTGCCTAATTTATTAGATAACTGAAAGGAAAATAATGGTATATTTCAAATTCTTAGCATTTCTCTCAATCTCCTACTGATACTGATGGATTTAAATGTCAAGCAGGCACGCTTAAGAATGCAGCCTCAATTTCCAGTATATGATTCACTTAACAATTTGTATATGAGAAATAGCTTTCTTTCAAATAAGCAAAGGTGCAATGATATGTGCTGTAAGGGAGCTACTAGGGAACAATTTTGTTTGGGGAACTCCTCTGCTTTTTCTGGTGTCATGGATGCATATTCATTGGATTGTACTGTCTACCCATTTTACCTACATCATAGACTTAACTAGTTTTCATAAATGAAATTGTTGCTGACAATTATTTTCCATTTTTTGCCTTATCAAGTCAGAATGCTGATTTAGAGCACAGTTTCTACTCAGTTCATGTTTTTCAAGTTACAACATGCAAAGCCCCCTTTATCATAAATATCTAGCTGTTCTGGAGCACATATGAGCAATGTATATAGCTTTATCCCTTGTTGGATTGCCAAGGATTTGAATCTTTGTACAATCCTGCAATCTGCTAATGTGATATTTAATGAGGAGACATCAGTCTGGAGAAAGGTAGTCAATATAAATCAGTGTTTACAAAGTGTGATTAACTCTGAAATATTTCATCAATGCTGTGGTCCCAGGCAGACTCTATGCTAATTACGAGAATCTGTGCATCTTTCAGGGGACTTCCACAGACTCTTAGTGCAGCAAATGTGGAGCAGCAAAATTGCAATTATGCTTGGACTGTCTCTGATGACAATTTATGCATTTGGTGTGATGACCTCCCACTTCCCAAGAGAGCAATAAACAGAATGCATTTTCATTAAGATACTAATGTACTTAATCACCAGGGGAAAGGGTTAGAAAGTAACAAAATACCTTAAAATGAGATGGGGCAGCACTTGATGTAAAAAGTCATTTTTATTCTTTCCATGAAGTACTGCCATTACAAACTGCATCAGTACTATAACTCTCAAGATAGGTGTGATCCTCAGTGAACAGCTCATCTTATACTATGAAAATTTCATTAATTTCCCCTTGTTGGATAAGAACACAGTACTGAGTAAGAATATAAGAAAACCCCTCTTGGATCACATTAAAGTTCAGCAAGTCCAACACTAAAGAAGTTCCCAATTTGACTAAAGAGATTTCTTTTAATAGCCTACAAAGTATGGCTAGGAAATCTCCCCCACGCCCTGTATGTTGTATTCCTCCAGCAACTTGTATTCAGTGCCATTTATTCTTATATTTATTCATGGGACTTGTATACCACTCTGTATAATAAATTATTTGTCCAGTAATATAACGTATAATAAAATCTGTAAGAAATTTACATTTAAGTACATGTTTAAAGCAATATTAAAACAATTCAAAACAATTCAAGAGCAATTAAAAATATTTACATTTCAATAGTGAATAATAATTACTGATCAAGGAATTGCCGACCAAGGAGGGACCACGTAAATAAATATGATTTTAAGCAGCCTTTTTATCTTGGTATTCCTGCTTTCCAAACCACATAGGGAGAATGTTGCAAAGGAGGGACACCACCACTGAGAGGCTTTCATTTGTAAAACTAGCTGGCAGCATAGTTTGACTCTGGGGTAATGAATCAGCCCACCATTGAAGATTTTGGTGAACAAGATCTTGGACAACAATTAACTGCAAATTCTGAACTAGTCAGAAGGGCAGCTCCTCATGGAGCACATTACAATCATCAAGACACAATAGATTTAGTGTATGTTTGCTGTTTGTTTTTACATGAAAGTACTCACTCAAAACTTGATACTGTTTCTGAAACTAATTTTCGTTTAGTTCCTTATATTGTTCAGCCTCATGTTTTATTGCATACTCTTTCATTTTTAAGATAATACAGCTAATTTGAAAGTTAATATTTTTAATGGCTTCTTCTTTTTCTGAACCCTGACTGCCACAGGTAACATAGAATACAGCTGCCCAGCAACAAATGAATGTGAGATCACGAAACGCAGACGTAAGTCCTGCCAAGCTTGTCGTTTTATGAAGTGTCTAAAGGTTGGCATGCTGAAAGAAGGTAAGAATATGTCTTTTTAGATAACTTTCCACAAATACTGTTAAGAACTGTAGTTCCTCATGAGAGTGGGGGAAATTTGCTGGGTGTAAAAATGAACTTTGTGATGACTCTGATTGTTGTTTAAAAATACAAATTTACAACTAAGTACAAATCTAGTATATAATCATAACCAAGACTAACCCCAAAACACTTTTTTAAAGTATTCTCAAGGCCTTCTGAAATAAATTAGTTTAAATCTGGAATGGAGTGGTCAATATAGATTCAGTGTGGGAGAAGCACCCTAGAAGTGAATTGGGCTAAACTGAGTCATTACAGAGCTGGTACAAATCAGTCTGAATCAGCCCAGCTCTCTTGGTTATTCAGTATTTCAGCAGAATTGATTGCAAAGTGCTTCACACACCCCTACGTGCTGATCCTCCAGCAGTAGAGGTAACCAAACCAGGACTTTACTTGATGTTGTTAAGTAGGAATGTATAGGAAAAAGCACACCTATTACTTAGGGCTCAAGCTATGTAGGGCTTTTTGGATTAGAACTAAAAAGTGGAAACTACTTCAGTGTGCCATAATATAAGAAAATAAAAGTCCTCTGATTACTTTCTTTGTGATTCTTCTATCTTGCGGATTGTCTATATTCACCTTATATACCATCAGTAAGGGACTCCATTATATATCTTCAGCCTAGCTACTAAGTGAACTGACATCAGCAAAATTAGATCCAAAAGGCCATATAGCCCTCAGATGTTAAGAAACTAAATGTGTGCATAGATGTCCACACATCTCCCTATTGTTGGGCAGGTGGGGATATATAAAATGATATATGATATATGAAAGCCTTATTTATATGCACTTTATGCAGTCCTCTTCAGCAGATGAGACAAACATCTCCTGTTCATGCATCTCTTTTCAATATTTTCAGATGTGGGACTCACAAGTAATGGGGACCCACATCTTACATTTTTAAACAAGGTTTATAAGACAATATTGCTTCTGAAAACTATCTTTAGTCAGCATGGAATTCAGCTGTCATCCTTGACTCAGCAACTGAAAGCCAGTGTAATCCTGAGAAGATTCCATGTTTGCTCTTTGGAAATTGCTTAGGAAAGTGAGAAAAAATGCACCCTGTGTTCTTCCAATAACATCCAAATTCCAACCCACCTCATGATCTAATATGTAATTTCAAATATTCAGTTGAAGCAGGAGGATAAAGATTTTAACAGGGCAGTTCCATACATGTCTACCCAGCAGTACATCCCACTGAGCTCAATTGAACAGTTCAGGTCAATCAGGTGCTGTTATAGCACATGTCACAAATTTATAAAGAGAAATGCTATGAGTTGTTCAGACTGATCATGATGGGTGTTATGCAATTGTTTTAAAGTATAGCTTGGAGTGAAACATAAATTCATTTTCCATTCAGAAAGTTGCATTTTTCCTTGAGTGACCAGTACACCCATAGCTCCTGTTCCTGAAAGAACATGGGCTGACAGAGAGATGGCAAGAAAAATTAGGCCTATCACACACCTACAGACATATTCTTATTGGATTATACTTACTAAGAATAAACCTCATTCTGTGTGTGGTTGCTTTGGCAGACACTATGATCCTGCGAGCCAAAGCCTGCAGCCTTTAGTCTTATTCCAGAAAAATTCCTGTCTAATTCAGTGGGGATTTTGCTTTACGAAGAGATATAGGATTTGGCTATTATAAAATCTGGATTTGGACAGGGTTTCTTCCACGTGGAAAACCTAATTTGCTTCATACTACAAAACCCTAGTACAAAAACATTTAATGGAACCTAGATGAACTCAAACATGAAAAGCATACTTGAATATGACTCCTTTTCAAACAGATAGTACCACTTAGCATATTTGGCCAATTGGAATAGAAAGCTGTTTTCAGGGACTGGTTCATGTCAGCTTTCTTTCTTTCTTTCTTTCTTTCTTTCTTTTTTGGTTGTGAATGTGATTAGCATTGATCTTTCCCCTATCCATTTACACTGGCCTTTCCTATTTTTCTTTGGTTAATAAAGGAAACTTTTGTCTTAGTATCATATAATTAAAAACTCATAGAACTAGAAGATACATCAAAGGCCATCCAGTCCAACCCCCTGCCATGCAGGAACTCAGAATCAAAGCACCCCTGACAGATGGTCATCCAGCCTCTTTAAAAACCTCCAAAGAAAGAGACTCCACCAAACTACGAGGGAGTGCATTCCACTGTCGAACAGCTCTTGTTGTCAGGAAATTCTTCCTAATGTTGAGGTAGAACCTCTTTTCCTGTAGTGTGCATCCATTTTTCTGGGCCCTATTCTCTGGAGCAGCAGAAAGCAAGCATGCTCCAGCCTCAATATGACATCCCTTCAAATATTTAAACAGGGTTATCATCACACCTCTTTACCTTCTCTTCTTCAGGCTAAACATACCCAGCTCCCTAAGTCTCTCATCATAGGGCATGGTTTCCAGACCCTTCGCCATTTTGGCTACCCTCTTCTGGACTTACCTTCTCTCTTTAAGATGTGTGATGATGGATATCCATGGATACATCTCGTGACACTACAAACAAGCAAATATGTTATAGTAGAAAAAGCACAACAGTTTAGATTGTGGAAATGATGGAAGGATTAAACATCTCATCTCCAGCATCATTAGAATGTGGTCATTTAACAACAACAACTTGATTGCAATCACCATAAGGGTCCTTTCCCAGAGACCCAGGCAAACCCTCTTTTCACTGGGCTGATAAGTAAGGGAAGGGAGCTCTTAGAGAATGATGATGCTTGGAAAAATACAGTGTGTTCACTACCATTCCTGCTTCCCCTTTGAGCACACAGACAACCAGAATCCAGTTTTTGGAATTTTTTCTGGGCACATGCTGATTGACCAGTAGTTATTTCCTGTTCCTTCTATGCAATTCTGTGCATTTTTTTTCTTTTTTCTTGAGGCGCAGCAGCAGCAGCTCTGTGTGTGTGCGGGTGTGCGCATGTGTGCGTGTGTGTATTAGCAGAGCCAAGCTGTAGAAGGAACAGCTTTCAGGATGAAAGAACAAACAACCAAAACACATTTCTGAGTGGGAGGTTTGTGAGTGTTACAGCATTACAACTGCATGACAGCAGGGGAAAAAAGAGTCACAGTATACACTTTTGCACTAGGGGAGGCCCAAAATAACCTGAGCCAGCTGAGCTAAGCAATCTCTCTCCTTCCTTCCCTCCCTCCCTCCCTCCCTTCTTTCTTCTCTTTTTCTCCTCTTCCTCCATCTTCCCCCTTCCTCCATTCTCCTGATTACATTTGTCTTCTCCTTCCTTTCCTATCCCTTTCTCTTATCCTGTTTCTTCAGTGTGGTGGAGTCTCCTTCCTTGGAGGTTTTTAAACAGAGGCTGGATGGCCATCTGTCGGGTATGCTTTGATTGTGATTTCCTGCATGGCAGGGGGTTGGACTGGATGGCCCTTGTGGTCTCCCAACTCTACAGTTCTGTCATTCTATGATTCTGTGATCTGTCCACAAGTTACCTACCTTTTTCCTTCTTCCCTCATAACTTTTTATCTCCTCCCTGTTGGTTGCCTTGAAAACCTTCAAACCATGATTGAGACACGTTGGATTCTTGGCTTAGTTAAAAGTTCTATTAGGTTCAAAATACACTGCAGAAATAATCCAATCTGAGACCGCTTTAATTGCCCTGGGTCAGTGCTAGGGAATCCTGGGAATTGCAGGTTAAGGTGGTACCAGAGCTCTCTAACAGAGAAGGCTCGATGGCTCCCAAAACTAGATTTCCCAGAATTGCCTAGCATCAAGCCAGGGCAGCTCAAGCGGTCTCAAACTGAATTATTTCTGTAGTTTGTTTTGGACCTTAGATTATTGAGCATGTTGGGTATCCACCAGAAATATATGGTGAATATTAGTAGCATTCTTAGGATCATAGATTATTATTTTGGGGATAAGAAAGAATACCACACTCCTGTCTGGGAAGAAAGAAAGGAAGGAAGAAAGAAGAAAAGAAGTGGTCAATTGGAGACAAACAATAAAAGTAAAGTTTGGGGAAATATATTTTTCACTGAAAACTTTCTTTAGTACGACTACAAGTCTTTTGTGATCAAATTAGTGCTTACAAAAGTATTGAAATCAGAACTGAGAAAATGAAAGTCTATATTTGAGGAAAGACTGCAGTTTGAATTTGAGAGGTGAATTTGGGCTCTGACCACATCAGATTGCTGCCACCATCCCCAGCTGAGTGCCCAGATGCAAAAAAGGATAATAGTCTAGTTGAGGAGAAAATGGAACCACCCAACCTCCCCCATAGAGAATGCTAATGATGGGTAGCAGCATCCATCACATCTGAAGACAGCAATGTTGCACGAAGGTGCAGGGCAGGAAGTTTAACATCCATAACTCTGCTCACCCAACAGCTCACTGTCACCCCGGTGCCTGTGTAACATAGAATCATAAAATCATAGAATTGGAAGAAAGGCAAAAGAGTTGGAACAAAGGCAAAAGAGTCTGGTTCTCTTTTTCACCTGGTTATCCAACTTACTATAGGTCAGATGTTGAAAGGGTGACTTTTGGAGTGTTTGACTGTGCATCCACCAATTCTCAGCCTGTATTTGTGAGAATCAGAGGTGGGTATTAGCCCTAGTCATCATAGCTAATGGTGAAGCTTTCTAGAAGGTGCAATCTGGATGGTCATATCTACACATATTTTGGGTCAAAACAACAACAGCCAAACAAGAAGATGTGTTTTGATTATTATTTTTCTTTCCAAAACAAAAGATGTAGTACTTCAACTCCAACTAGAAAAACATTTTCTCATTTCTTATACTTTGTGTTGTTTATTTAATGACATGCACTGAGAAACTGGTTCATATGTTACCCTTAATGACATCATCTTGTGGTATCAACATTTCTTGGTGCCATATTTGGACCCTAAAATCTCAGGGCCTGGGATACTCCTGAACTGTCAATCCTACTCCTCAGGAGCGACTGCTCCAGGCAAAGTTTGTAGTGCTCATAATTACTTAAACATTTAAAATAAAAATAAATCTAACTAGTGAATTGAATCTTCAGCATCATATCCATTTTGTCCTGAACTCTACTTTCTTAGGGTTTGCCACAATTTATAGGTTAAGAAATAATTTGCCTGTATCATTTGTGCTTTTTAGTTAAACTTAATACTCAGATGCTAGTAGCAAACAAGTGATCAGGAGAGTGAAACTATCCATGCTATCAGGCTGAGGATATTGTCATTGTAGAATAGAATCATAGAGTTGGAAGAGATCACAAGGGCCATTCAGTCCAACCCCCTGCCATGCAGGAACTCCCAATCAAAGCATCCCCGACAGATGGCCATCGAGCCTCTGCTTAAAAACCTCCAAGGAAGGAGACTCCACTACACTCCGAGGGAGTGTGTGCCACTATCAAACAACCCTTACTGTCAGGACGTTCTTCTTAATGTTGAGGTGGAATCTCTTTTCCTGCAGTTTGCATCCATTGTTCCGTGTTCTAGTCTCTGGAGCAGCAGAAAACAAGCTTGCTCCCTCCTCAATATGACATCCCTTCAAATATTTAAACAGGGCTTTCATATCACTTCTTAACCTTCTCTTCTCCAGGCTAAACATCCCCAGCTCCCTAACTCGCTCCTCATAGGGCATGGCTTCCAGGCCCTTCACCATCTTAGTTGCCCTCCTTTGGACACGCTCCAGTTTCTCCACATCCTTTTTGAATTGTGGTGCCCAGAACTGGACACAGTATTCCAGGTAGGGCCTGACCTAAGCAAAATAGAGTGGCACTATTACTTCCCTTTATCTAGACGCTATACTTCTGTTGATGCAGCCTAAAATAGCATTGGCCTTTTTAGCTGCCACATCGCACTATTGACTCATGTTGAACTTGTGGTCTACTTGGACACACGTAATCTTTATTAATGTGACTCAACCATGATTCCTTAATGTGACCACTAATGTAATCATTAATGTGACCCAGCCATGACTCTTAATCTTTATTAATGTGACCCAACCATGATTCCTAGGGGTCAATTTCAAAACAGCTTCATTTATATACCACTTCATACCGCCTAAGGAGTGTCTAACCAGTTTACAACTGTAAACTACTTGCCCTCAACAATCTGGGTACTCATTTAGCGACCTTGGAATGATGCAAGCCTGAGTCGAGCTTGAGCCCTTTTGCTGGTCTTGAACTCACAACCTTATGGTTTTGAGTGAATGGCTGCAGTACAGGCATTTAACCACTCTGCCACCAGGGCTCAGAAGCTAACAGGAGGTGTGATCTGTATTTTTTATTCAGTCCTTGGCTCCAGGTTTTCACCTTCCACATTCAGGATGAGGTGGAGCTTTTGAATACATCAAGACTCAGTGCCCTATTTCCATTTTCCCCACTACGTCTAGAAATGTTATAGATAGGATTTTTGGGATAGATTTGCTGAAATATTTCACTGAAATGAAATCACTCATTCTCTCCCACACACTTCTTTAAGTTAAAAGTATGAAACTTTATTTCTGATGTCTTTCTACTGCCTTGAAATCAGTGGAAGTATGTGGAGAGGAAAAACCAAGTCTGTTCTTGCTATACTAATCTTAGATATATTGGAGTGATGCAGGATTGACTGATGGTTTCTCAGATGTGTTTTTAAATGTATAGACAAAGATTTTAATCCCATGCAGCATGTCAGAGATCATGCTGGAGGAAATCTATTCAAATGGAAACCTGTTCAATTCAATTACCAGTCTATAATAAAATTTACTGTTGCAAACTTCATGTTGGCTACAGCAGTTGCTACATGCTGATGGCACAGTGTGACTGAAAACTGACAGCCTAAATCTATTTAACTTAAAAAATTAGTTGCACTACCTGAAATAAAATCAAATTTTATAGCTTTGATAGGAACATTACAATTCTTGCTGGAACATAAACATAGTTCTTAATGTTTTTTTCTTTCTTTATGTAAACATTTCTACAAAAATAATTTGAAGCCAGTAACAATACAGAGGGAAAGCACTGTTAAATCAGACCAAATGTCCATCTTGTCCAGTACCTCCTTTTCAAAGGCCATCTAGCTTACTTTTTGAAAGAAACCTAAAATCATTTCATAGTAAAATTCCTAGAGTAGAATACCTTCTAAATTTACACTGTAAATAATAGATGTGTGGATATTACAGGTAGATATAGCTACAAGTTTTATCTGTAAAAAAAGGTAGAATTCAATATTTGGCATTCTAGTCACCTAGAAAGCTCCAGTGAGACCTGCATTCTTTCCAGATTCCATTCACCATGACAATATATTTGCTGTTGTTGTTGTTGTTGTTGTTGTTGTTCTGTCTGCATCTCAAATGTCAGCTAGCTCTATGGTCATTGAGCATACTCAGTCCTCCTTTCTTCTCAAACCCCCCACCCCAACCCCCCATTACCTTTGGGTTCTTCTAAACCTTCTGATAATTCCTGCTTGGGTAGTACTGTTTTGGTTATGTAGGAATACATTAAAGCAAATACATTACAGCATAATCCTTTTTTGGAAGTCTTATTCTTTCTCCAATGGTAACTTATGTATTTATTCCCAATCAACCCATATAAGTTCTATAAAGGAAACACAAATGCAGCCACTAAAATTGAAATGTGAAAACAACAACTAGACAATAGTCTATACAGCCTGATAAAAATCAGGATGAGAAAAGGTGAATGAAATTACCATCCCTCACACAGATAAAAAAAACACACCCCTTTTTTTAAATTAAAGAGTCATCCATAGGCAATTAAGATTCCCCAAAGAATTGCCTACATTAGGGCCAGAAAATGAGAGTGGATAGTCCCTACCCTACCATTCTATGGTCATATCCCTTATCCCATCTTGGCCATGAACTATGGCTATACGGTGCCATAGACTTTTCATCTGAAGAATAAGGTGAGTTTTTTTTTCTCTCTTGGAAGAAATGTAAATCTTCATAAATTTCATTCTGGCAGGCAACAATGAATAATTTTGCTCTTTTCCCCTGCTGTGAGAAAGTTGTCCAAAAATTCAGTTTCTTAAAATCATTTGCAGTTCATTCTGTACAGAGAAAGCCTGTTTTTAATCAGAAAACAGTTTTTTCCCCCTATGTAGGAATGTTATTTTGTATGAAGAAAATGCTCTTTCCTGTGTAAGAAACTGAAGAACTCTTACTTTCTGCATAGAAAATGCAGACTTTGCTCTGATATTTGATGTGACTACTTAATGGTGTAGTAGTTTGATTGTTTCACTGTGATTCCAGAAACCAGGGTTCAAATCTCAGTTCAGCCATGTAAACCCACTGAATGACCTTGGGTAAGGCCCACATTCTCAGCCTCAGCCTCGGAGGACAGAAATGGCAAACCCCCTCTGAAGAAACTTGCCATGATAGGTTTGCCTAAGTTTCCCATAAGTAAATTGTAAGCCACTTTGAGTCCCAATATTAGGGGAAAAGCAGGATATAAATAAATATAACAATACAAAATTAATAATAGTGAAGGAAAGCACCTCCTTGAGAGAAAGGGCTGATGGGTGTATCTACCAGCCCAGACTCTGATATTTATAAGGCTAAATTAGGTTCATGGGCCAAAATGTCCAATTACTTGGACTGTGTAGTTCTGCCTAACAAAGAAATGTTACAATTTCTTTGTTCTTATTAGGAAGTTTGGACTGGGGACTTTTTCACACAGGAGGCAAGTGTCATTAAATCGTGATTAAATAATGCCAATAGCATTATTGGGTCGAAGATTATCACAGCCCCATGCACTTCTCCCATTTGTGTCCTGTGCTAAAACAGTAATGTGAACTCCCAGTATTACTCAATGGTGCATCCATTACAGTTTTCGCACAGGACACAAATGGGAGAAGCACATGGGGATATGATAATCTTCCCCCCAATCATGCTATTTTCACAATTTAATCACAACTCCGTGTGAACAACTCCAGGGTTTTTGGACTTGAGGAGGTAAACTGAAGGGCAAAAGAAAAAAGACAATTTGTCCCAGAGTTGGATTTTAAATACAAATCTACAGTTATTACAATACAGCTACTGTTTGCTAAACAGCTCTTCTTCTCAAGCAACACTCCCTTCTTGGTGGAGCTACTACAAATTATTTAGGTAATAAAGTTTAACCAATTGGTTCTTACGGTGGGAAACCAGAATAAACACAGCATGAAATAAATTACACAAACAATACGAAAATTAAACCAACAATTAAAAGCAATGAAAACAACAAGTTTTAAGAGAATAAGATTCTGTTTAGGGTTCATCTACACTGTAGACATAATGCAATTTGACACCACTTCAACTCTCATGGCTCCATCCCACATAATCCTGAGAACTGTAGTTTTTTGAGGCATCAACACTCTTTGACAGAGAAGGATAAAGAGCTTGTTAAACTCCAAATACCACAATTCCTTAGGATGGAGCTACAGCACCTATGCTGTCAAACTGAATTATTTCTATACTGTAGATGTACCCTTAGTGGAATGCCAACACTTGTAATACCCTTTCTTCATTCATCATTTGCTTCATCTGAGACAATGGAGGAACCTATAGTTGAGTCTTGCTTGAGGAGCCCAGCACATAGACATATTAATGGAGAAATAGGCATTGTTTCAGGCTCACTGATCCCAAACCTTATATAGTGGACCCTCCATATTAGCTGGAGTTAGGGGCACAGGATCCCCATGAAAGTGGGAAAAATGCATATTAAAACCTCAGTGATTTTTAACCTAAGAAAACACCTTTCTGGGACTTTCTAGTTTCCCTAAAACAACTTTATGATGACATTCGCCAGACGTTGACTATAGAATTGCACCGGAGGACCTACAAATGCCTAGAGAAGTGTTTTCTCTAGGAATCCCTTAGTCTTCTAGGGTGACTCTGCAGTCAGCCTCTGGCAGAATCATGCTGGGGGACCTAGAGATTCCTAGACAGAACATATTAATCAAATCCACAAATAATTCGGACATGACCTAAGAAGCTCAGCTGCTTAAGGCAAGGTATGCCTTTGATGGTCTTCATGATTAGAGACCAGGAAAATTGGGGCTTGGCTGATTAGCCAAGCCAGGGGCCTGTGATAATGGGTGGAGCACAGTGGTTTTTTATGTTGGTTGCCCCATATACAGCCACTCCTTCTCTTTGAAACACGACCCACCTCTCCCACCCAATATCCAGTGTGAGCTTAGCTTGTCACTTCAGGATCAGGTAGGAATTTTTATCCTCATTACATGATTGTTTTTATTTTTATTTATTTATTTATTTATTTATATTATTTTTTGCCTACCCCATACTGTTAGTATTGGGACTTGGAAAATTGGCTTGGTGAGTTGTTAAGTAGGATGCTGTCATTGTTACCAGGGGACAGCGATGGGGGAAAATATGATTAGTTCAGTGTCTACCATTGGCACCCCCTTTGGGTGTAAGGTTGGGCTCTGGAACATCAGTTATGATTCAAGGGACCTGGGATTCAAAAGGAGCATACCTCTGTGACCAACATGGAGGATTTACTCTCTTACAAACTCACAGGATTTTGAGAGAGAGTGCCCTACATTTGCCTTCCAATAGTTCAAGGGTTCAATCCAATACCTTGGGGCCTGGTGTTTTGCCCAAGGGTAGGCAGGAGGGGTGACATGGTGACACCTGGTTCTCCAGCTAGACCTGCACCAGGATGCTCTCCCTTCTTGTAGTTTCCCCAAAAGTCAAGTTTATTAGTATTTGAATAGGTCAAATAAATAGCCCTTTATTTTCCCGTATATATGTGTCTGGTCTTGTTATTTCATGGTTGATCATCAATCAAATCTGCAAAAGTCAAAACCACAAATGTGGAGGAATGACTGTACTGTTTAGAAGATCCTACTGGGCTCAGTCTTATTTCTTGTGGGATGTCTGTCCATCTGTCTGTGTGTCTCCCTCCTTCCCTTCTCTCTCTCTCTCTCTCTCTCTCTCTCTCTCTCTCACACACACACACACACACAAATGGGGGGGAGGAGGAGCTCTACAGACCTGCCTGCTTTGGGGTTTGATTCAGCCTTCCATTAGAAAAAATTCCACAACACATTGCCTATAACTAGCAACTGACTCTTCCCGAAGGCCACCAGCCCTTGAAAGGAGAAACACTCTTTGTTTGGAGAATCAGGATATATGTGCTTAGCTGAAATTATAATAGATTTGCCTGGCTCTTTTTATGCAGCAATTGCTATGGATTTCTCATTTATACTTTTTATTCTGCCAGTAATGGCAGAGATATTTTCTGTGTATTAGCATCTGTCTGTGTATCTACAGTTGCTATCTTTAATTACTTATGCTTTGCTGTCATTTGAAATTCTTGAGATCTCTTTTAGCGGCTGGCCGGACTCATTTGTTAACTGAGGAACTGATGCATGTTCACTAATTGGATGGTATACCATAAGTTCATTTGATAATCAATCAGGATTGAGACAGGAGAGAAATAGCTCTGCTTTTTTGTTGTTTTTGTTTATTCCTCACGATTCCTTGTAAGTCAACATCAAGAACTCGGTAGCTGATTAAAACACAAAGGGTAACAATATGCAAGCTTTGCCATATCCTTTCTAATGGAATACAAGATTTGCAAGTGATGTAAATGTGGACAACACTATTAATTCAGTTGCTAGCCCTCTACCGCTGCCAGTTCCTTGTTACTAAGATCAGCAAAACTATACTACAGTGTAAATGCTGAGACCCTGGAGGGTTGCTGCCAGTTAGAGCAGATACAATTGAATCAGTATCAGAGTTTAGAAAAGTTACTTTTTGGATGAGAATTATACAAGAATCCCTCAGCTGACAGGGTTGCTAAGGGAAGTCTATATTGTTATGTGCCTTCAAGTCATTTCTTACTTATGGTGTTCCTAAGGTCAGCCTCTCATGGTGTTTTCTTGGCAGAATTTGTTCAGAGGGGGTTTGTCCCTACCTTCCTCTGAGGCTGAGAAAGTGTGACTTGCTCAAGGTCACCCAGTGGGTTTTCATAGCCAATCGTAGATTTGAACACTGATTTCCCAGTGTCCCTGAACAATGCACTAACCACTGCACCTTGCTGGGGGACTCTTCCAATCTCTGATCAATATTCCAAACCACAGGGAATGTCTATATATACACACAACAGGCTTTACTGTGTTTCCCCAGTACATGCATAAAACAGGACAGAATTGCCAGCAGAAGACTCCACAGTGAAGATGAAGGCTTTGTCTCCCCTGCCCCCACATCTCCCCACTATTTGGAGATTAGTAGTTAACCCACTGGGGGACCCTGGACAAGTCACACTCTCTGAACCTCAGAGGATGGCAATGGCAAACCCCCTCTGAAGAAACTTGCCAAGAAATCGCTATAATAAGGTAGCCATTCGTCAGAAACAACTTGAAGGCAGACAACTACAGCAGTTGTTTAAGCATTGGTTTATGACTCAGGAAACCAAGGTTTGAATCCCTGCTTGGCCATGTAAACTCCACTGGGTGACTTTGGGCAAGTCACACTCTCTCAGCCTCAGAGGATGGCAATGGCAAAACCACCTCTGAAGAAACCTGCCATAAAAACACCACAATAGGTTTGTCTTAGAGTTGCACAAGTCGGAAATTACTTGAAGGCACAAACCAATAGCAAAATGACTGTATAGTAAAACAGAAGTTCAATAGTTAGATCTCCTGATATTTCTCTTTACAAAAATCAATCATAACTTGTCTGGAGTGAGACCAGGTCTGTCATGTACTAGAACTGAGTTTAGCCCTCCACCTGGCCCCCTCAGTTGTTATCATCCGGGCAAGAGAAAATTCAGGGGCTTAACAGTTTTAAGTCCAGAGATGTTTCCTTCCATTTCTAATAACAGATTCAAGGGCATTTACAAAAGGCAATGTGTAAGTCAGTGGTTAAGCTACCCGCACCCACCCATGTTGTAGTCTCTATCTGAATCCTTACATTTTAAGCATCACCCACGTATGTATGACCATGCCTGGTTTAACCCTGAACCTTTAATGAAACACATAATCCTGTATGTCCTATTCAATGAAGAGGCAGGTACTGTGTATTCAGGTCAAAAGCAAATGCATGCACAGAATGTGTTACAAAAGATTTTGAGACATACTCACAAAAGCTATAAGCAACCTTAAGTGTTTGTAAATAAAACTCTGTTATCACAGCCTATGCTTTTGAGGCCATGGAGGGGACAGCATATTTAATAATATTCTTCATAGCAAGCTCTTCTAATTAAAAAAAAAATCACACACACCTCCCCAATATATATCGATTGCTAAGGTAAATTTCTTTCACAGTTTAATATTATTACTCTGCCAAGTAGAAAACAGAAGTGATTTGTGAGGAGAGGTAACTTACTATTGCCTTCAAAAACTGGAAGAAGCAGGAGAGCAAATGCTTTTAAGGATATTTAAGAATAAACACACACACAATGGAAAGGTAAAAGTAAAAATCTCAAATATATTTCTGTCTATTTATCATATAATAACATTTTTAAGCAGCAATGAACAGTTTTAAGGAATGATGCCTATTTCAGCATGTTCTTACACTGCTCTGAATAACTGTTAGGGGACTTGATTTCGGGTGCACGTACTGACCATGTAGATACTGGATTTAATTTGCATTTAGTCTGAATTTCTTTTGAAACAACAGCAGCTACCAACTTAATTCGAGGTGGCCATTTGTTGCCTCTTAACCATACGGTGAACTGGAAAAGCTCAGTTCAGATTATCAAGCCCTGCTTTGATGTCCTAAAATGACCTGTGCCTTGATGCATGTCTTGTAATTGGAAGAAAGAAAACATGATAAAACAACATATGTGTGTTGTTGGTATAATATAGTATTTATTTTTACTGATATATGTTTACAAAAAAAGGTGAGATTGTTTAAGAGCTTTGTTGTGAGTTGTCTTCTAATAAAGAATATATATTAGTGTGGGCAGAAGTCTCTATAATGTATTTTTCCTTTGTGATTACTTCACATACTGTAGATCAGTTTTTCTCCCTGGCATTAGACTGTACAGTTTCTGTGAGTTCAAAACTCTTGTTGCAATATATAACTGCCAGAGGCCTATCACTTTTAATTAATAAAGGTATATTGGCCCCTATTTGACTTATGTACATCTTCACTTGTTATATATTCAGTCCTCAGGTTAAAAAAATAAAATAAAATTAGCATTTTGTCTTCCTGATGAAATATTATTTCTTAAAAAAATATTCACTAGATCTAGCCCAAGGGAAGTGGGAGTGGGTGAACTTTTGCTTATGTACTGGAAATAGTGACAGCTATGCAAGTGAAAACAAAGGGGGAGTCAGAGACATGCCCGCAGGATGTGAGATTGTGTTTGATGTGGCATCATTCCCCATCAGCGCTAAGACAAATAGCAGCCTCTTGCCCTTTCTCCTTGGCACCAAAACACATTTGTTTCAAAATGCCTTCGTTTAACATAAAGCCCATCTGTGTTATATTGGGGGGGGGGGGGGGGGGCTAGTTGTGTAAATTATTCTACCAGTTTTATTGTTGCCTCTCACACTTTCCCATTTATCTGCTCTAAAAGGAAAATAATAGGATTAACATTCCATATGCGTAAGGCACTGAATAGGTTTGTACTGAACGATTGTACAATATTCTATGACTAAAAAAAAGATATAAAGAGGCTTGGGCTGAAGATTCCCCCTCCTCCTTGAATGCTGGCATAATTCTACTCCACCACTACTCTACTTAAAATGAAATGAAGTCAACAAAGTTTGGGCTAGATGTTCCCCTCTCCATGTTTTCTTAAGTCCAAGGTTATGCCAGAGAAACATTAAACCACTGGCACCAAGTAGTATTCACATAATGTTTGAACAGGCCAACTTTTGTGCTCTTGGCACCAGATGATGTCGAAGAAATCCACATGACCTCTTCAATCAGTCAAAGCAGTCAGGGTATCATGGAACACTAAAATTACAAGCTGTAAATATCACATGTGTGATCTCATGGAGCTGTCCTTCACATCTTCTCTATGTATTAAGCTGTTCCTTGGTACAGAAACTATTCAAAGTGACATTTCATTGGGCCAGTCAGTCACAAACTGAACCACACCTCTCTGGCGGAGCCAATGATAGCCTTTCGGTCAGCTGCTTGGAGTTTCTGCCAGTCTGCAGCATCTGTCATTTTCCACCGTCTGAGACGCTCTTTGTCTGAGCCAGATTATGATTTTATTTGCAGTCTGCGACATGACTACCGTGGTCAGAAGCTGACTGTCTTAAACATGACATGAGTAAAGAACAAGAAATATCCTTCATAATGCATGGTAGTTTGGGTTGATAATTATATTTTGAGTCAGTTACATAAAACAGAGCCTGAGAAATAAGTGAAGGGAAGAGAGGAGAACATGTAATTTAAATTCAGGTTGTCTTAACTTACAAATACTTTCATTCTCATATGGGTCTATCTGAATTGGCATGTCTTGAGCACAGAAAATATACTTCTGCAACTGTGTATTATACACCAAATTATTGTGCATAAACAAAGATAAAATTGCTGAAGTTTTGAAAGTACTGGTAATTACCACAGTTATTTTTTAATACCTATCATCTATTTGGTGCAAGAGTTGGGAGATTGGTTTGAGGGATCTACTTTGATTTTTTTTCCTTACTAGAACTCAGAAATCAACCAGAGCCAGGTGCAAAAGGTGTGCATTTAACGTGTGGTCTCTTTCTATTGCCTTCTACCTTTCCTAGCATTGTTGCCTTTTATAATGATTCATGCCTTCCCATGATGTGGACGAAATATAATAGGCTCAGCTTGATCATCTTGGTCTCCAGGGAAGGCTTGATCTGTTCAAGGTCCCACTTGTTTGTCTTTTGGCTGTCCCCGGTATCCTCAGCATTCTTCTCCAGCACTGCATCTCAAATGAGTTCATTTTCTTCCCATCTACTTTCTTCAATTCCAGCTGTTGCATCTGTATGTGGTGATGGGGAATACAATGGCTTGGGTCATTCTAATTTTAGTGCTTAGTTGTATATCTTTACACTTTAGGATCTTGACTAGTTCTTTCTTCAAATTACACAAAAGGAGATGCTGACAGAACATTAAGCAAAACTTCCTGATGATAATATCTGTTCAAGGGTGATATAGACTGTCTTAGAAAGTGCTTTACAAAACTACAAATCCCAAGATTCTATAGGACAGAACCATGGCAGTTAAAGTGCTGTCAAACAGCAGTACTTCTATAGCATGGGTCCATCCACAAGGCCTGGGGATAGAAACAGATTGTGGAGTGGTGAAGCATGCAGGGGCCCTCCAGCATGAGAGATACTGCTGGACAGATAGGAAGATGCAGTGAAGAAGAAATATCATAGAGTTGGAAGCCCCCCTCCCCAAGTGATTTACTCCAGGATCCTGTAAGTAAACATCTTTGAAAGGTAGCCATTCAATCTCTGTTTGAATACCTCCAATGAGAGTCCATTATTTTTGAAGATAGAAAGGTGCCACTCTTGAATAGCTCTTTTCATCATGAAGTTCTGATCTGTCAGAATCTCCTTTTTTCTAATCTGAAAAATTAGGCAGGAAAAAAATGAAGACTTTGCATACTGTTGGTGGCAGCAGAGACTACATTTCATATATTGGTACAAAATATCCAGCCAAATCTTTGGCTTCTGTTTACAAAAGAATGAAGGAGGAGGAGTATAGGCAGGAATTTGGGGTGGGAAGGGGAGAGAGGATGAAAGAGAGGAAAAACAGAGAGAGAGTGTGAACAGGGACATAGAAAAGCTGTCCCTGGAAATGCAAGGGCAGAAAAAAAGGAGAAAGAGGATGAGGAAAAATTGAAACATGAAACCAAGAATTAAAAAGAAAGAAAGAATCAAGTGCTTAAGCAGAGCAGAAGAAACACTTTTTTACCATCGTTTTTTCTAACAATAGTACAATCTGTGCCCCTCAAAACTAAGAAAGAAAGTTATCTTATGTTTCACTTAATTAGGGTCAGTAGAGGAAGGTGGGAACTGAACTTGAGAAGTGAATAAGATGGGGAAAGGTATGATGCAGTGATCCTGTAATACCTTTTTCAGTGACTTCACTGAATTCTGAAGGACCACAATATTTCCCCATTTTGACTCCCCCCCCCCTCCGCCATGGCACTGGCCATAATTTCAGAAATTTTGAGAGCAGAGAAGGGAAGAGAGAAGCAGATCAGGAGAACCCTTAAGGGAGTCGATATCAGCTGATGCAAAGCATCCAAATTAGAAAACCAAACAACATCAATAACTAAGGAACTGGGGCTTTGAACTCCTTCACATAGGATTGTCCTTATGTCTAGAACTTCTCTTACTTTCTTCCAGTCTTTATTATGAATTTCTTTGTGAATCTGAAAAGTGTTGGAAATAAATCAACAAATAACCGTACAGTTACATTTGGCAGAAAATAGTAGCACACAGTTCTTTCTGTGGATCATCATTTGTATGCATTCTTTCAGTGGATGGGGAAGGTGTTAGTTTTGGGCTGAGTGGCATGTTGGATGTGTTCATGTCAGCTTTTGATGCTGTGTGAGTTTTGTGCATCTGATCTGATATGGTAAATTCTCTCTCTGGAGGTTAGCCGGGGGGGGGGGTGCAGCTATTGCTCCTCTGGATAACAGTTCTGCCCCCAATGATTTTTCCCTTCACTCCCCACATTTCTAGCATTGTTGAAATTGTTCACACCTAGAACTTTTATATTTGCTGTGTTTGCATTACCTAGGTAACCTCCTATCCCATTTGTTTGGAGGCTTAAGTTGTATTTCTGAATGTTCAGGTAATGATTTGTTTCTGCAATGGTATAAATTTGGGGACTGAGGTCCAAAATTCCTATTGAGCGGCCATGCTCCCATTTTGCACTCTCTGTCATTCTACCTCTGTATCTCTTTATAACAACTGCTACATTTCTCCCTTGATAATGTGTTTGTGTGTGTGTTGGGGGGGGGGGCAATCTGAAGTGAAATAGATCTAATTCATGGGTTTTATTGATAGAGGAAGGCAAATAATATCCAAAAATAATAATGTAGTTTTACACACCCCTAATGTATTCTTCATTTCTTGAAAACAACGGCAAAAACCTTGCCACAAATATGAGATCAAATAGATTTTATTCTGGTGCATGTCTTTGTTCCTGTGTCTGTGTATTCCATGAAACACATGCAAATGTATTGAGTGGGATGGAGATGCATCTATGAGAGAGAAAGACAGCTATAGCAGTATTAAAATAAATTCTACTTAAAATAAATAGAAAGTGTAATGTCTTCTCATTGACCCCTCTTTCTCTCTTCATGCTTTTCTGCCTTCATCTGTAGCAGTGGAGAACACTGATAGGGAATCATATCATATATGGATCCCTTCCCTTGGTCTTGTTTTTGTTAAAGAAAATATAGGCTTCTCTATCATCTGAATGGGGAAATGAATGGGGGAAAGCAACAGCTCTGTCTTTATAAAGATATATATTAGAGTGGTTAATCCTATTCCCTCCAGAGCATGTTTTTAGTGATGCTTAGTCTTGTCTGGATACCTGAAATGTTTTAAAACTTTTCATCTCTAATTAAAATACTTGTTATGAAAGGCTATTAAGTACACTCACTTAACAATGTTAAAATGCACTTGGATGCAGACTATGAGACTTCAGTTGATAGAGTTACTCTCCTGGGCCTTAGCAGTCAGAATATAATCTGAATTGTTAGCTATATTTTGTTCCTATTTATTTATTTAATTTTATGCATTAAAAATGCTGGTCAGATGGAACAAATACCTTTTCACTGTCCCCCATCTTTTGCCTCCTTTCCACTATCTTGCATGGATCAGACTGTGACACGTGCCTGCAAAGTGGCTTCTTGGGAATTTGAAAGTCTTTGAATACATTATCTGATTAAAGGGATGTATGTGTCTTTAATTCTCATCTGCAGTTCCACCTTTGACCCTATCAGTTAAAGTTGAGAGGAGTTCAGAGTCAGCAAAGTCCCAGATTCAACCTAGATAACATGAAGTACTTAACTCTTCATAGTTTCTTTTATTATTTAAAAAATGCCTCAATCTAGTTTGGTGACTGAGTTTGATAATATTCCAGAGCTGGTCATGTATATGTTTGTAGCTCTCAATCAGTATTAATGCTAAAAACAGTAATTGGATTAAGGATTATATATGTAGCTGCATTGTAAAAACAAATAAGTTAAAACAGGAGGAGGAAAAACCTAACAAGCACCATTATTTATAATAGAACCTACTCAGGCCATGTTTATAAGAGATCTGCTTTTTGTTTTTGTTTTTAAACTTTTTCCCTGGTACCGAAAAGGACAGATGACTTGGAGCCAGGTTGGACTTGGAGCCTGTTGAAAGCATTCAATAGAAGGGATGCCACATCTGGAAAGGCCCTTAGCCCTAGTGCCACCTAACACACTTTAGCAAATGGGGAAAGCGAAAGAAGACTTTGGGACTTCTCCAATCAGTCTAGTGGTTGTAGCTGAACTACATATGCAAAAGGATTGTGATTCGGTTCGTCTCTGAATTATTTTGCTGACAAAATAGTGGATTATTATGTTTCCAGGTGTTTTTAAAAAGTGCTATATGTGCAGTCCTGACTGTCCTATGCAAACACTGTGAGTTTATCATGCAGGGAAAATTGGAAGTTTAAACTGGACAGAACCCAGGGTTATCCACGGTATTAGGCACAATTTTCCAATTGATTTTCAGATGACAACACTGCATGCAATCCGCTTAGAATGAGAACAGAAAGTGTCATGAATCTGGGAATAGGCATTTTCAGAAAAATACTGTTTTCATTTCCTTTTCATTCACAATTCACTGTCTTTGTAGTGTGGAAGCCATTTCCAGGATTCTCCCTGTTCCCATGTTTCATTTGTTGTGCCAAGAGGGAGGCAGCCTTGTTCTTGAAGGGACAATAGGCACACAGAACACAGACGCACACAGAGAAATGACTTGCTTTCCTTCCTCCCTCCCTCCTGCAGCTCTCCATCTGTGAATGTGTCTCCTCTTTACGACTTTTCCATTAGCCATTTACTGATGAGGAGAGGCAGGGACACTTCCCAAAATATTTTGCCTACTAAGGAGGAAGTATTTCTCCAGAAAGAAGAGGAGGAGGAGGAGGAGGAGGAGGAGGAGGAGGAGGAGGAGGACTGGGGATGTTGGGAGCAGCAGTGCTGGGGGTGCCGGGGATGATAGAGAGGAGTGGCGCAAGCCAAGCACTGCCCACCTTTGGGCCGGCTCCAGCAGCTCTGGGTGTGCAAGGTGGCCCTCTCTAAGGAGGTGATATGTTGGCTCTGGACCCAGGCAATCTGGTAGATCCTGGTGTAGGTGGCCACCATGATGGTGATGGGGATGTAGAAGCTGACAAAGGAGGAGGAAATGGTGTAGGTCTGGTTGAGGCTAGAGTTGCAGTGCCAGCCCTCCTCCAGAGTCCCATTGAGGAGGGGGATGATGGAACTTGTAGTCCAAGTGGAGGGGGGAGATTAGGGCAAAGGGTCCTGCTGCTTGTGCCAGATGAGCTGGATGGGGATGAAAGAGTATTCCCTCCCCCCCACAGGTTTCCCTTACCTCTCTGGAGCATGTGTGTGTATGCACTTGGAAATGACAGTTTTGAGTATCACCACTGCTTCTGTGCACATGCCCAAAAATGTTATTTCCAAACTATCAACGGGATTTGTCTGCATCTGTATGAAAACTAAATTCACTTTCTATTCACTTTTTCACATAAGTAATGCACTTTTAATGTATTTTTGTGCTCTGTATGTAATACTCATTATTGAATTTGCGTGCTTTTGCAGGAAATCAACACTTTAACCAGTTTCGGGATGCAAGCACATAGATCCCTGTGTGATAAACTCCTGTGTAGGATTAGAACCATCATGTTACAGCAATATTTAATGTTTCCCAAAGATTAGACAATCAACATATTTTGCAGACATATCTAGAGAGCATCTGGTCACATGTTAAAATAAACACAAATATGAACATGAAAAGGGAGTTTCAATCAGCTGTCAGTGAAAGGTAGGGATCTATTGTTTTGCTTGAAGGTTCTAGCTTTTATAAATAAAACTAACCATTACTTTTTATGCAAAATACCCAAGTTTTGTTTGTTTTGTTTTTTTACAAATGCTATTTGACTTGATGCTTTTTTAAGCAAACTGTTTTCATATTGAGGTAATATATTCCAATTCACTGTTGTAAATAAAAGTTACAGAAATGTATGTTCAGCTACAGCTCCATGTGGTTGGAAGCCAGCTTCCAAGGACACTTTTTTTTTTTTTTACAAATTTCACCCCACCTCTTTTTTTTTTAAAATGTGTTTTGTGTGGCACAGCCCTGGGAGATATAAATAACATTCTCTCTTCCCCAAAATGTTATATCTTATTTTTTTAAAAATAAGTTTTGTATTTACCTCCAATCAGCTGAATTGCTAAGGGGCAAAGAAAATATTCAACAGTAACATATGGATAGCTCTGAAAGTATATCTAATGTACATAATAATGCAAATGGACTCTTGCTGTGATGGAATCATAGCAATAAGAGTTCAGTACTAAAGTGCTCAGGTTGCACCTGAGCTGGCTGGAGCCTGCCAGCCTCTGCAAGCCCACTGAGAGCATCTGTCTTGCCACCACCTTGCTCATGCTGTGTCCTCCACAGGCTCTCAGATTCTTCCAACTATGAGCATAAATCATCCACCTGTCAAGAGATCTTGCTGCTTGGATTATGCAATGCCTGCCTTCATTTGGAGATGGTGTGAGCAGAAGATTGCTGCAAGTGGTTTGCATTCATTGTCATGCCATTCCAGCATTTCCTAGCTTTAATGAGGGATCAGGATGGTGATGACTTTCTGAGACAATGGAAGCCTCAGCCAGGCTTGCTTTGTGTATTTGTATAGCCTACTTTAGAAGTCTTTCTTTTCCATTTTTGTTCTCCTTTCTTTTATACAAAGACATGAATGGGTTGAAAATTCAGGCAGAAAAGAATTAACTACTGCACAAAGCCAGCTGTCCACAGTGCTGTACATCGGCTGGCTATGTTGCTTCCCTCTAGATAATCAATGATCTTTTTTTCCTTAAATGTTGATTATCTATTCACGCTGCTTCTGGAGCTATGTAATAGCGAGCTTCTTGCTTTCAGTTATGCTTTGTTTAAAATACCAAATTTGCAATTCCTTTTGAGATGGACACTTTGCAGCAAATATAGAGTATGACCTCTGCATAAATCTCTGCAGGTGTTCTTCTAGCCACATGAGGCTTCCATGTTGCAGGGTTCTTCCCATTTTTACAGCATTTAGGGAGAGATCTGTGCCCTCCATATATAGACGCCTCCCGATCTGTCTCTAGCATTGCAGTAAAAGAGAATGTTCTTTTGTATGGGGGTGCTCAAATATGCTCTGTCAAATCTGAGAGGACTCTGCTTCCAAAATTATTTTTAAAAAACAATATATTACTTAGTTTTCTTGAAGGCACCTCTTGTTCCAAAGGCCATTTTAAATTAACCTTTTTAATGTGCAGCATTTCAGTTTTTAAAGGTAATCCAGAAAAATTTATATAGAAAAGCTCTCCAATTAAATCCCCGATATCTTCAGTGTGAAAAAAGACTGCCTGAAACTGTAGATCTGCTAACAGTTATAGAGGACAATACTCAAGTTGATGGACAACTGATATGACTAATAAGGCAACTTCTTAGGAAGTATATTGTTGAGTTGGGCTGAAAAAGAAAAGGAAAAAGCTAGTCATTTTCTTAATTTACATGTAAAATTTCTAAGGGTATTCAAGCAGCCAGTATAGCTTTCAGGCAAATGGAGAAATACCTGCAGTTGGATCACTGGACTAAAGTAGTCTTTACAGTGTAACAGCTAGCGGCTTATTTAGACTAATTAGTGCTTTGGTCCTGTGTGCTACTGTTTAAGTGAACTCAGAAACAGTTATAACTCTTAGGCTGTATCCACACTGCAGAAATAATCTAAATTGACACCAGTTTAACTGTCTTGGCTCAATGCTATGCAATTCTGGGAATTGTACTTTTGTGAGACATTTAGCCTTATTTGTCAAAATGCTCTGGTGCCAGAACAAACCACAATTCCCAGGATTCCCTACCATTGACCCATGCCAGTTAAAATGGTGTCAACCTGGATTATTTCTACAGTGTAGATGAAACCTTAGTTAGCCATGTGCAGATTTTTGCATGTGGGCCACGTTTGGACCATAACCTACATAGTTTCAGATAAGTAAAAAATGAAATTTGTATATGCATCTTTTCTCCCTCATGATAGCCAGTGATTATATTTGCTTAATAGTGACACATCCTGGTCAAAAATAAATATAACTCCATTGGACAATGCATGTGTTGTCTCACTGTTCTAATTCATTGGCTCTTAGGGGAAAAAATGCTGTTTCTTAATATTTTTTTCTTTGTCATGTGCCAGAGATAGACACTTAGATATCTATAATGAATGGGAATCAAAATGTTACTCTTATAAATGGGAGGGGGGATTTTCTAAATTGTCACTCTTGATTTATTTCTCTTTAGTAATGACAGACCTTCTAATCTTGATCACTCCACCACTGCACTGAGTGTCTCAGGACCCAATTGAAACACCTTTTTACAGATGGTCAGTGATACTGGTGGCAGCTGGACCATGAACTCCATTGTACTATGGCTGATATGCCAGGCATGAATCTTGACTGTACAGAGGAAAGTGCCTGTGCATCTCTTAATTTCTTTTTCTTCTTCTAAAAGGGATAAAATCATCCTAGTGCTTAACAGACCACACAGAGAAAGAATTTGTAATAGGAAATCTTAACAAATGAACTGTTTAGATACAGCTCCTCTTTCTTTGAGTTTTAGTTCCTTTTGATAACAAGCCATAATGATCTGCATGACATGTTACTTCTTCCTGATGACTAGACTGCTTGCCCCCCCCCCCTTTGGGAATGTTAGTGGTTAATTTTATAACTACATTTAAAAACATTGCTCTCTATATATATATCTTTAAAGCAGGGGCATTTGATAATACACAAACCCAACACAACTCTGACATAATCAGATGGTGGTGGTTGGGATGGGGGAGGGAGTCTTCTATCTATAAAGAAATTAGATTTATCATCAGGGAGGGGGGAGCATTCTCTTTTCATTTTCTGAAACGTGCTTTTTGACAGACCCTTTGCAGTGGACGTCATGCTCACAAAACATGCTGTCACAGGGCTATTTGAATATAGTGACAGGCTCATTATCATGTTGGAGACAAGTGACAACACCACAGACTAGAAACGGACAGGCTTGCCAATCAGCTGTTGAAAGGACTGCTGTTGAAATAGGGCCTTTTTGTTACAAGAACAGTTGTACAAATTGACTACATTAATTCTTTTTTATTATTATTATACATGCATAAACTGTAGTTAGGGGTCTGTCACTTTTTGCGTTGTAGAAGGCTTCTTAGCCAAACCAAAAAATAAAATAAAAATGGTCCCATGATTTTGAGAGTGGAGGGTGAGTATTTTATGCACAAAATATATACTGTGAGGCTAATCCTTATACTATGTGAAAATAAAATAACAATTGAGATTATAGGGCTAGTATTTGCAATATATTCCTCCTACCCCTTTTATAAATGTGTAATCACATTTTTGTCACGTTTTAAAAAATATTACTAATGGTACTGGGTATTTAGTCAAGACTTAAGTGTGAAATAATATATGAACTTTCTATGGAGTAAGTCTGGTGGAGTAAACTGTCTTAAATTCCCATTGAATCATATATTTATCTAACAACAATACATACAATTGGACAGCTTATATTGCACGATATAGTCATTTTTAATTTCAGGATTTTGTTTTTGTTCTTATGCCCCACTGTTGTTTCAAGGAGTGTCTCCTAAAACACTATGGCAATATCATATTAAACTATTATACCACTATTATTCCACTTTAACTGCTATGGGTGTCTCCCTTTGCAATTCTGGGATTTTCAGTTTAGGGAGGGGCATTTAGATTTCTCAGCCAGAGAGCTCTTAGGCCTCACTAAACTACAAATCCGAGAATTCCATGGGAGGCAGCAATAGCAGTTAAAGTGGAATAATGGCGCTATAACAGTGTAGATTGATATGGTCTATATGCCACTAAGTTTCCTTATCCTTCTGCATGTCTGTCAATAGGCTTTTATTCAAGGACAACAATAGATAGATCTAGGTGTGTTGTGGAAGGAATATTCACAATCATTCATTTCCTGGCTGACGAATGGGCTTCCCAACACTTGGGAAACCCAGCTGTGAAGAATAACACAGTGGCAAGAATTTGCCCAGTTTTTTGCCTCCTGTTTGCAATATACTGAAGTGTTTCCATAAGTTATTCTGTGCAGAGGTAAACAAGGAGGGTTCTTGATTCAAAAACCATGAGGTTTTGTGCAAAGAACTATTTTTGTGCAAATGTTTGTGTTTCTAATGATGTGTGTAGTTGTGTATATGAGCATGTGATGTGTACAAATGTGCAAGATTGCTGGGGTGTTGTTTTTAGCAAAACCCAGAAATCTTCTACCAAAAAGCCCACATCTTGCTATTTGTTCTGCAGAGGGTGGGGCTTAATGGGGAAAAATTTTGTCCTCATTTAACAGGATGAAATAGTAAAATATCTACATCTCTGGTGATGTTTCCCACAATATTTGTAGGAGATAAAGTCAAAACATTTAGTGAAGTGACATCCTTGGGTGTGTTTTTTCTTGTAGTTTATGACTCACCATTTTTCTTGTCTTAATAGAGAAATTGGTAAGATGTCAAGTAGCTTCCATTCATGTGATGCTATCCATGTGGTTTTACCTACAGCTCTCATCATCTTTGCCTATAGCTAATGGCAATTGTTGCCTAAAAATTTATGTGATTAGGTTTTGGGTACTGTGTATTACTATAAATTCTAGACTTTATGCCCTACCCTGGTCTATCATCATATACCTAGGGAGGCTCACCAGCTAAATACAGTGAAATAATAAAACAAATGGCAAAACTGAATGGGCAACAGTAGCTGATTTTTAAAAGTTCACCAAGAATCAGACTAGAGTGAGGAAATGTCAGATAAAAAACTTGTTCTGAAAGAATGGAGAGAAGTGCTGACAAAGAAACCAAACACACCAATCTTAGAAGTCTGTTTCAGATCTCATTGCTACCACCAAAAATGTTCTATGCCCATACCTATCACTTCTCTGATAGGGAGAAGGGCAGAAAGAAGAGCTACATACGAAAGACATTTAAGGACAGGTTTATATAGGAATACATAGATTCCAAAATTTGCCATCTAACATTGCCAATATGAAAAGGGTCAAAGGAGAGTTCTGTTTTAAAACTATTTTTCAAAACATCCCCTACATTTAATTTTACTTTGTTTAACTACTCTGGAAAAAATATTTTTCTCCCAGGGAGAGACAGCCAAGATCCCATAAATGTACATGCGATGTCAGGGTTGCTTGCTTCTATGTATATCATTTTTCACTTAGTCATGTTTCCCCTGTTCAAATAATTTTTGCTATCTTTTCCTTTTTGAGAAGTTGTGCCATTCTTTAAAAACACAGACAACACAGCTAAGTATTGAGGCAGCTGTTTAAGTAAAGACTGAATATTATGCATAGAATAAATGCTTACCCTATTTCTTAAAGATATTAGAATGATTGATATATGCTGATAGCAGCATTTTCTATCTTTGGAACTTTCTCTTGGTTCAACTACTAAGAACAAATCCATGCTCAAGAAACCTTAACTGCTAACCTTTAAATAATTTTAACATTGTTTTATGTAGTGATTTTGTGTGTTGTTGTTGTTTTTAACTTTTTATTGTTCTGGTTTTTTAGTGACTCTTTTTGGGAGCTGTCTTTTTGTCCCACTTTGGGAGAAAGGCAACCTATAAATGAAATAAGTGATGATAAATAAATTAAACTCAGTAAAGTAGGTGACGATCTGCTTTGCTTTTAGAATTATTTATTCCTTCTCCTTTCTTTAATGTTATGTAAAGAGGGAAGTCCCACTTGAAAATGGGCTACTGAAAGAAAATACTGTGGCTAACATCCTGTAAAATTTTAGTGCAGTATAAGTATACACCAGCAACAGTTATGCTGAGTCCTACAGTTGTGGATCCAATTGTTCAATTGGCCCCATATTCCTGAGCTCACCTGTCGCACAACAGTTGGTCAGGTCACCACCCACCAAACCAAAAGTATGAGAGGAACAAGTGCATGCTTGGAAAATGGTTGGCTTCACAAAAGGTCACACTCATGTAGCCTCTGAGAAAGGTGATGACACTTCTGCACTGATTTTCATATTACGGTAGCTTTTGCCATAATAAATGCCTTAGTCTTTAAGACACTGTTGTTTGGGTTTTTGAATGAAACAAATGAAAATGGGTTATCTATCTGGAAATTGTAGGAAAAAGTGTCCATTTTTGCTGTTAATTTCAGCCTCTTTTTTA
Organism: Urosaurus nigricauda; assembly: GCA_034509955.1. Lineage (NCBI taxonomy): Eukaryota > Metazoa > Chordata > Lepidosauria > Squamata > Phrynosomatidae > Urosaurus > Urosaurus nigricauda. The sequence continues at coordinate 343,859,266 of JAOEGL010000001.1, forward strand.
AAAACTTTTTAGTTTTAGAGATCCCAGTAATGATGGTGATGATGGACATCATCATCATCATGAACAGCAGTGAAGCTGCAAGTGGTGACTACATTTTGTTTCCATTCAGATTAAGATTCACATTAAATGCAAGCTTGATTTTATAATACTGCCCTTATTACAATTTTGCTTAATAGCAAGAGCCTCTAATGCTACAGTATATCATATAATTTTAAAAAATTACTGTCCCTGACTTACTGTCAAACTTTAATGGCTGTTGTATCTTGTACAAAAGGCATGCATGAACTATTTTGTAGCACAGTATAAGCTGTACATTAATTTTCACATAAAGTTCTTAACAATGTTGATTTCAATATAAAAAAATCTTTCTGGTAAAATATTTATGTCATTAATCATTAGCACTGGAAGTCTTGTAGGCATTTAGACACTGGTTTAAAAGCTGAGATATGTAAAGCCTGAGGACACATCCAATAATAAGAATGCTTGCAAAATGCTATTGAAATTCATAGGAGATGTCCAAGAGGATCTATTTATTTAAAATACACATTTGTAAGGGGAACTCACAGCAAGATGTTACCATTTGGAGATTTCCTGTTTTTCCCGTTATTGTAACTCTGTTTTTCTATGCCACCTTTCCTTCTCCTATGACACCTTGCCATGCCCAGTCCTCGGTAGGCTCTTATGAGATACATTTTGCCTTGTTTAATGCCCATCCCCAAGTCATGTTTCTTGTACTTCTACAAAGTTGTGGGCTCTCCAGAACAGGGTGGTACTTCTGAATGATTTATCTGTGGCGTCATTTTGGCTACAATCCTTTTGGCACTCACAAGCTGAGTTTGGGACTCAGCAATGTGCATAGCATATAACACAGGCCCCTCTGAAAGAGATGCGTAACTGAACCCAGTTCATAAACAATAATTTCTGACACCTGATTTTTAAATAATGTGCCAAATGAGTAGAAGGAGTATCCAATCTCAAACTATCTTGTTTATAAAAAAAGTGCCCATATATCCTATTTCAGAAAAGACTTTCACTTATTGCAAGACTTTCTCTGTTTCAGTGGTGGACAAGGTGCAAATCATGGGCTACACGAAGCTCCCAAGGCTGTTTTTGTCTTCTCTGCCTAGGACCTTTAATATCTGTCAAAAATGTAATTGCCCATTCCTAGAATCTCTTAAGAGTTTAAGAAGAAAGCAAGGAACAGAGCCCAACAAACCCTAACTGCCTTCCCAAGAAAACTGGAATTGAACCTTTGGCAGTCTTGGGTGGTTTCTAATTCTAAGCTGATATAACCAAAAGGGGAAAAAGATCATGCCCAGACTCTCACACCAGGGTAGTGTGGGTCTCCTAGATGTATCATCTTTTAAACTTAAATAATAATAATAATAATAATTATTATTATTATTATTATTATTATTATTATTTTCCCACCTCTGCCTACATCCTTTCATTTAATACTGTTACATGTTTTTCCCCATCAATCTGCCTTGCAGTGGTTCAAATTCTCTTTTCCAAGAAGAAACTATGATACTGATATTCTGTCCTCTTCTTGAAATATCTCTGCTATGGCATGAGAGTCAGTGTTCACCTGACAGGATTTCTTCCACAGTCTTCTTCAGGCATTTATTCCTAGTACCACTGCTTAGCTGTGTATTAACCGTTTATTTAAGGGACATGACTCACACAAATAAAGCACTCTGAAAACAATTGTGAAAATAATAATAATAATAATAATAATAATAATAATAGCCACTTAAACATCTCTTCTCTTCCTCAAAAATGAGAATAAATTGTCCCCCAGCTTAAAGACATGCCAGCTTAAAGATAAAGATACTTGTTTGGCACATTATTATTATTATTATTATTATTATTCTCCACTCTATTCTAATTTTGTTCATATATGAAGGTTGTTGAATCCAGCAAAAACATTAATAATATTCAGGAACAAGTCTTAAATGTGGCCCTGTCCAGGAGCTTAAGATTCTTGTAATGAAAATGTTTTGCAGCTGAAGGTGAGTAATACAGTATGTATTCATCTCTGAACCTGGATTTGGTTCAGCTGTGCTATGTGATACTGTGTTACTTCATACCTTCCCCCTACCACCTCAGCCACTTTCCTTTTTAAATATAGGCGAGTGTAAACTAGTTGGCACTTGATGCTAACTGGCTTGGGTCTCTAAGATAACAGCCAACTTGCCCATGATGTGAATGTTGTTACTATTTCTGTAGACATCAGGCATTACTTACACACACATACACACACAATGACTGCACAGGCTTACTGTTACAAATCATGAGGCATTTTGTCTATGCATTATAAATGGTAATACCTATTTATAAATGAGGCCCACTGTGTTCTCACTGCATTGTTTGTTCTGTTAGCATCTTTACACATGACATTTGGTATCTGTTGCCTGGGAAAGAGAATGAGAAGGAAAAGATAGCTCTTGGAAGGTCTCAGTTATGATCTAATAGAGTACTTGTAGACAGAAGGGCAGATAGATTGATATAGTGTAGGTATTAATATAAATGACATATAAGAGTTGTTATAAATTGTATTTGCCTGAATATCAATATAAATCTCAGTTTAAAATGCTTAAAATATACAACATTAATACAATGAAATTAATGCAGATAACATATAGAAGGTGCAGTAGGGAAGCATAATTAAAATATGTTTTATTGTCCTAATGATAAGAGAAGAAATAATCAGGAGTATTTGTTTGGGAAGAAAAAATAGGTGTTTATTTTTCTTTCTCCTTTAAAATACACACACACACACACACTATCCTCCCTTGATGTAAGGTAGTGTTCCTGAGTGGTAGAAATACTTTATCTTTAAGCTGGCATGTCTTTGGGGGACAATTTATTCTCATCTTTGAGGAAGAGAAGAGATTTTTAAGTTAATAATATTTTTTGCCACCTTGCTCTCCCCTCCTATCATGCTCACAGCCAAAGGTGAAAACCTGCCTTGCCTCCCCAGTGACTAGTATAGAATCTACATCAGAGGGAGGGAGAGAAGGGGGGAATGAGAAAGCGAAGGAGTGAGATCAGCTCTGTGGTTTGCGGCATCCTATAAAACCAGAAAAGCCTTTACAAAAACAGGAGCCAGACAGAACTCATAAAAGCTAGTAATCTGTTCCCAACATGGGCCAGTTGGCAACCCTGAGCGATGGTTGTTTGTCATAACAATAGGATGTCCTGCTGCAAAACCAACAAAAGATTCCCAGTACATTTTTATAGGTAATCAGTGGCAGCAAAATACCACTGTTAATATTTATCATTCCACTACTGCTTACTGTGTGTTGCCTGCTGCCCAGCCATTCTGTCTTTCTGATTTTGCAGTGTAAAAAGGAGTGGAGGAGATACCTGGACAGCAAACATTTCTTTTGTTTTGTTTTAAAGAAATTCTTTTTTTTAAAAAAAAATAAAAATCAGTCCATTACTAATTATGAGGAAAAGGTGGATTTTTTTCTCTCTCTCTTGTATAGCTATTAGACATGCTATAGGTACTTAGATATGTTACCATTTATGGTAATCACTTGTGTATATAACGTTGCCAATGTAAGAACTTAGCAAAAAGTTATTAACAGGACAAAATGGGAAGTCAAAGGGAATTGCTAGCAAATACTTTATCAATGCATAAATGGAACTTTATTGGACCTGTTAGGGAGTTAGAGTGGCATTGCTTTGTTACTGTTTCTGTACTGCAGCTAACAGTGCTGCAACTATCCATGAAAGTTCTTCAGATGAATTAAGGTTTGGGATTTACTAGCTCAACAAAGTAATGTTGTGGTGGTGGTTATGTGCCTTGAAGTTGACTTTGAGTAACAGCTATCTTTTAAAAAATATATATTAGATTTTAAAAACATACATAAAAGATACATTCAATTCCCATTCTTACATTATGACATAATACAAAACAAAAAACATAACACAAAAACAATACCTAAATTCTACAAACAGAAGAAAAACAGAAAAATATAAAACACACTTAACATCATTCACAATGTCAGATTGGAGTTAGTTTTATTCAAATATGATATTTCGATTATCTATTTGTAAGTATACCAAACCTGTTCCCTTAAATAACTATCTTATCATATGTGTTTCCTAAGCAGGATTCAATCAGAGGTATTTTGTCATTGCCTTCCTTTGAGGCTGAGAGAATGTGACTTGCCTAGGGTCATCCAGTGGTTTTCCATGGCTAAGTGGGGATTCAGACTGTGGCCTCCCAGTGCTCAAACCACTATCCCACATACTGTATAGCAAAATACAGCATTGATCATCTGCAAGGTGAAATGTCTTTGAGACACTCCTGACTTAACAACTCCAGTGTCCCTAGGCACCGCAGTTCTGTTGTAAGGGTACAATGTGTCTTTGTTGTGTATGTAGACTTCTCCTGGTATGTCAAACAGCTCTAAAGATCCTGCCTTTATTAGGCAAAGTGGTATACCTCATGGACTATGCTTCTTATTTGTATAAATGGACAACAGTAAGGTGTTGACAAGCCTTTAAGCCTGGAGAGGTCATTAACATCCATCATAAAAAGACTGGGACAATACATGTGAAATCTTGGACACTCCCTTAACCAATGCTTAGCCAAGGTTTTCTTTTACTATACCTTGCATTATTTCTCTAGAAGTTGTCTAAAGGGACATTACCAAACCATGAACCATGAGATTATTAAATGCTGGAGTTCAGGTGTTGGGTGAATGTTAAAAGAAAATTAAAAACTGGGATATCAAAATGCATTGAGCAGCAGTGGAGAGAGAGAGAGAATGTTTCCCAGTTTTAACCAGAGCACTCACTTTTTACCATATAAATCTTAACTGTCTAAACTGTGCATTCACATTTAAAGTGTCTCTGTAATAAATTCTCCACCCCTCCCAGTTTTACTTGAGAAATGTTACATGCTGCTTTATTCTGTGCAAATAGAGATGTTTCCATTTTAATGCCCTAGAGGATATAGCTGTCCAACGTAAGATCAATGGTCACCAGGAAGTCTAAAGACCTTTTTGGATGGGATCTTTGACTGCTTTGAGGTAGATACCTTAAAAGGTTAAGAGAATGCTATAAATTCTTCCAGGGCTTAACAGAAAGGTTGTTAACCTTCGTGATCCTATAGTTAGATATGTTCAGATATCTACTAATATTATGTTGTTTTCTCATTTCAAGTATTACACATTTGACAGAACCGGTAATCACATACCTACAGGGATGTATGGAACTCTGGCATATATACATTGCTTCTTGTTGCTCAGTTCAGAGTTCATTATCTGTAAGCTCTTAGAAAAGCACAATCTCTAGTTATAGTACTCTCCAGAAATATTTGATTAGAATCCAGCATGTTAGCCTTGCTACTGTGACCATATCTTTTAACTAATACAATGTAGTCTCTTTATGGTTCACGCATGGTATGCCAAGAAGCCTACCCATTAAACCAAAAATAAAAGAAAGCTGCATTAAGTAGGGTTTGTGAGGCATTTAAGCTTGCAATGAAGACATTTTAATTGACTCAATTTTTAGACCAAACTCTTTCCAAGCACTTTTTTCTACATGCAGGAATGCTTTCCAAACCAGGGGCAACTGAAAGGAGTTGGGGGCATTATATTATTTTTGATACTGACATAATGAATGCCAAACAATAAAAAATAAATCAATTCAAAGCCACTAGTTTTGCATTAAGTATTCAACAGTCAGACCCTTAAACTGTAAAAAATTGAGAGTTGGGTGTGGAAGGAATTAGAATTCATTGCTAATGACATTATACTGAATGTATAGGGCCACGGAAGTGCTAACTAGATATATTCCATTTCCAGGTTGGAGCCAATGGACTGTTCCTTCAGACAGAATTGACTATATTCACTTAAATGGACTTGACTCTAGCACAATCACTGTATTCAAATGTCAGGGTAAAAAAAAAGAGAAGGAAGATGTCACATAGGGTCACAAATTATGTTGGATTTTGACAGATTGTAGCCTTGCTTTACAAGAGCAGTAACATCTCATTTGTCACCGTTTGATCTGGAAGTGCGGGAATGAGAGTGGAAGGCCCTCCATCTCCACCGCAATTTAATCGCTCTGAGGCCGACAGTGGCAGCTAAAGCCACCTGCCCATGCACTGTACTGCTGATCTGTTTTAATTTAATCGTCCGTCAGCTGGGATGAAAGCATAAATCGTCTTCCTTTGATCTGCAAACGGTGTGTTTTTGTAAAGCAGGGTGCAGAATCAGGGAGACGGTTTTCGCATTTAGTGCAACATAGACAGCATGAGCTGAAAAGGGCTTGTAAGTGATATTTTAGTGTAGTAGTTAAACAGGAAGTTTCTCTTTGTGTAAACTGATATTGTGATGTAGTTTAGTTGGGGAAGAAGCAGGCCATAAGTAAAGGAACATATTGATTAATAACTTATCAATTATTCAAGTTTAAAAGGGGAAAACAGAATATCTGAAACCTCTTAGCACTTTGCAAAACTTTAACTGCTTTGCTCCCAGATGGAAATTAAATGAAAATGGTAAAGGTAGAAAGTGTTTAATCAAATATGTGAGGTCCTTATAACAACGTGGTTTGAGGGATAGAAAATGTTTGTTTTTGTTTCAAATTAGCACTTGGAGATTTAAACCTTCTTTTAGTGCAGTGCATATAGTACTGAAGTTGAACGTTAGGGGTTAATGGATTGCTGAAAATGAAAAGCAATAAATGCCCATATATTATATTATCAATTAAATGTATGCTACCATAAAAGTGCAAACAGCAAGAAAAGATTATGTGAATTGTTTTTTATTATACTTTTATGCTTTTAGTAGAGTCTAGAAGGAAACAGAATTAAGGTAGTGTTGTTCTTTTAACATGCAGACATTACAACTACTAAATTGTAGTATTTTATTATTACTATTGCAGGCCAGCAGTGGAGTTAAAAAATTAATTTGCTGTTGGAGAATATCTGTAGTAACATTATACAGTTATAATGGTTAATATTTAGGTTGTGTTTTTCTCAGCTACTTGAAACACTTGACTTTTATTATCCCAGAAATCTTTTTTGGGGGGTGTCAGAGAAAGCTTCCAGTAGGAATGCAAATCTATTACTATTTTGTTCATACATGTGGGAATGAATAATTACAGCAGTTTTCTCCCTGGTATAGGAGGGAAATGAACATTCTTACACAGCATTCCTCCTATATTTGAATGTCCTGAACTGTTGTAGAGCAATTATTCTGGCTTTTTAAAAGAGTGGTTGTGGTGGGATTCTCAAAAATTTCTTTTCTGTACATAAAAATAATTTCTTGCAAAGGAAGCAGTTTTTAGTGAAAACTTTAGTGAAAATGGATGTGCAAAGGTGCATACTATTAGGAAATTTTACTTGGAAAAATATGCTTGCACAAATATGTATAAGACAACTGCTTATCTGAAGATAAAATTAATTTAAAACAATTTAAATTAATTTGCACACAATTAGAAATGATTAAAACAATTTAAAACCCTATTCAGCAATTTAAAACAAATTAGTTTGGGGTGTCCTGCATTTCTTTGTTGGTTTTGCTGCACAGACTAGCATTTCTTACCCTTTCTCAAAATTCTATTAGATTGGTGTTTATTTTAATTCACTACCTGAGTTTATTTTCATTTGAAGAAATTTGACTCCAGAATTTGCTTCTTTTTTCCATTTTCCTCATAAAATTTTGAACTGCTTCTAATCTGACAGAAGCCCTACTGTACTTAAAATTGAATGTAATCGTATTTGACCATCATATGTATGTATACATGGAATGTATGTATACATTCTGGAAATTTGCACTAAACTCCCAGCAAATAAGTATGTACAGAGTTTCTTTTCGTTTTCAAGTCAACTTTAGTGTAAATCAAAGGGTTAAGAATTTGTCTAATGAAACACATCACATTATGGATGTTTTATTTCTTATAACTTTTTAATCATTTAAATTACCTTTCCATTGGCTTAAGAAAAAGACTCTTAACATGTGTTTCCGAGAAAAAACTGACACTCAGTATGACAATGGAATTCGATATGCCCTTCACAGTTGGTGAAAACTTCTACAGGTCAGGAAGTGTGGAGACAATTTGGGGCCAGATAGAAGCTAATGAATTTATCATGTAATACTGCCTGTATAGATACATGCCTAGATGTATTATACATAGCATAAGTGATGGCTTTGGCCTTCTGTGACAGGTGACTTCACTTGTGTGGAGAATGACAACACGTGAATGGTGATTAAACATCAGAGTAACCAGCCTTAGCTTGAACCATCCTGTAATAAATCATTGTACTTTTGAAATTTGGTGAAGTGGTAATACAAATCACCAAAAACCCATCATCTGTCTGTCTGTCTATCTATTTCTATATCCACTTCTTAATATACCTTCTCCTCGTATGAAGATTTGTAGTTAGCTTATGATCTGTTGCCCTGTTGAAATTTCAGAGCAGCTGTAGAAGCTGATTGGAACATCTTTTCCTTTGTCTATAAATGTTGAAATATGTGCATTAGCTTAAGGGAAGGTCTTCTTTTCCTGGTTAAACACATGGAATACAAGATTGATGAAAGCAGCAGTACATACCTATGGTGATGCTGCTAATCTTTAAGTTTAATGTTAATATTATAATAGGTAGGTGGATCAGAGATGGACTATATATGATGGTGTCAGATTTTCTTCAAACTGCAGGCTGAAAAGAGTGCGACCCCAAACACAGGGCTGCCATTGAAATTGGCAAAGTTTTGAAGACTTCTGACATCTTTCTCCCATGTGAAACAACAACAGAGTGATGTTATCACATGTTATTATGCCATTCTATTATTGATCGCTACTATATATCCTTAGATAATATATCCTTAGATCCAGCATGATAACTCAAGGCTCAAGAAATTCCTTAGTGTTGGCATCTTTATTATCATTCCTGGATAGAGGTAATATGGCTATGTTGCTTCATGTTCTGGTCACGTCCTGACTGGACTACTGTAATGTATTTTATATAGAGCTGCCCTTGTTGACAACTTAGAAATTTCAGATAGTGCAGAAAACAACTGCCAGAGCTGGATTAACTCATACGGTTTCTGAAAGGGGTACAGTGTCTGCCTGCTTTTTTCTGGGATAGGTTGATGCTTTCTTTTAAAGCCATTTATGACTTGATGCCTATATTTAAAGGCATATTGTCCAGTCACAACTTACAGTCACCCTCCTAGACATCACCTAAGATCCCCAGAGAAACACTTTCGATACACTATATGACAAGGGAGAAAGAGAGCTCTCTTTGTGGTACCCAAATAATGGAATACCCTCCCTGCAACAGTGCAACCTAGGAAAGAGCAAATGCAATTTTAATCCAGGATTTGTAATGTTTCATTTATTGATACCATTAATCTGTTCTGGTGAACCTGCTATTTTCTTTACTTATTAATCAGTTTTACATATAAATAACTGTTTTTATATGCTTTCACTAAAACACCCTTTAAAAGAAAGAAAGTAAAAAGGGGTAGGTGGGAGGAAAATAAAGGGGAAAAAATGCAGCCTTTGACCATTTGGCATAAGTCCCACCCCCAGCCACTTTTATTGGATACACATTTATGTCAATTGAGCTGTATTGAACAATAAGTGGTGCTGGTAGAAGGTAAAAGTTTGGATCTTTTATGCATGCATTGCAATTTGACATATACATACGCATTCCATTGTGTGTACAAAAGCTTTCTTTTATTGCATATTCAGCCAGATTTCTTGATTAGGACAATGGTACACTGTATGTAAATTCCTCATATATTTTGTGACCTGCAAATCAGCCTTAAATATATCCACATACATCTCACTGCAGCTATGAATTCATTAAAGCTGGTCAAAAAATGAATGTAGGAAAATATTTCAAAAGGTCTTCAGTTAAGACAAAAGCAATAAAGTGAGATATTATTTAAGTTGATGGAAGATGCAAACATAGCTTCACTGGGTTTCCAGATTCAAATTAAAAGAGTAAATATTTCATCAGTGATACTAATTAAAGATTGGTCAAAGATTTGCCTGTGTCTCATACTGCAAATACCAATCAGACCTGATTAGGAGAAGTAACATTTATAGCACTGTCCACTGGTTGAAAAGAATGATTAATATGAAATCTATCTTGCTGAGAAATGACTATATTATAAGAGCCCAACTTTGTTGTAATTCTGCCTGAGAAGTCTACCTACTGATTTCTAGTGGGGAAATTAAGAAAAGTGAAATTAAGTAGACTCAAAGAACGCTAAACATTTTTATTTTTGGCTGCCAATTTCCTAATAGTGCTACTAAATTTTGATTACTCTGAAAGTGAAAATGAGACATATAATAAAGAGGATTTCTGCTTCCAATGTTAGCATAATAAATTTGTTCCTTGTTCTCTTATGATCAGGAAAAGATATTTTGAATTAATACAGTGTAACAACACAGTGGCATTCAAATTAGTTGGAGTGGGGCAGTTATTTTAGTTTTTATTAAAGCAGAATTGTAGAATTTGTCCTGCTGGATCAAAGGATTTGTTCACTAGACATTTTTCATGTTTTAGCAAATAGACCACATCCTCTAATTGAATCTAACAGTGTAATCAAGATGATTTTTTATGTCATCAACAATGGCCTGAATAGTTTCAAACTGGGCCTTTTAGGAAGAAAATAGTGGGCTTGTCATTTCATGAATACCCCCAAACCTAGGTTATTGATATTATTAGTTTTACATATGTATTATGGACTGAGCAGCCCTATTCAGTTGTAACTAAACGTGTGTTTAATCAATACATGAGAAAGGGGGATTGCATTAGCTCTACCCTCCTCTATCATCACAGCAGTTTCCTCAATGAAGGGCAATGGGTCTGAAGCAGTCTATCACGGTTCACCATGTAAGTTGGAACCCTGAATAATCAAGGTTACAGGTCACATGAAGAGCCTCCACAGAAGTAGGAATTGTGAAAACCTCCTAGCTCCTTCAGAATGGCTGCTTCCTCATCTAGAACAGGTTGTAATCTTCATGCCAAATTGGCTTGTCTAATGACAAAACAAAGCTTCCATTAGCACTGGATCTAGGTTTCTACCTACCACATCCAGGAAAAGGTGGCTCTTTTCCTTCTTTAAAAGAAAAGAGAGTAAGCCCCCTCAATATGGTGATGACATCTAATATACCAAACTCTGATTATCTCCAACAAGTGAGGGCAAAAGGGAGCATAGATACCAACCCTCACCCACCACCATCACTATCTTCTAGGAATAATTACCCAAATATGACAAGAACTTTATAGAAAGACACTACAATTTATGATATTACAGCATCGACTGACCAAGAAGTACCAAAATGGTCACATTTCCCCTTCCAGTTCTCTGTGAAAATCATAAAAAAAGATAACCAATATTGTTTCTATTCTAAATCCAGAGGTAAATTCAGAGTGAAAGAACAAATTAATCAGCCTGATGAGAGAGAAGTCTGGAACTGCAATACTGTCACTTGCTGATGTCAGGCAATCTCTCCCAACTCCCACATTTCAACAAAGACTTTCACAGGGCCATCAGAAATAGTAGTGAGAAAATCCATCAAGTGCCCATTCCCACTTGTGGAAAAACCCGCATTGGAACTGGGCTGTGCTCTGCTTATGAAAGCAATTCCAAAAGGCCCCTAATTCACACTATGAAAAGGGGCCTTGTTTGGAACTGCTTTCTTAGCCGGGAATGCTTGTCATTCCCACTGGAGCTGCCATGTAAGGTGACAGCCCTTAACGCCCCATCCCCTTCCCGCAGGTGATTTTTTTTTAGGGGGGGGTGGTATTGATCGCAAAATCAATCTTGTGCATTTGTGATCTTGTGCATTTGCAATGTTGTGCATTTGTGATCAGTATAATGAAGAAAAAGAAACACACGCACACACACACTTGCTCCTAAGGGGTCCTTCCTTCTTTCCTTCCTTCCTTCCTTCCTTCCTTCCCCCTTTCCTTCCTTTTTTCTCTTTTTCTTCATTATACTGATCACAAATGCACAAGATCACAAATGCACAAGATTGCATTTGTGATTTTTTGCATTTGTGATCTTGTTCATTTGTGATCTGTATAATGAAGAAAAAGAGAAAAAAAAGAAGGAAGGGGGAAGGATGGATGGAAGGAAGGAAGGAAGGAATGACGGACCCCTCAGGAGCAAGTGCGTGTGTGTGTGTTTCTTTTTCTTCATTATACTGATCACAAATGCACAAGATCACAAATGCACAAGATCGCAAATGCACAAGATTGCAAATGCACAAGATTGATTTTGTGATCAATACCCTCCTCCAAAAAACAAACAAAAAACAAACAAACAAACAAAAAACACCATGATTCTGACCAGCGTTCCCAGTTACTGGAAACGCTTCAGAATCGTGTTTTCCGAAAAAGACCACTTTAAAACTAGTTTCAGGAAAGCCTGGGCTATTTGTTTTTAACCTGGTCCTTTCCTCCACTAATTGATCCGATGAGGATCGGAAGTTGATTTGAGTGTGAACGAGGGTTATATAGCCCGCGTCACACTTCGAATCAAAATGTAGTGGAAATGGGGCCCAAGAGTACCCCGGACTAACTCAGGATTCATTAGGCTCTGTGGAGGAATGATTCTTTTCCCTTGCACCAGGGTTGATTAACAGTGATTAAACCTCATTAGACAACGGTCTGTCCATAACTATGTTCTTCTGAACATTGTCACATGTTTTTACCCTGACCATCAAACAGCATATTGTGTACCCTGCCAAATATTTAAGTCCACGATTTAAATGAGAAACATCCATGTATGCCATGAAGCTCTTAGGTGTGCTTTGAATGAAATCTTCCAAAATTTTATGAAATCTCCTTGGGGAAAGTTGTTTCCACTCACTCAGTCATGAAGAGAGTTCATAGCAGAGTGGGCTGTACATTAGGAGAAGCTGGCCAAACACTAAAGTTTTCTTGGGTCAGAAGCAGACAAGGGAGATTATCGCACCATCCTTTCCTCCCGCATTAGATACGGGTTATAAACTTTAATGAGCGGATTTTATCACACACCTCCATGCCCAGGCAGGAGGCATCCCATACCCGATCAGAGAATTTCCAGCACCTTGCAATACATAGGAAAATTCCATTCTGTGCAAGGTGTGGGAGAAGTCCAGATCAGGTATGGGGATGCCTGGATTGAATACAGGATATCTCCTGCCTGGGCATGGAGGTGTGTGATAAAATCTGCTTATTGAAGTTTACATCCTGTGTCTAGCAGGGGAGGAAAGGGTGGTGCAATAATCTCCAGGGTGGGAATTCTCTCCATGTGTACTGAAGGCCTCGTGCATATTCTCAAGGTACTAAAAGACAGTGCATTGGGGGAAGAAATTCTATACATATGCAAAAGAAAGGGAGAAAGTTAAAAGCATGAAGAACTGCTCCTATATATATGGAGAGAGAAAGATTCTTTCTTTCAGAGACAGTTTTCTAGCTTCATAAAATCACAAGGAGAAATGGCTAAATACAAATTCCCCCCCCCCAATACACTCTGCATCTGATATCTTTTTATGACCTTGTTTCTTACTCCCTTTTCTTAGATTAGCTAATGCTTCTTAACTTCAAAACCAAACCCAAAACAAAACCCCTTTTACTTTGTCCCTGTGGGAGGTGGATAAATATGCTGTCTTTCCAGTTACACTCCTAGCTCAATGCATATTAATAACAAGACAAACACTTCATATTTCTTAAGGGCATTAAATGAATTACCACTCCATTGTTGCTATTACATTCCTTTCACTTAAAATAAACTTATAACAAAAAACCCAATAGATCTACCAAACAATTATTGAATGTATCAAACAGCGAATTATTCCCTTCTCCAGGAAAGATGAGGACTCTGAAACTACACTTGCATTCTGTGTATGTTCCACTAAATAACATCTTAGTTATTCAGTGTAGCATTTGCTTTCCAGAAATCTGTTTTCATAAGGGCAAAGTAACTAACAGTTAAAATTGGTCTCATAGTTTTATTTTCTCATACTGCTTTGTATGTGTTCATACTGCTCACCAGTTATATTAGCATTCCCATTTTAATTTAAAATAAGCTAAATATGCCACTTGTTTAAAAAAAACTGATTTTTTGTTCCATTCTTGTTATATTAATATTAATATTATGCTGTCCTCCACACCTTTTGCTTCATTTCTTGGCTATCTGATAATTGGGTTGGGATAGTATATACCTGGGATCATCTTGTTTAGCTTATCTGTGCAAGAGAAAGAGTTGCAAATAATAAGGGAATGCAGCAATAAAATAGTGATGGTGGGAGGAATAGAAGGGAAGATTTAATCTTTGGCCAATTTGAAACATATCCCAATGAATCCATGGAGAAAAAGATAAAGTGTGACTATGAGTAAGTTAACTAAACACATTACAGTGTGAGGGAGCAAATGGAGTTAGTCCATTGTACATGTTTAATTTCCTATTAGTCTCTGGCGTTTACCACTATGGTCTGAGTTGGGGCATCTGTAAATTCAGTTAAACACAGTGCATTGTCTAAACATATCACAGCTCCAATCAGTCACCCTGACTGCTGATAAGAAGGCTCTTGTATTATTGAATCTACAATAGGGAGGCTCTGCAGGCACAAAGATAACAGCTAGGTATTTCACTTTAAGTATGAGGAAAAACAGTGACTCGTCTTTGCCGCTACAGCACTGACATTTATTACTACTCTCTGATTTGTTTTATACTACTGATGTGAATTTGCTTTCATGTGCTTTATATCTCTTTTCTTCCCCCCCCCCCCCTTTAACTTTGGACTACTATCTGGAAAACAATGAAGGAAAAACAAATAAACTAAAATCAACTTCCATGTTATTACGCAGATAGCAGCAACTTCAGAGCTCCTGCCTGCCCTTTAAGGATTCTTTCCTGATTTATTCTGCTCACACATTTGGAACTTGTGCAGATGAGCCACTGTGTTTCCTTTATTCTCTTACCCTTTCCTCTATTACTTATTCATTTTTTCCATGAGTCTCCTTTATCAGATCCCTTTAAAATGCACAATACATATACTACATTTACTAGCTGTAATAATGAAACTGACATTTCACTAATATTTGCAGGTTATATAATTACTACATCAGGTACTGAGAAAAATATATACTCTGGACCTTCAATTAAATTGCCTTAAATTGTAGTTATGAGTTATTAAACCTTCTGAATGTAGAGAAAAAGATTTTGTAAATACAAGAGATAGTATTAATGACTTAATACATACAGCAAAATAATAGTTATATGCATCTGGTGATTCTCCAATGGATCAATGGAGGAGTTTGATTTATATAATTCCAAATATAAGGTATAAAGATACTAAATCTGAAGTTCAGAGGTATTGTTATATGCCTTCAAGGATGTTCTGACATATGGTGACCCTAAGGTGAATGTATCACAGGGTTTTCTTGGCAAGATTTGTTTACAGATTTTGATTTTGCCTTCCTCTGGGGCTGAGAGGGTGTGATTTACCCAAGGTCACCAGTGGGTTTCATGGCTGAGTGAAGATTTGAACCCCGTAGTTCAACACTCCAACCACTATACCATGCCACCTCTCCAAGATATACATATAAAAACTATGTCAAATTTGGTGATTTCACCCCACTTCTGATATTAACTACTCAGTCCATTGCATTTTAAAATGAATTTTCCCGTATCAGTTTAGCATTTGTAGCATGAACAAGATGAAATAAAATCCAGACAAGATGGCAATGCTGCTAATCAGCACAATATCTGCTTTGGGAACTGGTATGCAGCCTTTTCTGAAAGATCCAGGCCATAGTTAGGAATTATATCTTGACACTGAGTGTTCCTTGGATTTCCAGGTGGCAGCTGCAGCAAGGAGTGCTTTTGCATGACTTTTTTTGTGCAACAAAACACTGCAGCAACTATAGGACTATAGCATTAATTTTCCATGCAAGCAAAATTATGCTCAAAATTCTGCAACACAGACTACAACTATATACATGGAGAGAGAAATCTGAGAGGCTTCAGAAGAGGAAGAAATACTAGGGATTGCATTGCAAACATACAATGGCTAATGGACTACACCAATGAATTCCAAAAGAAGATCAGCCTATGTTTTATAAACTATAGCAAAGCCCTTGACAGCATAGATCATAAAAAGCTATGGAAGACCCTTAAAGATGCTGGAGTGGCACCACATCTGGTAGTCCTGATGAGAAATCTGTACATAGGACAAGATTCTACCGTTAGAAGAGTATACAGAGAATCTGAATGGTTTCCAATTGGCAAAGGGGTCAGGCAAGGCTGTATCCTTTCACTCTGTCTGTTCAACTCAAGAAGAAAGTGAAAAGGCAGGCACAGTTACTAAGGAAGATGAAAGAAGAAAGTGAAAAGGCAGGCTTACTACTCAACAAAGAAAACAAAAATAATGACCATGGAAGATCTGCACACATTCAGCCTAGACACTGAGGAAACTGAAATAGTAAAAGTGTTCCTGTACCTGGGGTCAGACATTGATCAGAATGGGAATTGAAATAAAGAAATATGAAAACTAAGAATGGAGGGGGGGGGCAGGGGAAGCAGCTATAAAAGAATTAGAAAAGATCCTAAAACGTAAAGATATACAACTCAACATGAAAGTTAGAATCGTAAAAGCCATTGTTTTACCTATTACCATGCATGATTGCTATAGCTGATCAGTGAGGAAAACGGATCAGAGGAAAATCTTTCAAGATCTGGTCATGGAGAAGAGTGCCGAGGATACCCTGGACAGCCAAAAAAGACAAACAAATGGTTCTTAGAATAGTTCAAGCCTGAAATCACCCTGGATGCCAAGATGATAAAGTTGGGGCTGTTGTACTTAGGTCACATTATGAGAAAGAATTATTCATTGCAAAAACACAAAAATGCTAGGAAAGGTGGAGGGATGCAGAACGAGAAGAAAGCCACATGCTAGATGGATGGAATTTATTAAGGAGTTCATGGACATGAATTAACAGGACCTAAGCAGAGCAGTGGAAAATAGGGAGTTTGGGTCGCCATGAGTTGGGATAGACTCGAGAGCAGTTAGCAATAATAAAAAACTGTGGTCATATGAGTCCAGAACTGAAAAATCTGCACTGGTTGCTAGTTGTTTTCCAAGCTCAATTCAAATTGCTGGCTTCAATCCTTTAAAAGCCTAAACAACTTGTAGGTAACCACATGAAGGAATGGCTATCTCCTTGTGATAGCTCAGCTACTAACAGGCTACAAAGATCTTCAGGAGAAGCCCTCTTAAGGATACATTACCTCTGAAGTCCTACTTGAAAGACATGTGAGAGAGAGATCTTTCTCATGAGATTCTGTAGTGCAGTTCCCTTGAAGTCTGGTCACTTCATTTTCACTAGGATGGCTGTGAAGATACATCTTTTCAATTTGGCCTTTTAAGCTGTTGTTCCATTTATTTAAATTGTTTCTTTTTCTAATATATATACATTTATATTTATATATATATATATATATATATATATATGCTGAACACTATTTCCAGAAATGTAAGATAAAAATGAATCAATTAATCATTAGTTATAAAGGGCTTAAAGAAGTGTGCATCACATTGCAACCTTAGATTTTATTTTACACTAAACTTGGATAAGGCAATCTCATTGATTTGTTACACCCGTAACTAAGTGCTTAAGATGCTGGATACCATTCATTGAGTCAGAGCCATGGCGTTATGCCAGAAGTGCAAGAACAGTACACCAAACAAGATTCCAACAAATGTATGGCATCTATCTGAACTGCATTTCTGGTTTTATCACATAGCTTAGTTATTTCATTATTTTTCTTCATGTTATCTTCACAGATATTTTAGTAGAATTATTATGTGTAGAGTTGCCCACATAAAATGGACTTTGCCCTTTTGTTTCCCCTCCAGTTAAATCCTTTGTGCTTCCATCACTCCCACTGTAATACTGACATTAAAGGGACACTTTAAAGGAGGGAAGTGACTGATATTGGGAGACTGGAAATGAATAGAACTGCCCTTGTGGTTGTGCAAGTCATTTTTGAATCCAAATCATAATGTTTTAGCAGTATTGACATGGTACCATATTTAATGGTGCTGCATTGTTTATACTTTAATGCTAAGCCTCATTTTATATGTGTGTGTGTGTGTGTGCTTTCAAGTCATCTGTCAGCTTATGGCAACTCCATGAATTTCATAGGGTTTTAATGTATAAATGTATAAAGTTGGCTCCCAGATTTGAAACTCAACTTGAGACTTGACATGAAAATATCTTACAATATCTTTCAAGGACTTGAGAATCGACTTGTGACTTGAGACTTAAATTGAGATTTGGAGTAAAAGACTTGAATATATTGTTGGAGATAGGTTGGCACCACCCTAGTGAGGGTGCAGTCATTATTTCTGCAAAAAGGCTTTCAGTCAACACCTAATAAATGTTCCCATTGACTACAGTTTAGAAATAATGCAGTTCAACACTATTTTAAATGGCTCCCTCCTATGGAATTCTAGGATTTTTGGTTTTACAAAGTCTTCAGCCTTCTCTACCGAAGAATGCTTTTGCCTCACAAAACTACAAATGGAGTTTGTAGGATGACACCATGGCAGTTAAAGTGGTGTCCAACTGAATTATTTCTACAGTGTAGATGCACACACTATACAATTGTTTCTTTCCTTCCTGGAAACTTGCCACTTTGAGTAACACTGCTTAACTGAACATTATGAAACTTGTTTCCAAGTAAATATGCATAGGATTGTACTTGAAATAGTGATTTCAGTTGTTATTGTGAATTACCAGTGTCACTATTTCATGTTCTTAACGTTCGTATGGCAAGTAGTATAAAGGATTTAAAAAACAACTGAATTTATTTTCCTGTCTTATTTCAACAAATTGGGGATAGTATTGATTGGTTAATTCCCCCCTCCCAGGTTTTGTTAAGAGACACAATTACTTGTACTGTGTTCTTTCTTAATCCTCCTTCAGTAGTAGTGCAACACTCCAGCATTACCCGTTTAATTAAGTCTGAGTTTCTTATATTATTTTGGTGCACTGATTACAGGGAAAGACTTAGTGGAAGTCATTTTGGTATCCCAAGAGAATTCTGTGTTAACAATGCATATAGCTTTCCCCCCTTTTTCCTCTTTCCTGAACCCTAGATAAGCAGCAGGCCCCAGCTAGATTTCATTACTATCACACACTCTTCATGGTCATCTTTTAATATTTGAAAGGATCATTTGTTAACTGGAAATGGTCAATTTTTTTCCCTTTGGCTTTTGAAATATAATTTTCAATTTTTAATTTGATTCATTTAGATGAAATCATTAATCAGGGTTGAAACTGAGTTAATTTTCTGGAAAATAAATGAGGTTGTTAGAGTGAATATTATTAAGTGGGCTCTTTGCAAAGAAAGGGATAATAGCTGAAAATATGGAAGACTTTGAGAAGTGTAGCAGTTGAGGAGGGAAAAAAAACAGAAGGAGGGTTTTCCCCCTCTCCTTTGCTTAAATATAGTCATTTATTTTTAAAATAAGTTAAGAGGGATGAAATACAATTTAAAACGTTAAAGAAACAGGGTTTAGGAATATCTTTTTAAGGAAATCTAATTTTAAAACAAGATTAAATAGTGTTTATTAGATGGCACTGTCATGCACAGTGGCCAATTTAGAAT
This sequence comes from Urosaurus nigricauda, assembly GCA_034509955.1. NCBI lineage: Eukaryota > Metazoa > Chordata > Lepidosauria > Squamata > Phrynosomatidae > Urosaurus > Urosaurus nigricauda. The sequence continues at coordinate 343,878,909 of JAOEGL010000001.1, forward strand.
GCTTCCACATGGCAGTTTGATCTTTGTGAATGAAATGGGTAATGACCGAATGCATTATGAAGCCATGTCAATTGTTCACATACTGTATATACTCATGTATAAGTCTAGAAATGTAGGTAAAAAAATTGACCCAAAAACCTGAGTCGACTTATCCACGGGTCAATGTAAGTACTGTATCTTAACTCTTATTTAAAAGAAGGAAACATCCCCTGGTGAAAAGCAAGAGTATAATCTGTCCTGGAAGCACTGACCCCCTTTACTCTCTCATCCATCCAGTCTGAAGAATAAGCACAAAGAGTTATGTCTGATGGATTTTTGGAAGTTATTTGACATTGTTTTGTTTTGCTTCATCCTTTAGATCCTTTTCTATATACCCCTAAATTTTACCCTTGACTTATCCACGGGTCATAGCAAAATCCATAATTTTGGCCCCCAAACTTGCCCTTGACTTATACATGAGGTCGACTTATAGTCGATTATATACGGTATTTCAGCCATAGTACTATGAGATTCTGATCAGCTTTCACAGAATTTGGTATCATATAAATTTGCCTATGGTAGTCTGAAAGCTTTCAGAAAGTTTTCAGGATATGTAATCCCTTTTGAAAAGATATATCTGTACTGATGTGAAAGCACACAACAATAACATACATCATAGAATAAAATTAAATGATTATAAGAACAAGAAAAAACAAGTAGAGAGAAATGGACCCTTTTTCCTTTGAGTGGTTCCTCCTTCACCTCATGTAACCTATCCAGTTCTGAAAAGCACTTTTTGGAAGAGCCATATTACATTGAACATAGTAAGGCATCTGTGTAGATGTACAACACAGTATTGGTGAAAGTATTAGAATGGTACATGCAATCTAATCTAACTAGTGATCTGACCAGGAGTTACTCCTATTTTGATGGGGCAGTGTATGGACTATCAGGGCACACATACATATCCTCAATCTAATTCTCATTCCAACACTTTGTGGACCTCAGATCTGTGGTAAACATTTGCTGTGGCTTTTAGCTGTTCAGGATTGCTCATATCTTTTCTGCCCAAGAGTAGCTTAGTCAGGTAGAATCAAGATGAAGTTGCTGAACTTTGGATGGTTTCAATCAGACAATATAGTCTGACAATGTCTTTTTAATGTCTTTTGGGTGAGACTATATACGCTTTTCTGATGTGTGTAGTGGCAGCCTTCATACTCTTTCAATTAGGTTCTTTTCACATTTTGTTAACATCTGAGAAATATGAAGCCCTTGATATATACAGGACTAGTTCTGGATCAGGTGGTGTGGTGTTAACTTTGTCATCTCAGTTTAATGGGTTTCTGACACAACTCTTCTTATCTGCTATAGATTTGGTAATGAGCATTTATTTTAATTTACCTATACATTGATCTGAGAACTCCAATGTGTAAGTGTAACACATAAATAATATATGCTACTAAAATTGTCTGATGTCCCTGACTGGAACCTGCCAGCTCAAATTTGGCCCAAGTCATATCATAAACAGATGCAAACATATGCCTGTGCTTGCAAGAAAATTAAATTTGGCTACTGTTAGATAGGGATGTTGTAACGGCGATTCACTTATTTTCAAATTGACTGTATTGTAATGGGATAGCCATCTGTCCTGTGTGCACAGTGCTCAGTTCAAGTGCACATAGCAGTGCTGGCAAACGGATGTGCATGTTGGCAACCTGCATTGACTGAGATGATAAAGTTTGAAAGCAGAAGAAACTGATTTGGATTGCAAGGGAGCAGGGCCCTTGAGTATGCTAGCTCTGTCTTCTTCCTTTCTTGCAAGCAAAACTTCCCGGGTTAGCTTTAATCCATTTCAAATGCTATGCTCTAGCTTTGAAGACAGAAGACTATCCCCTCAAGCTCTGGCATTGAGTGGTGGCCTGTTTGTTTTCACAGGCTGAAAATTAAGAGTTCGCATGAGCTCATTTACAGAGAGTGGAGTTGGCAGCATTATCAGGAAAGGAGAAAGGAGCCCTGAAGATGAAAAGCTATCGCAGTGACAGAAGCCTTTATTAGGTTGGGCAGTAATGGAATGTGGTGTACACAGGATAAAGTGACGGCTACCTAGAGCATTTAGGGAAAACTAGAAGAGTAATCATGTTTTGTGTTGTTCCTAGTCTTGCTTCCTCTGTGAACCTATTGACCCTGGGGATGTATAGGATAAAAGAGGTGGACTGCATATAAATACATGCTAAAGGGGCGGGGGGAGGTACAGTTGGCTTTAAATAACCAGTGTTTTGCTTGCTTTTTCAGGCATGGTACAGCACTGGATCGATTGAGTTCAAAATAGAGAGGGCAAAACTCAGGACCACACGATTTAATCAGTTTAATCAGTAGATTAATTGACTGCAGACACAATGCACTGGGAATTGGTCCTGTATAGAACTGTAGCCTAAGTGTGTGCATATGTGTGTGTGACAGTAATAAGGCATATTTTTAATTACAGTGACATCTTTAGATTCAATGCACAGAACCCCTTATGGAGACCATTCTGATCACAATTCTTTCTACATGTCAGAAAAGTTACTTTTGCAGGACTACCATTCCCAGAATCCTCAAGGCAACATGAATGTTGACCGTGCTTGCTGGGGAGAGCTGTAGTCTCTGAAAGTCACTTTTCTAAGCTGTCTATGATTCTGTCTCTGGCTTTGTATAGTGGTGAAATAAGCAGGAGAGTTTGGCTGCTCTTGACATTTGCTGAACTCTGCACAAGTTAGCTTCTGTTAGATCTCAGAAACCAGAAATGAATGGGTGTTTATGGCTATTGTTGTTGTTAGATGCCCTTGATTCAACCTCGACTCATGGTGACCCCATCGATGATACCTCTCCAAGCCCCCCTGTCATCCACGGCTCTGCTCAGGTCCTAAAGCCTCAGGCCCTTGGCCTCTCTGATTGAATCCAGCCATCTAGCATGTGATCTCCCTCTCACCCTCTACCTTTCTTAGCATTATTGTCTTTTCTAATGATTCATGCCTTCTCACGATATGGCCAAAGTAAGACAGCCTCAATTTAGTCAGCTTGGCTTCCAGGGATAATTCAGGCTTGATCTGTTCTAGAACCCATTTTTTTGTCTTCTTAGCTGTCCACAGTACCCCCCTTTCTGTTTGCTTTCTTCACCGGCCAACTCTCATATCTGTTACAAAAAAAAAAATTAAATTTTCTCCAAAAGCACCATTTCTTACCAAATATTCACTTTAACCACATGAAACAATGTACATGTGTGTGATATTGTAATTTAAAGATATACTTTTAATGTTGTTAGTTGTTTATGTCACAACTATTACCATTACGTTCAGTGATATATGGGAATGGGGATTTATGAGTAACATTACTAAAAAAAATGTTACTAAGGATTCTTTATTGTGTGTTATGGGAGGATATCACCATGAGTGCCAACCCTGGTGATAGCACTGAGTCTAACATTGCATAAAACAAGTTTTCAAATGGGGTTTTGATTGCACTGACATATACTACCTTTATGTAACTGAGGTCCTGCCTGCACTCGCTGCGATACTTCAGGGGCCCCAGAGCTGCCCTGAAGCTCTCCCATTACAAAGATCATCCTTTCTGATGCCTGGCAGCTGTTGGACCACAGGTCCTGCAAAACCAGTGGTCCCCAAATTGTTCCCTTTAGAGATTTTGGACTTCAGCTCCCAGAAGCCTTGGCTATGTTGGCCAGTAGTCTGGGATTCTGGGAGCTGAAGTTCAAAATCCCCTAAAGAACATAGTTTGGAGACCACAATGCTAAGCTATTCAGTATGTCTACCAGTTCATTCACTCTAAGGTCAGCAATGATCACATGACTGTGTCCCTCCCTTGTCCTGACTTCAGACTGAGCAACTGGCAGCAGCGTCAGCAATGTGGGGTGGCACAGTGGGTCACATTTTAAACAGCCACTGGACCTTTGTCATAGGTTAGAGTCCAGATGGTTTTGGATTTTTCTGGGGAGATCCAGAGCCAACCAGGAGTATTTGAATACATTTTAAGAGGGGTATGATCTGGTTCTGGTCCTGGACATCATTGTCTGTTGGCACAATGACCAGGATTCATGCTGTTCATCATCCAATCTCCCCTCCAGGAGGATGAGAGGAGGCCATTTTCTTTGGCCCATATTGGGGCAACTGCAAAGGTTCTGTAGTTAGCCCTCCTCCTAAACCCTTTCAGGGAACATACATGCTATTAAAACTTTCTCACACCACAGGAAAAAAAATGGAACTGGCTATAACACCACTTTTGGTGCCCTGGTGGCGCAGTGGTTAAATGTCTGTACTGCAGCCACTCACTCAAAACCATAAGGTTGCGAGTCCAAGACCAGCTAAAGGGCTCAAGCTCGACTCAGGCTTGCATCCTTCCGAGGTCGCAAAAATGAGTACCCAGATTGTTGGGGAAAAGTAGCTTACAATTGTAAACCACTTAGACACTGCTTAGGCAGTATGAAGCGGTATATAAATGAAGCTTTGTTTGTTTGTTTTGGGTTTTATATTAATAATGATAATGCTTAACAACACAAAGATCCTGCAGTCTTATTTAAAAATGCAATTCCTAGTTTTGAAGGCTAGAAAAGGGGTGGTCTGCACGATTTTGGCAGGCCATGGGCCAGATAAAACAGCTCTCAGTCATTTATAGAGAGAGATTATATTTATACCTTTGGCTGAATGCATTTAGAAAGTAGGACATTTCAAAAGATCCCACACCCCATTCCACATGTTCAATTAAGATGTGAACGTGTCAGAAAGACCAGGGGCATGCTGCGAAGATTGTTTCTGGATTTTCAGCTGTTCAAAGAAAATATCAGTGTTTGGATGAATTGTGTCTTTTTATATGGCCTTTTTCCAAAAAGGGGAAAATAATGTATTTATTGCAACTGCTCTAAAATACAGATACTCTGCTAAAGCCATTACCTAGCATTTCTATTCTAAAATGAGTGATGACAGAAGGAGAGAAATCAAATGGTGGTGGTGTATTCTTTATCATTGGATATAATGGATTATATTTTGTTGGGGGGGCACTATTTTTTTTTCTTCGTTTACTGCATTTTAGTCTTCATTAAGGTTTATCTTCATTCTCCAAGCTGATATAAAATACAAAACACTTTTGTGTAGAGAAAAGTGTATCCACAAAGCAAAACCTTTTGAATTATTGGTAGGGGAGAAAATAAAAGGCTAATTGTAACTCTGGTACTTTTAAATTTCAAAGCTGCTATGAAATTCAAATTGAGACTTGAAATGTTTTTATAGATCATCTTAGGCCTTCCAATAAATGGCAACTAGGTTTTCCTTCAAGTTTCAAATTGCTCATTTTAAAAGCTGTCTGTGTGCATGTGTGCATATGTGGGTGGATGTATAGATGTATTTTGCCTTAACTGAAAGAGCAAAATATTCATTTTAGCTGTATTTTTAAAAAAATATATATTTCAAAATCTAGAAATTACAGTTAACCAAAGGACATGTTCCATTCTAATAACAGAGGGCCAAAACACCCTGCAGGAATATTTCAATTTGAGACTGCTTTAACTGCCCGGGTTCAATGCTAGGGAATACTGGGACCTGTATTTTGTTGTGGCACTAAAGCACTCTGACACAGAAGGCTAAATGTCTCACAAAACTACATGATCCCCTAGCATTGAGCTAGGGCAGTTAAAGTAGTCTCAAACCAGATTATTTATGTTTTGGACCAGAGAGAAAAATAACAACAAATTTAAAAAGCAGCAAATGGCACAGTGACTGACTGCATTCATTAAGATGGCTTACATTTCCTGAATATTATTTAAACTGGAAATAATCTTCAATCAAAATTCCATCACCATGTTTTAGAGTGAGGTCCTGACTATTCCTTTCCACTGTCTCTGATTAAGAGTTGCTAGACTTGGTCTGCTGAGCATTGGACATAAAATCAACATATATCAATGACAGACCCTTTATTTGTACATGGGAAGAAATAATATCATTCTATTTGTTTTCCTTCTGTAGGATATGTTTTAAAAGGTGGTGGGTGGACCAGGAGATACTGGTACTGTGTGCAACTATTTGAAACACAGCAAGTGTTCCACTGAGAAACAGAATGGATATCTGCCTGTCTAAGCTGTCTTTATAAATGAGGGTTGGCACAGAAGTCTGTATAATATGGGCAAACTTATCCAATTAATGTAGAATGTTCTGCACTTGCTTGAGAGACTTCAAAATAGGAGAATCCTTCAAAAAGATCATGTTGCTGTATTCAGTTACATTACATGTCCAAAATTCAAAATACCGCTATGCAAGTTCAAAGGATGTTGTCTTTAAAATGTCTTCTCCTGACATTTAGAAGTTCTACAACTACAAGGTTCTGAGGATATATCTTCCTTCATTTGCAGCCCCCCCCCCAATCTCAGTATCTACTTCTTGATGTCTCTCTGTTCCCTAGCTACATAGTATTTCCTCAATGTACTGTATTCTAAGATTCTTGTAATTCTAACAAAGTGGAGAGTATTACTTAACATATACATTAGGTTCTCATATGGGGCTTGATTCTTCTGTGAAGTTGCAAGATGTACTTTATTGGAAATTAAAACATGGAACTTAATCCCAAAGAAATCTATTTAGTAATTTCTCAAAAGCAAAAGCCTTCAGACAGTATTCAAAAATTCAGCAGAGTATAAGTTTTGCCTACATGATATTATATTTAATTACACCATGCAACAATGCTAGAAGAAACACTGTAAATATAAAGAATTCCTTGTTTGCTGTGACTACACTGTGTATACAAGGCAGTTCTTTATTTTAAGTACACAGTGACTCTCTTCTATACCATCAGGTCCTGACCCAACAGTGCACATGTATAGTCCTGGAACATTTTTAGCTGAAAAAAAACTTAGCTTATTTATAAACTGCACTTATACTAGGTTAGATTAGGCTAAAGTATATGCCTTCAGATCCAATTTATAGGTATGAGCATAAACCAGTAACGATAAATGAAATCTGGAGAATTAATAAATGGTATTTCCTGGGGAGGACACAATTCTCCAAATGAACAACATTCACTTATTTTGTGAAAGGTTTGGTCAGGTATATGCTTTTGCAGTGGCAAAATAGGAACATTTGGGTTTTTTTTTTGTTTGTTTGTTATATAGATATGCACTTTATTTCATAGTTAATAAATAATAAATAAATAAACTTTACTCTTATGCCCTGCCTTTCTGCTGCAGCAATCACGGTGGCTTACATGACTAAAATATATAGGAATAATACATACTCTTAATAAATAAATTTACCCCCACTGTAAAACGTAGGGAATGTACAGAAATTGGATTGAACTATTCTGGGAAGGCCTGCTGGAAGAGATCCATCTTGACAGCTTTTTTGAAGCCGTCTAGGCTGGTTATTTGATGGCTCTCCTCTGGTAAGGCGTTCCATAGTCTGGGAACGGCAGCGGAGAATGTCCTCTGGGAGGTTGCTGTTAGTCTGGTTTTTATGGGTTGCAATAAATTCCTCCCAGAGGACCTAAGGGTGCAGGGCAGATTATATGGAAGTAGGTGATCCCTTAGATAGGTTGGACCCAAGCCATGTAGGGCTTTAAAGGTAATCACCAACATCTTGTACTGCGCCCAGAAACCAATAGGCAGCCAGTGAAGAGATTTCAGAATAGGTGTAATATGATCACTTCTAGTTTTACCAATGATCAGCCTGGCTGCCATGTTTTGTACTAACTGTAGTTTCACTGTTCAGCTTTCTGTTTCAGAATAAAGAATTTCAAATAAAAATAAGTATTTAGTTTGGTAAAATCCAGATCTTGCCATGAGATAGATTCTTAAATCAAGAACCTTCTAAATGTAAAACATGTTCTTCACTTTCAGACATTATCATTTGGGCAGTTATTGTCCAGTACCACTTACACATGATGTAGAACAGTCAAAATCTGAATTCCTTCTCACATGGAGTTGTTCTCCATACATGGAGAGCCATTTCCATTAAATATAAATTCCACAGCCATCAGGAGAGAGTAGCAGTGGGGAAGTGAAGTTAGGGAGAGGCTAATTCACATTGCCACCTTACTCAGTATGTTGAGAGGATCATATGTGCCTTTTGAATTGCTTATATAAATAAGAAGCGGGGAGAAGTGAAGGAATCTTTATCTTGGTGAAAGGGGAGGTAACATAATAACAAAGTGCTTCTAAGATTTTTTTCTCAAAAACATGTGTAAACAATGCTCACACAAGGGACTTTCTTCTAAATCTCCCATGTGCAGGATGTGAGAAAGATGTAAAGTAATAAGACACAGTATCAGAAAATACTGAAATGTTAAGATGCCTGAGATCATAGATTAATAAAGAGCTGGCATGTGAACCCCTGGGCCTTCCTCACCAGATTTATCCTTATTGCCGTCTGCTTTGATTTTCCCCAATAAACATGTGCCTGACTGTTTCCCCCCAGAAAACATACTGATGTTACTTGTAAGTGACACATAATTTTGCTAGATATAAGATGGTTTCAGGCTTGTCTGCAGCTGCTAACTCCTTCCTTTCCTTCTGATACTAGGAGCAGTATGGTCTCTTCTGTTGTTGTTTTCTGGTACTGTTGAGATCCATACCTTGATGACATACCTGTAGTAATAACATGAGAAAACACACTGTTACTAATGTATTCCTAGGCTCATTTTAAAGAGGACAGCATCCTGTAGCGTTCTTCTGATTGTCTTTAACGTTCCTACCGAGCAGCACAGTGAGCATTCTAATGAACACAAATAGGTCCAGATTTTTCCTCTGGGATCAAGCAGTTCTCTGACACAAGCAAAGCTTAAGGCTGTGGGAGACCCTTTTGTACATGTAGGGCCAGTTGTAAAGCAAGATACCACTGCTTGAATGAGGATATGAGATGTACTTCATTTATAGAAGCCATGGCGATATCCCAGAGGCAGCATCAGCAAATTAGTGCTGCTCAAAATAATGATTAGTTATTGCAGCCCTCTGAAGTCCAGACTAAGACATTGTGATGCCTCAGGTGCAGTGCCCAAACATAATTTTTCCAGGAGGCTCCTTCCCCCTCTCAATCCCAGAAGGCCCTGTCTGTTTTGAAGAATGGGAGTGCTCTGCATGTCCCTTCATTTAATTCCCTTACTTTTCTGGTTTGCCTGATTTGTATTTAAGCCAGACAACTGTGTGGCAAGTATGTGTATTAGCTGCTCATGAGTGACAAATGCCCTTTAGACACTGTTGCCTGGTCCTGAGATCTGGTCTTAGCTGCCCCTCTTTGCAGTTTGGAGACTTGAGGCTCAACTTCTTTACCTACGTATGCTCTGAACCCTATAAACTGTGGTCAAGAATACAAATATAAACTACTGTTAATATTCCTTCTGGTGTCTTCAGAAGACATGGAACATTATCTGCTAGGCTTGTTCATATAGTTTAGCTGTATTGATGGTTTTTGCTACATCTAAACGTAATCAAAGTGTTGTTACTAGGTGGCTGAATTACAGTGGTGTAGAGATAGAATAATACGAGTCATATTGTACAAGTATTGTTTTATTTTCACTAAAAAAAGATGTTAGGTGCAGTGGTTCCCAAACTTTGGTCCTCCAGATGTTTTGGATTTCAGTTTCCAGAACCCCTAACCCTTTTCCAGGCTGGCTGAGGTTTCTGAGAGATGAAGTCCAAACCTCCTGGAGGGACAAAGTTTGGGAACCACTGGGTTAGAATGTTATTTGCAAAAATGATGGCAATGCATATGCTTGTGTCTCACATGTATAGTTAAACATTACATTTCATATAAGGAGATGCTTGACACATAGGGCCAAACTTTGAGATCTAGGCATGATTCCTTGTGATATCACGGGAGACAGGCCCTTCTGATGTTACAAGGGAAGCCTCTAGTGATGTCATTAAGAATGAACTATCAAACATTAACCACAATTATACAGAACATACTATTCAAATAAAATTGTAAAGGCATACACACAGAGACACACACATACACAAATGCACACACAGACACACACTTTTCAAAACAGTGTTCTTGTCCTGAGATACTTCACCTCATCACTGCTGACTGGAAAAGAAGGGATAGATCCTGATACAATGGTATACATACGAATAACTTTGCATTTTGCTTCCTAATCTTTTTAGTACATACTAAATTAATTAATTAATGAAATGATATGAAACTTTACTTCCCTAGTTTCAAAGGGCAGTTAATTTCTGAGTCCATGTTTTGTAGCAATATACTAGAAAACCTTAAAGCTGAGAACAGCAATATTTTTGAACTGTTCATTTTACTAAGTATGTAAAGGTCCTGGAAGGAAAGTTGCTCCTGTACATCAATAGGAAACCATTGGTGTGTGTGTGTGTTGGGGGGGGGGCATTTCTTATTTCTTGCCTTTGATTATGAATTTCCATAGTTTTCTTCTTTGTTTTCTCCTCCTTCATTTTACTGTTTGGTTGTTAAAAATAGTAGAATGTTGAGCATATGCCATATTCTACTGAATTTCTAAGATCTTTGTGGATCTCTGTACTATGTTGTTTAACTTTGTGCACCACATGGAAAAGGAAACAAGCAATATGGATTCCATGAAACTGTTTACAAAAGTAAACCTATTCCTGAGTTTTAATGTTGAGGCCAATGAGTGTAAAGGAACTGGAATGACTGACGGTCAAAGGAAGCAGTGATGTCCTGCCTCATTTCCCTCCTTTGCGTGTACTGATCAATGAAGAATTTTTTGCTCCAGTTGGCCATGGCTGCATTATTTTCCTGGCTGCATTTATGTTTCTGGCTGGTGGAGTGATATTGATTTTCTTGGTTGAGAACAAATTGGTGGACACATGATATTTATCTTTCTGGGTTGAGAACAAATTGGTGGGCATTTGGCATTTTTGTATTATATGAAAATGAGATTTTACATTCTTAAATTATATAATAATTTTCAAAAAATTAATTTACACACAATATATCATCTGCAGAAATTTACTGTTGTCCACCCAAGCATCCTCTCTCTCTCTCACACACACACACACACACACATGACTGTGTATATGCAAATTAGCATATATATAAATTCTGGATGGTCAATTAAGCTCTTGGTCATTTTAATACTTTGATTACATCATCCCTTCTTTTTGAACAAAAACAATCCCCTTATATGTATATTAAAATGTGTCACATTTTTCTGTTTGGTAGATGCAAACCATTTAAACTAGTCTACAGATATTTTGATGAATCCACCATTGTTCCCAATCCAGTGGGTCATAATCTGCAGATAGAAATAAGCTTTTTCACCCTGCCTTTTTGCCCAGAGGTTTGCTGCACAGAAGTCAAACACTCCACATCTGGCCTTCTGCGTGATCTCTTGTGCCTAATCCAGAGGATCAAAACAGCCAGCTGCCACAGCACCTAACAATTCCTCTCTCATTAAAGAACAACTGACCCTACAGGTTCAGGCTGACTTGTTGCTATAATATCTCTTCAGAAATTTCACATTGGGATGATGATGATACTTTTTTTATCATCATCATCATCATCATCATCATCATCATCAGAAAGAGGTAACTATGGTACATTCCACAAAAATGTCACTCTGTGCAATGAATTCTTCTAAAACATCTCCATTCGTAGAGGGTACAGTTAAATTGTGCCCATCAGTCTGTGGAATGCATTTTGATTAACTGACACTTCATTAGCAGAAGAGGACAGAATATTTTCTTAGCAATTTCTTTTCCCTCTACTCTCTTGCTGGGGGACAGAGGCTGCATTGTCAATCTCCCAACCCAAAGCTTCTAACTTTGAAAAATGGCAGTGTGTTAAGGGATGTGGGCTACAGCTGGGCTCAGATGGCGGTTTTGGAGACAAAAGCCATGTGATAGGACCAGGATTAGAATTAGAATTCAATTCGGGAATGGGAAGTCATTTTTTAAAGTGGTACAATAAGGTCCTAAAGCAGAAACTATATCACTGTTATCCAGTTATTTACCCACTGATATCAAGTTACATTTTCCCTAAGATCCAAAGCTTTCTAAATTATAGAATGCAGATTGTGTTTTGTTCATCCATTTACTTCTTGATAGGAAGCATAGTGGATCACCCCAAGATTAAAGAAGATGTTATTAGCATGGTCATCCTCAGCATCCTCAGTCCTACTTTTTGCTGCAGTTCATAGCTTTTGTGGTGGGAATAGGTATTTGGTGCTCTTGTGTGCAGGTTAATCACTAAGATCTTTGCTTTGACTTCTGGATCCTCAAATAAATCCTGAAGCTTCCTGGAGCTTAAACGAAAGTGTGCTTAGCTGCATATTATTTCTGAAGCTGATATTGAGATCCAGATTTCATGCTATCAGTACTTCACAGTCGGATTACTGTAATGAATTTTATTTCGATCCCCCCATATCTCTTGTGAGTTGCTAGTAAATGGTCCAGAACTTAACAGTTAGATTTCTTTCTTTGAGGTGTCACTAGCTTATCACTTGAATTCTTTCTCTGTAAAAGCTTTGCCAATGTAATCTAGAATCTGGGCCTATATTTGACCTTCAAATGACATCAGTTCATTTTTAGTATTCTTCTTATATTTGTTTTCTTTTAAAGTCCTGGTTCATATTGTTTTAATAAATTTAAGAAAGCTCCACTCAGTGCTTCATTAAACCCCTTTCAGGCTTTACTGGCTGAAAAATATTATTGTGGAGATCAGAATAGGCTTGTGTTAGATAAGACTCAAGGTTTGGTTTAGCTTGGAGCAAGGCTTCAATTTTGACATAGGCCTGTTCTTATTTTTACCATTAAGTTTTCTCAAAACTGAGGTTTTTTTAAGTAAAAGAATGTTAGCATAACATAAGTGATGCTCTGACTGCTGCAGTGACAGAAAATCATAGAGGGCCATCCATTTGATTCCTCTTAGTTCAAATGGATGATTTGCAGCTGACTTGGTTTTTACTAAGGTCGTATTGATTCAAGTTACTCTGAACTCTAAAGCTATCACCTGCTCTAGCACTGAACCTGAGTATCGTTTTGGAATAAATGTTGGTGATCACACGCATCATTTCAGAATACATTCAACTAATATTAACTCAAATTAGATACCTCCTCACATGTGAGTGAAGGCTAAATTGCCATCCTCCTTCCTCATACAGAAAATGTCCATGGGCCAGGAATTCTTTATATGGAAATGTGCTACATACTGTAGTCCACTTGAGTTTGAACTGGAACTACATGGTAGTTTGGAATATGCAGTTTGCTTCTGTCTGAATCCTGGAAGAAAAGAGTCTCAATGAGATTAAGGAAGTCATAGAAACGGGATACTTCCTGACAGTAGCAGAAGGATTAAAGTGCACTCATATCATTTGGGGGGACCACTGCAAGGCAATTGTTCCAGGACTGAAACACGTGTCAATTCACATCAGTGATGGTATGCAATAAAGACAATCCTATATTGTTGCCAACCCCACACAGACTCAAACACACTCAGGGTTGATTTTATTGCATAGGTGCTGAATATGACAGTTATTTCTGAATTGACCCATCCTGTTTATAGACGTTGCCACAGAGAGGTGACACATCATCTCACAGTGTCTTTATTACACTTTGAAAACAGTACCCTCAAAAGTAAGGCAAAGAAATGCTTAAAAAAAGAAGCAATGAAAGAACATTCAAAACTTTTTATATGTTTTATTTACTGATTTGGATGTCAAAAATGGATTTAAAAAAAGAATTGTGTTCATATTTACCCCAATGCCACACAAAAGGGGAGAAGGTCATTGATACATGAGGCAAAGGGGCCTCTCAAATGAACATGCAACCTGGGCACTATATTGCAAATTCTGCCTTTTTTGAGGGAACCAATGGGTTGACAAAAATCAGCTTTTTTGAATGAATGGGGAATCAAACAATATGCAACAAACCAATTTAAAGTGGATGTGGGCCTTGAAAGGTAATCTAGCCACTCAGCCTGCTGCCACATTGCACAATTAATTCAATTTGACACCATATTAACTGCCATGATTCCATCCTATTGAATTCTGGGATTTGTAGTTTGTTGTGGCACCAGAACTCCCTGACACTGAAGGTTAAATATCTCACAAAAGTACAAATCCCAGAATTCCATAGCATTGAGCCATAGCAGTTAAAGCAATGTCAAGCTGCATTAATTCTACAGTGCAGATGCAGCCTTAATCAGAAAGTAATTTCTGTTGAAATCACTGGCTAAAACAGGGCTGTAAAGTTAAATACATCTTCACATTTCCTTCAGAGTACAGTAATTCAGTGGAATGTAAATGTTGGCCCTTGGTATTGTGAAGTGTATTCAGAATCTCCACCTAGATAATAAAAAGTCATGAATGGGAACTTTACTTTGAAGATGTGATAATAGCAGTATTCTTGCTTAATGCAACATCCTGAGATGTACTCTTCTTTCATTTTAAAACATTCCCATAATCTTTTTTTAAACTCCTTATTAAGCAGCATTTTTGGAAAAGGCAAATCCATGGCTCAAACCAGGCTAAAAAGGCTGAGGACAGCTTAGCTTTCCCTCTGGTTAACCCAGTGTGCCATCAGCGGAGGCCCAAAACTTTGTCATAGTCTTGAACAAAAATAAAAGGTGGAAGGCTTGTTAGCATCAGTTTTGTAGATAGCTGTTGAAAATAATAATAATAATGAGATATTGGGCATTGTAAAGCTCAAGGGCTGTCTTGCCAGACTAATTTATTTCCATTCACCTTTTGTCCGCACTGCAGACAGAAGACATTCAATTAAAATGTGTCACCTGTTACTTGTGATCTAATTTGTATTTGTAAATGGCAAAGATTAGGGCACCAAGCATTACATTCTCCCAACTTTTTGAATCTCATGCAGAACAATGATCCCTTTGGAAAATGTTAGGCAAGTTTGCATATGAGAGGATTCATTATCTATGCTGTATCAGTCCCAAGGTACTTGTTAGGTCTTTTCAGATTAACTCTATCCTTGAATCGTACCTGCAAGTATATGCTCATTCTGTACAAACCCTGGAGTACAAATGTGTGTGGTCTCTACAGCTGTATCCAAGTGTCAGTAACCTTTTTTTTTTTTTTTTTTTTTTGGAGGCAGCCGTAGTGCTTATTTTCCCTTCCGTATTTCTGATATGTTGACTAGAATCCACAGAGCTGCTTAGTCTTTTGGCTTATTTTCCTTTGAAGAGATGATTTTTGAATCATATCACACAAATGGCTTTTGAAACATCTCTCACTTTCAAAAGCAGTTTGCTGTAGCGGTGGGTGGGTCATGATTAATGGGACATAAGGCTACTTTCATAGTTCTTTGGTCCTGACCATTATTATATTCCTGTTCTAAGTATATTCCTTTTGCTCCAAACAGTAAATTGTATTCTTTATATCTAAATGAATGTAAGCTGAAGACGAAAGCCTATACCATAATATGCCTCTGAGTGCAGATAGCTATCAGGAGACAAAAACTGACTTCCCCTTGCTAATTGTTAATTCAGCAGTAGAGCAGGGAAGCTTTAATGTGATCCATAGCATTTACCTTTTTGATGACTTAGGATTCTGGGTTTTTTTTTTTAAAAAAAATTACCCAGCTAATGGGCATGGATTTTGCATCTCTACTAGATTACTGGCTTATGTTGTGACTGCTAATGTACAGTTGAATCATTTCTGGCCTGTGTAACTAAGGTATCGTACCTATAAATACAGAGAAGGCATGTTTTCATTTGTCATCTTTGTTTTAAACATTTTTCAAGTTTAAATTTCAGTACTGCAGAGGCCAGGATGCTGTAGTAGCTTGCGGGATGGACTAGGGCTCGAAGATACCAAGGTTTGTCCGTGGTTGAGCAGGGATATTTCCTGAAAAGGGTCAACTACATAGAAGTCTTGGTGGTCCCATTTTGCCAGATCATTTCAGGGAGGAGGGTTTAGCTTCCCCCAGCCCAGTCCTAAGGAGGACTTGAGCCCATGCATGCATCTTTTCATGCTACTACATCACACTGGCTTCTCCATTTTATTGTCCCTCCTACCCAGTTTTCTGGAATTTTCCCCAGTGGCCCCCCTGTCCTGACTCCTACTGCTAGTCCCAACTATAAGACTGAATCAAGGGTTTAACTGAGGACTGACTCCCCATTCAACAATATATTCAGCTGCTGCAATCTAGTTAGAATAGGATAGTTTGCCTCCCCCTCCCCCAGGTTTAAACCAGCTTTCTTATATGAAAATGTCAACACTCCACCAAACATGCCAATAGCCTTTTTTGTATGGCTGGTGCCATTTTTGGTACGTATGCATCATGTTCATGTCTGAACACCAAAATTTAAAGATATGATACTATAAGGCATTAAAGTGATCAGCGAGTTAGATTTAAATGGAGATGTTAATGTCCATGGCACTGTACAAAACATAGTAAGTACCCCGCCTCGAGTGTTTTTACAAGAGGGGCGGGTAAGAAATAAACATTATTATTATTATTATTATTATTCAGCTACCATAAGCAAAGAAGAAATGGATCTGTTAATCTAAGAACCGTGCACACAATATTATTATATTGTGTGCACGGTTCTTAGATTAACAGATCCATAGAATCATAGAATCATAGAATCATAGAATCATAGAGTTGGAAGAGACCACAAGGGCCATCCAGTCCAACCCCCTGCCATGCAGGAACTCCCAGTCAAAGCATCCCCGACAGATGGCTATCCAGCCTCTGCTTAAAGACCTCCAAGGATGGAGACTCTACCACACTCCGAGGGAGTGTGTTCCACCGTCGAACAGCCCTTACTGTCAGGAAGTTCCTCCTAATGTTGAGGTGGAATCTCTTTTCCTGCAGCTTGCATCCATTGCTCCGCGTTCTGGTCTCTGGAGCAGCAGAAAACAAGCCTGCTCCCTCCTCAATATGACATCCCTTCAAATATTTGAACAGGGCTATCATATCACCTCTTAACCTTCTCTTCTCCAGGCTAAACATCCCCAGCTCTCTAAGTCGTTCCTCATAGGGCATGGTTTCCAGACCCTTCACCATCTTAGTTGCCCTCCTTTGGACCCGCTCCAGTTTCTCCACATCCTTTTTGAATTGTGGTGCCCAGAACTGGACACAGTATTCCAGGTGGGGCCTCACCAAAGCAGAATAGAGAGGCACTATTACTTCCTTTGATCTAGACACTATACTTCTATTGATGCAACCTAAAATAGCATTGGCCTTTTTAGCTGCTGCATCACACTGCTGACTCATGTTCAACTTATGGTCTACTTGGACTCCTAGATCCCTTTCACACATAGTTTCATTCAGCCAGATGTCCCCCATCCTATATCTGTGCATTTCATTTTTCCTCCCTAGGTGCAGAACCTTACATTTCTCCGCATTGAATTTCATTTTGTTAGCGTTGGCCCAGCTTTCTAGTCTATTCAGGTCATTCTGAATTTCAATCCTGTCTTCTGGAGTATTGGCTACTCCTCCTAATTTGGTGTCATCTGCAAATTTGATAAGTATGCCCCCAATTCTGTCATCCAAGTCATTAATAAAGATATTGAATAGCACTGGGCCCAGGACAGAACCCTGTGGGACCCCACTGGTCACTTCTTTCCAGGATGAAAGGGAGCCATTGTTGAGCACCCTTTGAGTTCGGTCAGTCAACCAGTTACAAATCCATGTAATGGTTACCTTGTCTAGCCCACATTTTACGAGCTTGTTTGCAAGAATGTCATGGGGAACCTTGTCAAAGGCCTTACTGAAATCAAGATATACTATATCCACAGCATTCCCTTCATCTACCAAACTGGTAATTTTATCAAAAAAAGAGATCAGATTTGTCTGGCAAGACTTGTTTCTCTGAAACCCATGTTGGCTTTTTGTGATTATGGCATTGGCCTCTAAATGTTCACAGACTCTCTGCTTAATGATCTGCTCTAGAATCTTTCCTGGAATTGATGTCAGACTAACTGGACGATAATTGTTGGGATCCTCTTTTTTCCCTTTTTTGAAGATGGGCACAACGTTTGCCCTCCTCCAGTCTGCTGGGACTTCTCCTGTTCTCCAGGAGTTCTCAAAGATTATTGCCAATGGTTCCGATATTACATTCGCCAGTTCTTTTAATACTCTGGGATGTAGTTCATCTGGTCCTGGAGATTTATATTCATTTAGGTTAACCAGGTATTCCTGTACTATCTCTTTACTTATTCTGTGCTGAGATTCCCCTATTCTGTCTTCTGCTCCATTATCCTTAGGTTGACCACCCTTTGCCTTTTCTGAGAAGACTGAAGCAAAGAAGGTGTTGAGTAATTCTGCCTTTTCTCTGTCCCCTGTTAGCATTTTGCCATCTTCTGCACGCAGTGGCCCTACTGTTTCCTTCTTCTTCCTTTTGCTTCGGACATACCCAAAAAAGCCCTTTTTGTTGTTCTTAACCTCTCTAGCCAGCCTGAGTTCATTCTGTGCTTTAGCTTTTCTGACTTTACCCCTACATGTGCTGGCTATTTGTTTGAATTCCTCTTTCGTGATTTCCCCATTTTTCCATTTCTTATACATGTTCTGTTTAAGGCTTATCTCATTTGAAAGTTCCTTAGTCATCCATCCTGGCTTCTTGAGACACCTCCCATTTTTCTTCCTCATTGGAACTGTTTGAAATTGCGCCTTCAGTATCTCCTTTTTGAGAAACTCCCATCCGTCTTGAACTCCCTTCTCTTTTAGTTTTCTTGACCATGGGATCTCCCCCAGTATTTCTCTAAGTTTATTGAAATCAGCTCTCCTAAAGTCTAGAATGCGTGTCTGACTATGCCTGGCTTCCCCTTTCCGCTGTATAACAAACTCCAGGAGAACATGGTCGCTTCCCCCTAAGGATCCAACCACTTGCACCCCATTGACTAGGTCATCCCTGTTGGTTAAGATCAGATCTAAAATAGTTGATCCCCTTGTTGTCTCTTCCACCTTTTGGACAATGAAATTGTCTTCCAGGCAAGTGAGGAATTTGCTAGACCTTGAGGATTTGGCTGAGTTTGACTTCCAGCAAATATCCGGATAGTTGAAGTCCCCCATCACTACTACATCTCTCCTTTCTGAGTGTGTGCTCATCTGTTCTAGAAAGGCATCATCCAATTCCTCTGCCTGAGTCGGGGGTCTGTAGTAGACTCCCACAGTAACATCCCTGTTGTTTCCCTCTCCTTTAATGTTTATCCAGATGCTCTCCACCTGGCTTCCAGTATTGACTTCCTGGATCTCTTCACTGGTGTAAATATCCCTGACATATAATGCTATTCCTCCTCCTTTCCTGTTTGGCCTGTTTCTCTTAAAAAGGTTATATCCCTCTATTTCTACATTCCAGTCATGAGACTCATCCCACCAGGTTTCAGTGATGCCTATTATATCATATTTGCTCTGTTGTGCTAGGAGTTCGAGTTCATCCTGTTTATTTCCCATACTCTGTGCATTAGTGTAGAGACATCTAAGAACATGTGTTCCCTTTACTTGCTGCCTGTGCAAATTTTTTTGCTTCCCACTGTTGGGTCCTTGCACTGTTTGCCTTGTTCCCTCTATGTCAGTTTGATTATTTTCTCCAGCCCTTTTGCCTTCCAAAATAATGTCTCCCTCCCCCATATAACTCAGTTTAAAGCCCTCCTGATCAGATTTTTGAGACTTTTGGCAAAAATGTTTTTGCCAACTGGTGTGAGATGCAGCCCATCCCTTGCCAGAAGTCCCTCCTCATGGAACCGCAGCCCATGATCCAAGAATCCAAACTGTTCTTGGCGGCACCATCTACGGAGCCAGTTATTCACCTCTGCTATTTTCTTCTCCCTTCCTGGACCATGCCTTTCTACTGGGAGAAGAGATGATATGACAACCTGTGCATCCATCTCTTTCAGCTTCCTTCCTAGAGCCTCATAATCCCTTATGATATTCTGAAGGCTGTGCCTTGCAGTATCATTGGTTCCCACATGAACCAGAAGAAAGGGGTGTTGATCAGTAGGCTTGACAAGTCTTGTCAGCCTCTCAGTTACATGATGGATCTTTGCCCCAGGGAGACAACACACCTCCCGAGACATCTTGTCAGGCCCACAAACCACTGCTTCTGTACCCCTCAGCAAGGAGTCCCCCACAACCACCACACGCCTCCTCCGAGGCTTAGCAGCGGCTGTTCCCTTTCGTGGTACTCTCAGTCTCCCCTGCTCTGTCCCTGATGTCTGTCCCTGCTGCTTTTCCTCATCATCTCTGATAACAGAGAGAGATTCAAAGTGATTCTGTAGCTGCAAGCTCACAGAACGAACCGTGGTTTCCCTACTTCTGCGTGTAACTTTCCTCCAACCATCTCCTTCTTTTGTGTGTGAAGTGACCTCTTCTTCCTCAGCAACTTTCTCTGTGTGTTTCCTGTCCAGGACCATCTGGTCCTTTCTGTTCAAGAGAACCTCCTGCTCTCTGTGATGCTGAAGTGTTGACACCTGGGCCTCCAACTGCTGAACTCTTCCTTCTAAGAGGGCTACCAACTTGCACTTGGTGCAGGTGAAGTTCCCCACATCTATAGGCAAGAAGACAAACATCCCACAGGTGTTGCAGGTGACTGCTGCAGGTCCCTCAGTGTCCATAGTGAGAAGTCTTAAGGAGGCAATGAAACAAGACTGTGGGCTTCTCCTGTAAAACACCAGTGTAAAAAATCCCTGTGTGGCTGGCCTTTGTCCCCAAGCTCTGTTAGTGAGCTCAATCAACTGGGCCTATAGGTATCTAGAAAGTTCCTGGCTGCTAGCTCCTTCCAGAGGCAAGTCCCTGATTCACTTTCTCTGAATCCCCACAGCCCCTTAAGGGAATAGTGGGAAGAAAAGTATAAATATTGAATGAGTTTGTCCTCACTGTGTTCAGGCTACCTTCTCCTCTGTACTTCCCCCCTGCCTTGGCTATCAAATATAAAAATGAGTATGAAAAGAAAAAATTCGCGCGCCGTTAGGCGCGCGCCTCTCCTAAAATGAGATTTCTCTTTCCTCCTCCCCAATGAACCAATGAAATGGCTCACAAATTCAAATTTTAAGGTCTTACCCAATCAAAAGGCACACAGAGAAGCACAGGTTTACCTTGAGGAAGGTATGGCCAGAAGCCTCTCCTAGCAGTTATATAAAATGAGATTTCTCTTTCCTCCTCCCCAATGAACCAATGAAATGGCTCACAAATTCAAATTTTAAGGTCTTACCCAATCAAAAGGCACACAGAGAAGCACAGGTTTACCTTGAGGAAGGTATGGCCAGAAGCCTCTCCTAGCAGTTATATAAAATGAGATTTCTCTTTCCTCCTCCCCAATGAACCAATGAAATGGCTCACAAATTCAAATTTTAAGGTCTTACCCAATCAAAAGGCACACAGAGAAGCACAGGTTTACCTTGAGGAAGGTATGGCCAGAAGCCTCTCCTAGCAGTTATATAAAATGAGATTTCTCTTTCCTCCTCCCCAATGAACCAATGAAATGGCTCACAAATTCAAATTTTAAGGTCTTACCCAATCAAAAGGCACACAGAGAAGCACAGGTTTACCTTGAGGAAGGTATGGCCAGAAGCCTCTCCTAGCAGTTATATAAAATGAGATTTCTCTTTCCTCCTCCCCAATGAACCAATGAAATGGCTCACAAATTCAAATTTTAAGGTCTTACCCAATCAAAAGGCACACAGAGAAGCACAGGTTTACCTTGAGGAAGGTATGGCCAGAAGCCTCTCCTAGCAGTTATATAAAATGAGATTTCTCTTTCCTCCTCCCCAATGAACCAATGAAATGGCTCACAAATTCAAATTTTAAGGTCTTACCCAATCAAAAGGCACACAGAGAAGCACAGGTTTACCTTGAGGAAGGTATGGCCAGAAGCCTCTCCTAGCAGTTATATAAAATGAGATTTCTCTTTCCTCCTCCCCAATGAACCAATGAAATGGCTCACAAATTCAAATTTTAAGGTCTTACCCAATCAAAAGGCACACAGAGAAGCACAGGTTTACCTTGAGGAAGGTATGGCCAGAAGCCTCTCCTAGCAGTTATATAAAATGAGATTTCTCTTTCCTCCTCCCCAATGAACCAATGAAATGGCTCACAAATTCAAATTTTAAGGTCTTACCCAATCAAAAGGCACACAGAGAAGCACAGGTTTACCTTGAGGAAGGTATGGCCAGAAGCCTCTCCTAGCAGTTATATAAAATGAGATTTCTCTTTCCTCCTCCCCAATGAACCAATGAAATGGCTCACAAATTCAAATTTTAAGGTCTTACCCAATCAAAAGGCACACAGAGAAGCACAGGTTTACCTTGAGGAAGGTATGGCCAGAAGCCTCTCCTAGCAGTTATATAAAATGAGATTTCTCTTTCCTCCTCCCCAATGAACCAATGAAATGGCTCACAAATTCAAATT
Organism: Urosaurus nigricauda; assembly: GCA_034509955.1. Classification (NCBI taxonomy): domain Eukaryota; kingdom Metazoa; phylum Chordata; class Lepidosauria; order Squamata; family Phrynosomatidae; genus Urosaurus; species Urosaurus nigricauda. The sequence goes on from JAOEGL010000001.1 coordinate 343,901,218, forward strand.
TTAAGGTCTTACCCAATCAAAAGGCACACAGAGAAGCACAGGTTTACCTTGAGGAAGGTATGGCCAGAAGCCTCTCCTAGCAGTTATATAAAATGAGATTTCTCTTTCCTCCTCCCCAATGAACCAATGAAATGGCTCACAAATTCAAATTTTAAGGTCTTACCCAATCAAAAGGCACACAGAGAAGCACAGGTTTACCTTGAGGAAGGTATGGCCAGAAGCCTCTCCTAGCAGTTATATAAAATGAGATTTCTCTTTCCTCCTCCCCAATGAACCAATGAAATGGCTCACAAATTCAAATTTTAAGGTCTTACCCAATCAAAAGGCACACAGAGAAGCACAGGTTTACCTTGAGGAAGGTATGGCCAGAAGCCTCTCCTAGCAGTTATATATGATCCATTTCTTCTTTGCTTATGGTAGCTGAATAATAATAATAATGTTTATTTCTTACCCGCCCCTCTTGTAAAAACACTCGAGGCGGGGTACTTACTATGTTTTGTACAGTGCCATGGACATTGGTTCATGCTGTTTCTAGGGGTTCTCTTATCCCTGATGCCACATACACATCCATTTTAGCTCACTGTCGACAACCTATCCCTGATTAAAATATTGAAATATTTCCAGTTCTATAATGGCTATAAATCTGAAATTATCACCAAAGTTTGTTCCTCTTCCATTGTCTTTTATTTCTGTAGACAAGAAAAATTTCAGGTTATAACAGTTCCTGAATACAGTTGCATTATATTCATCTCAATTTATTTTTCTCACTTTTAGGAGTTCGCTTAGACAGAGTACGTGGAGGTCGCCAGAAGTACAAGCGTAGAATAGATGCAGAGAATAGCCCATACCTGAATCCTCAGCTAGTTCAGCCTGCCAAAAAGCCATGTAAGTACTTCTGATGATGATGTTTTTCTTACTCTGTACATAGGAAATGTTGCCTGATGTCATCAAAATGTGAGGAAAGCAAGAGGAACCAAAACTGAATCATATTCATTATGTTCTTTATCAAACGTGATTGTGTAAACTGTTCAAATCATCCTTTCCTTTTCTCAGATGAGGCAGAGGAAAAATGTTTTTAAGGGTGAGAGCTTGCTAACGCACAATTTATGCAGTACAAATTTTACATTTACAGGTGATCTTTATTTTCAGTGGTACATAAAATGGCTCATGCTGTGATCATTAGTTCATTGAAGCCTCTAGTCTTAGATTTTACAATAAAGTGATTTTTGTAGTTTTCACTAAGTAAATGAGTTTGACTGCTCAACCTCCCAATGAAAATACATTAGGAGCCTCATTAATTTATAGCAATAGAAGGTTGACACACTGGCTCATATTAGATTAAAACAGGAATGTGCTACACTTACAACCTGTATGGGGTAGATTATTTTGCTGATATGCCTATGGTTTTGTTGTGAGTTTTTCTTCTTTTTACCGAGGCGAAAAAAAGTCATATCAAGTTAATATCAGAAGGAAAAGCAAGAGATAGAAAGGTGAAGGCTTTGTAGTTTATGCATCCAATTCAGAAACAATGTTTATTCTCTGAAGAAAATACAGTGTCAAGTCCCAGCACAAGGGACATTTTCTAGGCTGGTTAGTCTATAAAGCCATGAATCAGCCACCAACGGTACTTGTGAATCCTCTGTGGGTAAAATTCAGAGACATAGCCATATTATGTCAGCACACAAAAGGATTTTGTAGCACCTTTTACTAATTGTGTGAAAAAAGTTGTAGGTGTTGTGGAAGCTTTCGTGGACTTGCTTGCATCTGAAGAAGTAGATCCAGTCTACAAAATATTGTGCTACAACTTCTCTCACACAGTTAGTCTGAAAGGTGCTACAAAATCGCTTTTCATGCCGTGAATCCTCTGGTATGTCACTTTCAAAATGGCTGCTTTGATGGCTACATACTGGCAGAGGCTTCTAGACTACAGAAGCTTCTGTTTTAAACAAGAGTAATAAAGGTCTCTGGGGAGAACACTGATGGCACTTACCTGGTAGTGTGTAAAATGGTATTTCCCCCTCCCCATTCCCCAGTAGGGGACATGGCTGTGTACCTAAGCATATGGAGTTCTGGAAGGCAAATGACAGTGTTTGAACTGTAAGCTAAAGGGCATTTTAGCTATGTCAAAGGGAAAAGAAACCAGTTTTACATAAAATTAAGGCTTAAGTGAACATATGGCATCGTTTCCTTTTGCCTTTCCAAAAAACATTATGCTGATTATACCTTCAATTGTCCAATCTGGCATCTTCCACACAGTCTGCATAAGCTGTTCTGCCACTCTGTAAATACAATCTAGGGTTGCATTAAGCAGATTTTGCGCATTATAATAAAAACTTTCTGATAATACAATAAAATTCAATAAACTCTAATGCTTAATTTCATTAGAGGTTTAGATTTTCTGGATGCACAGATTGCCAGCTTTTCATTTATTTTATATCATGCCATTGAGTTGAATTGCTGTCAGCTCGGCACATGCACACACAATTAAGCCTTTTTCTCATCGACACAGGTTAAGGCTGCTCTGTCGAAAATGCAAGGGATTGAAAAGAACACAATCTACCAATAAGATTTCTCAAGAAAGCCCCATTGAAATGAATGAGAACCATACAAAGGAGTACTGCCATACTGTTTTTCAGCTCCCATTCATAGAATCATAGAATCATAGAATCATAGAGTTGGAAGAGACCACAAGGGCCATCCAGTCCAACCCCCTGCCATGCAGGAACTCCCAGTCAAAGCATCCCCGACAGATGGCTATCCAGCCTCTGCTTAAAGACCTCCAAGGATGGAGACTCTACCACACTTCGAGGGAGTGTGTTCCACCGTCGAACAGCCCTTACTGTCAGGAAGTTCCTCCTAATGTTGAGGTGGAATCTCTTTTCCTGCAGCTTGCATCCATTGCTCCGCATTCTGGTCTCTGGAGCAGCAGAAAACAAGCCTGCTCCCTCCTCAATATGACATCCCTTCAAATATTTGAACAGGGCTATCATATCACCTCTTAACCTTCTCTTCTCCAGGCTAAACATCCCCAGCTCTCTAAGTCGTTCCTCATAGGGCATGGTTTCCAGACCCTTCACCATCTTAGTTGCCCTCCTTTGGACCCGCTCCAGTTTCTCCACATCCTTTTTGAATTGTGGTGCCCAGAACTGGACACAGTATTCCAGGTGGGGCCTCACCAAAGCAGAATAGAGAGGCACTATTACTTCCTTTGATCTAGACACTATACTTCTATTGATGCAACCTAAAATAGCATTGGCCTTTTTAGCTGCTGCATCACACTGCTGACTCATGTTCAACTTATGGTCTACTTGGACTCCTAGATCCCTTTCACACAAGTTTCATTCAGCCAGATGTCCCCCATCCTATATCTGTGCATTTCATTTTTCCGCCCTAAGTGCAGAACCTTACATTTCTCCGCATTGAATTTCATTTTGTTAGCGTTGGCCCAGCTTTCTAGTCTATTCAGGTCATTCTGAATTTCAATCCTGTCTTCTGGAGTATTGGCTACTCCTCCTAATTTGGTGTCATCTGCAAATTTGATAAGTATGCCCCCAATTCTGTCATCCAAGTCATTAATAAAGATATTGAATAGCACTGGGCCCAGGACAGAACCCTGTGGGACCCCACTGGTCACTTCTTTCCAGGATGAAAGGGAGCCATTGTTGAGCACCCTTTGAGTTCGGTCAGTCAACCAGTTACAAATCCATGTAATGGTTACCTTGTCTAGCCCACATTTTACGAGCTTGTTTGCAAGAATGTCATGGGGAACCTTGTCAAAGGCCTTACTGAAATCAAGATATACTATATCCACAGCATTCCCTTCATCTACCAAACTGGTAATTTTATCAAAAAAAGAGATCAGATTTGTCTGGCAAGACTTGTTTCTCTGAAACCCATGTTGGCTTTTTGTGATTATGGCATTGGCCTCTAAATGTTCACAGACTCTCTGCTTAATGATCTGCTCTAGAATCTTTCCTGGAATTGATGTCAGACTAACTGGACGATAATTGTTGGGATCCTCTTTTTTCCCCTTTTTGAAGATGGGCACAACGTTTGCCCTCCTCCAGTCTGCTGGGACTTCTCCTGTTCTCCAGGAGTTCTCAAAGATTATTGCCAATGGTTCCGATATTACATTCGCCAGTTCTTTTAATACTCTAGGATGTAGTTCATCTGGTCCTGGAGATTTATATTCATTTAGGTTAACCAGGTATTCCTGTACTATCTCTTTACTTATTCTGTGCTGAGATTCCCCTATTCTGTCTTCTGCTCCATTATCCTTAGGTTGACCACCCTTTGCCTTTTCTGAGAAGACTGAAGCAAAGAAGGTGTTGAGTAATTCTGCCTTTTCTTTGTCATCTTTGAGCATTTTGCCATCTTCTGCACGCAGTGGCCCTACTGTTTCCTTCTTCTTCCTTTTGCTTCGGACATACCCAAAAAAGCCCTTTTTGTTGTTCTTAACCTCTCTAGCCAGCCTGAGTTCATTCTGTGCTTTAGCTTTTCTGACTTTACCCCTACATGTGCTGGCTATTTGTTTGAATTCCTCTTTCGTGATTTCCCCATTTTTCCATTTCTTATACATGTTCTGTTTAAGGCTTATCTCATTTGAAAGTTCCTTAGTCATCCATCCTGGCTTCTTGAGACACCTCCCATTTTTCTTCCTCATTGGAACTGTTTGAAATTGCGCCTTCAGTATCTCCTTTTTGAGAAACTCCCATCCGTCTTGAGCTCCCTTCTCTTTTAGTTTTCTTGACCATGGGATCTCCCCCAGTATTTCTCTAAGTTTATTGAAATCAGCTCTCCTAAAGTCTAGAATGCGTGTCTGACTATGCCTGGCTTCCCCTTTCCGCTGTATAACAAACTCCAGGAGAACATGGTCGCTTCCCCCTAAGGATCCAACCACTTGCACCCCATTGACTAGGTCATCCCTGTTGGTTAAGATCAGATCTAAAATAGTTGATCCCCTTGTTGTCTCTTCCACCTTTTGGACAATGAAATTGTCTTCCAGGCAAGTGAGGAATTTGCTAGACCTTGAGGATTTGGCTGAGTTTGACTTCCAGCAAATATCCGGATAGTTGAAGTCCCCCATCACTACTACATCTCTCCTTTCTGAGTGTGTGCTCATCTGTTCTAGAAAGGCATCATCCAATTCCTCTGCCTGAGTAGGGGGTCTGTAGTAGACTCCCACAGTAACATCCCTGTTGTTTCCCTCTCCTTTAATGTTTATCCAGATGCTCATTCATTTCAAAGGAGCCTATGCAGATATCTTTGTAAAAGAACTGTGCTCTTTTATGTATTTAAACCAAATTATTGGTTTAAGCTGTTGGTTGTGCAAAGCATACGAGACAACTAAAAATACTTTAGAGGATTCTCCCGTTCATGTTAGCCTGACCTCCTATAGTGATGTATTGTATCTTGTAAAAAAAAAGGGGGGGGTGTCTCTGCTTATTACTTTTGTAAAGTCATCATGTAAGAAATGCTTATTAAAGTTAACTTTTCCTTCTCCCCCCCATCTATTTCAGCAAGTGTCAGGGGGGAACAGTGAAATCACTTTGGCTGAAGAAGTAGCCGGGGAGATTTTCTGGGTTCTGACAGATAGTTCATGCACAACAAAGGCAGTGGAATGAAAATTGGGTTTTATTGATTCTAATTAGGGAAACGTTAAATAAGATTTACCTAGAAACCATGCTTGTGGCTATTCTAACTGATGGGGCTTCTTGAACACATTCAAAATGCCCCTGTGTTTGTAGTCCAATACTTAGAATACTTTTTTTCCAATAGCAAAATAATAGAGATTAGGAAATGTTCACAACAAACATCTTGCTGCACCATCTATCTTTTTATTTCCTTTCTTTTCACCCGAATCCAATGGTCTGCCTGTCAGAAAAATGGGTGTTGAGATTTTATGAGGCATAAATTAAATTGTACAGCATGCTGAATCACTGCACAAACAGAAATGTTTGTCTTTGAAGGGAAAAACACACACATCAATTTCATTTTCTTACCCCATATGTTATTCTTTATCTCTTTATTTAAAATTGTTTTATAAAAATTAAACACTGCTGCAAATACAGGATTTTGATCATTATTAATTTACCTCAACATGCCAACAGAAGTAAGCCCTAGTGAATGCAGATGACTGACTTCTAGCCCAAATATATGGGTAGTGGGCTGAAATCTAAGAATACAATCGTATAAAATGGTGCGGAGCAAAGAAACTTGCTTCTGAGTAGGCACAGGTGGTATTGCCTTATGAATTTAGAAATCATAATAGTGTATTATGGGAATTGGGAAAATATTTACTAGTTTATTTTGGTCATTTTTGTTTTAGGAGGTAAAATGAACTGTAAAAGCCAGCTTCAGATAATAACTCAGTAGCTTAATGGAAGGGTGACCATGTATGAGAGTGTGTTTGTCCCAACCAAAAGTTTGTCATGAAAAGCTGTTTATCAGAAAATGCTAAACCTGCTATCCATCATCTTTAAATGAGATAAATATTCTCCATTAATCAGTTTGATAATAGAAGGGCATTGAGGGAAAGATTGATTTTGTTGGCATAGCTCCTGCTGTCCCCAAGAAACAATGAACACTGGTTTCTGGGCCTTTTCATAAATAGTAGCACTAAAGTCAGCCCCCACCCCACCCCCAGTTTCCTACATCTTTAATTTGAATACACAATCTATTTTACTAGAATGTCCACTCAGTTTAAAAATAGCCCTTTTCCACTTTCTGTCCCACATCAACAGCATTCACAATGATGCATTGCAGACGGAAAATATTCCTCTTGTCACTGGTGAAAAAGACCTTATTAATAATAATAAAGCACGCTTGATGTGATGTCTTGCAGTTGGCTCTTGCATTTGTTTTGTGAAGGACTGACATACTTCACCTTTTTGACATACACATTTGTAAAGTATCAGAGACAAATAGATCAGAAGTCCAAAATAAATGACACAACAGAGCATTAAAAATATCCTTTTAGAATGAATTTTGTCAGATTTAAGCTATCAGTTGGAGTTTCAGCAGACAGTTAAGCCTCACAGTTGACATCAGTAGGATCTAAGCAGCATAACTGCAGGCAGGATGGCAGTGGCTTTGGATGCTCATGTTAAACCAGTTACTCAGTAGTAGAGTTGAATGACCTTTGCTTTATATGCATCTTTCTAGTTAGTATCAACATAGTGGTTATCATAGTCACCAGCACTGCAAACCCAGGACCACTTTTCAGCTTTCTTTTCACCTAGTATTGAGAGTTTTCGACACATACAACAAATTTTTGTACATTTAAATCTATTCCATAGTGATGTTTTAGTTTAAAACAGGGTGGGCATTCTGTAGTAGCCCTAGGGCCACATATAGCCCTTAGGCTAATTCTATGCAGGCCTTAGACTGCTTTCAGAAGCCCTTTCCTGATGGGTCTCCAATGTTTTACCCTTATGACTCCCTTTACATCTACATGTGGTCATGCCCCACTTCCCATGTGTGTGAAGAAGAGAGAGGCTTCATTGTGTCCCAAACAAAGAGATAAAGGAATCCCATGTAGCACCTTTTGAGGTGGAAGGAAATTCTTCTTCTCAGAGAAATGAGTCAGTGGGTCAGAGGATTAGTGTGAATGAACCCCTGCAAGTGTGTGTGTGTGTGTGTTTCTCTGTGTGTGAATGAAAGACCAAGAGAAACAGTGTAACTGAGTGTGTGAGAGAATATATGTACATGTGAGAGGGTTTGTGGGGAGAGAGTAAAGGGGCCGCCTGGAAGCTGGTTCCACTGGGACCCCCAATCCGCTGTTGCTTCCAATAGCTGCCAAAAGGCCTCTTTGTTTTTCCTCTCCTGGGGCCCTGATCCACCAAGTGTCCCCCAACTCCTCCTCCTCCCCCAGGCAGGGACAGCTGTTCCAAGTGCTTCTCTTCCCCTCTTGTACAGAAAAGATTTGGGAAGAGGAAGAGGAAAAGAGTAGGGGAGGAGATCAGGGCATCCAATTCTCATGCCACCTCTTAAGCAACTATCATGCCTCCCCTGGGGATCCTGTCCCACAGTTTGGGAGCCACTAGTTTTGACATCTGACAGTAATCCATCTGGCTCTGGTCCTATCTGGCCAGCACCTGGTCTCTAAGAACCATCTTCTGAGGGAATTTGGTCCTTAACCAAATATATGTTGCCCAGCCCTGACCTAAAAGACTCACTTTCACAGTGTGAGGCACACCTTGTTTTTTCAAATCCTCCCAGCCTTGATTACAGAAAGGAGTAGAGTTCATATGCCACAGTTTTTCTTCTTCACGTTTTGTATGTGCTACATGTGTTTCTGTAGACTGAAAATCAGATTGAGATAACCCAAGCAATACAGAGGGTAGCTTTGGCCAACAACCTAAAGCTTTCCTCTGTATTGCCTGAGTTAAAATACTAACCTTAATATTAAATAATAATTTCATCACTCTTAAATATTAACCTGATTACCAATATCTCAACTCTGCAATTAATATCTGAACTGAACCAGTGCCTTTCAGTGAAGATCTTTCTGGAATCTCATGATTTAATTTAGCTTTTTTTTTTTTTTTTTTTACTGCAGCTTTAAATTGATATACAGTCAGCCCTTTAACTCCATGGATTTTTTATTGATAGATTCAACTATCCACAGCTTGAAAATACTATATATATATATATATATATATATATTCCAAAAACAAACATTGCTTTTGCCATTTTATATACAGACACCATTTTACTATACCATTGTATTTATTGGGACTTTAGCATCCATGGATTTGGTATCCATGGGGGGATCTGGAATCTGGAATTCAGGACAGCTTGGTTAATATTTATTTATTTGATCAATTTATAAGCTGCCATTAAATAAAAAGATTTATGATAATAGAAAGATAATAAAATAATGAAGACAAAAACAACAAAAAGATGCAGCACCCGCATCCTTAAACTCCCAACCCTGTGCTACACCAAAAGCAATTGCATTGTACATTTCTATACTGCTTATCACTGAACTAACACTCATTAAGAGTGGACGTTGGAGCCCTGCTTGGGATTCAACTCACAACCTTGTGGCTTTAGTACTGACATTTAACCACTGTGCCACCAGGGCTCCCTGAAAAAGGCACAAAGGAATATGCTAAAATTTGCGTACAAATAAAGTTGAGATCAACAGCCAAGACATCAATTTTGTCACTAGCCAAGCTTTTCTGGGAAGGGTATTGAGTTGTGATACAGGACCACAATGGAGAAGGCCACCATTGCAGTATGACTTACCTAATTTCATATGGAAGTGGAACATGGAAAAAGATCTTAGATGAAGAATGAAAGTTTTGAACAGATGGAGAAGGTCCTTTAAATAAATAGATTTAAATGAGTTGGGGATTCATATTCTCCATCTGGCATTCCATTTTATATTTTGTCCTGACCTGTAGGACTTAGGAATTGAACAATTCTCGCAGAAATGGAGCTGCTTCTGAGATTTCCCAGACTTTTCCAGCCATATCTCATGATTCATTGAGTCTTAATCACAGTATGTGCTCAGTTCCTCTATGAGAATGTTGTTATTCCCCATATATTACTGGAAACAGTGGGTAACAGTATCACCTGCAACTTACATTGTCTAGAGGCATTGAATATTGGATACTTCCCCTACATTGTCTTCATTTTTCAACTACTATTTCAGGAGTATCTCCTTTTGAAGTCAGCTATCTATAGATGTCCCTGATGAAGAGGTATTTTTTCAAACTGTATTTCATTCATTTTAGAATGAATAAGTGTACAGCTTTGCATTTCATTCATTTTAGAATGAATAAGTGTACAGCTTTGCATGTTGTATTTCTGTCTGTTTTCATTTTGCAATGGCACCCTTTTGGTGTGTTCTTATTCATGCCAGTCTACCATTTCCATCATGACACAAAAGTATGGCTTAGCACACAGTGTGGATAATCACTGTGAGACAGATTTTAAGCTGAAATTAACTGTGTTTATACAATTCAGATCTATTTATTTCTGTTCTTTTTTAAAAAAGATTTTATTAGAGTGAGAAGCTGAACACATAACAGTGGAACAGGGGTTGTAAAACATTATAGACTGAATTATTCACGTTAGGAATCATCTGGTTTCTGAGATGGAAAATGCTAATTTGAGACAGTTACCAGCAATTATTGAATCCAGACTTTCCTTTTTTTTTTTTTTTTTTTTAGTCTGAGTTTTCTTATCAGCTTTTTCCCAAGTGGATATAATTTTAAATGTTTTTAGGAGAATAGATTTACTTGAAGGATTCAAGTGTCATCAGGACCAACCTTGTGTGAAAACAAGTTTACCTGGACATTAGCCTTCTTGACACATTCTTGATTTTGTATCCAACTCTAAATCCCAATGGCTTTCTCTCAGATTATTCACATATTTAATTCTTGCATTTCTTATAACTGTGGCATGTATGTGCAATGACAAACAAAATGCTTATCACTGTTATGGTCAGTTTATATGTATGTGTGAAGTTGGGAGGGAGGGAAGAATTACATATTAAAGAAATCCCTTGGAAACCTTTTTTTTTTTTTTTTTGGTAGCATCACTGTTTTGTCCCACAGAAGTGAGATAATCCTACTTGTCATCTTTAATCTGTATATTTCCACACTGGTTTTTCTACTTTAATGGAACAATCTTCAGCTTTTAAGAGCCCAATCTATACTGCATCTAAATCTGGTAGATAATGAACTGTAATACTTTAGGCATGGGTCAAGTATCTACACTGTAGAAATAAAGTGGTTTGACACCACTTTAAATGCTGTAGCTCCATCTGATGGAATCCTGAGATTTGTAGATTTACAAGCCTTCTTTGCCAAAGGGTTTTGATGCCTCACAAAAGTACAAATTGCAGAATACTGTAAAATGGAGCCATGGTGATTAAGGTGGTGACAAACTGCATTATTTCTACAGTGTAGGTGTACCCTAAGAGTTTTCCTCCCTGTAACCAACTCTTTTTACAACTATTGGAATAATTTATAATTTACAACTCTTGAATAATTTTATCTTTTGATCTACAGTTTCCCAGCATGGACTGCATAGCCACTGATGTGTTGTATTTTATAAAAACCTTGTCCAAGGTCTAGCTGAAAGAAAACAAAACAGTGTGATCATCTCTACCATGATCTGTCTTTATAGATAACAAGATTGTCTCCCATTTGCTGGTGGCTGAACCAGAGAAGATCTATGCCATGCCTGATCCCACTGTACCAGACAGTGACATCAAGGCCCTTACCACTCTTTGTGACCTGGCAGACAGGGAGCTGGTGGTCATCATTGGATGGGCTAAACATATTCCAGGTACAGAATAGCTATCTTATGTGGTTTTTAAAAATGGTTATGTATGTTGTTTTTATTTAATTTTATGATCTCCCTGTTTTGTCTGTCCCTCCCCTTTTTCTATATAGCTTATGTATATTTGAATATAACACGAATTTGCGCTGCCTTCTGCAACTTGTGCATGTACTTTGGCCTTATTGAAGCTGTAAATGCAGATGTATGTGGAAAAGGTTTCCTGCAGCAGACCAAAGGGCCTGGGTCTGCCTGGAGTGTCTTTGAAAGTAACGCTACTGAGGGCAACCTTGCTGACAGCCATAAAATGGACAAGTGATATTCCTAAAATTGGTAGAGAAACTTCAAAAGGATCATGAGTGTCTGTATTAGATATCTGTTGGGAATCAGATGTCAGCAGGGCTAAAACTGAAAATAACTGAATATAATTCCCTGTGTTCATGATGACTAAACAAACACCGGACTTGAAAAAAACCAGCAGCTACTGCTCACCATTCTCACATCCAATTTAGTTGATTATCATTCTGTGTTCAAGAAGTAAGACTGAAGGTTGCTAGTCCACATAGCTCAAGCAAAAATGACAGTTTGTAAAAATGGATGCAGCACCATCTAATTCTTGTGTGACTTCTAAATGAATGTCATGGTATCTTATACTATTCCAGACCAGCTTGCTTTCAGTTCATACTTTCTGTCTACAAAGTCTTTGACATTTAAGCCCAAAGGTGTTAATGATCACAAGCAACTTGGGAGAATGATTTAATGTCCCCATTTATTACCTATATTTCGTAGAGAAGAAATAGCAATGTTTGTCTATCTTTTTTCCTTTGCTATTCCCAAGGCAAAAGTAGCTGAATTCAACATTTTTGAAAGGCCCTGAATCAATAAAAGCATTAGGGACTAAACTTTCCTCACATTCAGTGAAGTTGTGTCTCTTAATAAGCATGTGAATGCATGCATGTGCATGTGCATGTGCACGTGCGCATGCGCGCGCGCACACACACACACACACACACTGTAGCAGGGCTGAGATGCCTGTGTGAATTTCCAAGGCACTGCACTCATAACTGCTCTATAGGTTAATAGAGAAGCCAGTTTGCAGAACTGTCACTTGTTTCCTTTCACAGATATTAAATCCAGGAATTGAGAAGATGAAGAATGAAATCGCTATTCATGTTTTAGCAAAATGAAAGGTTACATTTGTACAATTCACTCAGGTTCGATTTGTCTTCACATTGTGGTATCCTAAAATAGCTGCTGTTTTAGGCAGCTGTTAGCCACAGAAGTTGGTGTGTTTTAATGTCTTCAGACATTTTCTTTTTTGACGCATGGCCAATACAGTAGAGACTTGCAATCTATGGAAGCTGCTGGTTCCCATGTCAATAGGACATTGAATCCACTGCAGATTTTAATCCATGCTTTGAAGGATTTAATGCCCAAAGTTCTGAACCCCATTTCCAAAATTAGTTTATCACCTTGGAAGGCTCATGTAAAGCAATCCCGACTCCAGACTGAATTCACCAGCCACTGACAAGGGAGCCACCACAGCTACCACTGTTGGCAACAAAAGGTTTGACTATGCCAAATCAATATATGGTATTCAGCCTTTGTATAATCATAGACTGTGAGAGTTGGAAGAGACCTCAAGGGCCATTCAGTCCAACCTCTTGCCATGCTGGAATATACAATCCAAGCACTCCTGACAGAGACAAATCCAACACATCTTGTTGAGATGTGCATGCCATCCAAAGCTGAACAAGTTATTTTTGCATCTTTTCCTTTCTGGAAATACAAAAATTTAAGCAGCAACAGCATCCGTTGCCACAACCTGATAATATTTTTAAATGATTTCCAAAATCACTTCCCAGGAACTGCCCTAGCTACCCTTTCAGTTCCTTTGTGTGACCTTCTTCCATGCAACAGCACACATTCTTCCCTGACCAGGAGACCTGTGATGTATAAAAACCATATTACGTCTTTGCCTTTACCTTAACAATTGATTTGCTACAGTATTCTTTTCCTCAGCCTTTTCTCTCTGTCAGGACACTATATTTTCCCTGCCTCACAGATCTCCTCCTGCTGTTTTGACTTCTTTTATTCATCTTAGGTCTTGGACCATTTGTCTTTTTGCCCTTCATCTGGTTTCTTAGCCCTCAGCTACTTGTAACATCTCTTCTTGTCAACTGTAGGGGCTATGTTTTCCATCAGCCACATGCAAATTTTGTTAAAAAGCAGTCAAAACCCTTGTTTCATAAACTATACTATTTTCAGGAAGATGCCATTGCACCAGTTGCAGGGGGAAGGGGGGGGGGAGGGATGACAGAAGTCACTGGGGCTGCCAGAAGTTACCAAAATCCAGTTTTGAAAGTTGTTTTTTTAATGTTAAAAAGTGAAGATGGCAGCTACAACATATTTAAAAGGTGAATTGCCAATCTGTGATGCTTCCAGGAAAAGCAATTATCCTCCCTCACTTTCATTGTTGGAAAATATGAGGTCCAGTAAGTCTGGAGGGTTCCAAGACTGCCAAAAACAGCCTTGGGATCTTTCCCCATACCCTGCTGTATGTGAACATTGAAAGGATTTTATTATACACAGCTTGTAAACAGCAATTAGAACTACAAAAAGCACCTTTAGCAATACTTATTGCATGCTCCCTCCTCTGACTAGTAACTGCTGTGTGCCCAAAGCATAGTCAGAACATCCCTTTTCATTGATGAGGGAAGCCCATCAATGACTTCCCAATTGCACTAGTGCCCAGATGCAAAATGTTAGTGCTGGAGCAGTTGCAATATTGGCAAACACATAGTGCCATGGTCATCTCCTCTTCCACATCACCCCTCCCTTGCTATTCCCAAACAAGCTGATTGACTTTTATTTTTAAAAAATCCTTAAACCACAGCAGCAGAGCTCTGGAACAGCATAAAAAATGAAAATAAAAATAAAAAGCCGTAGAAGGCAGAGAAGCAAAGTTAAGGGCAAGTCAGGAAGAGAGTGCAATCGCAGAAGCAGCCAGTTGTGCAGATGTGCAATAAAGGCTGCTCACAAATAGATATAATTCCATTTTCTTTAACCTATTTTGAATGAGGCTTGTGTGGTAATGTTCTAAGACCATCCATTTATCCATACATCCATCTATGAAACTATGTATTATTGGCTAACACATTGCAAACCACTTAGAGAGTGCTTAGCACTTTAAAGTTGTAAAGAAATTTAAGTGGTAAAAAAATTAAGTGCTACTGGTACTGCTACTGGTATTGCTATTGCTATACTAGGACTGTGCCAACACTTTTGGCATAGCTTATTTAAATTACATAAAATGGGATGGGACAAAGAAAGAAAAAAATAATACTTTGTGGAACTCTTTTGTTCTCTCTGCCACCCTCTGGATGGCTTTGAAATAACAGCATTCTGCAATTACAGAGGCCAAGAAGTGTTGTTGGGAAAATTAGGGCTTGCTGCAATGCTGATTTTCAGAATGTCACCTAAACTGTGTCATCATGATGGAACATGTGGGGTTAGCCTGCTGATATACTGTCTTGGATGTGCATGTAATGGATGCGGGCTTGATTTAAATATGAAGCCAGCCAGCATGAACAGAGCACAAGCATGTTGTAGTGGTCTGAGTATTGGACTAGTATACTGGAAGACCAAGGTTCACATCCCTGTTCAGCTATGGAAACCCACAGGGCGACCTTGGTCAAGTCACACACTTTCAACCTCAGATGAAGGCACTGGCAAACCCTCTCTGAACAAATCTTGCACACACACACACAAAAAATCCCATTATAGGGTCATCTTAGGGTCACCATGAGTCAGAAATGCTTGAAGGTAGATCACAACACCACCCACTTTGAATGCTGCATAATAGTTTTTCTATGGACTAGGCATCAGCTTTAAATTTAGGCTGTCAAAATCCATCTGCACCTACTCCATGCACCAGAATCTGAGCTTTAAGTATATGATAATGATTGAGAACCAGAAAGCTGTAAAAATATAGGAGGAAGTTGAGCACCCCCCCCCCCCCCATTACATCATTCTCATTTCAAAATAATGCTACTTAAGGTTTAGCAGGAACAGAAGAAAGTATTTCTGCACACAGTGCACAATTAACTGCTGGGGTTTTCCCTTCAAAACAATGACCGACAGTTTAGACCACTTTAAAAGTAAGATTAAATTAATGGAAGATGGGTCTATCAAAGATATTAGCTATGATAGCAGAATGGTGTCTTTATGTACAGAGGAATTTGTTCTCTTTTTAATGGCTCTTTTTGTGGCGTTTTATTGATATGTTAACCATCTTGGATCTCAATTTGTGGGAAAATAGCAGTATAAACCTTTATAAAAACTAGATAGATAGATAGATAGATAAGTTATAAATAACACTTGAGTCCCAGATACCAGGAGGAAACAGCAGCAAGTCACCTGCAAATTGTGTTTATAAGTTTCTAGTGTATCTTATTGGGCCACACATACTTCAGTCCAACTTAGGAGGACAATATTTAAATTCTTTTTCTCAGCTGTTATAGATCCGAAAGAAAGAAAGAAAGAAAGAAAGAAAGAATAGAAAGTCTTGCCTAAAAACTAAAATCTTATCAAAATGTACAGAAAAAGGAGAAGAAGCAATAAAGGACATCAGGAAAATGACTTTTTAAAGAATTGATGCCAGCTGTTAGTCCAGATGAGAACAGATTTATTAAATCAGTTGAAAACATGATATCAATAATGATTCCATTCATTCAATAGGCCTACTCTAATTGGGATCAACAACTTGGATTTACCAAAGATCTAGATGAGTAATCCCCCTTTCAAAATCTACTTCAAAAGGTTGGGGAAATGCCTGGGACAGTGTGAGGGGTGGTGTGGAGGCTGCAGAGGGTGGGGGAAATCTGAACAATGCTTCCCCCTCCATTCTGGCCAGAGACAGCTGAATAGAACTCCATTTGGAGAGTTCTCTCAAGTTTGGGAAGGAGGAGATGGTTCCAGCAGTATACAGCTAATAACTATAATTACTATTTAATTATAGTTATAGTTATAATAGTTATAATATATATCTATAGTTATAATAGTTATAATTACTAATCATATTGGATTGTAGCTTATGGGAGATTATTTGAATAAGTAGAAGTGCCTCTGAATGAAAGAAGAGGAATGCCCACCAGATCCCCCTACCCAGAGTAATGGGAACCATTCAGAATAATTTGTCCAATTTATAGCTCTGCTATATCCTATCTGAACTCTAAGAACCAAACAATAATATCAGTATTTTATAATTTTAATACCTCTACATTTTCCCCTAACCCACATTCCACATAATAATGGTCTATAATTCTCCATATTTATTCACATGAGCCATAATAACAATTAATTTGGAGCATGAAGGACTAATCTGGAATGAGAGATGCTAAGGCTGTATTTAGTTTGTCCTGTTCATCCCAACCAATCTGATGGGGATTTGCTCTTGAGTGGGACTGGAAAAACATGAACTCGTTGCTTATTTGTGGTTTATTATATATAGATAGATGCACAGAAGCCTGTATCTGCAACTGATTTAATGTACCTGCTTGCACATAAGATTTCGGGGTGTATCAAGAAAGAACATAAAGAACAGTGGTTTTTTACCGCTGATGGTACAGCATGCAGCTTTGCTTCTGAGACAGGTTTTTGCTTTTCAGTGCTTTTCTTAACATTACAGCTCAGACCCTGTCTCTACCAGTGGAGCTGAACAATATAAAGTGCAATTTTGAATCATTCTAATTACTTCCCAAAACCAAATAATAAACAGCAATCAATATGCATCTAAATCATAATTTGCTTAGAAACGAGGACAGCAACACGCCATTCTGAACTGCTCCATATTTTCCTCACAGAAGAAATTTAGTTGTTCAGAGTTTGCATCACAAATGGCTTATAAACGAGCTTTGGAATCATGAGCAATGTTTTTCTGGTACAGTTAACTTATTTCTGTCTCCTTAAACTAGTTTGTCTTTATGCTTTGAATGCTACAGTAATTTCTTTAATCAAATTGATGGAAGTCCCTTTCCCAGCCCACACTGAAACCAATTTATTGGTCATGATACGCCAGCTATGTTACTAACAGTCGTAACGAACTGTCAGGCAATATCGCAGTGAAGCTAATTTGAAGTCATTAGGTGTGCAGCGTTCAGGCAACAATTTGTTACAGTGGTTAGGAACACAGCTGACATTTCTGAATGGCTTTGTTCAGAGCAGGTCTAGATGAGCCCAAGCAAATTGTAAACTAATTTAAACATCACTCTGTATTATACTAGCTACTTTGTCTTACACTGGTTGCTAATAAAGCCCCCCAGATTAAGTCAAAGCTAGTTAAATAGGTGAGTTTGAGTTTCATCTCTGGACAATGCCTACATCAGTCTTCCCAATATGAGGGCATTCGCCATAGAAGTCAGTCGATAACACATCATAGTGATTGCCAAATTTCTTTTATCAGTTTGATTTGTGCTGTGAGTAGGATACATGGCATAGACTTGCTTATGGGTGTGGAAGAAAGCAGGCAATTGAGAGTAGGAAAAACAGAGAGAGAGAGAGAGAGAGAAGGACAGAATGAACACAAATAATGGTTCAGTGCCTAGTGTTAGCAATGAAAGCTGTTGGGTGCTTTAGACTGGCATTCTAAATTACAGACTAGGAATTTGAACCAGTTGTGAGTTATTGAGGAGTACTTAAACAGCAGGCCAACATCAGAGGCAAATTCAAAACCTGGCTAACAATTTTATAGTAGGCCTATTAGCCAAGTATACAAATTGGTGTGCACTTGGCAGGAGGGAGAGAAAGACTGAATTGGATACAAAAGCTATCTTCTGGCAAGCCTTTTTTTTAAAAAAAATGCATAGCTCATTGATAAAATTTTCACTTACTAACTGGCCCTGTATCAGCTAAATAATAAATGCAGAAGGAATACATTCAAAAAATTGGTGAGCTTATTGTTTGATATAATTTTTTTATGCCAGGAAACCATGCCTGAAAAAAATCATATTTGTTGTATGAGAGCAATCTAATTGGTACATATTTACTAAATTTATCTGAACACTAAGTAATGAGAAACCATATATATTGAGAAGACATTCTTTGTAAATAACTGCAATAGTTTTTTCTGCATTCACTTATTTATATTTATAGTCAGCCCTCCTTATCCATGGATTTTTTTTTAATCCACAGATTCAAGCATCTATGGCTTGAAAAGATTCAAAGAAAGTATAAATTCCAAATAGCAAACCTTTATTTTCTACTCTAAATATGTTTTGTTATGCCATTATCTTTAATTTTGTGGAATGTTCTGGAACCAAACCCCAGCAAATAACAAGGACCCACTGTATAATTGTCCTCATGCACTTGTAAAAATAAAATAAAATAAGTATATAAAGTATAATAAGGAAGGGAGAGAGAGAGAATTGCTATGTTTTCATATACACACATATTTTTTTTAAACTTTTTAAAAAATTTCTTTAAGAAAATGTATCCTGCTTTTGGATACAAGAATTCCCACAATGGCTTACAAAATGTTTAAAAACAAATACATTAATAAATTCCTTGCCATTGATGTCAAAACTTCTGTGAATAAATCTTGCAAAACAACAACAACCCTGTGATAAGTTGGAAGTGACATGAAGGCACACAACAATAACAAAACTAACTTGCATTGAAAGCATAAATATAGGCTTGAAATGAATTACCATTCAACAATTGATTCAACTGTGTCCAACAATTGACTATAGACCATAATGTCCAAGCAAATTCAGATCCATTTCCATGCAAGCTTCTGTTTCAAAGTACAGATCTTTAACAGAGAGATCCTATACCTGAATCTGTCTGCTTATAATTTACTATTACGATGGTAATCTAGGGGAATTTGCGTAGCATTTGTAATCAGTAAAATTAAAAATGGCGTTCAATGTAGTACAGGTTTTTTAAAACGAATTTGTCATGTGACTAAACATGATTTTAACAGATCGAATGAAATTTTGAATTCAAATTCTTAATTTCTCAGAAAACGTAACGTTGCATTCCATAGACATTTGCTCTCACTTCCTTACTTTGGAGATATTTTCTCAAGATTTTGAATGATACCTCATAATTCATTTCTTCTTCTTCTTCTTCTTCTTCTTCTTCTTCTTCTTCTTCTTCATTCTGTTGCTTTGTTAAATTCCAATGACAGTTCCATGCTATTGGAACTGGGCATAATAAGCTTTTATTGAACAAGGAAGGATTCTCACAAGATCCCACAGTTCTACAAAAAGGGACCTACTACTAATGCACATATACACAGAGAGGCAGACCCATATATTAAAAGGGTTTATCAATGTATAGAATTAGCTTACTTGCATTACTAAATCAAAGAAATGAAAAAGTATTGTTGTGATACATGACCACATCTTATCAGCAGATGAAAAGGATCACAGTGGCATTAGGAAATTCTTGACTTTAGTTACAGGAGCGTAAAGGCACAAGAACAGATGATGGTGCCCTAATAGTCCTTTTTAAGAATGACAGGGCCCCACCATTAGCATCCTTTTATATCCTTGGAAATTGCTCATGCCTCGCTTTTCTGGTTCCTATCTGCCTGGCTCTTTTTTATTTCTCTTTCAATTTCATCCGCGCTCGGATAAGCGCATGCTAACACAATATGATTGAGCTGTAAAATGGAACGCTGTCGCCTCTAATCTCTTTTATGTAGATATGGAGGTTCTTCCACACTCCACTTCATTCTTTCTCCATTGTTGGCCTTTATAGAATGGATTGCAGAGTAATGGAAGCTCACACTGTCAAATATTAGAGCTAGGTTTCACAGGGTGTGATAAGAAGATTATCAGCCCAACAGTCAGATCTATTGTTGTTCTTTGTGTCAGATTAAAATTTTCTTAATGTACTGTAACTTCGTTAGTAAAATACTACAGGTATTTAGGAAGGCACTAAGGCTGCTTTGTTTCCAGTGAGATAATGCCTATATTAGCTGACCTAGTTAAAGCTGTGAGTTAAATTTACAGAACCTAACTTGGATACTGAAAGCATTTGGTGGTTGTACTATGCATTGCACTTGGACAAGAGTCAGTTTTGCTTTTGAACATCTTAAAAGAATAAAGGCTATTTTTTTCCCCATGACATGAGATTCTGCTGATGTCTGACCACATTTTCAAAGTCACTTAGGCATTGTTTCTGTAATGCAACTGTCTCATTGGCATTCTACAAAAATGTGCAATGCTCTCCTTTTACTAAGTGGAAGCAGGAAACATTAAGCTCTTTAAATGTGCATAACAGGAAGTTTAAGAGACAAAATGTTCTCTGTCATTTTGTTTTGCAGACACAAAAAGCCATAGCCAATGCAACTTTTTACATTTAAGATTAATTTTAATTGGCATGAAAACATTATATCTGGATTATTCTAAGTTATTCCTCATCTCAAAATGGTGTTTATGTGTGTGCGCGCACACAAGTGTATGTGTACTTTTTAAAATAATAAATTGCCTTCAAAGTCTTCCAGACATGCTTTATTATTTATCTGCCATAGCCCCTTGGTAGATCTAGGATATGTTTGTTTTCTACAGGTCAGGCAACGTGAAGGCTTACTGTTACTTCCCATAGTGCAACCAGTGCTGAGATATAAAGATAAAATATTTGCATGCATAATATATTTAACATCGTAAATGAATGAAGTAAACAAATAACAAACAAATGAAGCTGAAGTCATGTTTGAATTTAGCTTTAGAGAATTACAAACAAGAGCCTAAAAGTACAAACTTGATTATTAGTAGGAAGATAGGGAACTATGGCCCTTTTGATGTTTTAATCCAAATGTTGCCTCATCAGTGGGCAGGTACAGTCCAAAAAAATATGGAGGGCCAATTTTGGAAAAGTGCAGCCCCTTCCAGAGCAACTTACATATCACTTACTAACAGTAACTTAATCAGATATGGATTAAACTTCGGTTTTTAAAACATAATGTAGTCTATTGAACATTATCTAGTCTATCACATGTTGAGTTATTTTTCATTTTAATGGCATATCTTGAAGTCTTGAGACATGCATTTTTATCAAGGATAAGAAAATCTGTCAGTCTTCTTTGCAGCCTAGTAAAAAATGAAGGAAGGTAGGAACTGCAGACACTGAGGGAACTATTCTGAATTGGTGGCTTAGCTGTCCCTGACAGAGCCAGATTGGAGGCATGGCAACTGCATGCTGCAGCACCAATCCCCTTTTTTGCTGGCTGAAAAAGAAGCAATAACCAACTGCTCCATTTTGTGCCGGTGAAAGGCTAGCTTTTTGGCCCCACTGCAACCAGAAGCCGACTTTAAGGCACTCCAGCAGTCTGAGGTGTATAAACACAGTTCTGCAGGAGTGCCTGGAAGCCAGGCAGTGTGAAGCCAGTTTCCAGGCATCTTGGGGACATGCATCATGTAAATGCCATGCTCCCAAGCTGCCCAGAAAGCAGCACAAAGGGGTGGTCTGTTTTGCACCTGATTAAGCATTTCTACGTGGCTTTCTCTGCAAAAATACAATTGGAGAAAAAAAAAGGGGGGGGGAACCAGAGTATTTTCAAGAGTTTTCACTCAACTAGGTAAGACTCCAAAATAGTTTTGGCCATTATAATGTATTTTGGAAATTCTTCCAATTTTTTTGCACAGAGAATAAGCTTTTGAACTGAATTTTTTGAACAAAATTTGCTGGTATCTGTGCTAGAAGTCTTGTTCTCTCCTCTGTTCTCTCCCTACCACACACACACACACACACACACACTGAGCAGTTCTATGCAAACACTTTTTTTCATAATAAATCTGCCACAGAAAACAAAATTGAAAAAAAATCATATGTTGAGTTTCCTTTCTTTCTTTCTTTCTTTCTTTCTTTCTTTTATTTGTATTTATTTTTATTTATTTTGATGGAGGCTGCTCTAATCTCCCACACAAGCATAGTCATGCTCAGAATTCTGCAGCAGAGACTCCTACCATATATGTAGCAAGAAATCCCAGAGGTACAAGCTGGATTCAGGAAATAAAGAGGCACTAGTGATTTCATTACAAACATATGATGGATAATGGAGTGCACCAGAGAATTCCAAAAGAATATCTACATGTGCTTTATTGTCTACAGCAAAACCTTTGACTGCATAAATCATGAAAATCTATGGAATGCTCTCAAAGAAATGGACATGCCACTACACTTAATTGTCCTGATGTGTAATCTGTACTCAGGACAAGAGGATGCTGTCAGAACTGAAAAGGGAGAAACAAAATGGTTGCCAGTTAGGAAAAGGGTCAGCGAGGCTGCATACTATCACCCTTGTTATTTAAGCTAGATTCAGAGGCAGGAGGTGTGAAGATTGAATGAAGGAACATTAACAACCTAAAAAAAAAAATCAACAAAGACCTGGAGCAATTACAGAAGAAGGTCAAGGAGGAAAGTGGCAAGTAGGCTTAATATTGAACATTGAGAAAACAAAAATAATGACCACAGAAGCTCTACAAAATTTCACCCTAGATAATGAGAGCATTGAGATAGTCATAGAGTTCACATACTTTGGATCAAATATTGATCAGAATGATGACTGTTGTCTAAGAAATAAGAAGAAGACTAGGATTGGGAAGGGCAGCGATGAAAGAACTGGACAAGATCCTAAAGTGTAAAGAGATACTAAACATTGTGACCACTAAAGTGAAGATTGTTCAACCCACTGTATTCACCATCACCATGCCCGGATGTGAGAGTGAACACAAGCCAGTACAAAGAAAATCAATTAATTTGAGATGCGGTGCTGAAGAAGAGTTCTGAGGACACAGTGGATGGCCAGAAAGATAAACAAATGGGTTTTAGATCAAGCCCAAACTTTCCTTGCAAGCCAGGAGGACTAAATTGAGGCTGTCATACTTTAGCCACATTTTGAGAAACCACATTATGGAAAAAAATAATAATGCTAGGAAAGGTAGAGGGCAGTAGAAAGAAAGGGAGACCTCAGACCAGATGCTTGAATTCAACCAGTGAGGCTGCAGGTTCCATCTAGAGGGAATCAGCTCCCTTGAAGCCATTTAGCCTTGCAAAGAGGCATCTTCCGTTTCCTTGATGATATTATAGCGATTGGGAAAAGCACTGTGGAGGTTCACACACTCCCCCTGCCTGAACCTTTTAAGGTCGTTTGAAGCACCTTTCAGGAACCTTTCAGCCAGGTATAAAAATCTTCTATCTCATCGACAGTCTCACCATGAGTCCAGATCAACTCGAGGGCAGTTAACAACAAATTCTTTTCAATCTATTCAACGATAAGGATGATAGAAGTTGCAGTCCAAGAACATCTTGGAGGCCAGAAGTCATCAATCCCTGGTCTAGAAAATCATGTTTCTCTAGTGCCTTGATCTGATCAGCTACTACATGCACCTTTCTCAACAACAAGTTAGCCTCTAATCTATAGTTGTTGAGATTTTCTGGCTTCAGTGCTTTTTCTTTACACAGCAATAATAATCTGATGAAATCACTTTGCAACCTGATTTCAGTCATAGTTGATCTTAAAACAATAATAGAATTATTAAAAAATATTTTTCCACCTTTTCCCAGAATAAATTTAACTAGAAAGTTATTTATTTATTTATTTATTTATTTTGTGCCTTGAAGAAAACTGTCTGAAAACCAATGGATGCCAAATGCAACAGCCTAGAACAAGGCTGAGGAAAATTCATTGGACTGCAGTTCACATCACCTTTAGTTGTACTTTTTGTGTGCCTTGAAGTTGTTTGTGATTTAATCTAAATGAATGAATATAAAATTAATCTACCACGAGGTTCTCTTGGCAAAAGTTGGTCAGAGGGGGTTTATCTTTCCCATCCTCAGAGGCTGGGAGTGTCACTTGCCTAAGATCACCCAATAAGTTTTCATGGCAAAGCAGGGATTCACACCATGGACTCTAGAGGTATAGTCCAATCCAGCTCTCTTTGGATGTGCTAAGTAGGACTAATGAGAATTTCAGTTCATCAACATCTCATGGACCAGAGTTCTAATGCTCATCTTCAGCCCCCCTTGGGCTGGTGAATGGAACCCCATTTTTGGCAGACAATCCAAAGAAATCTACACTGGGCAGTGGCTATGATTGCTTTTTGGTACTAGGGCAGAACCTTTTGGCTTCTGTTTTTAATAGGCATTTTAATCCTGCTCAGGGGAGATTTGAGGCCACTTTGACACTGCAGTTTGACACGACTTTAACTGACGGGGCTCAATGCTATGGGATTCTGGGATTTGTAGTTTTGTGAGATATTTGGTTTTCTCTATCAGAGAGCTCTGGTGCCTCTCTGTTGTTCTGTGGTTTTTGATGTTTTTATAAGTTCTATTTCATTTGTCTCATCAATTACAGTTTTTCTTCTGAGCCGTGCTTTGAAGTTCAAGAGTGGTATAAAAATATATGTATTCAGTACATAATGCTATAGTGTGTTTTAAAGCTGGAAATTTCATTTAAGCATCTTACTTCAGAGGGAATATTCTAAATAAATAAATAAATGATATGAAACATTGAAAAGCTTTGGTGTGTGTGTGGGTGTGTGTGTGTACACAAACAGTGTATACACATTCATATATATCCAGACAGACATGCATATCTGCATGGTTACATAAAATCCCAGATTGATGATGTTTTTTACCAGTTGTTCAACACTAGTTTAAAAGCTACTGGAGAAACCCAGTAAGTTCTTCATATTTTAATGATGTTAGGTAAAATATTTGGATTGAATGAAGTTAAAAGGTTTAAATCTTTCTATAATTTCTTTTTCATTCAGACCAGTAGCTGTATGTTGTTTGCAAATCACACTCTTTCTTAGCCTGCTCCTGCAGGATTTCTCCTCTTTTCATCTCTTTTCAAACCTACTCTTTTTCCTATCTGTTCTTCAAAACATCTGTGAATATGTCCATGTTTACACACACACTAGCAATTGTACTCCCCCCCCCAACAGTGTCCCCCTTTATCTGCTTCAACCAATCTCCAAATGAATGCATGCCTATCATGGCCTTAGCTTTGACACTCTGGATATATTGATTAATAGTTGCCCTAAGCTCCTTTTAGCAAATCAAATTTTCACTTTTAGCAAGGATTTCGCCTCTGATTTATTCAGCAAAGTGAAATGCACTAAATTGACTTTGACATTCAGGGAAAATGGCTGAAAAACAAAGAGGAGAGGAAAGAGATATAAATTGTGTGGCAGCTGGATGCTCAGAAGAGGTACCGTTCTCTTTTCTTTTCATTTTTTAAAAAAGAGATATCATTGCTTGGTTGAAAACATGACACATTTAAACCTAACAAAAAAATGGCTTGCCAAGACTAGATGTAGAGGCTGCACATTTAGGACTTTTGCATAATAAGATTTTATTCATCTATCCCCATTGCCCACAATAAAAACATCAGGGTACTAAAGTTTGAAAAAAAATTATATTTTAAAGCAATGCCCAGTATTTGTAGACATGAAGAGAAGGGTATGACACATGTGCAGAAAACCATTCTACCTATACATTTGTTTCCTAATGCCCAGTAGTCTTGGTATGTTAAAAGTAATGAGCTGGAACCAGATTCAATGTATGACTACCTCTGGATCCAATGCAGTGAACTGTAAATAAAACAGTAGCCATTCATCAATAGACAAAGCTACTGTATACTAGTTGCTATTTGTTATTTAAATGCCATTTCATATATCCATACACACACAAACACATACCAGAATATCTACTTAAATAAATATCTGATGATGTAATAGAGGCTAGTCATAGTGGGATTAAAGTTAAATGACACAGAGGTGATCTATATGGGTGGTGTAAGCATTATCTGTCTCTTGATGATTCTATGTTTCACTTTTGTACACTTGATCACTAGTAGATATAAACCAACTTTTTAAAAAAATATATTAAAAATATTAAAAAACAAACATAGTTCATAAAATAGATACAATCATATCAACATAACAATATTAAAATATATATTTTTAACATTATAACACACACATTCATAACATTACTAACATTCATCTATCTTTCTTAACTTATAATCCCAGTCGGTACTGATGCTCTTTCAATTTCTCACACTTTCACTATCCTTCAACATTATACTTTTCTTCTATCCCTACTATATCTTAATTTCATTTTCTTTACTATTTATCCAATACCTTCCTTATCTTCTTCTCCTTTCCCTTTTCTTCATTCTTTCCCCTCCTTTCTATATACTGAAAAATACTGTATGTACTATATACTATAAAAAGTAAAAGCAGTAATGTATCAATTACCAATTTCCAGTATACCATGCATAACCTGTCTTTTTAAAATGTTTTGAATGCCACTGATTTATTTGTAAATCTTTAAGAAAATATACGGCAATAACTAGAATGTCATTATTGGATGTGAACCTCTAATGTACAGAAATGATTTTGCAGGCACAGTGGACCCTTCTCATCCACTGGAGTTCAATTCCAGGATCTCCCATGGGTGGCAAACATGTAGATGCTGATTCCCCATATTACTTAATGGCAGTGATGTGTACATTGACACATCAGTGCATTCACATATACCTACTGCCATTGAATAATATGGGATGGGGTGATCCATGGGCAATCAAAGCCATGGATCGTCAGCCCGCTGATATGGAAGATCCCCTGTATATATTTTAAATGAGTTATATATACAAGCTTCAATTAATAATTACGGCCCTCCAAGCAGAGGGCTCCCTGTATGAGCTGGCCGAGACTCTGAGATCTTTAGGAGAGACTCTTCTCTCATTTCCACCACCATTGCAAGAATATTATGTGGCAACTCAAAAGAGGGTTTGGGACTGTGGTAAGCTGCCACTGCGATCCCAAGACAGCAGCCGGCAGGAATGGATTAAATCCACTATTGAGGGCTGGCTCTTACCAGCTTGATGTGGCTTCGGCACAGCTTCCAGCCACTTTGGAGGTGTGCATCAGCTTAATTTCATGCCCCCAAGATGGCCAGAAGTTGCTTTATTTGGCCTGTTTTGGGCCTAAGATATGAAACTTGGTGGGTGACCTTGGATCTCTTGCTGTCTCTTAATCTGACTTGCCTAACAAGGTTGTTGTAAAGATAAAACAGGGAGCAAAAGACACACACACACATATATACATACACATACACATACATACATTTAACTTACCGTAAATGAAAGCCAGGAGAAAAAAGACATCAGGTGGAACTCCCTAGGGAGAGTCAAGAGAAGGGTATCAGAAGCAGATAATCTCCATAGTAGGGAGGGAAAGAATATTCACCATTATCTGTGACTTGGCTGAAAAATGGATTTCCTGACACTTAGGAAATCCTGCCAGGAAGAATAGAGGCAAATATTTCATAGATTTTTCACCCATTGTTACATTCCCTATCCTATACATGAGGGGAGTGATAGAGGAGCAAGCAGTCCTTTAGATACATGAGTCCACAACTTTTTAAAAATGATTTTATAATATAAGTACATACCCACCAATGTTACCAGTACTTTAAAAAGTCACCGGAGATACAGTAGTTACATGTTGTTGCTGCTGCAGCTGAAGGCAAGAGGCCAAGCAGTATAAATGATCATGGCAATTGTCTCTCATTATTATGCAAGCTGCCATTATTATACATTAACCAATGGATTGTATACATGTGTTTACACATTATACTTTAAGGCTGAGAGATTCACTCACCATCATGCTGTCATCCTCAACCTTTAATCTGCATTAGATTTCACTCAACCAGATCTACTTCTGAGTATTCCTATTTAGTTTAGGCTTGAGTAGTTAGAGGTGGTGCCATTATCCTTTTGCTTCTGTTTGTACTATATTGATTTTGCTGGGTTAGCAGACTGCACTGTGAGCTCCTTCCTTTCATTTTCATAGAGAAGTGACCTTATTAACAAAAGAAACAGAATATAAAGTGCTTCCTTTTTCTTATTTTCATGGTACTGCACTCTTTTCTCCCCCCACACACTTCATTTGTAAGAAATCTAATAGGGCAGCTGCTGCAGTGTCTGACCTCAAAATTGACCTGAGACTAAAGCAGTGGTGGAATTTTGCAAATGGGAGAGCATCTGGAGTGCCACACAAGATATAGCAGGGCATCCCAGGCATTTACAGACATATTATTTCCTTAAAATCATGCTGTTTCCCACATAATTTAGAGCAATTTTCAGCCATCTTAAATGACTTTTAATTAGGAAAGTGCTATAAAATACCAATTTAAATTGCTGAAATAATCTTTCAGGGGGCTTCATTTCCCAAACAACTTACACATACACTAAAAAGATCAAAGAGGGTCAATTCTGTGTAAGTGAAGAAAGCTCAAGGAGGGTGAAGTATGCTTAAATCTGTCTAAGTATATTCAGCCCAAAGAGGGTACGGAAGGGCCCAATCCTTCCAGCTTCCCTGCCAGAAAGCCAGTGTTTAGTGAGGAACTAATGCCACACTCTGCCAGTGTTGTATCATTAGTTTCTGTGCTGTCAACATTGCAAGCCAACAAAGATTGTTCTATTTGCACAGTGGCAGTGAAAGTTAGCATGTCAGTCCTGGAAATACTGCCACATTTTCATGTTCATTTCTTATAAACACGAGTACAACTGTCAGTAAAGACAGGGCAGGGGGGCAAGTTAGCTGTATTATTCGACAAGCATTTGAGGCCCCAGCCACATTATTTCTGTTTTCCAAAACCATATGACTCATTTATCTGAATAAATAGTATTGAAATAGAATACAGCAGATACTAACTGTATGAAAGACGTTGTAGCATAAGCCTTTTTAGATTTGGTCTACGATGCATGGAGGACTCTAAGCTAGGAATAAACCTAGTTTACAAAAGCTAATGCTCCAATGTCTTTCACCCGGCTAGTCTCAAAGGTGCTCCATCAGGTCCAGTGGGATTATTTTTTTTATCTTTGATACATTTCTCTAGCATTGTCAGCATCTCTCTAGGATCTCATGCCTATGGCCAGAAGCGGGTGAAAGGCCTCCCCTCCATTCCAGTTGCTAATGCCCTGGCCATAGAAGGAGAGAAGATGATGCCATATCTGCTGGACCTAATGCCCTCTCACACTGCGATATCCTTTCCTTTTTGTATTATGTCTTAATTAGATTGTATGCCGGAGGGCAGGGAAGTGTTTTCTTGTTCTTTTACTTGTCAAGCACCATGTACACTGATGGTGCTATATAAATGAATGATCATCATCATCATCATCATCATCATCATCATCATCATCTCTGTCAAGCATCTTTCCCATCACCTGCTACTGATTCTTTTTACAAAGAGATCATGCAAAGTATACATGTTTTTACCAATGAACAGTTGAGAAAGTGGCTAAGAGATTCAAGGTCTGTGGTTCAAATCTCAAGTTAGCCATTAATTCAAGGAAATATATTCAGGAGCAGCCATGTTGACCATATAGCAAAGTACAGTAACATTCAAAACCCACAAAATACATGATACAAGCTTTTGAAGTTTCACTGGCTTCTCCAGCTGGCAAAGGTGTTAAAAATCATACAGGAGAATTTTGGTTGGCCATATAAAGGTATCAATGTTCCGTGGATTTTGGATGTAATTTATTTAGGGGATAAACTTAGGCAAGTCCCCACTTCTCAGTCTAAATGCCTTTTCTACCAGTGTTGTTATTGTTGCTGATATTACTGATCTTTTTGTTGAGACTATAACAATAGTCTACCTTATAGGGGTATTGCATAGCCAACTTTCAGGGAAACTCTCTGTTCCACCCCCCCCCCTCGTCTATCTGTCTGTCTGTCTGTCTGTCTGTGTATAGGGATACTTCAGTTAATTATTTATTATTTTATTTATTTCATTTGTACAGGAATACCTCAGTTGATTAATTATTATGTTATTTATTTATTTCATTTGTATGCTGCCTTTTTCTCAGGAGGGATCCAAGGCGGCTCACAGATTAAAAACATTTAAAATATTTAGTAAAATTTAAAACAATTGAAATAATCTACAAACAATATAACATCACATAAAAGGTCTTTCCTTTTTTAACAGAAAATTTGCTACCAGAGGCAGAAATAACACAGAGAGAACAGGGGTATGTTCCTACACCACCAAAAAAAAACAAAAACAAAAAAAAAACCCAGCAAGTTTCAGCAATCCTTCCTACTCAAAATTAGCAAAATACATGCATGAAATGAAACAAGCAGATTAAGCAAGCTATGCAGGAGTCAGGAAAAACATTTGAACATTTCTAAGACCACCTAAAAGCTCTTTCCAATATGTATTGATGAGAGCACCCACTCCCACCTTCACATTTCTAATGATTTATATTTTGGTGGCCAAACTTCTAGATCTGTGCTTTTTAACATGATGGGGGTAGCTGGTGAGGCAGGCCTGTTGTCCTCCTTTTTCTTTGTTTAGCCATTCTCACATGCTTAGGGATGTAATCTGGAAGCAGTTGCTGTTCACCTTACCTGTTGTTGGCAGGCACAGACATGTTCAGCAGGATCTGCAAGAGCAGAATTCCATTTTTTCCCAGTTGAAGATCTATTGTATTGCTTACTGCAGATACAGTGCTGCAATTTGACACCAAACGTCTGTGTTTTTCAAGCCCTCCTTCATCTCTCAGAGTCAATACTACTAAAAGACTTCCAGCTAAATGGAGGACAAGCAGAAAAAAGTTGGAGGCTGGGTGGAGATTTTAAAAAAGCCTTTCTGAAAAGAACTTCTTTTCCAGGGGCTTTGTAACTGAGGTATGCTTGTACTACTTAAGGAGCATACTTAATTATAAATAGTAAGTGTGATATGTTACCAAAAGAAAGAATCAACTTTCAGCACACAACATGGGAAGCTAAAATAAATCACTCACTTCTTATCTTCAGTCAACCATGGATTTGTCTAGTTAACGCTAAAACTAACCAGGTCACAGCTAATCATCGCACTCTCAGTCTAACAGAAGTGGGTGGAGGGCATAAGGTTAGTCTTAATGCCACAGGTTGATGTTGTAAATCGTAGAAAGCAGTGGGGGAGCAATATTTGCTCATACTGGATTTAGAGCAGACAGAGTCTATACCTACATGACTAGGTCAGCCAAATGAACCAGTCAAGTTCCTTGAGCTAAGCTGCCCCCAGTTAAATACTTTAAAGAGCTTCTACTTTCTCTCTGGGTGTTGCAGGTTCCCCACCTGCTTAACCTAGTTTGGAATAGGATTAATTACCTGAATTACAAGGCCCCCACAGGCCATCAGCACGTTTCCAGCAAGGCACATGCCTTGACCTAGGTGCTGGTATAGGGAAATGGAGCAAAGAACTATGTAGGTGACAGTGCTCCAGCCTGAATAGAGGAAGGTAATAGTGTGTGCTTGAGGTTTTATCAAACTGACTTGTAAGACAATACTTTGGATCCTTCATCTCTAATATTATTAACCTTCTTTTAGGGCTTCTTTCTACCAGGGAAACAATGTGTTTTCTGTTAGTAGTGTTCCTATATTTCACCTTTGCATGATAACCTTTCTGCTCATCTCTGTTAAAATAAGCAGCTCTTGCTCTATAGTTTATCTGAGTAATATAAACCTCACTATTTTAAAATAACAACAACAACAACAAAATACAATAGCAGACTTGTTAGCAACGGTGAATTCCTTTATTGAGGAAATTAAAAAAGTTAACCTTTGGCTCAAGTTTGCTGTAGACAGCTAAATTAAAAGATAGGTAAATATATCTCACTTTGGAATATAAGAAATTGAAGAGCACATCTAGTAATGGAGACACAAAATAGGCTTTAAGTAGATGACATTAGAATGTCAAGCAGATTTCAGAAAATAAAAATCACAGTATTTGTTTAAATTATATTATGAGATGAAAGAAAGGGCTAATTCCATATCATTTTCTTTGGTTAAAAAATTTGAAGTCTATTCTAACAGTAATCTGATCTAACAAATTTCTCTTTGGTAACATAATGCTTTCATAAGAAAAATGGGGAGGACACATATTTCAGTGATCCTTCCTCTCCACAGCATCTCCCCCAGATATATTCTATAGGAAACCTCAACTATCCAAAGCAGGTTTGAGAATGGAGTTAAGGGATTTCACTGTAGAGGGGAATCACTAAAACTCATGCCCTTCACTAAAACTTATGCCCTTCACCTGACAAGCTGACAAGAGTACGGGTGGAAATAATATTTGAAAAGATTAGCAAAATAGGGGAAAAAACAGATTTATCAGTTGCTGGGATACCCCAATGAATAGTATTATAGGTAGGCAGGAATCTTCACGATTCAAAACATTGCATGTGAGAAATGCATATAGGATTTTTTGGGTGGGGTGCAGGGAGGTTGCACAGAAAACAGTTATTTTGTGTGCAGAATAATACAGGGTTAGTTCATAGTAATACCATTTGGTTATGGTGGTGCTGGAAGTTTACAATTGTAAACACCAAATTCAAAAATAAAAATACAGCAATACTTTGATATTCTGGTTCACAACAAAACCAGTTGTAAATCTTAAAAGTAATGCATGCTCTATGTGGATGAGTGCTATAATGTCTCAACATCTAGATCCTGTGCATTGTGGTAATATGGCACCCATGTTATTTATGTTCCACATACACTTTATACACATAGCCTGGAGGAAATTTTATACACAATATTTTTAGTAATTTTGTACATAAAACAAAGTTTGTGTACATTGAACCATTAGAAATCAAAGATGGCACTATCTCAGCCACCCATGTGGACAAATTTAGGTTTTGAAATATTTTGGATTTCTGGATAAGTGATACTCAGTCTATACATACTTAGAAATAACTGCATATAATCTTACTTAACCAAGCTTTCCCAAAGTGTGATGTAGTCATAGGCAAAATTATAGGTCACCTAGGAATACCTTTACCTATACATTGCATTGTGCACAATGCAGTGAGGATATAGAAACAAGTTATATCATAATGTGCTCTTATTTCCAAGGAACCTTAAGGCTTCAGTTTGCAGGTCAGTGTAGCTGCAGGCCAACATAGTTTCTCCTGTGAATTAAGGTTTTTACAAGTGAGAAGAGAAAGAGAACAATACCATTTACCTTGTCTCACATGAAGAATCAGAACCCTCTTTTCTGTATAAGCAGTTCCAGTTACCATCTCTCCAAGGTTTATCACACTAGGGGGCAAACAGGATTTAAACAAGTTTTAAACAGGAATTAAACAGGAAATGCCTTATGTTTAACATATGAGTGAAGGTGACAAGGTGAGAAGTTTTGCTCTCCCTCCTTCTCTTTATCTTAGATTTTGAAGAGGAATGCTGGAAAGGAGGCTGCCCTGTCTTATGTAGCTACATGTTATTGTGAGCCAGGCATTTTTCAATCTTATTTCTGAAAAAAAATGTTCAATTCTTAGTTTGGTTAAAAAAAGAAAAGAAAAAGAAAAGAAATTTATTATTCTGGCATGGTAAATATTCATGGGTCTGTTGACACCCACCAAATTTGGTTCATAGTATTAAGTTTGAGAGGTTATCTAACCTCTTAGAATTTCTTTCATAGAAATTTCCTCCTTACTTACGAAAAATAATCATGTGATCTCAGATACCATCCCAAACCATTTTTTTCAATTTGTTACCTATATTATTTTATTTTATTTTATATGCTGCATTTATATGCTGCCTTTCCCCAGAAAGGGACCCAAGGTGGCTCACACATAATCATGTATTTGCCTACCAATGAATGGAAAGCAGGGAGCAGGCCAGCCTGGCTTCCCATGGGAGGGTATTTCAGAGAGTGGGAACAGCCATTGAGAAGGCTCTCTCTTATGTCCTCACCAAGTGAGCTTGTGATGATAGTGGGACTGGGAGAAATCATTTCCCTGAAGATCTTAGCATTCTTGCAGGTTTGTATGGGAGGATAACAGTCCTTCAGATAGTCTGGACCCAAGCCATATAGGGCTTTTGACATTTTATTTAATTTGGTCACCCATAGCCCCAGTTCAAGACCTTCTGCTATGGGGTATAGCAGCAAATGGCACTGAACTCACTCACTCAATACCAGATGTGTAGGATCTAAACACAAGATGATGACTTGGTTCATGAGATAGGAAAACTCACAAATAGGGTACTTGTTATCTCTGGCAGTAAAAATATAACAACAAATTAAATATACTACCAGTTGTAGCTCATTAATAACATCCAGAATTTGCTCACTGAGGCAATTGCTTCACTTTGCATCATAGATTGATACTCATGGGAAAGAGTATTGCAGGATCTTCAATAGTTAATGGATGAGAAATGAGATGTATTTTGAGCCCTTCTACTCTGATCAAAATCTACTGCCTGAGCTGTGACTGATGACAGTTCCTCTTTACCTCTTTTACACTGTTTTCATCTACTCTCCACTGTCTAGTTTTGTACTAAGCAAAGAAGGTGTTTATTCTTTAAATTAAACATATGCTAGGGAAATTTAAAATCATAATTGTCCCATCATCTCTTTTATCAGTTATTCTATTCTGGCTTCACCAATATGGAAGAGGACAGCCTATGCACTATGACACACACAAATGTGTATATATAGGGAAAAATACACTCCTTACACACTTGAAAAAACTGACTTCTAGAAAGTGATCCAAGCCCCAAAGAATAACAGTTACAGTAACTCTCAGTGCTGGGATTTTCCTGAAGGCAACAAGAAAAAAGTAAAAACAGTAACAGAAACTCTAGAAAACGAGGGCAGTCCCTATGTAAAAAATGCATATAGAGCTCATTGTATCTTCAGAGATTTTGCAAAATTAGGATTGCAATTTATATTTATTTATTGTTAAAGTTTTTGAATAAGGTTGAGGGATTTGTTGAAATTCCCATGCTGTTAGAAATACTAGTCTTTTAATCTATTTGAACCATTCTGAAGTGTCTGCTCTGTGGAACATCCTTACTTGGCTTGTTATCCTCTTATCAGCCTCTTTGCTTCCCTTTGTTTATTTGAGGAGACAGGAAGACTGTGTGAAGGCTGCTTAGTCAGGGATATCAGCGTTGTTGGCAGGGGAGTGATTGCCAGTTGAAAAACAAGGCATTATTGCTCATTTTTTCCCTCTTATTAGTTTGATTACATTTGCAAATCAAATCAATCCATCAGACATGATCAGGCCTCGTCCGCATTTTAAGGAATAGTAATCTCTGTCTAATAAGATGCAAATGTGTCACATCGGTAAGTAACCAATAAATCATCGTCTTGTCTTTGGCAATCATTAAATATCAGAACCAACAGTCAATTTTTAGTATTTTCAATTTGCGATATGCCGCTGGAATATAAAGATAGATGGACGTAATTACACAAACCAAACACTATTTCAGTTCATTCCAGACAGCAAATTTAGTGGAAGGTATAACTGGCTTGTCATCACACTACATTATTTCTGGCGGTTCATGCAAAGTTCACAGACTAGCTTCAAATGGACACTGCTGTATACACACATACACACACACACCAAACTTCATGAGATGACTTAAGAACAAATACACATCTCATCCACTGATGCACAGGAACATGAAAATAGGAATATGGTCTCCAACTCCAGCTCCTCATGGAACCACATTCTAGTACAGTAAATTAATTGTTTAGAAAATGCTTACAATATTTGTCCCATATATATTCTTTTCCTACCCTTTCACAGTTCCAAAGATTGTTAGATCATCCTTTTCCTGGACAATTAAAACACATTGGTTTCTATACCATTTGGAAGAAAAGAAATGAAGCATGCTTATTTATAACAGAGAATTCTGTTTATCCCGACAACCTACATCTAGAACCCCCTGTCCACTGCTCTCAGGCACACTGCCAGATGGCCATATGTTTTGTTTGGTATATGTCTACTGAGGACAGATTTCATATTGCCTTAGGTGTCCAGATAATTAAGGTTTGTAACTCCATATATTTTCTGTACCTTTTTTGCTCATGAGTTATTTAGCAGCTGGCTATTTATAAAGAAGACAGGGCAAAACTGCAGAGGACTTTAGCAGTAATTGAGTAACCCATTTTTTCTTGGTAGAGATATAGAAATTCAAATTGTTTCCCTTTTATAATTGATTAGGGATTTGAGAGAATTGATTGCTTCATGTGCATCCTAAGGATTAATTAATAGCTCTTTTGTCTTACTTAGAATGTGTTGCTTTCCATTAATGGATCTATTTGTACTCAAGGTTTGCATATACTTTAGGGTATGAAAAGAATTTCTGTCTATATGTTTCACTGACTGCCATGTAGAATGCAGAATTCATTTTCCCAAGAATTATCATGTAACAAAACCTATGTATTCAGCAATCATATGTAATTTCTTCTAAGCTCTACAAGAGACACATTACAATTGGTAGAATTTGTGAAATGAAGATCCCAGTAAACTATTCCTTTATGCTTAGAACAAAACCAAAGAAGCCAAGTTAAATGTTCAGTGTGTGGCATAGTGGTTTAAGTGTTGTACTACGACTCTGGAGATCAGAGTTTGATTCAGTGTTCCAAAATGAAACTCATTGGGTGATCCTGGGCAAATCACACTCTCTCAGCCTCTGAGGAATGCAATAACAAACCTCCTCTAAAGAAATCTTACCAAGAAAACCCCATGATAGGATTGCCTTAGGGCCACCATAAGTCGTAAATGATGCCCTTTAAGAGATTTTGGACTTCAGCTCTCAGAAACCTCAGCCATGTTGGCCAATAGTCTGGAATTCTGGGAGCTGTAGTCCAAAATCCCTTAAAGAGCACAGTTTGGGGATCACTGGCATAGAACAACAAAGGGGCAAAACAGATTGCCCTGATAGAGTGGTGCCTGGTGTCCTTTCAGCATGTGATTGGGGCAGCAGTGACCACATGCCACAATCCCAATCCAGCAGTTTGCCGCTCTAAAAAGAAGCAACAAAATGCCACTCCTTTTTAGAGCAGCAAAAAGCTGCCTATTGCTGTGGCAGCAGTGGCTTTTTGCAGATTCTTTGGCACCATGAGGTCCAGTGTGTGGGAGGAGTTGGGGTGGCTGGCATGTGGTCAACACCCCCCCCCCTCCAGCCACATGTTTAGTGCCAGTCTGTTTAGCCTCTAAGTTACTGGATTGCCTTCTTGAATGGCTTCTTTTTATATTACCTATATGATTTAACACTTGAGTTTTGCAGAAAACTGTCTCTGCCTGCTAACAACAATGATTGCAGGACTACAGCTGATTTTGAGTCCCACCTCTCTCAGCATTGCTCGTCTTCATGGAGGAAACTTTGGGATTCTGATTTTCCCAACCCTAAAACTCAGACTTCAGTGCTCTTCATTTTGTCTCCCGTTCACAATAGTTGAATTCAGATTCCAATTTTTGTGTCTGATGCTCCTGCATGTGGGTGTGGGGAAGACTTGCTATATGTTGGACTACAGCTCTTATAATTCCTCACCATTAGGTATACTGGCTAGGACTGACAGAGGACTTCCAACATAATCTGAGAGGCCAAAGATTCCTCACTACTATTTTACAGTTATAAACATATGAAGCTAGACTGTTTGTTTATCTAGTCCCAAGTATCTTTTCTTGCTGACATTAACTCTCCAGGTTTAATACAGAGGTCTTTATCTTCTCTGCTACTGGAGATTTTTTTAATTGGCGATGCCAGGGACTGGATCAGACACTTTCTGCATGCAAAGCTCATGTTCATACATTGAGTTACAACCTCTAATGATGTACCAGGATTTAAAATATTATATAGTGATAATATTATATGGTAGTTCTCATACCTTGGATCAAACATTGATCAGACAACAGATTGCAGTAAAAAATAAGAAGACTAGGAATGGGAAAGGCACCCACGAAAGAACTACATAAGATCCTAACGTCTAAAAATATACAACTGAGCATTAGAGCAAGAATAGCCCAAGCCACTGTATTTCCTGTTACCATGTACGGATGTGAGAGATTGATATTGATGAAAAGAACTCATTTGAGATGTGATGTTGGGGAAGGGTGCTGAGGATACCCTGGGCAGCTACAAAAATAAACAAATGGGTCCTTGATCAGATCAAGCCTGAATATTCCCCTGAAGCGAGGATGATGAAATAGATACTTTGCCACAGCACGAGAAGGCATGACATTAGAAAAGACAATAATGGTAGAAAAGGTAGAAAAGGTAGAAGGCAGTATTAAGAGAGGAAGACCACATGCCAGATGGATAGACTCAATCAGGGAGCATTTTCAGGACCTAAGCAGAGCAGTAGAGGACAGGGGGTCTTGGAGATGTCTCATGAGATGTCACCATGAGTCAGGGCCAATTCAAGAGCAATTAGGAGTGTGTGAGAATGGAATGTTGGTTGAAGTCAATGTGCATATGGATTGGTAGAGAGACTGAAAGTAGGAGGTGCTAATGGATGATGTGAAGAATAAGATGAAAGGTTCAGGTTCAGTTTGGATTTTGAATGAGACAGAAGCCCCATCTAGGAAACACTCCTATTCAGACTACTCACTCTCCATGTGAAGTGAGCAAACAGATTTGGTTGCTTCAGCACAGTTTGTGAGTGAGTGAATATGATGGAAGGGGGAATTAGGGGAAAGGAACATCGTACTTAAGCACGCCTTCATCTCTTCATCCAAGTGAATATCACTCCCCAAAATCATCCACATCCTTGAGTCCCTCAGTATTCTACAACCGAACTATGGCTACTTTCCTTTAACTTTATTACTTTGATACATTTAGAAAAGGTTACCTACAGTTTTTGAAACCATCTAAAGAACACTTCTTTTACCAACCGGTCAGCCTGGAAAAAAAGGGGGAAAAATTGAAACAAGAGAGTGCTTGCATAAGCTGATGCTTCAGATGAGCAGACATTAAACAGCCTTTTCAGCAACCCCATTCCCTGCCACTGAAAAAAAATAGCCAAAAATAAAAGACCAAAATAATCGAAATAGCTGCTATTGTCGTTGCATTTGTCATATCCTCTTAACCACAAACAGCTCAGGGGCAAATGTCTTAACTCAACAAATCACCAGGTGGCATCGGATGTATGCCTCTGCTTCACTGAAACATGAAACTGATGAAATGCCTTTTTAATGCTGTCTCTTGCTCCTCATCTATATCACCACTAACATCTCACACTCTTTCCATACTCCATACTTTTTTCTATCTCATCAGTTCTATTTAAACCTAATTGCTAAAATTCTGTGAAGAGGTCCATAAAGGCAAAGAGTTGCTCTTTGTCTAATTTTATGTGTGTAATATACAATAATGTGTAGTTCAATACTGTATGCAGAAGCCCCTTCGAAGTATTGGTTTACATACCTATTTCCCCTGCCTTGTTGTAGGATGAGGTTGGTTCTGAAAAAAAGTAGAACCTT
Source organism: Urosaurus nigricauda (assembly GCA_034509955.1). NCBI lineage: Eukaryota > Metazoa > Chordata > Lepidosauria > Squamata > Phrynosomatidae > Urosaurus > Urosaurus nigricauda. The sequence continues at coordinate 343,940,795 of JAOEGL010000001.1, forward strand.
TTGGAACTTTGACCTAAATTGTTTCATTAGAGCAGAAACCTCCTGAGAAGAATCTGATTTGTTTTGTTGTTGTGTTGTTCACTTCTATCAAGTCAACTTCGACTTATGGAGACCCCTTAAATGAGAGACCTCTAAGCTGCCCTATCATCAACAGCCCTGCTTAGGTCCTGCAGACTCAGAGCCATAGCTTCCTTGATTTAGTATATCCATCTGGGATGCAGTTTTGTATCCTTCTCATATATTTATTAGCCCAAGATTGTACTTTTCTGGACCAGCTCTCCTAATAGACTTAAAGTGTTCCCCCCCCCCTTTTTTTTGTTTTTTTTTGCTAAACACCAAGCCCGTGATTCCAAGGTAATTGCACATGGTTAGAAAATTGAACACATGCACAGAAAATTAAGAGTGAATAAACAAAATTAAGAATGAATAAGAACAGAAATAGGAAACCAACAGATATTAAAGCAGACATAAAACTACTATAAGAACTATTTGCCCTTCATGTGTGCATGAGAATATATTGTGTTATAGTGAAAATTGGATCCTTCCAGAGGACTTTTTACATTCCTAATTTTATGCACTTTTTCTGTATATTGTAACAACCAGTCCTTTATGCAATTGACCTTCAGAGAAGGTAGGATTGTTTCTTTATGTAGATAAATCAATGCCAAGCTTGAGCCATCCATTCTTGATCTCTTCCAAGCCATTGGCAAGAGGTCTCTGCAATCATATCATTCTCGATTCCTTTTCCCATTAGAGGAAACAAAGCTCATATGTGGTAGGTAGCCTGCTGGCAAGATACAGCAAAAGTTATCCCAGCAGCAGCCACAGTTAGAGTAATTTTGATCACAGCAGCCTTTTGATTTGATTTTCAAAATAAATTAAGCATAAATTAGGTAAGCAGTTTCTATAGTAGGAGGCTCCACATGTTTGGGAAGCCAAATCCCATTGAGACAGTTTGCTAGCAGGGTTGGCAGGAGGGTGGAGTGTAGTCTTTGCAAACATAAAAATATGAACTGCTGAGCAATAGCTGCATGTAATTCATTCTTGGCTCGGGAATGGTTTCCTCTTTTTTTGTGGTAGAAGAAGTGTATAAATGAAAAAGATAATGGAATATTACATCTACTTCTCAGCCATATAAAGGATCAGTCCCACATGCCAAACATTTAGATAATTTGAAATGCAACATCCATTTCTATGTGGTTCTTTCTGCTGCATTGAACAACAAAATATATTCCTGTTTGCATATGATCAACTTTATTTGCAAAGATAGGGTTTTCTCTAGTGGGTGAATCAAACTTCTTTTTGGTACTTTTGAACTGATTATCAGTGTGGCCCTTTTATCCATACAATCATCCTGTGAATCAGTTTAGGCTGAGAGATAGTAAATGAATCATAGAATCATAGAATCATAGAGTTGGAAGAGACCACAAGGGCCATCCAGTCCAACCCCCTGCCATGCAGGAACTCCCAATCATAGCATCCCCGACATGGCCCAAGATGACATAGCTGACCTGGCCCCTAAACTTCTATCCACCATACTACACCAATCTTCTTTTTGAATATTCTTTCTTAAGATCTTTGCAAAACTGTAGGTTTCTTAAATCTTGCTCCATAAAGCTTTTAAAAAGCCATTTGAACTTCCATTTTCTTTACCAGAAATCTTTGTAAACTCCAGTTAATGAGACCATGTATAAAAGGAAACCCAGTAACAGAACATTATGCTGTCTTTCTCTCTCTAACCAATTTACATACCACCATGGTATGTTTAATTTGTTTTTTTCATCAAATCAATAATGAACCTAATTGAAAAAATTGGCAGGACTACATAATTTGAGGAGTAATCTCATGTTTCCAGGAAATCAGAAATATTGCCCAGCTATGCAAGAGACACCTGTGATAGAGGTACTCTTCTATATCTAATATGTACATAACAAAACATTTCATTGGGGGCAGCATCTATAGTATATTGATCACTGTGTTACAAGAATTAATCACCTGATCTTCAGAATGATGAACCACATTTACATATCAATCAATTTTGTCTCTAATAGCCCACATTAGCAGTAGTATATATAGTAATGGACATTTAATGTGAAGTTGTAGTCTTATAGCCGGCACTTTCTCAGTGATTCAGTTTTGTAGGATTCAGTTTAGTTCCCCCCTTTTTTCCTGCTCAATGTACTCATCTTCAGTTTTTCTCTCATCCTCCACCCCACCACAGTTAGCCTCCAGGATAAGGCAGTCCTCATCTTTCTATATTAACATATCCCAAGCATTTGGAATTTTCTTCTTAGTCAATTGTGGTTTAAGACAACAAGATGAGGACTAAGGGGCCATTAAGGCCAGTCTGGGGGCGGAGCCAGGACATGGCATGGCATCCATACGATGCACACCCCGATTCCACCCCCAGACTGGTGTGACACCGTGCGCCACACCACATGGCACGCAGCATCATGGCATTCCTCTGCTGTTGTGTCTACATGATGCAGCACCAAAGGAATGCCAAAAAGCCATGGTGCCAGCAGCTATGGCATCCTTTCTGTAGTGCAGAAAGCAGCCACTTTTTGCAGCTCCTTTTTGTGCTGTGGAAAGGCAAGATCAGGTCCATGGTGTGTGGTTGCCACAGCCCCGACCTGGCTCTAAAAAGGGCAGTCTATACAGCCCTAAGTGACTGGGACTTAACTCTGAGTTTTTAAACTCTGACATTCTTTTTTAAAAAAAGAATGGGAATACATTTGGTGCATAAAAGCATCTAAAGGTTTTCCAAGTGCAACAACACAGAGACTTCTTGAGAAATTCAGTGTTCTCTGCCAAAGAAGGAGGAAGGTAGCCTCGCATAGGACACAGACAACCAGAATCTCAAAGGAGCTGTCTTTCTGTATTGCTAATGGACTGTAAAATTTATTTCCTGGACTTTACAACTCTTTGGAATGATCTGCACTGCAAAAATAATGCAGTGTGAGCCATTAACTGTCATGACTTAGTGCTATGGAATTCTGGGATTTGTAGTTTTGTGAAAACTGTAAGAGAGCTCAGGTGCCACAACAAATACAAACCCCAGGATTCCATAGGATGGAGCCCTAACAGTTAAAGCCATGTGAAACTGCATTATTTCTGCATGCAGATACAGCCTTTGTCTCCCAGAGCCTGCATGGCCAACGAAGAGGAATAGTGTCTGCTTGTGTGGATATCTCTCCATACCATCTTAACTGAGAACAACTATAACAACATCTTGACAAAATATAGGGCTATTACTCTATTGTCATTGTCTTTGTTTTACTTTTTCCTGTTTGGTTTTTTTAAAATGTCTCTGCCTGATGAGAAAGATAGTGGAGTTTCAAAAGCTTTCATCGTGTATTTTGTGCATTTTGGTTGGGCCAATAAAAGTTTCACGGTTTTGTGAATTTTGAAGGTTCTAGATTGTTTGCAACATACGATAGCACTGGGATTGTAAGGCTATATAAAGATATAAGGCAAATACTACATCATTCTTGCATGAAGTTTAGTTCCTGTTTTTCAGAAAGATGAAGTCAGCTTTTTCCTCTTGACATCTTCATGGTAGGACCAGGATTTGAAGCTACATTCTTGGAGAGGTCAAATTGGAAAATCATTCAGCCTATATATATATATAATAAGTGATGGTTCGTTACTATGCAAATATCACAGAACCTTGGAAACCAAAATTAAAAGACTGATTTCTTTTCTTTTTGTTGATGAGGAACTAATGGTTTTCTTTTCTTTTTTTCCCAGAGAAGACCTTTATAAGGATTTTATTATGTGGGTAATTACATATTTAAATGTAATGGCACTGACAGTGCCATTACAGTCCATTGAGTAAATAATATGCATTTTAGAAACCATTTATAAATATGTATTTATTTGACAGACCAGAACGGGTTTTTGAAGACATTCTCATTCTCTGAGTAAATAATATATGGATTGATTTTAAAAAAATAAATATGTATTTCTTCAGGAGTTATTCCAAGCAATTTGGCAAATAATATGCATTTTCCCTCTACCATTTAAAAATACATAGGGTATAAAAAGAAACTGGCCTATATATATGTATTTTGAAAAGATCAGCATAACTCCAGAAAGATGTCAAGTCTACCTTTCAGATTTCTGTATTGCATTACTTTCGTCATGCAAACATTTTCTGAACTAAATCTTTTAAATATATATTTTGTTACCTCATGTATATTTCTTTAATCATACTAGTACAATTTTCATTAAACTGTATAGTAATACTGTTGGAAATATAATTCAGAGCACTAATATACTTGTTGGGAAGTAACATTGCAATTCTATGCAAGACTATTCAGAATATATTGGCTGTGGTCCAATTTCTATGGGTGCTATTCCCAAGTATTTTATTTTCTGCCTTTTTCCCCAATAGGAGACCCAAATAAATATTTTGAGGGGTGTTACTCCAAGATAAACTTGACAAAATCTTCATAGATGCCCTAGGTTTAATTTGCCAAATTATTATTATTATTATTATTATTATTATTTATTATCATCTAAGAAAATCTGTTTTTTATTCTACAGTTACTCTTCATGGAGACACATTAACATTTTTCTTGAAATTATTTTCCAGGCAATGTACTTATTCTCAGCAATGTCTGGCATTGATGATACAATCCCCTAAAATGCTTTTCATAGGGCTAATGCAGACAGAGAAAGAGAGACACAGTTACACAGAGAAAGAGAGACAGAGGACTCTTTCAGACGTGGGAAATTGGAAGTATAATCCAAGGGCAATCCAAACGCAATCCTGGGGTTTCTCGTTATTGCGAATTAATTCTTCTCACGCAAATTCAGGCAAAAGGGAAGTCACTCCGAATGCAATCATGGGTTTAACGTTATTGCAAATTTAAGCTTCTCATGCGATTTCGGGCAAGGGGGGTGTTATTTTCAGGTAATGGGAAGTAATTCCGAATGCCTTCCGAACGGAGCAGGAGTTCAGGTAAATTCGCTAAACAAGCGAATTTACACGAATCCGCATTGGCTCCATTCGGAATTGGGAGAAATTCCTTCCATTTGAAAGAGTCCACAATTGCAGACACATACAAACAGAAAGAGAGAGACAGAGAGCTACACCTGCACAGCATCAGATCACATGCAACCTAGCAAAGTCTCAGCAAATATCTGGCATACCTGGGTTCTGGATTGCTCTAGTTTGCCTACATAAATTGGTCTTCTCTAGATTCTACAGAGCTGGTGGAAGTCTACATGTCTGGTCAGGAGGTTTTGTGGCTGCTTTCAATTGTCAAGACGTTTGAATTCTTTCTCATATGCAACAGCTTACCTGTAATCAATCATCACTTATTGACAAGGGGATATCATCAAAGCTTTGTTTGCAAAATGTCATTGTTGATTCTTATTGGATCCTCATTGTCCATGTCATGGTCACAATCTTGGTCTCTTTTGTCCCATGGCTGCTACTTAAAAAAAAAAAAAAGAAGAAGGAGGAGGAAAAAGAAAACTAGATGTAAGTGCATTTAACTTAATGCATTTAACATCATATTTAGTTTGGGCTTGAGCTTCATGGCTGGAGATTTCAACCTGAAGCTCCATTTTCAGAGTATGAAATTCAAAGATCTGCTAATATCAAATTAAAAATCTCCCTGAATCACATGGCTATGATCTTGATCTGTTTAGTATTAGTATTTAAAAAGCCCTAAGGTGATAAATGAGACAATTCTAAATTTCTTCCTCCAGGGATCAGGAGTAAAGTTTTGAAATATGAAAATTTAGAATCTACCTCTGCAACAAACTGCTTCCTGTTTTAAAGAAGGGGCAGGGCATAACACTGGCAGGTGGGTTGTTATTTGCTTGCTTGCAGGGGGAAGGCAGAATACTTTTCCCATCCATTATCATTGAGGCATCCTAGACTGTATCAATAAAAGTATAGGGGCTGTACAAACAAGACCCAAAGGGGTGGGTCTGTGCTGCCCCCTTTCACCCTGGAATGTTGACAAGCTAGAGCATTCATAGAAAGATTATCACACTACCGTCTCTCAATTATCCCTGGAAAGTTGTGGAAGCACGCATATATGAACGCTTGGTGTGCTTCCCCAGCATCATGGAATCGTCGGATCCCTCTAGCATTACTGAATTGTTCAGGGAGAGTGAATTTCCTTTTAATATAAAGTTTCATTAAGAGGAAATTCACTCTCCCTGAATGATTCAGTAACGCTAGATGGAGCCAACGATTCCATGACGCTGAGGAAGAGTGCCAGGCATTCATACATGCGTGCGTCCTCACTATCTTGCTTTGCCTCTGGTCACCCCTATCATCGTCCAGGGGTACCAAGGAAGCTGCTGTTTAGATAGTACTAACAAACAGCAAGGCACACACATTTCTCTATGTACACACTTTTGGATTCAAATTTCCTGACTGCAGGGATATTTTCTGACTGAATTCTGACATAAACTGACCAGCTTCTCAGATAATGTATAAGTTAGGCCTTAGTTATCCACAACCTTTTTATATTTCTTCAATTTATATTTATGCTCCCAATTATTTTTGTGATTTCATCATACCTGGCGATCTAAAATTTGTCAAATGTGCATTTAGAAATGTGCATTTTGATAGAAATTTGAATTTGAAATCCATATTTAGATGGAGATTTTCATATGGATTTTTTTTTCAAAAAGAAGGAAAAAGAAGAAAAACACAAAGAATGCCAAAAGAGGATAAAACAGCCGTGCATGGATGAGCACGTGCAAAAGTGGTATGTTCTGGAATTAGCCCTTAGGATGGAATTCTGTTTAAGGATATCTAGTACATTCTATGCTTTAAAAACTCAACAACTGTAGATTAGCATTTCTAAAATTGATAAACACAGTCATGGAGAAATGATGGGCAGTTAAGCAGTTGCCATGGTCTACAAGTCACATTTACATTTTCTGTGCACACCTTATTTTTCCTTTTTTTCCATTACCTTTACCAGTTGCTGTCCCAAAATATTACAAAACTTCATTTGAAACCTCTGAATGTTATCAGCAGGATGAGGATTTCTAGTAGATGGTTTATTTAAGAGTCAGTTTCCTTCTTTCTTGATGTGCTGTCCTTTCCTGAGTTTTCCTTCATACATTTTCTTCCCAGACCACAACAGGACTCCCAATACACATTTTTGGATACATCAGTGTTCCATGAGGCTGATAGGAAAAAAATGGATGCACAAGTTAATATGATATGTGGTACATTTTAGATTCTGGCCTTTGTACACCGATAAGTTAAGAGCATAATTACAGAGTCTTATGTATTAGCATTTAATCAATGAATTAAATAATATGGGATACTACTTTAGCAGAGCAGATGCTGGTCACCTCCACACCTCACCTCAATGAATTGATTTATGTGGGAGGATGGTGCTGCTTTGAGGAAAATTTGAAAGAAATTATAGCTGGGGATAATGGGATTTATAGTCCAACTCATCTGAGGGGTACCAGGTTGTGGAGGGCTGCCTTCTTCACTGTGAATGTATAAGATCTGACTGTTAAATTTTCAGTATAATTAAAACAGATAGGAGTATTCATACATTTTGTTTAAAATTGATACAATCTCCTTTTTGTCTATGATCTCTATAAGATTGCACTGGAGTTTTTAATTTAGCAGATTAAGAAGCACAATTAAAATATCATGAAAAAGATCATAATCTAAAACCTTCTTTCTGTGCTTGTCCCTGGCAAGTTGATAACACAGACTGCTATGTGTAACAATTACCTCTGCTGCTGTAAATTTGCTCTAGTTTGTAGGCTGAAGTGTTAATAAATACCTTGCGGTATTCCAGAGGGGAAAGTTTTCCACCTAATTAATAAAACTTGGAAGAATACCCGAGATACTGAACCATATCTTTCTTATTAGTGCTGGCTTCTACAAAGAGAATCCCTGAATCTCAACACATTAGTAAATGTCATACTCCTGTGTCACATAGAGACCTCTTGAAAAACTGCTGATTTCCTACAGAAGAAAGGCTGTAGAGGAAAGGTATGCAATAAAGGAATACTATACAGTTTAGCAACAGTCCATCTGGGGACTGCCAACTCTATAAAATCAGACTAAAACATAGTATACATAATAGGAATCACAGTGAGCGATCAAAAATAGGTAAACATTTATAGCCTTTTTGTCTTCCACGAACCAACAAGATTTTCTGGACTTTCTTCAGTTTTTTTAAAAAATTACATTTTAATTGTGCCTGGCACAATGGCTTTTGTTGACACCACACCTTGTTTCCTACAAAAATCTATACCTATACTAAAATCTATACCTATACTTATTCCCAGTACTTGTACTGAACTCCACAATTCTTACAGGCTAAAGCAAGGGTGGGCAACTGTCCAGGGGCCAAGGACCAATCTTCCCCAAGGGGCACATCTTCTCACACACACACAACAGGCCAAACATCTAGGTTTCCCTCTGTGATCCCTCTCAAAATGATGAGCCTAGCTATTATGGCCTTATGTAATGGGGCAATATATTCACATGGTGTCATGTGCTGGGGGATGCTTTCTGTGTGGTGGTGGGGATTGCCTGAAAACCATGCCTATATGATGTTGTTTTTAAATTATGGGGCTGGGCCCTTAAGGAGCCAGAAAATTAGGCTAGCGGGGCTAAAGTGGCCCTTTGTAAAGTGTAGAAATTACATTTGTCTATGTGGCATAGAGAGGTGCGTGCTGATGGTGAAATCTTCTCCAGAGATTGAGTACTATTTAGGTTCCAGCAGGTCTCTTCCCTTTCTGCATCTCCAGGCCACATGTGCTCTGTGGCTTATCAGATATGGCCAATATGTTTGGGAAGTAATCAATGTTTTCCCTGAGTAATGCATTCTACTTTGAATCTATAGCTTGTTTGTTCATACAAGGGAAAACTTTCAAATCTGATTGAATATGAACCAGTGAGGTTCCAATAATATTTAATATTTAAAATCAATGATACATAGTCTAACAAAAGCATGTGAATTCAATAGCTAAAGGTTTCTTGAACTAATTGTATAGTATAGGTGAACATTGCTAGCTGATATTTTAACCTTGAAATTGAAAAGAGAAGCTTTCTTTCAGTGTACTTAGATAAGCTACTTCAGTGCTCTACACAGCAAGTAACAAGTTAACTGGCCAAATATTTGCCATGCAGAGACTTTTGTCCTCCCTTGTTAAACTACAGAGCTAAAGTCGCACCGTTTTGAATACAAGTGTACAAATATTGACTGACTGAACAGTTATCACAATGGCACACATTGGAAGGGGAAGAAGGGGAGAATGCAAGAGCTGTGTATATCCATATGTTTCCTCTGTCCAGGGCATGATCCACAGGCAGAGTGTCCTAAAATTTCATGAGAGCAACATATTACTATATGGTTGTTGCTTTATGAGTGGCCTTTTTGTCCAACAAAATCATCCATTGGTTGATTGATTGATTGATTTTTCTAGGTACTTTTTAAAGTTATCTTTTACAACTCAGGTGGGCACTTAGCACTGTTCCTTGAGAAATAGAGTAGGGGACTGGGTGAAGACGGTGCATTACCTAGGCAACTTGACAGTGCTCTCTGTTGATCTGAATACACAATACTAGGGGAATCAGATCAGCAGATACCATGACTTCTTCTGCCACCTAGATCTTCCTCATGGCTTGGCTTTGCCTACCAGCATTGCTCAAGAAGATTAAATCAGCCTACATATTGCCATTCAGGAGAAGAGAATCAACAGAAAACATTTAAATGCACATTCAGTAAGAATGCAAATGCTGAACAAAAAGATACATGATCTTTTGCCCTCTGTAGATGTAGAAACAAGATCCATCTGGTGCATCACAAAAATGCATCAGAAAGTATCATTCCTAACTGATGAATTCAGTCACATTTTAAGTTATTTTTGCAATTTATTATTCAGAAACTAATATTCTGGTTTTAAAAGGTTTGAAAAAGTAATAATAAGGAAGGAGAGAAAACTATTTGCTTTTGATATTTTTCTTAAATGATTGTCCCATTGATATGACAGAGACAGGTACCCTGCCCTTAGGGTATACACAACAATCCCAGGTTTCTGTGGGAAGGGAGGGAACCAGCCCATTCTTCTTTATATCTTACAGTTCAAACAAAAACAGTTGACCTAGTTAGAAAATCTGAAGAACAGTTTCTATAAAAGCAAATAGGGGGTTGAAAAAGTAAAAAAATTCTGAGCAAGTGTATGACCTGCTGTAGCTGACTGAAAAATGTTATGAATTGCAAACAGGCTAAGGGTTTTAAGAACAGTTGAATGTATTATCCCAAAATGAAAATGGGCACACTGTTTGTGATCATTATCAAATATCCTTCTCATAGGGACACACATTCTGTGTCATCATGTTGTATATTTACAGTACGAATTTCTCCCTCCAGAATATATGGAAACAGGCAAAATGAAAGAAATGGGAATGGTTTAATTTCAGGGCTTTTTAGATGAGAATTTGCTGAGAAATTTGCAAATTTCTTCATATTTGTGACTTAAAAACCCTGAGAGGTTTTTTTTTTTTTTTTTTTTAAGTAATTGAATGTGGAAGACAGTGACATCCATCCATCCATCCAGGGCTCTGGGTGTTGAATCTTTAACTCTTGAAAGTCTGAGTTTGAATCCATGTATACTTGGCCCACTTAGCTGCTGAATTATATTTGCCATATCTTTCTCTCTCATTTGACAGGCATCTCATACCTAACAGCTATATAGCAGGCAGATATCAATTTCTGCTAATAGCTGTACTCCTCGAATTTGGCCAGAGAAGACTGGAAATCAGGATCTGATTCCCCATAGAATCAGGATCTGAGCCATAGAAAACTAACTGGGGCTGCCTCCACATTGCAGAAATAATCCAGTTTGACACCACATTAACTGCCATGGCTCGATGCTATGAAATCCTGGGATTTATAGTTTGTTGTGGTGCCAGAGCTCACTCATGAAGGTTAAATATCTCACAAAACTACAGTTCCCAGAATTGCATAACTCTGAGCGATGGCAGTTAAAGTGGTGTCACACTGGATTATTTCTGCAATACAGATGCAGCCTGGACAACCTTGAGTGAGTCACTCTGTGGCTCAGCCCAAGAAACCCCATGGTAGGGTTGCTATAAGATGAAAATGATACATAAGAACAAAATGCAGGATATAGGTTTACTTCAGGGTGGTTGTTATTGTTTTAAAGATAATAACCCAGAATTCATGGTGCATTCATAAAGCATTTTGAATTTATTTTTTTTTAAAAATTCAACTGTGGGAGAAAGCAGAACTGACAGATTTTCTAATCTCTGGGGGAAAAAAACCTTGTAGTGTGGACACCATTTGGGTTAGTATCCATATACTATACATATGGTGATGTTCTGCACATATATTAAATGTAACATCTGCATTCTTGTAGCCTTCAATTAACTCATTAGAAATGTATGAGGAGGGGGTCAAAACCCTTGAAGAAAAGATTTTTAGTCGAAATATCACTACTTAAGAAATCAAACTACTTTCATGTTGAATAAGAGGAAAGGATTGAATTCATACTCTTGGAAAGCTTTCCCTAGTGTCTCATCCTCTCTCCTCTGTCATCCTGAGGCGGTGTGCCTGCATTTGTGCGTAGATTTATAGTTTATCTTTATCTGTGGCTTCATCGGTAGGTAGCTATTATAGCCGCCTTGCCTGGATATTGTTTGGGCCTGATAGATCTGTCTGTAGTTCATCAAAGGGAAGCTGAGTGGCTAAAAGCCATTGGGTCCAGCTGAGGATGAAATACGAGCCATCAGCCTTGGTAATGGCTGTAAAATTTCATAATTACACGGCCTTTATTACATTGCATAATGATCCTGAAGCAGTATGGAACAATTAATTAAGATTTTCAACCATGGCTCTTTCAGAAATTAAAAGGTGCTAGTGGCTGAAAAATGGGGGAAAGCGTCTAGTCCTAAAAGCATTAGGGATGCTTAAGAAGTACTTCCAGGGTACACTTTCTGGAAAGGAACAAATATGAAAAGGTACTTGTTAGGCAGCTAATGTTAGGGGTAACTATCAACTGTGCTTGGATCTGTGTGTTAAGTTATCATCGGTGTTTGAAAGTGATCAGAACAGCTGCCAGCAAGCTTTTATTTTTCTTTGAAAAGGAGGGGTGAGGGCTTTAATCCACTTTCCTGACCCAGCCATTTGTCACACTTATAGTTCAGATACACTAGTATTACTGAATGCATTCCACAGCACAGAAGGGTCATAGAGCTACCTAGGATGCTGTACTGACCCAAGCCTTTCTTCTTCTTCACTGTATCCTTTGAGCACAGATAGTAAGAGACCTCTTTCTCTCTTATAGCTATTACAATGAGGATTTAACCCTTATTATCTGATACACTAATCTCCTAAAGAGGTGATTTGGGCATGTACTGCATTTTTGCTAGGATTAGGGAACACTGCCACCATTTAAAAAAACTTGTCATCCCCCAACCCCAACTGCTTCAAGGAACTTTTGTAATACCTGTTACTTTGATTCAAGTGAGATTGTATTGGGAAACATTGGATGTGGACTCATGGGATGAGGGGGATGTGTAGTCTTTGCAAGAAGGGCAAACCTAGATATATTGAATGGGATTTGCTTAGGACTGTGGGCCACGGTGTTCCTTATGCTAAACATGCCACTTCAAATTGCTTCTTCTTTTGTTTGGGTATAAAAATGAAGTTCTGTTCAGATTGGGATTATGCTGTGAGACTACAATGGAATAAAATTTTCCTCTCCCACTGTAATCCCAATGGAAATCTCTCCCTACCCTGATACATATACAAAGATGCAATTTAGCCTAAGAGAAAAACTCTGACTGCTATCAATGAAAGTGTTATTTCTAGAGAAGCCAGCGTGAGTTTCCAAGACATTTTAGCTGGTGGCAAGGAAAGGGTTAAAGGGTTCTTTTCCTCCTTCTTCACCATCCTTGATACTTCACTCAACTGTTTATATTTATAAAACAAAGTACAATGTGGTAATCTAAACTAACCAGTATGGAATTGTTATATGTCTCCTTTATTGTAGCCTCTTCTTCCCTAATTCTTTGCATTCCATAAGGACTCGAAATACTCCCTAAGGAATTTAAATATTTCTTATTCTATTTAATTAAAATGTTATCCCTCCACATGCGGTCCACAAGAATTTGGTCTTTTTGTGGGGTAGGGGGAATGAACTCCTCAAACTCAGCAGAAAAAGGAACCATGGCTTTTACTGGAGTATCTTGAAGTATCCACAACGATGCACATTATCAAAAGTATGTTCGTCCATCCGTCCGCTTTGCACATTTTCAACAGAGGGAGAGCAAATAAATGTGAATTGTGCTGAAAATGAGGACATTTTTAACGGTGTAGCTGCGATGTTTGCAAAATGCTTTCCACAGATGTTTTTGCCTTACATATAAGCCATAGCCAGCCTAGCCAATGGTGAAGCATGGTGGAAGTTGCAGTACCAGCATCTGGAGTGCTGCACTTCATCCACCCAGTTGCCATAACTAAACTGAGCCAGACACAAAGTACAGCAATGTGGGGACAAATTAAGATTTGGCCCTGCAACTAGATATTTAAAATATTGAGTATGTGTAGGTGTGTACCAAGATTATATTGTGAAGGGTTTCTTGTGTGACAGTTGTTAAATAAAAGTTTTTTTAAATGTATATAGTCAAAGTAAGAATTCAGCTGAAGTTGCCAAATGAAGAGGCATTTCTATAAAGTTCAGCCATAGAAGAGACTGAAATAATCTTGCTTCTACAGTGAACCAATTTTGGCTAATCTAATCTAGACTTCTGTCACAAGCTCACAGTACTGTTTCCTCTTAATAATGACTGTATGATATGGACCAGTCACATAATGTGTTATGCTTTTGAGTGTTTAGTGGCACACTAAGTGTTCTCTTGGGTGTCTTTTAATTATAAACTTTTGCCAGGAAATTTGGAACTGATTATGTGCTTCAGTCAAGGAGGACCTGGCTGCTTCAAGTCAATTCTTTTGTTGAGTCATTTATTCCCTTAATAGAAATTTTCTGATCGGCTGTCATTCTTGTTCACACACTGGGTGTCACTGCCTCTAAAACACTTGTCATTCTTTAATGGAAACAAAATAGTCATTGCTGTCAGAGCTGCAATGTCATTCCACTACCCCTTGCTGTGTCGGCAATAGTGAAAATGACAGAGCGGCTCTCAGCAGGGGTAATTAAAATGTAAATATTGATATTTTATTATTTGAAATTACTTTCCAGTGTGGCATTTAATATCTCTCCATCTGTGCGGCTCTGTTTAGCGGTCACTTTAGTGCAGCCCTGGGATGCCAAGTGGCGGCTTGATCCCCGTTATGTCAAAATGCTTGTTGCTGCTTAATTTTGATATCTAATTAAGTGGAAAAGTACAGTCCACACTGTAATCCATGGCATCTTAACCAGCTGCTTGGGTATATTTAGAATTAATCTCCACTATGGAATCATCCTAATGTATGCAATTAAGAGTCTGCCGATGGCTAATTAGGTGTATTAGAATCAAGCAGCCCCCCCCCCCCCCGTTTTCTTTCTTTGAACTGTTGCAGACTTCAGATACTCTGCCTCCTGAAGTAGTCTTAAGGACACCAATACTCTCAGGCAGGGGATACCCAAGCCTCTTTATTGAAATTGGAAATGTAGATGCTGGGTAGTGAGACTCTCATGCCATTTAGAGTGGTTCATTTCTACTTAATCTAACTTAGTCCTCTTGAAGCCACTGTGTTAGTCCTAAGTGGCCTGAAAGACCTTCTTTTCCGGGGAGACATTTCAGAGGGGTACTTAGGAAATTTTTAATTAGCAGAGCTATTGCTTGGTTGTTTTTTTAAAAAACCCTTACAAAAGTGATAGTGTAAAATATTAATAAAATAGATTAATTTATTTCCTTGGCTTTATATTAAAAAATCCTGCCTTGTGCAATGAGCGAAGGGCAGGTTTTTGGTTGGTTTGACATTGTACATATGGGACTGTAAGATAACCTACAGATAATGGACTGCCTGGGACCCAGAATTCTCAAAAAAGGTCCTTCTCTCAATCCTACACCTTCACAGGCACAGTTGGTGGTATGCAAACTGGGATCTTTATAATGACTGTTTCTAGACACTGGATATCCCTTTCAAGGAAGATGATGATGATATTTATTTCTTATCCGCCTCTCCCTATGGATTGAGCCAGGGAACAACAACTATTAACAGAACACCACATCAGTTAAAACACATCAAATAAAATATACATCAATTTAAAAAGATACATAAGCAATTGAAAAAGGACAATATATACACATATTAAAACAATCTACATTTAAAATCTATCATTTAAAATTCACAATTAAAAAATAAACTGGGTAAGCCTGCTGGAAGAGACTGGTCTTTAATGCTGTTTTGAACTATATTGGCCTCCTCCTTCCTATCCTTCCAAATAATTTCTGATAGGCTTTTGGTGGTTTTAAAAGAAAGGGTTTTTGGGAGAGTGTTGTCTGTTGCCTCCCCCCCAAATTTTTTATATAATTTTTATTTGTATATTTTCAATTAAAAAGCATTTTTGCTACCTTAATTCTATACACAGAAGGATAAGCCACCTATAGTTTTATTTCTATGATTTATGTACAAATATAAGCTAAAAATCAACCAGATTTATCCTTATTAATGCCCCAAAACTTTAAATTATGTTAAGTATTGGTGTCTAAAATAGTAACACAAGTCATCACAGATAATATAGAAACCCACTCCCATATAATATTTGAAAGCCTCACATATTGCCTGAGAATAGCCACTTGATCTGAAACTAAAAGATCCAAAATATTAAAATAAATTCACAGGAAATATGGTGCTAGAGAAAAATTCTATGGATACCATTGACTGCTAAAAAGAGAAATAAATGGGTCCTAGAGCAAATCAAGCCTGAAGTCGCTGTAGTAGTGATGATTACTAAACTGAGACTGTCATACTTTGGTCATATAACAAGAAGATATGACTCGCATGAAAAGGCAATAATAAAGTAGGCCCTTGGTAACCACTGAGGTTTGGGTCCAGGATCCCCCTGGATTCCAAAATCCATGGATGTTCAAGTCTCATTATATAAAAAGGCATAATAAAATAGTGCACCTTATATAAAATGGCAAAATCAAGGATTTCTTTTTTGGAATTCCTTTTAAAAAATATTTTCAAAGTGTGGATGATTTAATCTGTGGATACAGAATGTGTGGATATGGAGGGCCAACTGTACTTGGTAAGGTAGAAGACAGTAGGGGAAAAGGAGGGCTGGATTCCAGATGGATAGACTCAGTCAAGTAAGCCACAACTCTGAGTCTGTCTGTGAAAGACCTGAACATAGCTGTTGACAATCAGGTGATTTAGGAGATTATCTCATGGAAGCTAACTGTCTTTAAAACGTGTCTAGATCGTCCCTAAAACACAATGGTTTAATAGCTGGTCACACTTGTCTCCCATGATGAAATCGTCATGGAGGTGTGCCATCATTAAAGCGTTCACAGAGTTGCCATTTCTTTGCATAATGGGAGTCCATGAATGCTTTAATGACGGGATGCCTCCATGACGATTTCATCACGAGAGACAAGCATGACCAGTGCTTACACCCTCACACTTTAGGGACGATCTAGCCATGTTTTAAGGACGGTAAGCCTCTGTGTGACAATCTTCTTTGAAGTCTCTCATTCATTGGGTCACCATAAGTTGAAGTTGATTTGAGGGCAAACAACAACAACAGATTAGTAAGGCCAAGTATAAGAGATCAAATGGGATCAAGCTGACAGCAAAAAGACACCCAGGTGTGATAATATACTATTGCAGATTTTTAAAGCTTTTTAAAGCTGCAGATAGGCCATCCTTATCTTGGATAATGTTATGTTACTTTAAATAAACAGATAATTGCTTATATATTCTGATATTAGCTTCTGAATTCCAGTATTCAGAGTTGGCCTCATGGGGCACTTCCTGAAGACCTCACCCCAGCAGGAAGCTTGCTGTGAACTGACGACAGCTCCTGGTCAAGATCAGTGGTTTCCAAACTTTGGTTAGCCAGATGTTTTGGACTTCAGCTCCCACAATTCCTGACTGTTGGCCAAGCTGGCTGGGGCTTCTGGAAATGGAAGTCTGAAAAACTTGGGGGACCAAAGTTTGGCAAATAGTTTGCCTCTTTCTGACTTTGCCAAATCCCTGACCTCTCCAGTCAAGAAAGCAGTGACAGGGGGAAGACGAACTACCACCACCACTAGCTTTTCTTGGTCTCTGCTGAAAGTGGTGAGGTGGACTGACTCAGTGCACCTTACCCAACACTCTACCCTACACCTACCCCACCATAACTGGAGCTGGCATTATTAATATTTGTTAATATAATAAATACCTCCCCCATGCATGTGAATATACATATTTCTGAACTGCTCCCCAGGTCTCACACTGACATCTCTACCAAGTGCAGACCACAGGCATGTGCAAATATTTGGGATTAAATATCTGGATTAAAGCCCTGAGGAAATTAAAAGACTTGAATTCAGCCCCAATCATGTCATACTTTCTTTGCACAGATCACTGTGAAAAGTAGGTGAGATTGGTTTATTTGTCATATAGAGATTTCCATTGGTGGTCTAGTTGTTTCAGGTTGGTGGCAGGGCTTTCTCTGCTTCTTCCCAAAGGAAGTCAGAATGGCTCCAATCTTTTTGTCTAACACAACCTTATTTCACATGCCTTTAGTGCTTAAAACCATGGGTGGACTCTCTGACTGTTTTAACTTGTGGTTTACAAACTGTTTTTAAAGAGATTGTTTTAGTCACTTTTTTAAAAAAAAATGCTGTACATCACCTCAGGTGTCCTGGCAGGCAGAAAGGCAAATCCTTTAAATAAAATACTATTTATTAATTGTTGATTTCAAGCTATATTTTATTTCTGGTGAGTTTCCTCAGGAGATTGTTTCTGTTGAAGATACACCACCACCACAACAACAATTGAACAGAATCATTCTCTATATCATTCTTTGTGACTTTTTTTTAAAGCTGCAGATAGAAATAAAAGCTAACAAGGAGGAAAGATTTTGTTTAAAGAAAGAAAGCTTTTGATTTAAACAGCTACATCAGTTTGGCCTGAAAGTTGATTATCTCAAAGATGGGAGTCTCCTTGCAAAGAAAAGAAAAAATGACAAGCAGAAATTGTTCATCTTTAGGACTGTTATGTAAAGCCTTGATAGAAGGTAAAAGAGACCGTTGAAATATTTCTAACTGGCATTTAAATTACACTAACACCTTCTTGTACTGCCTGAGTGAAAGGTCATGCTAGACAAGCGGCATCTTCACTGTTTGTAAATGTCTAATTTGCTGCTTTTAAATTGCTGTGAACCTCACTTACTTAGTCCTGCTGAATGAATCCACTGTTGCAAATACTTCTGACAAGCGAATATTTGCTTAGTGAGAATCCATTGTTCTTAATGGATTGAGATGGACGGGCGGTGTGAATGCATTTTTATTGCCATGCCATCTATCTGCTCTTGTTTGAGGGAGATGAAAATAGTATGGTGATAAAAGCCCCAGGTTTCTCAATTTGTTATATGGCACTTGCTGTCCCATCAGTAGACATGGTTGGGAAAGTGCTTATGGTCAGTATTTCCCCCTGCCTGTTATAAACAATTCATTTATATTTTATATAAACATACGTTGTTTAAAAAGGAAAAAAGAAAGAAAGATAAAGAAATGTAACAATGCATTTGAATAAGAAACTGGACAAATTGATGGATCATGGCAAAAGTAGATTCTGATTGTTGTAGGAAATACATCTTAGCACAGCTTGGATGAAGGGTTTTAAGTTAAGTTTAGTTAAGCCTGTAGCCTTCTTTGGATGATAAAAGACCTCCATAGAAACTGAACCAAGAGCAGTAGCAACAATTACAGGCTACACATATTTTCAGCCTAGCCCTCTGCCTATCTACTACCTTTGTACCCATTTATTTCCCTCATGCACATTTCTGCATTTATATTCACTATTCATTGATCAATACTGTTGATCATTCAAGAAAAAGTTCAATCTTGCCAAGTGGCAGAGTGAAGCAACTTCCTTCAGACAACACCACAAGAGTCAGTAAAAGTGAAGGCAGGAATTAATGTCTGAATGGTTCAGCAAAACTTTTTAACCTGTTAGATCTAACACAGGAGAGATGATCATTTGGGCTCCACTGCAGGCAGCAAAAACTGAGACAGAACCTATAATAATAATAATAATGGTGAGCTTAGGAGCAGGTCTCAAGAATATTGATTATTTTCTACCTCTTTCTGGACGTTGATATAATTTCAGAGTAATAAGGCTCTCCACCCAAATAAAAATTAAGTCTCCTTGACTCTGTGATCAAGTAGCAATGGGATGACCCTAAGTACAAAGAAAACCAATTGTAGTTCACATCATCAATAACCAAACTGATACATGGTCATTCTGTTGAAGGCCAACACTAATTTCCATTCTTCAAGCCTAGGTTTTGGAGGCTGTCATACTTTGACCATATCACGAGAAGGCATGAATCATTGGAAAAACCAATAATGGTAGGAAAGATAGAAGGCAGCAGAAGGAGAGGTGGACCACATACCAAATGAATGGACTTAATCAGAGAGGCTATGGACTGACTCTGCAGGACCTGAACAGAGAAGTAGATGACAGGGGGGCTTGGAGATTTCTCATCCACAGAGTTGCAGTGAGCTGAGGTCAACTCAAGGGCAGTTGACAAAACATAATCTCAACTGCTTCCAGTTTCCTACTTTGCCTAATGTTATATTTCTATAATGCATTATGATAGTGGGAGATGGTGTTACTTGTCTTACTTACTTGTAGCTCCACCTTGTCCTTTTCCCAGGTCAGGTCAATCTGGGCTTGGGATGAAAGACCATGAACAGGAAGAGGTACCCTCGTGCCTGCCTCCCTTTCTGTGCATAATTCTTGCCTCATTGGATATATCAGCCATCCCCAGTATGGTACTGCCCAGATAATGTGGACTATGGCGTCTTCTAGTCCCAGCCAGCATGGCCATGGTTAGGTATGATGGGAGCTATACTCTAAAACATCTGACTGGGAAAGACTGATGATTATTGATAAATTCCAAAATATAGATATATCTATGTGTAATATATAACAAGTTGGTTTCACAAAACAAAACAAATGGACACTGTTTGTTAGTGTTTCTGCCTTTATGCATCTTGGTAGTTCACAGGAAATGTTGTTTGAAGCATTCCCTATTAGCCTTCTATTGCCTTCTGTTGTCCCATTCTTTAGATGGGACTCTTTGATCTTTTGACTCGAGATGCCAGGCCCTCTTTAATGTTTAAACCACTTGCTTAGAGGTGTGTTGGTTTCCTTTAGAATACCTTCCTGAGGGATATCCACCTGGTACCCACAAGGAGAGCTTTTACACATAAAACATTTTGATATTCTGTGGTTTATGGTTTATTTTCTTTCTCTTGCTGCTGTTGAAAACACATGGCTTTTCTTTTGTATAATTTAAATTGTAAAAAGTAAATTGTTGAATTGGTTTCATTCTCACGATGGCCAATAATGGCTGTTGAACTTACAGTTACAGAAACAGTGTGAACAAATTAAATTATTAAAACATAGTGAACTGCCTGGTAGACCACCTCTTGCTTCTCAAACTGCTACTATATGTGCGTCCAAAACGCACTGCAGAAATAATCTAGTTTGAGACTGCTTTAACTGCCCTGGCTCAGTGCTAGGGAATCCTAGGAAATTTAGTTTATTGTGACAACAAAGCTCTCTGGCAGAGAAGGCTAAATGTCTTACAAAACTACATTTCCCAGAATTCCCTAACACTGAGCCAGGGTAGTTAAAGGGGTCTGAAACTGGATTATTTCTGTAGTGTGTTTTGGACCATAGTTTGGAAACTCTAGATTTTTCCACTGTCCGCTAAAACCTGCCTTTTTATAACTAGCTTATTTCCATGAAAGCAGTTACAGGAAGATAGGATGGAACTTAGAGTGATCCAAATATCTGACCACACCACATTACTGAATATTCAAGTGAATTATAGAAAAATGAAAAGTCACCTGAAGATCAAAAGGGGAGGGGCAGACTTTTAGGTGGTGATAGCCACCTTTGGTTTTCTTGACAGTGTTACTAAGAGGTTTATCACACTAGAGGGCAAACAGGATTTAAACAGGAATTAAACAGGAATTAAACAGGAAATGCCTTATGTTTAACATAGGGCATTTAACATGCCTTATGTTTAACATAGGGCATTTCCTATTTAATTCCTGTTTAAATCCTGTTTGCCCTAAGCGTTTTACCATTTATTGACATTCCCAGTGCTGTTCTTACAAAGTGTCAGAGTTACTGGCATCTGACATCTGGCTGCATCATCCTTCATTTGTTTAACCATAAACAGAAAAGAATGATAAACAAAACAAAACAAAACAGACAGACAGACACTTGGCCTTCTGTAGAGACAGCCAGTGTGGTGTAGCAGTTTGCATGTTGGACTAGGACACTGGGAGAATGGAATTCAAATACTATTCAGCCATGGAAACCTAGTGGGTGAGAGAGTCACACTCTGTCTGCATCAGAGGAAGGCAAGGGCAATCCATGCCCCAACAAATTTTGCCAAGAAAACTACATGATAGGGTCCTTAAGGTCAGCACAAGTCAGAAATTATTTGAAGGCACACCACCACAAACACCACAATCAAAAGAATTGTGATTTTGATCCCAGGAGAGACACAGAAGTCCCCTTGAATCTTTGCCGAGAAGTAGGGTCATACTGGGGTGAAACAGTGAAGTATTGCCATATTCTGTGGTCTTGCCATAACCCTAATAATTATTCTTTTTATTTATTTCTTGCCTCTCCTCCATTATGTTAAAATACAAAGCACAGTCAAAAACACATAAACCCACCACTAAATCCAGTACTATAAAATTATTACAATACACTCATAAGAGTTCATATACAGATTAATAAATCATGATTTAAAATTGCCTGGATAGGCCTGCTGGAAGAGATATGTCTTTAATGCTGTTTTAAATGCAGTCAGTGTTTTCAGTTGTTGTATCTCTTCCAGCAGGTCATTCTATAATTTGGGGGGCAGCAGATGAAAAGGTTCTCTGGGAAACCGTTGCCAGTCTAGTCCTGGCTGGTTGAAGCAAATATTTACCAGAAGACCTGAGTGTACAGGGCAGATTATACAAGAAATGCAATGTGGGATCTATTCTAGTGCTTGAAATCATGCACTGCCATATTCTGATTTCAGAACTGGCTAGTATACACAGCTATCCCTGTATACACGTAACCAGGCAGAATATTTATTCCATTAGATTCTTTGATTGTATGAGACTGACCTGTGGCAAAACCTTTGTGTGATAAAATTCATCCAAACAAAGGTTGAACCAGCCCATATAATAGTTATATATTAGAGGCAATTTCTGTAGTATTAATTTCTCTGATTGCTGCATAGCGAGATGTGCCTGCTGAGATTCCTTCCTGTAGCCCTGTTCCTGGCATCTGACTGCTTTATAGAGATTGTTTGTTTGGGCTGCATCCACACTTTGATTCAGTCACATTTACAGACAAGAAATGGAACATGAGGAAAAATCAACTGGTGAGATTGTGTGGACAGACCTATCATTGAATTATGCGTATGAAGTCCTATGTCTATGAGATGTATTCACATTTTAATTCATTAGCTATATGTTTCACTTTTTTATTTTTTAAAAAATGAATCTTTGGATTTGTTTGTCCATTCTTGCTTAGTATACTTGCCAATGGAAGGTAATACGCTGCAAATAACTGCAAACTGATACCATTCCCCCGCCTCCCAGAATTCAATGTTTCAGTTTTGAAATTCTGATTCTGACCTACACATATTCAAGGGGCCCCAATGATGTGTGATTCTCTGATTACACAAATCTGTTTTATAATTTCATACATGCACACCCATTATTGAATGCTGTACACTTGGTAGGGGACAATGAGTTGTATGGGTGTTACCCAGCCTAAAACACAATACTGAAGATAATGTGAAATTTCCATCTGTCCACCCCCCCCCCCACACACACACATGCAAGTCAGCACAGCACTATGCAGTTGTTGAGTGATCAACAGGCAGGAGTGACACATTGGTTTAAGGAGGGAGCTGTCATGCACTTTGAACTGCAGTTCTTGTCTGTTACTTTTCCCTTTTCTGTTCTGTGACTTTGGGAGGAGTCAGATACCTTTGATCCTTGAGATGTTTTGGATTACAACATTCTTAATTTCTTACCATGGGCCATGCAGGGATGAGCTAATGGGAGTTGTAAATCAAAAATTTGGATGGCCAACATTTCTCTGGATTTGGGAGTCCTTGATGTGTGCACAAATGTAGTTTTCTCCTTTACACTGAAGAAGAAGCTCTTGCATACCCAAGGGGTTTAGATTGTGAACTATATATGTTACATATTAGTAAACTATTTTTTTCCTCAGTAGAAGTAAACAAAGAGATCAATCTATCCACAACCCTACAAAGAATCTCAGATCCCAAAGAGAGGAAAGTTGTGCTATGGAGATAAGAATGCAATAACTGTCATTCTTACCCAGTTCCTGACAACTTTAATGTTTTGCCAACTGCTTGGTATTGTTTGTATAGCTCAATATAGTCTGACCAAAAACAAAACAAACCAAAAAAACTCCAAAACAAAACAAAAGTCTGAGAGGGCCTATAGATAAACCACAAGTATGTGTCTATGAACTCCTCCTAAGCAAACTATAGAATGGCAGTTTTGAGAATGTAAATAGTTTAGGCTGTGTATCACAGGGATTTGGGCTATGTGAAAAGCAAATGAAAGAAAGAGTGAGTAGTTAAATTGCTGGTTGTTTTTTTAAAGCATGACGACGGCGTGCACATGTAAACTGTAGCTTAGAAATTCATCTCACTTAAAAAGAATATTGCAGAGGTTTGAATTGGTAGCAAAATGCCAGGGGCTTTCTTGCCAATGTATTTCTAGCTTCCTACAAGTGTTAGTTTTATGGACATGTGAAGGAACGGGGAGGGGGGGGGGAACAAGTGACTGTTAAGTTGCTCAGTCAGCTTCCTCTCAGTGCATAGTTAGTGATATAAGTGAGTCATTAGGGTATAATTACAACTGGAATGCAAGGTGCAGTTTGTTGAAAAGTCCCTATTTATAGTAATCCAAAAGCTGCATTCTACACAGGAAGGAGAAAAAATGTTGACATGATGGGGACAATGGGTGGGGGGAGAAGTAACCAGCAAATCAATGCCATTGTTTATGGCTATTTACAAGAAACTGCGTAGATTTACAGTGCCTTGCACTCGGCAATGTAAAAATGGTACAGAAGAGAATGCCTAGCAGGGGTTAAGTTCTTATGCCTGCGCTGCAGCCTATTTCTGTCAACACTGGACTTGAGAAACAAACATTTATGCTTTGTGAAATGAAAGTGTATTTTTGAAGACTAGCCGTCAGATATTTTTTGCCCTTCACACTTTCAAATGCTTAGCCTTTTTTGTAAGTTGACTGCAAAGTGCATCAGTTTGCCAGCATCCCTCTTCTCCCCCCCCCCAAAAAAAAAGCAAAAGAAAGAAAGAAAAGAAAGAGGGGGTGTAGAATAAGGGAAGAGAGTCCTGACAAGTGCCCATGGCATCATTGTCAAGTACATGAGCTTCAAGTAGAAGATGGCAGGAGGGTTGGCACAGAACATGCTTCCTTCGAGCCTATTACCTCCGGGGTACCTGACTCTTGAGAAGCTTTTCAATCCTTCCAAATGACATTATTCCAAACTGTCATCTGGTTTATTTGGAGCACACTGTCTCGCAGATAAACATGCTATTTAACTGCAGGTCAAGGTACAGAGTCATTCTGCTAGCAAAATGCCTGGGATACATTAAATGGCACTGACATGCAGAGGGAGACGGAGAGAGATCAAAGTTGTCACCAGCTTGGGTGGAATTGGTCTATGCTGGGGGGGGGGGGGGGGAAATACACCACAGAATATTGAAGTGCATTGTTTAAAGCCATAATATTGTGGAACATTTAAAACTATATGACCTGTCAAATGCTAGGGATTAACGTATTTTGTAATACAGAACATGAAGTTCGGATTCATGCCATCGGTACAGCATCTCCTGCATCTTGGAAAATGGTTCATTGGTAAGGGGCTGGAAAATATTAACCCGTCTAGATAGCAATAAATGCATTTATAGGCTGTTTGAGGATATCATTTCAAATGGAGAGAGGGAGGGAAAATCATTTGTCAAAAATACAGTGATATAGATGTTCCTTTTTTCCCCCCGTGACAAATTATGCAATGCTTTATTATAATAGCTAATGGTTAGTTTTCTTCCAGAAAGCTTAGCATTTTTAAATGGTTGCTTACAACTGATTATCATGCATGCACTTCTGTTCATAGTCAAATACATATTATATGTGGATATCTGGATTACCTTAGCTAATAAGGTTTTCTGATTTTTCAAGCTGCGGTTGAAATATTGTTACTCTGGTTATATTTCTGTTCAGAGACGGTCATGAAATTATTGTTCCACCAATCCCATATTTAACCATCAATCTTCTTTCCACACTTTCACAGAGGGCTTATGCTGAATCTCCAGTAACAAAGGAAAAGAGAAAGGCAGACAAGACTTTCTGATAAAAAATGCTATAATTATGTTTCAGGCTCTTATTTGGGTTTGGAAATGGAATTAAGTAATATCTTATTAAGACAAGTTTTCAAAATCTTGTCTGGATATAAGAATGGTAGCCCCACCCCATCTCAAAAGGCAGAAGCTAAATTTATAATAGTTTGCAGATGCATCATACAAGAAACAAAGTGTTGTGGAGTTGTTTTGGAAAACAGAGTAATCCTCTACAAACATGAAGAGTGAAATGATCATAAAGAACATTATAAAGAAATAGGAAATGATTTGCACTCTCACAAATTCTGGACAAATATCCCCTAATCATAATGTCAGAATACTGTCACTGTTTTCTTTTATCTGCTATTATAAATGTGCTGGTAAAGCACACAATAATTTGTGTGTATGTGT
Organism: Urosaurus nigricauda; assembly: GCA_034509955.1. NCBI lineage: Eukaryota > Metazoa > Chordata > Lepidosauria > Squamata > Phrynosomatidae > Urosaurus > Urosaurus nigricauda. The sequence goes on from JAOEGL010000001.1 coordinate 343,966,829, forward strand.
GTGTCCATGATGCATATGCACATACACACACACACACTTACACAGAAGTTAGTATGTAAATAAAAAAGCAGGAAGTTAGGAGCTTTTCAGCGAGGGTGGATAGAAAGAAAAATGATTGAAATTAAAACTTCTTCTGTGATGAAAGGGGATTTTATTGCCTTTTGCTTAATTAAATGCCTCAGAAGTGTGTGAAACATTGTTATAGTTAAAAAAATGTTACTTTGTAAATCGTAGGGACAAAAGGGCTCCACTGCAACTTTAAAGTTTCCGTGCACGTAAATGTCAATAGAGTGCCTTCTCCATCATCAGCACTAAATTCACATTGATGCCTCTTTTCTTCTCTGTATTGATCCTTCCATGAGAACGTAGATTTGTATCTGTTAATTAATGCGTCCTGAAACAGCGTTTGTATTAATCAGGCAGATAAGAAAAATTGGATGCCTGCACCCTCATGACAACCGTAAAAGTGCTGGCCCTGATAAAAATCATGGACGGACCTCAATAAAAAAGTTCCTCCTTCCACTCAATAAACTAATCATCCTGCTTTTAATTATTCGGCAGAAAGATGTGTGGAGATTGGAGAATGTGTAAATCTATTTACTAACAGCAGTGTCTGGGAGAGAGAATGGGGCTGTCACAGGACAGTGCTGCAGGCTACGTTCTCTGTCCATCTGCTGTAGCAGAAAAACTGGTTCTTGAGAGAGAAAGGACAGCGAGGCTGGAGCTAATTGAAAATATGCATTCCTTTTTAGACCCTTTCAAATTATTATTTCTGTTTCATTTCCTCCCATTTCTAACCAGACGTGTGGTGTTATCCATTGTCATCTTTCAGTGACGCTTTCTTGGCTTGTGTGAAAATGCTGTTGATCTTGATTTGAAGGGATTACAACCAGCCTTTCTATCACTATGCATAAAACAGAGTATTGAAAATAAGAATAAAGAAGTCATGGGAGTGGTGGAATGGAGGCAGCAGTTGCTTAAATATTTGAGTTTTAATATATGCATCCTGACTTGAAGTGATTTGGCTTTTTTATTTTTAGTACATTCATTTTTAAATGGTGCAATGGTCTGAATCTAAATTGATGTCTATTGCTTCCCCCCCCCCCCTTCATTGTTTTCCCTCACATTATATACACTTATTCTGTTACAAGAAAGGGGGCTTCAAAGAGGAGGGCAATATGTTTAAAGATAAATGAACAACACAGCCTGTTCTTTCTGCAGTATCCTTGTCAAAGCACATGTAAGCAGCTCCATAAACAACTGAATGAAAGCTTTAGACATGTCTTTAAGACCCCCTTAAGAAAAGCTTGACTAATCCCCTTTGATGATTTTATTAAGTACTTGGTGGTTGCTGGTGCCAACTGGCAAACCACTACATTTCACCAACAGGCCAGGAAATCACTCCTTCACTGGCACCTTATGTGAGGGGCGATATTAACAGTCAGAGATAATAAATTAACAGCTGTTGTAAACAGGAGCCTGAAAAAGTACGGCACTAGAGATGTTTGCCCTTAGTGATCCTATTAGGCAGAAAGGTGGGGAGTGAAACAAAAGGAAAAACTTAAATTCATTAAGAAGCATTATTAAATTTTCACTCTCTCTCAGAAATAATGGTGTGATTACTATTCACTTGGCACTTTAATGTGCCATCCTGTTATTTCAGCACTGCAGTAGAGGCAGGAGCCATTACAGAAGTAATTAGTGTCTTTTCTGAGAAGGGTAGGCCTTGTTAAGGTTGAAGTTCAAAAAGCACTTTGCTTGTTGTAGTGATCATCCCCTTAATTCTATTAAGGTATCAAACATTCCCCTTGACAATGTTTTCAAAAAATACCTTCCCTAGCATCATTAATGGTGCAATCCTAAACATTTACTTAGAGATAACAGATTTTATCCCACTTACATCTGTAAAGGATTGCATTCTTTAGATTCTCTTATCTCATTCATTATTATCAAAGTGTACCCAGAAAACTGTCTTATCCAAATTATGTTAATATCTTTCATAGCAAATGTTGTCAAATTGAAATCTGAATGTAATAAACCTTTAGACTATATTTAGAGAAGAGGTGTTATCAGATACCAAGATAAAATGCAGGAGATTCATGTTGCTGTCAGTGACTCCTGGAAATAAAGACAGCAGCAGCAGCAGCAGCAGCAATAACAACAATAACACCATAAGGAATGTCACATGTAATCAGTGAAACGTTTACTATGATTATTTTATGTTGATAGATCTTGGGGATCAGGGGTAACGGAATCCACAGATACAGATTTAGCACTTACGTAAGAATAACAAGCACAATAGTATAGTTATAATGCAGAATTATGATGGCCCAGGACCATTTTAATTATGTTTCTGTGTACTTTCCTTCCTGGTCTAGGATTTTCCACTTTATCGCTTGCTGACCAGATGAGCCTTCTGCAGAGTGCTTGGATGGAGATTTTGATTCTGGGTGTTGTATACCGATCACTTTCCTTTGAGGATGAGCTTGTCTATGCCGAAGACTATATCATGGATGAAGATCAGTCTAAATTAGCAGGCCTTCTTGACCTCAACAATGCCATCCTGCAACTGGTAAAAAAATACAAGAGCATGAAGCTGGAGAAAGAAGAGTTTGTCACCCTCAAAGCTATCGCGCTTGCTAATTCAGGTTGGCAGATTGGCATGATGGCTCATGTCAACCCTCTCCCCTTTCCTCTAATACCTTCTGCATGACAATTTCTAAACATGACAGTAGGAATAAGTAATTTTTAATCATACTACTGGAGGACAATGCTGAATGGCTAGAAACAAGTTAGTTCAAATTAAGGGAAGAGCTGTGATTATAAACCTTTGTTACACTGTGGTTTCTAATTTGGTTAAAAGAAGCCAGAAAAATCTGGGAAGGTATTAAAAGCAAAGATGCTTTCCAATAAACGTAAATGTTGTTCTGCTTAAATCCATTTCATAATCCAGATAAGTCTAATCAGTTCTCTAAAACCCAATAGAATGAATGGGCCTATGACTAAATGCAATATAAGATGTACTTCAATCCGGCTACTAAACACAGTGAACTCAATAAGTAAGGTGAAGTCAGGTTTTATCAGAGAAGGGAGCAAATCACTGTTTAATCCTACAGGAACTCTTCTTCACCATACAAATTTGATTTTTATAGTAGCTGTTTAACTGACAGATACAACTTATTCAGAAGGGGTTAAGAAATCAAGAGAGGATTCTTCTCTGCATTTGAACTTAAAAGTGCTGAAGCAGTGAGCCAGTGTCTGATAAGTAAAAAAATCGTTTGTTCTTTGTTGTTTTTTCTTTTGTGCCTCCCTAATGCTTTATTGTGGTCTTAAGTCCCTTTTAGCATTTGCATAAAGTTCATGATAGATTCCTCTTTAATGACGTGCCGATCATTAGATACCTGTGTGTCAATAACATGCTCTGATGCTATGTACCATTGACAGTCACACCGTGCCCCTCCATCTGCTTTTGTTTTGACCCTATCTTTGAACTTTATCTTGGTTGCTGGCCAGTAGTTTTCCCTTTAATTACAAGAAGGAAACTGTCAATAAAATCTGTTAAATGGGATGCAATGAGTGGCTTGAATGGGCGGACGGCTATTTGTTCAAATTCTGCAGCATTCAAGGTATTGACAGTTTGTTTTCTGGGGCCATATGTGACGATCAATCTCAGGCTGGGCTCAGCCGCGCTGAAAAATGAAAAAACAGATTGCTTTTGCTTACTTGTGGATGACGACTTGTGATTTGGTGCGGTCCTAGTGAGATGAGACCTTCTGCCCAAATTGCCCCCCCGAGAGTCAGGATGCGTGACTGTTTTTAGAAATAATTTTTTAATTGATTTTGTAATTAACAGTTCATCTACAATATTGATGCACGAATCTTCAGATTGATAGGAGGAAAATTGTTTTCAGCAATGAAGTTGTACTTTCCTATTTGTCTTCATAATGGGACCTAGCATTTTGAATTTTTAATTGGGGTTTTAATTTTTAAAAAACCTAAAAAGCAAAACTAAGAAATATACTTAATCAATACTAATATCTCTTTCCATAGATACAGGTGTGTGCAAGTTATTCTACACACATGCTTGTTCTAGTCCATTTATTTGTACCAGGCAGAATTTGCCTTTCCCTAATCTAATACTGTACTGTGAACCACCACAGTGTACCTGTATTAAGAGCATGACCTGTTGTAGTTACTACAAAATAAAATAATAGAAACCACTTATAGTTTGCATAGAAATATTTATTTTTGAACATTTTGAAAGGCAACTAACCTCTGCATATTTGGAGGTGAATGAGAGACAGCATTTCTGTCTGACCTGCAGAGATTTAATATGACATTCATTGAAATTATCAGCTTAGCATAAACATCTGGCTTGATTTGATAATAATTAATGCTCTTTTGTGCTCTAAATCAGTGAACTGATTTAACAGTAACCTTTCTGCCTCTGTCTCCTTCCCTTCCCACCCATGTTTAAACACATAGTACTCATGTATAAACATATACAATGAGTAGAATATTATGACTATTATAACATCAATCTATAGAGGTTTGAGACAAAAAGATTGTGAAAGAATAGTTTGGTAGTGAAGAGGAAAGCAGTCCAGATGTGTACTACTTCTCTCTTCTATCCTGCTATCAAATTTTCACAGGCATGTCCTGTTCTGAACTGAGATGAAAACTGGATCATCTGAGAGGCAAGTGTAGCCTGAGCAGCCCATACAAGCTTCCCATTGAAACGTAAGGGTCAGGGGGCCAACAAGATGTTGCATGGTTGTTCTCTTCCCTCAAGTCTTCTTTAGTTTAGCCTGCATCTAGTATATCACCAATCTAGTAAATCAAGTATATCTACATCTAGTATATCAAGTTCTTTCTCTGAATTGTTTATTATTTTTTTTAAAAAAAATCCCACCCTGCTTTCATAGAATCATAGAATTGTAGAGTTGGAAGAGACCATAAGGGCCATCTAATCAAACCCTCTGCCATGCCGGAACTCTTAGTCAAAGCATCTTAGAGATTTCATAGAGCTTAGAGAGTGACACACATAATTTCTCTCTTTTATTTTCAGAATAAAATCTCAGGAGGTAAATTAGGGCTGGTACATATTGATGCTTGTGCTGTCCGGGGCCCGAAAGTAGGGCTTGATAGGGCTGGGTGTCCACATGTGCCCAGCCTTTCTATCGGCGCCTATGCATCTTGTTGGTGTGCCCCTGTTTACACAAAAGCGCACCATGATGACGTACAGGCGTCAGAGCGCCCAAATGGCACTCACCGGACGGGCTGTCATCATGGCATGCGAGCCCCATGATGACACCCCTAAAAAGAAGCAGCCTTCTTTAAAGGGAGTGTGTCAGTACCACGCCGTGCAGCTGGAGCAGCACCAAACAGAGGCAAAGACAGGCAGCTTTTAGCCACCTGTCTGTCGAGCCCCTTAGGTTGAGAGAGAACAATTGGCATAAATGGTATCAAGAGTGTACCTAGAGAAGGAGAAAAGGATAAGGTCATTGCCCCCAATGAGAATTCTGACACACACACACACCACAAAATTTGATGTCAGTCTCCACATTTCTAGCATTATAGTAACTGAAAATGCCACTTGAGCATTTAGAAATTCCATTTTAGCATCCAAGGAAAAGGGGCAAATGCTTAAGAGGCAGTGCCACGGTGCCCCTGGAAGCCCTGGTTTGTGGACACAGCAACCACACACCATACCCCCAACCAGGCAGGTCTGCATTGCAAAAAGAAGCTGTAAAAAATGGCTTGTTTTTGCACCATGAAAAGGGTGCCTTAGCTGATGCCACTGCGACTTTTCTGCAGTCTTTGGTGCAGCATGACACCACCCACCATGTGGTTGATCAGGCGGCATGATGCTGGCATTGGGGTGGGGTTTTTTGCCAGTCTGCTGAGAGCCTAAGTGGAAAAAAAATGGTGGCATGATCTCATCTCCACATCCACAAAGTTTTGCATTCCTATGGGCATTCTTACACTGATTGCTATATAGGTTTGTCCCTGTACTTTCCACTCTACTACATGCATCTAATAAAGAAACCTCAAGTCTACAAATGCTTATGAAACCAACTTCTTTCTTTCAGTTAGTCTTAAAGGTGCTGCAAGATCCCCTTGTATGCTTTGTTGGTGGAGCAATATACTTATTTGGGAAGGCAGTACCCTAATTCTCCATCCCAGTACCTACACCCCTGAATGCCACCTAGTAAGCATAGAGAGCTCCTTGCCAATGTTTTTGCTAAAAGAAAGCCACCTAATTGAAGTCCATACTATGACTAGTTTTCTGTTTGTAACAACGATCATCAATCAATTTATGGAACTTGAAAATAGTGGTTGTGTCCCTTAGTTTTATATAAAGAGGACCTTACCAGATACTGTGAAAATTCTGGATTGGACTTTTTTTTTTCAATTCCAGTGCCAGCTAACATAATATGAGTAAGAAACAGTTTTGCAACAATTCGTACTTTGTTTACTTACACAGGAAAAAAAATGTCTTTGAATACTTTCCAGGCATGTATGTAGCAATTATTCCAGGCATACAGGCAGGTGAACTGTTTGAAGCATAATAAAAGGTGTCCTCTCTGGGTTTTTTGTGTTCTTGCTAAGTGCTCCTATGTATTGATTGGGAAATGCCAAATGGAAAGATGTAAGTTCACAAGTTTGTTTGTTTTTAATTATTCCATCAAGAAATAGCAGTTGTACTTTTAGGCTAGAAGGTTTTAAAAACAGCTTTGCAACACCAATTAGCTCGAGTGAATTTCAGATTCATTTGGCACAGCTGATATGTAATACCTCCTCTCACTGAATAAACCTTTTACAAATCTTTTCTCTCTAACATTTAAAAAGGACTTGACAGATTTAAATTGGAGTAGAATGGAAGTTGAGGGAGGGAGATACCCTAAAAATTCAGATATTGGTGTAGAGGTGGCAGAGGGAAGTAAAGAAAAAGGACTGCCAGAGTGAAAAGTGGAGAGAATTTCTGTTCTTTTAGTGGTTGCATAGAACAAGGAATTTCAGCAGGTATTATTTGTCATAGAACTGGGTAAAAGTACAGGAGTCTCCTCCAAGTTTTATATTGGCAACCATATTCACAAATCCCCACAGGATTTTGTACCCCTGGTGTGTGGAATTCAAATTTTTCACATCTCAACATCATCTTCCCACAAAATACTTTTTGTGAAATCATCTCCAAACTACATTTGAAAACTATGGATTATTACTGTTTACAAACTCTTGGTTTATTTAAAGCATGGTTTGTCATTGTGTCTGAATCTAAAACTGTGGTGGCTTCTCAGGAGAAATACCTGCTAGATAGTTGAGTGCAGTTAAAAAGACTTCAGAAATATATTCCACAGAAGAGAGATGAGTTTGTAGTCTCACAGGTCTATGTTAGCACCAAAATATGCTTGAAACTAAAATAGAGGCAAATTGGTATATACTATTTTATTTTATTTTTTCCTCCCAGAATTTATATTTCACTCTTCTGATGTCCATGCACAACTCAGAGTGGATTCGCAAAAATATGAAAAAAGCACTGTGATGTAAAATCATGCATTCAATAAAAACACAATAAAAATATAAAGTGGGAGAGAATAGATAAATAAGCTTTAAATGTAGCAAACACTAGAAATGTCTTCACCAGTTAGTAGAGCATCACACAAGGTTTTCCACACTTCACTTGACAGCTGTAGGTTTTCCTCAGTTTTGGAGCACTCACAGAGAAGCCTCTGTCTCTTTGTCACCATCAGCCATACCTTCTTTAGGAGAAGAGACTCTCTTTCTGATTATAGGCTGTGGTATGTGGGGAGGCAGTCCCAAGGATTCCAGATCCAAGCCATTTAAGGTTTTTAAAATGATCAGCAGCAGCCTGAATTGTGCTTGGATGTAAACTAGCAACCCATGCAGACACTGCACTATAGATGTAAATGATTCCACTTAATAGTTTTGATCGCTGGCTTCTGGATTCAGTGTCTTTCCCAAGGGCTCTTTCAAGGTAGCCTCTTGCAGACAGTGTTCACAATAGTGATATGAAGAATATTTGCAAAATTTCTTGTTCTCAGTGAAACAGGGTGACTCAACACATCAAGTCACGCTGCAGAGAAATTGACAATCCCTGTGGGATTTCTTTCCTCTGGAATAAGAACCAGACAATGAGATGTTTATTTTTCATCAAGCAATTTCTGCAATTTGATTAACATATCTCTGTACAAAACTAGTCTTTTTTCCTTTTGTGCAGGAGAGCACCCACATATACATAGAAATCGAAGGGCTGTTTTTTAAATCAATTTTCTTATATTTTTCAACAGGTCAGCCCAAACTATGTTCTTGCAAGTATGAATTTTGCACTTCCTTCCAAAAATGTGCAAAAAGCACTCACCACCTTACTGGCACGAGGAAAATGTTGAGATTTCAAGCCGGGATTTACACCCTTAGCTTACAGTAATTCAGGCCATGTCCACATGGGTCAAATACTGTAACACATCCTTCCCCTATTCCCACAGAGATAATTCTGGATAATGGAGGGCCTGAAATGTAGTTCTGATGCAAATGATCCGGATGACTATGTCCCATGATATATCTCCCTTACAACAGGTTAAGAAACCTCACCTTTGCTCCCAATATTTCCAGAATGTACAGAGTCTACCAGAGTGATGCCAGGTGACTTTTTGCAACCTGTTCCAATATTCTGCTCACCAACTGTGGCAGCAGCATTTCAGATCACTCCCTCTGAGGCCAGAGCATGTGATAGATGTTGGGTGCTTCCATTTTGACCTCAGAGGGAGAGATCCATGCCATTTCTGCCAGCAGGTGGCACAGCAGAATACACATGTGGACAGATGACTGGCATCACTTTGCAATGCCCAAATAACCACTTCAAGCCATTGGTACTTTAGGTCAGTTCAGCTGCCACATTTTTGTCCAATTTCACAGCAGAATCCAGGAACACTTGCAAAATGTGAATCTATTTTTTCAAAAAAAGCAGATTTAACTAAACCAGGTTGGATCCCTGTTCTAATTTTTCTCTCTTCCTGACCAGAAGCCAGGGGTGTTGCAGGGAAGTCAAAATGAGGACGTTGTCCCTCCAAAATAAGTATTCTGTCCCCTGCTCATAATTTTTTTTTTCGGCCTTGAAATTTGTGGCATTAAAACTCCATTTGAGATTTAGAAATACAATTCAGGCATTCAAAGAAAAAGGTCATACAGAGATACAATGGGAAATAAAACACAGCAAATGTAAGTGTACCAAATGTGAATGATTTTTATTATCTTTGCAAAACTAGAAAATTGAGAACTGAAAGAAAATTTCATTGGAGGGCCGAATTTTTATTTGAGGGTACAATATTCTCATCCCCCATCCATAGATACATGCCTGCCAGGATCACATTTCTCTTGTCTTAGTTAAAATCAGTTTCTGAGCCCTCATCCATTCCTTAATCACTGAAGCAATTTTCTTGATGTTTAAAAAATACTGTGTGTCACATGTGTATTAAAACAACACATTCTTCACAATTTCTCCATAATATCCTGTCAGGTATAATAAGCTTTAGGAGCTTCAATTATAGTTAAAGCACATCCAATGAGACTCTCAAATTAGGGAGAGGAAACATCAGAATGGTGGTTAGAATACTGGCTAGGTTTAGGGAGCCCCAGGTTCAAGTCTCACTCAGCTATGAAGCCCACTGTGTGTGTAAACAGTTGATGTGTTGGAGGACAATGGAGGCATAAGAGGACAAAATATATTGCCTTGAGTTTTTTGTGGTAAAGATAGATTATAGAATTAATAATATAAATAGATAATGTTTCAGACTTACGACATAATCTAGTACTTTTCAAAATTTATGCTTTCAAGGAAAAATCTTGACTAGACTCCTGTTGTGTCTTTATACTGACATAAAACTGGTTAGTTAGTTAGTTAGTTAGTTAGGGGCTACACAGATGGGTGGCATGCAGCCACCCCTTTCTTGACCAGATTGGGGCCATAGCAACCCCATGCCATGGCCCCGATCTGTACTACAGAGAGCGCAAAAAGGAGCTGTCAAAGTGGATCCTTTTTGCACCCTCCAAGAGGCACCATAGCCACAGCAGCATGACATTATGATGCTTATTCAGTGCTGCATCATGTGGATGCAACACTGAAGGGGTGTCATCATGGTGGACTGATGCATGCCAAAATGTCATCCTGAGGACAGAGTAAGGGCACGAAGCATGCAGACACTGCACCCATGCAGACGCTGCACCCTGCCCACAGGCCAGCACAAAGAACATATAAGCCAGCATCATGTTAATGCTTTAAACATGCAGAAGTTCTCTTGTAGAAGCTAATGGAAATTTTTGTCCAGTTCAGAGATTTTATATAATACAATCCTAATGTAGGATCTTGTGTATCTTTCTGGAACTTTCCCCACAACCACAATTAGAAATACACCATGTAGACTGCACAGCTCAGGCTAGCCTTGGTAGATAACCCAGCATGGAGTCAGGGTGCATTCATTTGATCATAAGAATATGCCTTACAGGAACACAGGAGATTGTTTCATCTAGTTAAACTATTGGATATCTACTTTAATCCATCCTTAAAGATTCTGTAAGCAACTCGTGGACTAAGAAGTGTCATCTATCCTGTATAAAATCAGTACTCTATAAATTTCCCAATGAATCTTACATTCTAAAACTGCAGAAAACTTAGGACTTGAGAGAATCAGGACTACAGCTGGGCCTCCTTATCCACAGATTTGTTATCCATGGATTCAAGCATCCATGGCTTAAAATACTCCAAAAAAAAGTATGAATTCTAAATAGCAAACTTTGATTTTCCATTTTATATAAGGGGCACGATTTTTCTATGCCATTGTATAAATCCTTAAACAAGTCATTACGGTGCAAGTTTCAGTCCAGAGTGTTTGCCTTAAAATCCTGCTTTCTGGCATGAACAGTGAAAACTGCTCTCCTTCCTTTTCTTTTGCAGACTCAATGCATATAGAAGATGTCGAGGCAGTTCAGAAACTTCAAGATGTCTTACATGAGGCCCTGCAGGATTATGAGGCTGGACAGCATATGGAGGACCCACGCCGAGCTGGCAAGATGCTGATGACTCTGCCACTTCTGAGGCAAACCTCCACAAAGGCAGTGCAGCATTTCTACAACATCAAACTGGAAGGCAAAGTGCCCATGCACAAACTTTTTTTGGAAATGCTGGAGGCCAAGGTCTGACTAAAGCATCCTGGGCCTTCCAGATAACTCATGCTGGAATTTTAATGAAAGGGAAAATAAAACAGAAACACCATGACAAAGATACTTTAGCATCTAAATTAAAGACACTAACATGACTGCACTGATATCTAGCAGTGAGACTGAGAAGCAGCAGTTCTTTATTTTCTTTGTCTTATCTGATACAGTTTTCCTTCTGATACAGTTTTTCTTCTTCTTTTTCTGGTACTGATACAGTTTCTCTTCTTTTTTTTCTTTTTTCTTTCTCTTTCCCTCTTCTCTTTTTTGCCTCTGTTTGCTGCTGAATATTTAAAAAAAGAGGTCTCTAATAGAAGAGAGATGGAAGCCAGGCCTGCCAAAGGATGGAAATCCATAATATGGATGCCAGTGAACTTATTACGAACCACAATACCCCAATGACAAAAGGAATCGAAAGAGAACCATTGTAACTAGCAGTACAGTACAACACGATGAACTGACTGAATGCAGTATTAGGTTTCACAGGAGCAGCCTCTAATTAGACGACTTCGATGACGACGCATTGGCTGCTTCTTATCATTGCATTTCCATCTAGATCAGTTACAGCCATTTGATTCCTTAATTGTTTTTTCAAGTCTTCCAGATATTTCTTGGGTTAGCTACAATGTAACGTTTTCAGGGAATAGTTTGAGCTTTATTCATTCATGCAATACTAAAGAAGAAAGAGAAATAAATACTGCAATTTTTTTGTGCTGGCTTGAACAATGACAAACATTTAATGACAGACAAATGAATCCTGAAGGAAGATTTTTTTAAAAAAACAAATGTTTTGGTTCTTCTTACTAACAGAAGATTTTTTTCTACCAGCTTTACCACTTTTCAGCCATTTGTTAACATGGGAATTTATCTTATTCAAGCAATAGTTGAAGGGAAGGTGCATATTATCACGGATGCAATTTATGTTGTGTGCCAGTCTGGTCTAAGACATCCCGTTTCTTCGCATGAACTCCAATTTATACCTAAGTGTTCACTGGGAAAAAAAGGATTAGATTACACCTGTGATATATCTGAGTAGTCTAATGTATTAAGATGCCATGTCAAATAGGACTTTTTAAAAAAGGTGGGGTGATTAAGTGCTTCGGTATGGCCAAGGTACAATCGCTACATGATATTGTGGGTTAATTAATAATGTAGTTTATCATGTACAAAATTGTGGACTTTACAATAAAGTCCACTCTGACCAGCAATAAAGTAAAATCAGATATTAAAATATTCAGCCTCTGACCAAATCCAAGAATTTAGCACTTGCACACATTATTTATTAATTTATAAAACTTTTATTTTGGATAGGTTGCCATTTTTAAACAAACAGCCTAGAGAGTATGCTGGCTTTTTCAACCAGTGTTGTCACAGTGTAAAAGTTGGGCAGTTTCCAGACTGTTGAAGAGGTGTAATCTAATGTATAAACTAATTAGATGCCCCCAGAAAACTACAATCGCTAAATAACCAATAAACAATAACCTCCATCAAATGCTATACCAATGTACCAGTGTTAGTAGCTGCTCCCTGTACTATGTGAACAACCTTATTCTATGTACACAAATGTAATTAAAATTGTAATCCTAACAAACAAAAGAAATGTAGTTCAGCTTTTCAATGTTTCATGTTTGCTGTGCTTTTGGAAAAATTTTATGTTGCATTCAAAGACTGTTGTCTTGTTCTTCTTGTGGTGTTTGGATTCTTGTGGCGTGTGCTTATAGACACAGGGTAGAATTAGAGACAATATTGGATGTAAAATTCCTCAGGAGACTTAACAGTAGTATATTCTATTCCTTCTGGTCAATAAGGTTCTTCCTAGTAATAATTAAGAAATTGAAATGAAAAATCCAACCAAGTATTCATTATGGACAGATACACATGAAATCATAATATTTTCAAAACAAGGGATACTTTCTGTAACAGTTTATTATAGAATACCTATGTATAGCTTAGAAATAAAACTTTGAATATTTCAAGATTATAGATAAGTCTAATTTTTAAATGCTGTAAATATGGCTTTCATCCAATCATCTCTCAGATGTTGTTATTAACTTGCTCTGTGTTGTTGCAAAACCTTTTTTAAAAAAAAGAAAAAGAAAAATGCAGACACGTTTCCAAAATTATTGCTACTTGTGTGCTTTAAACAAAATACAGCAGGCTGATGATACATCAGCCTTGTGCTAGAAATACTGTGTATCTCTCATTAACTATATGGGATTCTCTTTGTAGATTGTGTTTTTCTCAGTAGAGAAGTGACTGTTGTGTGATCCTAGATAGACCATCATTAGCAATTCATTCATTCGGCCAATAACTTGAAATTAATGGTGTGATAGGAGTTTGAAATTGGCATGTCCCTTTTGAAAAGAAATGTCAGAAACTTACAACTCCTGGGGGCGGGAGGAAATGGTGCTGATTCTATAAAATTATTTATATATGTAAGAGTGCAAAATAATTATTTTCCAGAAAATTTGTGCAGGGTTTAAGTTGCTAGTGTTAACTACACTGTATATGTATATATAAATATCTAATATAAATATTGTTTTTGCTGTATCACATTGAAGAACTTGGGTTTTCAGGGTCAATAGCCAATCAACACACTCAGAAAATAAACGGAAAGGCAAAGGCTTAAACAAGATGGAATGTGCTAAAGGAACATGGTGTAATTTTTACTTTGGTTTTCAGTAATTTTTCAGAGCTGTAATGAACAAATATTTCATCACTGTACAAATGTAAACTGAAACATAGATACACTGTGCAGGCATTAGAATAACATTCATCTTAAAACTTACTGAAAGATAATTTTAACAACCATTTATTTAATCTGAAGTGCTGGAGAAGATCATGAAGTATGTTTTAGCACAACCAGTCTCATTTGGAGAAATAAGATCCATGTGGAATTTCTCCTATAGGAACCATTGGCGTGAAAGAGCATACTATAAAACCTTTTCTTATTTGGCTCTTTCATACAGTTCAATGTGTAAAAGGCATTTCTGATGGATTGTACCCTGGGCTATTTAGTTTTTCTGACTTGTTTCCCCTTATTTAAAGCAATATAATTGTGTGACTCCTGGAGGTTGCACATTTGTTTCAATCAAATCAGATTGTTGTATTTATTCCACTATTTTACATTTAAATGCTAACATAAAAAGATATAAAAAATTAAAACTGCTATTTTTCTTATGGAAGAGAAAATGGGTGTTGGTAATTGTATTTTAATTATTTAAGCGTCTCTGTTTACCTGCCTAGGAAAACACTTTATGGCAGTCTTATTGTGCAAAGATCGCAAAAGAGGGGAAAAACTGAATTAAGCTGCTTATTATAATCCAGGAGTTGCATAATAACCAGTAGTAAAAACACAAATTTAAAAAAAAATCATGTCTATAGCTGTAGATGGGCTTCACATCTGTAAAGCAATCAACTGTATATTTTTGTGATGTGTATCATACTGTGTGCTCCAACCAATGTCCATTTGTGTAAATGTATTTATTTTATATTGTATATATTGTTAAATGCAAAAAGGAGAAATGGTCCTGTAACTCCAATCAATTCAGATGTGTAACCCAAATTATTATGCCTTTCAGGATGATGGTAGAGCAATATTAAACAAGCTTCCACTTTTAATTGCTTTTAAATTATTTGTGTTGTGGATTTTGTTTTGTTTTGCTTTCTCTTTCCAATCCTCTTTCTGTATCAAGGAATCAAATCAATAAGAACCATCTTTAATTAATTGGTAAGGGTATATATCCTAAAGGTGATGTAGCTGCATGACTACATGCTATATTAAGACTTGTTATAGTGAATTTCAGTGTGATGTAGTCATATTGTGCATGTTTAAACATGCACTATCCTTGCCCATTCAAATTCATTCTGACAAGCTCTCCTTTAATCTTAAAACATCTCCACATCAAGCCACTTTGCTGAAAACCTCTGTTATTGGTGTCACATACATTTTTCACACATTGGAAAAAGTAATGTACAAATAAGTAATATATAAAAATTCTAATCTAAACGTGTCCTGGAGCATGTCCAAAAGACGGCGACTAAAATGGTGAAAGGTCTGGAAACCATGCCCTGTGAGGAACAACTTAGAGAGCTGGGGATGTTTAGCCTGGAGAAGAGAAGGTTAAGAGGTGATATGATAGCCCTGTTCAAATATTTGAGGAGATGTCATGTTGAGGAGGGAGCAAGCTTGTTTTCTGCTACTCCAGAACAGGACCCAGAACAATGGATGCAACCTACAGGAAAAAAAGATTTGACCTCAACATTAGGAGGAACTTCCTGGCAGTAAGGGCTGTTCGACAGTGGAACACACTCCCTCAGAGTATGGTGGAGTATCCTTCCTTGGAGGTCTTTAAACAGAGGCTGGATGGCCATCTGTCGGGGATGCTTTGGCTGAGAGTTCCTGCATGGCAGGGGGTTGGACTGGATGGCCCTTGTGGTCTCTTCCAACTCTTCGATTCTATAATTCTATGATAAACAGGAAAAAATTCATGCCGTGTCAAAAACCAGTGATGGGGTGAGTCTCACTAGGTTACTAATCAAAGAAACCCATGAAAACATTTACCTAATTTGAGAAAATACATCTTCCAACTCTGTGATTCTATGATTCTAATAGCAAGTACATTTCTATACTGCTGATCAGTTCACTTAAGCACTCCCTAAGCTGGTTACTAATTTTAATGACATTGGAAGGATGCAAGCCTGAGTTGAGCTTGAGCCCTGGCTGCTTTTGAACTCACAACTTATGGTTTGTGAGTGACTGGCTGCAATACAGGCATTTGAACACGGAGCCACCAGGCCAAAGTAGAGAGGAAGGATCAAACAGTAGGAAATAGCCATCAATATTAGAGTGATTTCAAAGACCTGGTTGCCTCCACACTTCAGAAATAATCTGGTCTGACACCAATTTAACTGCCATAGCTCAAGGCTGTGGAATTCTGGAATTGGTTGCTGTAACTTCTTAGTGAGTCTCAAAGGTGCTACAAGATCCCTTTGAATACTAGAGTGGGTCTATCCTCTCCAGAAAGTTAATTCAAGCAGTGTATGACAGCCTTTTTATCAGCACACATCAACAGTACATTTCACCAACATTAACTTATAAAGCAATAAAGGGCAGCATGGCTATTAGGTATTTGGTCAAGCCCTTTGTTTCATACCAGCTAAAAAGGGATTTGTAGTGAAGCCAGCCAACTCCCTCACTCTGTGTCTGTTCTGCATCATCCCTAAGACACCCCTGCTGCCCCAGCCTTCCACAGTCTTCTTATCAGACAGCCCCATTGCAGTTAAAGCAGTGTTAACTGCATTATTTCTGCAGTGTAGATGCATCCTTAGTTTCTCTCAGGAGGGGGTTCCTGAGAGCCATCAACGTTGACTCTGTATGACAGAAATAATC
Source organism: Urosaurus nigricauda (assembly GCA_034509955.1). NCBI lineage: Eukaryota > Metazoa > Chordata > Lepidosauria > Squamata > Phrynosomatidae > Urosaurus > Urosaurus nigricauda. The sequence continues at coordinate 343,983,453 of JAOEGL010000001.1, forward strand.
TAGTTTGACACCACTTTAGCTGCCATTGCTGAATAGTACGGAATTCTGTGAACTGTAGTTTTGTGAGACATTGAGCTTTCTCTGGGCTGGAGCAAATAGGCTGTCTGCAAGGCCCCTTTCCCAAGGCAGGCTGAATTCCTACGGGCAGACTGCACAATGTGGCTAATTTTTTTTAATGCCTCCCCACCATGCATGTGCACCATCGCACAAACCCACCACTTATGATGTCAAATTACCTCCCACATAAGCTGAGATGCCATCCCATGGCATGGCTGCCACTTTGTTCAGCCACACAATCACACATGCACTGCTCTGCTGGTGCATCAGTGAATTGGTGTGCAGATGATACACTGGAAAAGCACAATCATGGAGGCCCATCATAAATGCTCCTTCACTCCCTTCACCTTCTGGCCTCCATGTTGGACTGTCTGGTTTGTGTACATTATAATTACATCCATTGGAGTTCATTTCTTTGCTCTGCCATAACCCCACACGGTTGCCAGGTTGTTTATTTGCAGGCATGAAGATATGCATTTTCTGAGCTATGCTGGAGTATCATGGTTTCTTTTTGCTCCAGTTTTTAGCCCCAGAGCATGGTTTCATTTTGTTTTCCACCTGCTTTGAAGGCATGCTTCATATAAATGTCCTGCCTTCAAAAGCTGCTGGAAGCTATTTTATTTTGTAGGTTTGTTTTACCTCTTTGTCAGGGTGCTCTGGTGCCACAACAAACTGCAAAACCCAGGATTCCATAGGGTGGAGCTATGATATTTACAGTGGTGTCAAATTACATTATTTCTATAGTGTGATGCAGCCCAAGAAGGCCTTTCCCCCCTTGTTCCAGCCAAACAAGCCTGAGAAGTTAGTAAGACAAAAACAAAGCTTTCTTGAAGATCTAAGCACTCATAGGGAGAGAAGGTCTTTCAAAAAGAGCCTTTCAGCTCTATGTAATATATTTTAATAATTTAAGAAATCTAAATCCATCCGTTATAGTAAAAATTCAAAGCCGGCTATTTACTGAGTGATTTAGCAAGCAAAAGGCCTATGCACATATTTCCAGTTGGACTCACAGGATACGGCAATTGCTGTGGCAGCTTCAGCCGCTAATGCCCATATGAGGATGGTCCTAGATATTGACCCCATACAATTAAAAAGATAAAATTTACACTACAACCTCTGTGTGTTTCAAAACAGTTCTGGAAAGAGAGAGGGAGAGAGAAAGTCAGTCACTGCCTGCTTGGTTTTTTTTGTATTTGCTTTTCCAGCATGCTGTGGAGTGATACATGACCAATGCATCCCTTAAGATTCAAATACTGATGCTTAGTTTTCTTAGAATCTGTTATTACAAAAAACAACAAGTAGCAGCCAATTGATTACACGTGGCATCTTATTATTAAACTGGGCTGAGGGATGGAGGGAGGGAGGAGAAAGGAATTTAAAAATATAATTCTCCTTTCCCTGGAGCATTTGTCTTTTTCTCTCTGAAGTTAAAGGTCTGAAATAATGTGCCCATCAGGAGCTCAATGTTGCATGTCCATGCCAGTTGGTCCAAAGGCTTGTTATGATGGTAATGACCTGCTGCAACGTGAGCTGTGATGGCAACAATACAATTGCTACTAGCTCACCCGCTGGGAGAAATATTTTATTATTGTCAAATGTCCTCCGCAGAGATTTGTTTTGCCTGTTCCTGTTTAAATTAAATACAGAGGAAAAAAGAACTCCATTATTATTTCTTGGGAATATATATGAAATGAATAGCAAGTTTCCAGATTTAGGATTCCTGGACAGTTTTTATTTATTTATTTTTATTAGCAAAGAAATTACAGTATGTGAAACAAAAGCTGCAGGAAGAGGATGGCCAAGGCACTGTGTAAACACACACTTGGTCCAGGAGGACAAGTGTTCCCTCTGACTTTGCAGATGGGAGTTAAATTAACGATTAATTGTGCCATAAGAAGAGAGCACATTTGGGATGCACAAAAAGTACAGAGCTTTGTTGTCTTTTTCTTAGAGAATTTTATCATATAGAACAATGGGGATGTAATTCTTTGCTAATTTCCTTCTCGAAAGAAGGAATAAGAATGTTAGCAATTTTCTTCATCCTGCAAAAATGTTTGGAGAAGATAATTACTCTATACAAAATTCACACTTTTTCAATTTTGTTCAGAAAACAGCACTTTATGTGCAGGAAAGGACCAAGAATGAACATTGCCAAATGTAGCTACAATGGCAGAGCCCCATCACTGTAGTTACTTCTCACAATATCTCCCCTGTAACCTGTCTCTAAAGCCAGGCAGTGCCCCACCTGAAGGGTTTCTGATCTGCTGTGCCTTGGAAAATCAGGGTGCAGGGAAAAGGATGCAGGGTTATGTTGAGTCAAGCAGTTGGAGAAATCATAGAATCATAGAATCACAGAGTTGGAAGAGACCACAAGGGCCATCCAGTCCAACTCCCCACCATGCAGGAACTCTCCATCAAAGCATCCCCGACAGATGATCATCCAGCCTCTGCTTAAGGACTTCTAAGGAAGGAGACTCCACCACCCTCCGAGGGAGTGTGTTCCTCTGTCGAACAGCCCTTACTATCAGGAAGTTCCTCCTAATGTTGAGGTGGAATCTCTTTTCCTGTAGGTTGCATCCATTGTTCCAGGTCCTGTTCTCTGAACCAGAAGAAAACAAGCTTGCACCCTCCTCAATGTGACATCCCTTCAAGTATTTAAACAGGGCTATCATATCACCTCTTAACCTTCTCTTCTCTAGGTTAAACATTCCCAGCTCCCTAAGTCTTTCCTCATAAGGCATGGTTTCCAGACCCTTCACCATTTTAGTCGCCCTCCTTTGGACCTGCTCCAGTTTCTCCACATCCTTTTTGAATTGTGGTGCCCAGAACTGGACACAGTATTCCAGGTGGGGCCTGACCAAAGCAGAATAGAGTGGCACTATTATTTCCCTTGATCGAGACACTATACTTCTATTGATGCAGCCTAAAATTGCATTGGCCTTTTTAGCCGCTGCATTGCACTGTTGACTCATGTTCAACTCGTGGTCCACTTGGACTCCTTGATCCTTTCCACATGTTGTCTCATTCAGCCAGGTGTCCCCCATCCTGTATCAGTGCATTTCATTTTTCCTCCCTAAGTGCAGAACCTTACATTTCTCTGTGTTGTATTTCATTTTGTTAGGTTTGGCCCAGCTTTCTAGTCTATTCAGGTCATTTTGAATTTTGATCCTGTCCTCTAGGGTATTAGCTACTCCTCCTAATTTGGTCCCTTGAAGTCTTCCAACAGCTGTTTGTCTCAATGGCCAACATGTAATCAATCGGCTACTACTTCTTGTTTTTGTAATAACAGAGTCTAAGAAAACTAAACAACAGTATTTGAGTGTCAAGGGATCATTCTGCAGCATGCAGAAAAAGGGATCACTCCTCAGCATGCCAAAAAAAGTAATATAAACAAAATATTATATTTATTTGTTTGTATTATTTAATTTTTATACATTTAATGTAATTTTATATTGTTTTAGCAAGATGATTTAAATTGTTTTTAGATTTTTACTGTAAAGTTTTAAAATAATTTCATCTTTGAGCTGCCCTGAGTAATTTTCGAGGAGATAGGTGGCATAAAAATTAACTAACTAAATAACAAATCAACAGAAGAAACACTGCAGCCATTATTTTCCAAGATCTGCTGTGCCTTGGAAAGTCTTCAGCTGAGGTGCTTCCAGGCTGAAGAGGTAGGTTGGGGGGGGGGGTTCCACATCACATTTGTTTATTAATTATTGCAAATATGAATCTCAAAAGCTACAAGATTATTATAATCTCTAAATACTGAACAGAGTGCCAGCCAATAGTTTGGGAGATAAATATTTTCCCTGGATGGAAAAAAGTGGTTTTCTATGCAGAAAATGTTGTTTATTGTGTACAATTTTTTCCACTAAAGAAAACAGAACTGTTTCTGCAGTAAAGGGTATTTATTTATTAATTATTTTTAAGGCACATAAAATAGTTTGCTGCACATAAAATTATGTTTCCTGAATCCAAAAGTGCAAATTTTGCAGAAAATAAGTCCCAAACTGTGAAGATTCGCATTCCAGGATTCTCCCTCTCAGAGTTTCCCAACACAATTGGGAAAGTCAATTATAAACATTTTCCAAACCTTTTGAAAAGTATTCTTTCCATCCTTAAAATATACATTGCCATAGAAAAGCAGGATATGAATCAAAGATGGGAAAAGTGTAGCTCTCTAGCTGGTGTTGTACTGCAGCCCCCATTAGCCCTAGCCAGCATGGCCAACAGTGATGTATCTTGTCATCTTCAATCCAGTAACATATGCATGGACACATAATTCCTATCTGTGGCATACATACAGTGGAAGGGAGAAGCTAGGCATAGTCAGACACACACTCTAGACTTTAGGAGAGCTGATTTCAATAAACTTAGAGAAATACTGGGGGTGACCCCATGGTCAGGAATACTAAAAGAGAAGGGAGTTCAAGATGGATGGGAGTTACTCAAAAAGGAGATACTGAAGGAGAAATTTCAAACAGTTCCAATGTGGGGGGAAAAATGGAAGATGTCTCAAGAAGCCAGGATGGATGACTAAGGAACTTTCAACTGAGCTACGTTTTAAACGGAACATGTATAAGAAAAGGAAAAAAATGAGGAAATCACCAAAGAGGAATTCAAACAAATAGCAAGCAAGTGTAGGGATAAAGTCAGAAAAGCTAAAGCGCAGAATGAACTCAGGCTTGCTAGAGACGTTAAGAACAATAAAAAGGGCTTTTTTGGATATGTCCACAGCAAAAGGAAGAAGAAGGAAACGGTAGGGCCACTGTGTGCAGAAGATGGCAAAATGCTCACAGGGGACAGAGAAAAGGCAGAATTACTCAACACCTTCTTGCTTCAGTCTTCTCAGGAAAGGCAAAGGGTGCTCAACCTAAGGATAATGGAGCAGAAGACAGAATAGAGGAATTTCAGCACAGAATAAGTAAAGAGGTAGTACAGGAATACCTGGTTAACCTAAATGAATATAAATCTCCAGGACCAGATGAACTACATCCAAGGGTACTAAAAGAACAGGCAAATGTAATATCGGAACCATTGGCAATAATTTTTGAGAACTCCTGGAGAACAAGAGAAGTCCCAGCAGATTGGAGGAGGGCAAACGTCCCTATCTTCAAAAAGGGAAAAAAAGAGGATCCCAACAATTATCATCCAGTTAGTCTGACATCAATACCAGGAAAGATTCTAGAGCAGATCATTAAACAGGGAGTCTGTGAACATCTAGAAGTAAATGCCATAATCACAAAAAGTCAACATGGGTTTCAGAGAAACAAGTCATGCCAGACAAATCTGATCTCTCTCTCTCTTTTTTTTTTTTTTGATAAAATTGTCAACTTGGTAGATGAAGGGAATGCTGTGCATATAGTATATTTTGATTTCAGTAAGGCCTTGGACAAAGTTCTCCATAACATTCTTGCAAACAAGCTTGTCAAATGTGGGCTAGACAAGGCAACTGTTAGGTGGATTTGTAATTGGTTGTGACCAGTGGAGTGCCACAGGGTTCTGTCCTGGGCCCAGTGCTATTCAACATCTTTATCAATGACTTGGATAACAGAATTGGGAGCATACTTATCAAATTTGCAGATGACACTAAACTAGCAGGAATAGCTAATATCCCAGAGGACAGGATGAAAATTCAAAATGACCTAAATAGACTAGAAATCTGGGCCAAACCTAACAAAATGAAATTCAATACAGAGAAATGTAAGGTACTGCACTTAGGGAGGAAAAATGAAATGCACAGATATAGGATGGGGGACACCTGGTTGAATGAAACTATGTGCAAAAGAGATCTGGGAGTCCAAGTAGACCATAAGTTGAACATGAGTCAACAGTGTGATGCGGCAGCTAAAAAAGCCAATGCAATTTTAGGCTGCATCAATAGAAGTATAGTGTCTAGATCCAGGGAAGCAATAGTGCCACTCTACTCTGCTTTGGTCAGGTCCCATCTAGAATACTGTGTCCAGTTCTGGGCACCACAATTCAAAAAGGATGTGGAGAAATTGGAGCGGGTCCAAAGGAGGGCAACTAAGATGGTGAAAGGTCTGGAAACCATGCCTTAGGGAACAGGGGATGTTTAGCTTGGAGAAGAGAAGGTTAAGAGGTGATATGATAGCCCTGTTTAAATATTTGAAGGGATGCCATATTGAGGAGGAAGCAAGCTTGTTTTCTGCTGCTCCAGAGAATAGGACCCGGAACAATGGATGCAAGCTGCAGGAAAAGAGATTCCACCTCAACATTAGGGGTTGGACTGGATGGCCCTTGTGGTCTCTTCCAACTCTATGAGTTTATGATTCTACATGAAGCAAGTGAGACTTCCAGAAAAATATTGTAATGTGGACAATGTTGTTTATTCTTCTTTCCCATTTTCACATCAGAGCAAATTAAATAGAGTCCTCAGCTGTTTGAAGACAGTTTGTTGATACCTTCCTAATGGGCAAATTTCTGTTTTGGCCATGTGAGTAATAGCATTCACCTTTCAACAATAGAAATGAAAGGCTTGATAATGAAATTGTTGTCACTGTCATCATTATTCTAGGCATAAATGACTCAGATTGTTCTTTGACATTGTCTAATGAAATTACAGTAGTAGGAGAGTATACATGTGTGTGTTTGCATCCCTCCCCCATACCTGGTTAAAATCTCCATAATTAAAATCTGACAACTTCAGAGTGCCCACAGGCTTTCACCTGGCAAGTTTGAATAAAATATGGTGGAATTTTCATTTGCCAAATGAGATCAAACATCCAGGGCAAATGTTGCATTCAGTATAAACCTTAAAACAGCCTTACCTAGTATAGCAATAGGCACAATTTAAATATCATTTAAGAACAAAGATAGGTAAGAGCTCAGGGAGAAGTATGTGATGTTTAGGAATGCTTAAGCTTCAGAACTAAGACTTTTTAGTGCAATCCCATGTTCATTTACATAGCCAGTTCAATTACTTTTGAAGATTATGCAGTATTTATTTATTTAAAATACCACATTCACTCAACTATAAGTCAACCTCATGTAGAATTTGAGGGCAGGGTCTGGGAGCCAAAAATATGTTTTGCCTGCTCCTTTGATACTACACAATGGATAGATTGAAGGTAAAACTTAGGGGCATGTAACAAAGGATCTAAAGGATGAAGCAAAGGAAAACAATGCCAAAGAATTTACAGTATTCCAGCAGGCATAACTGCAGACATCACAGGGTTCAGTACTTCCAGGACAGATTACACTTGTGCCTTTCACCAGGGGATGGCTCCTTTTTAAATAAGAGTTAAAGTACAGTACCTTTATTGACCCACAGATAAATCAACTTAGTTTAGGGTCAATGTTTTGTCTAAAATTTCCAGACTTATACATAAGTATACACAGTATTTGTTTAGCACTTTTCAGGCTATCAGGGCCCCCAAGGCAACTTATGACTGATAAAAACAGATACAAACATCCCTTAAAAATAAACCTTAACCATTTTCATTACAACCAGTTTTAGAAACACACATACAAGTAAAACTCCATCAAAGTCTGATTTTAGGGGACAATGACCATACAAACCAATGTGGTCTTGGTGGCTTGATGTAAATTCAGAAGGGATTGATCCAAGTACTTCAAAGCATGTGTAGAGAGCTTTCCTATTACAAGCAAATAACACCATTCAGTTGTCACTAGTGGCAATGATTTAAAACAGAGAATGGAAGATCTAAATGTGTGTGGTGCCTCACTCAATATTACTAGATCAATGAGATATAATATGTTCAATAACAAAAGATCGGTGTTTGAACTGGTGCAAAGTCCCCTTCTAAAAACTAGTTCTCACATACCAGATATGGAAGGTGGCAGATATGTGCCTTTCTATGGTAGAGGATTAGTAGTTGCACCACTTTTTCTCAACATATCTACACCATTCTATATATTGCAGTGGCAGCGATAGACAGAGAGTCATGTGGCATCTTAAAGACTATGGCCAGAATCCTCTTGGAAGCCCAGGGATGGAGTAGCAAGGAAGGGTACATGTGCACTCCTCCTGCCCCAACTCAGGTGTCACCCCTCTTCTGTTGTCACCTGGTGTGGTCTGAACCACCTGCTCCCCTCCAATGATGCTACTGGGTTTTGTTAGTTGTGCAATCTCTGAAAGATTCTGATTTCTACAGCAGCCACAAAGTAGTGGGTTATGATAGTGTATGTTGGGCTTAACACTAGAATAATTCATTAACAGGATGACAGCCCCTGGGTTTATTTAATTTGAAAATATATACACGAGGCCCAAAAGATGAAAATTTGATAGCCAATACTGAATAAAAAAGGTATAAGGAAGACAGCATATAAAATTACATGCTTTGAACTGGAGCAGCCTCTACCTCTAAGCCTGAAGTCTCTTTCTATCCTTTCTTATTTATGCACTGGCACATGATTCTTTTCTTGGTTGTGCAAGAATTCTGACTCTACAAAATCTCTTTTTGCACTTGTTTCTCAGCTTCATTCTTCTTTTTGCTAGTAAGAAGTGGATGGAGGTGAAACAGCCCTAACAAATGAATTCCACCACAGCCATTCTGAATAGCTTCAGTAAAACAAAGCAGACTAGGGAGAACTAATCTGCACAGATTAATTTTGTTCTCCAGCCTCAGTTTATGGGACAGCAATCTTGCCATGCTTATTGATTATCAGACAAGACTACTAATCCCCTTAAGGTCATTTAGTGTACTTAATTAAAGAGCAGTTAGCAAGCTTCGCTTTACCAAAGTAATAGTGGCTGTTAAAAGTGATTTGTGCATTACCGATATGGTAGCTATTAATCTAAAGATCTACTTGACATTTATATTTTCCCCAAACACGAACACACACACACAAACATTTGGTAGGCAAAAGTACAGCTAGACAGGACTTGGAATTTAGTTGTTACATTTCCTATAAATGAAAATTATAAAGGGTTAAAGTATCTTTTAGGCATCAAGGTACCACATTTTCATTTTATTAAAAAAATGGGTTTGGTCTGGTCTTCTGTAACTAGATGTAGTTGGCATGCTCCTCTTGTGACAACATACATACACACTTTTCAAGGCAATTCTCATCCTGAGATTCCTCTCCATCATTCTAAAGATCAGGGAAGCGAGGCCAGGTCTTGAAACCCAAGGCCAGGCCCTAAAATTTGACAACCCTAGTAAAGCCAGGCTAAGAAAAAGTGTGTGACTGGCCTAAGGTTACAAAGTAGGCATCATGGCTCTATTCGGCTCTTGAAACTGAGTCTTTCAAGTTCTGATTCAGCATTCTAACTACTATCTCACAACATCCAAAACACACTGCAGAAATAATCCAGTTTGGGGCCATTTTAACTGCCCTGGCTCAGTGCTAGGGAACCCTGGGAATTGTAGTTTGCTGTGGCACCAGAACTCTCTGACAAATAAGGCTAAATGTCTTATAAAACTACACTTCCCAGAGGTCCACTTAAAGTGGGGTCAAACCGGATTATTGCTGCCTAACTTTCATAAAAGTCATGAATCACATTCCTTTATATACTAAATTTAGATTGTAAGTGGTGTTTCCCATTTTAGCATTCTACTAAGTAAAACTTTGTGGCTGAAATTACTTAGAAGGACATTACTTAGCAATTACCTCTTTTCTTAATTCATAAAATTCCTTTCTACCATCATGGGACTCTGCCCTTAATTCCTTCTACTTTGGTCAGCATTTGAAGAATATGTCTCTACTATGCATACATTTGTGAATACGTGTGAACATGTTGCTGATGTAGATGTATTTATTGTTTAACATGACCTAGACTCATAGTCAGAGAGAGCCAGCATGGTGTAGTGGGCTGAGCATTGGACTGTGACCCTGGAGACCAGGGTTCAATTCCCAGTTTAGTCTTGGAAAGCCACTGGTTACTCTCAGCCCAGAAAACCCCAAGATAGGTTCACTTCAGGGACACCAAAGGATGGAAATGACTTGAAGGCACACAGCAACCAAACCTTAGAAAATATCTGAAAAGTTACTTTTTTGACCACAGTTCCCAAAATCCTGTACACTAAACCCCCCAAATTCACTTTTACAAGCTCAGATCCCCAGATGCTGAATGTATTGTTTGCTAACTCATGTTGCTAGGATCCTTCAAACAGAGTTCAAATTATGAGAGAGAGTCACTAGCATATGTTACCATACATACTACATATACTGTTAACATCTTCGTGCCATGAAATAAATTCCTTTGTGCTGTAATGATCTGGTCACAATTCAACAGTGCAGTGCATTTGGCTACCCAAACTGAATACGTCTAAATCTGTTCAAGGTAATGGAAGTATTCCCTCTAATATTAATGGAAGCAGCTTGAGCCCTACTTACTGTTAACACTGGACAGTGTTGTGCTCACACCCATATTAATTTTTAAATATTTAGATACCATTAAAATTGATGAATTCATCCACCCCCACCCTTTGTGCTACCATTTAATTTAGATATTTTCAAGCAGCTTACCGGATAAAAACCTTTTAATGTTCTATTTATTTATTTTAATAGTGTTGCTTGGGATGCCTGTATAATCAGATAAGGGTCATTAAATCACTTGTGATTAAATAGGATAATAATATTTGCTCACTCTATTAATATTAGAGCTTATGCTGGCTGTTTTCCCCCTTTTTTGCTATTTCAAATGAAGTGGAGATATATATATATATATATATATATATATCAATTATATGAAAAGCCTATATTATCTCATTGTGAGGATTATGTCTCTTACTTCATCTACCATAATGTCTGTGCATATTGGCCTTCAGATTTCCTCATGTTCTTAGCTGCTGACCTCAGGCATTTCTTTAGTCTCCCATCTGGCATCTGTTATTCATCCTCTATATAGTTTTAAGCACATTTCTACTCCCACCCCCACCCTACATTCCTTAAGACACACTACCATGTATCTGTTCTCATTCTCCTTGGCCATACAGAACACCATTCCATTCATCCTCGCAGCTGATACTGCACATTGCCATTTACTTTCTGAGTATATTCAGAGGAATACCACTTTTATTTGAAGAAAAGCTTCATGAGTTTAATAACTGTACTGGCCCTACTTTTACCAGGGCTAACCCATGACATTTTTTCTGCCTGAAAAGAAAGATTAGATGCCACCTCCCTTGGTTTCACACATGAGAGCTTACTGGACTGTTAGTTGCATCTGCTTTTAGACATGTTCTCTAGTCAGTATCCATTTTTTATTCCTTAAATATAAAAGACTGTGGAGTTTATCACATGGGAGGAATTTCTCTCAATTGTGAATGGAACCAATTCGCAATTACGTGAATTCGCTAGTTTAGTGAATTTATGTGAAATCTGATTGCATTCGGAATGCATTCAGAACGACTTCCCATTTCCCGAAAATGACCTCCCCATTGCCCGAAATTGCATGAGATACTGTAATATGCAATTACGTGAAACCCCATGATTACATTCAGAATGACTTCCCATTGCCCGAAATTGCGTGAGATACACTCATTTGCAATAATGTGAAACTCTATGATTGTGTTCAGATTGCCACTGCATTATACCCCCAAATTCCATTGTATGATGAACTCCTGTGTTGTAGCAGGTGAAAACACACTGTAGATCTGGATCAAAACTGAGGGGGAGAGAATATTTATTTATTTATTTATTTATATGCTACCTTTCTCCCAGAAAGGGATACAAGCGCGGCGCGGAGGAGGAGAAGGCGCGCGGGGGCCTATTTAGCCTCCCGGACCAACACCCTCTCGGCGGGCGGCGGCAGCGCGGTGCGGAGGAGGAGAAGGCGCGCGGGGGCTCTTTAAGCCACCAGGACCAACACCCTCTTGGCGGGCGGCGGCAGCGCGGCACGGAGGAGGAGAAGGCGCGCGGGGGCCTATTTAGCCTCCCGGACCAACACCCTCTCGGCGGGCGGCGGCAGCGCGGCGCGGAGGAGGAGAAGGCGCGCGGGGGCTCTTTAAGCCACCAGGACCAACACCCTCTTGGCGGGCGGCGGCAGCGCGGCGCGGAGGAGGAGAAGGCGCGCGGGGGCCTATTTAGCCTCCCGGACCAACACCCTCTCGGCGGGCGGTGGCAGCGCGACGCGGAGGAGGAGAAGGCGCGCGGGGGCTCTTTAAGCCTCTCGGACCAACTCTTTTCTCCCCCCACACCGGCACCAGCTTCGCAGCTCAGCGGTGCAAGCGACAGGTAGTGTAAGGGTGTCTAACCCTGCACGCCAATCCACTTGCAGCAGACTCCAGTGACTCTTCTCAAATTGTTTTGAGGAGAACCCTAGGAGTGTATTCTCACACATAAAGTGAGACTCTGCATAAGGGGCTCGTCAGGTGTTTCTGACTATCCTTATACACTTTGGGGTGTCCTAGGGACCCTCAGAGTGCGGGGAGGGGGTTAGAAATCGCAGAGCAGCCTCTGCTGTTGGTGGTAGCCTTGGGCATCAGCTTGCGGGTAATGTAAGTATGTATTAGAAGAAGCACCTCATACTGGTTAAATTTAAGTAGCTAAACGGTATAAAGAAGCAGTAACATAGCTAGACAAGAGGATAAAGAAAAAGGTAAAGAATAAGAAAAAGTACTCGAAGTACTGTTATCTGTGGAATACTGTGAATGAGTTTATTTTATTTATTGTTGCCTTTTAGTTAAATTTAGGAATTTGGATATAAGTAAGGGATAAGAGGGGGAGGGGATAAAGATGGCTGCAGGTACAAGATCAAAAATATCGGAACACATAAGTAAACAGGATGATGTGAATGTCATAATTCTCCAAGAACTAAGGGAATTTAAGAAAGCATTTAAAAGAGAAATAAGAGAGGAATTAAAAGAAAATAGAGAAGAATTGCGTTTAGATATGCGTAAGGAAATTGAAGGACTTTCGAAGAAGATAGATAAAATCACAGAAGATCTCAGAGATTTAAGGACAGAAGTAGATCAATTAGCAACAAAATCCAAAGAAGTGGAAAAGCAAACAGAAATAACTATGATTGAACAACAGATTTGCAATCAAAATATATTAGTACAAGATCTGAGACATAGAGAAAGATGCTTAAAATTAAGAGGGGTACCGGAAGTAGAAAAGGAACAAATATTCGAACGTATTATCCCAGAACTGGCAAGTTATTTGGGTATTTCACAGGACATGCTAGACCTCCAGACGGAAAAAATTTTCAGAATTAACTCAAGGACCGCGAAAGAAAAAAATCTTGATAGAGATATAATGATATGTTTCACAAATAGCAGAATGAAAAATAAATTATATCAGCGAAATTTTGAAGAGAAACTAGTAATTGATGGGAGAGATATAGAAATATATAAAGATGTACCAACACAAATTCTAAGAAGGAGACAGGAATATAGATTTCTCACACAGGAATTAGGCAAAAATAATATCAGATACAGATGGGAAAAAATAGAAGGAGTAGCTTTCACATTTAAACAAAAGAGATATAAAATTGATTCAATAGAAAAGGCTAGAGACTTTTACTGGAGAGTGCTCGATAAAAGAAAAACATCTGCAGAAGGAAACATAACGGAAAAAGAAATGCAGGCAGATCAGACAAATAAAAAAATAACATTAGGAAAAAGTAACAGACAAAAAAGAGACAACAAAAAGACAAAAACAGGGAAAAAGGAGATAGAAAGAAACGATCTAGAAGAGGAAACAGGAGAATCTAGCAAATCCGAAGAAAACTCAGAGGAGGAAGCAGACGAATAAAAGATCCAGAGGATGGGAATTAAGATAGGATCTCTCAACGTGAGAGGGATAAATAAAGCACATAACAGAAAATTGATATTTCATTATCTAGCAAAAAGTCGATGTGATATTCTTTGTATACAAGAAACTAAAATCAGGCAAAATGAAATAAAATATTTAAGAAATTATAATTTAGGCAATTTGTTTTTCTCATCGGATAAAAAGAAAAGAAGAAGGGGAGTGGCAATTTATGTAAATAAAAAATATGAAGCCAAGGAATTATTCAAAGATGAGGAGGGAAGATATATTGCAATTCAAGTGATCACTCAGGAATTAAAATTTGACATTGTTTGTTTATACGCTCCACTGGAGAAAAAAGACATATTTTTTAAGAAACTAAATGGAGATTTAACCAAGACTAATGGGGACAGGGTAATTTTGGTGGGAGATTTCAACGGCGTTCTTAAACCTAAAAGAGATAGAAGCTCCAGTAAAAAAATTAGAAAAAATCAAGGAAAATTACCGATAAGTTGCTTTGATATGATCAACGAATACAATATGATAGATATGTGGACACACTTATATAAAGACAAGAAAGGATTTACATATTTTTCAGAGGCACATTTATCAGCATCTAGAATTGATATGTTTTTTACAACAAAAAAATTAGCCCCATTAATAAAATCAATGGAAATTGCCCCACGATCTGTTTCAGATCACAATATGATAGAAATTGGCATTCATCCGAGGAAACCTGGGTGGAATTGGAAGCTGAATGAGAATTTACTCAAGGATGAAATCTTTGTTAATAAAATGAAAAGGGAAATTAATTTCTTTATAAAAGAAAACAGCACACCCGAGATACTATATAAAACAATATGGGATACTTGCAAGGTTGTAGCTAGAGGATTATTAAGAAAGCAGCGGAACTAAAAAAGATTAAGGAAAAGAAAGAGAAAGAAATTAAAGACGAATTAAAAAGGCTGGAAGAAGAATTGCAGATAAACCCTAGAAACAACAAATTGAAAAGTAAATATGAGACTTTGAAGTATAAACTACAAAGGCAAGATATAGAAGAGTTAGCCAATAAAATGAGAATAGTTAAACAAAAGCATTTTGAACATGCAAATAAGACAGGCCGATGGTTGGCCTATAAGCTGAAGAAAGAAAGAGAGAAAAAAATAATTACCGAAATTAATTATAAAGGAAAAAGGCTAACCACACAGAGGGAAATTAAAAAAGCTTTCCAAGATTATTATTCGGGCCTATTTAAAGAAGATATACAGAATGAAACACAAATAAAAAACCAAGGAGAATATTTGGATAAGAAGCTAATAAACAAAATTCCGAAAGAACACTTAGAAATATTAAATGCGCCCTTTACGGAGGAAGAGGTTATGGAAGCAATTAATAGACAAAATATTGGTAAGTCTCCAGGACCAGACGGATACACAGCCATGTTCTATAAAGTATTTAAAGACGAAATAGTTAAATTACTATGTAACACCTTTAATAATGTAACTATAGATGGAAAACCAATATCTTGGAACCAAGCTGATGTAGTGTTAATCCCTAAGGAGGGGAAAGATAAAACAGATGTGGTAAACTATAGGCCTATTGCTCTACTAAATCAGGACTATAAAATTTATACATCGATATTAGCTAATAGGTTAAAAAAAATATTAGTTAAAATAATACACAAGGATCAAAATGGGTTTCTCCCGGGGAGACAAATCAGACACAATATAAGAACAATTTTAGATATAATTGAATATTATTCGACATATAAAGAAAAAAAAGCAGCTTTAGTGTTCCTTGACGCAGAAAAAGCTTTTGATAACGTGAGATGGCAGTTTATGTTAGAAATATTAAAAAGAATGGAAATCGGAGAAAGATTTTTGGCAAACATCACACAGATATATTCCCAACAGAACATCCAAAAAATAGTCAATGGTGAAAAAACAGACACTATCTTGGTAAATAAGGGCACCAGACAGGGATGCCCTTTATCTCCGCTTTTATTTATAATGACTCTAGAGGTTTTAAACAATTCGATAAGAGCAAATGAAGAAATTAGAGGACTTAAAATCAAAGGATACGAATTTAAATTAAGGGCATACGCGGATGACATTGCGGTTGTATTAGAAGATCCAGCTAAAAATCTTAATTACCTATTAAAAGAATTAAATGAATTTGGAAAAGTATCTGGATTCAAAATAAACAAAGACAAAACTCAGATGTTGACAAAAAACATGAACGAAAAAGAATTGAATGAACTTTCATTAAAATCAGGTATAAAGACGGTGAAAAAAGTTAAATACTTAGGGATATGGATAATGAACAATAATATAAATCTATTTGAAAATAACTATAAACCGGTATGGCAACAAATTAATAAAGATTTAGTGCAATGGAATAACTACAATTTAACACTGCTTGGTAGAATAGCTGCCATAAAAATGGCAATACTACCAAGACTTATGTTTTTATTTATAAATCTACCAATTATTACAAAGGAAAACGTATTGAAGGAATGGGAGAAACTAATTCTGAAATTTGTGTGGAGAGGAAAAAGAGCCAGAATTCAATGGAGAACTTTGAAAAAAGGAAATATTATGGGAGGCTGTGCAATGCCTGATCTCAAGCTGTACTACAGAGCATGTAGCGTAATATGGATCCAAGATTGGATAAGATTGGAAAAAGATCAACTAATGCACCTGGAAGCAACTAATATACAATGGGGCTGGCATGCTTATGTATGGTACAAAAAAGATTCAACAGACAAAGCGTTCTATAACCATATTATAAGAAGGGCATTGATAAAAACATGGCAGAATATTAAAAATAAATTTTATTTCGGGATCCCCAGTTGGGTCTCCACACAAGAGGCTTTTTTCCAGAAGAGGGAGAAAAATATAGAATGGATTAAATATAAAGATCTGATAAGAAAAGAAATTGATGGTAATAAAAAGATGATCTCAAGGGAAGAATTAAATAATAATGGAAAGATGGTAAGCTGGTTTGAGTATATGCAAATTAAGCAAAAATATAACGAAGATTTGAAAAAGGAAGGATTTGAAAAAGAAGATAACGAATTGGACAAAATTATATGGGAAGGAGATAAAGGGAAAATCTCAAAGTTATACAAATTATTTTTACTAAGGGAAATGGAACAGGAGATAATATCCGATCATATGATAAAATGGGCACAGGAGATTGGCCATGAAATACCTCTAGAATATTGGGAAAGAGCATGGGAAAGAACGGGTAGATTTACGGCTTCACAAGATCTAAAAGAAAATTTTATAAAAATTACAAATAGGTGGTATTACACACCTGTAAGAATAGCTAAAATATATAAATTAAAAGAATGTAATTGTTGGAAATGTTCAAAGGAAAGAGGTTCTTACTTTCATATGTGGTGGAGCTGCCCCAAAGTTAAGAGTTTTTGGTGGAATATACATAAAAGCATACAGAAGATGTTAAAAATAGAGTTCCTGTGTACCCCTGAGCTATATTTACTAAACATGACACTTGTTTTGGGCACCGAAATTGAAAGGAAATTTTGGAGAATATTACTATACTTAATAACAGCGGCAAGGATTTTATTGGCTAAAAACTGGAAAAGGAACTACATACCCACTCTGGAGGAGTGGTTTCAGAAGATTGTAGAACTTAAGGATATGGATTGTTTAACGGCAGTAATTAACAACAAACCGAAGGATAAAACTGAAAAAGAATGGGAACCTGTTAAAGAATACTTGAAATTGACATGGGGAATAAAAGAAGGGTTGCTACAGAATTAGGGCAATGGTGAATGTGCTTATGAAGTTTTGTTTGTAAAGATTGCTAATATAATTTTGATATATTCCAAGGAATATCGTGATTGTAAATACGACTGTAACAAGGAAATGAATATGGAAAATTAAAAAAATTAAAAATAAAAAAAGAAAAGAAAACACACTGTAATAAATGGGGAAAATAGTTCAATTTGTTGTGATGTTACACTTCAAACAGTAACAATAACTGGAGCTTAGGAGCAGAGTGGGTTTACAATGTAATCCTGTGAATGATTGTTATTGTTAATCACCCTCAAGTCAGCTCCAACTTATACATTCACAAAAAACCAAAACATTAGGGATAATTACCAGAAGTTGGAACTGTAGTGGTATATTACACCAGTTAAACTAAATAAAATATATAAAAACCAAAGACCTAACTGTTGGAAATGCCAGAAAGAAATAGGTACTTGGAAACATATGTGGTGGGCCTGTCCCCAGGTAAATAAATTTTGGGAACAAATTCATAATAATATTTGTAAAATTCTCAATATAGGATTTGGTAGAGAACCTGAAATTTACCTGTTAAACATGTTGAATAAATTAAAAGTTCAAGACAGAAATAAACACCACAAAATTGTTTTATACATGATTTCTTTAGTGAGAAAACCTATAGCACAAAAATGGAAACTGCCAGAAGCGCCGTCCATAGAAGAATGGCTGATCTGATCAAAATGTGTGAAGCCATAGAAATTGATACTCTCCATCTCAATGGATGGGGAAAATTCAGAATGGGATAACTTTTTGGATATTTGCAAAGAATATTTGAATAAAATGGAAATAGATTTGTTAAAAACATAGAAAAACAAACAAATTTATCTGGAAAGCATATGATTAGTTACTAACTCAAATTAGGAAACATATGATTAGTTACTAATTTAAATGAACAACATCATCATATAACATAATGACAGAAACATAAAAAATAATAAATAAATAAACCAAAGCTACAAAAATCGAGATCACTCACATCTACAGACATTGCCACTTATAGATCTAAATCCATTCAAAACAAAGCTGAGAAAATGAAAAACACAACAGTAGCGCTGGTTAGTATAAGTTTTATTGTTATTTATTGTTGTTTGTATGTCTGTCAGACTTGTATGTGCAATTTGTGTCTGTCATTGTCATTTGTAATTGTACTTAAATAAACAAATCAATAAAAACCAAATTGCACATACTAATTGTTTAAGTAACTGAGATAAACAACACAACTGCAGGAACTAAAACATAAAATCCCCCAAAATGTTGATTGGAAGAATAATTTGAGATGCGGTGCTTGAGAAGAGTACAGAGAATACCATGGATGGTCAAAAACACAAACAATTGGGTTGTAGAACAGATCAAGCCTTCCATTCCCTCTGCAAGTCAAGGACTGAACTGAAGCTGTTACACTTCAGCCACATCATAAGGAAAAATGAATCATTAGAAAACACAATGATGCTAAAAAAGTAGAAGGCAGCACACAGAGATGAAAACCACATGTTAGGTGGATAGACTCAATCAGGGAGGCCACAGGCCTGAACCTGCAGGCCCTGAGCAGAGAGGCTGAGGACAGGGGATCTTGGAGATGTCTCATCTACTGGATTGTCATGAGTTGATGTCGACTCAGGAGGAGGTAACAACAACAACAAACCTGGCTATAAGTTGAAATGAAGTCACATATGCTATGTATATTCTCTGAAAGCTTGGAGAAGCCACGCTGGCTGGAGGAAGTCAGAAACTGTTTTGTCGTACCTTGTATTTACTTTGGAGTAAATCTGATTGACTACAGACAGAATTATTCTAAAGTTAATATAATATACACAGGTTATGGCTTTATTGTCTCCTGGCAAGAGTGTCAACATACATTTCCTCATTGGCTGTCATCTTGGTTGGAACACACTGGTGAGTGTGCATGGGATTCAGCTTCAAATATTGGGTTTTGTACTTCACAAATTTCCGTAGAATCATAAAATCATAGAATCATAGAGTTGGAAGAGACCACAAGGGCCATCCAGTCCAACCCCCTGCCATGCAGGAACTTCAAATCAAAGCATCCTCGACAGATGGCCATCCAGCCTCTGCTTAAAGACCTCCGAGGAAGGAGACTCCACTACACTCTGAGGGAGTGTGTTCCACTGTCAAACAGCCCTTCTGTTAGGAAGTTCCTCCTAATGTTGATGTGGAATCTCTTTTCCTGCAGTTTGCATCCATTTTTCCGCATTCTAGTCTCTGGAGCAGCAGAAAACAAGCTTGCTCCCTCCTCAATATGACATCCCTTCAAGTATTTAAACAGGGCTATCATATCACCTCTTAACCTTCTCTTCTCCAGGCTAAACACCCCCTGTTCCTAAAGTCGCTCCTCATAAGGCATGGTTTCCTGACCCTTCACCATCTTAGTTGCCCTCCTTTGGACACGCTCCAATTTCTCCACATCCTTTTTGAATTGTGGTGCCCAGAACTGGACACAGTATTCCAGATGGGACCTGACCAAAGCAGAGTAGAGTGGCACTATTGCTTCCCTGGATCTAGACATTATACTTCTATTGATGCAGCCTAGAATAGCATTGGCCTTTTTTGCTGCCATATCACACTGTTGGCTCATGTTCAACTTATGGTCTACTTGGACTCCCAGATATCTTTTGCACATAGTTTCATTCAACCAGGTGTCCCCAATCCTATATCTGTGCATTTCATTTTTCCTCCCTAAGTGCAGTACCTTACATTTCTCTGTGTTGAATTTCATTTTGTTAGGTTTGGCCCAGATTTCTAGTCTATTCAGGTCATTTTGAATTTTCATCCTGTCCTCTGGGATATTAGCTATTCCTGCTAGTTTAGTGTCATCTGCAAATTTGATAAATATGCTCCCAATTCTGTTATCCAAGTCATTGATAAAGATGTTGAATAGCACTGGGCCCAGGACAGAACCCTGTGGCACTCCACTGGTCACTTCTCTCCAGGATGAAAATGAACCATTGCTGAGCACCCTTTGAGTTCGGCTGGTCAACCAATTACAAATCCACCTAACAGTTGCCTTGTCTAGCCCACATTTGACAAGCTTGTTTGCAAGAATGTCATGGAGAACTTTGTCCAAGGCCTTAGTGAAATCAAGATATACTATATGCACAGCATTCCCTTCATCTACCAAGTTGGTAATTTTATCAAAAAAAAGATATCAGATTTGTCTGGCATGACTTGTTTCTCTGAAACCCATGTTGGCTTTTTGTGATTATGACATTGGCTTCTAGATGTTCACAGACTCCCTGTTTAATGATCTGCACTAGAATCTTTCCTGGTATTGATGTCAGACTATCTGGATGATAATTGTTGGGATCCTCTTTTTTCCCTTTTTGAAGATGGGAACAACATTTGCCTCCTCCAGTCTGCTGGGACTTCTCTTGTTCTCCAGGAGTTCTCAAAGATTATTGCCAATGGTTCCAATATTACATTTGCCTGTTCTTTTAGTACCCTTGGATGTAGCTCATCTGGTCCTGGAGACTTGTATTCATTTAGTTAACCAGGTATTCCTGTACTATCTCTTTACTTATTCTGTGCTGAAATTCCCCTAGTCTGTCTCCTGTCCCATTATCCTTAGGTTGAGCACCCTTTGCCTTTTCTGAGAAGACTGAAGCAAGAAGGTGTTGAGCAATTCTGCCTTTTCTCTGTCCCCTGTGAGCATTTTGCCATCTTCACCACACAATGGTCCTACCGTTTCCTTCTTCTTCCGTTTGCTTTGGACATATATATAAAAAAGCCCTTTTTATTGTTCTTAACCTCTCTAGCAAGCCTGAGTTCATTCTGCGCTTTAGCTTTTCTGACTTTGCCCCTACAGTGCTTGGAACTGTTTGAAATTGTACCTTCAGTATCTCCCTTTTGAGGAACTCCCATCTGTCTTGAACTCCCTTCTCTTTTAGTTTTCCTGACCATGGGATCATCCCCAGTATTTCTCTAAGTTTATTGAAATCAGCTCTCCTAAAGTCTAGAGTGCATGTCTGACTATACCTGGCTTCTCCTTTACACTATATAACAAACTCCAGGAGAACATGGTCACTTCCACCTAAGGATCCAACCACTTGCACTCCATTGACTAGGTCATCCCTGTTGGTTAAGATAAGATCTAAAATAGCCGATCCCCTTGTTGCCTCTTCCACCTTTTGGACAATGAAATTGTCTTCCAGGCAAGTGAGGAATTTTTTAGATCTTGAGGATATGGCTGAGTTTGACTTCCAGCAAATATCTGGATAGTTGAAGTCCCCCATCACTACTACCTCTCTCCTTTCTGAGTGTGTGGTCATCTGTTCAAGAAAAGCATCATCCAATTCCTCCATCTGACTTGAGGGTCTGTAGTGGATTCCCACAGTAACATCCCTGATTCCCTCCCCTTTAATTTTTATCCAGATGCTCTCCACTTGGCCTCCAGTACTGATGTCCTGGATTTCTTCACTGGTGTAAATGTCCCTGACATATAATGCTATTCCTCCTCCTTTCCTGTTTGGCCTGTTTCTCTTAAAAAGGTTATACCCCTTTATTTCTACATTCCAATCATGAGACTCATCCCACCAGGTTTGAGTGATGCCTATTATATCATATTTGCTTTGTTGCGCTAGGAGTTCAGGTTCATCCTGTTTATTTCCCATGCTCTGTGCATTAGTGCAGAGACACCAAAGACCTTTTACTTGCTGCCTATGCAATTTTTTTTTTTTTTGCGTCCCACTGTTAGGTCCTTGCACTGTTTGCCTTGTTCCCTCTATGTCAGTTTGACTATTTTTCTAGTCCTTTTGCCTTCCAGAATACTTTCTCCCTTCCCCACATAACTCAGTTTAAAGCATTCCTGTTCAAATTTTTGAGACTATTGGCAAAAACGTTTTTGCCAACTGGCGTAAGATGCAACCCATCCCTTGCCAGAAGTCCCCCCTCATGGAACCGTAGGCCATGATCCAAGAATCCAAACCATTCCTGGCGGCACATCTACGGATCCAGTGATACCAGCTTGCAACTGGGAGAAAATATCTGAATTTAAATGTTTTGCTCTAGATTGCACAAGCTGTCTGTTATGGAGCTGAATCTTCCTTCCTTCCTTCCTTCCTTCCTTTCTTTTTGTATCATTCAGTAATTACACTGTAGGATCTGTTCCTTTATTAGTCTGCCAAAGAATAATATTGTATCTTAAAGCTCAGCTGGATAGGGACTGTGTCAGGAAAAGGTGCATTCCCTCTCTTTGTTCTTTTGCTGCTATAGTGATTATATATATGGGCAAACTGCTGGTACATCGCCAATGTAGTTAAGAATATTACTGTTACAGTCTCAGCTAATTCATATAGCACTATGTAGGATGCCCTTTATGAGCCAGATATATTCTGTAAAGTAAACAGAAATGCACACTTAAACTAACATTTCAGAAATCAATTACTTTCTTTAGAAATATGCTACATGCTCCCTTGCTTTTCAGACATCCCAGTTTAGAGTACCTTTCTTCATCACAATTAAATCAAAAGCAATCACTTTGTCCAGAGATTGGATAGGACAACCTTCCCACAACCTGGCATTTGATGCATTTGATAGGAATATAGGAGGGTGGGTATTGCAGTCTAATATATCTTGATGTTGTCAGGTTCAAGAAGATTAGCATAGTATGTAAAACAAAAATACAATGAAATCATGCTGATGTGGGATGTGGGCTTTTTAATTTAACTCTTAATTTTTTCTTTAAAAACATAATATCTTACACAATTTTCACTTTAATCACATAAACTATATGAATGTAATATTTAAGTTGTGCTTACAATATAGTAATTTAAGATATATTTTTAATTTTGCTAGTTGTTTATGTCACAAGTACTTCCATTACATTTGTAATATGTTGGAATGATGATTTACAAGTAATATTAGTCCAAAAATCATTACGAAAGAGTCTGTATGGTGAAGAATGGGAGAAGGTCAATGGGAGGATGACATCATAAGTTACTGCACTGGGTGAAACTAACCCTAGTAATGCCATTGGTGATGGTATTGTAGCTTATTAATTGACATCTCCAGGTACTTATCTAGGGTAAGAATCTCACCAGCAATTTCCAATCCAATTTCCTTGTTTTGAGGGATTATGTGATATCACTGAGGCTATAGTTAAAATTTTGTTAGTGGCAAACACATACATACGATTTGTGGTTATAGGCATGTGTTTTGTTTTGAATAGGGCCCAAGGGGACATTTGCTATTTGTCATTCATCTTCCCTCTGTCTAGGAGCCCTGGGTGGTGCAGTGGTTAATTTCCAAACAAGGTTGTGAGTTCAATCCCAGGGCTCCAAGGTTGACTCAGCCTTCCATCTTTCCATAGGTTGGCAAAGTGAGTACCCCAAAGCTTGTTGGGGGCAATTGGCATACAGATTGTAAACTGCTTAGACAATGCTGAGTTCACTGATAAGCAATATAGAAATGTAAATGCTATTGCGGATGCTACTGGAGGCAGGCCCCACTACTTGAACCCTTCTCCTCCTCCTCCTCCTTTGTGGTGCCCCATGTGTTTGTCATCTACTGGGGAGAGTCCTGAGCTGCGTGCACAGACTGTTCCACTCTGCCTGCATGATGTAGGATCTCTGGCTATATATTCTCATTCCTCAAGTACTTCTTTCTTTGCTTAGAGCCAGACAAGTAGTAGGGCTGGTTACTCAGCATTAAAACTATTCAGAGTTAATCCTGTGCATATGTGGAGTGTGGTGGGAGTTGATTTGATGGTGATTGTATCTCAGTGAGACAGAACTTGAACTATAGCTTATTTGAGATCTTCTGTACTTCTTAATCCTACCCTTTGTTTTGTTAATAGCTTTTTGGTTTGTGTAATCACTTTTATTTTCTGATTTGATTGTGTTAATTTGGTTATTTTGTTTATCCTTAATCCTACTCCCATTAGTCTAGCCCTATTTCTTAAAGTTCCTTTCAACTTTCCTTATTGTAAAGTTCCTTTAGTAAGTTCCTTTTAAACTTAAACTTGCATGCATAAAATAAACTTTAAAAGGCTTAGCTTATTAATGTATTGCACTTATTATCTTGGTTTGAGAATTCTTTCTTGAATTGATAGGGCATCTATGAAATGCTGATCTGAAAACAGATAGTCTGCTTCTCTGAATGCTCACTTCACAAAACACTGTTGCTGTCTATGTGTTGCCCCAACGCTGCCACCCTACCTTTGTTCTTCTTTGTTGAGTTTTTCAATTTCAGAGGTTCAAGAATGCTCTAGTTGCTCTGTAAAGATGTCCCGGTACTAGGAAGACAGGGCCAGGATGAAAACAGTCAGAATTGCCAAGACAGTTTTGAAAAATTGTTTTTCATTTGGAAAAAAAAAATACTACATTTTACTGGTGCCTAGCACAGACCGCCCCTGCATTCATCTGTGTAAAATGTGGCAGGGCAAAATCCCTCCATAGGTCTACTGTGTCTCCAAAATTTTATGGAGATGTGTGAGAAAAAATAAAAAATAAAAATTACAGCCATTTTGCTTTCCAACTATAAATTTGAGATTCTGAGTCTGGATCAAAATCATCCAAATTGATACACAGAAATCAGGTACAAATCTTAATCACCAAATCAATCTCTGAAGTGAATCAAAATCATGGCTGTGGTACATTTTAGCACTTTCTTCCTATCCTCTCCCTACAGACTGAGGTAGGTTACAATAGCACAAATAAATCAATAAAATACATAATATATACATAACCAACACTACATAATCCCCCATCCCCTACCTTAAAACAAGAACAGCAACATTTTAAAGTACAGATTAAAATGAGCTAAAACAGACATAATTGAAGCGAGACATCTTAGGGCAGATAGGGGCTATCCATATCAGTATAATGGGAAGTTAGCCTGGAAAGGCCTGTGGGAAGAGATCTGACTTGATGGCCTTTTTAAAGGCATTAAGAGTGGTGATAAGATCAGCTTCTGGCTGATCATTCCATACTTTAGGAGCAGCAGATGAGAAGGCCCCCTGGGTAACCACAACCAACCTTGTCTTCCTTGGCTGAAGTAGGTGTTTCCCAGGGGACCTGACTACGTGGGGTAGATTGTATGGAGGAAGGCACTCCTGTAAGTAAGATAGACCCAAGCCATGTAGGGTTTTAAAGGTTATAACCAACACCTTGTACGGTGCCCAGAAACTAACTGGCAGCCAATAAAACAATTTTAGGATTGGTATTATGTGGTTGCCTCTAGATTCTCCGGTAACCAGTTTGGCTGCCATATTTTGAGCCAATAAACTTTCTAAACTAGGCACAAGGATAGCCCCATGTAAAGTGCATTGCAGAAGTTGAGTTGTGAAGCTACCAGTGCATGTACTACCGTTTCTAGGTCCCCCAACGCCAGGGAGTTGTTGCATCTATGTGAGCTGACAACTGGAGTGATGAGTCCAGGAGCACTCCCAAGCTGTGAACACAGTCCTTTGGGAAAAGTGTGACCCTGTCCAGGACCGGTTGACATATCTCCATAACAGGATTAGGGGTCCTTATAGAGAGTACCTCCATCTTGTCTGGATTCAGTTTAAATCTGTTTTTCCTCCTCCAATCTATTACCGCTTTAAGACATTAGTTTAGAGGAGATGCCATCCTTAGTCACTGCAGCAGTCCGAGACATGGAGAAACACATCTGGATGTCATCAGCATACTGATAACACCGTGCCCCATGTCTCCAGATGATCTCGTCCAGTGACTTCATGTAAATATTAAATAGCATTGGAGACAGGATGGCATCCTAAGGGACACCAGGGTTTAGTTCCCTTTAGAGGAGCAACTGTCTCCAAGCATCACCATCTGGAATTTGCCTGAGAGACAGGATCGGAACCACTGCAATGCAGTGCCCCCAATTCCCAATTCTCCCAAGCATTCCAGAAGGATAGCATGGTCGATAGCATCGAAGGCCACTAAGAGGTCCAAAAGTACCAACAGGGTCACACTTCCCCTGTTGATACCCAGCGATCATTGACTAAGGCGACCATAGTAGTCTCAACTCCCTATCTTGTTCTAAAGCCTGTTTGAAATGGATCTAGATAATCTGTTTCCTCCAAGACTACTTGGAGTTGAATCGCAACAGCTCTCTCTATCACTTTGCTCAGGAATGGAAGAAAATAGACTGGCCTATACTTGTTTTTGTCCAGGGGATCTAGGGAAGGCTTTTTCATTAGTGGTTTTACCACTGCCTCTTTTAAACAAGCTGGAAATCAGCCTTCCCTGAAAGATGCATCTTTGTTGCTTCTGCATCCTGGATGGCCAAGCATGAAGGGCAAGGATCGAGTGTCTTTTTCATACTACCAAGGAGCTTGTCCACATCCTCAGTACTCACAGACTCAAATTGATCCAGTATAACATTTTTCACAGAGTTGCTGGACACCAATCCTGTCACTTCTGCAATAATGCCAGCGTCCAAGTCGGTTCTTATCTGAGAGATTTTATCTGCATAAAAGTTGCTTAATGCATCACAGCAGGCTATGATAGATTCTAATAAAGGGTTTTGAGTTGCAGGCATCTGCGTTAGATCCCTTACTACCCTGAACAGCTTTGCTGGATGAGACTTCACAGACTCAATGCATGCAGAGAAGAAAGATTTCTTTGCTGCACATATTGCCACTCCATAGAAATCAAGAAAGTCCCTTTGGTGTGTCTTGTCAGATAAGAGTAGAGGTTTTCTGTTTGTTTTGTTTTGTTTTTTTACCAGCGGTGCTCTAGTCATTGTCTTGCCCGCTTCATTGTCTTGCCCGCTTCATTATTCTGAGATATTCTGTATACCAAAGTTTGTGGTTTGAAGCGGGCTGGAAAGGACACTTGGGAGCGATTGTGTCTATGTCCTTGGTAAGATCACTATCCAGGTAATATAACCAAGGCTTGGACAGAATCACTGGTGTTACCAACCTAGGGCTTTTTAGAACTTAACATCAGTCTTCGAGGGCAGACCATTCTAATAGGTGCTCCACTCCCGATGGGGTGAATAGTGGCCTTCAGTCTGACCTTGACTAGGAAGTGATCCATCCATGACAATGCAGAAATGTTAACCACCTTCACCCACGGATATACTTGTTCCATACTAAAGACCACATTAAGGGTATGACCTGCACACTGTGTAGGTCCGAAGACTAATTGGGATGGGCCCATGTTTGTTATGGAAGCAATGAACTCCTGTTGGATTTGAAAAACTGGTCTCGAGTGGAATGTTGAGGTCTCTCAGGACTAAAAACCTGGGTGACTCCCAACACCAATTCTGAGACCAGTAGAGTCAGCTCGGCTAGGGAGTCTGTTAGACAATGGGGTGGACGGTATACCAACAGAATCCCCAGACTATCCCTTGTCTTCAGGCTTAGGTAGATACACTCGATGTGATCTGTACCCAATTGCAAAATGAAACAGCTATGGGGTCCACAAGCCAAAACAAAAAACAAAGCAGCTATATGGAAGCCATTCTCTCAAAACCCAGATGGCAAGGAGGGGACTGTATTTCCTAGTTAGAAAAGGAAAGCCAGACATCTTAAAATGTGCTATTTTGTTAATGTTTCACAAGGTCCCAGGAATGACACATCACATGAAACTGGACCTTATCAGACGTCAGAAATTGGAAGTATAATCTAATGGCAATCTAAACACAATCATGGGGTTTCACGTTATTGCGAATTAAAGTATCTCGTGCAATTTTGGGCAAAAGGGAAGTCATTCCGAATGCAATCATGGGTTTTACGTTATTGAGAATTAAAGCATCTCACGCAATTTCGGGCAATTGGGGGGGGGTCATTTTCGGGTAATGGGAAGTCATTTTGAATGCATTCCGAATGCAATTGGAATTCACATAAATTCGCTAAACTAGCAAATTCACATGAATTCGAATTGGCTCCATTCGCAGTAATGAGAAATTCTTCCCCTCTGATAAGCTCCAAAGAGATTTTTAGCCCTTGCAGCACTCCATTTTAGTGTCATTTCACACATTTCTGCCCTCACTTTTAAAACTTTTCCTCATATATGTGAATCACCATACTCTTCTTGGAAGATTCTGTGACTTCACAGGGGCTAAGCCAATTACTAAAAGGGAATTTTCAAGCCAACACATAATTGTAGGCTTGTGACCATGTGTTCAGTTCTGGGCAATATAGAGAAGTTGAGCAAATTCAAAAAAGAGCAACAAAGAAAATAAGAGCTATGGAGAATATAACATGAGGAAAGGTTGAAAGACTTGGGTATCTTCAGACTGGTGAAGAGAAAACTGAGGGGGTGACATGATTGCACTCTTTAAATATCTAAAGGGCTGTCACAGAGATGAGAGAGCAGGTTTGTTCTCCACTGTCCCAAAAGGTAGGACCAGGTCTAATGGCTTTAAGTGACAAAAGGGAAGATTTTGATTGAACATTAGAAAGAACTTATTGAAAGTAAGAGTGGTTCAATAATGGAATCAATTACCTAGCATGGTAGTGAGGTCTTCTTTTCTGGATGCCTTCAAAAAGAGGTTGGATAGCTACCTGCTGGGCACAAGGAGGATAATATTTCTACTCCACTCCTGCCGGTGAGCAAGACTAGGAAAAGGACTTGCAACAGGGGTCCTGTTTCTGATTGTTGCACCTTTGTTTACTGGTGTGTGTGTGTGGTGTGTGTGCATGAAAACATCCTCCTCTTTGTATCCCAATTAGAAGCTGAATAAACCATCTTTTGCCTGATATGGTTGCTGGCTCTTAATGTGGACTGAGGTGGCATTCATAGAGACTTACATTAAGACCACTTACTCTAACTCAATACAGATCAATTACAGATCCGAAACTCTAGGTTACAAATCTGCAACCGCTATGCTGAATAAGAAAAAGTAAAGCTTGACCCTTTGACAAGGTTGTCATGTCATGTCTGATTGTAGCAGGTAGTGCTCATTTCTGTTACTAAACTCAACAGCCAGTGTTGTCAAAGACAACTGCGATCATGTGGCCAGCATGAATGCACAGAATGCTATTATCTTCCCACTGAAGTGGTACTTATTTATCTACTTGCACTTTTACATGCTTTTGAACTGTAGGTTGGCAGAAGCTGAGACCAGTGATGGGAGTTCACAGTCAGTGTCTTAACTGCTGAGCCACCGTATCCCTTGCTATAATGAATACCAGCTATACTGAATATCAGCCATTATCTTTGTGACCTGTAAAAGTCAACAGGATCACAGATCAATGACTGATTCCATATGGAATCTGTACATAATGGTAGAAAGTCTCTGTTTTGGATCCACTGTCTTCTTCCTCTGGCAGGAGCATGCCATGAACTGAACTCCACTAAGAGTGGTGCAAGGGTTGTCTATTCCCCCTTCCATTGCAGTTCCAGTGACACTTCCCCATCTGTTCCAACCTTTTGATGAGTGGAAGGAGCACAGTGAGAGATTAGAGAAACAGAGGAATCAAGAAATATCTCCGCCTTCTCCATTCTGCTAGTTGGACTCCTCCACAGAATCTGGAGTCTCTCATGATCAGAAGGAATCCTTTTGTCCACAGGAGGCAGATTCTGGATCACAGTATACTATCAAAGTATTTTTAAAGAAAGGAAGGAAAGAGCTTGTTAAGGTTCGCAGAGAATTTTTACTAGCAGTGAAGTTTTTAGCATTTACTAGCATTTAGTTTTTCCCTCCCTCCCATAACGTTAAGTAATCACTTCATTTTGAACAGTAATTTCCTATGTAGAATGGCGAATAACTAGCTGTATATTTCTTTGCACCTTGACCCTGAAAATTCACATTGTGGTGAATTCCTTTCAAGTATGCAATTCACATTTTTAAATGTCAGCTGTGGATTCCTATTTGAGCACTGAAGATTTTTGGCCATTAATGTGGACAAGACAATGTGTCTATGGCCTGATCTAGACTGACAAAAAGGGGTGCGTTCATGCCTGCATGAAAGTGTGGCCTTTAGATGACCTGTTTGGCATGAACACACTTCTTTGGTGTTTTACCTGGAAAAAGCAGCTTTAAAAAGGAGCTGCTTTTCCCCACTTCTTTTTAAAAAGAGTGTAACTGTGCAGCTGCATCTAAATGCTGTGGTGCAACTGTGCAGGTTTTTTTAAAGCTCCCAAACCCTAGCTCAAGCCCTAATCCGAACCCTAGAAATGCGCAGTAAGGACTCTGGGATGCTGTGACGGTTATGCAACTGCACATAAAATGTCAATTCACTCATAAGATAAAGAAGTTTATTCATAAAATAACGGGGTTCATTCATGGTGCACCGGTGCAACTGCGCAGTTAAAAAAGGGAAGCGAAACTGCAACGGTAATTCAACAGATCTTCATAACTGCACTGTTCATGTGTGATGTACCTGCGCAACTGCGCAGTTCGCAGCCAGCAATACAATTGTCTGTGGTGTACCAGTGCAACTACGCAGTTTGCATCCGGTGACATTAAAAAAAAAAATTAAAGGTTCAGTGGGGCCAAAAGCCCTGTTCATTGCCGCCCGTGAAGCTGCTCTGCCTGTGTTCCTAGCATCCTGACAGCTTCCAATGTAGTGGCTGAGCAAGAGACAAGACTTCAGATAAGTCGTCCCCATACCTCCTCAGTGTAGCTGCCCTATACTTTTTAAATACACCCCTGGGACCTGCAGTGTAGCTGCTAAGCATTTGGGACAATGCAACTTCATGTCGCCCTCTCCTGGCAGTCTGGAAAGCCCCTATGTGTCCCACATATGATATCTTGAAGAACAGACAAAACACAATATCTTGTTTTGCTGGTATTTTTTCCCCTAAGCATTTTCTTGAAGAGAAAGTGCCTCCTAGTACTCTGGTCCTCTCAAATATATTAATCTCTTTTAATCAGAAGTGAGGATGCTTCTTCTGGCCATATAAAGATCCTGGGGGAACCCCATTAACACATCATTCAAGCCTGATTTTGGAGAACACCTGCAGCAATATGTAATGAGGGAGCAAAAATAGCACAAAGAAGCAAACTCTCAAGGGTATTGCTTGTTTTGCATGAGACCATAAAGTTTAACTACTTCTGGCTACCAACACACACACACACACACATACACACACACACTGGAATTAATCTGTATAGCACTGCTACTTGTTTGAAACAAACAAAAAATATTCATACATAGAACTTGGATTCAGTAAATAGGATCTGGAGGTGATGAAATGAACCAGAAACTCAAGATACTGGCCCAGTTTTCCCAGTACATTAATGAACTGTTATAAACTTCATTTTACACTGTCCCTCCTTTTCCCCTGCTTCTCTTTTGTGAGAAGAAGATTTAGGGCTGTAGTGACAGTGAGGAAAATAGGGTAGTGATTCCAAAAATGATTTCTGTTGGTGCAGGGTCTTACTTTTGGGGGAGGCCTTATATTTAGCAATTCAGCAAAACCTCTACTAGTTCTTTTTTCAGGAGATGTCTTCTTTTCGGGGAAACAGGGTATCTTCTTTGGTACACCACTGACAACAATTCACAACATAAAATATATTACATGCTCTATCATCTAAGAAATACTTGGGTGTCAAAAGCGCAGATCTATGGAATATGTAGAGAAGGGGAGTCCTACTCCCATCTTCTCCTCCATCACTACCATTGTTCAGTGGCATTATTAGGGGGTGCAGGGGTGTGGACCCCACAAAGGGATGTTACCCAATGGGACAGTACACCTGGGGGACTGGTGCTGCTGCTGGGTACATTGGACCTAAATGCCCCCCTGGAAGCCACAGTGCTGCCCTCCTCAGCAGCAGTGGCTGCTGGAGGGAGCAGTGCCTTTAAAGTTCAGTGTGGCTGCTCTCAGAGAAGCTGTGTTGGACCCTGAAGGCCTTTCTGGGGGGAGGGGGTCCTTCAGGATCCAGCATGGCTGCTCATAGACCTTGAATGGGTGCTCTAGAGGATGCAGTGCCAGGCCTTAGCAGCAGTCTGGGAAAGCAGGTGACCAGGGGAGAGGGGGGTTAAGGAAATTCATGCCCCCCTCTGAATCAAGTGACACCAACCTCAGTGATACCACTGCCATTGCCCCATGCATATATGGAGGATGAAATGTCAAAAGCAAAGAGCATCCACTGTCCCTGGAGGATTTTCACATTAACAGGAACTGTGAAATATCAGTGTTGCCC
This sequence comes from Urosaurus nigricauda, assembly GCA_034509955.1. Lineage (NCBI taxonomy): Eukaryota > Metazoa > Chordata > Lepidosauria > Squamata > Phrynosomatidae > Urosaurus > Urosaurus nigricauda. The sequence goes on from JAOEGL010000001.1 coordinate 344,016,065, forward strand.
CTCATGCAGAGATTTTCCATGGATAGTATACCCTCTTTTACAGAAAATAATCCACCAAATGTTGATGAAACAGAATCAAGAATGGAGTGGATGGGATTAGCATGTTGCCTCTTCTCACATGATGAGTACACAGATGTTGGTGTTGCCTGAACATTACTATGATCTTGACAACAGAATGGAGCAAATGGAGAAATAAATGTAACTGTAACATCTGGTAAGAGAAATGTACCATGGGCCCTTGGTATCTGCTGGAGTTTGCTTCCAAGACCTCATCCCCCCATGGATACCAAAATGCATGGATGCTCAAATCCCATTAAATATAATGGCATAGTAAAATGGTGTCCCTTCTATAAAATGGCAAGGTCAAGATTTGCTTTTTGGTATTTATATTTTTTTGGAATATTTCCAATTTTTTAGATCCTTGAAGACATGGTTAAAAAATCCCATGGATATGGACATCTGCCTGTAGTAGGATTGATCCATGCACACAAACTAGAGCAGGAGGACAAACAAGAAGAAGATCCTAGAAAGACAAAATTCACAATAAAAGATAAGAACTGGACCCATTTAAATCAATGACTACCAAAGTGGATGATATTGTCCCCCTGGGCATGGTAGAAAGATCCAAGGGGGCAGAGATGGTAATGAGGGGCCACAGGAGGGTGATGAAGAAAAGGCAGGTGGCAGAGGGCCTTCAAAGTTTTGGTATACAAGAAAGAAAAGGAGAACCAGTGACCTTTAGGACCATGTGGGAATGGGTGTGTGTGCGCATGAAACCTCTATTAAACCCACCTCACAGCCTTTATGATTGCTTTGTGTGATGGTGTTTCCTATTCTTCACCTTTCTGCATGAGCTCGCTCCCTTAGCCTTATTATAAGGGAAATCCCTTATTTGGGGATTGGAAAGCTTTCCCTTTTATATAGGCTGAACAAGATGCCAAAAAATCCCACATGGAATCCTCTATCACAGTGTATGTTATATAACTTTGTATATACTTAGCTACATAGCAAAGGCTCTAAGAAACTCTGTTTGTGAATTGCAACGCAGCATAACAGGACACCAGCAAGTGTCCCAATGAACATTGTCTCTCACTAAGAAATGGGCACAGTTGGCGTGCAAATTTTAAATGTGCGAAAAAACAAAACAAAACAAAACCTCCTGGTGGCTTCAGAGACCTGGGCTCCAGGTTCAAAGCTGAGTCTAGTAATACCCCCAAAATGCAAATCTGCATCTTTAGTGGGAGTGTAATACAGGCTGTATCCCTATTCCCTGATCTGCCTTCTGACTGACCAGGAGCACCTCTGTCTTGTCTGGATTAAGTTTCAGTTGGTTTGCCCTCATCCAGTTCATTACTGATAGCAGACACTGGTTTAGGACGAAGACAGTATCCTTCAATTGAGGAGGAAAGGAGTGGTAGAGTTGTGTGTTTGCATATTGATGGCACTGCACTTCAAAATTCCAGATGACCTCTCCCAGTGGTTTCATGTATATGTTGAATAGCATAAGGGACCAAACAGAACCCTGAGGGACCCTAAAGGTCAATGGCCAGGGGGATGAGCCGGGGTATCCTTGCACCACCTTCTGGGTTCACCCCTCCAGGAAGAAACAGAGCCACTGTAAAACAGTACCTCCAAGTCCTATCCCAGAGAGGTGGCCCAGAAAGATACCATGGTCAATGATATCAAAAGCCACTGAGAGGTCCAGCAGTGGCAGTGACAGAGACACATTTCTCTTGTCCAGTTTCCTGTGTGGGTTATTCACCAAGGCAACCAAGGCTGTCTCTGTTTCTTGCCAGGCCTGAAACCAGATTGAAATATATCTAGATAATCTGTTTCATCCACAAACCCCTGGAGTTGGGAAGCCACCACATGCTCTAATACCTTGCCCAAAAATGGTAGGTTGGACACTGGCCAATAATTATTCAGTACAGTGGGATACAATTATGGCTTTTTCAGGAAAAGTCTTACAGCTGCTTCTTTTAGGCACTTTGGGTTTTGTACTTCACAAATTTCCAGAGTGATACCAGCTTGCAACTGGGAGAAAATATCTGAATTCAAATGCTTTGCTCTAGATTGCACAGGCTGTCTGCTGTGGAGCTGACCCTTCCCCTTCCCCTTCCCCTTCCCTCCTTTCTGTATCATTCAGTAATTACACTGTAGAATCTGTTCCTTTATTAGTCTGCCAATGAATAACATTGTATATGAAAGCTCAGCTGGATAGAGACTTTGCCTACTCAGGCAGTGCCCCTCTTGTCTCAAGAAAGGCAAAGATCTAAGACACGTGTGGTGACTCTTACATCTCCAAGGATCCTGTCCACATCATCAGGCTGCACAAATTGAAAAATATCCATTAACACTGGGACAGACAGGTTCCAAGGTTACATCTACTGGTACTGTATCAACTACAGCATGCAAGTTGGATCAGATCTGGGTGACTTTATCTGCAAAGTACTGTGCAAATTCTTCACAGCAGACTGCTGGGTGGTCTACATTCTCTACTGCAGTGTGAATGTGTAAAATACCCCTGACCATTCTAACAGCTCTGCTGGGTAGCTCCCTGCAGATGCAATGCTGGGAACAAAAAATAATTTCTTTGTTGCCTTCACTTCCATGGAATAGGCCTACAAATAGGTTCTTGCCCGTGTTCAGTTAAATTGACTCCGAGTCTTCTGCCAATGTCGGTCTAGTCAGTGTCTCACTCACTTCATCACCATCAACTCCCTGGAGAACCAGGAGATTGGTTTGGCTCCACTCCATAAGATGGATGCTTAGGAGCAATTGTGTCTACCACAATGGCTATTCCCCATTCCAAAGGTCAGCCAGAGCTTCAACAGAATTGCCTGCCGAGGTGACAGAAAATTCCCCAAGATCCATCAACCTCTTATGGCAGACCATCCTAATTTGTCTCCCCCTCCCCCCCCCCCGCAGTAGTTCTGAGTCCCAGTGCATCTAAACCTGACCAGATAATGGAACTGTGGAGAGTTCCTCCACACCAAGATCATCATATTTGTCTGAATATGCAGAAAAGACAGAGATAAGTTGAGCCAGGCTGGTCTCCGGAAAAACTAATAACACCTGTGCTAAAATCTCTTCACTGGCTGCCTATTAGTTTCCAGGCACAGTACAAGGTGTTGGTTATAACCTTTAAAACCCTACATGACTTGGGTCCAACCTATTTGAGGGATCGTCTACTCCCATATAATCCACCCTACACAATCAGGTCCTCTGGGAGAAATCTATTTCAGCCTTTAAAAACCAGATTAACTACTATCTCCCAGAAGGCCTTCTCTACAATTGCTCCAAGACAATGGAACGGCCTGCTGGACAACATCTGTCAAATTAATAGCTTAGACAGCTTTAAAAAAATGTCAAGATGGATCTCTTCTGGCAGGCCTTTCCATCTTCAGAGAAGATGCCAGCCACAGATGCTGGCAAAATGTCAGGAACAAACTCTTCTCGAACATGGCCACATATCCCCCCCCCCAAAAAAAAACCCCACAAAAAACTATGGATTGCTGGCAATGAAAGCCTTTGACTTTACAGACCTGAGAAAACTCTCTTCTCTCCAACTAGTATGCTTTAACATTTACTAAGTGCCCTACTACTCATAATTTTGTCCACAAAGAAATTGTTATCAGTGAAAGCATCCCCCACAAAATATTTTCCCTCTCCATGACCAAAGAGCTTGTTGTTTCAAAGAAAGTTTCAGCCTTGCCTTTCTAGTAACAAAGGAAGTCCTGGTGCTAAAAGATGTTGTGTGATGTATGGCATTTTTAAAGCTGTTAAAAGGCTCTTAACAGGTCTATAAAATATTTGCCGCCTCCTCCTGCACCTTCAGAATTTTTACTTTAGTATTTATCTCCTTGGTTTATACCGAATTTCCTCCTCTTTAAAACACAAGTTATTAATTATTTCTGAGATGTCACTATCCAGCTCCCCCTCCAGCTATTAAAAATGTACATGCTTGGTAGCTTTATTATTTAGCAGTGAGGGACTTTTAGAAAAAGAATCTCCACAAATCAATCAGATGGACAAGAAAATGTGTAACTTTTTGATGTAATACCATAGTCTCTTCATGCTCATTTTCTGCACATATTGGAGGGTGGAGTTACAGAGACAGGCAAATACACAGATTTTGTTGCAGTGAATTTATCTGATCTTGGAAACTAAGTAGTTTCAGCCTTGATTAGTACTTGGATGTGAGACCGCCAACAAATATCAGATGCTTTAGGATATATTTCAGAGGATGGAACTGGCAAAACCATCTCTGAGTACTCTTTGCCTTAGAAAACTCTATGAAATTCATGGGAGCACCATAAGTATACAGGTGACTTGCAGGCACATACACACATACACTCTGGTTGATGGAATGAAATTCACCCAATTTGTGCACTCCTAGGTAATTTCTTTGTTAGGTCATTCTGTCTGTAAAAGGAAATAATATACACAAGACTTATGTAAGTAGCAAGGACAGCATAAATGTTGAAGGTCAGTGCTTCAGCATTTACAACAATCTATTCATATATGTAAAATATATTGCAATAAACTCTGAATACTAAATACACTGTTAGAATTTTGCAAAGAGGTAAAATTTGGTGAACAGCATACAAAGTAAAATTGATGGATGGAGGGATCAATTATGAATTAAAGTGTCCAGCTTTAATTATTCTAATATTTAAAAGGGAATGCTGCCAGAGGTCAAATGTGCACTACAAATTTGGTGGAGGAAATTAGATTTACCACCAACCTGTTTCTCTAGAACTACTAGCTGAGACTTGTAGAAAATGGTACAGGGCAAAAGGGCAGAGGGAGGCAGGAAACTCTTTTCACTCAATTCCTTTTCAATCTATCATGTCACAGGGTCTTTTGAGGTCATCTAGTGCACTCCCCTGCTTAACACAGGATTTACTGTGTAATATGTGACTACATCACCCCTGCCAGATTAGTCTGCAGGTTCTGTTCCAAGGACAGGGAGTCCACCACCTTCTGAGACAGACTGTTCCACTGTCAAACAGCTTTTACTATCCTAATGTTCTTCTCAGTATATAGCTGCAATCTGCCTCACTGCAATTTCTGCTCTGGCAGTGGCTGCTGGAGGCAGTGAATCTGCTCCAGCTACCAGGGATTGGTTCTAGCCCTGTTATGTGAAATATCAAAGAGCAAGTAGATCTTCTTCAGATGGCCTAACAGCCCATCAGACATGATGATGTCTTCCCTTAATCTTCAGGGCTAAACATATCTGGCTCTCTCCATTGTTTCACATAGGACTTGGCTTCCAGACCTCTGACCATCTTGCCTGTCCCTCTGGATACTCCCCAACCTATCAGTAACTTTCTCAGTGACATTCCTGATCATTATTTTCAGTAGGCTCTGGTACTGGCAATAATGGCCAACATTCTTTTAGTGACATGTGTGCACATACATGTGTTTTACGTGTTTATATGTTCCTTCATGTGCAGGGAACTATTCAATTATCCTTATGCTTCACCTCAGAAACAGTTAAGCCCTGGGAAGACTTGCTGCTGCCTCATACTGGTGAGATGAGAAAGGAGGAGGAAGGCCATTTAGTTCATAAAGATATAGCTGCTCAGGGATTCGAGGGAAGGCAAGTCCTTGGACTTGAAAGCTGCAGTCAGAAGAGGATCTAGAAATACACAGACAGAGCTATGCTCTAAAGTAGGTTGTCAACCACTGCATATGCCATGACTAGTTGCCATCAATTACTTTATCCCAAACTTCTTTGAAATTCATCCATCATTTCATATTATAGGAATAAATGTCATATTTCATGCACTGTGTAAAGAAGTTCTTTCTGAATTCAGAGGATTCAGCTGAAAACCTGAACTAAATTTTACAGTTCATCTCCATAGGGATTTTTCTCTAGTAGAATGACTATAGAAAGCGAATCCCAAAAAGTGAATCCCAGAATCCTGCACTCCTTAAATTTCCAGGAGACCAGGGATTGTTTCAGAGGCACACCTCACCTAATAAGTGAGGAAGGTAAAATAATAGCCTGGAAAAGTTACTTTTGGGGAAATGGCATTTCCAGAAATCCCTAGTAAGAATGACCACTTTCCCAATCTCTGGATAAAAGCCAGATACTCTCAAAAATCCACGAGACAGGGGAACCTCATATGCTTGGTTATTTTTCCCAAAGAAAGAAAGGGGGAAATGAGCTAATTGCTTAAGCAGTTCCCCCTCTTGTGGAAAATAAGGTTTGTCTACCATTTTGACAAAAACAAAGATCTGTGCTGAAGTAGCAGGTGAAGTCGGGGGGGGGGGGAGAAAAACCCCTGAAGACAAAGGAAGGGAGAAAGAACCAATTTGTTGCCCCTGGCTGTAGTAAATATTTTATGCTTTGAATTTGAGCAACAATGGCAGTGTTTGCTGACTCTTTGTTTTCTCTCCTGCCTGCCCACCGCTTGCACACAAAAGGTGTTGGTGAGTGAGTGAGAGAAAGAAAGAAAGAAAAGGAAACAACCGAACACCCTCTTCCACTCCAGTTGGTGTTGAGGATATATTCTGTGGCACGGCTGCTTTAACATTAAATATGCACATTTGTGTGTTGAGTGCTTCAGCCTCCTTTGCTCTCCATGCAAGCTTGAGAAGAGCAGACAGTTTGCTGGCATCCAAGTTAAAGTGCTTACTGTCTGAGATACTTTACCTGGGAGTCTGAGTGTCCCTTTTCCAGTGTCTCCTGCCAAGGCCTGTTTACTAAGAATTACTGGGGGTAACTCCACTGTTACCAGGCAACTAGAACTAGCGTTCCTGCCATTTGAGCCAATTGTCAAACCAAAGGTTCAAGTAGCCACCCCTTTGACATGCAATAAATAACAACTCAACTTATTTGATCAATTCAAAGCACACAGCATTAACCTTACCTATATGTATATGTAAATATCTTTATATAAGCAATATGATCTGTCTATAGTGTCAGAAATAGCAAAGACACTTGCTAGGAAAAAGGGTCATGTGGGACAGATGGTGATATGTTTTTAATCAGCTTTGCTGAGAGCTAAAAGGAGCTGCATGAAATGGACAATCGGGGTAAGACTCAAAAGTGCTTTGCAAACTTAAAGTTGCATGTATGTTTAAACTTGGAGTTTTTTTTAAATGTCTTATCTCTATGTTTCTAAATATTATGTTCAGATTAACTGGCATGTTTGGTATTTTGCATGCCATCATGTAAATGCAATTATTGACATTGTGTGCCCTTAGGATCTTCCAGTATGGAACTGTTAAGCTGTAGTTCTGTTTGGTAAAACCTTTGTGGCTGTCATTCAAGGGCTGCACATATGGCAGAATCTAAAGTATAAGATACTTGTGCCAAGATCAGTTTTTTAAACTAATCTGTAGCATATACTTTATGTTTCATGTATGTATTTACCTGTCAGAATGACCTTGTGATTTTAATACTTCCTTGTATACAATAGCTATTTTGTTTTGTTTGTTTTTTGTGGGGTTTTTAATCAGTATGTAAGAAATTCATATAAGAAATAGTTATGCATATGCTTGCCTTAACAGATAACTCAATGTTTTGAACTAGGTTTACAAGATAAAATTTATGTGACCTCTTTCCTAACAGATTTATGTCAGAGTAGCCCTACATACATGCCTTTGTACAAAGCACACATTTCTTTTATTAGGAATGGGAGAGAATTTCATTCAGATTGGGTTTTTTATACAAATTTTTCAAAATTAATATTTTTTTTCATATTCTGATTGGAAAGGATTTGACAGGGGGAAAATGAGTGGAAAAGACATCTAAACTGACATAGTTGTTCATCCAGGCCCACAACGTTGTATGCTTAACTCTTCAAAGTCTAGTTTGAATGTCTGCGTATTCAACCATTTTAGTACTGCATTAGAGTTGTAACTTCTTCTTTTAGAGCCTCCTCAACTTTAATACATATGGTTAGGCAAGTACAATGTAGTCATTTCCATAGTAGGAATAGCTGTACATATTGAATTTGCTTCATGCAGGTGGCTGAAAATTTTGTTTCATTTCATTTCAGAAGAATTTACCAAAATTTGTAAATAACATATATGGAAAATTGAATGTGGAAGAAAATTAATCTGATAGATTTCCCCATCCATAACCTTTACATATTGTTTTGTGTTTGATTTCAGGTGTTACTACTCCCTAAGCATGTGCCATTGGTTACAAGAAGTTCTGAACCCCCAGGATTTCAAATTAAGACGAAATGTTGCCTGATCTCTAAACCAGGCTACTCAAGGGCATTACCACTGATGCTGTTGTCATTATTTATTTAGGAATGCCTTATCAAGAGGAGGCCTTCCTGTAAACATGATTTGCCTGGCTCTCCCCTTGCACTGTGGTCTCCTGTTTCATGCCATTGAAACATTTATCATGGCTTATTATCCATCCTTACCCTTGGCCAGCACACAGGGACATTTCCCTAGACTTGAAAACGTGGGTGCTTTCAAAAACATTTCCATTGTGCCAACCCAAGCTACCTGTGGACTGCCAGAGCGAAAGGCATTTTGTCAAAGTTCGATAGCTGTTGAAAGTATCCATTCATGTACCCAACAGTTTTGCACTCAGGAGTGTCCGTACAGATCATCACCTGCTTCCTATACTGCCATGCTCTCAGAAGGCCTGGGCATCTGCATCTCAAGAGACCAAAATGATTTTCACCCTGGACCATCTAGTAATTTGTCAAGTTTTATTTTTCATAATATACAGAGTTGCTTTTCTACCCCGCATGCCCGAAAGCTTGCAACTTCATTTACTTTAACTGTGTGGCTGAAACCTGAGAAAGAAGGTGTAATGTAAGTAGCTGGCAGGTGTTTACTTAATCTGTAAAATCAACTGTAGTAGTAGACAAAATTACCAGTTGATAGTACTCTGATCCAAAGCACAATTCATAGAAATTTCACAATATAATTTGGTACCGTATTCCTACATGGTACTATTTTGGACTGACAGGTTTGCTTCCCTGTAGTAAAAAGTTGGAAATATAGACTGGAATTATGTATAATATGTATGTGTAAGTGTGGTAGTTATTGTGAATTCTGGGCCAGTTCCACTCTATTTCCCACTTACTGGTATGCAGTAGCTGTGATAGATGGGGATCTGTTCACCTGTCAATCAGGAAGCAGCAGTCATGAATGATGTTATTGCACAGGGAGGAGCAGGTCCCTTTCACAATTCCCATTCATCCTGGAAATTACTGGGGTGGGGGATGTCAATCAGTTGCTTACTTGTCCACAATGGAATAGAACCCCATCAGACACAATGTACAGTAAGTAGGGACTGGAGGACTTTTACAATCCCTAATAATCCCTACACTAGGGGCTACCTAGGGATTACATAACAGTTATGAGTTTGCAACTCTAAGTTACACATTCATAACTGACATGAAGGATTCTGGCTATTACTTTTAGGACAATTTCTTGGTGTTTCTGGGAGCTGTAACCTAAAAATTAGCTTTGAAACTTCTTCACACGAAAAGCTAACATGCCCCTACTCTTTTCTTGTTCTATGTGTAGGGAGTTTGTTTTTCCCACTTAAATTCTGAATGTGTGTTTATATGTCTTCAAGTCACCTGTTGACTTTGGTGACACATTAATAGTAAGAGCTAAATCATATATTTAAGTAAGTAACAAAAGAGTTCACTATCATATTTTCCACATGGTTGTTGGTTTCCCAAAGAGCAATACAGGGCAGTCTTCTCTGTTTCTCAGAAAAATACACATCACACAGCCTTATGTAAAGCCAATCTCATGTCTCCCTGGAAATTAAAATTGCCAGAGTGAAAACTATAGAGAGCTCCTGTACCTTTAATGGTCATGCTGAAGAGAGAATTTCAGCAGGTTTCCTTGTTATTTGTTTGCATGATCAAATGCTACAAGGTTGATCTGTTGTGGGGGTGGTTGATGTCTGCTGTTGCTAATATAGAAAAACATGGAGTGTGCTGCCTGGCTGGTAAGAGAAAAGAAGGAAGAGTGGCATTATGCTAACCATAATCCCAGTCAATGGACCTGAGACATTTGGTATGCAAGGCCAGATAGCTGCATACCAAGTGCTCAGAGGCTGGCTTATTGGGAGTACAGATGCTCTGATGTTCTTGACATCAGACATATAAGGATTTGGGTCATCATGTATCAGACTTCAAGCCTCCAAATAACCCTATATAAAATGGAACACCTGGGAACCCTAATTTTCAAATATGTATTTTATTTACAAATACATAAACTGTTACTTTCTAGGTGTAGCAAGGGAATGCAAGTGTTGTTCTGCTGCTTGTCAGTTGCAATCACATGGTAAACTTTTTTCCCCCTATGAAATGATAGGTATATATGGAATGGGGGAAAACCAAATGGAATCTAGGGGAACCACCTGTTTGGTACCTCATGTATCATGCATTTCCTCATGAGCAATATTGTTGTAGTGCAGGACTTATTCTGCATTTGCATTTGCTTTTTTGCACAGAAACAGCATTGTCTGCACATATAATATTTGTTTTAGTATTATATAGAATATATAATAAACAATAAATAGATAGATAGGGTTGTTGGGAGATGCAATTCAACCAAATCTAGAGGTTCACATAATTTCCACCCCTGCAAAGGAGCAGATTGCTTAATACTTAAGTCAGTATTTTACATACAAACTGAACCTTCTGCATCGAGAACACTGTTAATGTACTTCCTTTCCCTCCCTTGCTAGCCATGTTTTGCCCATGAAAATAGGTAAATCTACCATAAAAAATATCTCTGAAAACTGAGTCCCCTCTGAGTAGAAGCCAAGGCAGATTTTGCAGATTGATCTGGGTTGCACAGATTAGAGATGGATTGTCTGAGGAAGCATAGGGAAAACAAGACATACGTTCAGTGAAAAATTATTTTTTCTCTCACTTTCTCTGAATTATGAGCCTGGACTGCATCTGTACTATAGTCAGCATGATACCCGATTAAGATTTTGGAACAAATCTCTTCTCGCCAATAAATGTAGGAGAGTCTTCAATGATGGCATACAAGGTTTGAAATCTGGTAATATTAATTTGATCTTAGAATCATAGAATCATAGAATCATAGAATCGTAGAGTTGGAAGAGACCACTAGGGCCATCCAGTCCAACCCCCTGCTATGCAGGAAATCCAAATCAAAGCACCCCTGACAGATGGCCATCCAGCCTCTGTTTAAAGACCTCCAAGGAAGGAGACTCTATCACCTTCCGAGGAAGTGCGTTCCACTGTCGAACAGCCCTTACTGTCAGGAAGTTCTTCCTAATGTTCAGGTGGAATCTTCCTAATGTTCAGGTGGAATCTTCCTATTCTACTTTTCTATATAAAGTACAGAAACCGATAAACAAATCTCTTCCACTTCATCTGGATTCTATGTTTTGTAATTGAATCATAGTTGCTAGACACACATCAGTTCTAAGAGTAGCTGTCCTAGACTGGTGGAAAAATACAACTGAGTGTTATTAGCACTCACTCTCCACAACTATGGCCAGCATCTCCCACAGTCTTTATATCAACAACTATTTACAATAGTAATTAATAGTAAAGACTCAAGGTATCTCATAAGATAAATCCAAAAGGTAATATTCAGCACCATTTAACTCCTAGAAAGATGGAGGGATGTTTCTCAAGCCTAAGTAAGAATTCCTCTGTAGATTCTGTAAAATACGATGCTCTGCCATCTCAGAACCTGTTTCCATAATAGGAACAGAAACAGAAAACGTCAGTTTCATCCCTCTTCCCCCCCATCCCACCACCTCTCTCAAGGAGGGCACAATCCTACAGACCAAGAGGTCATAAGATTTTGTGGAGAAAGAAGTAAAGAATTAAAGAGAAAAGAATTAAGAGCCTAAGCACAGCTCAAGAAGAAAGACAGTTATATTAGGCTTTCTGCTAACAAAAATACAACCAGCCTCAAACCAAGAAATGAAACTGAATACCTGGTACTGGTACCAGTACCTTTGAAGCTGGTACCTTTGAATTTTTAGGGCAACTATATAAGATAACTAGGGTCAAAAGTAGGGGTAAAATGACTAGGGATAAAAATCACATATCTCTTTTTGGGGCAAATGCCATGCAGAAATATTTGAGGCCCATTGCCTCAGATAGGCCTGTTTGTTCATCTTGTAGAGGGAATGCCTAGGAGTTTGTGTTTATCCTAGATTTTCAGCAGAGCTTGGAAAAGAATCCCATAGTAGCTTTGGGATTTGTAGTTCAAAAGTAATTTTTTTCAAGTTGTAGTCTCTGTCAGCACTGAATACCTGATTGGGCATCACTGAATACTTATTCCTTTTAGCTTGGAAATTGTGAGGATCAGAAAAGGTATTCTTGCATCTTTATTACTGTAGAATAGGCAGACTACCTGTAGATATTAGCTCTGTACAGACATATCCCTATACACTCATAAGGATAAAATGTGTAAGGGTATCTGAACATTCCTGCATACCTGACTTCCCTTTAGACCTTTATACATTGATTGGGAAGTTCTGAAAAGGCAGAGGTACCTCTTTAAGGCAGAGGTACCAACCACAGGACCTTTGCAAGTGTGTTCAGCTTAATGTGCTTACTGAGCACTTCTCAGACCTTTCTGTTCAGTGTGCAAAGGCCAGAAAAGCAGCAGGGTGCATACTATTTGGAGTGCTGATAATTTAGTTTTAAAGCCTTAAATGACCTAAGTCTCAAGAACATCAAGCTCCATATTACATGCACCCTCCTCTTTGAGATTTCCTGTTCATAGGCAAAAGGGAGTGGGCACTGAACACCCAAGAGGTGTGTGTATGTGTGTGTGCTAGGGCCCCAATGTCACCAATTTTTGTCCTGCTGATGTGCCAGTCTCCAAACTCTTCCCAGACCCACTTGTATGCCTACTAACCAACAGAATGTACAGGAAAGTGAAAGAGCTAGATATTCAAAGGCATGGGATAAAAGACCGAGAATTGAATGAGATGTGTGAATTACATTTGTAACCTTTAGCATATTTGGCTAGGAGGCCAATATGATTCGCTTATGATTGGATTAAGCAGCCATGTCACAAATATGTGAATAGGCTTGGCTCTGCATTTGGTGTAGTATAGAATAGCTTCCCAAGATTTGATGCAGTTAAACACTTGGTACCAGTGTTACTTTCCTCGAGGCACCAAAACATTTCTTCACTCTGTGAATTTTAAGTGGCTTGAGTTTTTCTCTTAGGCATCTATTTGGGACTTATGTTTTATTAGATCGTTTTGTGAATTTAAGTGTTTTTTTTAAACTTCTCTAAATGCCCTGGTATCAAATTTGAGGCAGGATAGTGTACAAATATTCATATACAAATATATAAATTTAAGTAATAAAGATTTCTTCCCAGCATACAGGTGATATTATGGGGCAGGTTCCCTCAGTTAAATACACAAGCCATGGAGTTGTTAAAGGCAGAAGAGGCTTTTGCTTTTGACAGTGGACAGAGAAAGGCTGACAGTGTGAACCGAACTGTTTCAGGTGGAAGTATTTGGAGGCAGGGGAGCAGGTTTTTAAAATACAGTGCAGAGAAATAGCATTTTCACCACAACATCACACTATTTTATTTATAACTGTATAACTAGTTCTTTAAAAAATGATTTCGTATTATTACATCATCCCTGATTCCCCCAGCACTGAACAAAATTACATTTCATTTATGTTATGTAGCTATAACACCAATATAAAAGATGTGAAAAGTGATTATTTACAAAGTTACCCCCCCCCCAAAAAAAAAACTCTTGAAAGACTTTGGAAGACCAGCATTATCTCCTCCTACCAACCATATATTCAAAAGAACAATTCCAAATCACAGTTAAATTGTATTTTCTTTCCTTTCTTTTCACTATTTGAAGTTTGTTATTTCTTTTTTCATACTTTAGTTGCTATACCATATTATACCAGGTTGTCACACATACCCCCTTTAAATCTTTCCAAAACTGAATGATGACCAATCTGGCCCCTACTAATAAACAGCGGCACACTATTGAGAATAATAAGGCATGCTGCTAAAACTTCATCTTTGTACTGATTTTTATGAGTAACTTGGAATTTTTAGCATTCCCAATAATTTCTCATCAACTGTTTTACCATAAGTAGTCAACTACAAAGACCAATTGAGGTTAGTTATTTTGGCCCTGGGCTTGGAATGCCTTGGAATCTAGGGCCAAAATAATCTGAAAACATCCAGTAAACCTCTCTGTTGCAGCATGAAGGTTCCATAAAGCTGGGACTACTGCATTAAGCAATCAAAGCTTTAATAAAACAGCCCTGGTGGCGCAGTGGTTAAATGCCTGTACTGCAGCCACTCACTCAAAACCAGAAGGTGGCGAGTTCAAGACCAGCAAAGGGCTGAAGCTCGACTCAGGCTTGCATCCTTCCGAGGTCGCTAAAATGAGTACCCAGATTGTTGGGGGGCAAATAGCTTACAATTGTAAACCGCTTAGACACTCCTTAAGGGTATGAAGCGGTATATAAATGAAGCTGTTTGTTTTTTTGTTTTTTTGTTTAATACCCTCCCTTATTTGTATTTATTGTCCAAAATAATACTACACTCTTATCTCTGCTGGATGTGCCTTGCAGAAATCCTCACCACTATTCCATTGACTTTTCCAGATTTTGATGTGTTACAACCTGGAATTTAACTGGATTTGGCTGCCATTGTTACCACTTGATATGCATAAGATACTCAACATGGAAGACACAATATGTCTAGATCTAGATGCAGCACCAGAAGAGCACTGTGACACCATTTGCTGTGTGGTGCGGTGCATGGCATCACATTGGCCTGGGGACAGGATGTGCTTCATGTAGATGCCATGCCCCATGCACTCTGCCCCCAGGCTATCCTGAATGGCCGGTCTGTACAGCCTCTTAGCCTGTATTTTATTGTAACTCTCATATCAAAAGAGGAGGAGTCTTTCCAGTGCTGTGATAGGGTCACTTTAGGATTGCCATAAGATTTATGACACAGTAAGAATATAATAAAAGAATGCACTTTTCCATTGATGATCATCTGACAGTAGAATTTAAAAATCCCAGAATATAATAGTGCTTAATGTCTTTATATGGCTTGGAAGGTCTTCTCTCAGAGTTACCCTTCCATTATCCCACTAAATTTTGCTAGCATGACAACTTTAAAAGTTTCCAAATGTTTCCAATTCCAAGAAAGAACTAGGAGGACTAACTTCCAGAAGAGAGGCTATGCTTTATTCTAGGAAATAAAAATATTCTTTCTAAGGGAAACAGGTGTGAATATGACATATAAAATACAGTATGTCTTCATCTAGTGATAAATAAGTTGTAAAGCACACATTCTAGGGAAAAAACTTTCAGAATTTTAAAGTGCTACACATCAAGGTCACTTGCCTTGTTAAAGTCATGACACCTGTGAGGGTCCACATGTGGGGTATTTGTTTTTAGATAAGCAAAATTAATAAACCCTGGATTATCCAATTATTGTTTATCCAGGAACTGGGTAAATCCAGTTCCTAAATATTTTCCTACTTGGCTGTGTCTTCTGATAAATATTTGTTAATGAAAAACTAACATGTTTACATGCAAACAGGATTGGCAGTGTGTTAAGAAATGCATTTTTTAGTAAAGTTGCAGGCTTTATGTTTTCCTTGAAAATTCTGTTGACAAATGCAGATGAGATCAAAATTATTACTGAAAGAGAGTAATAGTCTAACACCATTTATCTTATCTGATTAAAAGCAAGTTAGTGGCAAACCTGTCAGTGGTTATTGTCATGCCCATGTCTCACTGAAAAGGAGGGAATAGGTCTTCGTTACAGTTAGCTTTAAATCACCTTTTGCTAAATTGTGCCCCTCACCTATGAATTAAAGGAGCCTATTTTGAATAGACATTTTAATAGTTTTATAGGGGCTTTCTAGATTGGCAGGAAAGTGTGACATGAAGTTGCCTTTTCCTTAATGCTTAGCAGCTGCACCACAGCATTTAGATGGAGCTGCGCTGTTCCGCAGTTTTTAAAAAAGAAGCTGGGAAAACCAGCACCTTTTTAAAGGCACTTCTCCCCTAAAATGAAAAAAAAGAAAAAAAAAGAAAAGCGTTTTCATGGCACACTTTCCCTTTTTCTCATCTAAAGGCTAGACTTCCATGTAGCCATGAACACACTTCTTTTTGCCAATCTAGAATGCCCTATAGTTGTGCTTTCCAGTGCTGCATTTATAACAAACATGATCGATCAGAACTGTATATATCATATTATTTATTTATTATTTATTTATGGTATTTATACCCCGCCCTTCAGCCCTGAAGGTCTTAGAGTGGCTTACAATTATTATTTTTAATTACACAGTTCCCTGCTCTCAGGCTTACAATCTAGAAAGACAGAACACAACAGGAGAAAGGAATGGTGGTAGGGAAGAGGATCACGTCAAACAGTTCTTCTCTTCCTCTGAGGCCTGGACCAAGGCAGATGGACTGGAGGGAGGGCTTGTCTTCTTAATCTATGCCAGGACCAATCAGATTATCAGAACTGTATGACCATTTTATCAGAACTGTATATATCATATATCATATATGGGCAACCAGTATCATGTCTGTGGCTCTTGGCTTCTTGTATGGCTCATAATACTGATGCACTATTTTCCATTGCTCAACTGACTAACAGGGACTGGGATGACAATGCCACCACTCCTATTAATCCTGAGTCAGAGATTCCCTGTTAAGAGTGGGGAAAGCAGCAATCTGTATTCAGCTTTTACTGATCACTGTTTCCATACTGCTAACAGTGGCAAGGAAATGGTAGTGCTCATCTAGGTTGCCACATTGAAGAATTAATGCAGTTTGACACTGCTTTAACTGTCATGGCTCCATCCTCTGAAATCCTGGGATTTGTAGTTTCTTGTGGCACCAGAGCTCTCTGACAGAGAAGGCCAAATTGTCAGGAAGGTGTGTGCTGGGTTCATAACCCATGTCAAAGTGAAAACAAGCAGAGTTTATGTATGCTGACAGGACGTCCAGAAGAAGGTGAAGAAACTGAGTTGCATAGGTCCTAGTCTATGGAGCAGCAGAAAACAAGCTTGCTGCCTCCTCAATATGATATCCCTTCAAATATTTAAACAGGGCTATCATATCACCTCTTAACCTTCTCTTCTCCAGGCTAAACATACCCAGGTCCCTAAGGCTTTCCTCATAGGGCATGGTTTCCAGACCCTTCACCATTTTAGTCACTTTCCTTTGGATATGCTCCAGTTTCTCCACATCCTTTTTGAACTGTGGTGCCCAGAACTGGACACAGTATTCCAGGTGAGGCCTGACCAAAACAGAATAGAGTGGCAATATTACATCCCTTGATCTAGACACTATATTTCTATTGATGCAGTCTAAAATTGCATTGGCCTTTTTAGCTGCCGCATCGCACTGTTGACTCACGTTCAACTTATGGTCTCCTTGGACTCCCAGATTCCTTTCATTTCAGCCAGGTATTCCCCATCCTATACCTGTGCATTTCATTTTTCTGCCCTAAGTGCAGTACCTTGCTTTTCTCTGTGTTGAATTTCATTTTGTTAGCTTTGGCCCAGCTTTCTAGTCTGTTCAGGTCATTTTGAATTTTGATCCTGTCCTCTGGGGTATTAGCTACTTCTCCTTATTTGATGTCATCTGCAAATTTGATAAGTATGCCCCCAATTCTGTTATCCAAGTCATTTATAAAGATGTTGAAGAGCCCCGTGGAACCCCACTGGTCACTTCTTTCCAGGCTGAAAAGGAGCCATTGTAGAGCACCCTTTGGATTCGGCCGGTCAACCAATCACAAATCCATGTAACAGTTAACCTGTCTAGTCCACATTTTACAAGCTTATTTTTTACAAACTATAACCACAGCATTCCCTTCATCTACCAAGCTGCTAATTTCCATACCTGGCACTACATTCAACTCCCTACAATTTAAAATGTTCTTCATCATTGATCAATTGATCATCAATTTTAGAGCATATGAGGTTATAATTTTATGTATGCTGACCTGATATGAATTCATATGAATTTAGTGGCAAAGCCTGAGCTAGGCAGAGGAAGACAGCAAGGTCAAGCAGCTGATGGTGTGGGATAGACAGTTGTTGAAAAACAAAGTGATGTATGTACCATATTATCTACCCTATTCCCCCCCCCCCATTCCACCCCATTGGATCTGAAGCAAAATTCAACCTAGTCATGGAACGGGAAGAGGCAAGATAGATTTTGGATTTCTTTGGATGTTCCACAAAGCATACAAACCTTTTTGTAGCATAAAAACTAGTTACTCTTGTATATGTATGACATAATATATACAGTATTAATGCAAAGCCTATTGATGTAATAATACTCATGGTACAGTGGACCCGTGATATCTGCTGAGGTTTGGTTCCAGGACCTCCTATGGTTTATCAAAATCCATGGATGCTTAAGTCCCATTATGTACAATGATGTAGTCAAGTGGTGTCCCTTACATAAAATGGCAAAATAAATTTTTTTTTTTGAAATTATATTCTTTTTTAATATTTTCAAGCTATAGATGATAAAAAAAGTGTGGATATAGAGGGCTGACTATATAAACCAGACCTCCCTTTTGCAGTGATGGTAGCTTGTCCAGTAATATGTAAACTCCGGAGGTTGCAAATGGTCCTTATTTCTTTACCCCCAATAGGATTCCAATCTAATTTTATAAATAATTTTTCTATGAATGAGTCAGATCATGTTTTTCCTCTCTGTTTATTATTTTATTTTGCATGTCAGGTTGAATATCAGCTACTTTTCTAGGAACTGACCTTTGGCTTTTTTTTCTTTATTGTATACAAAGGTGTGTGGTGGATAAAGCTGTTGATGGGCAGACTGTGTTCAAGCTTACAATCTCTGAGAAAGAGACCATGTTTTATTACCGCACTGTAAATGGGCTGCAGCCACCGATAAAGGTAATGACACTGGGGAGAATTCTTGTGAAGGAATGGAATCATCTTAGTGTGCAGGTGAGTAAAATAAAACATCAGCACCATTTAGTATAGCTATAGCATTGTGTGAGTCTAGCATATCTCAGTGAAGATCAACATGATAAAAAGTATAAATTAAATATAATGGTACATTGAGGGAAGACAATAATAGATCTAATTATTCCAGGCTTAAGTCTTGAATGTAGAAACAAGTTTCATCAACAACCTGATATTCAAAATAAAATAATTTCACTTCTTTATAGAAGAGCCACCACTAAATAGTAAATCAAGCAAACATGCATAACAACAAAGAGCAGGCATTGAGATGTTTGGTTATTTAAATTTGGGTAAGTATATCACTTGCCCTATCACAAAGCTTTTAGGTTGACAATGAATAAAAATAGTGGCATACATTCATTCATTCCCTGTAAAATATGGAGTAACTGCTGTCACAGATCAATGCTCTGGCCATACACATCCCTGATTCAGGATGTTGCATTATTTATTTATTTATTTATTTATTTTTGCAAACACACTTAAAACAAAAACAAACAGCTTCATTTATATACCGCTTCATACTGCCTAAGGAGTGTCTAAGCGGTTTACAACTGTAAGCTACTTGCCCCAAACAATCTGGGTACTCATTTTAGCGACCTTGGAAGGATGCAAGCCTAAGTCTTGAACTCGCAACCTTATGGTTTTGAGTGAGTGGCTGCAGTACAGGCATTTAACCACTGCGCCACTTAAACACATTTGTTTGTATCCTACTTTTCTCCCATGAATGGGATTCAAAACAGCATGTGACCATGGTGTCAATGCTAAATATGCAACCCTAGAAACTGTATCTAGAAACACCTGGATATCCTTTTGTATTCTATGTCATGCTTAGATTTTTCTAATTTTACGAATTTAATATTCATTGGGCCCCCAAACCCATCAGGGTCAAAACTGTTGCTTAAATTGTTCTGGCTGCCACCAAAGAACTTGGCTGGCTCCAACATTCAACAGCACCTGCAATTGCTTTCTACAGTGTAGGGACATGCCAGAGTATTGCCTTATAATAGCAACCTCTTGAGCCATGGGTCAGAGCATGTCACAATGTCAGTCATAAAGAATTGAAATGTACATCAGGTGTTCTTTCAAAGGATAGTACACTCAATCCCATTAAAACTTCTTCCTCACAAGCCAGCCAGTTGCTCACCTAAATAAAAAGGTCTTCACCTGCTGGTAGAAGAACAAAAGGAATGAGGCCTATCCTCCCTTGGAATGGAATTCCACAGCCTGGACTCAGCCAATTGAAAATACGTAGTGTAAACTACATAAAATAAACACCTTTTCTTATTTCATATGTAAGCCCTAACTTTTAGGGTAAATCTTTACAAATTACAGCCCTGGTGGCGCAGTGGTTAAATGCCTGTACTGCAGCCACTCACTCAAAACCAGAAGGTGGCGAGTTCAATACCAGCAAAGGGCTGAAGCTTCACTCAGGCTTGCATCCTTCCGAGGTCGCTAAAATGAGTACCCAGATTGTTGGGGGCAAATAGCTTACAATTGTAAATGAAGCTGTTTGTTTAACAAATTGTAAGCCGCTCTGATAGTCTTGGCTGAAGAGCGGGGTATAAATAAAAACATTATTATTATTATTATTAAATTAGCTTATATTTTTAAAAACAAAAATAACTAAAACATTGCATAACACTATATCCAACATCAACTGATTGGTCTTCTGTTTGCACTGCAGGATTTTCTTATACTCTCCTTCCTCAACACACACCCAAATTTGCTCAGTGTATTTGCTCCCCAGCGCCCAAGGCAGAGTTAACAGAAAGCACATGACTGTGGACAGCTACCGCTGAATACAACCCATTATCAATATGTAATGTGTTGAGTTAGTAACACCTATAGAACTGGCTCAATAATACTATGAACTACTTGGATGACATAATGGTACACAGGGCTATCATACTTTTTGGTTCTATGGTATCTATGCAGATGCCATTCAAAGGCAATGCATAGAAGCTTCGTGGTGTGTTAGACTATGGTTCTTTTGAACCCAAGTGATGTAACGGATGTAACTATGCCGAATGTAATATCTGGGGCAATCAATTAATAAGCAAGACATGCTGAATGATTATGGATAATCTGTAGGATTAAGATTGCAATATAATTCTTCTGGTATGCTTTGTCAAAGTTGGCATTATTTTCTCTCCTAAATGAACAAATGAAAGTTTAAATATTGAAAGGATAAGGAAAAATAAGGCTGACACTCTATATTGCACTTAGGAATTCACAACCTATATGTATGGATGTGCAACACTTTGTGTTCACTAATACCATGTAGTCACAATTGTGGTACTGTTGTCAGAATCACAAATGACTTTCCAAGCCCACTTTACCAAGCAACAGCTGCATCAAGAGATGTAGATCTGCTTAGCTGGTGATCACGGTGCAGGAGAAGGGTGTTTCCATCTCCTTCCCACCAGGAAGCAAGGCTGTGACAATCAGAAACAGGGCTCTTGTCACAATTCCCTGCCTCAGTCTTGCTCATTACCAAGAAATAGGTGGAAATTTCATCCTCTTTGCATCCCAGTCAGAAGCTGAATGAACCTCATCTACTTGATCCTACTGCTGGCTCCTAACGGGGCTTGGGAAATATTACTTAGTAATGCATATTTAACTCAATAGATGGTGTAGAATATGCCCCCAATGTTTAAATTGTTAAGATTTCTTAAATTATTTTTTTAAGGCTTAAAAAAGGTTTCTTAAAGTTTTAAGATTTTATTAATCAATCAGTCGTTTTATTTATACAGTACCCCACCTTCCGCTAAAAAATTGTGACTCAAGGTAGCTTACAGGATAAAATGAAATACAAATGAAATTACATATAGCTAAAACATGCAACAATTAAGAGTCAGTATTATTATTATAAAAGTGTCTATAGAATTAAAACAATTTAAAACATTAAATTAAAAATAAAGAATAAAAGTAGCATAGAAGCAGAAAGCCTCTTCAGTGTAAAGCGATCAGTATCAAAATGCTTGCTGGAACAGGAATACAGTCAGCTCTCCTTATCCACGGATTTATCTATCCACAAATTCAAGCATCCACAGCTTGAAAATATTCCCCCCAAAAGTGTAAATTCCAAATAGTAAACCTTGATTTTCTGTTTTATATAAAGAAAATCATTTTGCTATGCCATTGTCTTTAATGGTACTTGAGCATCCATGGATTTTGTTATCCATGGAAGGTCCTCAAACCAAACCCCAGAAAATTCTAAAAGTGGGGTTGAGTGGGGTGGTCTGCTGAATCTGCAGTTTGGAGTGTTTCTTTCAAATTCAGTGTCTGCGATTATTGAATTACAATTTTGTTAGCCTTTAGTTTGCTGAATTATATCTGTGCAACTTTGTCATGGTTTGGCAGATAACAGCACATTAAAAGCCTAGAAAAAAAGTTTAAATTCAAAATGCAAAGAGGTAACCAGAACTGAATTACTCTCCCGGGACTGAAATGCTCTTAGAGTGCCTGTTGAAATCACCATTATCATTTCTGTACATGTCAAATGTGAGTCACTTCTTAGTTTAGGCAAAATATCTTTATAAATCTTTAAATCTTCAAGTTCTTTCAAGAAAAGGTTAAAGTACTTATGATTTAATGAGTCCACTTTACATCATAACTGTTTGACAATCAAGATAAAACTTGTCCTCTCCTATTTGTGAATTGGTGAAATCAATTTTTTTTAAAAAAAAAATCCTCAAATGTTTTTAGTTATTGTATATTTTAAGGTTAATGCCAAGAAAATGACAGTTATAAATGATCTTAAAGTTACTTGTTCATTATAAGAGTGAAAGACAATATAAAGCAAGTGGTGTACCACCAAGTACACAGTCAAGACATCTACGGTGCTTAATCACACATTACTTTTGTGTCCATCCTTTTATTATCTTTTAACTTTCCAAAACCACTACCCCTCCTTTTATTGATACTCATACTGGGGCTGAGGCAATAGTTCTGTCGTTCTTTATATGGGATTAAGTCCTACTGAAGTTAATTGGGCTTATATCTGTTGCTACTTGGATGTACTTCTAGATTCAGCTTTGTCACTGGAGGTCCAAGGGGCTGCTGAGACTAGGAGCGCCCATAGCCTCACCTATAGCTTGTTCTTGGGCTATGATAGACTGGCCACAATTATGCGGGCCATAAAATGTCACATATGGACTGCTGTTTCTTTCTTTTTGCTTTCCAGTAACTATACACCAGTGATAGGAATAATATAGCCTTTCAGATATTAATTGTAAGATTAATAATAATGGCCAGAATTCTTTGGGGGCATTGTGTCTTCATAAGTGGACTAATATCTGTGGGACTTAGAACTGTACACTTGTGCAACATCTGTATCAAGTAGAGGGCTGCTGTTACATTACTACAACACAGAATCAGCAAAGTGCTTGATGTGCATCTGATGGACAATGGGACTGATTCACAATGGGACAGTTTTCAAAGGTTGCCCCATTTACAACACATTGTTAGGATGTGGAGTCGAAGGCTTTCATGGCCAGCATCCATAGTTTTTTGTGGAGCTTTTGGGCTATATGGCCATGTTCTGGAAGAGTTCCTTTCTGAAATTTCGCCAGCATCTCTGAAGATGCCAGCCACAGATGCTGGCGAAACATTAAAAAGGAACTCTTCCATAACATGGCCTTATAGCTGGAAAGCTCCACAAAAAACATTGTTGGGACTTCAAGCTACCATGAGCCAACTCATACACTTCCAATCTGCATGGCCATCAGATAATAGTATAGTTGTATCATATAGAACCCCCCCCCCCCGAAAAAAAAATAGACTTGTGTATTGGCAAGTATCAGGTACAAGTACCCTTGAAGTTTTCCCAACCATTCTGGAGTGTGCTATGTTGGCAGAAAACAATTTCAAATACTGTGGAAACCTGTTTCAGTGGGATTACAACTGACTTCAGAATAGTAGATGGATCCAGTTCATTTACTTTGAACAAAGTATCACTGTACTTTTGTCAGCACATGCTGTACTAGTGCCATTATTGTGCCTGCCCATGTGTATATTTGACAGTTGGCAGAACAGTCAAGACCTGTACAAAATTGATTGAGGATCCCTGAAAAATAGTGATGAACTCTAAAACACAAAAAGTGAAAAATAAATAGAGATACTTAACCAAGTAAAGATCTATGCAGTTCTTGTTTTCTTGAAGAAAAAATGAAACATGAAATAGTTTGCAAATAGCAGTAAGAGGTAAATAATAGTATTACTGAATAAATTACTTTGAAATGTGACCATATTTATTTTGCAATCCAATACCAGAATCAAACTTTTTTTGGTTTCAATAGGCTGAGTCTTCCATTGTGGACCTATGTAGCCAATCTGGAATAAAGAGTGGGCATACTAGAACATTTTATAATCATGTGACTATGTAAGCCCTGGAGTTACATAACAGTGCTTGTAATGGAAAGACAGCTTCAAAAAATAAAAAATAAAAAAAATTTGAGAAGATGTATCATGGATATAAATTTGAGGGAGGATGAGGTGCATTCCTGGACCATCATGCAGTCCACATGCCATTTGGGAATGTGTGCAAGAGAGATAATAATAATCATAATCATAATCATAATCATAATTTATATACCACCTTTCCAAAGGATCAAAGCGGTTTACAAAAATGCTTAAACAATTACATATACAATTAATACATACATACATGACTAAAAAGTTCATCCCCTTACCTTAACTAAAATACGAACATCAAAATACAGTTAAATTAATGACATAAAAATATAATAAACTATATCCTGTTCTACAAGCCAAATGGATTGGCACTTGCCCCCTCCCCCTGAAGCAGCTCACTGGTGGTGGGCCTGCCACAGCAGGCACCCAGCCTTTATCCCCTTCCCAAGGGGAGCAGGTGTTCCTGGCTGGGTACCTGGGGCTTGGTCCTGACAAGAAGCAGTCTGGGGCCAGCAGTCCACCAGGTGAGATGGAGCATGCAGGTAGCAAGCAACAAGTCTACACAGCAGCAGGAGGTACTACACATCTCTTTCCTTGGGTGGTGGGGTGACCTGGTATTCTCTCTTCTTCCCCCACTTTGTGCTGGCTCCCCCTTGCTTCTGCATCATATTTTTTTAGTCCTCCTCTTGTTTCTTTCAAAATGTGTTTAGAGACTGAGGTGGGGGAAGAGCTGACAATGGCAGATCACTTGGAAGCAGAGACAGAGTGACATGGATAAAAAGGAATGTTTGTATATACATATAGTAATTAGTAATATAGTTTGTACTGTATATAAGGAGTCCTGGTGGTGCAGTGGTTAGATGCCTGTACTGCAGCCACTCACTCAAAACCATAAGGTTGCAAGTTCTAGATCAGCAAAAGGGCTCAAGCTTGATTCAGGCTTGCATCCTTCCAAGGTTGCTAAAATGAGTACCCAAATTGTCAGGGGCAAGTAGCTTAAAGTTGTAAACCGCTTGGACACTTCTTAGGTGGTATGAAGCGGTATATAAATGAAGCTTTTTTCTTTCTTTCTTTCTTTCTTTCTTTATTTATTTATTTATTTTGCTGTTTATAATAATTCACTGTCAATTGAGCCAGCTGAGTACAGCCTGGCTGCATCCTGGCTCCCAGGAACACTTTAGAGGTGGTTTTGAAAGCCAGGAGCTTTCTGACTTGGAAAAGCAGCCACTGAAGTGTGCCTGGGAGCCAGGATGCAGCTGGGCTGTACTCGGCCAGTGGAATCAGTGGCGAATTACATGTGATAATTCCTGCCTGCATCCCACATCCTGGCTTCATCCTGTTAGGGTATAGCCAGGTTAAATGGGCATGTGATAAGCTCCCTAGAATCATAGACTCATAGACTCTTAGAACTGGAAGGGATCACAAGAGTCATCTGGTCCAACCTCCCGCCATGCAAAAATACACAGTTAATGCACTCCTAAAAGATGTCCATCTAACCTCTGCTTAAAGACCTCCAAAGATGGAGATTCCATCACCCTCAAGGGCAGTCTTTTCGACTGCTGAACAGCTCTTAAACTAAAAGAAAATTCTTCCTAATGTTTAAGTGAAATCTCTTTTCTTCAAATTTGAATCCATTGGTTAATGTTTTAATGTTTGAGGCAGCATAAAACAAGCTATCCCCATTTTCTACACCACATCCCTTAGATATTTAAAGATAGTTATCAGGTCACTCTCAATCTTCTCTTCTCCAAGCTAAACATACCAAACTCCCTAGGCCATTCCTTATAAGTCTTGGTTTCAAGATTGTCTCAGGGGGGATACAGATGGGCAGCTCCATTCCACCTATCTTTGCCCCTCGTTGGTGCCACACAAGCTGCATGGTGTGGCACCGATGCACTCCTTAGAAAGGAGCCGCTCTAGGTGGCTTCGTTTTAGGGGTGTCATAATGGCACTTGGGCCAATCTGTACACAACCTCAGTCACTCTTATCTGGACATATTCAAGCTTGTTGATAACCTTGTGGAACTGTGGTATGCAGAATGGAGACAGTGGTCCAAAGCACACTGCAGAAATAATCCAGTTTGCAATCGCTTAAATTTCCCTTGTCTCAGTGCCACAGAATCCTGGAAACTCTAGTTTATTGTAGTACCAGAGCTCCCTGACCTAAATGCCTCCCCAAACTACAGTTTCCAGAATTACCTAGCATTGATATAGGGCAGTTAAAGCAGTCTCAAACTAGATTATTTCTGCAATATATTTTGGACCAGTATTCCAGATGAGGTTTAACCAAAACAGAGTAAAGTGCAACTACTACTTGCCCTGTTAAAGATGTTTAGGGTGGAAATAAGCCTCATTAAGGACATATACAACTGCCATGTAAAGAGAGAGAATACTTGTTTCTTTGCTGCCCCATAGGGCAAGACCAAATCTGATTGATTTAGTTACAGAACAGGAACTGGATGATACTGCATCAATCTAATTCAGGATTAATTACAGAATTTCTGACTGGAGTGTATTAAGCCCTACCAGGAGAGCTCAGAATCTGAACTTAGGTCTCCTGTTTAAGGGCAGCAAATGCACCTATTGTCCAAGAGAACAGCCAGAGAACAAACCAAGCCAGGCCAGAATTGTACATGGAGAATCAGCAAGCTCAGAAGCATGGCTGAAGCAGTCCAGAGTGCTGAGACCATGTTCTAGTACACTATGCATTTGCAATTATTCACTCACCACTACAACATAAGGAAATAATGTGGATGGTACTGAGAGTTGGCTCTTTTTATTGTCAGTATATTGGTTGCATGTTTTGGGACATGGTCAAAGTATCAGGGTAAGATGCTGGATACATTATACATTTGAGTATACATTTGAGTATATATGATTTCAAATTTAGTAAGACTGTTTAGACTTGCCACTGAAAATTTAATGAAAGCATTTCATTTCAAGTGTTCAGGCTACCTGTATTTTTCTTTTCATTTCTTATGGCTAGTTGGTTTATCTGTTTATGTATGTGTACACACACACACACACACACACACACACATATTGTAAGAATGGTTACATAATTGTTAATACATTCTGTGCAGAAATGGCTTCATGCAGGGCTGGGTGGACTGTTATGCAAATTAAACCATAGCCTAAGGTTCTGTACAGAATCTCCATACATTCTAAATTATTATTAAAGAAAATGTTGGTATATAGAAAATGGCTTTCCTTTCACCTGCTCTTCTTAAATTTCCATGAGCTCGGATCAAGTGAGTGTCATCATGATGAATGAGCTGTAGTTTAGGAAATGTAAAGATAAATGCAAAAGTACTCTTCAGATATTTAAAAGCTGTTTGTATTATGCAATGTCTAGGTGACTTGCAAACAATATATAATGAGGTTACAATAAGATGTAATGCAAAAATGTGGATGTGAATGTAGTATGTAACAGGTGTGTATGTATGTACATGCAAGTTGCCTGTCAAATTATAGCAATCCCATAAATATCCTAGGGTTTTCTTATGCAAATGATAATCAGAGGTGGTTTTGTCAATTCCTTCCTCTGAAATATAGCTTATAGAACCTGGTATTCATTGGTAGTCTCCCATCCAAGTATTAGCTAGGGCTGGCCCTGTTTAGCTTCCAAGAGCATATGAAATCTGGTGCCTCTAGGGTATTTCGGCTATTCCACAGAAATAAAGCCACCCTTCTGAAGTACCTTGTTAAGGCAAGTTAGTTTTCAGTAGTTGCTGAAGTACCAGGGAGCTGGACATGCTACCAGTGATGGTGAGAATAGTCAGGAATGATCATATCAATCAACTACTGATTTAAAAATGTGTAAGTGTCACTTTCTAACATACCTGGTTTTTTAAAATCTCAAATTCTCTCCATCCCATTTATGAAGAAACACATGAATTTCTCTTATGTTTTTAGTCTTGAACAGGAGCTAATTCCCACTCATCTGCACTTAAGAAATGCTGTCAGCAGAATTATTTCCATCATAAAGACAATCATACTGTATTTCCTTGCCATACAGTGTTAAAAATGAGCCTATCACAAAAAAGAGGTGACATAAGATAAGAGCTGAGCATAGCCAGCATGGTGTAGTGGTTGGAGCACTGGACTGTGACTCTGGAGACCAGGATTCTAATGTACAATGGCTTGAAGACACACAACAACACTCAAGCTCTTTGCACAGATGGATGAATCAGCTAATTTTATTTTTTCCTACATTTGAATTTTTTAAAATCTCAGATTCTCTCAGTCCTGTCTTTAGAGGTCATCAGATCCCTTTTTCCTCCATTACATCTAAAGACACAAGGCAGACATAACTTCAACATCAAGTTAGGTTTTTTCCCCCTTGTCCCTAGTTAAAATGAGGGCTGTATGATAATTTCATTTTGGTTAATTTTTGATATGAACCCATCAAAATCTGAAAAATTCTTCATTATTGAATGAATATGACATTTTAAAACTCAAATGTGAGAGAAATCTCTCTCAGGTGATGGGATACAGATAACATGACTTACACATTAAGTTACTTTTTTCTTTATGTCCCTTTCCCTTACCTCTTATACACATCTTCATGTCTGATTTAAAAAGCTGGAGTTCTCAAAAGGTGACACACTCTTTTGTATTATTGTGACTGGCTAAATAATTTTTGTTGTTGTTGTGTGCGTTCAAGTAGTTTCCAACTTATGGCGACCCTAAGGCAAACCTATCACAGAGTCTTCTTGACAAGATTTGTTCAGGGCCAATTTATCATTGCGTTTCTCTGAGGCTAAGAGAGTGTGATTTGCCCAATGAGCTTCCATGGCTGAATGGAAATTCATACACTGGTTCAATGTTCAAACCACTAGTATTCCTCACTATGGAGCATGAACTTCCGTTATAAGCAACAACAGATCAACTACAGCATAGTATTTCAGGATTTCCAGGCCTCTCTCTCAAATCTATAAATCTACAAACCTATCTCCAAATAATTTTCGTTTTAATTTTGTTTTAATTCATAAACTACTGATTTTCCTAGCAATTAAATATAATAATAATAATAATAATAACAACAACAACAACAACAACAACAACAATTGGGGTGGGTTACAACAGAGTTAAAATGGTACAAAATTACAAACAATCCCATCCCAACACCCACCCCTTAAAATAATATTAAATTAGCTATGAATGAAAACACAATACCAAAATATAAAACAATTCCTTGAAAACAAAATTCCTGGGGCTGTATGGGCAAGATTAAATGTGAAAAGAGAAGAGCTGGACAAAAAACTAACACATAGGGTTTGGAGCCGGGGAAAATTAAACAATGTCTAGGAAGGCCTGCCAGAAAAGATGCGTCTTTAAGGCTTTTTTAAAGCCTTCAATGGATGTTATGAGACACATCTCATCCAGCTGGTCATTTCACAGCTTGGGAGCGATAGCTGAAAAGGACCTCTGGGAGGTCTGCACCAGCCTGGTCTTCATGAGCTGTAGCAGGTTCCTCCCAGAGGACCAGTGTGTGTGTGTGTGGGGGGGGGGGGTTCATACGGGAAGAGGCGGTCCCTCAGATAGGATGGGCCTAAGCCATGTAGGGCTTTAAAGGTTAAAACCAACACCTTGTACTGTGCCCGAAAACTAATTGGCAGCCAGTGGAGAGCTTTAAGCACTGGTGTTATGTGCTATCTCCTGGGTGTTACAGTAACAAGCCTGGCTGCCATATTTTGAACTAGTTGCAGTTTCCAGGTTAAGCAGAAGGGTAGCCCCATGTAGAGCGCATTACAGTAGTCCAAGTGTGAGGTTACCAGAGCGTGTACCACAGTTTCCAGGTCCCTCATGTCCAGGAAAGGGCGCAGCTGGCGTATGACCCAAAGCTGGTAACAGGCACTCCTGACTGTCACATTCACCTGACTAGTCATGTGAAGCAACGAGTCTAGAAGTATCCCCAGACTGCGAACAGAGTCTTTTGAGGAGAGTGTGACTCCATCTAGGACTGGAAGTTGTATTCCCAAACCTGGTTTTGGTCCTGTAACTATGAGTACCTCATTTTTGTCTGGATTGAGTCTCAATCTGTTTTCCCTCATCCAATCCATTACCGCTGCAAGACAGTCATTTAGAGGAGAGACGCCACCTGAAGTGTGAGCAGACGATCTAGTCATGGAGAGGTATATCTGAGTGTCATCAGCATACTGAAGACACTGAGCTCCATGCCTCCAAATGATCTCATTAAGCGGCTTCATATAAATATTAAACAGCATCGGGGACAGGATGGCACCCTGAGGGACACCACAATTAAGCTCAATTTTGGAAGAGCAACTGTCCCCGAGCCTCACCCTTTGAGATCTGCCAGAGAGAAAGGACCGGAACCACCAAAGTGCTGTGCCGCTAATCCCTAACTCTCTCAGCTGATCTTAAAGGATGGAGTGATCGATTGTATCAAAGGCCGCTGAGAGATCCAAGAGCATCAGCAGGGTCACACTACCCCTGTCGATGCTCAGGCGGAGGTTATCTGTCAGAGCAACAATGGCAGCCTCAACTCCATATCCTGTCCTGAAGCTGGTTTGAAATGGATCTAGATAATCAGCTTCATCCAAGACAGCTTGGAGTTGGGAGGCGACAGCTCTCTCGATCACCTTGCTGAGAAATGGCAGCAAGGAGACTGGTCTGTAGTTATTCCTGTCCAGGGGGTCAAGGGAGGAGACCTTCTCAATTAGGTGTCTCCTGGTTGGATAGTCACCCTGATGACCTCCATAGTTTGATCTCATGCTGAGACAACCATTTAGTAAGGCCTATGCTTAAATTCCTAGTATCTCACCCTTCCATGCTAACGTCTGCGTATTTGAAGTTAACATTGAGGAGATTTCTGCTAGTTCCACTGACTCTTCATGAGAAGGAAAAATTACCTTTTTTTTTTAAATTCTAGAACTACAAATGAAATGTTTGGTTATTCTCTTTTCTTGCCAGACACTTCTTAAGGTGTAATTATGTTTATAATGTTAACAGAGAGCCCATAGAGCTTTATAGCTCCTTTGAGTGTCATGTTAGGTATCATGGCCATTTGGATCATCATTAAGGACTTACCACATATCACATACATATGTAAAAGGGTTACCTGTATAATTCTGGTCAGGCATTCACCTGTGTGTGGACAAGCTGAAACTGTGCAGTGGGACGTTTTTGTGCATGCTGATCCCCACCCTATGTATACCAGTTTTATGTCTCTGACCTCCCTGCTTGACTGGGAAGCCTGATGAAGCAGAGTTTCTGAATTAGAGATGTAAGAAGAAACTGATTTTACCCAGAAGGCAAATGCAGTTTGTAATCTGGAATCTTCATGTGGATCACTGGGGGGGGGGGGGGGGAGAACTATACACACTTGAAGAGTGTACGTAAAAAAAAAAAGTGGGCACATTTCAAATAGCCTCATGACATGGGCAAAACATGATTTATTCAATCAAGGGCATTCCTTCAGATAGTGTGTGTAATTTAAAGATCTGTGCAAATCTACACATTTAAGGAAAAAGGCTAACATTGGCTTGCTTTTTAAAAGTTAAAGCCATGCACAAATGTGACGTATAAATACACGTGCACATCCCTACCCCTAGTTGCACATAACATCTCAAATTAAAGTGAAAATTAACTCTCCCTAAATTAGCAAGGTTGGGAACTGAGGAGCTAGGACCTGGTTCCATGATTCTGGTCACAAGTACATGTACCTTGTTTAGGCTTCATGCCTAAATAGGGTTTCTGTATCGACCATGATATTGATGGAACAGGATGAAAATTTTGTGGGCACGGCTTTTTATATTCTTGGACACCACCTGTTAATTTCAATGCAGTTAGGGGTAAAGAATTTCCCAGGACATATAGCATGTGCTTCAATGCACAAACATAATGGAAGCAGTACCAAACTTAAAAAAAAATCTGCTGAAGTTTTATATTTTTGCTGTATGGACTCCACCATTTTCACTGTTATGTGAGCTTCTGTAGATGTCCTCAGCTTTCATGCTAACTACTGGTCAGTATGGACACTGTGGTTTATATGGATTTGGTCAATAAGGACATCTGAAATATGGGGGACTGGCAAAGCCCACGGGAATATGCCCTAATGCATCTGATTAAAAAGTATGTCTACTTCACCCTGTGGATTAATCATTACATACTTTGTAATTCTAATCTCTCTTATCTCTGCAAGTAGTTTCTTATTCTTTGCATTGATAAAGAACAAAGATTTTCTTCAATAACAATGCCTCATTTGACATCTATATTTCTCTGCTAATTTACATGATTACATACAGTTCGGAGGGTGGAGGGCTAGAACCCCAAATCAGTAGAAGAATTATAATTTTAAACAGACTGAAGGGGTTGGAAGAAATGCCTGGTAGGAGACTTCATCAGATGAACTCAATGCTTTTTTGTTGAAATTAATTTTGGTAAATCTTTTTGATGTTGTTGCTTCAGTTTTAAAAGGAAGCTTGATAAATTCTTTACTTGCCTCTTTTGATATTGTAATAGAGATCCTTAGAGTTGGAATCCAGTTTTCTTTTGTAATTAGAGGGGGAAATACAGCCATGATGTGGCAAGGAAGCAATTGTTCATGATTGGTTTTCAGATGCAATGATGAGGATCTCTTGATTATGGCTTATTGTTAAGGCTCTGCTATTGTTCATATTTGTTTTAGAAGCTGGGATTGCAGCAAGTGCAGACTGCATGAAGTAAAAATAAAAGCTGCACAAGCCAAAATTCTTCTTGCTATTTATCATTGAATTGGCTTTTATTTATGGTCACTCTATGAATGAGAGACCTCTAAAAAAAAAAAAAAAACCTGGCCATGGACAGCCCTGCTCGTTTATTGTAAACTCAAAGATGTCACTTCCTTTGTGCCAGTGGCAGCTCTGGGCAGCATAGTAGGACATATTTGTAGACAGCCACTGAGTGTTGCTACAGAGTATAGAGGTAATGAGGGGAATTCATGGAAGTTCTGGGGCCAGAATAAACCTGCTTGTAGTCTATAAGTTATATAGAAACTTAGTTAAATTTTCAGCTTGTGGTATATATAATTTAAAATTGATAAAGTTATTGCCCTTGTTTAAATCAAGAATTTGTATCTCATCTATGTTTTTACTTCCACATACAGTATACATTTCTTCTCTGTTTCTGTCCTTTTACTAGGTAGCACTAGTAAGTCTAAACTACCTTGATAGGGATCTTAGGTGGTGACTGCCATTTCTGTGGGGCTAAACATCTTCTAGCTCATGGTTGATGCTAAATTTTAAACTAAAGTACAGTGAGTCCTTGGTATCCACTGGGGTTTGGTTCCAGGACCCTTTGTGGATACCAAAATCCATGGATACTCAAGTTTCATTATATACAGTGGTACAGTAAAATGGTATCTCTCATATAAAATGGCAAAATCATTTGCTTTTTGAATTATTTTAAAAAAATATTTTAAAGCCTTGGATGGTTGAATCCATGGATGCAGAAACCATGGATATGGAGGGCCAACTGTACATCATAATAACATCCTCTGGACTGGATGGCTTTTCTTTTTATCTTATTCTAAATTTAATTTTTATTCACACAAAATAAAATACCAAACACACTCATCCTAAAAAAAAAACTAAAAAAAAAAACTTGGATGGCTTTTCTAAGATTTTTGTGTGTGTCCAGGCAGTTAAATATGCACTTGATCTGTTACATTCAGAAGATTACCTGTATAGTAAAGATGGGAACTAAAAGTCCTTAGCAAGGTGCTTGTAAGGAACATCTTGTATTACTTGGAATAGCTAAGGCAGCTTCAGAATCAGACCACATTCTGATTTCTTTCTGATCTCACTCTGTGAGGTTAAATTTGTATTAATACAGAGCTTGTTCTTCAACATCGAGTTAATTGCTTCGGGTGCTCACCTGAGTCCCATCATTGGTTCCTTCCTTTCTTTTAATTTACATGGTTCTTTGAGAGATTCAGGTTGAACTAGTGGCACTGTGCACAAAAGGAAAGACTTGGATTGAAGGAAAACCATTTCCCGTTGAGAAGGGATTAACATTGTAGGAGATAGTGAGAAAGAAAAGTAAAGGAGGGCAAAGAGAAAAGCTAAAATATCTTTTAGACAAATGCTAGGAGCATATGTAATAAGACTGCTGAATTGGAGTGACATGTTTTCAAGGATAAGAAAGATATTATTGGAATAAGAGAGACAACCAAGAAAATGAAAGGGGATTTAAAATGCCAAGATAGAGAAAGAGTTTTAGTGAGGGGAGAGAACTAATATAAAGCTGGAAGAAAGGTAGTAATATTGGTGAAGGATGATACTGAATTTGCAGCAGAAATGGGGGAAAAAAAGAAAGGAAGGAAGGAAAAAAGAAGAAGGCTGAAATGATCCTATAAACATTTTGACTGATTCAACAGAGCAAGTTTGTGTAGACGTTGAGGGCAATACAAAGTAGTTGGGATATTTTGAATGTTTCTGTTTAGCCAAAGAAATAGCCAAGGACTTTGATCACTGGTGGGATAAAGAGAGGATTTGAAGAGGGGAAGGGATTTGCTAGTGAATGGTTGACATATTGAGAGTTTTTGAAAGGGCAAATTTCCAAAAGCAAGTTTGCATTTGCACCCTTTATACAACTTCTGAAACAAACTCCAAGGACCCTGTGAAAGTAACGATCTGAATATTGTTGTATGAAGCGTGTATAGCAGCCTGAAATCTGTATATGGATATGGTGAACAGATAGGATCAAGCAATCATATAAGCATTAGATTTGCTACACATGTGAGAGTATGTAATAGACAGCCAAAATGGTCCCAAAGTTATTGATTTCTTTTTCTAACTTTGAAAGAAAAAGCTAAAATGCTCGAGGGATTTTTGCCTGCAATCCTGTGATGAATGGGAAATCCACTCCACACAAGTGGAAAATATACGGCCTATGAAACACATCGAGAAGCTGCAATTAAAATTCATCCCAGTTAAGTCAAAAAAGGGAAAAGCCGATATGGGCCTGAGGCAAAAGAAAGAAAGGCAAAGAGATAACTTGCTCCTCCCGACCCTATTCTTTTGCCTTTCCCCCTCACTATTCTTTACCAATCCCCCTTTATCCTCCCTGGATCCTCTGTTTTATGACAGTTCTGTCACTCTGATCCCCTGATGAGGTTTCTTTTTCTGTCTTCTGTCTCTGCCATTGCTTTGCAGAGCTGTGGGCAAATCCTTAGAGGGAAAGGTTAGAAGACATGTCTCTATTTTCCCCTTTTCTGCTGTACTTTTTTCAGGTCTTTTTTTGCCCTGGTTGTACCCCTTCCTTACAGATGCCACTGAATTTATTGCATATTAAGGTGATAAATGAAGATGCAAAAGACCCATAAAATGCTAGGTTCTTTTCTCTTCAGATAATCAGAGAGTGTTTAAAAATGGATTTATATGGAGATAGAGGAGTACAATAGCAAAGTGTTGGAACAAGATCTGCTTCAGCACAGAGCATGTGAACAATGGCAGCTAGCACTGAGTTGTCTTTTCTGTGGTTGGATAGCACACTGCTTCTACAAAACCATTTCTATTTCAATCCTACCTTCAACAGTTACACTGAAGTGGTAAAGACTCTGTCTTGGTGGCACAATTAATGTACTAAAGAGAACATCATTAAAAGATGCAACCTCATTAAATCAGTTTTTTTAAAAAAAAAATACACAGAGTTGGGAAATATTCAGTGCTCCAGATGTTGTTTCTCTCTGTGAGGGCTTCTACTTTCCCCCCATATATGCCACAAAATGGGAGGACCCCCTTCTGTCCTGCCACTATGGCATCACATGGTGGAACTCCTGGATGTCCTCCTGGTTCCTGTGTAGAACTTCATTCATCTAATCTGGACACTGGAGGCCACCACTCTTGAATAACTGTTGCCAGCATGGATACCTTGTGTCTGAATTCAAGTATTTCAGTAACACTGATATAGCATTCCCAGTGGCGTAAATGTATAATACAAAAAAATCATTTATTAAACAAAAGTTCAGCATAATTACTTATCTAAAATATCTTAAACCTCACTGACCCTAATTCACATCTTTCATTCGTGTTCTCAGCTTCAACTCTCATACCTGTCATTCTGTCTGGGCATGTCTACACAAGTCATTTGAACTGTTGCCTCCTGCTCTCATGGCACCCTGTCCACATAATGCATGGTCAAAGCCCCAATGAGAGGCCAGTTCCATTCTGAATCTGGCTCCATTAAATTGGTTTAAAATAACTTATTTTTTGCTCCAGGAAAATCCAGAGCACTCTGGAGTGATGGCAGATGGCTATTTACATACATGGCCCACTGTGCATGCCCAGCCATGGGGTCAACACTGAGTTCCTCATTTTCAACCTCACAGAGAGTGACCTGTGACCATGGTGCTGGGAAGACAGTGAGACATGTAAGTAGATAGCTAGTGTCACTACAGAGCGCAGGTAACAGGGGGAATTTGAGGCCAGAATACTCTGTGAGCATCTCAGAGTATTCTGGCTGGTATAGACGTACCCTCTGACACCCTCCTAGAGTTTTAAAAATATCTTCAAATATTCAGCCAATCACCAGTCACTCCCAACATTCCATGCTCTCATTTCTCCTAATATATCATTTACTACACATTACACAGATAACCTTATCTTACTTTCTCTAATAAAAACAACATTTTTTACTTAATTACAGAATATCACAGTCTGCAATTCACATCAGCCCTAGCCAACACGGGCAATGGTAAGGCATGACGTAAGATGCAGCCCAACAACATCTAGAGGGCAACACATTCTTCTTCTCCTTTTGGAGAAGGGAAATAATGGAAGGAGGCTTAATTAAAATTAAGTATGTGTGTGTACCTGACCAGTTCTTTGATGATAGACCTATGAGACCACCAATTTGTAGTATGTATTTTTTATTTGTTACATTTATGGACCTTTTTTTCCCGAAAGGCTCACAGAAATGTAAAAATAGAGGAGACTAAAAATTATAGCAATAAGAAAACTAGGACAGAGTTGGAGGCCTTATGGTCAGTCAGATATTTTTGGACTGCATCTCTCATCATCCCTATCATTTGATATGGTGACTAAAACTGATAGGAACTGCATTCTTGGGGTCAACTAAAAAATAGACTTAAAATAAAATCGGTACAGTAGAGTCTTGATTATCCATCCTTCAGTCATCCGACATTCCAGATTATCCAATGTTGGGGCTACAGAAAAGGATCAGTGATTTCTTTACATTTTCAGAGGACTGAACTGTTTATACATTACAAGGTTGTTACTGTGACATTACTGCAATAAAACTTCAATATGTTTGCAGCTCATAGTGATTTCAAGACTTTTCTTGGACCCTCCAGATTATCCGACATTTTCAGCTATCCGACTATCAGCCCAGCCGTTTATGTCGGATAATCGAGACTCTACTGTACTAAAATTAAAACATACCCTCCAACATTGCAGAGATGAAAAATGGAATACATGGATCCAAACAACATCAGTGTTCAAGATGGAAAAAGTGGAAGAGCAGACAAACTAGGAGAGGCTGAAACAGTTTGCTTTTCCCTGAGCCTGTTGGGAAGGCCAAGCAGCTCTTCCTCACTGTAGAAATAAAGCAGTT
Organism: Urosaurus nigricauda; assembly: GCA_034509955.1. NCBI lineage: Eukaryota > Metazoa > Chordata > Lepidosauria > Squamata > Phrynosomatidae > Urosaurus > Urosaurus nigricauda. The sequence goes on from JAOEGL010000001.1 coordinate 344,054,027, forward strand.
TGAGACTACTTAAACTATCATGACTCTATCCTTTGGAATCCTAGGATTTGTAGTTTGGCATGGTATTCTGCCTGGTCTTTCTGCCTGGACACCTGATCTTGTTGTCTCACCAAATTACAATTCCTAGGATACTGTAGGATAGAGTGATGACAGTTAAAGTGGTGTCAAACTGCTTTATTTCTGCAGTGTGGATACACCCTTGGTCTCCTCCTGTCTTTTCTCCCATTGAATTGATTGAATGCAAACTACTTTTTCTACTTTGAACTCAGTTTGCACCAACTGAATAAGACTGAGGACCAAGGAGGAAAGTGAGAGGAGGAGAGAGAAACTGGGACATTTTAAAAGTAGATGAAAAGTGGAACAACAGAGAACTGGTTGGATCTTATGGGTTCTGTACAAGCAAATCTTCCTAAAGAATGGAGATATTTACTCTACACACCTTCTCAAAAGGTGACAGGAAGTGAAAGTATATCTTTTTGTATCACCATTTGGAGAGTGGCTGCAAAAGAAAATAGAGGTATTTCAGGTAGTGGCTTCCGGGATACATGTGTAGTGGGATTTACATGTTTTGATGCATGGGGGTGGGGGGAGGTTCTGTGTGATTTTAAGGCATTTTTTTAAAAAAAATGGGGGGCCTTCAGAGGCAGAGAGAGAGAGAGAAGGGGGGCATAAGAGCTGCCCTTTGCTTACCTCTGTTTTAAAGCCTCTTGAAGCTTTTTAACGGCCTCCTGCTAAGGAAGGGAGGGGTGTTCTTTAACAACATGCAAATTAAACCTAGACAACATAGACAATGAAGAAATCAAAATAGTTAAAAGATTTTCCATACCTTGGATTAAACACTGCAGTCAAGAAATCAGAAGAAGACTAGAAATGGGAAGGGTAGCCATGAAAGAACTATACAAGATCCTTAAAAGATATACAATCGAGCACTAAAGTTAGATTAGTCCAGTCCATTGTATTGTATTCCCCAAAACCATGTGAGAGTTGGATAGTGATGAAAGCTGATAAAAAAAAAATCAACTCATTTGAGATGGAGTGCTGGAGAAGAGTGCTGAGAATACCATGGACAGCCAAAAGCATAAATAAATGTGTCCTTGAACAGATCAAGGCCGAACTCTCCCTGGAAGTGAAGATGATTAAATTCAGGCTATCATACTTCAGCCACATAATGAGAAGGCATGACTCATTAGAAAAGACAATAATACTAGGAATGTTAGAAGGCAGTAGAAAGAGAAGGATACTGCATGTGACACATCAGATGGCTAGACTCAAATCAGGGAGGTCATGGGGCCTGAATCTACAAGACCTAAGCAGAGCAATGGAGGATAGCAGGGCTTGGAGATGTTTCTTTCATAGAGTCGCCATTCATTGAGGTTGACTCAAGGGCAGCAAACAACAACAAAACTGGGGGAATGAGGGCCACTGTCATGAGGTTCAGGTTGCAGAGAGGAGAAAAAACATTAACCCTCTTCAGTTTGTGTGTTCTTCATCAATAATTTCTGTCATTTTGGCCACACACTGATGTTGTTTGTACACATGTGTCCTGATTTTTGTCTTTAAAATATTGGCTGCTATATCTGATATCATTTTAACTAGGGATGTGAGGGTTGACCTGTGATGACCTTCTGCTTATAACAGATGTGTTCCACTATTGAACAATGGCCTTTCCACATATGCCTTTTCAGTTTTACTCCCTTTGTATAGTTTTGTCCTCTAGTTCATTTGCTGTGGCTAGATTTATGACTTAGCACTTGAGGTAGGGTGGGGAGAACACCCTTATAGTTGTCAGTCCAATGATCTTTTGAAATTAAAAACTGTCAATTGGAAAGCCAAGCATCTATATCCACATTGTAACTGAATCAAAATTTCACTGTGCCTAAAGATAACAGCTGGACTGACTAAAATGTCTGTTCTGACTATATTAAGATGTGGGCATCCCCGTGCAGTATTAGGTGGGTGAAAATAAGACATGAAATAAACATTAGACATCGACTCTTAAGCTCTCTGTCAAGAATACACCAAGGCTTCTAACCACAGAGTTCAACTGAAGGTAACTATCTGTCAAATGTAATCTGTGAAAGTGAATATGCTTAAGCTGGTGCTATGAATCAACCAAAATTGCTTTGGTCTTATTGACATTCAATTGCAAGAAGTTGCAGCTCATCCAGCCCAACAGACAGCCTGACAACACCAAGAGTGCTTCAGTGACAGAAAGCTTTAAATATAGATGCAACTATCATCACAATGCACATGGAACTAAACTTTATGATGCTTCATAGCATCATTGGAAATTGGTTGGTCAGTCACCCAGTGGGCAAAGAGGCGATAAGACCTTGCCGTCACACTCGACCTTCTGCACATTTCCACAGTTAACAAATCACCACAACTCATTATAAAGAAATACAAATATGATTGACAGCTAAAGGCCACTTGGAGTTGCTGTGCTCTCACCTGATTTTTCTCCCTTTCTTTTTTGTGTGACTTTGTATCAGGGTTTTACCATCTATACAAAGTCTCAGTCTCAAGAGCCATCAATTGTGGACTCAGATATACAACACACTAGCTGTTTTTGCAGTCCTAGCCCAATGTAAAGAACCTCTGGGGAGTATTGGGCTGAGCCAAGCCGGGCCAGGCCAGGGACAAGATTTACAGGCCAGGGTAACATAAAGTCCTGACTCACCATTCAGTCTACTTTTTCCCTCTCTGACAAGTAGCACATTTAACATCCTTAGCAACTAAGACTTATAGAAGCTAACAGGAGGCTTGTATTTTTTCCCCCATTATACTTATATCCCACTTTTGTTCTTACAAGGGTAAGCAGCAGATTTCCCTGAATTACCATATCTTCTCACACAAACCTGCCTGGGCTTTCCAACTATCTTCACAAACTATTCTCCAAATTCTGTAGATGTCAAGTAAAGAAATTCAGCATTTTCTTCTGCAGTACCTCTCAAAACTGATGTGAGCTTGGAGGGAGAGAAGAGCCATTGTTGCCCAGTCCCAGCAGCTGGTGAGGCACCCTCCCTCCATTCCAGCTGCCACTGTTGTGGGCTCTAAGGGAGAGAAGAGCATAAAACACCCCAGCAGAGAAAGAAGGCGGGTCACAGTGACTATGAGGAGTCCATGGGTAGGAAGAAGCTGCTGGTTCTACTGGTACCTGGACCTCTGCCTTCCAAATGGATTCCTTTCTCTTCAGGTCTGAGGCCTTGACTCAATAAGTACTGTGTTTGCCATCACTCACAGCTGTTTTGCCTGCTAGGGCTATAAGACTAGGACCTGACAGGGCTCTGCTACAAAACACCCCAGCAGAGAGAATGGGAGGATCAGAGTGACTATCTGGGGCTGGGGGAAGAAGAAGAAGCTGCTGGTTCTACTGCTACATGGACATCTGCCTTCCTAGTGCCTTCTAAGAAGCAGAGACCTCTCTCCAGTCTATCTGGTGCCATCCGGCCACGGAGGGAAAGTTGCAGGCCCAGCTCCATCGGGCCTGGCCTAGATTAAGAAGCAGAACCCTCCCTCCTGTCCATCTGCCTTGGTCCAGGCCTCAGAGGGAGAGAAGAACTGCTGGACCTGATCCCCTTCCCCACCACCATTCCCTTCTCCTTTTGTGTCATGTCTTTTTAGATTGTAAGCCTGAGGGCAGGGAACTGTGCAATTAAAAATAATAATTGTAAGCCACATAGAGAACCTTTAGGGCTGAGGGGTGGGGTATAAATACAATAAATAAATAAATAAATAAATAATATTGTGCTAGGAAGTGAAGGCATGTCTCTTCCTGTCATCATTTTGAGAGTGGCTGAAGAAGAAAGTGGATGTATTTGAGTTTGGTTCGAGGCAGGTACAACCTGCAGGGGAGTCTAGGGGAAAATTGCCCTCTGGCCCTCAAGCAGTTGACCACTCCTTCTGTAAAGGAAGGAGAGGAAATGAAACTACTTTCACTTAATTGCCTCACAAGTTAAGTTATTGTACAATCACCTCCTACTCTCAATTCCTTAATAGAAAAAAAAATACAGAATGACAAATTTCCAACAAAAGTGGCACCATAATTGGTACATTCATCAGCAAGTTTTGTTGCTAGCTTAGATGTTGTCATTGGTTTGTCAAATATTATGCAGATAAATTGTCTGAGCTGGCTTGTCCTCCTGGACGTCGTCCTTTGATTTCTGCTCTGTTAACATGGCATGTGCATCTTTTTTTGTCTTGTCGAGAACAAGGCCCCAGACAAATTCCTCATGACATGTGCAGAGAAGCCCTTTCATGTTAAAGTGACGTGTTTCTTGTTCTCATGTGTTTGCTATATAAATTCATTATCTCTTGCCAAGCTTTAGATCTGCCAACTTCCCTCTGTGTTCTCTCAATTTTCATTCCAAATCAAATATTAACGTGCAAACAGCAAGTGATTAAAAATAGTTTTCCCCACAAATGTGGAATGCCTCACAAGAGGATAATGATATACAGTGAGAGGCACATACTTCAGAGAGATTAGGGTTGTCTACTAGTAGAATCCCATTCCATGAGATTTTAGGGCCAAAACGTGGGGCTGTGATGGGACCTTGTGACTTTGCTCAGGTGGAATATGCAAGGATTGGGAGACAGACTGGAGCTGCATCTGCACTGTAGAAATAACAGCTAGACACCACTTGAACCATCATGGTTCAATGCTCTGAAAGTCTGGAATTTGTAGTTTTGTGATATATTTAGCCTTCTCTGTCAGACAGTTTATGATTTCTGATTCGTTTTCCACACTGCCAAACATTGTCTTCCAGGTGGAAATGGTGCACACAGCTACTGGCTTTGGGAAAGTATTGTAGTTTGATCACTGCTCGCTGGGAAGAGAGGGACAAAATCATGTGCACTCGCACTACATAATTGCCTGAGAAGCATGACTTCAACAGAAGGGATTTACTACACCAAGACAGAAATGGAATAGCAGTGAGATTGAGAGCTTATTGACAGGGATTGCCTGCCAATGAAAAGGTGCACTACAATAACAAATTGAATGCAAGGCAGCAGCAGGAAAAACACCATGTGATGAATACCTGCCAAAAAAAGCTTTTAATCTGTTAAAATTCTGCATTTTAGCTTCATGTGATAAACTCCTAGATTTGAATTAGTGATTAGTTTATTAATTTAGCTGAAAATAATGCCATCTTGATTGAGAATAAAATTATGGCAAAATACACAGTAATGTAATTATTTGGGGAATCATTTAACTATTAAGAATTGCATACAAATTGTGTTCAGAAGTGCACTCAGTGTCCAACAGAACAAAAGTGCTTGACTTCCAAAGAAAAAATAAGGCTGAAACTGCATGCTAAAAATCCTTCCCTGTCAAAACTCCTCTCCAGTCATAAATTTCCTGGCTTATTTAGATTATTCTGTAATGACAGTAAAACAGTAAACAACCCAACATAATGTGTCATAGATCCTTTCTATCCAATAGAGCTGGAGCAATAGAAAGGAAGGTGAAACAAGAGGAAAGGAACAAAAGGAAAAGGGGCATGGGGAGTGAGGGGAAATAAAATAGAAAAGAGGAGGATAATAGTTTATTACACCCACAAACCAATAACAGTGAACACAACAAAGCCAATAAAAGTTGATATAATCACATCAATATACAATAAGTTAAAAATAAAATCACAGAGAATACAAAGGGGCAATCTTTCTAATTTGTACTGACAATAACAATGAACATGGACAAAGTCATCTGTTAACCAGGAAAATCAGATTTTTGTTGTGTTTTCCAGGAACAATTGCTAAAAGAGATCAACCTTTCTCTAGGCTCACTAAACAAACTGCAATATAAAAGAACATGGTCCAAAGATTATGTTTCTCCAATTCAACAAGGGCCCTGTCATTGCATGGAATCTTGTTAGATTGCCCAGGTAGCATAGCTGATGGCAGCACATTAAAATGAGTAAACAGAAATGCTCTTGTGTTTTTAAATAGTTAAAATATAAGGCTCTGGCAATTCAGTGATTTGAGGTAATAGTTAAGGACAATGGAGAGCAAGACATAACAGCAGCAGTTCTTAGATGGAATAAATCCAGTTCTATTAATCTCTGGCTACAGCTAGTGTAGTGTAGTGATTTGAGCATTGAACTCTGGAGATCAGGGTTCAAATCCCTGCTCAGCCATGGAAATATACTTGGACAAGTCACAATCTCTCAGCCTTAGAAAGCAAGCCCCCTCCGAACAAATCTTGCAAAAGCAAACCATGGAGTTCCCTCTTATGCTTGCTATAAGGTTCCCTCTTATGATAGTTTCCCTCTTAAGCTTGCTGTAAGTCAGAAGTGGCTCAAAGCCCCACAAAAACAAGAGAGACCAGAGCTTTCATTTAGTTCACAATTATCCCAAACTGGGACCATTCCTCTAGAGTAAGAATTTTCTTTTTCATAATCCACTGACAAATGAATCAGATAACAAATTAAAATAGCAAGAGTGAACAAAAGGAAAGTGGAGGTCAGTTCTTTAATGTTTATCTTTGACTTAGGTGCAAGTGGATGGCCCCCAATGGCACAGGCCAAGCCCAGGTCAGTCCCTGGGCTGGTGTCCAGTTGGGTGGGTGTTTAAATACTGTTTACATAGTGTCCAGTCTGCCTGATTCAGGGTTATTGGTCTGCATTGTCTGGAGAGGACAATGTGAAGCCAGCTGCCTCTGTGGACAGCCCCTCAAACTGCAGGAGACATGGTCAAGTCCTGGGTGAGGTGTCCTTTATTAACATTGCAAAGAACAAAACAGGATCAGTAAGCAACCAGCATTAATTCCAGACTCCCTAAAGATGTTAAAAGAAGGGTCATAAGTGCTTTAGCTCGTTTCCTGTTCTGTCCTATCCTTCTCTCCATAAATTCCATAAATTTGGAGACTCACTGCTTCTTCTCTATTTCAAACTTATACTGCTAAAATCCTTTACATTCATGCTCCCTTGTCATGGAGGAGAGGCTTGCGTACCCTAATGAAGCTGTGAGCTATGATGGCGGTGGCATAAACAGCCACTGGTAGGGCCTCCCATGCCAGACAGGTCACAACTGAAGGGTCTGACTAAGAATGTCAAAGGGCAGGATGGGCTCTTTAGCTTATGACAACCATCCTAAGAGAAGGAAAACTACAATCCCAAACCTGGGCACATGGTGTTCATCTAATCATGTAAGGCAAACCATGTAAGAGAAGGAAACTCTAATCAAACCTACAACCTGAGGATCTCGCTGCTACCGTCCATGCTTGCTTGGCCTCAGCAGACAAACCATTGGTTTAAAGGGTGAGACCAGTTCTGTGCACGCTGTGCTCCACCAGAAACATCCATTGCACAGGATCAAAGGATACATCCCATTCCCCCGCCCCCTGTCCTGGACTGCGGCCAGCACACACCAACAAAAGCTGATAAGGCAGTTCCACAAACCTAAACGTTGATCCAAAGAATAGTCCAAAAGCCAGAGCCGAGGTCAGGGTTGGGGAAATCACAGAAGTCAGTCTGGTCTGAGGTCAGGGCAAGGAGAAAGCAGCAAAAGTCCAAATCGTTCCAAGGTCAAGGCAAACCAGAGTTCCGAATACACGAAGCCAGCACACAGAGACTTACAATAAGTTCTGGCAAAGGGATGGCATCCCACAGGTGCTTAAGTAGGAGACACCCTCCCTGTTGGCAGCTGTGCTTTATTACCAGCTTGCTTTTCAGCAAGCCTGGGGGACCTACATACACATGCACTCTCAGCCCTCCTCTCCTTAAAGGAGGGAACCACCAAACTGGATTCTTCATTTGAAACCTCACTTATCTGCTTAGCCTCTGAAGGGAGCTCCACAGTGCTAGAGTCTGGCTGGGCTCCCACTCCTGGGGCTGAAATGTCAGGACTGGGGTCTGGCATGGCAGAACTGGGACCTGGTCTAGCCTCCAACTCCTCTTGTTCCTGAATAGCCATTTCCTCCTCCTCATCCTCTGATTCCATCTCTTGGCTGGCCATGACACCCCCCTGCAAAAGTCCTGTAGTGATGGGTGAGGGACGAAATGGCAAGTGAAAGATGCACTGGAAGCCACAGACCCAACCCTGCATGCAGGCGGTTCAGGACTTTGGTCGCTTGAGACTGACCAGGAGATGACAGTTTTGTTTGGCAGCATCCTGATGACCATTTTTAAGGAGAGCGCTGCTTGCTCCATACGGAGAGGGGCATAGAAAAATTGGCCTAAAGAAAGCTCATCTCCATCTACCTGCTTGGCTAGCCACAGCCAGTGGGCATCTTCTGATGCAGTCGAACAAAAACAAAGATACACTGCAACTGAACTTGTTTATCTCGGATCGGCCTTTTTAGTCATCAATGCACTTGTAGAAAGCGTGGGATGAATCCTTCCTGAATCTTCGTTAGTGAAGAAAAGCCAGAGACTGCTAAAATAGGTCGATTAGCAGCTGTTCCAGAAAACATATTCAGGGTTAGCCATGTTGATCATATAGCAAAGTACAACAAACATCCAAAATCCACAAAACAGCGATAATTTTATTGAGCCAACTAGTTAAATATGAGGGGAAATGCCACCTTAATGAATCGTATTACACTCAAAACACTATTTGTTGATAATGTTACATTTTTTTCCCTAAAGAAAGGAAAAAGGATCTATAACCCCTCTCCTCCACAAGCACTCACATTAGTCCTTTTAAAATAAAAAGACAACACACCAACCTTTCTTGCTCTCACCATAAAAAAACTATTACTATTTATGACACTAGAATGAGAGCTTATGACACCAGGAAACTCATTTTTACCTGTGACCAGTGCCTTATTAATCCCTGCACAGCCCACTGACCCATAACCATTGAGTTCCTAGCCTTCCACATAATTAACCATTTAATGCACTCCTGAAGCAAGGCATCAAAGAATCAAGGACTATAGTGTATCTTTGTCCTCTTTCCTTGTGGAAAGTCAGCCAAATTAATTGGTTTAATGTATCCTTACCCTTTTCCATGACTATACTTGATTAAATGACTTTCATGACCATATAGTTCACATAAATATTAAAAATAATGTATGTATATTTGAGTTGTGGTTATAATATATAAAGAAGTCACATCTTTAGTTATCTAAACCACAGTCCCTTTGGCATCAACTAGAAATATTTCTGCATAGCTGATGGCAAGGTTACACCCATAGTATTTACCCTCAAAGAACTCAAGTGAGGAAGTAATCAATTGTTCTTCTATTACAAATGAGGACCTATCATTCATAGTACAATGGAAGCTATGGAATTTATATACCACAGACATTTCAGATAGGGTCATAACTGGAGAATGGAATGCAGTGTCACTAAAATTTAACTATCATGATTTTGTTTTCATGTTAGAGGAATCATGGCAATCTAAGTCAAACTGATTTCTGTATTTTTGGTGAGACTGAGATTGTTCTGTTCTTATTGTGCACTTAATAACTTGAATTTGGGTCTAGTTCAGTCATACATGTGAGACAGAGTTACTTCTCTTACACTTCTTTAACAAAATGTTCAGGAATTAGAGATACACATTAAGTTCAAACAAAACTCAAACTCGGTCTTTTCAAACTAGTTCTCTAGGGTGATCTCTTTAGTAACCAGAATGAAAACAGGCCTCTATATGAACTGCTCTTTGCTTCAGAAATGCAGACACCTTGGGTGCATCTGCACTACAGAAAAAACCCAGTTTGACACCAACTGTCATGGCTGAATGATATGGAATTCTGGGAATTGTAATTCAGTGAACCATTTAACCTTCTCTGTCAGAGGGCTTTGATGCCACACCTACAGTTCCCAAATTTCCATAGCATCGAGTCATGACAGGTTTATTTCTGGATTATTTCTGCAGCGTGGATGCAACCCTTGTCTCCTCAAATGTCATTTGTTATGTTTCAGTGTTTCATTCCTGGCAAAATGCTGGGTACAAAGAAGCGGGACTGAGGGATAGACAGGTCCACCTTCTAACCTTGGGCACATTTTACTAGGATTGTCATTCAGTGTGTTCTGAGGAAGCATTTGTAAATCAGATAAATTACATTTGCTATTTTTGTTTTTTGTGTAGTGAGTAAATGAATTCAGGAGTGGCTACAAGGTAAATGACTATGAGGTACTTTAGTTGATTTTATCTTCTGTAATACATTGTACCTAATCTGCCACTTAACAGAATTCTTATTTAAGGTTGCCTTTAGGCTAACTATCTATGTTCAGAAAAATGGTGCAGAAGCAACCTAGGTGAATAAGTGCATCATCAGGAAACTTTCAAGATGATAATGTTGTTCTGCCACAGAATTTTCTTCACTCATTCATCTGAAATATTTTGCTCTTGATTCTCTCATATGAGGCAATTTTGTTAGCAATTTTTTTTCATTTTGTGAAGAAATTAAACAGAAGATCCTTTGAAAGAAAAAAAAAACATTAGAAACTAATAACAGCCCCTTAGAAGAGACTGCTGTTGTGTGCCTTTAAGTCATTTCTGGCTTATGGCAACCCTCAATTTGTCTGCAAATTCACAAATATAATTTTTTTTTATACTTGTTAATTTGCAGAAAATTAACTGTAACAGCTTTTGTGCTGTATCATTTCTTCTAAGAGCCTGCATGGTGCAGTGGTTAAAGGCCTGTATTGTAGTCAGTCACAGCCATAAGGTTGCAAGTTCAATCCAAGATAGAGACTTCAAGGTCCACTCAGCCTGGCATCCTTCTGTAGGCCACTAACATGAGTACCCAGCTTGTTGGAGGAAATTAGCTTACACATTGTAAACTGCTCAGGGAGTGCTTAAGTGCACTGATAAGTGATCCAGATATGTACTTGCTATTGCTAGTGGTTTAGAATTGGACTATGACTGTAGACACCAGCAATGGTGTCATTAGGGGAACGCGGTGGTGCAACCTGCACCAGATATCCCAGAAAAGGGGTGATCCAATTGGACTATCCTTTTACTGGGGGGGGGGGAGCAGCAAGTGCTTCTGGCCCTGCTTTCCAAATGTGGTTCCTGTGGTTTCTTGTGAGGAACCACCTCCACTGTGAGGAAGGAAAAGATCAAGAGCCCCTAACTCTGCTTCCTGTGATGGTGGCAGTCACCTTGTGGAGAATGTAGCCTTTTGGCAGTCCACACTGCACTGGGCGACACTGAGACCAGAACTCAAATTTCCATTTAGCTATGGAAAGCCACTGGGGCTGCATCTGCACTGCAGAAATAATGCAGTTTGACACCAACTTAACAGCCATGGCTCCACACTATAGAATCCTGGGATTTATACTTTGTTGTGGCACTAGAAGTCTCTGAAAGAGAAGATTAAATGTCTCACAAAACTTTAAATCCCAGAATTCCATAGCTTTGAGCTATGGTATTGAACTGCATTATTACTGTAGTGTGGATAAGCCTAGGGTCCAAAACATATTGCAGAAATAATCCAGTCTGAGACCACTTTAACTGTCCTGGCTCAGTGCTAGGGACTTCTGGGAACTGTAATTTTGTAAGACATTAGCCTTCTCTGTCAGAGAGCTCTGGTACCACAATAAACTACAATTCCCAGGATTCTCTAGCACTGAGGCAGGGCAGTTAAAGCAGTCTCAAACTGGATTATTTGGTTTACAGACCTGAATCATTATTTGGTTTACAGACCTGAATCAAATTGAAAAGTCTCCAAATTGGCCCATTTTCTGAAGAACTGAACTGGTACCTGAATTTTGTAGTTTTGAAATATTTCCCATCTTATCCTCCATTGCAACTACATTGGCCACCTTCCTTGTAGTACCTTCTAGCAAAGTGACAGGGAGGCGCTGGTTCAGTTACTTCAATGTAGAATTTCTGATCTCTGTTGACATGTCAATTCCTGGTATCTAATCTTAGAATCTGTTTTTTAAACGTCATATTTTATTTCACAATGATAGTTGACTCATTCTCAGTCAGAACTGATTATAACTAATAAAAATGCAGTCAAAAACTAGAATATTAGAAATTCTGAAGTTGAATTTTATCCTTGAGGTTTTTTTTGGGGGGGGGGGGGGATTAGATAATGGATAGACATTACTAATTTTTTCTCTTATTACCTCTACTATCCATTGTGTTTTCTTGTATGTGTTGTCATCAGTAACCACTGTTGATTTGTTGTCTCTATTAAGCAATTCTAGGAAGTCATAGACCTGCCATTTTGATCATAACCTTAATCTGTTTTCTCACTTTGGAATTAATGTTGTATCTACTCTTGTAAACTGATTTTATTCGGAAGAAACCTGATATGCACCAATACTGGGGTTGAGGAAAGGTGAGAGTCATATCATAGAGAAGCTGGAAGAAACAAATATTTTTGCTTCTTAACTGTATGGGTTGTGTAATCTGCATAACAAGCCACATGTTAAAAACAACTTTTTAAAAGATCTCAGCAAGAAGACCAAACTTCAGTTGAATTGATTTTGGTGCACTGGGGTAGGTTCACCTTACAGATTTAGTGAACTTAAGGTCACTATGTAAATCATGAAACTGAACTTGGTAAGTGTAAGGATCCAATATTCATTTGGTCAGCCAATCAGGACAAGAAGACCGAGTTCAGGCTGTCTTTCCATTACATGCTTTAGGAATAAAACCAGATGATTAGATTGTTGTTTCAAAATGCAGATTTATCTGGCTTTGTGGTGAGTGGCTCATTATGTGATTTAATCTTTTTTACATACCTGCATAGATGCATGTGTTGCTTATACAAATAAAATTCTTTCCAGTTCTGTCAGTTAGACACACATGCCTTAACATGTGATATCAGCTGCCACATGGAATGGCTTACAGTGGTCTCTGTGTGTATTGATATCATATCCCCCAATATGTGGCCCCCCATATATTAGTGGACTACAACTCCCATTATCCCTAATATGGCCATCACGGCTACCCTGGATATGTGGAGTCGAAGGCTTTCAGGGCCAGCATCCATAGTTTTTTTGTGGAGTTTTCGGGTTTTGTGGCCATGTTCTGGAAGAGTTCCTTTCTGATGTTTCGCCAGCAGCTGTGGCTGGCATCTTCAGAGAATGATAGCCTGGAAAAGGAAGGAGATATATATCCTGTGTGACCCTGGGAAGGAAGGGGTAATTTGCAAAAGTATTGTTCTGTTGCTAATGGCCGTCCCCAGGGTGGGTGCAGTGTGCAGACAGGCAGTGTGCAGACAAGAATCAAGGAACATGAGAGACACTGCAGACTGGGTCAACCGGAAAAATCAGCAGTAGCAGAACATGCTATAAACCATCCTGGGCATAAAATGCTGTTTGAAAGCACTGAAATTCTGGACCATGCCAGCAACTACCATGTCAGAATGCACAAGGAGGCCATTGAAATCCATAAACACCTGGACAATTTCAACAGGAAAGAGGAAACCCTGAGAGTAAACAAGGCTTGGCTCCCAGTCTTGAAGAACAGCAAGGTCAAGACTCAACCTATGCAAATGGGAAACAGCCTAAGGACAGGGGATTCCCAGCAGACAATGAGCACCAGTTAGCAGACACTAATCCTTGTTTGCATATCCTCCCACCCTGAGGACTGCCATTAGCAACATAACAATACTTTTGCAAATTACTCCTTCCTTCCCAGGGTCACACAGGATATATATCTCCTTCCTTTTCCATGCTATAATTCTCTGAAGATGCCAGCTACAGATGCTGGCGAAACGTCAGAAAGGAACTCTTCCAGAACATGGCCACAAAACCCAAAAACTCCACAAAAAACTACCCTGGATATGTTTTCTAGCATGGGAAGGGTTGATGGGAAATGCAGTCAAGAAACTAGGACACGGAGCAATGGATGCAAACTACAAGAAAAGAGATTCCATCTCAACAATAGGAAGAACTTCCTGGTAATAAAAAAACTGTTTGACCATGGAACATGCTCCCTTGGAGTATGGTGGAATCTCCTTCTTTGGAGGTTTTTAAACAGAGGCTGGATGGCCATCTGTTAGGGGTGCTTTGATTGTGTATCCCTGCATGACAGGGGTTTGGACTGGATGGCCTATGTGGTCTTTTCCAATTTTACGATTCTATGAGAACTAGTTACTTTCTGATATCACTGGGCACAAACAAATGCAATTGAGAATGAAAGCAGCACTTTCTGAAGAAGTGCACTATAAGTTTTGAAACAGTCACTCGATGAGAAGATGAGAACCTTCAGTTATTTCATGTTTAGTTCTTCTGTAGTATTAACATTATTTTTATCCAAGCAGACACAGGCTAAGAAGATTTGATAACAGTTTCCTAGTATCAATAGTAAGTTGGGTCCTGATAATAATTCTTAGTTCAGTGCTTTCCAGTTCACAATGCTTCCAGAACAGCACACAAAGTAACACTGGAAAAAAATAAGGTTTTTTTTTCCCCCCTGATGTAGTACCTTTCCTGTAATACTGTGATCCTCTGAGCCCATTTCCATCCTGTTCTTGCTGCAATATACATTGTGAACAGATTCATCAGTGCACAAGGAGTCCTTGAAAAACATAAGAAGAACCCAAGACAGCACACAGTCTGTGTTTGGTGAATCCTGTTTAAACCAGTCTTTGCAAAATCTTATAGGAAAATGATCTCATCCACTCTTATCAGACTATGGTGTACAAAAGAAATTACTTATTAACCAGCTTCTGTACTTCTGAAATGTTATAACACAATTCTTACTTTTAAAACAAATATATCAAAATATTTATTCTGTGATTAAAAAAAATTAAAATATGTATTTAAATATGAATTAAATATGAATTTTTATGTACCATCAAAAATTTCATATTAACAAAATAAAATGGGATGGAATGAGTTTATAGATATATCTGCATATGTATATTTATATTTATAAATAATTTTATAAAATTAGCTGTGAAATAAAAAAAATGAAATGTACTGAAAAACATATCATTGATCACAATTTTAAATATAAAATATAAAATTGTCTGATAATTATCTGATTAAATGTGGGCTAGACAATGCTACTTTGGGTGGATTTGTAATTGGCTGACAAACCAGTCTCAAAGGGTGGTCACCAATGGCTCCTTTCAATCCTGGAGAGAAGTGACTAGTGGGACGGGGAGTTGGGGGAAAAGTAACAAAATGAATTTCTACAAGGTCAAATGTAAGGAATTACACTTAGGCCAGAAAAATGAAATGTACTAATATAGATTGAATGACAACAGGATGTATAAAAAGAGTCTAGAGGTCATGGTAGGCCACAAGGTTAACATGAGTCAACAATGTGATGCAGCTGCCAAAAAGGCCATTGCCATTCTGTGCTGCATCAACAGGAGTGCATTGTCCATATCAAATAATGTAATAGTACCACACTGCTCAGCTTTGGTCAGACCTCACTTGGAATACTGTGTCCATTTCTTGGCACTACAATTCAAAAAGGATATTAACAGGCTGGAATATGTTCAGAGGAGAGAGACTAAAATGGTAAGGAGTCTGGAAACCTAGTCCTGTGAGGTATGGCTTAGAGAACTGAGAATGCTTAGCATGGAGAAGAGTAGACTGGGAGATGATATTATAGCCATTTTTAAAACATTTG
Source organism: Urosaurus nigricauda (assembly GCA_034509955.1). Taxonomy (NCBI): domain Eukaryota; kingdom Metazoa; phylum Chordata; class Lepidosauria; order Squamata; family Phrynosomatidae; genus Urosaurus; species Urosaurus nigricauda. Next base: position 344,069,519 of record JAOEGL010000001.1, read on the forward strand.
AAGGGATGCCATGTTGAAAGTGGTGCATAACTTTCACCATGCTCTGAAGACAAGAAAAAGAACCACTGGATTCAAATTGCAAGAATGGGGATACTGCAGAAACATTAGTTAGAACCTCCTGACAGCAACAGCAGTTCCACTGTGGAACAGACTGCTCTAGAGGTTGGTGGGTTCTCTTTCTTTTCTTTAAACAGAGATTGGATGACTATCTCAGGAGTACTTTGACATGGCAGGGGTGGGACTAGATCACCATTCCAAACTATGAGTCTATGATAGTTTGGGACAAACCACCAGTCGTCACCCTGTTTTTGCCCTGATAAATAGCATAATCAATATCTGACAAAGCTGTAGGGTCTGTCCAGTACTAAGAACTAAATAATGCCCTATAGGGTCCTATTATTGAATATCTTCCTAATGTGCAATAAGCACATATCTAATACAGTCAGGCAACTTAATCCTGAATTCCAAACACAAATGTTCCCACTACAAAAGAAGGATATAGAATGCACTTCATTTCTGACTTAAAAATAAAGGTACGCTTAAACTTGTAAAAGACAACATTTTTATTTGAATGATATGACAGGACTGTCACTGGACTGTTACCTGCTATAAAGAAAGCTGAAGAATTATTACCTTTATTAGGCCAGTGACACTGAGCTTTAGCCATACATTTCTAACTTCTGTCCCTCTACAGAGACAATTTTCTTTTCTTAAATAAACTGTCATGCTAGTGTTAATATATTGTTGGCTCTCTCATACTCCGAGAATACTGCTGATATAAAACATGTATATGTTAGATTGGTAATAGTATCTTTAGTGTAGCTGACTAGAACAAATGCGTTTCCCTCATGGCTGTGCTAATGTGATAAAGGAAAATTGGCTGTTCATCAGCTTTTGGCTGGGTAAAGACAGTGAAGATGGAACCACATTCTTTTTTTATGCATTAATACCACTGAGAACTTCTCACTAGTTATATTTCATGTTGCCTGTGTGTTGTGTGCAAAGATGTTGTAAAACATGAGATAATGCTACAAATAACAAAATAAAAAAACCCTGTATCTTTTGTAATGATAACAGTCAAACACCAACAGACAGTAACAGGCTGTAAAAAATGTGTGATGGAAAAAGAGAAACATTTCCAGCAACACACACACACATGCAGACCCACACACATGAAAATGACATCAGATGCTTAAGGAAGACTTTCTTTTAATAATAATAATAACATCTTTGTGTGTTCAGTGCACATTGTTGCATCAATAGACAAAGCTAATACAGAATGAGAGTAATGCTCTCTGAGTAGGAAAATTTCCATATGCGAGAACTTTCTTGAACCGAATCGCACTGCCTAGCCATTATGATAATACCCTTCAGATTTTTCTTCAGCGGAAGGGCAATGATTCCATGTTATCTCAAATTTGGACAATATTGACTGCTTCTGGAAATAACAATATTAAACTCCAGTATCTGTTAAATATTTTTATTTAAGGAGGTGAATTTTCTTCATAAAAATCAATGTATTCATTTCACATTTATTTACTTAAAATACTAATATAGCCGAGGGTGCCTGGACCACTAATGATAACAATTCAGGCTTAGATTTATAGATAACTGTGTCTGTTTATATTGTTCAGAAATTTGTGTGGCTTTATTGACAGGGGAATGGCATTTTGAATGCTCATGTTCTGATTTTCCAAATGAATTTTTTCAGGGCCCAGCTTCTGCTTTTGCACCAAATTATTCTGCCTTTTCATAAGCCTTTTGTTTGTCTTCATACACTCATTGTTTCCAGGATGCAATTATTCCAGTCCCATTTGATTTGATTAGAGTGGATATCAAGGCAGACTAAAACACTCTAGCTTCTCTCAGAATCTATTTGGAGAGACAATTCAGCAGCCATCCCTTTAAACTCGTGAGTACCTGTTTATGCAAAATGGAAATAGGGTTCCACACACTGGCAGCAAGAACAACAGTAGTAGCAGCAGGAGTTGCAGCAAGAAAAGCTTTAAAAGCTTAGTTTTTCCATTCTGTTCTTTGAAACAACATGTGCACTAGTAAAGGCTAATAACTTTACTACATAAAGGTTTTTCAAGCTTTATTAAAATATATGAGTACTAAGCATTTCAGTAAAGCTTTGGATAAGCTCCTCCATGAATGATATTATTACAGACATGCCAATAAAATGTGGGTTAAATAATTCTGCTGTTAGATGTTAGGTAGATTTGTAGCTGGTACCTGAAGAGTACTCACAAATAGTTCTTCATCTTCTTGGAAAGAAGTGGGTTGACACAGGTTACTGTCCCAGGCCTGGTTTTCTTCAACATCTTAATTGACCTGCAGGAAGGTACAGATTGTATGTTCACACACTAAATGTAAGTTAACAATGTGTGCAAAGTACAAAAAGAAAGAAAGAAAGAAAGAAAGAAAGAAAGAGAAAAGGAAAGGAAAGGAAAGGAAAGGAAAGGAAAAGAAAAAAAAAGAAGACGACGTGCAGACATGTATCCAGATCAAGGGAAATAATCATGTTCTGGTATGGCCATGGTAAAGAGTCTGGAAACCAAGGTCTATGGGAATAGACTGAGAAAAATGGATATATTTACGCTAGAGAAGAGCAGATTGAGTAGTGACATGATAGCTGTGTACAAATACTTAAAACTGTCACTTGGAAGGTGGAGCAATTTTTTTTCTGATGCTCCCTAGGTTAGGATTCAAATAAAAGGAGTTTCCAAGTAAACATTAGGAACAGCTTCTTGACAATGAGATCTATTTAATCGTGGAATGCACTACATTGAAAGGTAGCGGAAGGTCCTTTGAATGTTTTAAAGAAAGGTTAGCTGGCCACCTGTATGGGATACTTAGCTGTGGATTACTGCATTGCTGATCTACCAGCAAATGAGACCAGACACAAAGAACTGGATTATAAAATGGGCAACTTTATTTAAATTCTCCTACTTAACTGTTTCTTTCTTGATATCCACAAAATGGGGGGAACAACCTAGTGTGGGAGCAGCTGAGGCAGATGGTCTATTCATAGACCACCTTCCCAGTTTCTCCTGGGGGAAACAACTGAGCCCCAAGGGTAGCCCATCTCTGGATTGCTCGCTGGCTGGCTGTCATGGTCAGCCATGAGGAGGTCTTGGAGGACTCAGAGGATGAGCCAGAATCTCTGGGACCTGAACCTGTAATTGGGGAGCCTGAGACTGTAGCAGAGTCTGGGGCCCCTCTGGAGGTTCAGCAGCCAAGTTTGGCTGAGGCTGTGGACATAGAGGAGGTTCTGGGAAGTGTGCCTACCTTCAAGGACCGTCGAGCTGAAAGAGAAGGCCTTTGAAGACCACTGAGTCTTTATTTAAAAAGCCTTCATAATGAGGCACTCCTGAATGCTTGCTGCCTGCCTATTTAGGCAGCTAGAACATGTGTGTCTCCTTGCCAGTGATTATCTGCCTTTCCTGGAGGACAGACTTTGTCTCTGGCTCCTGTGGCTTCTTGGAACAAACCCTTGCCTCTTAGACTACTGACTATCTTGATTATCTGGAACCCTTGACCTTGGACTGCCTTATCAACTTGCCTGTCTGATACCTTGAGTTTCGGACAGTCTGACAACTCTTTTGGTAATCCTTCTGCTGATACTGCCTTTAGTCTCCAAGACTGTGTTGGTTTGCACTGACTCTGATATCTGGGGGGTTGTTTGTTTATGAACTACCTAGTTTATCAGCCATTTGGCTGCTTTCCTGGACACTGGCCTGCATCCAGAATGCCAACCCAAGATCCCCTCTTAATTCACAAGATTTAAGTGAGGGTTCCTATCTTTGGCCAGCCCCAAGGAAGTCTCTTTCTATACTACTTTGGTCTCAAGACATAAATAGGTAGTTCCAGAGACATCACAGATTTATGTCAGAGCACTTGGTATGCAGCAAAATAACCACATACTACATACCAAATGTTTGTCATGGGAGGGGATCTGTCTGTTGAAAACGTGCCAGGTTTATGAACTTCCTACTCTCCAGGTTCTCCCTGTTTCCCTTATCTAATAATGGATATTGGCCTGGCATCCTAAGAGTTTCCTGGTTTTTGTTTTTGTTCCTGCAAAAATTGAGATCACAGGTGTCTTGAAATCTTGCAAGAGGATCTGCTATCATGAGACTTGAGGTAGCCTTGTATACACCTGCCTCATATTTTGCTGGTTAGTTCTATGTAGTCTGAGAAGTGACAGGACTGGCATTAAGTTTCATTTGGAGGTGGTCTATAGGTAGCCTGCTGTGAATCAGCACAAGAGAGTACTTGGAAAGGAAGACACCTGAATACTTTCCATGTTATTTTGGCCTCTGTTACTGATTTTGCTGTTGCTGTTGTTAAATGTTAAACTCCCAGTAACACACCTACTTCATTAACTTAGGTATATTTGTACTGGAAAATCTGGTAGCTTTTGCCTTGTAGTAAATGCACTACAAGGCTGAATAGGTTATTTGTGTCTCTTTTATTGATCAACCTGTCCTGTTTGATGTAAGTGTGTGTATGTCTGTGTATGTGTGCTCCAAATATTATGAAAAGGAAAAGACACCAGTTTTGTACAGAAAAAGAAGTTTCATGCAAATTATATTTTACACAAATTGTGGAAACTGACCACACCGGGTACCTTGGTTTCATTCAGGATACAAGATCTTGCCATGACGTGGAGATTCGGTGTTGTATCACTGTGCTGAAGCAGGCAGCCTTGAGTAGAATCACAGCAATGGTGACTTTTTTTTTTTTTTTTAGAATCCCTATTAGAAGTCTTGTTTGCTATTCCTTCATAGCTCTAAGAAAAGAATAAAGCAGATTGCAATTAGAAAAAACAATTCATTGTTATGTGTAACCCAGAGCTCAAAATCCTTAAAAGAACTATGCTGTTTTCCAGAAATAATTTGTTCACAGTTTCTGCTTGATTCACCAAACTGAAACAAAATGAGCTGGTGCCCATTAAAGCTTATGCCAAATAAATCTTGTTTGTTTTTAAAGTGGCACTTGGGTTGTTTTGTTTTGCTTTGGTTTGTTTTTGTTTGTTTTTTTGCTGCAACAGACTAACACTGCTAGCTTCCCTCATGATCTTTGATAGTACTTGGCATGTAGCAAATAAAAGTGGAAAGATGAAAAATTGATTGGTTACTGCAAATGTTCTTTTCTTTGTGTTTGTAGTGAAATCTTAAATTGCAATATCAGACCAGGAAATTTGGTTAGAAGGTGTCGCTCTTTTGCTAAACACTAAAGTGGCTTTAGAGGCAATTGCTATGCTATGCTGGATTAAATCGTTTATTCAGGGCTAATATGGCTTTTACCCCGTGACTTCCCCCAGAAGTACTAGAGCGTCATATGTACCCTCTTGGGTAAAAATGGCTAAAAGCCAATTACTTCAACTAAAATGTTTCATATGACTGCACCATTGAGGGATTGTTGGTAATTCATTTCAATTCACCATACCCTGCTTTAAAAGGTAGAAAACAGACTGGCAGTACTTTGATTCTTGACTAAGAAAAGAAGTATTTCTACCATTTGCAATTATGGTTTTAAGGGCCAAAAAAGTAGTTAGCTGTCATTGTTTATTATTTATGTAAAGTAACTTTAAATAGATTAGTTCTCAAGATTAGTTATTATTTAATAACCATTAATTATTATTTATTTAAAGTACACATATTTTGCTGATTCTCAGAAGTAACTAAAGTAGGTATTATTATTATTATTACTATCATTATTATTATTATTATAAAATCTGAAAGCATCTCTTCCCATTTGTTCACCTCATTTTGGCTTCAGCACACACAACAGAGTAGAAGGCAGGATCATGTGATACACCCTCTCAAACCACACTCCTGTAATTATGAAATTTCTAGCACTGCAGAAAGTGAGATGTTGAAAACCAATCTCATGTAGAACTGTTATGTAAAGGGATGTTGTAGCACCTGAGATAAATATGTTTGTAATATAAGCTTTCATAGACTTGGGAGATTATCATATGGGGACAGGGATGAGATGGGAGTGGGCCACTCCCATCCTTATTCTGTCAGTGACTTCGATCGTGCAAAAACAAAACACACACACACACACACACACACTTGTCATCCTGATTCCAGTCATTGTCCCATCAGTGAAGTGGAATGACAATAATGAGTTCTTCTGTTAATACAAAATAATGGGAACTGAGAGGACATTTCCACTTCACTCATGGGTCAATGACAGATTCAGTGCAACATCATATGAAAGTCTTTCACATGATCACTGCCATTTGCACTTCTGGGACAGGGCAATGACAGGATCGGCATAACATCATGTGATTTACATGGTAAATCAAAAATTCTAAAGGTAGAATGTTGCCAAAAATGTTTTGGTTGGGCATTCTCGCTAAAGAACTGGATAGGAAACACAGGTCACTTCTTCATTATATGACAACAGCAGCAAAAATATTGTTTTCTCAAACTTGGAAATGGACTGAAGCACCTATGATGGAAGAATGTATTGTTAAGGTTGCTCAATTAAGCCCAAATGGCCAAATTAACATGGGTTCTAAAGGATAAACCAATTAAAATATTTTGAAAGACTGGGGGGAAAAAGAAAGTCCTTCCTGCATTTGTGTAGGAAGGATGGGACAAGGATGGGGAAAGGACAGGATAGGGATGTCCTTTGACTTATCTGATAATCTCCTGTGTCTACTTCAGTAGATGCATGGAGTGAGATATCAAAAGTGCTAGAAGATCTCTTTAGATACTGATCCAGTTTAACATGGCTATGTCTTTAAATACTAAAACTCTTAGGTTTGCTGTGTTGGCATTTCCTGGTCAACTTTGGCTTCCCTTTTTCTTTGGATTCCTAAACTGTATTTCAAAATGTCCAAAAGACGTTTTATGTTCTTTGATTAACTTAGGGGCTCAAGAGACCACCCGAAAAGGGCAGTCTGGAGCTGTCCCTGTTTGCTGTGCAGCATTGCCACACCAACCAAATTGCGCAGCACCTTCCTTTCTGTGCCAGATTGGGGCCAGGGCAGCCTCACTGGCAGCCCTTGCAGCCCCAATCCTGCTTCTTTCCATCCCAAAAAGAAGCAGCAAAATGCTGCTTCTTTTTGGGCTGGAAACAGAGCTCCTCCCTGGAGCTCCGAAATGGAGCTCCTGAAAGGAGAGCTCCAATAAGGAGCTCCAAAATGGAGCTCCTTTCTGCACTGCAGCCAGGCTGCCGTAAGTGGCCTGTAGCAGCATGGAGAGATCGCTGCTGTGGTGCTCCATTTGGATGCAGCGCAGCAGCAATGTCATTGCTACGGATGCTGTCTGTACAGCGCCACACAGCAGTGACACTCTGGCCATGTGCTAGGTTTGTGGGGTGTGCGGTCACTCCACCCACAGGCAACCCTTGCACATCACCAGGACACCGCAAAGTGCCGGTCTGTACCAGCCCTTAGAATCATACAATTCTAGCACTGGAGTAACTTAGAATCATGTGAAAAGGCTCTAAGTTACCCCAGTGCTAGAAATTTGGCACATGAAGGAAAATGTCACGAAGTAGAAGGATTCTTATTGGGAGGTAATGCCCTCATTTTGAGCCTTATCTCATGAGAAAAGAAAGCTGAAATGGAGCAGGATAGTAGTGGCCTTCTCTGTGCCTCTCTGCATGATGCTGTAGCACTTCTGTTCTCTTCCTGAGGGAGAGAACAAAAGCATGACAAAAGCCATGCTGGAAACATGACAAAAGCCATGCTAGAAAAATCAGTTTCACAAAAGGCATACTTTTTACAACCATCTCCCTTGGGAAGAGAGCAGAAGTGCTATGATGGAGGTGGAGAGGCACAGAGAAAGCAGCTATGCCATCATAGCACTCCATTTTAGCTTTCTTCTCATATTTGATAAGGCTCCTTGCCTTCCCCATAGCTAAACGCCATGCAGACAGTAACTGGTGAGATATTTCAGATGCTTTTAAATGTCTTTCACTCAGAGAATTGCCATAACACTGTGTTATAGGGCAGTGGCTGAAATCTGAGGTATGAAGCAGAAAACCTCAGGTTTGACTCATCTCTTTGGTGAATTCCCTAGCTTGTCCATCTTGTCATAGAGGTGGTAATAATGCATGTTGTCCATGCCTGTTAATTAGATTATAGATGTGGAGGATTTTGAACACATATAAGCATTATGCAATGCATTAGTGTGATCATTTCTTCTGTACAAACCTGCCTGGGCATGACCATATCATGGGATTTTCTGGGGCTGAGAATGTGTGATCGCCTACATTCATCAAATAAATTTCCATGGCCAAGCAGATAATCAGACCCTGGTCTCCAGAGTCATAGTCCATTGTTCAAACCGCTATGTCATTCTGTCTCCCTGTTTTCATATTATATCTGTTTCATACATCTTAAATATTATACCTTATTGTGTTTTTATTTGTATTTGTTTTGAACTACCTTGTTTTCATAATTATTTGTTATTTGTATTTGTTTGTACTTGTTTTCAACTACCTTGTCCTGGAGATTTTTTTTTAAAATGTTGCTATTACTAGTAATAGTAGGGTTAGTAGGGTTAGTATGCCCTTCAACATTTCACAGATGTAAATCAGGATGCATGGCCAAGGAGCATCAGAGTGTAGACAGATTGGCAAAATGTATTAATGAGGAGGAAACCACAAGACTGCAGCAGTTTGCTTTTGCTTGAGTCTACAGGGAATAGAAAGATCCTGTGCTTCCTCTCTTCTCTCCCCTGCTGAGTTTATTGAGTGCAAACTAATGTTGTATTTTGAACTCAATTTGTAGCAAGTGAAGTAATTGAAGCAATTGCAGTAAACTGAAGACAAAGAGGAAATGTAGGAGAAGGAGAGAGAAAAGGATGTTTTAAAAACAGCTTAAAAAGTGGGACAATAGGCAATTAATCAGGACTGTCCCTGCCAAATTGGGACAGTTGGAGGATATGCGTTAGTATACTACTGTCCATGGTTCTGACATGTTTGGGCTATATACAAAAGTAAGTATCTCCATCCTTCTTTCTCCTTATGATATGACAACAATAACAACACACAAAGTTATAAATAAAAATGAGGGGGAGGCCATTGTGCTAAGTGGCACTTTGCCACTGTACAGTGCCCTTTGATGTCTTCCAGAGAGGCAGACATTAAAGAAGATTGTGAAAGATGATCCTTTTATAATCTCTCTTCTGAGAGGGAGCAAGGCACACATGTATGAATTCCAATAGCTATGACTTCTGATATACTCAGATGTTCAAGTGAAGGAGCCATAAGAGGGAAAGAGGAAGAAGAATAAGCCTCCATAGTTCTCTGTCTTTTTGATATCTAAAAGGCAAGAAACGTCTGTCTGTGTATCTGGTCAGCAGATTAAAGTGTGATGAAAGAAATACAGTCAATCAATGATCAGAATAATTGATTTCCCTAGTCTAGTTTTATTTGTTACTATCAAAATACTTACAATAATAGTTCTGATCATGCTTGACCATATAAGAATGCTGTGAAAGTATATCAGTATTCATGTACATGGGACCAAAAAGGAGCTTCCAATATTATTCTAGTAGACATTCTTAATGCACTCACTGCAAAAACTTTCTTTTCTCAGTATCTGAATACAGTATAATGAGAACTGTTTGAGCAAGATGGAATTGTAATGGATTTAACTGATATATTGCATTCCAAATTAATGTGTTGGACATTAGAATGAATTTTAACATCAGTTGTTTATACAAAGAACTCTCCCTTACAATGCACTTTTTTAGGTTCATCAAATAAAAATCAGCTTTTTTATAAATGGTTTGGAAGACGACAACACAGCTTTTGATTCCAGAATTCTCACTGGATTGATTGCAGACCCCTCTGTTGAGGGTGAATGGCGAGTTGGACAGAATTTAAATGGTAAGTCAGAATATGATGGGAATATATCTGAGTGGATATATTTAAAAGAATTATTTGATTGCACATCAAAGTGCTATTCAGCCAGAAGTTCCTATTACTACTTCTTACAAGTAATTGTGCTACACATTTTCTGTGTATGCCCATACTCACTAATTAATTTATGGCTATTTCAGTTGTATTATTGTTGGCACAACAACAATTATACATACTGGTGAAATAATTGTGAACATATTTCTGCATAAATAAGGAACTTGCCTAGATTGGTGATCCAGACATAAGCTTATAGTACAATTGAAAAGCAGGTCAGAAGAGGAGACTCGTGTGCCCTGTTCCCAAGCAATAAATTGATCAAAAAGAGGCACTAGGCCTAAGCTAGCACTATTTGAGAACCAGGTAGAATCACTTTGTGTTTTGTGCTGATTGCTCATAAGGTATTTCTTCCTCAGTGCAGCAGGCCTCTAGACCAGCAACAACTAACCAGAACAAGTAATTTACATGCTGAACCATAACTGAACATCATGTCATTATCAGGTTTGCAGCAGTGGTGTCACTAGTTAGTGGTGTCACCTGCTATGGAGGGTGTCACCCAGGAATGGTGTGCATTTACAGCTTGTGCTGTTCTGTCACTGCAAAGAAAGCCCAGGGACAAAGCAGCCAGGAAGAGTGAGCATTCAATCCTCCTGTCCTGAAGGAGGAGGGTCCCATTGGGTATCTCCCCACCTATGGAATGTCACTCAATGTAGTACACACACCCCGTACTGTCCTGTGATACCCTCTTTCACTAACCTCAGAAAAGGTGGCTCTGTTCTTTGTTGACCTTTCTTTTGCTTTGGGCAAGCTATCATAATTAGAATATAGTATAATGCAAGTGCATGGAAGTGTACCGAAGAGCTACGACAGTCAAAATAGAGTACAATGTGAATACAGTGTAGGAAGCTGACAATTTTCTTTCCACCCTGAAACCATTTTAGAAAAGATAACCAAGGTTCTTGGACTTTGATCTGATATGTCCTTCTCATGTTCTCTTTCTTGTAATTCAGTTATGTTCTAAACATGGTAGTGACACTACCAGGCAGAAACAAAAACCATGTCATGTATGATGTCTGATTGTTTGTACTTTCATTATCTAAATCAGTTTTATTGAATCTGACAGCCTCAAAAATTTATTTACCATTTCTTCTGGTCATACTAGCTGAGAGAGATGGGAACTATAGTCTGAAAGATGGGCCAGGTTGGAGAATGCTAGTCTGTAACTTGAGTTTTGTCAAGGTTTCATGTTTTGAGTTATCTTTCTGCAATATGACCTACTGAACGTTCTTTTGGCAATTAAAAACAATTTAGAAGGAAAACAATTTTTCAAAATGTGTAATGTAACAAACAAGGGTAGGAGAAGGAGTTTTTACTGTAGAAATACCCAATCTGTTGTAATGGTCTGGGCTGCATATTTGGTGATGCAGAGATAAAATAATTTTTCACCATGTTCTGAACATTGACGTCAGTATAAGGTTCCAGTGATTTTGCAGCTCTCTGAAATTCTGTTTTGTGATGAATTGGTTCTGCAGATTTATTAAAGCTGAATATCACTGATCCAGAACATACTGCAATTTGGAGCTAAGTCTTAAATATATCTGCATCTGGCTTGAGGAAAGTTTGATTTATTCCAAAAAAACGATCACGCTCCTAATACATAAGAAGTTGAAAATTCTTGTTTCAAAATGCTTCTTGTTGACATTGTCATTTTGAATACAAGACACACAATAATTGTGTAAAAGGAAAATAAATCTTAAAACACACCTTTCATTTTTATCACATAAAATGACAGCTACAGTTGTCCCTACTGTATCTCTTCTCTAATTAGAGGTGGCACGTAGACTGGCTCATTACTTCTGTCTAATGAGCCAGTCTGTGTGCCACCTCTATAATCAGATAAGGGATAGGTACAAAATGTTCCTATAAAGTTATTATAAATCATTTTAATCAAAAAAATTAAGTCACTGCCCTCCATAGTTTTGCCCGGAACCAAGATGGTTTCATTCAGAAGAGGTAATTGTGCAAGAGAGATCTCTGTGAGCTGAATTTGAGATCCCCTCATGCAGCACAGACCTGTTTTCTGGTTGATGGAATTGGATTATTTATTTATAATGTATTTTCACAGGTTCAGAGCAATTTGTTGGGAGGATGCAAGATTTCAGATTGTACCAACTGGCACTTACAAACAGGTAGGAGAATTTTCATTTTTATTGAACCAAAAAGTGCACAACCAAGAGTGGCTAATTTTAATTTGAAGTACACAACATCTTTACAGTGATTTCTTTGTATGAGAGTTAGATGTGGGGAGCTGCATATGCTTTGTTTGGAGAAGAGAACATTGAGAGACAACATTTTTTAAAATATGTAGAAGACAGAACAAGCTTCTTTTCTGCTGTTCCAGAGACTCAAACACAAGACAATGGATTTAAAACCACAAGAAAAAAGATCCCACTTAAACATTAGAAGAACCTGTTCCCTGTAATAGCTATTTGACATCTTTTTCCACACTGTTCCAGAGAATAGTGGACTCTCCTTCTTTGTAGATCTTTCAGCAGAGGTTGGATTGACATCTTTCAGGATTGCTTTAGTTTTATATTCCTGCATGACAGGCTATTGGAAAAGGTGACAGTCCCTTTCAATGCCAAGATTCTATGATTCTATAATTTGGATCTGTAACTCTGTGTACATTAATTAAACAAAGCTGCTCATTACTCATATAGATATAGTTTGATATAATTCCAAGATATTGTACTTTAAAAGGTTACAACAAGCCTAGTCCATGACTGAACACACTGGGATTGCCTACTGTGGAAGTTCAGTTCCTGGGACCAAATATGGCCCTTCTCAGGTTCTGGTCTGGCCTTTAAGATTCTTTCCCCATCTTTCCCCATAACACTACTGTTTTAAGGATTTTACAGCTTTTGCAACAAGGTTTTCCCCAAGCCTAAAAGGTTGAAATTACCTCCCCTAAGATTTAGTTCCTGATAATAAGAGCATTATTCTGGAATAAATATTCTGGAATTTTTGGCCTCACTATTTTTTGGTGCTGCCCACTGATGGAATGCAGCCCCAAGAATTTCTCTGAAACTTATTTTGGATCTTGGGCTGAAACCATATTCCTTTTTGGTTGCAATAATTTTGTCCTAGGTATATTGGAGTACACAGCAGTTTCCCTCACACAGGAACCAAACCAGATCATTACGGGGAATAAGGAGCCAATATGCCCCTCCCATTATTGTGTTTATCTTTCTTTTCATCTTCATTTAACCCCCCGTCCCTCCCTCCACTTCATTTCATCAAATATGGAAAATATAGACTGACTGACTGGGTGTGGGTAGGATGTTCAATAGGCATGGTCATGACCTATAAAGCCCTACACAGCTTAGGTCCAGACTACCTGAAAGACTGTATCTTCCCATACAAACCTACCAGAGTTTTAAAATATATGGGAAAAGGCTTTCTCTCAGTCTCCCCACCATCACAATCTGGCTTGGTGAGGACATGAGAGAAAATCTTCTCAGCAGCTGCTCCCATCCTCTGGAATGGCCTCCCATGGGATGCTAGGGTGGCCCTCTTCTTGCTTTTCTTTTGCTGGTAGACAAAGACATTTTTATTCAAGCAGGTTTTTAATACATAATCTTGTCAGGCAGGCTTTTATACATACATGCTTTAGATTTATTTTAAGTTTAAGGTGACATTTTATACTGTTTTTAGCTAGTTGAATTTATTTTTTTTAAATTCTTTCATTGTAATTTTTTTTAAAAAATAATTTTATCTGTGAGCCTACTTGGGTCCCTCTCTGGGAGAAAGGCAGCATAGAAATGAAATAAATTAAAATAAATTAATAAATAATTATGCGCAGGCCCACCATTTCCAAGCACAAGCTACTGGGTGAAGAAGTGTGTAACTGATTTGGTTTGAGGGCAGGTTTCACAGTCTATAGTGCCTTCATAGTCTCTGTGAGATCATGAGCAAGAGTTGCCAAGATTGAGTTGTGGGGGTGTTTAAGCAGGAGTACCTGGTACTTTGTCACTATATAGTACTTAAGAGACACAGATAGTGCAAGACCTGCTGCAGTGATATGTGAGATATACCATGTTTATTTTCTGGCAGAAGGATATATTAAGCTATGCCCACCATGAGAGCAAGGTTGCCATGTCAGAATAGAACATAAGGAGAAAAGAAAACACCATATGTGCAAGGCAAGAACTTAGGAGAATGTGACATATAGGAAAAAGATAATCAGAAAGCATGCTGTGTGTCCAAGCCTACACAGTCAATTCTAGGCTCTCCCCATGGTCTGTGATTCTGGGCCACTGGGGTAGGGACAGCAGCCATAGTCTTCTAATAGCATGGATGTTGTGGGTGAAAAAATAGACAATGTTTCTCTTTAGCAATCTTGCTGATGGATTTATAGCTGTTTGAAGGACCAATGCAAAAGAGTACTTATCAATGGTTCTTTGTTATCCTGGAGAGAACTGAGACTCATCTTTATAGTGACATTCAAAGTTTCTTCCCCCAAAATAATAGTTCTGCTAAATGGAAAACTTGTGGGTTCATAGCACCAAAAACTGGTAATGTAATGTAAAATTGTTTATACAAAAGTATGTAATAACAGCTGGCTTTACCAAACACCATTTAGACAATGTTTCGATGGTTAGGTAGCTTTTTGTTTGTTTGCTTGTTTAACCTTTTTAATATTATCTTTCAGGACAAGAATCCCACTCAAAGCTTAAAAAAAATAAAAAAATAAACTGCAAAACTAAACTCACAAATAAATGAAATAAAAATAGCAGCAATTAAAACTATAGCTTGAAAGACATGAACAGCACTGTTATGCAGTTGAAAGCAGACTGGAATATCTATGTCTTTAAGGTCTAATCCTAAACAGCCAGAGAGGGAGCTAGCATAACTTTAAGGGAAGGACATTCCATTAGAAAGCAGCCACCACTGAAAAGGACCTATTTCTTTTGCCCGTTATCTTGATGGGGATCATTAGTGACCTCTTGAGCAAACATCTATGCTAATATCATTATATCTGGGAATATACAACCAATGTTTGTTCTTTATTCTGCTTTGTTATTTCTTTGTTATATATTATTTCTTTTTATTATTTTAGAGACATTTTTGAAGTTTGGTCTGGAAGATTTCTTCAGCTCCACAGCCAGTCTGAATGCCGCTGTCCTGGCAGTCATCCAAGGGTACATCCTTTGGTACAGAGGTACTGCATTCCTAATACTGCGGATGACACAACTAATGACAGAGTGCTGAGACTGAATCCTGAAGCTCATCCTTTGAGCTATATCAATGATAATGATATCGGAACTTCATGGATTTCATCTGTATTTAACACCATTGAACAACTCAATCGTGGCATAATCATTACAATAGACTTAGAAAATGGGCAATACCAGGTAATTTAGTTTTCCTTTCAAATATTCTATTGAATGACTGATTGAAAATGAAGATTAGTCAATTCTTTTTACTTTCATTGGCTCACCAAAAATGCAAGGGATTTTCAAAGGAATCAGAATTAATTTTCAGTTATATTCTAGCCTAGTCATTTGTAATACCATATGGTTGCTTTGAAGTGAGAGCAGTAAGCAAAAATTACCTTTCCTTCTATTCCTCCCCCCATCCCCTATATTTAACATTGCAGAAATGTAGAGGTTTGCAAATATTCTTCAGGCAGATGCCACTTCATATTGTTTTCTGAAAAATTCCTGACTGCCATTGAGATTTCTGGAAAGTGGGATTTCTACGGCATATACCCAGGTTGCATAGAGTACTAGCTAGGCCTGTTGGACTTCACTACAACCCTTAAATTCATCCTAGGACAAGCAGCACACTTCTCAGTTTTTCATTAAAGTCTGACTGATGCTACAGTCTTGTTACTGAAATGCCATGACTAATTCTGAGGAATCTTTTAAGTTGCGCAACCACACCTTATAACCAGCCATACTGCTGCATACTGGATAAAAGGCTTCTGTGTTTCTTCTTGTGCCTGAGCTATTGCCAAATTCCTTGTCATTTCAGATATTGTTACATTGTTTCATTGATATGGTAGGTTAATTGTTTAAAAAAAGACATCAGAAGAAGCAGGAAGTTACATGGGGAATTTTCTGTTAGTATAGTATGTTACACTCCTCCATGAAAACCAGTCACCAACAGCCCTGCTTTGGTCTTGTTAACATAAGGATGTGGCTTCCTCAATTGAGTCTGTTTACCTGTAATGTAGTCTTCCTCTTTTCCCATTGCCTTCAACTTTACTGACCATTATTGTCTTTTCCAAAGAGTTATGTCATTTCATGCTATGTCCAATGTGCAACAGCCTCAGTTTGGTCATTTTCGGTCTTAGGGAGAGGTCAAGCTGGATTGCCATAGGATCAATTTATTTGTCTTTTTGGCAGCCCAGGGCATTCATATAAATTTCCCTCAGCACCTCATTTCATTAGAGTTGATCCCCCACCCCATTGCTTACAAGTAGAATTAATGTGGACATGGCCAGCTGAGGAAGTCCCTGAACTGCTCACAGAAAGCTTTCTCCTAGCTATTACTCTCAGCAGAATTTTTCCCAGCTGTAGTATGGTTACCACTGCTTAGCCTCCTTCACTTTAATTTAACTGTGATTGTGAGGTTTCAAAGATAAGCTTTACAAGCATAGTTTTTGAGTGCTTGCATAAGTTTACAAGGTTTAAGGTGAAAGACATGCTAGCAAAACCGTACTTATATTTCCAGTGAACCTGCATATATCTCTAAATTCACTGCCATTCTAAAATGGGATCTAGAATTATCTTTCATAAACCTCATTTAATGAAATATTTTGGAACAATAGGTAGAATGGGATACCTCTCACTGTTCTTCAAAAGCTGTTCCTCTTCTGTACCCTGCCATCTTCCTAGGAAGAAAATTCTTGCTGCTACAATTGTTTCCACATTAATCCACAATACATGGATCCTCTATCACAGGATGATAGAGACCCACAAATACATAGCTAGACCCCATCTTTTTGAAGCTGTATATTTTGCTATTAAAGATGATGCGTATTTTAGATTGTCCGCAGAAGTTACGGAGAAATGCTTTTTCTGGGTTATCTCAGTGCTTAAATGAGATACACAATCATATTTAAAAAGAGCCAGTATGGTGTAGTATTTTGAGTGTTGGACTAGGACTCTGTAGGGCAAAGTGTGACCTACTAAGTGACCTTTGGCAAGTTACATTCTCTCAAACTCAGCAGAGGGCAATAGCAAGCCTTGTTGTTATTAACTACCCTCAAGTTGACCCTGACTCATGGTGACCCTGTGGATAAGACAAAACCAAGCTCCCCATCTTCCACTGCTCTGCTTAATCCCTGTTGATTCAGGCCCATGACCACCCAGATTGAGTCTATCCATATGACATGTGGTCTTTTCTAGCAAATCGGGACCGTTGGGGTGTGTGGAGAAGCCATAGCTTAGTAGAATCCCCAACATTTCCAGAATATGGCTTGTAGCTGCTGAAAGTCAGTTATACCAGTCTTCCCTAGCCAAAATCCTTTGAGATTTTTAGAGCTACAAACCCACTCATCCCTGACTTTTGATGATGCTGGTTCAGCCTGATGAGAATCATAGGTGAAACTATCTGAAGAGGAAATTGGTGTAAACAGTACCTAAGCCGACCAATGATCTAATATTCTGTATGGGGGCTTCTTGTGTCCATTAAAGTGCTATGATCTTCATAAACAGCTTGGATCTTTACCTTTAAGGTGATTGTTTCATATTTTTCTGTTCATCTATAGGTGTTTTACATTATACTTCAGTTCTCCAGCCCGCAACCTGCAGCTGTACATATTCAAAGGAAGAAGCAGTATAACTCTGATTGGGAAGACTGGCAATACTTTGCAAGGGACTGCAGTGTGTTTGGAATGGAGAACAATGGGTCACTAGAATATCCAGATTCAGTCAATTGCCTTCAGCTTCCTAGGTATGAACAAATAGTAACCTATCCTGACATTGTGAAAATTCTGGCCATAGATGAAGTAGTTCACAAGGAGTCAAGTCACATACTAAAGGCAACAATATAAAGAATTCTAAATTTATTGTGCATATTATGAAGCTAGCAGTGCCTCACAGACAATGAAATTTGGACTTCTAACAATAAAGTCTGTTTGTGTACAAACCAGCTTGATATCCACGGCCATGCATTATAATAAAGAAATGTCCAAAAGACTTTGGAAAGACAGTTTATTTAATAAAGACTTTGTCTGAAGGCTACTTATATCTCTCTTTATTCTGAAAGTAACCTTGAGTCTTATCAATGATTATAAATGGTGGGTGTTCTTAGCTGAATTCCATTAGACAAGGGACATTCCAGCAAACAGTAGGCATCTCTAAATTTAGTGCAGTTTTGATTGTCAGTGGCCTCTAAATCTGGAGTATTTTGGGGGTGGACAAGTTTTTACCCTGAACTGTACATTTTTATCTTAAGTTTTTATCGATTTATTGGGCAAAGGAAATGTGTTGACTTGATACTTATTGGGTCAATCTTTACCAGAAAAGGGAGGAGAAGGAAGAATATTTGGGATGAATGACTGATATCTGCTAAAAACTAAACAGGAAAAAGGTCTCTTTCTTGTACCTCATATTTTCTCATATGCCAAGACTTCTGAAGGCAGCATATAGTCAAGAAGCTAAAAATTCTCCAGTAGCTGAAACAGACATATTTTTATATGGTTGAAGAGATCTTTTGCCTTTACAAGAACCCCATTGTGCATAATGCAAGCTTTTATTTTTCCTCTTTTTTTAAAAAAAAGACTGCCTTTAGCCATAGCTGTCTGATTGTACCAACCCTTGGCAAAATACAGAATATAGTCAACATCAAAGTTGTGTAGCACTTGTCTGAAAGCCATAAGGGAATATTTCACCAGGTGAAATAGCTGTTTGTTTTGCTGTTGGTTCCCCCCTCCCTTTCAGTTTTGGCAGCTAGGCTTTTAAAGTGTCAGCATCTTTCTCTGGGCTTTCACAATTCAACATTCTAAGGGAGGAACAAGAGGTCACTGTGGGTATAGTTGTTTTCAACAAAACACATTGTTAGCATTGACTGAAAGTGGATGGGAGCAAGAAATTGGCAAATTCATTGGCTGAGCAAAGGGTCATGATTTGGCAATATTCATAATGAGTATCTTTTCTGAAAATATGAACAAATGCCAACATAAAAATTAGCACATCTTTTTAAAAAAATGAATTCAGTGGCTAATGTGCAAAATGATGCCATAAATGTTTTATAATGGAACATTGTTTTCCCTTCAATTACATGACATAAATGATAATAGGAAGTGATTCAAGTGAATGATGTTGCATAGGGAAGATGTACAGTAAACTAATTTTAAAATATCCTCTAAAGACTTATGTATATTCATTGTATCACAGGAAGCTTTAGGTGGTAATGAACAAGGAGCTGATGTACAGTGGAAATTTAAAGAAGTTAAAAAAAACTCTTTATTTCTTCTCCCAAAGACTTAAATCAGACTAACTGAGCAGATTGGCTTGAACATTTACCATATAAAGCTCTGAATGATGTTGCATTGACATGTGGTCAGTCATGGCTGATATTAGTATTAGTGGAACAGTGAATTCATTCTGGGTTCTACTGTGAACTGTAAAAGATTACCCAATGTAATTTAATTTATTGTTAATTTAACAATAGGCTTTAGCACTTTGTATAGTTCCTTTAAATGGGTACTGAAACCTACAGCATATTCACCATCTACCAACATGGAAGCCTCCAGTTTTCACTCTGTTGCTTGTGACCTATAGTTGTTTCTACCAGTGCGTCTACAGTGTCAATTATCATAGCGTTCTGGTACCACAAAAAACTACAATTCCATAGCATTGAGCCATGGCAATT
Source organism: Urosaurus nigricauda (assembly GCA_034509955.1). Taxonomy (NCBI): domain Eukaryota; kingdom Metazoa; phylum Chordata; class Lepidosauria; order Squamata; family Phrynosomatidae; genus Urosaurus; species Urosaurus nigricauda. The sequence goes on from JAOEGL010000001.1 coordinate 344,089,298, forward strand.
AAAGTAGTGTCAAACTGGATTATTTCTGCAGTGCAGATGCAGCCATTGTCCCTTGCATCAGTCCAGAGATCTTCTGGCTCCTGGTCAAATAGGCTTAATATTGCAATTCTATTTTTCACATTATTTTTTACATTCCAAAGGGATGTTCTTCAGATTGGATATTGGCACAATGATTGATTTAGCATTCTTCTTTAGCTTTACTCTGATTTTCAATATGAACAGTTCATGGTCTGCACCAAAATCTGCTCCTGGTCTTGTTTTTCTAAAGATAACAGAGCTTCTATTTGGTTTCTATATGGGCCATCAGGCGATGTCCATGTGAACAGTCTTGGTTGCCTGAAGAATGTGTTTGTGCTGAAAAATATTTATTCTTACTGTGGTTGGTTCTGCTTTGTTTCTTACTTTTGCATTATAATTGCTTGTGATTACCTGCATCTTCTGTTTTGGTGTGTGCTCAATTTTATCCTGGCTTCCAGAATAGAATTTTTCAATTTCTTCTTCATCTGCCTCTGTAGCTGGCACATTATTATGTTTATATTGCTGAGTTTTCCCTGAAGTCTTTTTTAAAATGACTTTGTCAGACTGTACATTACCATCAGCCCTCTGTATCAATTTCATTCTAGACCCCCCCCCCCCACTCCATGGATAGGAAAAACCACATGACTTCAAGTCCCATTATTGCCAATAGACATGCAACATGCACACAGCCATGTTGTCATGGCTGTGTGCATGCATCCCCATTGACAACTATGGGGCAGGGCCATATGTGGATGCTCTAATCTGCAGATGGTGAGGCCACCAATACCAAGGGCAGTCTAATAATGATAATAATAATAATAATAATAATAATAATGTTTTATTTCTATTTCCAGCCTCTCCCATCGGATCAATATATCCCTTAACTGCATTTATTACATCTCTTCTCATTTTTAATGTCACCCCATTTCTTCTTTGATTTTCATTTCCTGAGTAAAAAACTGTGCAATTTTCTGACTGAAAATGCCTCATTTCTGTTCCTCTTAACTTGCTCTCCTCAAGTATTGCAATGTTTACACATTCAGTTTCCGGTTTTACAATGTTTTGCTTCATCTGATTCATGCTTCTCATATTCCATGTTTCTATAATATGTGTTGTGCAGCTTGAGACTTTTCTTTCACTTTTGAGCACATCAACAGCTGAATTTCAGGTTATGTCCAGTTCCATTATTAGCCACATACTTGTCCTCTGATCTTTCCCAGTTGCTTGTTGAGTGTTTTCCAACCTGGGAGTGACATCTTCTGGCACTATCTATGATTTCAGTTTTGATCCGCTCATCATAGAGCTTTCAAGGTAGAAAGCTTCAGGAGTGGTTTACCATTGCTTTCTATACAGTACTAATGAGTGTTAGATATGGTGTCACTGCCATTGTCTCTGACAGGTCTTCTGCTGCTGTCGCCCCACACTACTGCCCAGTAGCTGTTTGGCACATTAAGTCTGGTTCCCCAACAAAAATCTGTCTGACATTGGGCACTTTACCAGCAGCACTGCTACCAGTAGCATAGCCTCTTGCAATTCCACCACAACAGGAAAGTACAAAGCTATACTGTCATGATTCCACTTTTTGGTCTGTAAGTGAGTGAATATTGCATTTTTAAAAAATTTATACTTAATTGCTGAGATTTAAAAACTCAAGACTATAATGCTATATATATATATATATATATATATATATATATAAACATGCCTTTGGATTTGATATAGCAACACTATGATAATATTTATATTTAATAAACTGTAAAACTTGAAAACACTGCAATGTGAAAGCACTCTATGAAATAGATACGTCAATCTGTTGCTTTTCTTTCTTTTCTTGAACAGCTTTACTCCATATTCCCATGGAAATATTACTTTCAGTATCCTTACACCAGAACCAAATCGTCGACCTGGGTACAATGACTTCTATAATACCCCATTACTTCAAGAGTTTGTGAAAGCCTCTCAAATAAAGATTCATCTACTTGGGCAGTATCATACTACTGTGCCTTGGATTGACTTTAGACATAGATATTATGGAGTTGATGAAATTACAGTCAGTGGAAGGTAGGATGGTTACAGTTCCTATTAAAAGTGAAGATATTTGAAAGTTAATAGTTCACTAATATTTTATGCCCTTGCAAATGAGTCAGTGTGCTGTGTCATAGCATTATTACAGATCCAAAATAATCTTATCCTATATTGACTAAGTATCTTTTCTTTTTTAGAAAAAAATAAAAATCTTGAACACATTTTAATCTGTCAATAATGCTTTTTTGCTAACTCTTACAGACAGGTATGAATGATTGAAAGCCTGATTGATGCTTTGCTCCAGTGGCACTCTAATTTTTTATTATGGACTTCCATATATGGCAGTTGTAATAGTCTTAATAATGAATGAAACTCTTTGTCTTAGCTAGTTTTTCCCTTTTAAAATGAGGCTTCTGTCAGCAAAAGTGTTGCATTATCTATGACTGACAACTTTATTGTATATGTTAAGTCAGAAGTCTTGTTGAAGGCATAATTACACCCTGTAAATAAAATGCAAATTAAGTAATGACTGAGTCTCCAGTGAAAAACGTGCTATTTTATTTTTAACTTTGGAAATTTTGTCTTAAAAGAAATGTATTAAGCCAGCTTTCCTTAGCAAGCAATATGAATTGGTGGTTGTTAGTTAAAATGGCTATGCTGTTTTTGTTTTTACTTCTTTATTGTGTCGTAAGTATTTTGTTCATCCCATAGACATTTAGAGAACACAAGACACTATTTGTTGAACAGCTATGTTAAATAATTGTAGCTCCCCTTTATGTTCATCTAGTGTTTAAAAGTTATATTACTATATTATTTATATTTCCAAAGCTTTTCTTTAAAAAAAAATTCTAGATTTGCATCAATATACAAATGAAAACAGGTCTGTGGTCTCAGTAATTGGCTGAAAAATGTATTTGCTTGGTCACACCAGTGAATAATAAGAGTTATTCTCAAGACCCATTGGAATTGAGTGGAAATATCTTGTTAAAACTAAGTTAACCTTTCTTTATGCTTTAAATATTTTCATGTTGTCAGGATTAGGATTGCATGTAAAATCTATTGCCCTCACTTGTATGAATGAAACTGCTGTTGCACTACAGAAACAATGCAGTTTGACATTTCCTTAACTCCTATGGCTCCATCCTATGGAATCCCAGGAGTTGTAGTTTGTTGTGGCACCAGAGATCTCAGACTGAGAAGATTAAATATTTCATGAGACACCAGATTTCAGAATTCCATAGCATTCAGCCATGGCAGTTAAAGTGATGTCAAATGACACAATTGGCCAAAAGATGAAGTATCCATCAGAATATTGCCTAAATTGCCGATAATGACTGAAGAGGAGACATCTGTGAGGTCTGTGAGGATTCCAGCCTTCTGATGAGGTAAACCAGCAGTCTAAATCTCTGTATTTGGTGGTGGAAACCTGAGACAATGATGGTATTATATTATTCTCCATGCTAAAATAGGGGGAAGTAGTCTTGGGGAAGGAGCTGAGAACTAAAGGGCTGGTGGTCTTGGGAACGTCATCTATTACACTGGGACTGGTTTGTTTGGACCAGCTTGGGATTTTGTGGCTATCTCTGATAATACCTTGCCCTACTTACATGGCATGCCAAAGTTTTCATCTGGTGTTCCAGTCAGGATTAGGAATGATAATCTGTGGGTAAAGGAGCCAGAAGTGACTTCATTTTCATGGGCAGATCATTACCATTAAATTTAGACTACCTATTTCACTTTGAAGGGTGAAAGCTGATGAATCCAACCTCTAAAGTTCTTGATGTTTTGACAAGGTACTGAAGAAAATGATATCCCTTCAACTCCAGGAGATGTTGGAGGGTTTTTTTTTTAAACAACAACAACAACAATTTCATATCTGCCAGTGGCATCACTAGGGGATGCGGACCATACCAGGTGTCACTGTAAGGGGTATGTGTCACCAATTCTCATCAAACACCTACCTTTTGGCAGGAATGGGATGTAGCATTAATCTGCTTCCCTTAAAAATGCTTTAAGAAATGATTGGAATGGGATGAAGCTCAGAGGGAGAGAAAAAAAAGTCCCAAAATTTTTTAAATTAAAATTTCAAAATTTTAAAATTTGATTTTTTAAAAAATTGACATTTTATTTTTTAAAAATTCTTGTAACATTTTCTTTTAAAACATCTAATTTTAACCAAATCTTCACTATGCATATGTAAATACATTTAGCTTGTGTGTAAGATAATGTAATTTGAAGGTATAATTTTAATTTTGCTAGTTATTTATGTCACAACTATTAGCATTACATTCAGTGGTATATGGGAATTATGTTATGAGTAACATCAGTGCAGAAAAGCATTGCTAATGATTCTGTATAGTGTGAAATAGGAGGAGATCAATCAAGGGGTGACACCATGAGTTACCGCACAGGGTGACTCCAATACTAGTGACGCCACTGATATCTGCACTGTTATTTACCGTTAAAACTTGAAGTATTTTGAGGGTTACATTATTTATAGAACCACTTTTATCCTTATGATTTTATTTGTACATCAAGATTAGTGTCAGGAGCCTTACTCATGTGCTTGCCCACTGCCTGCACTTCCCATATATTGGCAGGCACAAAGCGTAAGTTTTTCTTAGGTGTGGCCTATTGCCTGTGAAACCTCCTACATCTGGACCATACTAGTGTGTGAATTTCAGGTCTTCAAAGTGGACCTTTGAGTCATTACTTTATCAATATTTTAATGTGGTTGTTTATTTGAGATTCTTTCTGAAGCATACTGAGATGTCTCGTTATGATATTGTGGTTATTGTATCTTAATGTATGCTGTTCTATCTGCAAATTCTGTCAGCTGAGCCTGTGCCCTAAAAGCAACCTAAAACAGTAATTTAAATGAAGCAAACAATCTTATCCCTATCTACTTCCCTAGCACTGCTAGTCCAGTCTGAAACATTATCGTCATAACATTCATTAGAGGAGGTTTAGGGCCATAAAGAGTTGTCAAGTCTACCTTCTCTTTTAATTTCTTTTTAAAAAATATATTGGGAAGGAATTCAAGCCTATAATGTAAGCACAACACAACAGGTGTAGCACTGCAGTAAAGGCCCTCTCTCATGTTGTCCTGAAATGCATTTCCCCTACTAGTGGGAGGCAGCATACATAGAGAGAGGTGCTCCCTCAAGGTCTCAAGTTGTTTGGAATTTTAAATGTTATTGCCAGCACCTTGAATTCAGACTGGAAGAATACTGGCATCCAGTTCAATTCTTTCAGAACTGGTGTTATATGTCTGTGTGGCATTTGAATGAGTAACCTAGCTTTGTTTTGCACTAGCTACAGTTTCTAAGTTATCTTGAATGGTAGGCCCACATACAGTACATTGCAGTAGTCTAATAGGACTACTAATGTGTACATGGACTACTGTGGCTAAATTATCCCTATCCAGGAAAAGCTGAAACTGGTGGATCAGCCAAAATTGTCCCCAAGGACTGCAAGCCACCATCTCTACCTGGGCCTTCAATGAAAAAAGTGGATCTAGGAGTACTCCCAGACTACACACCTGCTTCTTCGGGGGAGTGCTACCTCATCCAGGGCAGGTAACCTATTCTATTCTCAGACGTAAGGGTCATCTTATAAGGATTCAGCTTCACTTTATTGGCATTCATCCAACCCATTACAGCATCCAGGTACTGCTCCAGCACTTTGGCATTCCCAATTGATTCAGATGACAAGGAGAAGTATTGCTGACTGTCATCAGCATACTGATGGCACCCAGATCCCTAATGACCTCCCCCAGCAGCTTCACATAGATACTGAACATCATGGAAGACAAGATGGGAGCTCTGTGGCTGTCCAGAGCGCAATGGCCATGGGGCTGAACAGGACTCCCTCAGTGCCATTATCTGGGACTAACCTTGTAGATATTAACTAAGCCATTGTCTTCTATCCCCATCTGACAGACCCAGTCCAGTAGGATACAAAGATCAATGGTATCAAAAGCCACTGGGAGATCAGGAAGATCAATAGGGTCATCAGCCAGATCAACTGAGGCTTTCTCTGTACTGTTGTTGTTGGGTACTGTTGTAGTGTGCCTTCAAGTAGTTTTTGATTTATGGCAAACCTAAGGCAAACTTGTCATAGGGTTTTCTTGGCAAGTTTCTTCAAAGGGGGCTTGCCTTTGCTTTCCTCTGAGGCTGACAGTGTGTGACTTCCCAAGACTGCAGTACTGTACCCTGTTGTAAAACCATTCTGAAATAGGTCTAGGTGATTTGTTACCTCCAAGAACATCTGAAGCTGCTTCCTCATCACACATTCAACTGCCTTGCTAAAATATGAGATTTATTATTATTATTATTATTATTTTGTTTATCATCCTATGTCCCAAAATCCTCTTTATTATTCTCTAAGTATATTTTCCCGCATCCCCTCCACCATGAGATACTAGTTTTAACATGGCAGTTCTTTCATACCTCTGATTTAGAGACATCTTCTTAAAGAGAGGGTGCTCTCCATCCTCCATTAAGTAAGTAGAATAGTGAGGCATTTATCATTCTCTGGATGCATTCCATAGCATTGATCCATGGCAGTTAAAGTGGTGTCAAACTGGATTATTTCTGCAGTGTGAATGCAGCCAAAGATGCTCCTTTTGCCGAGGGGGGGGGGAGTTCTTACTGTTTGTTGTTTGACAATTTTGTATAAAATCTTGTTTCAGTAACATGCTTGTAGTTGATTTAAAGCATATCTTTGGGGCTGGTGTTAGGCATTTTACTGTTTTCTATATGTTAATTGTTTGTTTCCCTGTTTTATTATATTTTAATTTTTTTCTCCTTATTGTAACTTCCCAAGAAAACATGATATAAAACTAAGAACAAATACATAAATTCAAGTAATGTCTTTAAGGAGGCATAGAATTATAAATGGAAGAGTTAATGTTGAAAACACAGGTGTTAACTGTAATTAATAATTAGAGCCTTGCATCTGCATAGTAAGTAATGAAAGCACATAATGTACATTTGATCACTTAATAGTTGGTCTGCAACATGTCCTGTCAATTTACTCCCTTGGAAAGCCGCACTTACTTGACATTTATAAATGCTGAGTGGAGAGAGACGTGAAATGGTTACTGCACTTAAAAGCCCCTTTTCTGAGATGGTTATCCTTAACAGAAGCAGACAATTACATTCATGACAGTGTAAAAATAACAGGAAGATGCCCTCTCAAATGATACATCAATGCTCTTTTCTCAATAGCTTTATTTTTCTACAGGTGTAATTGTCTTGGCCATGCTGATCACTGTGACACAACTACTAACCCATACAGATGTCTTTGCTCAGAGGAAAGCTACACAGAAGGCAACAATGTGAGTTTCTTTAAGACAGATTTTTCAAGTTCTCAGAACTGAATCTCTGGAGATCTCAGGTTTTATTTGAGCTTTTCCAGTATATGTAGGTCTTGGTTTTTATTTAAGCTGTTTTCACATTTGTATTTTTATTCTTGTTGACCTGAAATGAGCCTTTATTTCATGAAAATATCTGGTTTCTATGTATCAGTCTTTCAAGGTATGTAGAAATAAACAGAAAATATTCATCTACTTCACAATGGTAGTTGCAACATTAAAGGAAGAAATTGTGGCAGCACCTTTGGCAAGAAAGAAGAGAGTGGTAGAGCATATTCTGGGGAATTATATGATCTGTATTGTTTTATCTCACTTGGCACTGTGGATCAGCTCCTTTACATCATAGTAAAACCTTCTTTAAAGAAGTCATTGTCCTTTCCAATAAGGATTGCATGGTTTAGTGTAAAAAGTAATTGCTCTTGAAAAAAAGAGCAGACAACTATATAGGATTACAGTTCAGTTGCATTTTTATGTAACATTGCAATAAAAATGTGATTTTCCACCTGTCCCTGCACCCCAAAGAGTTCAATTCTGCTGCAAAATGCTGCATGTTTGCTTCTTCATGCCCCCACGTATTTTAGAAATGTGCCAGAGCCCCTTAAAATCACACCCAAATTGGTTAAAATCAAAAGCGCAAGTGGATGTTGTCACTCTCTTACTTGTTTAATTTCAGCCAACATTTGAATGATTTTGGTGGAAGGGCTTCTGGTTCATTTCTAGGGCATGCAGGGTTGTGGTGGGAAAGTACTCCATCTAGTTAATGGAAAATTTCATGGGATACATATTTATTTATTTATTTATTTATTTATCAATCATAATCTGATTACTTTGGTTCATTGAAGTGTGCTGAGGGACATGAAGGCGTAAAATTTTGGCTCTACCTTTTCTACAATTCGTCTCCCTGCTGCAAAGCATGGTATCTTGCAACCTTTGAAATCAAGTTTTCTAGTGGCCTGCTGCATCTCTTTTTCCACCCCAAATGCTTCCAGCAGCACAAAACCAGTTCTCTTTGTTTGTGGAAAGTTGGGAGGCCCTCTAAAAGAGTAGTGGAGGTGGCAGTGGGACTGCAAAGGGAGAAGTGATCAGTGGGGTCTTCTCCCCTACTTTCTACTGGCAGAAATATTTTGTCTCTGAGTCCAGTCCATTCTCTCCTGTGCACAAGCAGCTTATGTGATAGAAGCATAGGCACCAAATTGCTAGGAAGAAGGGGTGCATCTCCTATTCCAGCTAGTGGCTAGACTTGTTGCACTGCAGTTGGTGCGATCTGTATCAAAGTATGAACTAACAGGACAAACAGAGTCGTTGCACATGGCAAAAACAATGGATCTCACCAAATATGTCAAATATAAGCAACTCTGCATGGATTTGTGCTTTCAGATATCTGGTTTGTGGATAGTATATTGAGAAACAGTAATGGAGAAAGAGTTATAACTTTTGTAGAAAATTGTTTGATTTTTGAGCTTTGCACTGTGTGTGCTCTTTTCCTTTTGCATAATATACCTTCTACTTTTAAAGATATTTTTCAACTGCAAGATATTGTTTTCAAACTAAGGGGGTGTGTTACCTGTTGGCACATTTCACAGCTTTTACACTGTTTAGTGTTAAGGAAATATAACAGGGATTCAGGACAGACCTGTTGCTTTTTGAACTAGAGACAAAGCACTGTAGGTTTTTGTGGTTGTTGTGGTTGTTTTAAATTAGTGATCTGGATACATTCCATAAAGAAACAAAATTGCCTTCAATTTTATCTCTGCCCTGCTTGCCATCAAAATAATACTCAGGACTTTTGTGAATTACATTGCAGTCAATCTGGCAAGGAATGGCAGTGTTAAACCTTGATAATGCTCCAGTTCTTGACATTGGAAGGTATGCAAAAGAATATTTTTACTGACTTTGCCAAACATTAGAGATGCAGAGGGTTGAGGGCACAGATGTAGTGTCCCAGCAGACCCTTGTTCATACTCTGTCTGCCATAGGGACCTTTGAAGTTGCCTTCAGTCAGAGCATTTGAACTAAGCCCATGGCAAACATAGAAACATTGTTTGATTTCTTTCTTCGTTTTTTCCCTGTGCATTTTCTTATCCTTCCTTCCGCCACCTTTTGTTTGTCTTTTTGGGATTTTCTAAAGTAAAACTATCAAAAGGAAAATTATAAGGCGGGGAAAACAATTTAAAAAAAAGAAAGAAAATTTTGAGTTGGTTATTTATATTATTGATAATATTGCACCATAAATATTTATTTGCAGGAAATGGAGGTATCTAGGTCCCTACCCTTTTGATATTAAGAATGTCAGTAGGGAGAGAACAGAGGGAGATGATTCTGTAATGCCTCAGCCGTATGGATAACTGTACCTTTATACCATCTGACAAGACCTCTGCCACATGTAGGTTATAGAATGGTCAGCATTACAAGACCCATACGAATACCAGACTCTATGTATTCAAAGATCATTTTGACTTAGTAGCTGTTTGTCCTGGATGGTTCACCTTAACTGATTTTCTGTGGCTGTTGATTTGCCATTTTCCCCCTTTTCCCATATTGTTGTTATTGTGAGACACACATACAGAAAAACACAGTTAAATAACTACTTTAAAGAACATTTTTATTATTTTATTATTTTATTATCCCATCTTGATTAGTCATTTTGAAGTAATAAACCCTGGCTAGATAAATGACTTCAGTAAAGGATGGAGGGATCATCCACAGACTTGATTTATTTATTTATTTTTATTTATTTATTTTATTTATATACCGCCTTTCCAAAAAAGATCAAAGCGGTTTACAAAAGTGGATAAACAAGGGTTCTCTTGCCTCAGGCAAGCCCTGGTGGAGCTGGGCTTGCCTCTTCTCTCCCTCCCTAGGCAGAGGATGGCAGTTGGTATGGAGGGAGAGTCCTCTTGCCTCAGGCAAGCCCTGGTGGAGCTGGGCCTGCCTCTTCTCTCCCTCCCTAGGCAGAGGATGGCAGTTGGTATGGAGGGAGAGTCCTCTTGCCTCAGGCAAGCCCTGGTGGAGCTGGGCCTGCCTCTTCTCTCCCTCCCTAGGCAGAGGATGGCAGTTGGTATGGAGGGAGAGTCCTCTTGCCTCAGGCAAGCCCTGGTGGAGCTGGGCCTGCCTCTTCTCTCCCTCCCTAGGCAGAGGATGGCAGTTGGTATGGAGGGAGAGTCCTCTTGCCTCAGGCAAGCCCTGGTGGAGCTGGGCCTGCCTCTTCTCTCCCTCCCTAGGCAGAGGATGGCAGTTGGTATGGAGGGAGAGTCCTCTTGCCTCAGGCAAGCCCTGGTGGAGCTGGGCCTGCCTCTTCTCTCCCTCCTAGGCAGAGGATGGCAGTTGGTATGGAGGGAGAGTCCTCTTGCCTCAGGCAAGCCCTGGTGGAGCTGGGCCTGCCTCTTCTCTCCCTCCCTAGGCAGAGGATGGCAGTTGGTATGGAGGGAGAGTCCTCTTGCCTCAGGCAAGCCCTGGTGGAGCTGGGCCTGCCTCTTCTCTCCCTCCCTAGGCAGAGGATGGCAGTTGGTATGGAGGGAGAGTCCTCTTGCCTCAGGCAAGCCCTGGTGGAGCTGGGCCTGCCTCTTCTCTCCCTCCTAGGCAGAGGATGGCAGTTGGTATGGAGGGAGAGTCCTCTTGCCTCAGGCAAGCCCTGGTGGAGCTGGGCCTGCCTCTTCTCTCCCTCCCTAGGCAGAGGATGGCAGTTGGTATGGAGGGAGAGTCCTCTTGCCTCAGGCAAGCCCTGGTGGAGCTGGGCCTGCCTCTTCTCTCCCTCCCTAGGCAGAGGATGGCAGTTTACAGATTACATTACTCCCCATACTGCATCCCCTGGATGCCCAAGAATATTATTTCTTCAGAGGTATAATATACTATTTACATTAATGTGTTACAGTAGACAGTGCTTTTAATGGGACGGCGTAGTTTTTGACTGTATATATTTTAAACATATTTTAATGCTGTTTTTGTAGTTTTAAGTTGTTTTTTGTTTTGTTTTGTTTTGATTTTAAATGTTGTAGATCACCTTGAATCTAATGCTGAAGAAATGTGATATATTAAAAAATAAATAGCTTTGTAATCCTCTGAGATCAATAAGATAGACTCTTGACAATTCTAACTAGCCCCTGGAAATATTGAAACAAATCCCCCCCCCCCAAAAAGAGAGAGAAAGTCCTGCAATATATCAACACCAATCCAATCCTGAAGCCAATACTGGCCCAAGAAATAAACTCCCAAACTTGTGTTGTTGTTGTTGTTGTTGTTGTTGTTATCCACCTTTCTGCCAGTACAGGGACTCAAGGCAGCTACAGGGACTCAAGGCAGCTGACATGGTACCTGGCATGGCTGGCTGGCTCCAGAATGTCTTGTCAAAAGGAGACCACATTATAATTTCCCAAGAAGTCTAATTGGAAATCAAAATACAAAGTTTGTTCCTCGAAAATTTAAATTTAAAATTTAAAATTAATCATTATAAAATTTTAAAATACCATTTTATGCCCACAGACCATTGCTGCTGCACAAAAGCCAACTACTTTCCTTCTGGAGCATTAGCAGTGTTGGAGAGGTTTGACCCTCCCTTTTTCCCTCCCACTGGTTAGCAGAGGTGGATAATCCACCCCAAACGGGGTAGTTGCTAGAAAGCCTCAGGTGAGGGCCCAAGATAGTCTTTGCCCCTGTGCTCAGACTTGCAATGCATGTGCTGGCACTTACCCTGATCCAGCTGAATCACCTCCATGAGTTCTTTGTGTTATTCCACTTTAAAATCTGTTACTCTCACCTTTTCCATTCACGTGGAGCTTAATTATAATTAACATCAGCCACAATTTATTGTTTGAAATTTCCCATCTAAGCCTGTTAATAGCTTTCTCTCTTCTGAAATGCCATACTGTTTGGCCACTGGATTGCCAGCAAAGGCACACATCTTTAGCATGTTCCCATAAGCAGAGGGAAAGATGCCAACCATGCTCCAGGTAAGCTCGCTGGACAACACCAATGAATGCAATATACCCGGACAGCCAATTATCTAAAGGATTCCTCTGCAGCATCCACTTTATTCTTTCCAACCCTTTAATGACCAGTGCTTCCACCTTTCGTCAATATCCATCTTAAGGAGAGTGAAGTGTATAAAATCTTCTTTGAGTAAACAGATGCCTGGAAGGTATTCATTCACTCAGAAATACCAGGAATAGTGACGGTCAGGAGTGCCTGCTATCAGCTTTGGCTGATATGCCAGCTGTGCCCTTTCCTGAATATGAAGGACCTGGAAACTGTGGTACACGCTTTGGTAACCTCATGCTTGGATTTCTGTAATGTGCTCTAAATGAGGCTACCCTTGTACCTAATCCAGAAGCTTCAATTGGTTCAAAATATGACAGCTAGGCTTATCACCAGAACATCGAGAAGAGACCACATAACACCTGTGCTTAAGTCTCTCAACTGGCTGCCGATTAGCTTCTGGGCACAGTACAAGGTGTTGGTTATAACCTTTAAAGCCCTACATGGCTTGGGTCCATCTTACCTTAGGGATCGCCTCCTCCCATATGAACACCCCCCCCCCCCGCACACTTTGGTCCTCTGGGAGAAATCTACTATGGCCCATGAAGACCAGGCTGTCGCAGACCTCTCAAAGGGTCTTCTCTGCTTCCACTTCCAGGCTGTGGAATGGCCTGCCAGATGAGATACATCTTAGCACAACTCTTGACCGCTTTAAAAAGGCCGTAAAGACGTATCTTTTCCAGCAGGCCTTTCCAGAAAGTGGTTAAATTCCCCAGCTACTATAGCTTTTATCTAGTTGCTCCAGCTTCTCTCCAGTTTGTGTACCGAAGTCTTATCCCTTACTGCCTGAAGAAAAAGTGTTTTTAAGTTATTATTCTATGTTGGTCATTTTGTTGTGGTTTTAATCTTTCTCACTTTAATCCTTTTTAAGGGGTGGGAAGTGGGAATTAGGATGGACATTTAAATGTAACTTTCTTTTAACTTGTTGTACCCTGCCTCGATTGTTGATCAGAGAGGCGGGATATAAATAAAATCTATTATTATTAAATCTATTATTATTATTACCAATTTCCTTATTTCTGTCCCAAACTGACTGGGAACCCCCTGATGACCTATCTCCTTTTGCCTTTCTCTTAAGAGCCCAAGCAGGTAAATCTGGTCATAGCAGGAAACCAATAGTCTTCATTGGCACGAATATCTTCATTGCATGACTCCAAGTTTCTGTGCCTTCTGACACCTGTCCTTAACTGTCTTGTTGCCCCTCTTCTCCCTCATCCTTCACTTCACTTGGAGCTAAGACCTCTTCCTCTGACCTCAATGGACTGCTTTCGTCACTGCTTGAAAGTGACTGTGACCTATGCTTCTTCTTTTCCAAGTGAGTGGAGCTGTGATTTGGGTAGACCATGATGTCTTACAGGGCCCTGCTATAGGACTCTATTATTTGAATTGTAGTCATTACTTCTAAATTTGGATTTATATATGACTCTAGTAGCATAAGCAAATTTAGCGCAGATCAGTCCCCCCCACCACCACACACACTTATTTTTCTTGATTTTGTTTTGGTGATAATAGAGTGGCTACCTTAACTGCCACTATTTGGATTATAATCTTTCTTTCTAGATTTGCATTTAGATATGCATATAGTAGTATATGGAAATTAAATGAAAATCTACACTTCCCCTCCCTTCTTTTTCTGGACTTTGTTTTTGCAAAGCCTGGATTTTTTCTGGACTTTGTTTTGGTGTTAGTGGAGGAGGCAAAATCCATAACGTAATGATATCAGAACACCAGATTACAGATCAAAGAAGGTGAAGGTGAACTAGATGTGGGACTACAACCCAGTGTTTTAGACCAGAAAATGATTTTCCCACACACACAACTTTTTATGGGCTATCATAGTTTCATTTTTTCAAGAAATTACACTGTCCTGTTCCATTTTCTATGAAGCCCCAAGCTTAATCTTTATCTTGATTTTATAGTTAGAATTCATTTGTAGTGAAGAAACATGCCACTTTAAGCTTGATAAACAATATTCCATCTCTCATATTTAGACTTTGTCACACATTGTGGTTTGCTTTTAGCAACTTGAAAATATAAGATGGTCACACTGTTTCAGTGGATTTGTAAAAAGGCATTTAACAGCATAATTACACCAAATATGTTTTTTTTTGGGGGGGGGAGTGAAAAGCTTGCAGGTGTACAAGCAAAAAGGTTTGAAGGGAGATATTACAAGACTTTGAACTTTAGATTGTTTTATATATGTGCTTAAACAATTGATTAAAATCATAAAGAAAATATTAGAACGATACTTCCAACTTTTAAAAGGTTGAACCTCAGTGATTCAAATGGTACTGTATGACTAAAATGAAGTTTTTAAAGTAAGTCTTCTAAAAATTCAAGTTGACATTGTCTTTTTAATTAGAACAAGTATTGTGAAATGGTACTTTGTGAGGGGATTAATTATAAATATTTAATAGGATCTGAAGTTCACCAAGCACTCTAGTAAGATCTGTGCTACTGTGTGAAAACCAGATAAATTAGGCTGCAGTCTTACACATACACCTACCTGGCAGTAAATCCCATTGAATTCAATGAGGCTTAGCTCTGAGTAGATATGTAAAGAATTACACAGTTAGTGATTACAATGTCTTGGGGTTCCCCCCCCCCTTTTCTTTGGGGAAGTGGGTTCATTGGTTGTCACAGTTTTGTTCCCTCTGCATGCTCTGTGACTAAATAACCTTCCTTTCACAGTAAATAAGCATAGTAACTGTTCTTGATAGCAGTACTGTTGATTTCAGCGAACAACTAATTATAACAAAAAGCATTTATTCATTTGCAAATGTACCATTGTATTTATTGATCTGCAAATGTACCATTTGCTTACAGTAAAATTTAATGGTGTTTAGTGTAAGATTTTGTAGTGTTAAGCAGTTTCTATCTCATTGCCCAACTCACTCATTGTAGTCAATAGACCAATAGAGGTTGTTTCTGAAGTTAGACATTTGATGTGCTCTATACCTTTGTACTAATGCTTAATTGATTTTGAAATATTTGGAACACACTATTTAAACAAACACTTTTTAGAGTTGCTGTATCTTTATTTCTGTGCAATGTTTCCAGCATTTCAGGATTATATAGTAACACAAGTTTCTAGACAGTAGTGTAGAAGAGAATTTCTGACTGTATGGATTATTAGAATTTAGAACATTAGGTTTACAATAAGTTTTTTTAATCATTAGTAAACCCTAAAAGTCTGGAGTGAGCATCTTAAATGTGTTATTAAAATAAATTATAATAAGAAAATTTACTTGCTATTGCATTATTACTTTTAAAAGTCCACACATGAGAGCTCCAATTCCATGAAAAACTTTGTTCATGAGAATTGATTTTATGCAAAACATTCAAATACTGGGATGTTCTTTTCAAAATTGAACTAAATAAAATTTTCATCCATTTTCACTGGCCAAAACAAATAGATGTGGGTATTCCCAGTGGGGAGAATTTGGTGTTGTACTTGCCTGCTGTATGACTTTTAAAGATGAGACTCTCTGTCCCTCTTTCTTTTTCTTTTCCCTGAGAAGTTCAGAAACCCCAGTTCAGCACTGAAAACATTGTTGACCCAAGCTTTCAAAGAAGGAAGCACTTGAATCCTTCTGTCTGGACATTCATATCCCTAAGGTTTACTTTCACTTCCATATCATAATCTTCAAGTTCTATCAGATTTATGGAAAATATATGAATTTTAGTGAATTTGCATCAAAGCACAGTTCTTATTAACTGAAAATTCTTATCAAAACTAAGAAAATTCTTATCAGTGATGTGCACTTTCATAGAAATCTAATAAAAACAGTCTTGTTATTACCTAAAACACCCAAATTCTTTATCTGTCAGGAAGTAAATAATCTTGAAAATTTACCCTAATATGAAACTAATGAAGAGTCTGTGGAGGTAAATGTCAATGAGTAGGACTTCAGTAGGCAGAGTAAGATCTCATCCTCACTAGTGCAAGACCTTTGTTTTGGCTTGACATTTGACATCTCTTTTGAAAAGGAAAAAAGTAAACTTACAATTAAAAGTAGCTTGCTGTTAAGTGATGATATGTAAAGAATGAAAGTAATGAGATTTGCAATAAGCATTGAAAATTAAAACATCCCAACTTCTTTTAGTTATGAATTGGATGCATCTGTGTCCTATTTATTACACGATAATTATCATGTAGTAGTCACTGCATTGTAGTGACATGATAATTGTAAGGTAGACAATGTGTCATTTTGGCTGACTGTTTCTAAGTATGACAGCAGTAGATCTAAAGGTTATTTTGTGCTACTTTCGGTACTTCCCGAATCAGAACACAACAATGCCATCAGTTTTTTGAATGGATTCTCTGGACTATTTTGTTAGAACAACATTTCATTTATGATTTGAGCCCTACTATCTCAAGAACAGAACTGTTACTTTTTTGGTAGACCACATAAACGGAAATGGAAAATTAAATTCCAGTGAGACCAGAGCTTGGAAAGATTTTTAAAAAGTAATTGGTTGTCATTATAGTTCCAAACCATATCTTGGAACAGTTACTTTTAGGAACTACAACTTCTGGAATATCCAAACACATATGGCTATGTCCATGTGGGCTGGGGGTTTCTGAGAAATCACAAAAATTATTTTTCTAAGTTCCCTTCACACTACCTGGACTAAATGTTAGTATTACCTAGTAGGTTTCACACAGCAGGGATTCTTTGTTCATTTTACCTTGAAGGCAGCACTTATCATTCTAAAGTGGGCAAGGGCAAACTTCAGATTTGTGGGTGTGTTGTTTACTGGAACCCACCAGCTGCAGAGACAGCAGGGGAAAAAATGAAAGCACATCTGGAACCAAATGTAAAATTCTAACAGGACTGCAGAGCCTATTACTTACTACATCTCTCCTTCCCAGTACCCATGGACATATTGCACATCTCCACCTGCATTATTATACATCACTGCACGTGTTACTAGACTAAGAAATAGAGCT
Source organism: Urosaurus nigricauda (assembly GCA_034509955.1). Taxonomy (NCBI): domain Eukaryota; kingdom Metazoa; phylum Chordata; class Lepidosauria; order Squamata; family Phrynosomatidae; genus Urosaurus; species Urosaurus nigricauda. The sequence continues at coordinate 344,106,703 of JAOEGL010000001.1, forward strand.
AGACAAAGATCTAGTCAAAGATAACTAAGAGATAAGCCATACTTTACAAGTGACAAAGAAGGATGTAGAGGTGAAAGTAGTTAGTACAAGGTCATCCACAGCATCAACTGAAAAACAAAATTTCAGTTGTGCTTGCCATCTTAAAGCATTGGGAATGAGAAATTCTTGGAGAGCTACTGTAAAACACTATAGTTCAGATTCTACATCATCTACGTAGTTACACATACATAACAAAGAAATGTACCCTGGCCAAATCCTGAAACCTGCTTTACCAGTCAACAGGGGATTATGATGAGCTCCTGTTTCTAACTGTCTGTGAGGGCAACCAGTCAAACAGAGGGCATTAGAAAAGAAGTGACTGGATGGTGGTTAGAAAAAGACAGTTAAGGCAGCTGAGTTGAGAGAGGCCTGAGGAAAAGCAAGACCTTGGCCAACGGGCTTGTTGTTAGTTAGGGATTTAGGTTTCATTGAATTTAGGCTGAAATGATTATTATTTTATAACTTACTCCTTATGTTTGTGCCTTATTGGAATATATATATATATTGGCTGTAGATGCTTGAATCCGTGGATAAAAAATCCGTGGATAAGGAGGGCCAACTGTATATTTTTAGTGATCAACTTGGTACAGTAACATAACACATTCATCCAGAAATGTTATGGAAAGGAGAACTGTTTTCCTCCTTTTGACAACACTTCCATCTCACTGCTTTCTGCCTACCAGTCACATGATGAAAGCAGTACTTTGAATTTACCTTACAGGAAGCCCCCATTTACCTGAGAGATTAGGGAGAGATTAGGGCTTGGTAAGAAAACAGAAGCAGGAACCAGTGATTTTTTTTTCCAGCTTGCAAATGCATTTTGGCATTTATAGAATCATAGAATCATAGAGTTGGAAGAGACCACAAGGGCCATCCAGACCAACCCCCTGCCATGCAGGAACTCCCAATCAAAGCATACCCAACAGATGGCCATCCAGCCTCTGCTTAAAAATCTCCAAGGAAGGTGACTCCACCACTCTCCGAGGGAGTGTGTTCCACTGTTGAACAGCCCTTACCGTCATTCTTCCTAATGTTGAGGTGGAATCTCTTTTCATGCAGTTTTCATCCATTGTTCTGAGTCCTCTTCTCTGGAGCAGCAGAAAACAATCTTGCTCCCTCCTCAATGTGACATCCCTTCAAATAATTTAAGCAGGGCTATCATATCACCTCTTAACTTTCTCTTCTCTAGTCTAAACATCCCCAGCTCCCTAAGTTGTTCCTCATAGGGCATGGTGTCCAGTCCCTTCACCATCTTAGTTGCCCTCCTTTGGACATGCTCCAGTTTCTCCACATCTTTTTTGAATTGTGGTGCCCAGAACTGTATTCCAGGTGGGGCCTGACTAAAGCAGAATAGTAATAGTAATAATAATAATAATAATAAAATTTAGTTATATTTCCCGCCTCTCCCCATGGATCGAGGCGGGATTCCAACATTAATAAGTCTACAATCTAAAAACATAAAATACAATTACGAAATCCAGTACAATCATAAACAGTTAAAACTCATTAATTCTTAATCAGTGTTATTGTTGTTCCGTTGTCCGTCAGCGGTTTCGTTTGTTAATGGAATGATCATAACAAGTCAGATGGAAAAGCTTGCCGGAAGAAATCCGTCTTTAGTGCTTTTTTGAAGGCATCTAGGGTGGTAATAAGATGGATCTCTTCCGGGAGGTCATTCCATAATTTCGGAGCCACAACAGAAAAAGTTCTATTGGAGGTTGACATCAGTCTAGTATTCAGACTGGTTTCCAAAAGATTCTTACCCGATGTTCTGAGTGGCACTATTACTTCCTTTGATCTAGACACTATACTTCTATTGATGCAGCCTAAAATTGCATTGGCCTTTTTAGCTGCTGCATCACACTGTTTTTTTAAAATATTTTATTAAATTTTCGAAATTAAATATAAATACATAGTAGAAGAAGAAAAAAGAGGGGTATTAAAGAAAAAATAAGAAAAGAGAAAAGAAAGAAAACAAAAAGAATAAAAGAAAAGAAAAAAAGAGGGGAAGGAGCACGAGACATAGGAAGGAAAATATAGGGAGGGCAATCAGGAAAAAAGGTATATACATAGTATAAGTTGATCAATCAGATTTGTATATAAGTGTGTTGAATATTGATTAAATCACATTTACGTATGAAGTAGTTACAATGAAATAGTAAGTAGTCCAATCGGATTAAATGTATAGTGTAACTTCTTGAGGACAAATTACATTATTTACTTCTTTAAAAAGAACAACTTCAAATTAAGACCAAAAATTAAGCAGGTCTTTCCATTTCTCTTCATAGTCTTGAATTGACTTGCCCGATAGATACATCAATAATCGGTCCACGTTCCAAAATTCGGATACTTTGAGTTTCCATTCACCCACGAAGGGGATTGTACTGGTTTTCCAGTGTTTGGCTATAACTATACAGGCAGCAGAAATCATATACAATAAAATGCTTGTTTGATTAGAGGACAGTTTCGAGTGTACTTTCCTTATAACATTTAACAAAAATATTTCTGGAATAAATGGAATACTTATTTTCAATATTGTTTCTATTTCTTTATGTATCTTTTTCCAGAACTTATTGATTAGTTTACATTTCCACCAACTGTGGTACATAGTTCCAATTTTTATCTTACATTTGCAACACTTGTAACTGCAGTGTTTATTCATTTTAGATAGTTGGGATGTGGTTAAATACCATCTGTGAAATATTTTCAAAAAGTTTTCTTTTAGAGTATTACCTTTAGAAAATTTATATGTGATTTCCCATGTGTTTTCCCACTGATCCATTGAGATCGGCCTACCTATATTCTGCATCCATTCGATCATACACTCTTTAACAGTTTCGTGTTTTAATTCAATATCAAGCAAAATCTTATAAGGTTTTTTTATTAAACCTTTTTCACCTCCTTGTATTATTGAATCAAACTTATTTCGTTCTATTTCTATTCCTGATGTTTTTGAGTCTATATGAAATCGTTTCCTAATTTGTAAATAGTGTAACCAATTACAGTCGTCCCCCGGGTTACGAAGGTAATCCGTTCCGGATTACCTTTCGTAACCCGGAAGCATTCGTTTCCCGGGGGACCGCTATTTGCAACGGACCGCATGGCCGATTTAAAGGGGCCGCGCGGTTTTTTTCTTTCGTATCCCGGGGGATCTTTCGGATCCCGGGGGATATTGTAGCGGTCCCGCCGGTTTCGTACCCCGGGGTTTTCGTACCCCGGGGGATTCGTAAACCGGGGGACCACTGTAAGTTGTATACCCTCCTGTTCCAGTTGTTCTCTCGATTTGATTTCAGTTTTGCTTTTTTTTATTTATTGTTAGATCTTCATATTTGACCCACTTTATATTACCTAAGTAATCTTTCTTTTGAAAGGCCTCTTGAGGGGAAATCCATCTGGGAATTTTATTATAAAAGAATTTGTTATACCTTTTCCATATCCGAAAGAGGGATTTCCTGATAGTGTGCATGGATATTTCTTTATTTTGGTTGGGAAGGTTATACCCTAAGTGGAAATGCCATCCCCCTTTCATTTTAACACCTTCTAATTCTAACAGTTTAAGGTTTTCTAATGTAATCCAATCTCTAACCCATAATAGGGTACAGGCAATGTAATATAACTCGAAATTGGGCAATCCGAGTCCTCCTTTCTCTTTTTTATCTTGTAAAACATCCAGTTTAATTCTGGTTGTTTTTTCCGTTCCAGAGAAATTTAGATATATCCTGGTTCCATAGCTTAAAAATCTTTTTATTAATCGAGATAGGAATAGTCTGAAATAAATATAGCATTTTTGGTAATATGGACATTTGGACTGCAGCTATTCTACCGGTTAGGGATAGTTGTTTATTGTTCCATGCTTCTAAGTCTTTTTTAATATTTCCCCAGACTCGTTCATAGTTGTTTTTAAATAAATCCTTATTGGATTCAGTGAACATGATTCCTAGATATTTTACTTTATTCACTATTTGGAAACATGTCAGTTGTCGCAGGGTATTCTTCTCTTTAGGTGTAAGGTTTTTTGTTAAAATAGCACTTTTGGTTTTATTCACCGTTATGCCTATGACTCTACCTGTTTCCTCTACCAATTTTTCTAGTTTGGAGATATTGGAAATTGGATTATCTAAGAATATGACAATATCATCCGCATAGGCGTGTAGATAGTATTTGTGATAGTTAATTTTTGATACGTCAAGAGTTGTGTCGTTCTGAATCTTTTTTATAAGGATTTCCATGATCATTAAAAACAATAACAGTGATAACGGACAACCCTGATGTGTCCCTCTACTTATATTGCAATTTTGTGTTCTTTTACCATTTACCAATACTTGCGTGGTCTGATGTTTGTATATATTCTCAATCCCATTCAGAAATCTGCCTTTAAGCCCGCATTCCTTTAATATAGTAATTAACACGTCCCAATTCACGCTATCAAAAGCTTTTTGTAGGTCTAAGAAGACTGTGCCTGCATCACACTGTTGACTCATGTTCAACTTGTGGTCTACTTGGACTCCTAGATCCCTTTCACATGTGGTCTCATTCAGCCAGGTGTCCCCCATCCTATATCTGTGCATTTCATTTTTCCGTCCTAAGTGCAGGACCTTACATTTCTCTGTGTTGAATTTCATTTTGTTAGCTTTGGCCCAGCTTTCTAGTCTAAAAAAAAAGTCTGGTTTCAACATTCTATGGCTGTGTCAAATATTTAATTACGATTATAAAATGCTCTCTGGGCCATGCCTTCTCAGCTTCCTAACCCAGGAATATGCTATAAAAGTCCATGGCACCATTGATTTTGAGCACCAAGCAATATTTGCCTCCAGAGCATGGAATGTATTTCTCAGGGGGAAACAGCAACAGGCTTGAGGTGGAAGGATTTTTCTTAAGCTTTTTTTAAGGAACATCAGGTAAGACTCACCCTCAGAGTGCAGGTTTCATGCTTAACACATTTACTGTCCCCTCCAAAGACATGTCCTCTTCTCTCTTGTTGCCTGCTTCTTGAAGTGAATGACACTATGGACTTTTCTCCTAATTAGCAAAACAGCAAGTTTCATCTTGTCTGGCTGCCATCTCTCAGTGGATGCAGCATTGGCGCTTGAAGCTCAACATGTCTAAAACAGAGCTTCTTGTCTTCCTACCAAAGCCCACCCTTCAATACTCCTTTTCTGTTTCTGTTGATGATACTTCTATTCATCCAGTTCAGCAAGCCCACAGTCTTAGTTTCATTTTTGATTCCTCTCTGTTGTTTAACCCCCAGATTGAGGCCACCGCCAAGACCTGTAGATTCTCTCTTTGCAACATTGCTAAAATCTGCCAATTCCTCTCAGCCTCCACTGCCAAGATTCTGGTCCATGCCCTAGTGGTTTCACGACTAGATTATTGTAACCTTCTTCTGACAGGGCTTCCTCTCTCTCACCTCCATCCTTTAATCTCTGTTCAGAACTCAGCTGCACATATCACATCCGCTCGCCGCTTTGACCATGTTTCTCCTCTCTTATCCTTCCTTCATTGGCTCCCTTTCCCCTTCCGCATCCAGTACAAGCTTTTGTTGTTGACTTTCAAAGCCCTCCACGGACTGGCCCCTCCTTACTTGTCTGAATTTCTTTCTCCTCACACTCCTTCTCATACCCTCCATTCTGGTAGTCAAGGTCTCCTGTCCCAGCCGAGGATTTCCACTGCCCTATACTGGATTCATCCCTTCTCACTTGCTGCCCCTCACTCCTTGAACCTTCCCCCACACGTGCGCCTCGTCACTTCTCTAACCAGTTTCAAAACTGAGTTAAAGACTATATTGTTTAGGGAAGCATTCCCAGGATTGTGTCATCTGCCCTAGGATGCCTCATTTTCACTATGTATTAAGAAGCTGAGCCCTCCCTCCAGTCCATCTGCCTTGGTCCAGGCCCCAGAGGGAGAGAAGAACCACTGGACCCCATCCCCTTTCCCACCACCTTTCCCTTCTCCTTTTGTGTTGTGTCTTTTAGATTGTAAGCCTGAGGGCAGGGAACCATCTAATTATAAGTTTGTACATACAGCACTGTGTAAACCTACAACACTATATAAATAAAGGATAATAATAATAATAATAATAATAAATAGTAATAATGGTGTCAGCACTCAAGATACATATGCAGCTTTCTGCATTCTACATTGACACAGTTCTCAGCAAATAAACTCATCCCTCCAAGTGTTTGTACATCTAACAACAACCTATCTCAACATGTAATATTCATCTGCTCTTTCACCCATTTTAAATTCTAACCATAACCCCTTAATTTGATGCATGGTCAAAAGAGGAGATCATACATTGAATATACAGGTTCTGCATATAATTTTATTTTCAAACTTAACTGTTTGCATGTTTTCTTGATTTTCTAGTTTTTGAAATTCCACTTCCTTTCTCTACCACAACCTCCATTTTGTCTGTTAATGTTGGCTTCCAGGCTAGAGACTCAAGTTGAGACCTGACTTGAAAGTATTTTGCATGGACATGAGACGTGACTTGAGACTTGAACTAAGGGCCTTGAATACATCACTGCTATTTTTGAACATGAGCAACCAAGTTACCTCATTCAGTCACTATCAATGTCCCTTTTTATGAAAAGCTTTGGCATGGACTTGAGTAATATCACTTCTTGCCTTGAGTATTATGAAATGAATTTAATTTATTATGTGAGGATTGCAGTTAGCAGGACTTACATTTATAGAACTCAACATCATTCTCACTGTTGTGAGAGTAAGTTCACAAAAATATTATTTGAGAGAGAGAGAGAGAGAGAGAGAGAGAGATTTCATTCTATAGTCATTTCAATACAAAGGATTTTAAAATCAAAATCTGATATAGTAAGACTTATTATCACACCACTGAAAAATATGTCTTACGTCTGCCAAATTGAAGCTTCATTCAGGCTGTACCCTGGTGTTATCACATGGCCTTTCTCCCCAAAACTACCATCCGGGTACAGCCTGGCTCCAATGTGGGTCCCTGAATGGCCATTTTTCAAAGTCAGAAAGCTCCGACTTCAAAAATGGCTGCCAAAGCAAGTTCAGGGACCTGCATTGGGCTGTACCCAGATGGTGGTTTTGGGGAGAAAAGCCATGCAGTAACACCAGGTGGAGCCTGAATGAAACTTCAAGATGTGTTTTTCCGCAGTGTGATAATCCCCTTAAACAGTCATTCCTAGGTCAGAAGTGGGGAAAGTGCAGTGCATGGGATACATGGGCTATATGTGGCCCACAGAACTCAAATCTGGAGCTCCCATAGCCCCCCACAGCACCAGAATCTGTTCCATTTTTCCCCAGGACTCAAAACCTCTGCAAAATGCAAAAGTTCTGTCCCCTAGCTCTCACACATATGCTACAAATGGAAACCTCCTCCTCCCACAGGCCAAAAATGAGCCAAAAATGAAACCAGACTGCACATCATTTCTGGTCATGTCAGGAGCCCACTGGTGCCCTGTGACCTGTTTCTGAATGCTTACTCAATTGGTTATCTTTTCCCTTACAGAATATGAATCTCATAAGGGGGGCTTGTGATTGCAAAGGGATCATAACCATGTAAATAAGCCTTTGTGGAAAATACAGTAAGGGTATGGCTGAAGAAGGCAGGATTGGATAGTGTATCCCTGGCTCCTGTTATTCATCTCCTGAAAATAACACCAAAATAGGGCTATAGCAGATGTTGCATCCTTGAAATTCTTCAAGGATGAATAGTTCTCATGAGCTCTCTGGTGCTCTGAAAGGCTGTTTTTTCCCTCTCTTCTGCATTTTTCTCAAATAACCATGCCTACTCTGTCTTTTCTGTTATTTTATAGTTTTTTTTTTAAGATCCTATTTCTTATTATTTTGTTGCAGCTTTGTCATTGTCTCTGTTTTTTAAGAGTAACTAAACTGAGCTTCAAATACAGTATCTTCTTGATAAACCAAATTAGAGTTTAGGTTTAAATTAAATTAACACACCTCTGGCTTGATGTGATTAGATTTTTTATTTTATTTTATTTTGGAAACATGTTTGCTATAAGTGCACAGTGATGGATAACTGGTTATTACTATATATAGTTGTTCAGGTAATATTACATAATGTCCCATGAGATCTAAAATGTATCGATTTTCTTCATTTTGGTGTTTATACTCTGTCCTTCCTATTTTTATGTTTCTTGTGGACAAATATAATGGCACCTTTGAAACTATACTTGCTTCCTCTCTTCTTCCACAATTTTTGAGTAAATAATATAGGTTAGGCAATGAGAAAATAGATACATAGTTGGCAGAGAGAAGGGTAGTTTGGATGTTTTTGATAAGCTTGTTTTCTTCACATTCACTTGCAGCTTTTTATTAGAACTCCCAAAAACTAGTTGTATTTTAAGTGCCAGAAAATCCATGTAGCATATTCATTTTTATAAGCCTAACCTAAGCCCTGCATTTCTGTAGCAAAGTGTCAGTTTTAATGTCCTCTTTCTGTATTTTTGTCTTTCCTTAAATGTACAGCCTTCCTAATCTTGTGGGGCTGAGCCAGGCAATTTTGAGTTTTAAAAAATAATGCCCATTGAACAGCACTTAAAATATTTCATTTTTTATGACTTAACCAGAAGATCAGATGTGCATTTATCAACATAACCAGAACATCGGAAGAAGTACATATTCATCATGAATGAAAATGAAATATCCTCATTTTTAAATACACACAGAAGTTTTGACCCAGAACAAAGGTGGGGAGGTATCTGGATCAAGCTGGAAATTTTATAGAGGTATATCTTTTTCAAGATGCCTGTGGTAGGGATAGCTTGTGTCTACGAACTCATCCTTGGCAAACAGATTTAATTTCACAGCCCATAGATCTTAGATTTCTAAAATAATTTGTGGAGATTGTAATTTATTGAAATAGCAAGGTGCTGTCTTATACATCCAAAGATCAGATTCCCAGACAACCCAGTAATATACAGAATTGTGAAGGAGCCATTGTATTATTTTTTAAAAAACACACAAAAAAACCCTGGTTGTTATCCCACAGAAATACAATTTACCTTGCTGAGCTGATGAAAATCCATATGAGATTTTAGTTTCAAATAGCCAATTAAAATTGAAGTTGTCAGAGTTATCTCAAAAAGAGCAAGGTGGAATAGTGACAGCAAATTAAAGAGGCTCCTATTTAGGTTAGTAAGAAGTACGGTGACCAAGTAGATATAGTAGTTTTTTACATTGCTGAACTGAGGGTCTGGTGGCTCATTGAATACATTTTCTTCCTTCCATCATTATTTAAAAGGGATAGTTACCATAAAACTAGGCAAGTCAGACAGCTGGATTTCATTTCTTATATATGAACCTTAATTCTGAGAGTGTGAACATTGGCAGCTCTTTTCTGAGCTCAGAAGACCATATATGGATCCAAATGAGGAATGTGAATTGAAAGGACTGCCATATTGGACAAGAAGGAAACAAAGAGATTATTATAAGCAACCAAAAACCATGGCAGCATCATCACCTTGCAGCACCTACACAACCTACAACATAACCACATAGCCATCTCAGCAGGTATGCACGTAAGTACTGCAGATTGCCACCTGCCAATCCTCCGGAAGGCTCACAGTTAGACCATGTGGATTTATTTATTTTTTCCCCAGCTGTATCCTGATCACGCTTGTGGCACCAGAGAGCTCATGAGCTGTGTCACTCCTTTCAACTGCATCCTAGAATCCTTGTTCCAAATGGAATAACAGGCAAAAGTACATGCACTCTCTTCTCTGGTTTTCTGTGTGTATATATACATACACACACATACATCCACAAATGTTGCAAATGTAAACCTCTTTAACTTAAAGTATTGTTCCCAGACAGCAGCTGAGGATGGATCGAGACAGTTACCCAGACTTTAAAGCTGCGCCTTCCCCCCCACCTTCTCTCATACACACATAATTTTTTCTCTTGAAACAACATCTTCCCAGAGATTTCCTCACTTAGAGATCCAGAGAAGTATAACAATCCCAGGAGACTCCACCTGATGTTCAGAGACATGGCAGTACAAGGAAACTTCAGGGAGAAGGAAAAAAGAGAAAGTAAACCCATTCTATATATTACCATGTCATATAGCAAGAAGTGGGTTCATACCCACAAAGGGTGCATTTGAAACAAGGCAGTTTGACACCATCTTAACTGTCATGGCTCTATCCTACAGAATCCTAGGATTTGCAGTTTTGTGAGCTACCAGCACTCTTTGGCAGAAAAGGCAAAAGACCTTGTAAAACTACAAATCCCAAGATTCCATATTATGGTGTCAAACTGCATTATTTCTATAGTGTAGATGCACCCAAAAGCTCATGTTAAAATAAAAACCACTTAATCTTAAAGGTGCTGTCACATTTCTTTCTTTTTTTTTCTCCCATCTCTTCTTTGAGAGGAAGTTTGCATGTGTAATATTGGATTCCACTATCATCTTCACCTATCAAACATTTATCCCTAGTTTTCCTCTATTGACCAAAATGCACTGATTCTATGAACAATAATATCCCAAACTTATCAAGGTTCAAGGACCCAAGCTTTGCCTTGTCCAACATGTCTTGAAGTTTTAGCTGGAACATGGAGTCAAGAAATTGTTTAAGAATAGCAAAGCTCAATGAATAATTTGTAAGAGACAATTTATTTAAATAATTTAGTCTTCCTTTCTGAATAATGGAAGTGATCATTACAAGACATTTTCTTTTTTCTTATTTCCTAGTCTGAGGAAAACACCAAAAGTTAGTGAATGTGACCTTTAATATAACTGTGGAGACTTGTAATAAATAAACATTTTTAAGTCTTAATATCAACAGCTATGTAGACTGTAAATGAAAGGTTTACTACCTAATAATTAGGTTTCACACTAATTAAACCCTAACAGTCCACAATGCTATCCATTTATTACCTAAAAGTAAACCTTTTAGGTAATAAATTTTAGTGAAGAAAAATTTTACTGCAAGACACTCATGCAAAGTTGAATCCAACTAGTATTATTTATTGAGTAATACTGTAAAAAATGGCACTTAAGACAGATTTGAAGGATTTGGAATTTTATTCCGTATCCTTTCATTATTTCATGTTATGATGTCATAATATCATGTTTTGCAATAACAGTACATGCTATCGAGTCAAACCTACACATTTTAACATTCTAATGACATAAGTAATGCAGAGTTAAGAGGCGTGCTTAATTTGTGCTTAAGCCAACACATTGAAATCAAAGGATCGTGTTTGATATACAAAATCCAGCTGGAGCTTTCTTGTGTACCTCCCATGCATTATTATGTTTTAAGAATCAATAATGCAATCTAGTAGGTCATAAGCAGATTCAGGTGGAGTCAGTTTTGAAATCTCACAGAACTCACAGAACATTCCAAATTTAATTTGATTCAATGCCTTGCATGTACATTCATCCTATTTTGAATTTTCTACATTTTGGTAAAGTAGTAGATATTGGATTCCACTGTTGGTGTTCTAAAGTGTAGATGAATCCAAAAGCTCATGCTAAAATAAAAACTGTATTATCTAGGTCCATGTCAGTCTGATGTTAGAGCTGTCTATGGGACAGAAACAGCTTTGGTTGCGTTGGTGGATGGCCTATGCAAGAACTGGACATGAGAGTGTGTCCCTGTTGGTTATCCAAGAACTCTCAGTGGCTTTTGATACCATCAACTATGGTATCCTTCTGAGTCACCTTTCTGGGATAGGGCTTGGAAGTACTGTTTTACAGTGGCTCCAGTCTTTCCTCGAGGGGCATTCTCAGAAGGTGGTGCTGGGGGATTCCTGTTCACCTCCTTGGCCATTGGCCTATATGGTACCTGAGGGCTCAGTGTTGTCTCTTATGCTATATAACATCTACATGAGAGTACTGGGAGAGGTTATCTGGAGTTTTGGAGTAAGGTGTCACCCGTACACTGATGATGCCCAGCTCTGTCACGCCTTTCCATCTAATTCCAAGAAAGTTGTTCCTGTCCTGTCTAGCAGCGGTAATGGACTGGATGAGGGCAAACAAACTGAAGCTTAATCCATACAATGCAGAATCTTGATCAGTCAGATTCAGCCTGTGTTAGATGGGGTTACACTCCCCTGTAAACACAGGTTCACAGTTTGGGGGTACTTCTGAATTCAGCACTGAGCCTAGAGGCTGAGGTATCAGCAGTGACCGGAAATGTTTTTGCATGCTAAAACTAGTGCACCAATTGTGCTCATTCCTGTAGAAGTCAGATCTGGTCATGCTGGTATCTGTCTTGGTTATATCCTGTTTGGATTACTGCAATGTGCTCTATGTGGAGCTGCCTTTGGAAAGTGCTCAGAAACTTCAGCTAGCTCAAAGAACTGCAACCAGGTTGTTAACTGGAGATGGCTACAGGGAGGATATAACTCCCTTGTTATGACAGTTCCATTGGCTGCTGGTCCATTTCTGGGCACAATTTAAAGTGCTTGTTTTGACCTATAAAGCTCTATACTGCTTGGGTACAGGCTAGTTGAAGGACCGTGTCTCCCTTTACATATCCACTAGAATATTGAGATTATCTGGGGAGGTCTTCCTCTCAGCCCTACCACCCTCTCAGGTGTGTTTGGTGGGAACGAAAGAGGGCCTTCTCAGTGGCTGCTCCCAGGCTCTGGAACTCCCTCCATAGAGAGGTCAGGCCGGCTCCATCCCTGCTTTCATTATGGTGGCAGATAAAAACATTTTTATGCTGCTAGGCTTTCTCACACTGACGTGGGTGCTGTAAAAGCATTTTATAAAGAGTTATTAAATTTTAAATTTGAATATGTAATGCTTTTCAGTTTTTGATTCTTTGTTTTTTAAACTTTGTATTTTTAATGCTTTGTACTGGTTTAACCTGAACTGTTTGAAATTTGTTAGCTGCCATGTACTGGGAGAAAGGCAGGATATAAATGAATATAATAATAGTAAACTAATAATAAATAGGGGAAAGAGGAAAAACTAGGGAAATGATCATCTGGAGTGCATAAGAACTGAAAATACCTTTTCCAGATCCCTGCAGGTTGATTTACAATTTTTTATCATAGAATCATAGAATCATAGAATCATAGAATCATTGAGTTGGAAGAGACCACAAGGGCCATCTAGTCCAACCCCCTGCCATGCAGGACCTCCAAATCAAAGCATCCCTGACAGATGGCCATCCAGCCTCTGCTTAAAGACCTCCAAGGAAGGAGACTCCACTACGCTCCGAGGGAGTGTGTTCCACTGTCGAACAGCCCTTACTGTCAGGAAGTTCCTCCTAATGTTGAGGTGGAATCTCTTTTCCTGCAATTTATATCCATTGTTCCGCCTCCTAGTCTCTGCAGCAGCAGAAAACAAGCTTGCTCCCTCCTCAATATGACATCCCTTCAAATATTTAAACAGGGCTATCATATCACCTCTTAACCTTCTCTTCTCCAGGCTGAACATCCCCAGTTCCCTAAGGCGTTCTTCATAGGGCATGGTTTCCAGACCCTTCACCATCTTAGTTGCCCTCCTTTGGACCCGCTCCAGTTTCTCCACATCCTTTTTGAATTGTGGTGCCCAGAACTGGACACAGTATTCCAGGTGGGGCCTGACCAAAGCAGAATAGAGTGGCACCATTACTTCCCTTGATCTAGACACTATACTTCTATTGATGCAGCCTAAAATTGCATTGGCCTTTTTAGCTGCTGCATCGCACTGTTGACTCATGTTCAGCTTATGGTCTACTTGGACTCCTAGATCCCTTTCACATGTGGTCTCATTCAGCCAGGTGTCCCCCATTTTATATCTGTGCATTTCATTTTTCCTCCCTAAATGCAGAACCTTACATTTCTCTGTGTTGAATTTCATCTTGTTAGCATTGGCCCAGCTTTCTAGTATATTCAGGTCATTTTGAATTTTGATCCTGTCCTCTGGGGTATTAGCTACTCCTCCTAGTTTAGTGTCATCTGCAAATTTGATAAGTATGCCCCCAATTCTGTCATCCAAATCATTAATAAAGATGTTGAACAGCACTGGGCCCAGGACAGAACCCTGTGGGACCCCACTGGTCGCTTCTCTCCAGGATGAAAAGGAGCCATTGTTGAGCACCCTTTGAGTTCGGCCAGTCAACCAATTACAAATCCATGTAACAGTTAACTTGTCTATCCCACATTTTGCAAGCTTGTTTGCAAGAATGTCATGGGGAACCTTGTCAAAGGCCTTACTGAAATCGAGGTAAACTATATCCACAGCATTCCCTTCATCTACCAAGCTGGTAATTTTATCAAAAAAAGAGATCAGGTTCGTTTGGCATGACTTCTTTTTCTGAAACCTGGAAGACAGCCAAGCAAATATTTCCTAGGCAAAGTGCAGTGTTGTTGTTGTTGTTGTTGTTGTTGTTGTCGTTGTGTACCTTCAAGTTGTTTCTGACTCATGGTGACCCTAAAATAAGCCTATCATGGAGTTTTGTAGGGCTGACAGTGACTCATGCAAGGTCACCTAGTGGGTTTCCATAACTCAGTGGAGAATTGAACCCTGATCTCCAGAGTTGTAGTACAACACTGAAACGACTACTACACACTGGGTCCCACTACACCACACTGACGCCTACAAAATTTGAGCTAATTTGAGAAATTACATCTCCTTTTGCACATCCTGAGATTCTATCTCTTTTTAACATCAGATAATTGTTTCATGGACAGTTTCTCCCATTTCAGCAGAAGGCCTTTCCAGTGTCTTCAGAGTTATGAGTGACCTTTTGGTTGCTTCTCTCACTAGTGCTCACCTTATCCAGTCATTGACTTTTGGCGAATTGCCTTCCCTAGGCAAAGCCATGGTTGAGCCATTTAGTTTCTATTTTGTAATAATGGATTTAACTGTGCTCTGAAGGATATTGCTAGTCTGAGGATTTTTTTTTAAAAAAATAACCCAGCCCATACTGGTGCTTCTGCACAATTTAATTCTAAACATATTTGAATAGCTCCTTGGTCTTCAGTATGTTGTTTGTTTAGAAAATCTCTCCAACAAACACTGGGATCTTTCAGAACCAGGTATATTTAATCTGACATCATGTGACATTAAATCTCACATAGGTGGACACTATTTATGGGAGTTCTGGTTGCCATGAGTTCCACCAGAAACTATTTAAAGTGTGCACATGGGGTGACATGCAACCAGAAAGTGCCACATCTCTTTTATTTTCTTAAATTTTGGACCATGGTAAAAAGATTTTGCATGTCCACAGAGGTTGAGTATCTTGTATATATCAAGTGATAATAATTTCACTTAAATCCATTTCAGTTTCAGGGCATCACACAACAAAATGTGGAAAAGTCAAAGCAGATGGATTAAATATACTACTTCAAGGCATTGTATAGATGTTGTTATGATAGTTTAAAGGATGCTGTAACCATTTACCAGGACAACAAAACTGTGTAACTCAAAGCAGCTGTGTGTTTAAGTCCCACACAGAAGCACTGTTCAAGTAATCGGGAGATATCTGCTGATTATAAGGCCACTTGCACATTCCCTTTAATGATTATGCAGATGATGGCAACTGACTAAGGAAGGCACAAAGGTTTTCTGAGGGGAAAAATCCTTATCCTGCATGAGTGGCTGCACTGTGGAGAAAAAGCATTTTAGATTTAGAGAGATAGGTATACAAAAATCTGTCCCAAATTTGATTGGTTGGTCAAACTGAAGTAGACCAATTGAATCCACTGTCTGAATGAAGAGTGAACAAATAGGTAAAATCCCAACAAGTCAATCAGTTTATTCTAACTAAGACTAGAAATAGATTCAGGCCTTGGTTTCAAGCTTCTGGGAAAACATGGGCAATGCCCTGCATTGCAGGATCATGGCCTGAAACAGACAGGCCAAAAAGTTCAGCTTCCGGCTGGTTTGGGGGAGGGACACACAGATGAAACATGTCCACAGAGCAGCTGGAAGTCACTTTGAGGCCCCCTAAAGTGGTCCAAGGCTGCTGGCAAAAAAGCAGGGAAAAACTGCTCTTTGCTGATGGCCTGTTCAGGACAGCCACTGTGGCCCACTCTGTGAGCGGGCCATCCAGTCGCTACAGTCTGCAGCTGATTTGGAGCGAACTGGGGCTAGAGTGGCTAGAGGCTACTCCAAGCCACTGGTCTGCTTCACCACATAGAATAATAGAGCTAGAAGAGACCATAAGGGACATCCAATCCAACCCCCTGTCATGCAGAAAGATTCAATCAAAGCACTTATGACAGATTCATATCCAGCCTCTGTTTAAAAACCTTTAAAGGGGGAAACTCCACCACATGCTGAGGTAACATATTCTACTTTGAAACAGCTCTTACCATTAGAAAATTCTTCCTACTGTATAGGTAGAATCTCTTTTCTTGTAGTTTGTCTCCATTGGGTTGTGTCCTAGTCTCTGGAGCAGCAGAGAATAAGCTTGTTCCATCTTCAACATAACACCTTGAAATATTTAAACATAGCTATCATGGCATATCTTACACTTCTCTTCTCCAGTCTAAACATACTCTGCTCCCTGTGCCACATCTCATGCAGCTGGCTTCTAGACCTTTTATCATTTTGTTTGCCCTACTCTAGACATGCCCAGCTTGCAATATCTCTCTGGAACTGTAGTGCTTACAACTGGACACAGTATTTGAGGTGAGGTCTGAACAAAGCAGAACAGAGTAGCAGTATTGCTTCCATCAGTCTACACACTATGGTCCTATTGATGCAATCTAGTATCACATTGGCTATTTAAGCTGCTGCATCACATATTCCACTTGTCTACTAAGATTCCTAGATCCCTTTCACATGTGCTGTTGTCAATTCAGGTGTCACCCATCTTATATCTGTACAATTTATTTTTCTTTGTAAGTGTAGTATCTTACATTTTTCCCTGTTGAAATTAATTTGGTTATTTTGGTCCCAGCTCTCAAATCTGTGAAGGATATTTTGAACTCAGATCCTGTCCTCCAGGGGTATTAGCTACCAGCCATAATTTGATGTCATTTGCACATTTGATAATTCAAGTTAGCTATAAAGATGTTGAATAGCACTGTGCCCAGGACAGAACCCTGTGATGCTCCACTAGTCATTGCTCTCTAGAATGGAGCCATTGGTGAGTACCCTTTAGCTTCAGTCAGTCAATCAGTTACAAATCCACCTAACAGAAGAAATTGTCTACCCCACAGTTTACTAGATTAGTTTTTTGTGGAGCTTTTGGGCTATGTGGCCATGTTCTAGAAGAGTTCCTTTCTGACATCTTGCCAACATCTGTGGCTGGCATCTTTAGAGAATGATAACCTGGAAAATGATTGGATATATATATCCTGTGTGACCCTGGGTAGGAAGGAGTAATTTGCAAATGTATTGTTCTGTTGCTCATGGCAGTCCTCAGGGTGGGAAGATATGCAAACAAGGATTAATGTCTGCTAACTGGTGCTCATTGTCTGCTGGGAATCCCCTGGCCTTAGGCTGTTGCTCATTTGCATAGGTTGAGTCTTGACCTTGCTGTCCCTCAGGACTGGTAGCCAAGCCTTGTTTACGCTCAGGGTTTCCTCTTTCCAAACTTTTACATAGAGCACTTTGAAAAACAAGCGCTGGAAACAGCACCGAAAAAGCCCACAACATGGTTCTGATATGTGGATGACACTTTCATCTTTTGGAGCCATGGAGAAGAAGATCTGGCTCTATTTCTGAACCATTTGAACAACATCCACCCTAACCTCCAATTTATAATGGAAAAAGAAAATGATGGAACACTACCATTCTTGGATGTCCTAGTCATTCACAAACCAAACCAATGTTTGGGCCACACAGTATACAGAAAACCTACACATACAGATAGATAACTGCACAAGAACTCCAACCATCACCCAGGACAAAAAAGAAGCACTATAAAAACACTCCAGCACAGACATCAGAAGGGCTGCCAGGCCCAGAAAAACCCAGATGGCTCAAGACAAGCAACCACCCAAAGGGAAGATATTTTTACCATACATCAAAGGAGTCACAGATAGAATAGGGAAAGTGGTGAAGAAACACAACCTTCAAATGGTTTACAAATCGACTAAGAAAATCCAGCAAATGCTTCGATCAGCCAAGGACAAGAGAGACCCTTTCACGGCCGTTGGAGTCTATCACATTCCATGCAGCTGCAGACAGGTCTACACAGGGACCACCAAACGCAGTGTGCAGACAAGAATCAAGGAACATGAGAGACACTGCAGATTGGGTCAACCGGAAAAATCATCAGTAGCAGAACATGCTATAAACCATCCTGGGCATAAAATGCTGTTTGAAAGCACTGAAATTCTGGACCATGCCAACAACTACCATGTCAGAATGCACAGGGAGGCCATTGAAATCCATAAACACCTAGACAATTTCAACAGAAAAGAGGAAACCCTGAGACTAAACAAGGCTTGGCTAACAGTCCTGAGGGATAGCAAGGTCAGGACTCAACCTATGCAAATGAGCAACAGCCTAAGGCCAGGGGATTCCCAGCAGACAATGAGCACCAGTTAGCAGACATTAATCCTTGTTTACATGTCCTCCCACCCTGAGGACTGCCATTAGCAACATAACAATACATTTGCAAATCACTCCTTCCTTCCCAGGGTCACACAGGATATATATCCAATCCTTTTCCAGGCTATCATTCTCTGAAGATGCCAGCCACAGATGCTGGCGAAACGTCAGAAAGGAACTCTTCTAGAACATGGCCACATAGCCCGAAAGCTCCACAAAAAACCTATGGATTCCGGCCATAAAAGCCTTTGACTCCACAGTTTACTAGCTTGTTTGCATGACTATCATGGGTGACCCTTTTCGAACATCTTACTAAAATCATGGTTTGCTACATCCACAGCCACAGAACTATAGGTTATATTAGGTGTGATCACTAGTTTAGGTGGAGTGAGTAATGATTCCAGGAACTGATTTCTCTGTCTGGGAATGTTTGTTATCAGAAACATTGATGAACAACAGTATCAATATAAAACTATATATGATGTTCCCTGGATAAGGATCAAGCACTAAGATGTTCTAGAGGGAAAGTACCATTAAATCTAATGAGATTCTCTTTGGAGTAAATGTGCTTAGGAATGAAGTTTAAGCCTTGTAGAAAATTAGCTTACAGCAAAGTGTCATGCAAGTTACTTTTCCAACTGCAGCACTATAGTATATAGGGAATACACACAATTATGTATATATATTTGTACATATGTAGGTAGTACGTATAATAATACCTTTGTAATGCTCTTTTTATTCTAGTGTGATCACTGTTGGCCACTGTACAATGACAAACCTTTTCATCCAGGAGATCAAGTTCATGCTTATAATTGCAAACCTTGCCAATGTTATGGCCATGCAATAAGCTGTCACTACAACAGGACAATGGATTCTTTTCCTAATGAACATCATAGAGGTGGCGGTGGAGTCTGTGATGACTGTCAACATAACACCACAGGTAATTAATACGACAGAACAAAATCACATATATTCATTGTGGTTGGCTCCTCTGCTTAGTCAGAAGTACCATTACTTTAGAAGATGAACTGTAAGGAAATTTACATTTTCAATGGGTCCAGGAAAAGGAATGGGCTTGTATTTCATAAATATATGCATTACATGAAAATAGATCAAGATCTAAGGGTGTTTTATATAGCTGAAAATATAACTGGAAATTCAGATTTATTGTTTAGAATCTCATTGGAGTCATATACATGTGTTATGTTCCCTTACTTATGTGGTTGTACATTTTTTTGGGCCAGTATACAGTAGATAGATTTCTTTAATAGATGAGTAAGCCACGTTCCACAAGTGTAATCATGTCAGTGAGCTTAGATCTGCTAGTATTAGCTAGAGTACAGGCATGGGAACCACTGGATTTATGTGTTGACTCAGCATTCAACAATTGAAATAATGGATCTATTCTAGTTGGGACTAACCAACAATATGCCACCCATGCAGCTATACATCCTTAAATGGTGTGTATCAGTGCTCTCAAAGTACCAGGATGACTGAGATTACAAAATCTGCCGCTTTGCATTCTCCATTACATAGTGGGATAATAAACAATGTCAATCTGCAGAAGGCTAGTGCAGTGGAAGAACCATGAAACAGTGTGAGTGTACATTTACATCTCACAAGCATGATGATCTCAGCCATAGTGTGTGGCTGCAACATATGTATTGTGTATAATGTACCTTATGTCTTTGAATTTCATACCATTTCTAGACCACAATACATGTCACATGCACTGGAGAGGGGCTCTAATTCAGAGATAAAGCACATATTTTGCACACAAAGGTCTAAATCCAATGGGGTTTATCACACTAGAGGGCAAACAGGATTTAAACAGGAATTAAACAGGAATTAAACAGGAAATGCCCTATGTTAAACATAAGGCATGTTAAATACCCTATGTTAAACATAAGGCATTTCCTGTTTAATTCCTGTTTGATTCCTGTTTAAATCCTGTTTGCCCTCTAGTGTGATAAACCTGATAGCAGACTGAAAACCCTTACCAGTGCAGTTATGCTGAGTTATCCTATTGCCCAAAAAAGTTATGCAGAGAGGTAGTGTAATAGCTTGCAGCGGGCTGCACAAAAATCTGTTTCTAAGCTTGTATAACTGGTTGCACAACTGCTTTGCACTCCAACTTGTACACTTGTACACTATTGGAACCATCATTATGGTAACTTTGAAAATGATAGCTTTGCGGCCTTGTGCCAGAATGGTGACATAACTGGGTAAACTAGAAGTTCAAGATTGAATACCTAGCATACACATTGATGAACTTACTTTAAAACCTAACTTAAAATGTCAGTTTTAAGAAGAATGAATATAATGACACATTGAAGCCATCCCTAATTTGTCCCCAGACCATTACCACATTGCTGTTCACTTACGGATGGCTTCAGCATTCCATTTTAGCCATTCTTTTAAAAAGTAATTTGCCAATCTGTACTCTGAAGTTGTAGTTGCCACTCTGAAAGAAACAATGGACACTGTATGTAGTATTCCACCCTACATCTACATCTTGTCATAGTAGCTAAGAAATGGTCAGGGATGTGAAGCCTATAGGGGAAACAATCTACAATATGATTGTCATAGTTTCTCCTATCTTGGGAAGCACAGCTCCCTTTAAACTGTAGGGGTCTCTCAGAGCAGAGGTATTGTTTTCCTGTGTATTCAGTAAAAGTGGGCATTTGATTTGAATATTCCTCTTTTTAAAATATATATTAAAAAAACAAGCTATATCTTCTAAATTTTAACTGTGTGGCATATTTTGCAGTGATGTTTTTGATGCTTTAGTACTCTTGGCTTTCCCTTTTTAAGGACAGTATAGAAAGTTTGATGTTCAAGCATAACTTCTTTTTTAAAAAGTAGAGAATAGATCTTCATGCAGAATAGCTTTATATGAGTGTTGTGTTATGTAACAGATGGAAGTTTAATGGAGTAAAACACAGTTTGTAACAGGTTCATTGTTTCATATGCTCTGGATCACTAAATTGGCAGGTAGAGATGAAAGGTGCATTAAAATGGACGTCCTGAAAATTATAGAATTCTCTCAAAGGAATAGTCTTTAATTTTGAATTATACAGCTAATTTTAATGAATTGAAAGCTATAATGCATAACCTTTCCTTCATTCAGGAAGAAACTGTGAGTTGTGTAAGGATTTCTTCTTTCGGCATGTCGATGCAGATCTTTCAGCTCTGGATGTTTGTAAACCTTGTGAGTGCAACATAGCAGGCACCACAAACAGTAGCCAACTCTGTGATAGGGTAAGTAGGTTTGACCTAGAACATCATCAGACCTGCCATCAGATAACATTTAGGACTTCTTCACACCAGGCTGCTGTCCCACCACAATCATACTAGTTTAAGCATCAGAGCATACCAGTTTGACATAATTTCTTATCACTCTTTCCCCCACGATAGTGCTTTGCCCTCAGCTGCCCTGAGTCCCAGTTTTGGGAGAAGGGCAGGATGATGATGGTGGTGGTGGTGATGATGATGATAATAATGATAAAAACAACATGATTTCTTTTCTACATTTCCAAACATTGTCTTCTGGGATAAAAGATGGGAACAGGAGTTCACAGCTGCCAATTGCCTCCCAAAGCCAACTTCTGAATATACAGTACACAACAGTTGGCTTTACGCAAGTGTTATCAGCTGCGATTGCTGCTTTGCCCTACACCCAAAGCATGAGGCTGTTGTGTGTACATTCACATAGCAGCCCTGTGCTTCAGGAGGGGCCAAGCAATTGCAGCTGACAACTGTCTCCTGAAGGTGACCGCTGTGTGAATGGGAAGGTGTTGGCAACTGCTATTGCCACAAGGCAGAAGGCAAAGAGGGAGAGAGGGGCAGAGTTGTGCATACTCACACCACATGACTGCCTGAGAAGTTGAACTTCACAGAAGAGGCCTATCACATTAAAGTAATAATGGAATAGCAGTGAGATTGGACGCCTATTGATGGGTTTTGTGCACCAATGAAAAGGTGCACTACGGTAACAAATGGAATGCAAGTCAATAGCAAGATGGACCCAACACTGTGTGATTAGTACTAGCCAAAGACACTTATGTGATACTTTGATCGAAACCCATGGAAAAAAGGGCCTCAGATGCTGATTTTGAGGTCCAATTAAGTTCATATTGGGAAAGGTGGTTCATAAGATCCTGAGATCCTGAACCATACAAAGCATTATAGGTAAAAAAAACAACAACACTCAGATTGTTCTCAGAGGCAAATTGGTTGTGAATAAGGCTAACTATAATATATTCAAAACATTGGTTACCACCTTTCATATTAGGCAGATTAACGTCAGCCAAGGTATTCCTTATCTGGATAGGTTCCGAGCTGAACCATCAACTGAAACTGGTAGAAGGCACTCTAGGACGTGGTCACTTGTGCTTTAAGTGACAATCCTGTATCCACTCAGAGTACAAACTAATTACATCTAATCTAGAATTAGATAAATTCCACCCATCCAGACTGAGGAATCACATAATCTTATGTCTTGTAAGTCCTTCTCTCTCCCTTCCATCCTGTTCTTTGATGCTTGCCAAGCTCAGTCTGTCCCTCCTGTTTGTCACATAGATCTCCATTTTCACCCCACACCCACCATCCATTTCACCTGGACCTTATGGTCAGAGAAACAAATGCAATGGGTAGGATGGCAAATTGCATCTCTCTTGGGCTCATATTTAAAAAGTAGGGGATTGGGCAGTACCAGTTATATTAATATCCTGAGTTTCACTTGAAAGTATCGATTGTGAATAAGGTTAACTAGAATACATTCAGAACAATGGTTGCCACATTTCATATTACTTCCTTTCAAAAGGCTAAGAAAACATGTAGAGGAAGAAATGCACTCTTTGGCCTAGGATCTGCTTCAATCTGAAACTGATTGACTTACTGTATTCTTACTAGAATCTGAATTTTCTTTATTGGTGCAATGATGGGAATTTTCTTTATCTGGTAACATTTTGTGACTTTCTCTGTCATTTAGTGTTTGTTTTGATGTCCCCAGTCTTTTATTGGTAGCTTTGATCTTTCAAAAGGCTGTGTGAGCAAAGCAAGATTTTATATCTTTTACCATTGAATAACTTGTTGCCAGCTTGGCTTGTAAAAAGCAAAGTGAAATCCTACAGCAATGTAGTTATACATACAACCTATAAGAGTTTGCAGAAGTTTACTGTTGCCTAAGCTACTGGAAAGAGCAAAGTTCTCTATTGTCCTTTGTGTTTCTCATAACAGCTCTTTCCTAGCTAAGACCATAGAAATTAAAACCCTTTAAAACTCTTGGAAACAATTCCAAGATCATATGATATAATAAGAAGGGGTGCGTGTGTATTAAATGCCATGTTTGAGATTTCTTGTTTCCAGTGACACTTAATCTGCACTACATTATTGTACTTTGAGGGGAATTTTTGTTTTTGTTTTTGATTGGTTGGAAAGGTAGTAATAAATAAGGCTGAGAAATGAGACCAAAACCAAGTTCATATAAAAAAGAAAATAAGGAAAAATGGGTTAGACTGTACAGCTCAATAAGGCATCAATAGACTGCTGAAATAGGAGCAAGGTAGAGCAAAATGATTAAGAGGCATTAAAAAATAGATTAATAAGGCTGTGGAGAATGGGTTGAAATGAATTACATGAAATAGAAAGGCATTATTGAAGGAAGTGTTTCCAAGGCTGACCCAAGGAAGATGGAATCATAAGGAATATGGCCCTGGCTCATGAAAATTAATTGTCACGTCACAAGGATAATTGTCAAGGAAATGTGTTAAAAATGGGCCAGAATACACTTTCTCTGCATAATTTACCATTCCTAGCAGTTCATCAATGCTTTCCTATACAAAACCAGCTATATGTCATTTAGCCTAAACGAAGATACAGAATTTCAGAAAGCAACAATCATATGAGATTTATCCCTTCTCTCTATATATATTTAAAAAATACAAAATGAATAGTTCAGGGAAAGTGTTTCTTTTGCCATTATAGGGCCATTGCCACTGATATTTCTGGTTTTTACTTCAAGGATATTCTTGACGTCAAACAATATTGAGCAGAGTTCAGGCAAATTGTGCAATTCTATTCATATTTACTCCAAAGTAAGTCTAGTTTACCTCTCAGTTTGTACGTTTAGTATTATATACATTGTTGTTGTGGTTGTTGTTAACTGTTTTTGAGTTGACTTCAACCCATAGTGACCCATGAGTGGGACACTTCCAAGCTCCTCCGTCTTCAGCCACACTGTTCAGGTCCTGAAGACTCACAGCTGGAGCCTCCTTGAGTGAATCTATCAATCTAGAGGCCTTATTCTCTTTCTGCTACTCTCCACCTTTTCTAGTATTATTGTCTTTTCTAGTGTCTTCTCATTATGTGGCCAAAGTACAACAGCCTCAACTTAATCATCTTAGCATCCAGTGAGAATGCAGGCTTGACCTCATACGAGTTGATTTTCTTTCTATTGGCTTTCTTCAGCTCTCACATCTGTACTTAGTTATAGGGAATACTATGGCTTAAGTTTGGTGTTCAGTTTTATACCTTTGCACTTTAGAATCTTTTCTAGTTATTTCATAGCTGCACAGTGATTGATACCAGGTAGGAAAACTATTTCAATTTCCTCATTGTCTACGCTAAGTTTACATAAATCCTCCATGGTCATCATTTTTGTTTTCTTAATGTTCACTGGTAACCTTGCCTTTGCATTTTCTTCTTTAACTTTCCATAGTAATTGTTGCACATCTTTGTTGTTGCATACCTTAGTATAGTCCTAAACATACACAACTCAGACCAGTTACAGCTGGATCTGTTTTTAAATTGGATTAGATTGTCTGTTTTTTAAAAAAAAGCTTGCAGGAGTTTTCTTTCTCCCTTGTATTTTGGTCATGAAATTTCAAACAGTAAATATAGTATCCTTGTGTTTGGGTCTCTAGATAGCAATTTTTCTCTCTTACTAACTTTGGTACTTAAAGAATGAGCAGTGAATTTATTCCAGACCTTGTAGAATAGTACAGAATATTACTAATGCAGTTTGTTCCTTAGAGATTATTCTCCACCTGTTTGGAACAGCTCCTCTTTTACTGTCCTTTTAAATTATTTTTTAAATGTTACACATAGGCATAGCTGGTGGCAAGCCCCCTCTCTCTCTTTCTTGAACACGTGCACGCACGCACACACACACACACGCAGATTCTGGCATACAATATAATATCAATTTTGAGTTATTATCCCCAGACAAGGATTCAGTGTGGCTTACATTAACAAACAGGACAATTAAAAGCATACAAAAATAGTACATTAAAACAGAATTAAATTACTGAATTATTTAAAACAACTTACATGTTAAAATATCAAACAGTTTAAAAATATAGAAAATATTTAAAACATATTAAAACAATATAACACCCCAGCCCATCCTGTAAAAGCTTTCTGTTTTGAATGTCAGAGACCAGGCCAACTCTTATAGGGAGCATATCTGTAACCCAAGTAAGTAATTTCCATTACTGAAAATGGGAGAAGGCAATGAAAGAATTACCTTAACTTTACCACCATGCATTGTAAAAAGATTCAGCATGTTAACCCTGCAGCCTATATCACAATATACATCATTAGAAGAGTGTACAAAAAACCAAATGAAACAAAAATAAAATGAACCCAGATGCACATGTCCCCTGCATGACTTTTTTTGATGTTACTTGTCTCAGTATATGTGTGTGTGCACGTGTGTGTGTGTGTATTTAAAATGGAGGGTGACAATCCAATGTTGCAACTGTTCCTGGGAATTCACAACAAATAATATGGAATATCATTGGCACATTTTAACTCTCCCCACCCCCCAGCAAGTAATTGCAGCTACAAATACAAATTACAAATTTGTCCCACCAGTTTTCACCTAGTGCTTGAAAGAAGAACGCTGTTTCATGTTTTGTAGTTCCATGCACATTGTGATTACCTCATCTCCCCTTTGCTGAGTACTGAGTTCACTTCACTCCTCTCTTAGTGACAGTCAGCCTGCTGAGGTGGCAGAGAAACACTGTATGGTAGGATAACTCTCTCCATAAGCCTTCTTTGCTACTGAAATGAACCTCATGATAGTTCACAATGCAGATATCGGAGTTCAGTTGCACTGGGAAAAAACTCCTCGCTTAGATTGGGTTCCTGATAGCCTGCCAAACAGCTGTTCCCCTGGGTTAGATGGTGTTCCAGGATGACTCTCCTGACTCTTTTGCCCAACAAAATTGTGTGGCACCTGTGGAATGGGAGGACACCAATAATGTAATGATGGTGGAAGCAGCTTGAGCTGTGTTTGGTAGTCGATCACACAACAGACTGGAGAAGAACACAGGTATCCTGTATTCTACAGGATTCCCATATGTGTGCTAGTTCATTGTAGTTTACTCCCAGCCCCTACTAGCTGTTCCTCATTAATTTATACTAATGAATTTGCATTCCCATCATTTCTGTAGTTTGTCTTTACTGTGAGTTAACTTCTAGAGCATAAACCACTAGCAGAGCATATCCTCCAGAGATCTGTTTTGTCCCTGTTTCCACTTGAAGTTTTTCTATCCTGTCAACTCATCCATGTTGCTAATGAGTGTCTATCAGGGTGGCGGGGCAAAAGGGGGTGGGGAAGATATGTTCATCATTCTACAACATTTTTCTTTTTGTACCTTTCCAGATTGGAGGCCAGTGTAATTGTAAGAGACATGTGTCTGGCAGACAGTGCAATCAGTGCCAGGAAGGATTCTACAATCTACAACAGTCAGACCCTGGTGGCTGCAGCCCATGTAACTGCAATACCTCTGGGACAGTCAATGGAGATATTACCTGTCACCAAAATTCAGGCCAGTGCAAATGCAAGGAAAATGTCATTGGTAGGTGTAAGACAGGAATCTAAGTCAGACTTACTTCTCCTCTCTAGAAAAAAAAAATGCTAGATGCCTGATTTTTCATTTTAAAAAAATGTGTGGATCCAATATGTTCCCTTTTTCATGAGGATCTGTGTATGCCTGATTTAGCAGCATATAATTATTCACTTAATAATCCTGTTAATCTGTTCTTTCAATTTTTCTGTATTCAATAGATACAGCAACACCTTCCACTTCACATATTCTATCATAATAATAAAAGATAGAAATAGTATAATTTGCTTACTGCTTCCACAAATGTTTCTTTCAGGAAAATGGCACTCTTTCATGATGTTATAAACTTAATGAGTTCTAAGCAAACAGTTGATATGTCAGTTTTCTTAACAGAGCAAAATAAATGGATTTTTCCTTCTCAGAAATATTTTCTGCTACAGGGGCTTTTGTGATAAATCTTTTCCATTTTTTTCCTATTATAATTCTTTGAACTGCTCCTGTGAAATGCAAAATGTCAACATAATTCTACAGATCTTATACATTGCTAGGGTTAGTCATCAAGGGCCACGTAATTTTAATTTTGTAATTCAATGCCAAGTTGATTATAATAAACTACCACCTTCAGTGTTATTTATCATTTTTTAAACAAGACGTGATTTTTTTGTTTGCTGTTCCCACAGGTATTTTCCAGAAATTAGATTTGATTATGGCAATTTATTACTTCCAGCATATTTGAGGGGAGCCACATCTAAGTAAGAACAAAATTTATCAAGCACCCAAAATATACAGTGTATATAATACTCTTTGAAATATTGATGTATGACAATAATATGCAAGGAAAATTCCTTGATGAAAGGAATTCAAAGTGGAAGTGGTATATCCCTCAGACATGTCACTTAAGTGTAAATAAATAAATAAATAAATAAATAAATATGTTCTTCAGTTTATCAACAGTTTAAGACCATTCTTATTAAAAAAGCAATGCCTGGCATAAACTGAAACTAAATAATGTAAACTGTCCCTAATTTATTAAAATTTATTTATTTATTTATTTATTTATTTATTTATTTCATTTTTATGCCACCTTCTTCCTAAAAAGGGATGTGAGGTGGCTCACAAATAAAAGCATTTTAAAATATTCCAATAAAAGTTTCAAAACAATTAAAAGCATCAAAGTAAAAACAGTATAAAATTACACACATTAAAAAATAACTAAAATGTACATCCCATATATATGCCACCCTGTCATGATTATATATTAAAAGTCTTACTGAATAAAAATGTTTTGATTGCTGGCAAAAGGAAAGTAGGGAGGGGGCCAACCTAGCCTGCTATGGAAGGCAATTCCAGAGTTAGGATTATAAGAGTGGCATCACTAGGGTTGGCATCACATGATATCACCTCCCTCCCATTGGCTTCTTGTCATACTATGTCATACATAATCTTTAGTAATGTTTTTTGTACTAATGTTATTCATAAATCATAACTCCTGTATATCATTGGGAATAGGAATAGTTGTGACATAAACAACTAGCAAAATCAAAATTATGCCTTCACATTGCAACATCATTAGCACAGCCTTAATTTATTTATATTTACAGAATTTCGTGTGATTAAAGTGAACACTTGGTAAGATTTTTTAAGAAGAAAAAAATAGAGTACCCCCCCCCCAAAAAAAAACCCTCTGGGAGTCTGGCCTCTCCATTCTCTGCTACCGAGCCTTGCTCCATTCACACCTTCTCTTTCACAGAGCTCCAGGGATGTGGGTGAATGCCACAGCCCCAAAGGCAGACATTTGGGAAGCAGTGGTTTCACTCCTCCTTAAGTTGTCACCCTATGCATTCCATACTCCAAACACTTCCTTAGTGATGGCCCTGGTCTAGAAGAAGATTTGTAGGCTGAAATCTTGCTGTATTTTGTGATTCTCCATCCCCACTGTGTGGCTGAGTCTCAATGCTGCACTGGTGGCAATGGAAAATAAGGCATCCCCCCCCCCCCCGCCATGCAATTTGCTGTGGCAGTTACAAACTTTAGTAGTAAAATCTGTGAGTAGAGATTGATTGATTATGCTTCTAGGAGTTGCTCACCTTAAAAATAATATATGTTCCCCAGTCTCCTTAGTTCAGAGAAATGCTACTTTTGCTGCTGCACCATTTGACCCTGCCCCAGATTTAGTGGTAATATGGCTCCCAGGATGTTTTGAGAAGTTCAGTGTGGCCCCCCAGACCCTGTATGTTGCCCTACTCCAATATTTTCCCATACAGTGCAATTTTACACGAATCAATTCAGTGTAAATCCAATTGGATCTGATGGGACTCCAAGGCTATTTGTTATAGGATTGCAGCTTAAAGCTTGTCTTCATGTAACTCATTCATGAGAAGAAGATAAGAAGTTTTAAAAAAGTTTTATTCAGTTTTATTTCAAATTTCCAGTCCCTCTAATCCAGGCTTTAGGACAACAAAGAAACAAATGCAGCATTTCCCTCAATTTTTCCAATCTTGAAATCTCCAGTTGAGTGTCTCACTGAAAAAAGTTGGAAGTATTATGTCTTCTTCAGTTAAAAAAGGTGACTGAACAAGAGGCAAGGGACTGTAAATTGTGTGCAGGCTTCCCTGCATGTTGACTGCACATCATTTTATTTGTACATAGACAACTTGTACAACCACCCCACATGATCATTATATCTAATATGTGTCACATAGATCACAGGTGAGAAAATTTCAGGAGGCCAACTTTCTGATGTGAAATCTTACAGGAGTTACATGGACTGCCAAAAATGCCAGAGAAGAGGAAGAACAAACAAAAACAGATGTCACTGCCATTGGACTATTTTAAAAAAGAAATATTAAATTCATAATAGGATTTCTGCACTATTGGAAAGGTGGAATGCAGCTTTTGAAGGCTTCCAGTGAAGCAATTTCTTTTTTTCTTTTCTTTTTCTTTCTTTTTTTTTTTTTGCCGGAAAAAGGAAGTAGGGGAAATCTGGAGAAGCTAAGGCCCTGTTCAGACTACCCATTAAGGCCAGCCAGGGGCAGAGTTGAGGCACTGTGTCCACATAATGCATGTTCCAACTCTGCCCTTCAAGTGCCACATGCTGCTCCATATGGGGCGCAGCATCATGGTGCTCCTCCAGTGCTGCATCCATACAATGCAGAACGGAAGGAGCACCGCCAACCCGTGGCAATGCAGCTATGGCACCCTCTCTAGGACACAAAAAGCAACTACTTTTTGCGGCTCCTTTTTGCGCCCTGGAAAGGCTGGACTGGGGCCACAGCGTGCAGTTGCCATGGCCCCAATATGGCTAGGAAAGAGGCGTCATTCTGCCACCCCTTAGGGGCTGTATGTACACCCCCTAAGTCCACAAAAATAACCTCAGGACACACTTTAGGTTTTTAGAGTGAAAACTCGAGAACACTACTCTATTTTAAGGGTTGTGTAAAAGGCAGAATTCCAGCAGGTATTGGTTGTTAACTGGTTGCATGACAAGTAAAACCTGCTGAAATTCCTTCTTCCAAACAACTTTTTTTTTTTAAAAAAAGGATCCCCAGTTTGCAATTTGGCAACCCTAGATCTAGATGTGTTTAAAAATACATCTGCTAATTTTGATGATCTTTCTCACAGGATCAAAGTTTTAAAAATTAAATGAAACTTATATCTTGGTACTCTCTTCGTTTACTTAATCTATACTAATTATTAGACGTGAAGATGCAATTTCATGTTTAAAAAAATGGCCATTAGAAATGGTATTCATGTTTATTATAATAACAGTGTTGATTTGCACTAGAATTATCAAATGGCCTAGGGTGCGGCAATATATTTGATCCATGCTATAATGGTAGCAGCAGCAACAAACACTTTATAGTACATACTTCAAAGTACAACATGAGGTGGAATTGACTCTACCTGATTTTAATTGTATTAATTGACTACTCTTATCCTTTGATGTGCCCTTTTTCTGGTAAGCTGATCTACAGCTCCTAAATGAGTGGGGTTTCTTATTTGATCATTTTATTAATTTATTTATTACTTTGTATAGTGCCATCAATAAAGTTCTCTGAAAAAAATTAACATTCAAATCAAGTACTACTAAAAGTTTGATTGGAAATAGTGGCCAGAATTCACTTGGGGACTTACATCTTAGTAACTGGACTCATATCCATGGGAAATAATATTGAGCAGTTCCATAACATCCATAACATCTATTCACTAACGGACTGCTATTTTGTAACCATGTAGGAGAGTCAGTGAAGTGGTCGATTCATAATAGGAATGATGGGACTGGGACACTAGCTAGGGAATAACAGGTTATTTTAGCATATGTACTATGTAGCTAAGTATACATAACATTATGTAACACAGATTGCAATTGAGAATTCTGCCCAATACAAATACAGCCAGCATAAAATTTACAAAATTTAGTAGCATTAATTTAAAAAAAAAAAAAAAAGCAGAAGAGCAGAAAGTCAGTTAAAACCAGCCTAAAAAAGTAATAGAGACAAGGAGAATTTAATGCCAAGATCATCCTCGCAGTGAAAGCATATAAACTAATGGCATGGGAAAGTAAAATACAGTAATATTCTGCTGGCACTGAAAAGACCACAATGTAGGTACCAGGCAAGCTTCCCTGGGAAGAGAATTCTATAATTTTTATGCTACTACCAGAAAGATGAAGTCAAGTAGTCTTTTACAGAAAGGTAAACTCCATGCTTTCTGCATCTGTTCATATAGGACCCTCTTTCAACTACTCATCTAATAAAACCTGGAGTGCCAGTTTCATTAATGAAACAAACAAGCTATATCAAAACATTAAACATGCAGAATCTATGTCTATTTCAAATACATGTTGATTTACAAAACAACTGGATGAACGAGTAACCTTAGAGTCCATTGTCATTGAGACTATTTAAACAAGCTTGATAACAGAAAATGTAACTAAGTGCTGCAATGTTATGAAGCGAGAGCTGTTAGAGTTAGCACAACTGTTAAATCTTACTAATGATCCTATCACCAGTAAAATACATTAGCACCAATAATTTTATTAAAGTAGGTCATTCATCTAGAATAAAAAAAGAGAGAAGAATGTGAATTAAATGCCAAGCGTGCTAACTCCCCTGTACTTGTTAACATTGAATGTGATGCCCTGTAGGCCTTTCTCGGTATCGTTAGGAATAGATTACCTGTCAGGAATATGTATGGCATATTCAAATAAGCACTGTGCATATTTTTAAAACTGATATGATATGAATCCATGTAGACCAATTTTAATAGTTCAAAATGAGTCATAATTCTTGTTAACAATACAGTTATTTTTAAAATTTGCGGCAATAGTGGTCCTTTTTTATTTTCCTTATTGAAATTAAATGATATGCCTTAGGTGAGCCATTCATCACTGCTAAAGGAACTTGCCTTCTGTTGGAGTTCTCTAGTTTTTATCCATATATAATGCATTTTCTACCATTTGGGGGGTTGTTCTTCAACATAGTAGATTTTATATGTGTATGCTTAGTTTTTTTTTTAAAAAAGAATGTATTTCTGTATTAAAATGTGAGATTCCTGTATTGTTTTATGGTGCAGTTAAGGGATGGCCAGACTGTGGGAGTTTTATTACATAAAACTTAGTTATTCGTTGTTTAAAATGTATAAATCATACCTTCATTCTGCAAAAAAAAAATATGGACTTTTTTTTTTTACAGAATGGTGTTGTTTATACACGTGTATTTTGTGTGTCTGTGCATATATATACACAATATGTATGTATACTGTGGTGTGTGTGTACATGCACACACACATATATATGCACAAAGTGGGAAGATATAAATTTGAACTGGCATTTATCGAGCAATAATTCTTTGGTCATACACACACACACACACACACACACACATAGATACAATACTTGAATTAATACAAAGCCAAAAAATAATCAAGCTCATAAGCAATACTTGAGCATGAAGACATGACTTAGAAAAGAGGAGAAATGGAAATACAGGTTGACACACTAGAAAAGCAACTTTGATTTCAAGAGTAATATCATTTCATTTTGGAATATGAAAACAAAACATTATACACATTTGGAAATAACTGTTAATACATTCTGAAATATTTAATATTAGAAAAAAGTATAAAATTGGGTTCTAATAACCTTATTTTCAGTATCTAGAATATAGTCTTTTATCTTTTCATGTAAATTCAATACATCATGCAATTAAAAGAATATAAGCAATTTAAAACAGTTTAAGATTAAAACAACAAATAATTTAAATAGGATAAAATCATATTACACAGATCACCAAATTAGTACAGCAAAAAAGACTAAAATAGTTAAAACTATATACATCTACACTAAAAAAAGGGGAAAAAAGAAAAAAAGATGGTCTCTAAAAACAACAACACTAGTGCTGATTGGGCCTAATAGGGCATTTCATAACCAATACTACAAAGCTGATGGTAAGCAGGTTTACAGTGAGACACGTCCTTAGCAATTCCAAATTCCTTAAAGTTTAGAATATTGTAAGTTTTAACTAACATGATGAGAGCAATATCAAAAATGTGAGGAAATGTATTAGTCAAAGGGACAAACTGTATGTTGAGCTACACCATTGATCTACCTACTTCAGTTTGTTGGTACTCCCTGACAGGAGATCTGAAACCTTCTCTTTACAAAGCATGCTTTACTGGCAAATTCACAACTCATTTGTTCTCCAGAAGATTTCATGCGGAAACATTTTATTCATTAGGTGGGGATGCGGCATGTATTTGTCATGCATTTGATTATGGTCAAAAGTTGGCCAGTAAGTTGGCTTTCTGGCCTGAACTAACTAGAGTAGTTTGCTCTTCGGGTATTTTTCTTGACATGTTATGTTGTTTGTGCTTCATAGCTGATGAACAGAGGGGAGAAAAAGAGGTAAGGTGTGTTTTGCTGGGAGGATTGGCCTGCATGTCATATAGTTTCTTCCATTTCATGGATCCCTACAATACAAGATAGGCACACTGACCTTCAACTCTGCTTTTGAAAGAAGTTATCCTCCTCTCCAACAACAATTTTAATAATATCATTTCTTCATTCAGGTCTCAGATGTGAACACTGCAATTTTGGATATAAACACCTCTTAAATTCGAAGAAAGGTGGTTGTGTCTCTTGCCAGTGCAGTATCTATGGTTCTGTGAATGATTTCTGTAACCCTTCAACTGGTCAGTGCAATTGTAAGGAACATATCAAAGGACTTTATTGTGATACTTGCACTGATGGTTTTTATGGCTTGGATGATCTTGGCTGTAAGTCTTGTGACTGTCATATATCTGGATCTGTTTCTGCTACAGTATGTAACCCTAAAACAGGGCAGTGTGCTTGCAAGCCAAACTTTGGGGAAAGACAATGCAGTGAATGTTTGGATGGATACTACAGAATGCAAATAAATGATTCCTTAGCCTGTGTGCCATGTAATTGTGACAAAGCTGGCACAGTAAACGGCTCTATCCTGTGTGACAAATCTACCGGACAATGTCATTGCAAAGCAGGTGTCATGGGCCTTCAATGCAGTCAATGTATGCCTCATATGTACAATCTCACTGCTGAAAATCTTCTTGGCTGTGACATTTGCAACTGTGATCCTTTGGGGACACTGCCAGGAACTTTTTGTAACCAAATCAATGGACAGTGTGTTTGCCTGCCTCACCATCAGGGAAGAAGGTGTCATAAATGTAAACCAGGTAAAGAAATAATTCTCTGAGCTTACTAACTGTTCTATTTCAAGATATATTTTCCCTTTATTACATTTTAATAGAAAATTTCTAAGAGTGTGTTTGTAAGAGATTTTCTAGATCTTAAATGTGCTGATCTGTGTGTACACTTCCTAAATGTTATTTGGTACCTGTTGTATTGATTTCCATCAATGCGTGGGAAAGATCATGGGAAATCCTAGGTCAGAATGATTGACAAGTCTACTTACAAAAGAAAAAAACCCACATAACCTAATTATCACTGAAAGGGAATGGACAAGAAAGGGTTAATGTGTCATGGAACAGATGAAGCTTGTCAGACTGGTTGCCTAGGTTTTCCAGGTACAACTGTTAGGTATTTGCTTATTTATTTATCCATTTATCTAGAGTATTTAGATGCTACAGATGGCATATTAACCAAATGCTTAATGCCGTGGGATGATTTTGAAAAGAAATGAGTAAGAAATACTGACCATTGAAGCTCTGCAGGGTTAGGCCTGGTTCGTACTTGGATGGGAGATTGCTAGTGAATACTAGGTGCTGTAGACTGTATTTCAGAGGAAGGAACTGACAAGACCACCTTTCAGTATTCCATACATAAAAAACACTATGATGTTCAAGAGATTGCCATAAGTTGAGAGGTGACGGGGGGGGGGGGGAGAGAGACATACACACCCTCAGTAAACACTGGAGAAAGAAGAGGTTTAAACCTTGTTACTTCTAACTAGAATTGCAGAGCCATAGAATACATTGGACTAATTCAGTGTTGACTGAAATTCAACTGTTGATTCAATAAGTCTACTCTACTTTGGAGTAAGCAATATGATTCCAGCCTTTCATACCTTCCAACCAAAAATCCCAGCATTATGAACAAAAACTGTTGGAAACTTTAGCAGGTTCAAAATATGGCAGACAGAATGCTGATAATGGCCAGTTATAGGAAGCATATAACTTCTTTGTTGAAACAGCTTCACTAATTACTGGTTCATTTCTCGGCACAATTCGAAGTGCTGGTCAGGCCATATTTCCCCATATAAACCTGCCAGAGTTTTAAGATAATCAGGGGAAGGGTTTCTCTTTGTCACCATCCCAAAGTCACCTGATGAGGACACGAGGGAGTGCTTTCTTGATGGCTGCTAACACCTTCTGGAACTCCCTTACCTGGGAGGCTTGGCTGGCCGCCTCCCTGCTTTGTTTTCACTGGCAGGCAAAAACATTCATATTTAAGGCAGCTATTTAATGCTTAAGCAGGGAAGGTTTTTAATGTGCATGCATGTTTTATCTGTTTCTAACATTTATATATATATTAATCAGATAGTGTTTATAGTGTTTAAATGTGGTGGTTTAAAACTTTGTCTAGAACTTGAAGCTTACACATTACGGTGGTTTTAAACTTTGTCTTGAACTTGAAGGTTTTCACAGCCAGAATCCATAGATTTTTTTGTGGTGTTTTCAGGCTATGTGGCCATGTTCCTGAAGAATTTACTCCTGAAGTTTCACCAGCATCTGTGGCTGGCATCTTCAGAGATCATCTCTAAAGATGCCAGCCACAGATGCTGGCAAAACGTCAGGGATAACCTCTTCCAGAACACAGCCACAGAGCCTGAAAACTCCACAAAAAACTTTGTGTAAAACAGTCAATGTAAGATTGTTCAAATGTGGAGATTTTGGCAAATTTCTGTGCTACATTCCAAGCAAATAATATTTGCTATCAAAACCAATAATTTTATGCAAATACATTTTTGCAAAAATAGTCCTAAAATGTGCAAAGTTATCAAAAAATGTGCAAAATCTCTTCTAATCTTATCAGATGGGAAGACTCATTGAAATCCCATGTGAAATCCCAAAGAGATAAGTTACATTCTTATTCCAATGACTTTCTTCCACAGTGAACCACACCTGATTAAGTCCTCTTTCCTTAGAGCATCAGGGAGATGAGTGAGCAGCACATAGTTTGAACAACAACAATAGCAATAGCAAGTACATACCTATACCAATTATCAGTGCACTTTAGCACTCCCTAAGCGGTTTGCAATGTGTAAGCTAATTGCCCCCAACAAGCTGGATACTCATTTTAGTGACCTCAGAAGGATGCCAAGCTGAGTGGACCCTGGAGCCCTGCCTGGGATCGAACTCACAACCTTGTGGCTGTGAATGGCTGCAGTACTGGTATTAAACTACTGTGTCACTACGGCTCCCTGGACTATAACTCTGGAGACCAGGGTTCAAATCCCTACTCAGCCATAAAAACCCATTGCATGACCTTGAGCAAGTCACACCTTCTCAGCCTCAGAGGAAGGCTATGGCAAATCTCCTCTGAACAAGTCTTGCCAAGAAAAACCAATGATACATTCACCTTAGGGTTACCATAAGTCAAAAGTGACTTGAAGGTACACAGCAACAACAACAACATTATATTTATTCACAAAAATATCAGCAGAAACCTTTGTTTCAATAGACACAGAGTGGATGCCAAAACATACAAGAACCAGTAAGAGAGAGAGTTCTGAAAGATACTCCGAAAATATGCAGATAGACTTTTGGTGTACACAATAATATCCACAATAATGGTGGCACAATGTAATATTTTGGATGAAATGAAAATACCATCTTGGTTACATCAACTACTTACATAACTTGGCATCACTTTCTCCATAAATGCAGGACTGTTGTAAACTTCAAGAGTTTGGGCAATTATGTTTTACAGGAACTATAAGATTTTGAGTGTTTCCATGAGAAGCTGGGTTTAAAATCTGGGAATTAATCATATATTATTTCTAATCTAGTAATCCTCAAATATGTATAACAGAAATCTATAGCGAAAAACTGGGAATATTGTCCAGACAGTTGTTTCTACACAGGTCATCATGAGGGAGAGCACCCTCTGCCTATTTTCCTTCCATTTGCAGAACCATATACCTATTGGGGTTGACTTTTGAATATAAATGCCTACGGAATCAACATTCTCCATGTAGGATTATACTTTGAATGTAATAAAATAGGCATCCAGCAGGCTGGAATTCCACTGTGTTGCAAAGATTTGGAGAGATGTTATAAAACTGGGTCTGCTAAGTTTTTTTAAAAGTGTAAATTATTTTGATACATGTGCTAATAAATGTGGCATGTCTATTTCCTCCTTCTCTTCCATCCCACTTTTACTTGACCCACTGACCCAGAGTAGCAGGCATTTAATCAGAAAGCAGTCTGGGATAGGCAGAGTAATGATGTCCGACTTCTAGGGCCAGGAAACCACCTTTGTCCTTGCAAAAGAATGGCAAGGATTTAGAATGCTCAATTCTTTCATTTTCTTTTTTTAAAAAATGTTTAATTGGTAGCATCAGGCAAAAGGAGAAGCTTGCCCTCACCTGCCTGGGCAGACAAAATCTTGATAAATGTTCCTGAACTATGAGAGAAGAATGAATTTCTGATATGCAGAACCACCTAATCTCTCCATTACTTTTTTTTTTACTATAGAAATGGAAGTTGTATCTACCCTGTTTCTCCTAAAATAAGACATCCCCATAAAATAAGACCTAGTAGAGATTTTGCTGAATTGCTAAATATAAGGCCTCCCCCAAAAGTAAGACCTAGCAAAGTTTTTGTATATAAATATATATACAGTATATAATAAATGCTCTTTTTTCCCAACAATAAATGTGAATTCTTCTTCATGGAAAAATAAGACATCCCCTGAAAATAAGACCTAGCACATCTTTGGGAGCAAAACTTAATATAAGACACTGACTTATTTTCGGGGAAACACAGTAATGCAGTGCTAGCACCAGGATGTTTGTGCAAGATAAATTTTCCACCACCTCATCCTGAAAGTCACTCTTAATAGATGAGGAAAAGCCTGAAACATGTAGGAGAAAAGTTGGATGGAGGAGGGGAGGGAATTGATGAAAAATAGGCAGAAACTTGTATGAACTGAGGATGATAGGGTGACGTTCAGAGCTGCAAGGTGATGCAGCCTTGAATCACATTGGCTTTTTTTAGCTTCTGCATCACACTGTTGACTCATGTTCAACCACTAAGGTCCACTAATATTCCTTGATCCTTACTGCCATCAATTCAGGTGTCACCTAACCTATATCTGTGCATTTCATTTTTACTGCCTGAGTGTAAATAAATTCATTTTATTTTATTTTTATCCTGCTTTTCTCCCAAGTAGGGACTCAAGACAGCTCACATTAGAAACACACTAAAACAACACTTTTAGAAACAATTAAAATAGTCCAATTAAAACAGTAAAAAAAATTACAGCATACAAAATTAAAAACATACAAGATTAAAAATAATCTAAACCAACCCCCCCCCATCCCCCAATAAAACCAGAAAGTTTTGTTAGTGTTGGACCAGCCTTCTAATCTTTTAAGGTCATTCTGAATTCTGATTCTGTCTTCTAGACCTTTAGTTACCCCTCCTAATTTAATGTCATCTTCAAATTTGATAAGCATGCCCTCTATTCCGTGATTGAAGTCACTGATAAAGATATGAAATAGGACTGAACCAAGTACAGAACCCTTGGCAGCCCAGGATTAATAATAATAATAATAATGTTTTATTTATACCCCGCTCTTCAGCCAAGACTATCAGAGCGGCTTACAATTTGTTAAACAAACAGCTTCATTTACAATTGTAAGCTATTTGCCCCCAACAATCTGGGTACTCATTTTAGCGACCTCGGAAGGATGCAAGCCTGAGTCAAGCTTCAGCCCTTTGCTGGTCTTGAACTCGCCACCTTCTGGTTTTGAGTAAGTGGCTGCAGTACAGGCATTTAACCACTGCGCCACCAGGGCTGTTTAGGAGGCTGTTTAGGATTAGGAGGAACCCTTTAGGCTTGGTTGGTCAACCAATTATGTTTAGCTTGAAGAAGAGAAGGTTAAGAGGTGATATGACAGCCCTGTTAAAATATTTGAATTTAATTAATTTTTATCCAGATGCTCTTAACTTGGCTTCCAGGACTTAAGTCATGGATCTGTTCAAAAGTGTACACATGTTTTGTATATAATGCTACTCCACCTTGCTTTCTGTTTGGTCAATTTCTCTGAAATAGATTCCCCCTCTATTACCACATTCAAATCACGAGATTCATCACACCAGGTTTTATTAATGCCTGTTACAAGAGTTTAAGTTCCTCCTGTTTATTTCCCATGCTCTGTGTATTAGCATAGAGATTTCTAAGATCATGAGCCTTTATCTTGCCTTTTATCTCCAGCCCTTTGATAAACTCATGCCCTCAAGAATACTCCCTTCCTACATAACTCAGTTACATAAACATTAAAGGCACATTGGAACCCTGTTCCTTATTTAGTGCTATCATATTGAAAGTAAAGCAGTGCAAAGACACATTTGGGTGCATTCTTTGCATTGGGAAATTTCAAACTGGATGTATGAATGAAGGGCTTGGTTTGCTTGTGAACAGGAGTTTTCTCAGTGACAGCATGAAAAGTGTATAAGCAGGCATGAAAAAATGAAGAGAACTAGCAAGTAGGAACATTTTTGCATCCATTTTCACACCACTGAATATTAAAACTTTCCCAGAAAAAAAAGGAACAGCACATGCATGCATTGATGTAATGCAACTATGCTGCTAATGCTACTAACCTAACATTGGGCTGATCTAGACTGGCAAAAACATCTAGACTGTTCATGCCTGCTTGAAAGTGTAGCCTTTAGATGACCCACACTGAAAGTTTGGTATGAATGCATTTCTTTTGCATTTTAGTGGGGGGAAAGCAGCTTTAAAAAGGAGCTGCTTTTCCCAGCTTCTTTTTAAAAAGGGTGTAACTGTGCAGCTGTGACTAAATGCTGCAGTGCAACTGTGCAGTTTTTTAAAGCTCCCAAACCCTATCTCCAGCCCTAATCCAAACCCTAGACATGTGCAGTAGGGACTCTGGGATGCTGTAACTATTATGCAACTGCACATAAAATGTCAATTCATTCATAAACTAAAGAATTTTATTCATAAACTTAAATTGTTACGGATTTAATATCTTTTTAAGGGGGGGGATTGTATGTATACCTGAATGCATACATTTACATTTCTCTTTTCTTGTTAGGTTTTTACTTTTCCCAGCATAGAACTGATGGCTGCTCTCCCTGTTTATGCCACCCAACTGGTTCAGTAGATGAGATCTGCAACAGTCGCACTGGCCAGTGTGTTTGCCAAGATTATTCTGTAGCTGGGAGAAGATGTGACCACTGCAGGAACTACTATTATGGATTTAATGCAGGAACAGGGAGGTGAGTGATTAATGATTGCAGGGCTAATCTCAATTTTTGTATGCTTCATCTATCTTCCATGGGGGGGGGGGGTATCTAGAACTGTGTGAGCAAAGTAATTTCATCTCTTGGTTTGACAACTTTTGTTTTTGGGGGGACTTCCCAGACAATCTGCAAAATAGATGTAGTTTGTACTCTGCAAGCCTTGTATGACAAATGGCTATGAGACACACTCCTCTCCAAATAATTTCATTTGGAAAGTGCACATACAAAATATGCACATTTAAAACATATGCAAGATACTACTAAAACAATGTGAAAAATGTGTTTAAACAATGTGTACAATTATTAAAGTGGTGACATTTGAAAACTAATCCAAACAAAGGGATGAATTTATTTTAAAAATGGTTAAAAATGAGGGTCAGGGAAGAGCACATGACACTACCAAGATAAGATAGTGTGAGAAAAGCAGGACATCTGTGGATGTGGACTTTGCACATGTTGTTGTGCAGTAAAGTTGGCATTGACTTATGGTGATCCCATGAATGAGTTCTGGTCATCAGCAGCTCTGTTTAGGTCTTGAAAACTCAGGCTGTGGCTTCTTTTATTGAATCAATCTGTAATGTGGTCTTCATTTTGTTATGTTATGTCATGTTATGTCATTATTGTCATCTTGTCTCATGATACATCAGAAATATGGTAGGCTTGATCTAGTCTTATTGGCTCTGTTGGGGGCGGATAAACTGGTAGCTAACATTGGACAATGCTTCAGCAGTGAGGGGAAAAAAACATACTTGATATTACCTAGACCTGTGCAGGAGAGCCAGTGTGATAATAGCAGCAATAGCACTTACATTTCCTATACCACTTTATAGTACTAAGCATTCTCTAAGCTATTTAAAATGTGTTAGCTAATTGCACCCAACAAGTTGGTTTACCAACCAATGAAGGGATGGAAGGCTGAATCAACTGGGAGTGATGTAGTGGTGAATGTTGGATTAGGCCTCTGGTTGAACAAGATTCAAATCTCCACTCAGTTACTGAAACTCCCCCTCCCCTGTGGCTTTTGGCAAATCATCCTAGTACATCCAGTTTTGGCAGGATTAACATGTTCCATGTGACACTTCCAATCTGCTTTTCCCCAGCCCATGTAAAAGAAATGTGGTTAATTTTAAGTGTGTTACATAAATGCAACATTTTATGAACTTGCAGTCTCTTCTCTCTGACTTCATCTACACTACAGAATTAATGCAGTTTAACACAGCTTTAACTGACATGGCTCAATGTTATGGAATTCTGGGATCTGTACTTTTTGGAGATAGTCTTTTCTGTGAGAGCACTCTGGTGCCACAACAAGCTACAAATCCCAGGATTCCATAAGATGGACCCCTGACAATTAAAGCAGTGTCAAAGTGCATTAATTCTACAGTTTGGCAGCAGCCACAGTCCCTAAGAATATGATAACTGACCTACCTTAGTAATAGTAATAGTACTATTTTAAACATATTGCATGGATCAGATGTTATTATTATTTATCCAGTTTTAACTGAATTTGTCTGTGATGCATGAATAATGGAAAGAAAAAGTCTCAGAGGACTTGTATTAATGGAACATAATAAAGAAAATAAAAATCTTAAAAAGCATTTTCTAAATTTATGTAAACTGTCTGAGATATATTATATCACTGACAAAGAGTAAGAAATAGACAATAATATTTAAGAAAATTATAAAACACTGAATATTGTAGTGCTAAGCATACAGAAGATAACACTCTCAATTTCTATGTATGTTTTAGGAAT
Organism: Urosaurus nigricauda; assembly: GCA_034509955.1. Classification (NCBI taxonomy): domain Eukaryota; kingdom Metazoa; phylum Chordata; class Lepidosauria; order Squamata; family Phrynosomatidae; genus Urosaurus; species Urosaurus nigricauda. The sequence continues at coordinate 344,149,800 of JAOEGL010000001.1, forward strand.
GAAACTATTTTGTACAGTTATGACATTTAAATGGTCTAAATAGAACCTCTATTTGAAGGGGGATTTGGTTGCACTTAGTAAAGATAAAAGAACTAAATGCAGTTTGCAGGCAAAAGTACCCTTTGCTCTTGATTATAAAAGGGAAAGAAATGACAGTATTGTAGTTTCCATGAGAGAATGTTTTATTTATTCCCAAGAGGATATTATTCCATAAAACAAATTTGCAGCTTATTTTGCTGCCTTAGCTTTTATCAGTCTTTTAAAGGGTGTTGAACTCAGGAGATCACACAGTAAGAGTTTCTTTTAAAAAACCTCTTTAAAAACAGACAGTTGCAATTGTCAGATATGTGAACTTTTTTTGTAAATTCATTTTAAGAAACCTTATTTATTTAATGTCCATGAGATGCCTGAATTATGTTTTGGAAAACAGGAGAAGAAAGAAGTATGTTTATAAGTGTATATTTTTGTAAAATGCACACAAAATGTTTTAGTCTCTAAGAAACAAATGTGTTCATGTCCAGTTGAAGTAAACAGTTGGTTAAATGTACAAAAATGCACAGACCTTTTATGTGGGGAAAAGTGATCTTGTAATGCACTGGTCAGAATGGGTTTCAAGGTGGAAATTGGAGAGATCATGTTTTAAAGATTTTTACATCTCCACTGTTCAGAAAGAAAACTGATAATGCTTAGTAGGGTTCCTTCCCAGTTAGTGAGCATAGGATTACAGCCTTAAGAAAGTTCACAAACCACAGGAATAGTCATATGCACTTCAATTCTTTTTGTTGGCTCTCTGGACCCACCAGCTCTCCAAGAGCAATGCATACAGTTCAGATCATAGTGAATCACAATTGAAGCTCATACTGGAAGATTAAGAAAAAATGTGGTGCTGAGTTGCTGCTACTACCGAGTGTCTTGCAGTTGGATGTTCTTGGAATATAGTACACTGAAGGATGTGACTGGTGAATAGCCTTAGGAAGAATGGAAAATCTCTTATACTATACTTTGGCCTGCTTTATTTAGAGTCATTGGTTGATTTGGAATTTGGGAGATCTGGATTCTAGACCACAATGAACCTAAAATTATCTGGGTGACCACAGTTAATTTTTTTTCTCAGTTTGACCTACTATGCAGGGTTGTTATGAGAATAAAGGCGGGGGGGGGGGGCAGAGAACCAGCAGCACTGCCTTGAGCTCATTGGAGGAAAGGCAGGACTTAATGCAGCTAAAATATAAATAAATAAGTCAGTATTATAATGATGTTGGCTGATTTCCAGAGTTTTGGACAGAAGTCTTTGACAACCATTTTTAGACATGCCAGTCACTGAACCTAGAACTTTCTTTCAAACAAAAGCATCTGTTCTGTCAAAGATGTGTTGACCTTCCCACGGCAGGCAAAAGACATCACCATTGATCTAAATCAGGAGCAGAAGAAACACCATTTTGCAAATTGCGGAATGCCTTTTTTTTCCATTTAAAGAGATAGCACTACTTACTTTTTAAAATACACCCTAGGTTACAAGGTTCTTCAGTGGTGATACTTAATTATTTCAGTCAAAAGAAGCCACTAAACAAAGCCGCTGATATGTCTAGCTGAAGTGCTAATGTGCTTTCATTACTTTCTTTCTTTGTTCTTGTTTATAGATGTCAGCATTGTAATTGTCATCCTGCAGGAGCAATTAATGGAACTTGTCATCCCATGACTGGACAATGTATGTGTAAACAATTTGCAACAGGCTCAAAATGCGACAACTGTGTTCTTGATGCTAGTAATTTGGATGTCCACAATCTGTTTGGATGCAGTAAAAGTAAGTGGCTGTCAGTCCTAAGAACATATCTTTCAAATTAATGGTTCTTACTGGTTTAGTGATTGTTAAACAATATAACTGTAATGCTCAAAGCAGATGTTACTCATAAACCAACTTCCCCCCTTATTAATATATTATGCTTTGGTGTTTAAAATCACCACATGATCCCTTGTATTAAAGGCAACATAGATTGTTCTGTCACTGAAAGGGAGCAAATAATGTCAGAGCTGCACTGTTTTCCAGAAATAATTCATAGTGCAGGAAAGAAAGCTTCTTCCTTGACTCCTACTGAGATACTGAAGTTTGACTGGGAGAATTGTTGACAGTATCATTTGCTTGCTAAATTCTAAATTCTATATGCATGTAAATATAATAGCTATGGAAAATGTCATTTATGAATTTCTTGTATATAAAAACAAAGAATTTCAGATGCTTTCTCTCCATTAGTTGAAATTACAAGACATTTTGCACATATTTGATTGATTTTTTTTTTGCATTATTTGTTCAACTTTTGCTTGTGCAAAATGTATTTCAGCTTTCTGCACATTTCTTGCACAAAAGCTAATGTTTCTTGTGCAAGGATGTATATTTTTGGTTCAAATTTTCTCAAATGTGAAATTTTTTTTGTTTGAGTTAACCGTAAAAAAGAGGATGGATCAGGACACCCTTTCTCCCCAATGACAATACAATTTGCAAGTATTCCTTAAATCCCTAATGCAGAGCCAGTTTTGCTGGTTATACTTAAGAAATTATTTCCATGTGAAACTCACAGAAATTCTGTCATGGCCGTATAAACATTTCAAAAAATCTCTTTGTACTGGCATATGAGTTGAGGATAAATAAATACAGTGGCTGGACTAATAGTACATCAGGAAACCCATTTTCAAAAATAGTGAAGTGGGCATGGATCTCATTAATTTCAGAAGACCTTGCACAGGAGAACTTCCTAGTAGATTGCCCCTTAAAGTTACAGTGAGTTGAACTTTTGAGTAGACATAAAAAGATGACAATGCAGAGTATATAATTATATTTACAGTATTGGCTGTTCTATGCAGTATATCTACTGAACAAAACATGAGCCCTGTTCTGGCATTACTCTGCCAACGTTTCTTGAACATGAGTGCAGAGGAGTGCCTTGTCCTCCTCTCTGTGCCATAGGGCCAATACAGATGGCCACTAAGTGCTGTCCTGGCAGTGATACTAGGGTTAGGGCCCACGCACCAACTGCATGGTCCCTAACCCTAGTTTGTGCTGGTGGTGGCATCATGGTGGCATCCTGTCCCGTCCAAACAGCACGGTGAGTGTGTGATGTCTCCATGCAGCTGGAGGGTGTTTATTGCGCCTTTCCAGCAGAGCGGGAAGGAGCTCCATTTTGGAGCTTCTTTTGGCTGCATGGCAACCAAACAGTTGCACCAACAACACAGAGGAGAAAGGGGTTGCCCCGTTTTCCTCTTTAGCGCCAGGATATCCGGGGGTATGAAGCCCCAAGGACACCTTTTCCATGCCATGGAGAAGTGGCTTTTTGCTGCTTTTCTGTGGCTGGAAAAATGCCAGATTGGGGCTGCCGGGCTGCCAGTGAGGTTGCCCTGACCCCAATCCATCATCAAAAGGAGCGGCTGCAGGCTGCCCTTTTGGGCCAGTCTATAATGCCCCATACTTTTGGTCACATGAAAAATGGCACATCTGAAGAGAAGTTCTGTTGACATAAGGCATTCCACAGGACTGCATGATTCTGTGAGGCTATGCTGACAGTAGCAGTGCCTCTGGTAGGGTCTCCCATGTCAGATAGGATTTTGCTGAGGAGCCAGACTGAATGTGCTAAAGATCTAATGGGCAACAGCAGTAGTGGAGGTGATACTGATGGAGGATCTCTCAGATACAACAGTCCTCACACCATAAATAACAATTAGTACTGAGCAGAAGGAGGCATGGTAAATCTCTTTTGAATGTCTTTTTTCATGATGAGACAATTCAAAATGAAACAAGAGATTATGCCAGAAGATGAAACCAAGTTGGATGTCACTCAGTGGCCTACTGGAGTAGTGCAGAGGACAACTACGAGTAGCACTGGACTCTTATGATCCATGGCAGGGACCTCTGGGAGGGAAACAACAGCACTGGCAGGTGCAGGGCACTCAGCAGCAGTGGATCCATGCTGTGGTGGTGGATGGGTGTGTAAACACCTGCCCATCACTGTACTGGTCTGGGCACTGACCTGGGTCAGAACCAGGAGCAGGATACTACGACCTTGACTGATGGTATACTGCCTGACTGCTCAGGCCCTTTGGAGGGGGAGGGATGGATTTTGTTGGTGGTGTGGGAGAACATCTAAATGAAATGAAAAGAAGGTTTTCTTTAGAGTGATACTACTATTTAAAAAAAAGAGTTTTCATGATAAGTAGTCCACCACTTGAACAAGTGAAAAGGGGAATGTTTAAATTAGTAAAGCAGAAGTCAAGTACAATAGGAAGAAATTGAAATGGTGTGATAAATGGGTTACGAATTCTGATTTTGGTTATAAAGTATTGAAAGATTAAGAGAAAATATTTGATTGTAGAGAAAAATGGGGATAATATTTTTTTATTATTATAAAGGAATGTATGGTTATCACATAATGTTTTAGAATTAATGTAAGGATTGATTAAGAGAAATATAGATGGCTAAGGAGGCAGATTTGGAGCAGTTTAAGATTTTGAAGTGGATAATAGGTGATGAGATGTGATATAAAATAAATGAAGAAAATATTGTTTAGAATTTGTATAGGGATGTTAGATAATTAGGGAAAATTCTGTAACAATGTTTACCATATTGAGTAAATATAGTAGGAACTGAGATATTAATGGATGTGTTTAGAGAAATTGTTGATATATTTCTTAAGGAGTGGTAGGGGAAAACTGTGAAAAGAAGTGTTGATTTGAAGGACAGGTAATGGGAATGGATTACTGAAAGGAGAGGATAGAGGTTTTTGTTAGGAGCAGAGAGAGGAACCTCTGTATGTATGAATAATTGCTACAGAGAAGATTGGAAGTCATAGAAGATTTTCACACCCTTGCTTACCATGGGTTAAGCACTGGTAAAATGGCAGTAAAACATTCCTTTGCTCTCTCCCCCCCCCCCCCATTTTATCATTTTTTTCTATCTGTATGTTTCTGTATGTTTTACTGTATCTTTAAATTTTTGATAATTAAAAAAGAGGCAAAAGGCTACTGTCAAGACAGAATATGGAAAAAATGGAGGAGGGATTACAACTGGCAAGAAAGTGAGGCAAGGCTACATTATATTACCTTATTTGTTTAACTGGTATGCTGAATATATCATATGTAAAGAAGAATTAGACTCTGAGAAGGAGGCATGAAAAATGGAGGAAGAAGAAACATCAACAATTTAAGATATGCAGATGGCATCATACTGGTAGCAAAAAATAGTAGGGACTTGGAATGATTACTAAAGAAAGTCAAAGAAGAAAGGGCAAAGCCAGGTTTATAGTCGAACATTCAGAAATGATGACCACAGATGATTTACATAACTTCAAAGGAGATGATGAAGACTTTGAAATATTGAAAGATTTTCATACCTTGGCTCAGTCATTAATCAGAATAGAGACTGTAGTCAAGAAATCAGAAGAAGACTAGGACTGTGAAGGGCAGCTATGAAAGAACTACACAAGATCATGAAGTGTAAAGATATATAATTGAAAGTTAGGGTTGTCCATGCCATGAGATTTCCCATTTCTATGTACGGTTGTGAAAGCTGGAAAATGAAGAAAAGTGATAGGAATAAAATCAGCTCATCTGAAAATGAGACTGTCATACTTTGGCCACATCATGCTGTGACTCACTGGAAAGACAATAATGCTTGGTAAGGTAGAAAGCAGTAGAAAAAGAGCAAAATCACATTCCAGATGGATAGACTTAATCAAGAAAGCCATGTCCCTGAGTCTGCAAGACCAGAACAGGGCTATTGATGATAGGGTCACTTGAATATCTCTCATTCATAGGATCACTCTAAGTCAAAGTTGACTTGATGACAGTTTAAAAAAAAAAAGAAGCCTGGAAAATAAGGATCTTGGTCATATGGAAACCTCTACATAAACAAAAACTTCTCTTCTGACCGAGGGAAGCAATGGAAAAAAATGGCCCTGGAACCTCTCTTGTTCCCATGTTCAAGAAGGCAGGGCTACAAGAGCGCAGCTCATAACTCTTTAAAATCATGTGTTTCATTGATTTGTGTTTCTATTGTATATTAGACTTGAACATCTGAAGTGGCAAGTAGTCTTTAGTTGTGGTAACACAGCAAATCCTTTTTTCTAATATTTCCAGTAGTAAAAAAATTATTATTATGATTACCATTAATTACCTGGCATTATCCTTAGGGCCATTTGTTAAAAAATAAATCTGAATTTAGATTATAGTTCAACACATTTGAGTATCTACACCACCTAATATATTTTAGTCCAGCATTTTTCATCTTTGTAAGAGGTAATGCCAATTTCTGAATGTGCATGATCACTATCACATGTGCATCAGAGATTATGAAACATGCTAAAAGACTAACAGATCTTGATGCACATGAAGATGTGATGTGCCCATATTTACATTACTATCACTGTAAAATCTGGCTGGATTTATTATATAATTTCCTTTTCTTGTCGGTTTTCCACTTCATAGTTATATTTGTTATCTTTCCTTGCAAAGCTGAAAATGTGAGATTAAAATCTCATATAATAGAAGCAAAATCATTAAAATATTATCTGTATTAGACATGTACAAATGTAGAGACATTGCTTTGAAAAAAAAAGATGATATAATAACTCTGATTTCCTCACCAGTATAAATCTCTCACTATATTCAGTTAGGTAAAGCATCAAAATGCATCAATGGAAGTACATCTCCTGAGAAAGCGACATACTGTTAGATGTCAAATACAAAATGAATCCATATTGTGAAACAGTATTCATTTTAAATAGTTTCATAAACAGCATGTATGTACTGTAACCACTATCGGCCCTGGTGGCGCAGTGGTTAAATGCCTGTACTGCAGCCACTCACTCAAAACCATAAGGTGGCGAGTACAAGACCAGCATAAGGGCTGAAGCTTTACTCAGGCTTGCATCCTTCCGAGGTTGCTAAAATGAGTACCCAGATTGTTGGGGGGGCAAATAGCTTACAGTTGTAAACCGCTTAGACACTCCTTAAGGGTATGAAGTGGTATATAAATGAAGCTGTTTGTTTTGTTTGTTTGCATGGCATGTGCTGGCAGTCATTAGATATCTAGGCCATGCACTAATCTTCTGGAATATTAGAGATGCTGAACAGGCAGTGTTGCAGTTACGTTGTTAATTTAAAAACAGAGAAGTAATTATTACAAAAATTTCCCAGAATGCCCCCAAATGATAATATGGACCTGAACTCACAAGCCCAAAGGCCTGTGTCCTTCCTGGCAGAATCATCCTGTACAGACAATGCAGGTCAATAACCCTGGGCTGAGATCGGGCACTCCATATGCCAGTCTGGCAGTGCCTGGCCGTTTCTGAACCAAAGGGGCCCAAGGCAGAACCAGGGCAGAATGCTATGGGCTTGGCTTGTGGTATATTAATAGCATTTACATTTAAGCCAATTGCCCCCAACAAGCTGGGTACTCATTTTACCATCCTAGGAAAAGGTGAGGCAATCTTGGAGCTCTGAGATTGAACTCATAATGTTGTGGGTGCAGTACTGGCATTTAACCACTGTGCCACCGGATCTCCTGCCAATCTCCTCAGGCTCTAAGGCTGCTACACTGCAACAATAAAGTGGTTTGACACCACATTAACTTCCATGGCTCAGTGGTATGGAATCCTGGGATTTGTACTTTGAAGGGAAGCAGAGCTCACTGGCAGGAAAAATTAGATATCTCACAAAACTACAAATCCCAGAATTCCATAGCATTGAGTCCTGGATGTTAAAATGGTATCAAAATGCTTTATTGATGTAGGGTGGCAGCAGCCTGGTCTGGGCATATGAGAGGATGCAGAATAGTACCTAGGTCAATGAAGGCAAATGTTTTCGAAACAGAGTGCCCAAACTCAGTGGTGTTCCCACACTGGGTGTTACCTGGTGCTGGGGAGGGGGGATTTCTGAGGGAGACAGGATTTCTGGGGGCAGGAGGTCAAGGGGTGGAATTTCACAGAGACAGCTAAAGGCATGGGAGGGCAGGGGGAGAGGAGGAACAGGCACACACCTACAGTTATCTCTGGGGAAGTGCCTTCAGAAATGGCTTCGCGTGCCAGAGAGGGCATGGGTACCACAGGTTCACCACCACAGAGCTAGGTTGTCAATATAGTTGTTCTTGCCAACCTTTGCAGAACTATTCAAGCAATAAAAAAAGCAAAAGAAAGATGTACAGAAACACTTAACAGGAAAAAGCAGTTTTACTGCCACTGCTCAGAGTCAGTCCCATGCCCAGCAAACTGCTGGAAAACGTCTCATTCCCTTGGGAAAATATGGTGAAGCAATACAGCTTTCTCCTGAGGATTCTGAGGTGGGGAATACTCCTTAAATTGCAAATCATGAGATTCCATTGGATGTTGTTGTGGTAGTTAAGGTGAGATAAAAAGCCATTGTACAGTGGTCCCCCGGGTTACGAAGGTAATCCGTTCCAGATTACCTTTTGTAACCCGGAAGCTTTCGTTTCCCGGGGGACCGCTATTTTCAATGGACCGCGCGGCCATTTAAAGGGGCCGCGCGGCTTTTTTCCTTTCGTATCCCGGGGGATCTTTCGGATCCCAGGGGATACGACAGCGGTCCCGCCGGTTTCGTACCCGGGATTTTTGTACCCCGGGGGATTCGTAACCCGGGGGACCACTGTATTCCTCATCACCATGTATGGATGTGAGAGCTGGACAGTGAAAAAGCATATAAAAAGAAAATCAATTAATTTGAGATGTGGTATTGGAAAAGAGTGCCGAGGATACTGAGGACAGCCAAAAAGACAAATAAATGGGTCCCAGAACCGATCGAGCCTGAAATCTCCCTGGAAGCCGAGATGATCAAACAGACTGTCTTATTTTGACATCATGAGAAGACATGAATCATTGGAAAAGACAATATGCAAGGAAAGGTAAAAGGTAGTAGAAAGATGGATACATTCAATCAAGGAGATCATGGGCCTGCATTTACAAGATGTAGGCAGAGCAATGGAGGAAAGGGGGTCTTGAAGAGGTCTCATCCACATGGTTTCCATGAATTGAGGCTGACTCAAGGACAGTTAGCAACAACAACATATTGCTATAATTGTGTAGTATGAAAAGGCTGATTTTTGAGAGACCAGCCTTGCTCTACCCTAGTCAATAGTTATATTGCTATGAAAGGAAGACCTATCTTTGAACAGGTTACCCCAATATTTTCTCATTACTTTGAGGTTCCTTCTTTGAGGATGTTGAAGGGTTAATATGTCCTCACAGTCTTAAAACTTTATCGTGGTAATTGTTTAGTTTCAAAAGGGTCGATAAAACATTTTCCCCCTTTGGACCTGTTTTGTTTCTCTTAGGGAAAGAAACCTGGCTTCTAAAAAGGAAAACAGCTTGTGTTTAAGCCTGTGAAGGTCTCTGCTGTGTTGCTTTTAAGGCTGTGAAGGGATGTAATGTGTGTAATTTCACACCTTAAAATCAAGATCAATATATGTACACACACCTCACCCAGTTTCTTCATCATACAACTCAATAAAACCATAATTTCAGAGAATGACTACAGTTGCAGTCTTAAAAGGGAATAAAACTTCCCTTCCACCACAAAAGTAATAATGTCATAAACTTCTCTTAACTTAATTTGTTAAATAATGCACTGTAATGGTGTGGAGTAAGTCAGCTTTCATATTGTGCAAATAAACTGGGAACTTCTATTACATTAAATGGCGGTCTTATACAACCAACACACCAAGCCTCTGAAGTATTTTAAAACACACACACACACACTTCACAAACATACTAATATTTATATGTTTTGAAACAGATAAGAAATCTTGGAATGTAAAATCTGGCATAAGAATATTCCATTAAAAAAATGAAATCTATGGATAAAAAGCAAAAGAGACTGCTCTTTAGAGAGAATTCCAGTTATGAAATATACATTAGGGATCTCTCTCTATAACTTAGTTTCTCTTGCTACAGATAAAGTATACAGACTTCCTCTTTACCAACTGGTAGACATCTGTAGAGAATATCACCAGTTGAAAAGGTTAAAACATATATGGTAAACTTTAGTACACATATTTACCACACATGCTTAGTTTTCAGGAGAAGGCAAAGCGTCACATGAAATAACACCTGACACCCAATTGGCAGGAAAGGCCACAACTTTATTGAGTACAGCTGACAGGTAGGGCTGGCCCGAATGCATGGGCATGGATCTGTCATCAACCAGCCTTTTGATCAATGAACCAATGGCCCGGTCACGGCCAGGCATCGGGATGACAGAAGGGGTAACCAACTATACGCATATTCACATCCTTATCCCTCTGCTACTGGGGGACGCTGTTCTGGAGTTGCCCCTGCAATGGCAACCCCTCACTGCTCCTAGCACCCTCGGGTCACCCTTGGGACTCCTGCAGCACAGGAAACCATGCCCTCCAGATTGACAGTCCATGCTACTACCCCCAAAGTAGTAACAGCACCCAAAGGAGCCCTAAACCAACTAGAGGGAGGGCTGGGTGGGGAGAGCCAGCTGAGAATGGTGCCAGCCTTCACAGCCTATCAGGGCCAGTGCTGGGTGGAAGTCCGACTCTCCAGCCTCCCAACCAATCAGGGAGGCTGCCCTGCACCAAAGGGGCCTGACTTCTGACCGCAAAGGCCAATGGGATTTGTAGTCCCCAGTAACTGCTAGAAGTCCCACCCCTGCAGGCCCAGGCCACCAATCTGGGCCAGTGGATCCTGAGAGCATTCTGAGGCCCCAGCCAGGCCAGAGAGGCCCTGCAGGCTGACGGCTTGGCCTCTCCTGCAACTGAACTGGCCCGGAAAGTTGAACAGCTGTATATTTGTTGTTGTGTGCTTTCAAGTTATATCTGTTTTATGGTGACCCTAAGGTAAACCTATCACGGGGGTTTCTTGGCAAAATTGTTGGCAAGATTTACATATGACTTGCCCAAGGTCACCCAGTGGGTTTCATGACTAATCTGGGAATTGAACATTGGTTTCCAGAGTCATAGTTCTAATTAATACTTAAATAGTAAAGTATCATCTCTCCAAATATCTACAAAGTGATATTCCCTCAAATAAATGTTCAGACCACTTGTTCAGAAATAGCTTTCATACTAGGCTTCTAAGGACTGAACAGGTTTTTGGGTATCTGTAACAGAGATATGGCTTGAAATGAACAAATGGCCCAGCCATGATGCCACTCAACTGGGCATGGCTCCAAGAGGGAATGGATGTACTAATGGAATGAGTGTTACACATTAATCTCTCTCTGTTGATTATACAGATTTGCAGTTACAGCCATATTTAGGCAGAATGATCTTGTTTTAGAGTCCTGTTAATGCATTACTCTCATTGAAGGTAGTTCTGTGGTAAAGCAGGAAAGGCTGTGTTATATACCCACCCTCTGATATCTGTGCAGTATATGTTCCTATACATAAGAACAAAAGGTCACTTAAAACACCCACATAACATGATTTCCCAATTGCATGGAAAATCTGCTTGCAAGGGAAAAATTTCTTGGCAAACATCGATGTTGAATGTTTTAATGCAGGAGGGCGGGGCTACTGCAGGGATCCAATGCTACAAGTAAGACCAGGACCATGTCTCTACTGCTGGAAACCATAACTAATATGTGAATAACATGTGAACATGGATTAGATGTTTTGCTGTTCTTGTTTCCTCGGGACATTTGTGTTTGTGGCTAGTCTAAAGTTTTGTATAAGACTAAAGCTGTTGCCACACTGCAGAATTAATGCAGTTTGACACTGATTTAACTGTATGTTAAATGATGCTATTCTATGGAATCCTGTGATCTGTAGTTTGTTGTGGCACCAGAGATCTCTGACAAAGAAAGCTAAATATCTCACAAAGCTACAAATCCCAGAATTCCATAGAATTGAGCCATGGCAGTAAAATTGGTGGCAAATTGCATTAATTCTGTGGTGTAGATGTAGCCACAGAGAGAAGAGATTATCAGAAACAATTGTTTTTTTGTTGTTGTTGTTGTCGTTGTTTTGCTAATCATGCCCTTAAGAGCCATGTATGTGGTGCCTGACAAAATGCCCTCTCTCAGAAGATGTTTCTTTTTAAATATGCATTTCTGTTCATTAAGATACACAGTGATTTCCCACATGCATAAATATTTCTGTATTGTAATCCAGCTCCTTCCCAGCAACCTCCACCAGCAGGACAGGCGCTAAATTCTTCTGCTATCAGGCTTTCTTGGCATCCACCTGATTCTCCAAATTCAAACCAGCTTGCTTATAAACTCTACAGAAATGAGAGTCAAATCTATACAACCGAGGACAACTACCCTTATCGTAAGTAATTATGAATCCTTTCCCCTCCTTCTTTAACATCTGGGCTATTTTTGTCTTTTTGCCTTTTTTATCTGCTTTTATTCATAATTGGAATAATGTATCTATTTTTCAGATGTCCTGTGTACATAATATCTTAGCCTAGTGCACACACAACTGTGATTAAAGAATCTCAAGAGTAAGAACAAATTAAATGAGCCACTGAATGAATCCCATTGTGGAGAAAGGCAGGATATGAATCCTGGAAATAAATAAATAAATATATTGGTGACTGTCTATCAGTCCTCGGAAACTTTTGTGTAGGGGGCTTTAGGCCTTATCCCATGAACGTTTTTTTTTTTTTAAAATATTAAATCTTGATTACAGATTCCACAGAGGTTTGTTCTGATACCTTGCCAAATCTGATCACTTTTATAAAATGGATATCTAGAGCTCCCAACTAAACCCTTCCTCACACCCAAGGACTCCTCCTCACATCCAAGGAAGAGTATAATATGGTGTTCAATGAGTAAATGGTTTGGGTCCAGGGTTTACTGCAGGATCATCTCCTCCCATAAAATTCACTCCATACACTCAGGTCCTCTGGCAGACATTTATTACAGTCAGCCAGAACTAGGTTGGCAACTGTCAGCCATTTTCTTCAGCCACCCCTAGACTGTGGAACAACCTGTCAGAAGATATTTGACAGCTCAATATGCTGTCCACTTTTAAAACAACATTAGCCAGTCGCTCCAGCTGTCTTCTCCCGGTGATTTTTACATTGTTAATTTTAAATGTAGATTGTTTTAGCAAAGAGTCTAGTATTAAATGGCTTCTTGTTTCCTAGTTAAGGCTCAGCAGCACTGGCATCATCTGCCAGTTCTCAACCTCTTACTAACTACCTACTGACTAACTCGCTACTCTGACTTATGAAGTCAGGGTCACATCTATCACATCTCCCTTATTATCACGTAAAGATACACATTAAACAGAAAGGTCAGTCATAAACAGCTGCCACACTTCAGAATTAATGCAGTTTGACACTGCCTTAAATGTCATGGTTCCATCCTATGGAATCTTAGGATTTGTAATTCATTGTGCTCTCTGACAGAAAAGGTTAAATATTACACAAAACTGCATGTCCTAGCATTCCATAGGACTGAGCCACAGCAGTTAAAGTGGTGTCAAACTGCATAACTTCTGCACTGCAGATGCAGCCATAGTCTTTGTTTCTCTTCCTATGGGAGGATGATTGTACCTTTACTATTCCTCTATATAACAGAAAGTGTTTGAATTGCATAATCATGGATGAAAAGGTCATGAGGTGTGGAGTTATGGTGGAGACCAGATGAATAGAATGTGGATTACACTGACACTTTAGAACTATAGTTCTACCTATCTAACATTTTTTTAAAAAAATCCTTTGTCCAAAGACAGTATGATTATAGAGTGCTGTCCTAGGACTTGGGAAGGCCAGGTTCAAGTCCCCAAAGAGATACCATGAAAGTCAATGAAAGTCATGATTTACATTATGAAACAAGAAGGGTTACTGTTGGCAAGGTCTCCCTTTCCAGCACTGCCCAGAGCTGGAGAATCAGGAAATATTCCATGCCGCAGAATTTTCCTTTGGTAGCTCTGGGTCAATGAACATTCCCCAAATGCATGTCTCTTTTTCAGGGGGACTATCTCCTTTTGCCAGAACTGTTTCAACATTGACTATCAGAGCCTGTGAACTACCAATCTACAATCTCTATATCAGTAAATATTTTACTAAATTTCATCCATATCAAGTGCTAGCACATCCCCACATGACCATGATGACAAACAAAAATAGAGCTGGTTATTATCATCATACTGATGACAGTAATTCCAGTTATGGAGCAAACATGCTTCATTTCACATCCTGACATTTTTGCACTTTTGTCTTTAAAGTCCCTAAAAAATCTCTGCTGTTTTTTTTTGTGTGTGTTTTTTTAAATGAGTTGCTAGTCCAGGATGACTTGTGGATTTTAGCTTTCATATCTTAACAAGAATGTATAGCAATGCAGATTTGTATAATGGAAAGGTTTTAAAAAAAACCTCTCCTACAAAATCCCACAAAGTTAATAAAATTGAATGAAGTAATTCTTCCAGATTAGTGTGTTGATGTCATTTCAAGATTATTACCATAAATGAGCAGCTACTCTTAAACTTTATCTAACTACTGGTTGCCTAATCATAGATATAGGTCTCTTCAATAAATTATTATTTGCTAAAGCCACATCTGTTCTTAAACAAAAATATTGCCATTCTGACATTTTCTGACAATCATGATAATTAATGATGTGAAAATAATCTACTATCTGGCATTTGAACACTTAGAAGAATTTGTTAGTGCTGCCAGATTCTTATGTTTATGACTTATTCTCAGCATGTATGTAGCACACAAGGGACACTACCTAAATGCAACCATGTGCATATAGGTCTTTTGTACCAAGAGTTTGAAATTACAAATACAGAAGCATTGAACTTTTCAAGGAATATTAACAACAGTGCCCCAACTTGTCCTGATTATTTGTCTGATGATTTTGCAACATTAGGGCAAAAATAGCTTTGTTCTCTTAGAGGGAGAGAAATAATATGCAGTAGATGGACACACTCTTTCTTCATTAATTCAAAAGAGAAAATGCATTTCTAAAAGACAAAGCAATTTAATATATTTAATCATCAAAATTGACTATAAATGTATACTAAGACTGATATTAAATTAAAGGAGGCATTATTAAGGAAATGAACATTTTGATTCACAGAGTAGAGGAGGAGAAAAAAATCAAATTCACTATTCCTTTCTAATAATACTAGAATCTGGATTGTTTACTGAAGCTGAATAGTGGAGGAGTCAGGGAGATGAGAGGATCTACTGTATTTCTTCACCCAATGGACCTTCTATGTGTCGCCTGTTGATTTATCGTAATCCTACTGTCACATGATATAGTTAAGGCCACCAATTGCAATGGTGAAAAGAAAATCAGGAAAGGTCTTTTAAAAGAAACTTTGGAAAATTCATTTTAAAGGAACTTTAGAAAATTCATAAAGGATAAGGCTAAATATACATGGCTATTAGTCATAATGGGTTTAGGTTACCTCCAGTATTAGAAATATTCCCCTGTCAATACCAGTTGCTAGATGATACAAATAAATGTGTGTATTTTCAAGCATAAAAGATAGATAGCATGGTGTAGTGGTTAATGTTAGATTAAGTTTCTGGCATACCAGAGTTCATATCCTTGTTTGATCATGGAAACCCTTTGGATGATTTGGGCAAGTCACAATTTTTGAGCCTCAGAGGAGGGCAATGGCAAACCTCTCTTGAATCTTGCCAAGAAAATCACGTGATAGGTTCAGACGACGGTTTCCATTTGATAACCAATCATAGAATAATGAGACTAGACACAGAAAACTGTGGCCACTGAATTTAACTTATCCTATTTAACATGCATTGGCTTGGAAATGAAGCAAGAGGGGGAGCAACCTGACACAGGTCCAGAAGAGCCCAGGTGTCAACCCCTTGACAACCCACTATGTCTTCCCTTGGGTGAAAACCTCAACCCCAAGGGCAATCCAGATACTTGAGTTGTTCCCTGGGAATTGAAAGGTAACCCAGGGGTGTCTCTCTCAAGCCCCTTGGCTCTACAGATGAGAGTCCAGATTCCAGGTTATCCTCAAGAATAGCCTCCTTCCCATATCCCCTATCTCCCAGGCCCCAGAACTCTACAAGAGGAGGCTTCAGAGCTCTGCCCTATGTCAAAAGGCTGCAAAAGCTGATAACCAAAGACATATATTCTCCTCCCACTACCTGCCACAGACTTCAGAGGAAGGCAATGGCAAACCTGTCTGAATCTTGTGCTATAGGCTATAATTCAGAGGAA
This sequence comes from Urosaurus nigricauda, assembly GCA_034509955.1. NCBI lineage: Eukaryota > Metazoa > Chordata > Lepidosauria > Squamata > Phrynosomatidae > Urosaurus > Urosaurus nigricauda. The sequence continues at coordinate 344,165,979 of JAOEGL010000001.1, forward strand.
CAAATGGGCAAAACCACCCTTTGAGTATTCCTTGCATAAGAAATTCCTATGAAATTCATACATTGACAGGAGGCATGAAGTCATACACACACACACACACACACACACTTTACAAATATCTAGTTGAATGTGTAACATGCAGTATTCACGTATAAGCCTCTTCCCCAAGTGATAGTCCACAAGTTCTGGTACTCTGTCCCCATCGAGGACTAAACAATGTCAATATTGCAAACACTCAGATTTTTATAACTCATTTTCTGGAAGGGGTCCTTATTTAATCTCCTAATTTTTTTAATTGTCATTTTAGCTATAATATTTGCTATTCCACTTATTAAGCTTTTTATGTTTCCAGTTTGTTTAAGTACTTTTTACATTTTTACTTTTGTGAAGCACGTTATCAGGACTGTACTCTAGAAGGTAGATAAGGGGAAAAAAGCATATTCAATCATCATCATAATCATCATCATCATCATCTGTCTGTTTCAGGTACCCAGATCTTTACTGATACCAATTTGTTTCCATACACCTTTTATTCATATCACCTTGAGACAAGGAATGTTCATGGATCTACTAGAAGTACAGCCTTAACATACAGGACACAACCTGGAATACCTGCAGGAAACTTGCATTTGAACCCAGTAATTCCTGTTGGGCCACGCTCTGTTTCATTGCACTGGACAGCTTTGTCAAATGACTCTGGTCCTATAGAGAAATATGTTTTGACATGCATTTCTTCACTTGACCTTAAACCTTGTGGTCAGTATGAAGGCTTAGAAACATCTGCAACTATATGGAATTTGGTTCCATTTACAAAGTATAGTTTTTCTGTTCAAGCATGTACCAGTGGAGGCTGTTTGCTCAGCAAGCAGGTCGCAGTAGTTACTGCACAGGCGCCTCCTGAGGAGCAGGAACCTCCAGTCATACACTCCATCAGCTCTACAGAATTTGTTGTTGAATGGGCTCCACCCAGAAAAGCAAATGGTAATTATTATTTATTTATTTATTTATTTATATCCCGCCCCTCTGGGTAAGCATGGTAGGATTAGATATCTTGGCTTTCAGCAATATTTTGCCCATATAAGTGTTTTGTGAGAATTGTATGGACTACTTTGTTGTTTTTATTGTTGCTGGGCAAAATCAGTCTGCCATGAACATGAGGGACAGCTTGTGCTACAGTAAGCCCACTCTGGATTTCATGGGAGTTACTCTACATCTTGTGGGAAGTATCCAGTTCAGCACCTTGGACAGCCCTCATAAAACCTGGAATAGCTCCTGGAAAATCAATCATCCTGGAGCAAGGGCCTGGCCTGTGCTATCCTGGCCCTGGTCTCTGGATTGATTCCCATGCCATGGACCCACCATCCACCACACACCTTATACTTTATTCCTCCATTGCCACTAGTGAGAAGCCCACTCATCACCACATATGACATGTAAATGGGGCACCTGGCTGCAACCAGCCATGCTCTGTTTCCATATCAAATGTGTTGATGTTTCTCACTACCAATAATGGAAGAGCAAAGTAAGGGGCATGTGGGACATCTGATCTGCCAGGGTTTGTCATGGAGTTTCAGAGAAACTCTTGAGTTAAACAGCAGGTCATTTTGACCCATGTTAAGGCAACCTTGCCCCAGAATCACGCTGGATCTACATGTTCAAACTGCTGGATCCAGGCATGATCCCCACCTGGGGCTAATGGTCTGCCTTATATAAACAGGATGACATGAGACCAAGAGGAACATGGTTGTTGTTGTTGTTGTTGTTGTTGTGTGTTTTGACCCATGCAGACAGCCCCACAGAGTCACCAGACTAAATAAATGAGCCAATGGCCACCTCTGATTGGCATAACTGCAAATACAAGAGAGGATCAACATAGGATTCAAAGGAAATTATTTCTTTTTTCAAGGGGACCCTGTTTCTGGGCCCGATGTGTGCATCAAGCTGTCCCTCTTCTGTCTAGGCTTCAGGGCCAAATTTCTGTTCTTTAGTACAAGTAATTTATGTAGTATTTTCTTGGAGAGAAGCAGAAGGTAATCACAAATCTTTGCATGCTTGAATTAAAATTAGTGGCCGGTGAGTTGTAGTATATGTATTTTCATGTGTATGTGGTCAGGAGAAAGGGGACTAGTACTCAATAGTACTGTACAATATAATTTTTGATACTTTCAGATTAAAAATTTCATTTGATAAACCAGCTACTCTTATTTCTAGGTGTAATTATTAGGTATGAACTGTACATGAGAAGAGCTCTACAATCAGATGAAAACCATATTTCACCAGAGAATCGTGTTTTCCAAACTAGTGGATGGTTCAGTCCCCATCCATTGCTGGAATCACCCAATGAAAATGCCTTGACACCTCCGCTAACTAGCATCAACATCACTGATTTGGAGCCATTCACAGAATATGAGTTCCGCATTTTATCAGTCAATATGGCTGGAAGTACATTTTCAAATTGGACATCAGAAAGGACAGCAGAAGCAGGTAATTGCTTTTAAAAATTAATTTTCAAAGTTTAGATTTATTTTTAAAATGCTTTTCAGAACAGGGCTCTTTGTTATTACTACTCTGTTGGGATTAAATTTTGGACTTTAAATATTTAACTATGAGTGATTTTCTGCTCTCCTTATAATGCACAGTTTATTTGAAGTTCTCATGGAAAACCTGCCATGGTACTTTATTTAAAGCTGGAGTAGCCTTGCAGAGTGTCATTGGGCTACAATGATATATGTCTTTTTATTATATTAATGTCTTTGCTTTCTTTGATTTCTATCAAAATTTTCACATTGTATGTTATTTCCACACTGAAATGTGAGCAGACCCTTGTGACGAGCCTTGAAAATCTAAAAAAAGAAAGATGGTTCTATACACTATAGCACATACCTAGTTGCTGCCAAAAGTCAATCCTCTGTGCAGATATCTCCTCTCTTTCTCACTAGACGTTTTTGCCCACGAAAAACATATGGGGATGGATCCAACTGTTTAAAAAACATATATTGCCAGAAGGAATATTGCCTCAAGAGAGAGGGGAAAGGTGATCTTCAGTGGTTATGCCTCCCTTGGCAGTCCCCAGCACCCACAGTGTCCCAGAGACTACCCAAACTCTACGAAAATATTGTAGTGTGTGATACAGGAGGGGGTAATTTCTGAAGAGTGCCTTTTTCTCAGTTTTGTTAAGAAAACTGCTGTGAGAAGATTGGAAGCCTTCTATGGATATAGGCTTGCTTTCTACCCATGAAACAAAAACATTGAATCTAAGCTGTTAATGCAGCATCAATTTAATCAGGAATTATCTTGCATACTTTCCTTTCTAAATAAGCAGCAGCCAATCAAGTCTAAAAAAATTTAAAGGAAACATCATTACTTTATGTGTTTTGTATTAGCAGAGAGAAAAGAATTACTATGAGAATTTGGCTCCATGATGTCTCAATCAGGTTTTTTTAGCTGGAAACGATACATTTCAGACAGCATGATCTGGGCCTACCCTTATATTCCCCATTGAAATCAATGGAACACTACTGAATTGTGCTGTTACTCAGAAGTTTTATAAGCATCATGTTTTTGTTGGGTACCTCCAGACCAAGACAATCCTAAGGCAAGCCTATCACAGGTTTCTTGGAAAGATTTGTTTTGAGGGGGTTTGCCATTGGTCTCTTCTGAGGCTGAGAAAGTGTGACTTCCCAACACACAGTGGGTTTCCATGGCTGAGTGAGAATTTAAATCATATTCCCCAAATTCATACTCCAATGCTCAAACTAGTACACCATAAACTCTATAATCTCTGTAATGTCCATGTGCATACCTATATGAATACATGCATTGCTTTTTCCCCTCTTTTGATGAAAAGATTGGATGTGGTTGATGTCCAGGTTATTATCTAGTTAAATATAACTTCTTTCTATATCTGGCATATTGAAGTAGTTTTGATATATGTTCATTTCTTCCTTGACAGTATCTTTTAAATTATTTCTTTAATAAATTAAATACAAGACAGACATGCTAATTTCATACCTGCTCAGCAATTAAACTACGGTATCTTCAAGAGATAGGAAATCTTTCACCTCATGGTATAAGAATGTTTTATAATTTGTTTTGTAACTTAACTGAAAAAACAAAAAACAAAACAAAACTAATGAACTATCCAGCTCCAGATATTTTTCTTGAAGGCAAATTCCACTGATTTCCATTAAACCTGAGTTTTAAAAAAATTAAGAAAGACCACAAAAGTAATCTAATAAAATACCTCATGTACCTCAATCCAAACATATTTTAGTTCGACACAAGCCCCCCACATTTCCCCCAGACAGAATTCAAGTATAAAAATATAAACTTAGGGACATCACTTCATTTATGGACTGAGTTGTTAATTTCAAAACATCAATCACTTCTGTGGAGACTGGTTTGTAAATAGTTGTTTCCCAAAACAGAGCCATGTTATGGTACCTTATAGCATTTTAAAATTACAAGAATGAAACATTTCTGATTTATCAGCTATTCTAATACAAGACTGACATGCTAATTTCATACCTGCTCATAACTAAATGTACTTTGTCTGTCTTTCAGTGTTCAACAATCTTTCTTCTAATCAGGTTTTCCCAGATCATAGGAAGGCTATGTTTTAAAAAATCCATCTACTTCACTATAATGTGAAACCTACATTGTGTTTCAGATTTTAAGTGGTGGTTAGTGCACAATAAAAATCATGGATCCCATACCTTGCCTATAGGTGGGATGCATTTATTTCAAAAGTACAGCATTAAAGACCATTTGAAAATTCCTTTTAAACCTCCAAATTAATTTCTACAAGCTGCTTATTTAAGAATTGGATTGAAAGAGCCATTTTATCAAGATTAACAGATGGTATTTTACAAATATAGTGGGAAAACTTGCTTGACACATGTTGTTCATTTATTTTATGATAAATTAGCACATTTATTTGTTTTTTAGCTCCAGTATTCATGCCACCTCCATCAGTATTCCCTCTTTCACCATATTCTCTCAATGTATCTTGGGAAAAGCCGCAAGATAATGAAGCAAGAGGAGATGTGATGGGATACAGCGTCAATATAATTACTGAACAAAAAGTATTGCCAGTGCTTTCTCAGGTATTATTGTTATTAGCAATCTGTTTTCTCTGCTTATTGATATATGACTATTATAAAATAGTCCTAGCATTTTGGGCTATGCCAATTTTTAATTTGCCTGTGACAAAACATCCTGGAGGGTGTGTGTGGTATCAATGTTGTTATTATGGCAGGTTGCCCAGAGTAGAGATGACTATCTGTTTGTTTGCCTTTGAACAAGAGAACACAATTTATCTCTGAAGGATTTTTCTCACTTTGAATCCCTCTTTAGCTATGTACATACAGACATGGTTTTATTTAGAAACAAGAAACCTAGCATAGATGTAACATTTTCTAATCCGAACCAATAGTTACGAAATCCAGAGTGAAACACCTCTACTACATTCTACCTTGTACTACTCTATATTTCTACTCTTCTTCAACTCATTTTCTACTCAAGATTTACACTCTCCCTTCTACTGTTTCCTCACTGCTCAGAGCAGCTTACCACAATTAAAATTCAATATTTTTGAAAATAAATATATCTATATAACAAATCAATATAAAAATGGAAGTAAAAGGATAAATAGATCAATTGTGAAAAGGTAAAGGTTCTTAAAGAAATGGATGAGCCACAACATTTGATTTTCCTGATGCACCACCTGAACTCAGGACAAGAGCCAACTATTAAGAGACAATATGGAGAAACTAAATGATTTTCAGTTAGCAAAGGGGTCATTTTATCACCTTATTTGTTCAAAATACAATACTGAACATATGATACATAAAGGAGGATTAGACTTGGGGGAAGGAGGCATGAAAACTGGAGGAAGGAACATCAACAATTTAAGATATAAATATAAGACCGTACTATCAGTAGAAAATAGCAAAGACTTGGAATAATTACAGAAGAAAGTCCAGGAAGAAAGTGCAAAACCAGGTTTATAGCTGAACATTAAGAAAACAAAAATAGTGACCATAGATGATGTACATAACTTTAAAGTAGACAACAAAGACATTGAAACAGTGAAATATTTTCCATAGCATGCCTCAGTTCTTAAATATAATGACTGCATTCAAGAAATCAGAAGAAGACTAGGGCCTCAAATAGATGGGCCAAATAAACCAGTTTCTGGACGCATTCAGATTGTGGCATTTAGATGATGCATGGCCGAAGCACTGTCGGATGCTGCTCCAAGGATGTGTATTTTACAAAGAACCAGGCCAAAAAGGAGTAAACAAAACACACTCCTCTTACTGGCCCAGTTCAAAAACACAGCAGTGCCCCAGACTGGGGCTGGGCATGGGCAGTCACCACAGCCCCAGCTTGAACAATGCCAGCTCAGCCCTGCCATGGTTTTTTTTTTCCCCAGCCTATCTGTTTGAGGTCTAGGACTTGGAAGGGCAGCAATGAAGGAACTAGATAAAATCCTGAAATATAAATATATATCTTTGAAAGTTAAGGTTGTCCACACCATCATATTTCCCATTTCTACATATGGTTGTGAAGTCTAGACAGTGAAGAAAGCTGATAGGGAGAAAATCAAATCTTTTGAAATGTGATGCTGAAGAAGTGTTCTCCAAATACTGTGGATGCTAAAAGGACCAATAAATGTGTCCCTGAGCAAATGAAGCTTGAACTCTCCCTCAAAGCCCAGATCATTACACTGAGATTGCCATACTTTGACCAGATTGTGGGAAGATATGACTCCCTAGAAAAGACAATAACTAATGGTAAGTTAGAAGGCAGTAGGAAAAGAAGACCACATTCCAGAAGGATAGACTCACGCTTGAAACCAATGGTAAGGAAAGAGAAGCTTCTAATTGCTTTGGGAGCAGGGCATGTAGATGATGAGCATGCCCGGCTGGGAAAAACTGGCTCTCTCTATTTCCTGTGGGGTGACTAAAGCTGTCTTAGAGCTCATCTACACAGGACAAATAAAATGGTCTCACACCATCCTTGATAGTATGAAGACAATGACCTGTCTTCACGATGCAAGGCCAAATTTCCAATTTGTGTGTGGCCTGTCTACACAAAGTAAGTCCAGTCCTAAAATCTATCCTATTTCTCCCCTAAACCGGTTTTCAAAAACTTACCTTTTATTCCAGATTTTGCAGGAAAACCTGTTTACACATCCCCCAGTGGTACCACTGCTGCTATGACTCGCTCCTTCTGAGATCACAGCAAGGTGCCCATCCATGGGATTGTTTCTGATCTCAGAAGGAGTGGTGATGGTGTTGGGTGACATAGCAGGGACATGTGTGTGTAGATATCCCTCAGCATTGCTATGGAATGCAGAAGTAATGCAGGAATCTGAGGCAGCTTTGGAGCCAGCATACTCAAGGAGCACCTGCAGTTTTCTGGCCATTATAGATGAGCACTATGTCTGAAAACCAGTTCTTAAACCAGATGGAAATTGAACTAGATAATCATTTTCACTCTAGTGCTTCCCATACTTTCCTTTTTTTTCTTTTTTAAAAAAGAGTAAGTAAATAAATAACCTAGTGATGTTAATACTGGTGGTAATATGCAATATGTTAGTGTTTAAAGATCCCATATCTTCTGTTTAACTTCTTTTATTGGTAAACTGGTGGCTAGATTCCATCACAGAATGCTGGCAACAGTATTGTGTAAAACCTATCATTTATAGTCAATAATTTTATTTCCCATGTATCCTTTCAGGAACTTGATTATTACTTCATGAAATATTGTATTATTATTATTATCCTTTATTTATATAGCGCTGTAAATTTACACAGTGCTGTACATACAATCTTATATTTAGATAGTTCCCTAAAAGAGACAACACAAAAGGAGAAGGGAAAGGTGGTGGGAGGTCCAGTGGTTCTTCTCTCCCTCTGGTTCTGGTTCTTCTCTCCCTGTACCAAGGCAGATGGACTGGAGGGAGGGCTTGGCTTTGTAGTGAAAAATCTGATCATGTAACCTCTAGCTTGTTGTGGTTCCCCAGAATAATCCTGGTTCTACTGTTGGATCTTGTCAAATATCATCATAAGGAAAACAGCAAACCAGAAGATTAATGATGTTAAACATGCTACTGTATTAGTGGGAAATAATGGAAATAACATCAGAATAGCTGTTTTTACTATGTTTTCCTTGCAGGTTTTGTATATTGCTGAAGCTCATGAGCAGTCCTACATAGTGACAGGACTAGAACCCTATACAACGTACTACTTCACCATCACCCTCTGCAATCGAATTGGTTGTAGCAGCAGTGAGTCAGGAATGGGACAAACTTTACCGGCTGGTAAGGAGAAAAAAACCCACACCTGCATCCAAGTTCAAACTTAGCACGTACCTTTCTAATGAGCACAATTACAGATGATCACAGGTTGATGCATAGTGACTGAGATAGGTGTTATGTTAATACAAAGTGACTAGCTTAATTGGTGTTTGTTTACCATGACAGATTAAAAACAAAACACCATGTTTTCCACATAGATTTGTTGTATATTAGAAATCCTGCATTGGTTTCTTTCACAGAAAGTCACTTAAATATATTTTTGTTTGTTTATACATTCATCAAATAAAGTGTGTATGCCTAATTAAGTTAATAACATTTCATGAGTGGTACGTATTGTACCAGGAGCATTTATAGCATGCAAATATAGTTGCTGCCCTTCTAAACCTGAGATCTACTTTTCAAGTGCAACTCCCTTCAATACCTGTTGTAATGTAGTGCCTAATGGAAAGAAATATCCATGTTACACTGTTAGACAGAAGAAAACAAAATCAAAACCACATCCAGTATGGGTGTCAATTAGGGCAATTTTATCAACCAGGAATAATATGCATAGGTATTTAAAACCATATATGTGGCTTGGATTACTCATTGATTTAGATGGTTCTTACTTACATGTTGGTCAAAAGGGTTCTTCTGCCATTGTCTGAACTTCCAGCCTGTCCTGGGATGGAGTTAAGATAATGTTCACTTAGCCAGTTGTAGAATCATTCCCAGTGTAGCAGCACATCTGAATCTGGACTGTATTATTTCACCTTAAGTTTACACAATTAGATACTCCTCTTACCAGTAAATCTATATATAAATAAATTCTTGCTCATAGAAAAATATAAAGTTGTGCATGGTGTGTGTGTGTGTGTGTGTGTGTGTGTGTTTAAAATCAATGAATTATGTGGTTTTGGTCCTGAAGTGACACAACTCAGATTCAGTGGCTATTCTCAGTGAAAACAAGACTAATTATCTGTCCTGGATACATCATCCACCAGACAATAGTCTAAGCTTTGCATGGAAGCTATTTCTAAAACAGTTCAGAAAGTGTCTTTTATATCAATATGGCCTTAAAACATGAAGGAACATGAGCAGAGCTGCATGGTTTTCACTGCTGATTGGTCTTGTCCTCCTGCTGCCATTCTATATAACAATGGTCCAAAATACACTGCAGAAATAACCCAGTTTGAGACTGCTTTAATTGCCCTGGCTTAATGCTAGGGAATTCTGGGAACTGTAGTTTTAGCCTTCTCTGTCAGAGAGGTCTGGTGCCACAATAACCTACAATTCCCAGGATTCCCTAGCACCTAGCCAGTCAGTTAAAGCAGCCTCAAACTGGATTATTTCTGCAGTGTGTTTTGGACCTATGTCTTTAGGATCACATCTCAATATGTTACAGCAGTCTTCACTGCATAAATCAGAAGTTTAGTTTGATAAGTGTTGTAATAGGTCTAAGAGGCTAATTACTGATGAACCATAGAATAGCAAAATGGGACATGGAGAACTGAGTTGTATAATGGCCACTTTCTTTAACTAAGAACATATTTAAACTGCATTGACCTACACGTAGGGCGGAAAAATGAAATGCACAGATATAGAATGGGGGACACCTGGCTGAATGAGACAAAATTTGAAAGGGATCTAGAGTCCAAGTAGACCACAAGTTGAACATGAGTCAACAGTGTGATGCAGCAGCTAAAAAGGCCAATGCAATTTTAGGTTGCATCAATAGAAGTATAGTGTCTAGATCAAGGGAAGTAATAGTGCCACTGTATTCTGCATTGGTCAGGGCCCACCTGGAATACTCTGTCCAGTTCTGGGCACCACAGTTCAAAAAGGATGTGGAGAAACTGCAGCGTGTCCAAAGGAGGGCAACTAAAATGGTGAAGGGTCTGGAAACCTTGCCCTATGAAGAATGCCTTAGGGAGCTGGGGATGTTTAGCCTGGAGAAGAGAAGGTTAAGAAGTGATATGATCACCCTGTTTAAATACTTGAAGGGATGTCAGATTGAGGAGGGAGCAAGCTTGTTTTCTGCTGCTCCAGAGAACAGGACTCGGAACAATGGATGCAAACTGCAGGAAAAAAGATTCCACCTCAACATTAGGAAGAACTTCCTGACAGTAAGGGCTGTACGACAGTGGAACACACTCCCTTGGAGGGTGGTGGAGTCTCCTTCCTTGGAGGTTTTTAAGCAGAGGCTGGATGGCATGGTATGCTTTGTCAGGTATGCTTTGATTGGGAGTTCCTGCACAGCAGGGGGTTGGACTGGATGGCCCGTGTGGTCTCTTCCAACTCTAAATTTCTATGATTCTATGATTCTATGACCTGGAAGCTAGTAACTAAGGCAGGCATCACTCCTTTACTTCCTCCTCAGCTTTCCCCTGGGCAAACCACTTTTGGTCTCAAGGAGGGCAGCCCAATAACTGGATTGCTTCTTTTCTGGTCATGTGCTGGGAGTCAGACCCAAGGAACTGCCCCCTCCCCCCCCCATTGCAGGATTTTTTGTGAGGGCCCTAGTGGCCTGTAATAAATGATCCCCCAAAGGAAGTGTCTTCTCTCCATGTAAACTAGCAGTGTACTACCTAAACCCTCATAAAATCATTGCAGAGGGTAGGTCCTTTAGGGATTATAATACCAATAAGGCATTTGGGATTGCCCTGAACCTAAACCATGTTGTATGAGAAATCTACATCTGATGAGACTCACTCCTTTACTGCTACAACCGATGCCTGTCCATAAGGAATAATCCAGACACCCCCCCCCATAGACAGCTATATGAACTTGTATGGATGGTGTTAGTATCTGAAGGCTCACCTGAAATAGGCTTCACCAATACAGATTCACTGATGCTACCGTCAGCACTGGTCACTGAGGCTGCTGGAATGTCCTCCATTTCCCCTGCCAACGTACCATCTTCACACTGCTTCCATTATCTTCCAAGGCATCTAAACATGCCAAAATCTGTTCGTAAGATGTACCTTACCCTCATATCTGGTTTCTGGGATCACAGATTGTTTACCTAAAGTTCTCCACAAATTCACATCTGGTCAGGATAGCAGACAATCATCCCTTTCCGTTCCTCATCAGAGGAATCAGACAGTGTTGGAGGAAGATGCTTGGCCAGGTCTGGAAGCCATGATTAATAATCACCAGTCCAATATTCAAGCCACTTGGGAGCCCAGAAGATGCAGAACAAAAGTTTACTGCACAGTACAAAAAGCCTCACCATACCTATCAGGCCTACAATGGAGCCAGGCTGGACCTATCCAACCTGAAAAGGGTCTAACTAATTCTATCTGTACCTCCAAGGACATAAGCAAGAGTACCAAACCAAACAGGGTCTGACTGGGCCTATCAGGCCTGGAAGGGACCAAATATTAGGCTTTCACAGAGGCCCAACTTGGCCTGCATTTGTCAGTGCAGAAAATAGCTCACATAACCATGGATCGCCAAAGTACAATTAGGGGGGGAAATGTAATAAGAAATTATGTCAAACTGGTATTCTTCCATTCTTTAACTGGTATGATTGTGGCAGGCCAGCAGGCTAGTGTGATGAACTCCTTAGATAGAAAAAATTATTAATAAAAATGAAGAAGACTCATCTATATATTTGTTAATGTCTTGAAAATAAATTGTTCATTGAAGTCCACCAGCTTGTTTATGATTGCTCTTTCTCAGTATTTTTTGTACTTTCATATTACAGTGTGCCCACACCACATGTGAGCTTGTTGTACAGATTTGAGTTTATGCATACGGCAAGCCCAGGAAGACAAAATGGTGTGCCACCATAGAAACCAATGGGATTTGAGTGTACATGTTTTTTCCCATATGCAGGGTGAGGGGTCCGGAATGGATCCCTTGCATATAGGAATGGCCCACAGTAGTTGCATTAGTCAAGACAAAGACAGTAGAACTGACTAGTCAATAGATGTGTATATATTAAATTGAAGTACTTTTCATCATTTCCAGATTTCAACAGCATACATTTCAATCCTCAGAGATCCTTTTTACTTGGAATTAACTCCCCACCCCCACTGCAATTGAATAATTGTGCTGCTTATTTGCAGAGCCTTGAGATATTATCATGTAATGTGTTACTTACAAGGAATATATTTTCGGAGTAACAACTTCCAACAATACTCTTCTCCATCAACAAAAAATAGCCACAGATGAACTTTTCTTGCAATGAGAAAATGGGTTACTTGTTTTGGGATGTGGACAACCCCTGCCAGATGTTTTCTCATGTACTCTTTCATTAAACCAATCTTTGTATAGAATGAAATCTAAGTCAACCAGGATACACACAATTTCCCAAGGGTCTGGTACTAAAAGAAATCTATGGAGATCACTAAGGGTGTAATTTCTGGAGTGATATATAAAGCTATGGAGTGATCTGCACGTTTACAGGGCATTTTGGAAAATGGACTTTACATTTCCAGGAGGTTTCTAGGAATGCTATTCACGTTGCAAAGAAGCTGCCATATGTCCCATGTCCTTGGATCTTGGTTTAAAGAAAAGTTAGTTTTTGAAAGGTCTAAAGGGCAAGAGAGGTCAAGGAGGGCAAAGGAGAGTCACTGGCTGCATCTCCCATCAAGTTCTGGGAGAGGCTTTTTAGCTGTTCTGAGAGAATAAAATGCATATTAATTTTGATGTGTCAATAAAACATAGCACAATGAATTACATTGGAGAGGCATACAATGATAACACTAACAATGTCCCCACTGTGCCAAATATTGAGTAAAACAATGAAGAACATTAACAGAACAATGTTCCAAACTCTGTTTGCCTGTCAACTTTTGCTGTGATGCACAAGAAACAGCCAAAAAACAAATGGTTTTTAAATGAACTAACAAACTACCTTGATTAGCTGCTTCCTTTTTGGAGCTTATTTTCAGCAATAATAAACAAAAGCCTCATCAGACATGCATTTTCAATAATATTTGTGAAAGAATGGGGGAAATCTACTGAGCAATCTTGTTAGGCATGAAAAAGACAGAGTGCTGCCACACTGCAGAACTAATGCAGTTTGACACTGCTTTAACTGCCATGGCTCAGTGCTAAGGAATCCTGGGATTTGTCATTTGTTATGGCACCAGAGCTCTCTGGACGCTTTCACATGGAGGCAAGTGTCATTAATATGTGGTTAAAATGTGGTAATAATGTCATCGGGGAAAAGATTATCACACCTCTGGCACTATTCCCATTAGTGTCCCTTGTGTAAACTGTAATGGACGTGTCATTGGTTAATAACAGAAACTCCCATTATTACCCAATGATGCATCCATTACAGTTTACGCACAGGACACAAATGAGAGAAGTGTGTGGGGGGTGTGATAATCTTCATCCTGATTGTGCTATGAGTATTCCTTGCTTAAGAAAACCCTATGAAGTTCATGGGGTCACAATAAGATGACAGACAACTTGAATGTGCCCCCCACCCATCATCATGTGTACTTCCTTTTTGGCAATGTGTACCTTAACTTTCTATTCCAAAATAAAAACGTCCATTTGTATTCTTCCACTTTTCCATGAGAAGTCTAAGGAAAAAACCATACTTCCATGTTTGAAGTAAAACCATAAAAAGGACTGAATGAGTGTCATAAAAACCTGAGTCATTATTTTCGGTGGAGAATCATCAGATATCACTGTTAAAAATCTGGGAGTGATGCTCACACAAATACTTCTTCCGTCTTTGCTGCCAATGGTGAACAGCTGGTGGCTGAGGGAAGATAACCATTTGGTTATTGTCTCTTGCTCATGTGTCAAAGCAAAAGTGAATATTTAGACATTCAGGGGGCATGACAGGCCCATCTGTGTAGGTGTTGCTGTGTAAAACCTGTGCAAACAGAAGGATTGTCAGAGGAGGACTAAGCTGGCACAAGGCAAGGTACTTGGGCAATGTGTGAGCCCTCCTCACCCCTCCTTGTTTTGCATTGACATAAAGATTTGTTTCATAGGATCAGAATATGCCAATATTTTTATAGATCTCATTTTAAATGTAACCATGAGTATGGCCCATCCAATTTGCTGTCCAGAATATGTTAATGTAAATCTGAGACCTGAATTTACAGGCAAATTCCCAATTCCCACTGATGTCTAACAGCATGTTTATCCATCACTTATTTGTCCAATACTAAACAGATTGGCTCAGTTAAGGAAACCATGGCCCTGAGTTTGCAAGACCAGAGCACAACATACATTGAAGTCAACTTGACGGCACAGAAGAGCAAGTTTGAATGAGAAATACTGAACAAATTCATAGCTGCCAGTGAAGTTATGCTCTTAACATGTCTAGATGATTAGGAGTATAGCTTTTATACTAATTGTTCCCTAAAATGGGAACATGTATGAGCACTGCATATTTTGAGAGTGGACATAAGTGACCAATATTTACAGGGAAAAGCTCAGGAGCTTAGAATGAAACTAAAATGCAGAATAAACCCAGGTTTGCCAGAGAGTGACAGGAAAGATGAAAATGCTTAACACCTGCTTTACCTCTGTCTTATCTGAAAACAAGAAGAGTGTTCAACTATTGGTGAAAATGAATACACAAAGTTCAAGACAGAAAAAGAGGTGGTGCATAAGGAGAAAGTGAGATATAAATCAAATAAATAGTAAGTTCTATATTTAGTCAGGAAAAAAATCAGATTCAAGAATTTGACAGCATTGTACATTACAGCACAGGTTAAACAACAGTGTGAGTTGTTTAAGCTGATCACATTAACTTTTTACAGATCAATTTTTAAAGTAGCCAAAAGTTCTGGAATGCCTCAAATAACCACACAAACAATTAGGAGAAAATCCCTTCTTGGCTTTAAAGATGGGTTTATTTAAATATTGCTGTATTATATCACACTTAGGAAAAAGACCCAGATGGTTACCAGTGGTTAGAATTATTGTGAAACAATAAATAAACAAAAACCCTTCCAAGAAAACAAAGAAAAAGAGCCACACAAGTTAATCACACAACAATAGCCTGGGCAAACAAAATGATTTTGGCAAATCTTGGGAACTACAGTACAGTTCAGTAAATCAGACAAGCATTCTAGAGTTGGACCGTCCCTACTGAAATATCCATTTTTTCATCACCACCTGGCTTACCCTATGAAGAGGATGTTAAAAGATAATAATAAAATATGAATAGGTTTATACAGCAGTGGGAAGACAGATTCCTTCTTCCTGCCCTCTCCCTGGTTGACTCAAAGAGAAAGTACATTGAGAATATGTAGCAACTGACTCACAATTATTTCATTTTGAAGCTTGTCTTCTGGACAAGTTACCTTGCCAGTGATAATTAGCCATGGGAATGTAGAATTTTCAGTATGCAACTAAATGCTTAACTTGGGAAATTACTTTAAAAGGATAATTAGTTCTGATTATAGTTTTGTTATGGTTTCATTTAAAAACAAAAACAAAACATTAACTTTCCCTGTCTACAAAAGTAGTTAAAATATATACTTTAGTTACTTACCAGGCACTGCATGAGCAGGTATGATAGGTAATCCTCCTGCACCTTTTAGGAATCCTCCACACCTGTAATTCTAAAGATAATTAAAACATTATAGCTACACTGCAAAGACACTGAAGTTATTCTTAATTAAATTACAGTCATAATTGAACTTTGGGTGTTTCTACACTGTTGAAATAATGCAACCCGCCACCACTTTAACTGCCATGGCTTCATCCTACAGAATCCTGGGATTTGTGCTTTTGTGAGGCACCAGCAGTCATTTGGGAGAAAAAGCAAAAACTCTTTGTAGAACTATAAATCCCAGGATTCCATAGGATGGAGCTTCAGCACT
Source organism: Urosaurus nigricauda (assembly GCA_034509955.1). Taxonomy (NCBI): domain Eukaryota; kingdom Metazoa; phylum Chordata; class Lepidosauria; order Squamata; family Phrynosomatidae; genus Urosaurus; species Urosaurus nigricauda. The sequence continues at coordinate 344,182,092 of JAOEGL010000001.1, forward strand.
TAAAGTGGTGTCAAACTACATTATTTCTACAGTGCAGATGTATCCTCGGTTATATATTTTTTTCTATTGCAATTAAGGACAAGCAAGTCATTTTTTGTGTTTTTTGTTCTAAGCTGCTTATAAGCCATGTTGAATATCAGATGCTGTTATTCAACATAAAGGAAAGATCCTGGTATTCATCACAAAGGAAAGGATTATCTTGACTTTTGGGATTCCTGGAAGCATTTGGTTGGTCACCTTTAGAAGCATCATGATGGATATGGTGGGTTTTTGGTCTAATCCAATGAGATTCAAACTACTGTACAAAGTTCAAACTACAAATAAACCCAAACACTAGAAAGAACTTCATGATGGTAAGAGCTGTTCGACAGGAGAATATGCTGCCTCAGAGTGTGGTGGAGTCTCCTTCTTTGGAGATTTTAAAGCAGAAGCTGGAAGGCCATCCATCAGGAGTTATTTGATTGTGTCTTCCTGCATGGTAGCAGACTGAACTGGATGGCCCTTGCTGCCTTTTCCAATTCTATCATTCTAGACCTGTACTCAAGTTACATATATCCTGCCATTCTGCTGCTCCTCAAGGGCACATATACAGATTTCTATTACTGATGCCATTCTTTTCTTTTGACAATCTTATTTATGTCTTTTTTTAAAATCAAATTTTAAAATCAATTTAGGAACAATATAAAACTTCAAAACACAAGCCACACAATTTTCAGAAACAGATATTGGATTGGATTTGATAATATTCATGCATTTTGTCTCTAAATTTAATGTAATTTTATTTTTTTTAAAAAAAAATCTATGATACATTTCATTTTCAACTGTTTGGAAAGGTAAATAGCACAGATAAAAGCCATACATTTTCTTGGTTATATAATGTTTCTTAAGCATAATATTGTATCACAGTCTTAAAAACGACACATATCCAATTAACTGGTAATTAGTGGTGCATTAGATTTTCCTTTCTCTGTTTAAAAGTAAAATAGACAGGCTGTTTGCCTCTGGTTTGAAAATACACATTGCTTTGCATGCAAGTACATAAAAATCTATCAGTGTGAATGGGACCCAAAGTGATTAAACAAGCACTCTTAATATGTTAATTTATCATTTTAATTACAGCAATCTTGCATATATAGTCATTAGTGAATACTAATATAAATATTTTTCTACCTTTTTATTCATAATGCATAAACCAATCATCCCCTTCTTTCCTGACAGGTGCCTTTTTCATAATACAATCTTTGTTCGTAGTTATGAATGCATTTTGTTCATTCCTGTCTTGAATAATCCCTCATTAAGCCATTCACTTTCTGTTCCATGTTAAGAAGGGAAAATTGTCATGCAAATGTGACATTTTGCATTGTGTGCGCACACAGATATATACATATATATGCACATACTGTACATACATACTACACAATGCATGTAGTGTCATAGTAAACACTCTGCTTATATGCACACACACTACGGTAGCACTGTGCCCAATACTTGCTTGCTGTTTGCTGTCCTTCAATTAGACTCCCTTCTTTGAATTTAATTTTATTTGTTGTTAAGCTACTGACTTGATGTATGGACTCATGAATTTGAGGCCAAGAACTAGACGTGGTGGAGTTTGGAGGGTGGGGAGAAAAATCAAAGCCTCTTCAGGAAGCTAGAGAGGCAAAGCTAAAATGAATCAACTTCACCTTTGACCGAAACTCTTGAATAGCATTGCAGTCTTGTGATGATTTTGCTTGGTTAATTATCCAATTATTTATTTCAAGAAAATAGGCACTGTGTTACAATTAGAGACGTGAAACATAATCTGAGAAATTTGGAAATGACAGATGACTTAAATAGCTCCCGAGATACACAGTATCTGCTCAGTATCTTCTCTTGCCAAGTGCTCTCCAGCTACAGATTGGGTGCTCTTTGTTACACCACTGTAAGAGCCAAAACTTATTTGTTTGTTCTCCCCAAAGGACATATTTCACTCCTCGGGAAATTGCACAGATTATTCTGTTGCCAGTATGTCAAATTTGCATGGTCTTTAGGCTGAGTTTAAGTTGTATTTCTCTTGATTAAAAGCTTTTGGTTCAAAGCAATACTTTTTAATTGCCTAATGATATAAGTCAGTTCTTAGGAAAGAGCTATGCATTTAGGAGTTCATTTGCAATATAACTGAAAAATTCATTGCATGGCAGTAAAACAATTTACTGTTAATTACAAGGAGAAGAATTTGCTGTACCATGCTCACAGATTGCCATGAATCATGCAGAACTCCTAGAGATTTATAACAGATGTGTAAGTGGGATGAATTAGCAGGGTTTAATAACAGAGACACAAATCATGCAGACTTCAAGGAGCTTTAATTGATATACTAGAATGTGACGGGCATGAATCACTCAGCCATTCAACAGCACTGTAACATATGGTCAGCTCAATATGCTGCATCTTAAATCGGTTGGTGAGTCGTTGGTTGTCCCATATGGTGGAAGCAATATATTTTTCAGGACTTTTTTTTTTTTTAAAAAAACCATTACATTGATTTTTAAAAAGAAATATGATTCTATATGCTCATAATAAAGTGAACTCTTAAAACTTGTTATGCTTATCTGAGGCATATTTTATGTAAAGAATATGAACACAGATTTTTGAAAAGGTATGAAAGTTGATTCAGGATGCACTATTTTAAATTGATAATGAGTAGCAATAATCCTACAGGGTATAGCTATGCCAGCAGGATATACAGTTGTCTAATCTTTGCCCAGAGATGGTGCCTATCCTTGTAAATGTCCCAAGACTGTAAGTTAGGTTGATATTTCTCCATTATCCACCAATTCTCTATCAGTCTTGAATCCCTATCTGCTCTCGCACAACCTTAACAACATGGTGGGAACAGGAGAAAAAGACAAGGGGTTATGGAGACAGAAACTCTTGCCATAGCATAAGACTCACTTAACACCTGGGTATTTAAATCACAGGCAGTGTTCCCTGGTACAGGACTGTAAGACTGGAATCATTTTGCTATTTTATCCTGGCCTGCCATAACTATGCTAGTGTAAGCAGTGGCAGCAAAGAGGAAAAGGCTATTGGTGCATTAGCCAAGAAGGGAGCAAGGCAATGGAGAAGCAGGTTGCTTGGAGTCGACAATTTATTTATTAGAGTATTTATAATCCTCTCTTCAGCCACAAAGGCTCTCAGCGCAGTTTGCTAATTTGACAGTTCTCTGCCCTCAGTCTTACAATGTAAAAAGACGTGACCCAAAAGAAGAAGGGAATGGCAATGGGGAAGGGAATCAAATCCAGTACTGTAGATATTGCCAGTTCTTCTCTCCCTCTAAGGACAGGGTGGTGGCCATTGAAATGGAGGGAGGTGAGTCTGCCTCTTCTTCCCACCCTCTGAGGCCAGGTTGGTAGCAGTTAAGATGGAGGGAGGACCTTTCATCTGCCTCTGGGGCTAGGCATGGTGGATCTGTGCCTGCCTCTTCTTCTCTCTAAGGCCAGATGATGTTGTTTCGCTGCCTCCCACCCTCACCCTCATGGGCAAAAGTACAATTGCCAGAGTGATGCATCAACAGGATTTTGCTAGAGATGTGAGGCTGAACATAGGACACAGCTCCTGTCGCTTTAATATTTAGCAGAGCCTCAATCAGGGAGACATTCTGTAAAGTTCCATCAGGACAAACTACATCGCCTTCCTCACTTACCACCTCCAGACCTATCTTTTAGCTGGTGTACCCCCCCCCCCCAGCTGTTTGCTTGGTAGTGGAAAGTTAGCAAAGAGGTGTCTCACTCCATTCCTGCAGCTGGATGCACACCAATTACATTACCCGCTGGCATCTCTTGAATATTGCTGAGTGACCCTAGAGGCAGAAATACAAGGGTTTTAAAGGAAATTCTATAGTTCCCCGTAAAGCTATTTTGGTGCTATATACTGTTACTTTGTTTTTCCATTTTTATTTCCATTATTTTTAGATATACTTTTTTAAAAAAGAAATACTATACTCTTGATTATACTTAGCCACTATACAGAGTTTTCAAACAAAAGGGCAGGGTATTAACCACGACTCTGGAAAGCTCCTTCTGTGCTGTTTGGTCACTGGGAGTTGACTATTCTATAAGGAGAAAAAAGATGACAGCATGCTGTACTGCTGGTCTTAGTTCTTATTTTTAATGCATATGGTTGAAGCAGTTTTTAATTTTACAAGTAGTTTTATTACATTTTAACAATAAGCTTTTTGTATGTTTGAAATGTGTTTTATGTGTGTTTGTTTTAATTTCTGAGAGCCTTCTTAAGTCTCAGATTGGGGAAGGAAGACGGGATATAAAGTTGTTGTTGATTTTTATGCATTTTCACATTGATTATGACTTATAGTGAGCCTAATGTAGGGTTTTCCTTGCAAAATTTATTTAGAAAAGGTTAGCAATTGCCTTCCTGTTAGGCTGAGAGAGTGTGACTCACCCAGAATCACACAGATTTCCATGGCTGAGTGTGAGTTCAGATCTTGGTCTCCCAAAGTGCTCCTCCAACATTAAACCACCACATCACGTTGGCTGTCAATAGCACACTTTAAAGAAATACCTAAGCAACCCTGTTTTGCACATGTCACTGTATCCTATCAGGCAGGTTGTTGTTGTTGTTGTTGTTGTATGCAAGTCATTTCTGATTTATGGTAACCTAAGTTTTCTTGGCAATTTCTTCAGAGGGGGTTTGCCATTGCCATCCTCTGAGGCTGAGGGAATGGAACTTGCCCAAAGTATTTACAGCCAAATTCTCCCACATAATCACTGCTCAACTATTTCTTTGTCTTGTACACATATTTTGTACAATGGGGATCCTAACCTCATCATGAGGTTATCTGAAGCTGAATATAAAAATGGAGCACTTTGCATTGGTAAATTCTTTGGAATAAATAAGCTTCCAGTTGACATCTCTGGACAAATTGTACATTTGCTCAGAATTACCCCAATTACACCTTTGCTTAGAAACTAGAAAGAAGTAACTGCATTTCATAGAGATAAAGATCAGTAAAGGTTTTGTAGCTGTGATGCAAATGCATTTTTATTAGTCTTATAACTTGACGTGCTATAGGAAAGCTTTAGCAGCTGCATTAGTAAGCCTGACAGATTTGTGAAAAGAATACCCTATCCTTAGAAGCATGGTTGCCAGAATTTAATGTCAACAATTAAAATTTATTTTGATCCTCACCTAGTGTTTATTACTGTTTGTATACACAACAGACCTTACTAATACAGAGATGCACTATTAGATGGAATTACCATCTGTTCACAGTGAAATCCTGGCATCTGTCTTAGCTTCTAAAACTAAAATGATATCGTTTCAACAAACAAAGTTAACTGCTCCTTACTTACCAACAATTATATTTTTCTTTTATGCAGGCAGATGTGTGTGTGAGAGAGAGTGCAAACACATACACACACAAACACACTGGTTTTTTGTTTTTGTTTTTTTAATAGTGACCTATGTAGCAATAGCTACACCAGCTATATCTTTAACATAAAATTGTATGGACCATCTGTTTTGGTGCCCTCTACTACACAATGGCAAACAGGAGCCATAGGTGTTTAAAATAATATTCTATCTTTGTAATATATCAAATATACATAATCTAGCAAGAAGTGTTTGCAAGAAAAATACCCCTCTTCATAATTAAAATATGCAAAACATAGCTCAGTGTGCTAAACGACAGACTGCTATGACAGATGTATTTTAAGACACTATGACAAAATTTAAATAGGTACAATTATAGTTTATTCCTTTGATAGAGCTGCTACAGGTACCACAGTGACACCTTTAGGAAATATATACAGATTGAGTATTCCTTTTCTGAAATGCTTGGGATCAGAAGTGTTTTGGATTTTGGATTTTTTTCCCCCAGATTTTCAAATATTTGCATATACATAATGAGATAGCTTGGAAATGGGATCCAAATCTAAACATGAAATTCATTTATGTTTTATATACATGTAGCCTAAAACTAATTTTATGCACAATATTTTAATAATTTTGTGCAAACAACAAAGTTTGTGTACACGGAAGCATCAGAAAACAAGGTGTCACTATCTCAGCCACCCATGTAGACAATCTGTGGGAATTTATCACATGGGAGGAATTTCTCTCATTTGTGAATGGAGCCAATTCACAATTACATGAATTTCCTAGTTTAGCGAATTTATGTGAAATCTGATTGCATTCGGAATGGATCCAGAATGACTTCCCATTGCCCGAAAATGACCCCCCCATTGCCTGAAATTGTATGAGATACTCTAATACGCAATTACGTGAAACCCCATGATTGCGTTCAGAATGACTTCCCATTGCCCGAAATTGTGTGAGATACACTCATATGCAATTACGTGAAACCCCATGATTGCGTTGGATTGCCATTGCATTATACCCCCAAATTCCATCATATGATAAACTCCTTGGACTTTTATAGTATTACAGATTTCCAGATAAGGGATACTCACCATACATCCAATATACAATGCACAATATACAATATGGTGACATAGAGACCAGTACTGTAGATTTATTATCTATAGGTTTTTAGGTTTAAATTGTCAAAGTGCCACTTTCAGTACAGATTCTTCACTCCATATGTCAATACCCAAGAATTCTGAATTACCATGGTAGTTAAGATATTGGTTATTGAAAGGTTGGGCTTCTATTCCATATATCACAAAATAATACAATGTGTCATGCTAGTGTTTAATGCATGTACACAGTGCATTAACTGTAACTGTAGTACATTTATTTGTGCTAGTGCAGACTTGAAAATGATTTAAAAATCAATAATTTCCTGTCAGAAAAGCAAGTGTTACAATGCATTTAAGTAGTTAATTGAACAAACCCAATAAAAGCATTAAATTTGGGTAGCAAAGATGCTATGATTACAGAGTGGGCAACATCCATTAATTAAGGAATTATGTTGAAAGAAGATGCAATTGTTGTTTTCAAGAAAGGGTGGCTGTTCTTTTTAGAACTAATGAATTTTGCTATCTTCTGCATTATAACTCTGTACTGAACCAGAGAACTCAACCTCGACACTTGTATTTAAAATGCTGACACCGACTGAATTGCTCCAAAGGTGAAGTTCCGATTGTAAAGCCATGTTTTCTTTTGAAACGTGTGCATTAATACTGCGTTTCATTAGTGTACTGCACTACTTATGCAGAGAAGGCTTGTGACCTCACACTGCATTACTTCAATTTCAACACAGTAAATTTCAAACATAGCAGTATGATACTAATTAGATTGTGAAGTCATAAATGATGTCCAAGCAGGAATTTACAATGCATAGCACGGTTGGTGAGTTTTTGTCTCCCATCATTCCCTCTGCCAAAGGTAATATTTTATCATGTTGTAGGAGAAGTAATAGCAAGATACTACAGGTTAATGTGAGAAAGCAAGAGACATGCTAATGGTCTTATATGCAAAACTCTTTAAGGATACATTATTAATTTATTATAAATGAAGATCTTTGCAGTGAACTCTTAGCACAACACTCTGAAGTAATTTGCAGGATCCATATTTTATGTCATATAATTTCTCCAAATGAATTTCTTTACCCTATTATCTCAGGGGGAAAAACTGTCCTTGAGATAGATAGATAGATAGATAGATAGATATACTTTTAGTTTCTTATAATATTGCATAGTCACATAGATTTGCAAAGTAATGTTTGCTAGTGATAAACATTGTTTTCAAATTATATTATGGTTGCAATAGTTATTTAAAAAAAGCCTGTTCAGAGGTAAACTCCACAATATAGAGCAGAGCAGCCTGCTTGAACAGCAAATCTCACCAACATGAAAGGATATATGCTATTAATAAGGATTTAAAGGTCATTTCATGCACCATGCAAATACCCAGGTACAGTTGATATATATTAATATAGTTTCTGAGGCATTTAGCAATTGTTTTACCCTAGATGTTAAAAAAAAAAAAACCTTCTTTATCTCTGCAATCCCTTTCTCTGAAGAACTAGTGACATAAAGCCTATTATTGTTTCCAGTAGTTTCCAGCTTATGACAACGCTAAGGCAAACTTATCGTTGAGTTTTCCTGGCAAGATTTGTTTGCAAGGGTTTTGCTTTTGCCTTCCCTTAAGTTTGAGGGAGTGTGACTTATCCAAGGTCAGCCAGTTGGTTTCCATCCATGAACTCTGGTCCCCAGAGTCATAGCACAATGCTCAAACTAATTGATACAGATTTCTTCAGTCTCAGTACATTATGCATATGAAAACCCAAGGCTTATTGGTACATCACTTTTTTCCCCTCTTCTTTTTGTATAAATAGCACCAAGACAGCTAATTGCCCCTTACACGGAAGGAGTAAACAGCACAGTAATAAAAATAAGTTGGAATGAACCTAAAGAACTGAATGGGCCTTTCCCAATCTATCAGCTGGAGAGAATGGATACTTCTTTAACAAGCTCAAATATAACTGTAACAAAAGGAATACGTTTCCCAGGAAATGGCTATTACAAATTTCCAAGTTCTACTCTGCCTGCAAATACATATTTTACAGGTAAGGCGATCACATTGACAGTGTTTGCTTCAAAAAGTTTTGTTGTTTTGAGTATATTTTCCATTAGAACAACACTTTTTATTCCAAATGTTTTTGCAGCACTTCCACATGAGACCACTGTTAACACATTGCATTGCAGTATTTTAACTAATCTTTCTGTGTTTTCTGAGACCTTATTTGTGGCTAGTTGTAATAAAATGCAACTGCTTGTCCAATGTGGATAGGCAAGAGCTGTTAAGCCTTCGGGGCTCCCATTTCTTTTAACTGAACAAATTGGTTTTTCAAGTTCAGCTCCTGTGAGATGAGTGATTAATAGCCTCTGTTTTGCCCCCTGAATATATTTGTCAACTTGTCCTAATATGAGATTCTGTTTTTATTATTGCAGGATAGCAATGGTACATTTTGATTTTTTTCTGATGGATGTTGGACACAGGTTTTCATCCCATAGGTTCGAGGCACTCAGGAATTCTCTTCCCCTGTAGTGACAGAAAACTGTGCAGCTTTTCTATAAAAGCTGTGCAACTTCCTAAGGATACTAGTTTCCCAGAAGCTCCATGTTTTTCAATGTGGAAACTGAAAACTGTGCACATTTCATCATTTAAATCGCAATACATTCAGAGCAGTATAGACTGCAGCTTCTCAGCCTGTTTCTTTCCCTGCCACATCACATTTAGTTTGGCAACATTCAAATCATCAAGAAGTGCAGCCATGGAGTCAAATCCTTCATCACATTGTACTTTTCCCAAGTACATGGCAAAAAGCAATATAAGGCCCCATTCATACTAGCCCATTTGCCCTGGTTAGATCCGGATCAGATTGTGCATATCATTACCAAATCTCCCCGGAAAGAAGTTCATACTACCCTCTGCCCCGATCGATGCTTCCTGGTGCATTTACCCCGCTGAAGTTCATACATACAAAAGTAACGAATCAAGATGAAGCCTCCTAGTTGTCAATCAAATGATGTCATGGTGACATCTGATGCAGCCATTGGCTGTGTGAGTGCTCCATCTGGCGCTTTGCTTTTTTTAAATACTCTTTTACATTTGACAGATTATGCTCATGAAGCATAGGGCTGGGAGCGGTGTGGCTTGTGGGGATCCTTTCCCCTCCTCCTCCTCTTCCTCCTCCTCCTCTCCTCCTTCGTTTTTCTCAGCACCAGGAGTGCTTCATCGGGCACTTCTGTATTTTTTTTTTATTTTTACAATTTGACAGCTTATGCACATTCTACATGGGGCTCTTTAAACAGGAGGGGGAACCCCCAACCCATATATGGATAGTTGGCTTCCATATATGGATTGGGGTTCCCTCTCCCTTCATTTAAATGCTCAATATGAATGGGGCTCTTTAAACAAAGGGAGAGGGAATCCCAATCCATATATGGAAGCCAACTATCCATATATGGGTTGGGGGTTCCCCCTCCCATTTAAAGAGCCCCGTGTAGAATGTGCATAAGCTGTCAAATTGTAACAACAACAACAACAACAACAAATTCAGAAGTGCCCAATGAAACATTCCTGCTGCAAAAACTATTAGACAGCACCAAATTAAAGCCGGTGGTTGCAGGGAGAGGAGGCATGTTCTGCCCCCTGGCCTTTACCCCTCCCCTGAACTTGACCTGATCATGATCAGAGCCAAGTTCACAATCAATTGAATCGGTTTTTCCAAAAAGAAATGGTAAATACCCCACTTTCAGAAAACCTGGGTTTAGGGGGATTTGCACCGCATCGGGTGTGCAAGATCCGGATTCCCTAGTGAAAAAATGGTGCCAGTATGAACTTCCCAATTTTAATCTGGGTTACAAACCGGTTTATATGGTAGTCTGAATGGCCTCTAAGTTGATGGTTTTCTTTTTCTCAGAAAAGTTTTCTGTGCATAATGAAAATACTGTGAGCGTAGGTTTTTAAAGCAAAGGTGCACAGTTTCTTGAACTTCTATGCAGTTTCCAAAAACTATGCAATATATGATGTTGTGGAAGGAAATTAACAAAAGTTCCTGCAACTGGCGGGAACTTTTGACTTGACTTTTTTTTTCCTTGTGCAAATTTCTCAAGGAGTCAACCTTAGTCAGATTTCACAAATTTCCGGTCTGTTCTTAGCAGGATAAGGGAGCCTTAAATTATTGACTTCTGCTTTTTTGTTGTTTTCAGATGCAGAATAGTGAAAAACTGATATTTTAAAGGCAAAATGAGTGATGGGAGGGGAGCAAAAAAAGAGGGGAAGGCACCCCTTCTACTTTAGTGAAAAGTGAAATTGTCGTTGGGTTGTTGAAAAAGAGAGGCTATAAGCAACTGATAAACTAGTCCAGATCAAGTGGAAAGTTTTTAAAAGGGAGATGAAAGGGCAACCAGGAGGTTTTCAGTTAGCATTAGAAAGTTCCTAGCTAAACAGAAGTTGTGCCTATTATCTCTTTGTAACCCTTACAATAATTCCTCTCTTTGTATAAGGTACTTTAATATGTCCATCCCACCATCCACACTGAGTAGTTCAGGGATACTAACGTAATAGAAATGGATCAGGCTTCTCACTCTACAAGGAGTGTTTTGACACCCATGCGTTCTTTTCTTTTCATTTATCCTTATTGCCGGTGACATGTCTCCCAATGAACTATTAGCTGGCCTCAGTGAAAAAAGAATTGAGCTCTCCCTTCATTTTTTCCCCTTTAGAACTTTTTTTTAGCTAGAATTGTGGCCTTGACTTAAAATAAATTCACTGTTTCTTATTAAACAAGACATTTTCTTTCTTTCTTCTCCCTAATCCCAAGAAGCCTAAAGATAGAATGAGAGGGGAGCTGGAAACACTTTTAAAAAGAGTGATCTAGCACAACAAAGTGAATTGTGCTGCTTTGTGAACAAACCATCTTAAGATATTTTCTAATGTGCACAACAGGGATTTAACTCTACAAATATGCTGAGCTGACCCTGACCAGGGAGCATCACTGTGGTAAATCTTGCCCCCCCCCCTTTAAAATGGGAGCATTTTTCTTAAGGCATGGGTACCTTTTTTTTTCTTTATCTACATCATAGATTTGCTTTTTGTATTTTTTCTTTTTTCATTGAGAAGTACAGATTTATTTAGTCCTTTGTAGAAAACCATGTCCCAATTTAAGAATGAATTTTCAAATACATCTTTTGGTAGGCCAAAGGATGCCTGCTACAAAGGATATCATGGAAACTGAAAAAAGCAGTTCTAAATTCATCTAAGTCAGGTGGGAATTCAGACTTCACACTAGAATTCAGGTTTATTCAGCAGTAGTACCCTGAAAATAAAAATGAAAAAATGTTATAGATATGAGAAGAGTTGAATCTTTCAGGAGATCCTGAACAATGTATGTTCTTGGGTAGGGTCTTTCTGCCAGTAGACTACAGCAGACTTTCATCACAGCAGTGCTCCAAGCTATTTAAATGCCCCATGATTCCAGTCCAATGCTACGTTAAGTCCACTTTGGAAAATTAAGATGGCAAGTGGACCCAGGTTGCATCTATACTACAGAATTAATGCAGTTTGACACTGCTTCAGCTGTCATGTCTCAGTGCTATGGAATCCTGGGGTTGTAGTTTTGTAAGATATTTAACCTTCTCTATCAGGGAGCTCTGGTGCCACAACAAACTATAAATCCCAGAATTCCATAGTTCAGCCATGGCAGTTAAGGCAGTTGTCAAATTTTGCAGTGTAGCAGCAGCCCTAGTTGCAGCATTGGCAGAGATATTTTTAAAGGGTGGGCTTTCCTAGTGCCAGTGTTGGCTCTGATTAGATGTTGCGGCCTTAACAGCCTGCAAGAGTTGCCAGATGCTGGTGCTAACCTTTGATAGGATTGCAGTACCAGAAAACTAGGCTGTCAAATAATCAGTCACAACTGTGCTTTCAGCAAGCACAGCTGGATGTGTTAAACAGTAGGTATGGGCAATGTTCTTTAATTTTTTTATGCCCTTCAAAGTTAGTGAATTGAAGTGGCCTGTTAAAGAGATAGCAAAGCAGTTCAGGAAAACAGAGGGGGTGGTTGCTCACAAATCCAGCTTAAGGGGGAAGATTTACCAGTTTTTATTTTTCTATTATTTTCTTTAAGATGCCTTTAAAGCAAGGAAACTACACCTTATTGGCCCATATGTTGCTTCTTCAAGTCCCTTGTGAGTGGTCTAATATCTTCAACCCCCTCTCACATTTGTAGGGAAAAAAGAAATCACCTCAAAATAATTTGAAACAACAGTTTTATTTTAAACAGGCCAAACCCCAGTCCTAAAAATCAGCTGAAGAACTTCACAAATGTGAAACAGATGCAGTTCCATATTGCTATCTGTTTAGATGGAAAAATATGGTTCTTTTCCATTTGTCAGATAATCTGTGTCTCTCATCACCTGGCTCCCAACTCATGACCAAACGAATATAGTTCAGACAAAGAGAGTTAACACTCCACTTAAGAATTTTTAAGTATTGGAATCCCAAGATTATTACCTGGGAGAATGAACAGGCTCTTAATGATCTTTTAGCCTATTTATTAAAATGGACAAAATAGTAAATAGGCACATGAATTATCGATAATTTTACATTCCATGGAAGGCATCAAACTGTTACATTGTCATTGGGTTCCTTTATCTTAGCAATATTCACTAAGTGGCATTATAATTGGTCTCATACTTGTAACGAATGCAGCATCCATTATAATGATATTGGGCATTTATCAGATATGATGATGGTTGTTGTTGTTGTTGTTGTTGACACCCAGCTGACCAGCATTTCTAAAGGCATTTCCCAGCCAGATACAGTGCCCAAGAGTGCTGGAGGCTGTGTTTCATTTCTCATGAGCTGTCTTTTATAGTATCTCCAGTCTCCATCTGTTATATCAGAAGCAGATCTTCACTAGGCCTCATTAACATAAACAATTATCTTCTCTTCCAATGAAAGATGGAACTTTACTGATCCATCACTGTTCAATCACTTCTGATATCCCTGTTTCCTGGCTGGCTCCCATCCGATTACATCAGTCTCCTAGCAGGTGATTTCATCAGCCATCAAGTTCATACCAATGCAGTACATTTTCTTGGATTCATTAGATGCTGGCCATTTGTTTACTTTATTTCTCAGGCTATTTACCCTTATCACTTTGTATTTAGCTAGATTGCCTTCATGTCTGGAAGCTTAAGCTCTTCATATAATGTTGTCAAACACACCAAGATCTTTGATTTATACTTTAAACAGACATGCTTATTTCATTACTATTCAGACTTCAAGGGTTTAAATTTTGCAAGTTATCTTTCAAATTTGCACTCAGCCTGTAACAAGTAACAAATGGAAAAAGACTCCCAGTTTTTTGTTTGATTTTGGAAGTGTATTCCATTGCATGGAAATTGACCTCATATGCTACCAAAGCTTTCCACCAGAGGTGAAATTTCCTGCTTCTTTTCCACCAGGAGAAGAAATATGAGCTATACAAAGTGCTGTTTTGCAATATGTGGTCTCTTAAAGGTTTGACTCCTTTCTGTTTAAAGTTCTTCTTCATGATTGCATCTGTACAATATAATACATTTTGTACATTATCATCACACATCTTCACAATGTGTCTTTTATTAAATACATCTATTTTCCTCTCTTCTATTATTAACAAAGAGACAGAATCCTACAGGATCAAACCATGCAGAAAAGAAATCATCCTCCCAGTTGTTTGAAATTCTCATACTTGTGAAAGCAGTATTCAAGATCTCTGTGCAGGTGCCAGTGGAAATGGATGGCAACATTGTCAGGTGTGACCCAGGCCCCTTGCATTTGTACAGTACTACCAGAGTAGGGGGAGGAGATCACTTGCTTCTGTCAAGAGCCACATATTTTTAAATGTCTGACTATGTTCAGTCTTTAAAGCCATGGCTTTGAGGAATGAATGCAACCAGATTCAGTTTGAAGATATATGTTAGACAACCCAGCATATTAATAAATAATAATAATAATAATAATAATAATTATTATTATTTATACCCCGCTCTTCAGCCCTAAAGGCTATCACAGCGGCTTACAATTATTATGTTAATTAGATGGTTCCCTGCCCTCAGGCTTACAGTCTAAGAAGACACGACACAAAAGAAGAAGGGAATGGTGGTGGGGAAGGGGATCAGGTCCAAACGTTCTTCTCTCCCTCTAATGCCTGGACCAAGGCAGATGGACTGGAGAGATGGCCTTGCTTCATAATATAGGACAGGCCAGATGGAGTTTGGCCTGTCCTTTCACTCCCTCCTGGGTCAGATGGAGTAGTATGGAGAGAGGGCTCTTCTACTTGAGGCCACACTGATGGTCTTGCTAGGCCTCTGCAGTCCTTTCACTGCCCCCTGGGTCAGATGGTGTTGAATGGAGGGAGAGCTCTTCCACTTGAGGCCAGGCTACCATTACCATTACCATTGATGGGGGATTTGGTTCAGTCCATGTTACATAAGGTCTTCACCCTCTAAGATAATTATATGTTCAGATTTCCCATGTGTATGTCCAGTGCATTACAACGTCTCTTCCATATAATTATAAGAAATGTAGTTGCAGTTTTCCATCTCTGGGAGAAATCCCAGTGAACTCAGTTGGGCCTACTTCACTGTATAACAGTATAAAATATCATACTCCAATATATTTTGACCTTTTATAATGTTTGCTTTCTGCACTGCTTACAAGATGTGGTTTTTCCAATCCACACCCTGTGGTTTTGTAGAGGACAGTCATGATTGAACTAACAAGTAGCATATTGAACAAACAAGTAAGGAAAGACATTCATTGATTCCAATTGTCTGTCATGAATATCACCAGGAAACGTTCCTATGAACATTATCAGAGCATGTTTCATCCCATAATTGATCTTTTTGAAAGATCAAATTAATATCTTGTCTAACTATGATGAGCCTTATCAATTGAGTGATTGTCAGTGTTAAAAAAAGTGGGGATTAAAATTTGTTGTCCTTATTAGATTTAAATGCTTTTGGCCTAAAATCAATCATGTTGTGTACTTGACAATGCTACTTTTGTCAAAACAATCTGCCAGCATTTAGTTATTGCAGTATTATGCTTTACATATTTATTTATGAAAAATTAATATGATCAATTTTATGAGGCTTATTTTTCCATACATAAATCTGCAAAGTTGCAAAAGCAAGTGTTCATATATTGAGTGCTATCTAATATAAATATATGTTTTACATTATGGAAATTTATACATAACCTAAAATTTGAACAGTTGTTTGCTTCCCTTCAAACGTGCATAGATGGGCTGCGTTTAAAAAACAACAACAAGTCATTCTTTCAATTATCTCACTTGGGCCACTAAGAAAAGTTACTAATTCTCTCTCCCCCCCCCCCCAACATAAAAGTTTAGTTGCTTGCAAAATCTCTTAGGAGCTTCTCACAACATTTCTTCACAGTGGTCTTCCCCCCTTACGCCCAATATGCTTCATATTTCATTTTGGGTAAGCAATAAATCAGCTGAACCATCCTGAAAAACATTGATAGATATATCAAATTTCTTTTATATTCCCTCTAAAATGCTTATGCTGTTTTACATGAAGTTAAGATTCTCCTTTAGGCAAAATGTCAGTGAAAAAATTGTGATCAGGAGCCAGCACAGGGTAATGGTTTGAGAGTTGGACTATAACACTGGAGACCAAGGCCTGGATCCCTGCCCAGCCATGGAAACCCACTAGGTGATCATGGGCAAGTCACAATTTCTCAGCCTTGGAGGAAGGGAATGGCAAATCTCTGAACAAATCTTGTCAAGAAAACTGTAATAGACTAACCTTATGGTCACTGTAAGTCAGAAACTATTTTAAAAGAGCTGAACAACAACAACAACAACAACAACAATAAATGGTCTCTTAAACTGTGTACTAATTTTCAATTTTGTTTTGAAGCTGTGTAGGGTGATGCAAACAACAGTCTAAAATTGTTGCTGTTGATGTTTTTGTGTGCCTCCAAGTCATTTTTTATTTATGGCAGCCCTAAGGGAAACATTTCATAGGGTTTTCTTAGCAAGTTTCTTCAGAGGTGGCTTGCCATTGCCATCTGTTAAGGCTGAGATAGTGTGAGTTGTCCAAGACAACCAGTGGTTTTTTATGCTCGAGTGGGGAATCAAACCCTGATCTCCAGTCATAGTACAATGCTCAACCCACTACACCACACCAGCCCTCTAATCTAAAATAACTAGCTTCTTTAAAAAGCAAAATAATTAGCCTTCTAAAAATAATAATCTCTGAAGTATATTGACATCTTGAGTAATGTGGGATCATTTTATTTTCATTTTAGTCTTGCATTCTTTTCCACCGTATACTGCTTATTTTCCCTTCTGATGTGTTCAGAGGAATTTGTATGCAATGTGACCCCTTGATCCATAATGTACACTGCCAAATTTATTGTAACCTTAGATACTGATGCAAAGGAAAGAAACAAATTCAGAATGCTAATATTAAAATAAGAACTAAAATGAAAATAGATTTGTAGGCAATGTGATTTAGGTGGTAGGAGTGCAGTTTAATAAACTTGTCACGGGTGCATTCTTTGCAACAATTGCTCAACAGTATTGTTGTTGTTGTTATTTTAGAGCTGGGATTATAATGTGGGATGAAGAAGGTAATAAAACCATTTAGTCCTCTGCTAGCCCCTTTAGCAAAAACTGCTTGCAATTGTTACATATATTTGGATCAAAAAACTGAAATATTTTGTATTTTACTGAGAACATAATGCAAAGTTTAAAATCAGAAATCTTTAAATCTTAAAAGTTTATGTTAAAAAAGTACTCTCAGATCTTTCCTTGGCATAGTAACATATCTCTTTACATAGGTTAATTACCACCATTTGAGACAGAGATAGTCAATAGACTGAAAACGGAGATACACATTTAATTTTAATAATCATGCATCTACTTTGTTTCTTTCACAAAGTAAATGGAGTTTACAAGGTATGGAGTTAGATTATTTTATAATATAAGATAGTAATCAATGTTAAGAAACCTTCTGTATTGATCTAGTTCTTTGACTGAATAATCACTATCATGGCTGTCCAGCTTGCCTCCCCTGTATTACTATTTCCTGCTTTAAAAAATGAGCAAAATGAGCAAAAATTGCATTGAAATAGTCAAATATTATAATTAAATGCAGGGACATTAGCTACTAGTACCATTACAATTTCAGCAAAATTGATCATCTGTCTAGCTAGCCAGCTAGCTATCCCCTATCTATCTGTTTACACACAGAGAGAGAGAGAGAGAGAGAGAGAGAGAGAACACTTTTTCACAGATATTTCAATCAATTAAAACTGAAAAATGTTATTAGACAGAGTGGTCTTAAGCATAATTACAACAGGCATTTTAAACATTATGGCTAATGACCTGCTTATTGTCTGAACAGTCTGGTCTAGTGGTGTGAGAAATGGACTGGGACTCTAGGACACCAAGATTTGCATCCATTCCCTGCTCAGACATGGAAAGGTACTTGGCAGACATGCTAACCCTGGGCAAGTTACATTCTCTCGGTATCAGAGGGATGTAATGGCAAATGCCCCTGAACAAGCCTTGCCAGGAAAACCCCATGATAAATCTGCCATACATTGGAAACAACTTGAAGGCACACAAGAACATGTTTAAAATATACATGGAGTAACCTTGGAGATGTCACTAGACCCTATTATCTCTCACCATTAGATATGCTAACAGTGATAGGCCACATCTTTTCCACCCAGCTGCAATCTACTGTGCATCTACTGTGAAATAACTCTTCATGTTTTGCAACGTCCTCTTGAAATATGGGATTTCAAAGTCCTGCTGCTTTTTGAATTCCCATGCAGCCTTTCTGGAATCTGTCTTGGCAAACATGAGCCTTCCCAACACACTGGATGGCTTGAGGGTCAGGAGACAAACATGCAGCAGGGAGGTGCCATCTTTCTCAGCATACTGGCCTCCTCCCCGCAGGATCCCATGCACTATTTTGGTGTGTCTTTGGAATGGTGGTCAATCAGCAGTCAAGGTGGGAAGGCCCTCCCAGTAAAGTGTAGTGTTTACTTGGTTCTGCTCAGAGGAATTATAATGTGATCCCTTGGTGCTGCTGGGCAATCTGGCTTCAGACACCTTCTCATTCATTCATCCATTCATTCATCCATTTAAGCTAGGTTTCAAGCTTCTGGAATTGATAGATGCATAAAAAGACGCTCCCAGCTTGGTTAAGCTTAAAGCAGGGTTGGGAAACTCTGAGGGAGGGCAAGGACCAGTGTTTCCCCAACCCTCACAATGGGCTGCATTTTCTGTACTGCAAGGTCAAATACTTACATTTTCCTCTATGGTCCTCTCAAAATGGTGACTTGAAGTGTCATATGCAATCATTATTTTGAAATTGTCTGAAGAAGAAGAAAAAATGGAGGTATTTGGGGGTATTACAGAGTCCTGCATTGTTTTTACACCAACATCACAATTAAATTGCAGGATTGAGGGGCTTTGGGCAACTGTTGGGAACTACAGGAGCCACAAAAGTGTGGTCCATGGATCACATGCAGGCCACGGGATAAACATTAGTAGACTGGATCAAGCCTAGCCTGGAGGCATGTTTGACCTGTCTCAGTCTCTAGTGAAATGTAAATCACAAAATGTTGATCCTAGCAGGTGGGCATAGTACTAGGACATATTGAACAACAGGCAGGGTAATGAATTCCTGGATGCTTCTTGGCAGGTCAAGCCTATATTGGAGTCAGTAACAAAGTTGTAGCCTTGTTTTATTCAGCCATGATATGGTCATGTACTACTCCACTGACTCTCAGGATGGGCTTGCAAACTGTTTTGAGGTCTGTTTCTCAAAGTTTACTTAATTATTCAATATTTGTGTCCACCAATGCAATTTGTAAATGTAAATAGTCTGCAAGCTGTGCCAAGCACTGTTGGAAATCGAAAGAAGTTGATGTGACTAGTGCTCAGATTGAACATCACCCAAAGTCCCACACATGCTGCTTATAATTTTAATTTTAATGTCACAAGATTATACAGTTTGAGTCAAGTATCACTATATAGTTATCTGGAATGCCTCTTCAAACAAAGTACCACTTCATTAGCTATTCCCAAGTACACACTACAGATGGCAAAGGACTGAGCATCTATCAAGAATGCCCTAGGCCTAAGGTAATCTCTCTGCTTGAAGATATTATATCAGGCAAGTTTATCTATGTTTTTATAAATGCAGTCATTCTGTGTTTCTCCTGTATTTCAAGCACTTCACTGGAGCTCTGTAATAAATCTTGTTGGACTTTTTCTTCTTTAGATGGAATACTAGTTCTACCAATTTGTTTGCAAAACTTACTTTATGTTTTAATTTTTATGGAGGGGGACAGAATTATATGTACACACTATCTAGAAAGAAAGAAAGGCAACATCTAAAGGAAAGGGGAAAACTTAGTACTCCTTGACATTAAAAATAACAATTGTACAGCTCAAAAGCATTTTGCCAGGCAAATCCATTAATGCTAATGGTGCCGTTCTTTTTCTTTTGCTCATTAGAATACTGATAGTATGTGGGTCAGCTTTTTTATAAGTCTGAAATATTGACAGCAGAATGAGGTTTTCCCACAGATACATTGGTTCTGTTCTGTTCATATAACTTAAATCATTTTTGCAAAAGTTCCCATAAACAAACAGTATTGCAACAAATCTAGAAACCCTGAAATACTACTCTTTTTTCAGCTGATTGATAATAATTGAGCATCAGCCAATTTTAAATTGTTTTATGGCCATACAAGCACAGTCATACAAACTGTGACCAACATTCCCATTTCTGTCAGTTGTTTATTTGTTTGTTTGTTTAATGTGCCCTTCATTTTAACAAATATCAGTAGTATACAAGAGAATGATAGAATTATACAGTTGGAATGGACCACAAGATCCATTTAATCCAAGCCACTGTCATGCAGGAATAAACAATTAAAGCACTCCCAAAAAGTGGCTATCCAGCCTTTGTTCAAGACCTCCAAAGAAAGAGAGTCCACACCCTTCTGGGGCAGACTAATCCATTCTTAGACAGCTCTTCCCATCAGGAGGCTCTTCCCATCATTTAAATTGAATCCCCCTTGTAATGTGAATCCATTGGATTATGTTCTGACACAGCGGGGGGGGGGGGAGCGTATTCCATGCTTTACATGACATCCCTACGGGTATTTAAATATGGCTATAATATCATCTGTCAATCTTCTCTTCCTGCATGACAGAGGGTTGGACTGGATGACCCCTGTGGTCCCTTCCATCATTATGATTCTATGATTGTTCTCCAAGATAAATACACTCACTCCCCTAAACTATTCCTCAAAGGAATGCTATTCAACATATCTATTCAACATCTTTATTCCTTGACTTGGGTCAAGGAATAGAGGGCATGCTTATGAAATTTACAAATGACACCAAATTAGGAGGAGCAGCCAACAGAATGTACCCAAATTACTTGGAAAGACAATTCCTTGATAATCTTCAGACCTTCAGAGAACCATTTAACCTCTGACTTATAAGGATTAAATTTCCCTTTATTGGTCTTCATCTGTACTATTATTGAATCCAGAACACAAGAAATTAACATCCAAACAGTCTGACCTGGAACAAATTATAAGACAAAATTGAACTAGGTTTATTAGCATATTGAAAACACGCTATTCTTCCAGTGTAGATGTAAAAAAAAACAAAAACAAAAAAAAACAAAAAACCATCACATAGATGTACAAAAAGCATGAGAGAAAAGATGCATCCTTCTGTGACCCCATAGCACAAATATCATGTGACCATTGTTACTTTTATTAAATTGATGTAGCAATTAGAAATAGAACCACCATATCACCATCTTTTCAATGCTAAATCTACAGATAATATAGATTCAGCCTTACCTTATTACTAACGAGGTGACCAATGCACATGGATGTTTATACATAAAAACCCACACATGTATGTCTATGTCCATAGTTTGTTTTTTTAAAAAAAAATAATAATCCATAATAGAAAGGCTGAAAATTGTGTGGCTGAACATTAGGAAATGTTCCTTTTCTCCAAAGTTTTCTAGCCTTTTAAGTCCTCTACAGGCAGACTGCCCAGAAGGACATTGCTGGATTCTAAGGAGAAAACTTTCAGTTATCACTCCCCCCCCCCCCCAGATTTTGGGGAAGTACAAGGAAGAGGCAAACTACACACACAACTGAACAACTGTCCTCTGTTCATGTCTTGTTATTATAATAAACTGCTCGGGTGTTATGGGCAACAGGTCAGTGGTCTGCAGCATTTAGATCTGGTGGTGTGGGTTATGCCTTGTGGAAACTGCATAGCTTGTTTTCTTGAAGCAAGAGGAAAACTGCTAAAATTATTCATTGTTTACATCACTAGTACACGTGTAGAAGCCCACTCTTAAAGTGTTTTAAGTACTTTCAGATCATTATCTTTTTGTAACAATCCTTACAATAGATCTGTAAAGTAGGCCACTTCTATGGCGATTATCACATGGAGGCTTATTATGGCCAAATGTGGCTAAATCGTTCCCAAAGCACATGGGTGTGACAGCCAATCACACTTGCCTCCTGTGATTTAATCATCATTGAGGCATTCTGCTCTTCTCTCATCATCAAAGCATTCGCAGAGCAGCCAAGTACTAGGAGTTGGTCTAAAAATCTGGAAGGCCAAAGCTTGGGAAACATTGTCCTATATGGTAGGGGTGGAAAGAATATTCAACTATATTTAAAACAATGTCAAAAACATGTTTTCTGAGTGTTCATAAACTCTGAAGAATCCAGTACTGATGAGAAGTTTTGCAGTTCAAATTTATTCTGTGGAAAATTCATGCATAGTTGTTTTTCCACAGCATTTTCATCATGGAAAACAGGTATTTTCTGCACACGAATTAATATTACTGCATTGAAATATCAATTCCTGCATAGAAAATGCTGTTTACTCTGGAAAACAATTGCATGTGATTTTTGCACAAATAACTCCCAAATTACTAATAGCATTCAAAAACTGCATTGTTTTCAAAGACTTTTTTGCAGCAGGAAGAAAACTGCTGAAAATATTCTTTGATACCTTCAAGGAGAAACTTAGTGAAGAATTACATCTGTATTATACGGCTTAGATCCAGGCAATTTGGTAGGACAGGTCTCCCTTTATGAACCTGCCAGAGTCTTTTCTCAAGGAGAGGCTTTCTCATCATCACAGGCCAGTCTGATTAGAACACTACAAAAAACTTCGAAGGGGATTCCTAGCTTATGGAATAGCTTTTCATGGGAGGGTAGGCAGGTCTCCTTTGTTCTTGTTTTGATTGGAGACAAATACTTTGTTACTCAAACAGATTTTAATGGTTAATTGGTGACTGGAAGCAGCAATGTGAAGAAATGCCATGTGTCACCCCATGTGGGGGGGGGGGGACAGGGCTTGGGGCAGGACCAAAGGAAACCACTCCTTCCTTGCCTTGCATAGCTTTACTTAAGAGTAAAGCTGTGAACAGGGCAGGGAGGGACAGGGCCCAGCGCCCTCCGTGTCATTTCTTCACATGGCTTTACTCTAAAGTAAAGCTGCATGGGGCAGGTGCTGGGGATGCTGGTCCATTTCCCTCCCTGCCCAGCGGTGCTTGACTTCCAAGCCTTGCAGGGATAGGGATAGGGATAGGGACAGGGGGTGCTGGCTCTTAGCCTCCCTGCCTTGCAATGCTTGGAAATAAAACCTCACAGGGGCAGGGTTGGGGACACTGGATCCTCTCCCTGCCTTGAGAGACTTGTAAATAAAGCCTTGCAGAGCAGGGACTGAGGACGCTGGGCCCTCCAGCTCCCTGCCACGCTCCATGGTGCGTGGCAGGGAGGTGAGGTGACTCACCTGGTGCGGTCCACAACCTTTCTAGTGATACTAGTGACTGGAAACTTTTATTGGGGTGTACATCATGTGTCTTTATTGTCATGTTAAAAACATTTTAAGAGTGTTTGTTGTTTAAAAAAAAACAATTAAAAACCTGTTTTTTATTTATTTTTTATCTATTAAAAGAATACATAACAAACGTTTACCAGCATAATAACAAACATGGAACATAAAACATACAAATATAAATAAACAACCACAGTAAAGAAATTAACATAAACTAAATTCCACAACTTTTTAAACTAATTAATTATTACTTCCGTTTTAACTCTTAATATAATCCTTATTTTTCTATATTGCATCTAAATAATATGTCTCAATTCAAGCCAAATGTAAATGGTAAAAACCAGTTTTTTAAAATAATGTAAACCCTAACACATGTGCAGATTGTACATAGAGAGAGATCTTGTAGCACCTTTGAGACTAACTGAAATAACAAAATTGGCAGCATGAGCTTTCGTAGACCTAAGTCTACTTTATCAGATGCATTGGTGCGAATTGAATGACACTGTTTAGGTCCTGAAGGCTTTAGCAAAAAGTCGGAATGGCACCAGCATTGTGCCAGTCAGGACCTAAGTTTTGTCACAGCAATGGTTGCCAATACTGGGAACTGTAATATTATGAGTTACCACAGCATTGGTGGGACACAGAGGAGGATCACTCCAGCTGATCTTAATTCTTTGGCAGTTATATATAAGGAGAGGCACTCTTTTATGTACTGAGCTACCAAATCAACACCTTGAATTCAGGCTGGTGAAGCGTGAACAGCCAATGCAAGTCTTTTAAAATAAATTTATATAAATAGATATAAATTTCTTATATCAACTGCCAAGATTCTGGAATGAATTTACTATTATAGTCATATGTTTTGTTCTTTACCATCCTTCTGGAGGCTTTGCAAAGTGTATCTGGTATGTGACTTCTCTTGCTGGTCTGTTTGGTTATGTTACTTTCTTTTCAGTCTATCCCTCTATATAATCCTGACCACTGGAAAGTCATTAATATATCATTAATTAGAAATAACAATCTATGTTTCACAGAAAATCCACCAACCTGTTAATGACATACAGGGGTGTAAGTTCACCTTATGCCTGTCTATGTTTTTTGGGAAGGGTTGTTTGACAGGAGCAAAGCCCACTAGGGCCGCATCCATACTGCTAAAATAATCAAGGTTGACACCATTTTAACTGCTATGGCTCATTGCTATGGAATTCTGGGAAGTGTAGTTTAGTGAGATATTTATGCCTTCTCTTTCAGAAAGCTGTGGTGCCACAAAAAACTACAGTTTTCAGACTGCTCATTGAGCTATAGCAGTTAAAGTGGTATAATCCTGGATTATTTCTGCAGTGCAGATGTAGCCCATGACTCAGAGAAGTATTTGTTTAAACCCAATATTCAGATGTATGCCAATGACATCATCCACTATGACCCTAGGGAATGGCTATTGAGGGAAGCTATCTCAACAAAACCATGAATCTTGATGATGGTGAGTAGACAGTTATAATGGAATTTCACCTGCAGAACTCTTATGCTACATTTGGCATTATCCTCCAACATTTCACAGATGCAATATGGCAAAGGGGGATCATGATGGTAAATGTTGCCAGTGACAAGTTAGGAGCGGCTATAGAAATTTGCTTTTGTTCAAGTCTACAGGGAAGGGCAAGATTCCACACTGCAGAAATAATCCAATTTGAGACCACTTTAACTGTTCTGGCTCAATGCTAGAGAATTCTGGGAACTGTAGTTTTGTGAGACATTTAGCCTTCTCTGTCAGAGAACTCTGGTGCCACAATAAACTACAATTCCCAGGATTCCCTAGCACTGAGCCAAGACAGTGGTCTCAAACTAGAACATTTCTGCAGTGTGTTTTGGACATCTGTCCTTCCTCTCCTCTATCCCTGCTGAGCTAATTGAGTGCAAAATTCTTTTTGCACTTTTAACTCCGTTTGTAGCAACTGAAGTAAGACAGAAAGTGGGGAAAACGAGAGAAATTGGGACACTTTAAAAGCAACTGAAAAAGTGGGAGAACAGGGAGTGAATCGGGACCATCACTACCAAACTGGGACGGTTATATTGTTAATTCTACTTATCTTATGTGTGTGTGTTCGTTTGTTGGTTGGTTTTTTGTTTGATTGATTTGTCTTTGTTTTCATTTGAAATTTACTATTAGTGGCTTTGAATATCATTTCTGGCAGAAGGGCAGGCTATCCATTTAATAAATAAAGCAGTGATCTCTAGGGCTAATCAACCACAAAGGACCTTCTTCTGCAGAGTGCAAGACTGAGGTATGAGAATGTCACAGAAATTGTGAGTGGCAGCAAAAAACTACCTTTAAACAGCAAGCCAGAGGGTAGGAAGAAACCTGGAATGCAATCAGAAATTTGCAACTTGTTTCTTTGCTTTTCTACAAGATTTCCATGGTCCCTAAACTAAAGAACTTCTCCACCAACCTTTAGTGAGTTTATTTGTTCTGAAGGCAGGAAACTGTGTTATGTCTCTGTTGAAGAAGGTCACTGTGTCAAGAATAATTAGGTGGGAAAGACACTGGAAATGCTACTGGATGAAATATTGTATATTTCTTCCTTTCAATTATTTCCTCCTTGGGTTGAATCATTAGCATTTGGCAGATTTGTTGCTGAGTTTGTTGTTCTGCTTTGAAACTTTGGGTTACGCTGGATGTAGTTTGATCTTTTTGCACTTCTGCCATGACTTGCAGTTCCTACTAAATTTTCTGCTTCTTGCTGAGTTTTTGTTTTGTCTGGTGAACCAATGTATCTAGTTTATATGTTGCTTAAATCTGTGGCTACACTTCCTCTTTCACCAGGAGGAGGCCTATGTCACACAGTAGAATGATGGAAGGCAAACCAGATGGGATCAAGAGGAAATTTATTTACAAACTGGCAAAGAGATTCAGCCCTGGTTAGTATTTAGATAGGAGACCACAAATGAATATAAGGAGTTGAGGACTGAACTGGCAAATCCATTTCTGAGTATTCATTGCCTACAAAAACTCTATGAAATTCATGGGATCACCATAAATTAACAGATGACTTGAAGGTGCATGCACACAGAGAGATTTGGAAACCAGTTCAGTTTTAATCCTTGAACCTACAATTTCACTTTGACCTATTATTTATCTCAGTTTACTCCCTTTTTTTATTCACTCAATGCTGCTCTTAATCAGTAAGCTACCTCAGTAGATGCAGAATTTCTACTTTATTGTACATCTTCAACTCTTCCACTCAAATTCTGCTTTGGCTAAAGTTTTATATACTCATGTATAAGTCTAGAAATTTAAGTCAAAAAATTGACCCCAAAAACCTGAGTCGACATATCAACTGGTCAATGTAAGTTTTCTACTTTAACTCTTATTTCAAAAAGGAATCATGCCCTGGTGAAAAACAAGAGCATAATCTGTCCTGGAAGCACTGATCCCCCTCTATTTTTTCATCCAGCCAGCCTTTAGGATGAGCACAAACAGTTGTGCCTGCTGAAATTTTGTAAATTGTTGGGCATTCTTTTCCTTGCTTCATCCTTTAAATTTTTTGCCACATATCCCTAAGATTTGCCCTCAACTTATTCACGGGTCATATCAAAATCCATAATTTTGGCCCCAAAAACTACTATTGACTTATACATGAGGTTGACTTATCTCTCTCTCTCTCTCTGACTTTTCTTCACTAACAAAGATTCAGGAAGGACTCATCCCACACTTTCTACAAGTGCATTTATAACTAAAAAGGCCAATCCAAGATAAACAAGTCTGGTTGCAGAGAGAGAGAGTGTGCACAGTAAAAAGTCTCCTTGGGTGATGTTTCCAAGTTGTGGTTCTTTCTGCGTTGTCACTTC
Organism: Urosaurus nigricauda; assembly: GCA_034509955.1. Taxonomy (NCBI): domain Eukaryota; kingdom Metazoa; phylum Chordata; class Lepidosauria; order Squamata; family Phrynosomatidae; genus Urosaurus; species Urosaurus nigricauda. The sequence goes on from JAOEGL010000001.1 coordinate 344,209,339, forward strand.
TCATCAAGACTCGTTTGGCATGAGTTCTTGAAACTGGCTGCAGCATTGTGGATAGTGTGTTTCCATGCCTCCCAGTGTGAGGCCAGGGCATACATGAGGTCAACTTATAGTCGAGTTTATATAGTGCTTATTATCTAAATTGGCTGATGTTCATTTTGATGTACTTGCATTTTATCCAGCTTTAACTATGATAAGTCTACTAAGGGTCCTAGATTGTTTACATACATTATTTTAGGTATTAAGAAGCCATACCGTCCCTCCCTGTCCATCTGCCTTGGTCCTGGCCCCAGAGGGAGAGAAGAACCACCGGACCTCACCCCCTTTCCCATCACCTTCCCCTCTTCCTTTTGTGTTGTCTCTTTTAGACTGTAAGCCTGAGGGCAGGGATCCGTCTAATTTAAGATTGTATGTACAGCACTGTGTAAATTTACAGCGCTATATAAATAAAGGATGATAATAATAATAATAATAATAATAATAATTAATAATAATAATAATAATAATAATAATAATCTAGGTTTCACTCATCTTATATTTGTGCATTGCAGTACACCTTTGAAATACACTCCTTTAGTTTTGGCCCAGTTCTCTAATCTGTCAAGGTCATTTTGAATTCTAATCCTATCCTGTGGGATATTAGCTACCCCTCTTAATTTGGCATCATCTGCAGAGAGAGCAATTTGATAAGCATGCTCTCTCTTCCATCATCCAAGTCACTAATGAAGATATCTGGTCATTTGTTACACTTCTTATTCCTCAGTAGGCTAAACCACATAGCACCTTTGGTGAGCTAATTTTATCTGTTGGGTTTTTTGGGGGGGTCTTAAGTCCCCTAACCTAGTGTTGAGGTTATCAAGCCCCCCACTCAATCCTCCATTCCATAGTCCATTCATACTTACCATATTGAACATAGGCTAACATTAAACCTAACAATGGAAATCAATCTTCAACTGCTGTGTGAATCATTTTAAGATGTTGTAAGTAGTTTATGCACTATTAATATGATTCAGAAGGAATGATGATTGCACACTGAGTTGAGAAGACAACCACGGGACAGAGAGGAAATATATTCAAAGACAGTCCAGAAATCTTGCATGCCATGGGTTGAGCTGTAGTATGATGAGTAATGAAGAGTAAAGCTTAGAACAAGAATTATATAGATACCTTATTGGGTTTTTTTCAGCTTTGAAGTGATGAACTGGGAGCTGGTGTGGTGTAGTGGTTTGAGCTCTGGACTATGACTTCAGAGACCAGGGTTCAAATCCCAGCTCAGCCATGTAAACCCACTGGGTGATCTTGGGCAAGTCCCACTTTCTCAGCCTCAGAGGATGGCAATGATAGCCCTCCTCTGAAGAAACTTGCCAAGAAACCCACATTATAGGCTTGCCTTAAGGTCACCATACATGTGACTTGAAGGCACACAACAACAACAGAAATTGAACTGCTTAAGCTCTGGCCACCATATGTGTAGTGTTGCAACATAACAAATTCGGCTCGTAGTGCACTCAGCCTGAATGCTAATAATGGCCTCATAACTTTGAGCCTTAATGTTCTCTTCCATCTCTCACCTTTCTCCATGTTTTGGCCAAAGGAAAAGCCCCCACTGCTGCAAAACAGAGAACTTCCCACTAGCAAAAAACAACAGGGCATTGTATTGCTGTGATGTGTCTCCTTGCCCTAATGGTTAAAGCTATACAAACAGTTCTTGCTGTTTTATTACTATAAGTTTTAATACTGACCTTTTTTAAAAAAAAAAAAAAAAAGTAGTACAATTAAGAGAAGCCCCACAGTTAAATGTCTCCCAGGAGTCAGGCCCTGTTAAAAGTCTAATGTGTTTCTGCTTTCAAAAATACTGAGTATTGTTCTTGGTCTTACATTGGGTTTTCTTATCAGTTTCACAGTGATCTGCATGCATGATAGCAGTGGGAAGAAAAGAAAATCAACTACATCAGGCCATAACAAGGCATTGTGAGCTTGCCATTTTGGGAGCAAGATTCAGATTAGACAAGCCATTGGCACAGTAGTGCAAACAAAAAGGTTTTTCCCCAATTAAATTGTACTCTACTCTGCCTTTAACAGGGATGGGAATTATGGTCATCAGTTATGTGTTGTTGGATTGCAGTTCCAAGGAGACCTAGCAAGCAATGGTGCTTGGACTAGAGGCAATGGTACCTGAAGTCAAACAACATCTCAAGGGCCACTTCCAATTTCAGAGCCCCCTGTGTAGTAACCCAGGTGGCATTACCCCGAGAACATGGATAACATGGGCCATATTTATTTATTTATAATTTTTGCTATTATGGATTAAAATAGCCATGCATTCCACCATGATGATATTACTGCCTATGGGAGATAATTTGTTCTGGAAATACTGTCTTTCTGATTCATGTTTCTGTACCAATTGGTAACAGTTACATATATTCCTCATTTTTCCAGAGAAGTAAAACTGCATTTTTTTTCTGCACACATTGGTTGCATTAGAGTTATCTGCAATGATAGTACTATAAAAATGTTCATGCTCATTGTCCCCACCCCCCACCCCAAATTAGATGCACCAAGAGTACCAACCTCAATTTTACAGATGATCCATGAAATTAGGCTAGGAGAAGTTAAATGACTTGACTAATGTTCCCCGCTGTGTCTGTGGTAGAACTTGGTACAGAAACTATCTCTCTTAATTTACCATCCCTAACCACTACCCATTGTTTTCTTCCTAAACAAAACATCATTCAGCAACTAGGAGGGGAAAGTGCTTCTAATACATCAAATCTTATCAAATGACTCTAAACTTATCTCCCCTTTGTTTTCACCAAGGTTTGCTGTAAATCTTCTTAACTAGAGAGCAACAGGACTGGTGTCCTTGCTAAAAAGAGAAGATTGATTTACTATATTCATAAAGAGGCAGCTGCTTCCAGTGGGCACATGATAATGAATGTAAGCTTCTAGACATTCCAAAAAATCTTAAAGACTGGGAGATGTTTTTTACAAGTCTGTATAATGGGAAATCTTAAAAAGGTTTTATTTCTAATATTTATTTCGAATAAGTGTTTTTTTAAAAGAAAAGCTACTACAATATCTTATAGATTTCTTGCTCTTTGGATAGTCTAATTGATTGTTCATTGGGCTTGCTCAGTCCAAAGTAGAGAGAAACTTTGTACAGACATCATTAGTTTTTCTCCATTTAAAGATTAATCATGAAGAGCTCTGGCTCTTTAATTCTGTAATTTGTATATTTAATGGGCTGCTGCAGAATCTATGACAGTAATTAGCATAGCCTGAAAACTCATTAATACGCAACAACATGATTAATGCAACATTAATGCAAACATGACTGAAGTTATTTGGGTTATGTAGTAAGAAGATTAAAGCTAAAATGTCCTGTTTGTTTTACCAGGAGTGGGTATAATGGGATGGCAAAAAAAGAAAAAGAAAAAGAAAGAAAGAAAGAGAAACAGGTACCAAATTAGTCATTTTAGTATAGCAAGAAATACTTGAATCTAAATCAAGATTTCCTTGATCCAGGAAGTTTTGGTGTACAGGATACTATCATTTTATATTTTTATTATTTTATTTACTCACCCATTCCATCAGTACTGAGGCTTGCTTACTTATTAGAATGATGTACTTTGGGGAAATGTCATTTATTCATTGTATTTTTCAAATCAGCCCACAGTTCATATCAGAGAGAGAGAGAGAGAGAGAGAGAGAGAGAGAGAGAGAGAGATGGTACTCAGAGACGAAGCCTCTGGCTAATTTCAAGCAATCCTATTGCTTTTTTCCCCCTTACATGTGTAAATTAGTTTGCTCTGATCAAGATTTTCTGGGCTCAGGAGAAATTGGGCTAGGAGAACATTTGTTTTCTGCTGCTCCAGAAGCTACTGGAAAAGAAATTATACCAAAACACCAAAATCTTAGGAAAAACATCCTGACAGAAGAGCTGTGTGACAATGGAAAACACTCCCTTGGAGTGTAGCTGAGTCTCCTTCTTTGGAGGTTTATAAGCAGAGGTTGGCTGGCCATCTGTTGGGATTGCTTTGAATGTGTCTTCTGCACGTCAGGGGTTGGACTAGATGACCCTTGTGCTCTCTTACAACTGCATGATTCTATGATTCTGTGATCAGTTTAGCTGTATCTGCTCTACTGTCAGCTTCTAGATACCTTCTCTCTATTCCACAAGGCAGTTGTGTTGCTTCCAGATTTTTGAAAAAAATACTTTTTAAAACTCCCATAATCCCTCAACCAGCACAAGGATTCTAGGAAGCATGCTGTAAGTGTAGACAACTACCTTTTCTAAGTGCTGATTTCTTATTAAGGATGTATACAGAATGAGGCTTAGATGTGTACTAAACAAGAGTCTTTTATTGGTACCCGAGTCAAGATTCCATATACTGCCAGCTTCAGCCTACACAACTGAATACAGACATTGTGACAGGGAAAACTGAGATCTGAAGAATAAAATATATGCACTCTAGAGGATATTAAGCCTTCCTTGGGAGAGAGCTAGAAAGAAATGTTAAAGAGCCTTCTAACCATCCATCCTTTATTCGTGCTAATACTTTGAGAAAGTTATCAATGAAAGGCTTCATTATATGTTATAGTCATCATGTTCCTTTATAGAACTTAATGTGATATTCTGCTTCATACACTTGGTGCAATATATAAATAGAGTTTCCAGTTCATTCCTCTATTTCCTGCTCATAATATAGAAAAATCCATGTGACAGGTTGTGGCTGCAACTTAAGACCCACCCTGTTGTGAAGGCTGCATGCCAACTGTATTATGCAAGTCTACAGTGATACACAGACCAACACCTAACTTGCTGTGGTTCTTAAGGAGTCCTTTTAAGTAAGGTTCACTTCAGTTCATCCAGTTCAGTTAGCATATACATTATCTACTCAAATGCACATTATTTGCTTACTCTGCACTTGAATACTTACAAATAAGTATGTGAACTTCAGTGTTCATTATGTGGCATTTGACTTGGACAAACTAATTCAGCTTGCACTTAATTCTCCAGTCATTTGATAAATATGCATGTCTGGATCAGGACTATTACAAAGATAAACATTAGGTTATTCTGTCATCTTCAAATGTACAATATGTTAAAGTAAAAAATTAATTTTTCTTTTGTTTTCCCATTAGGAAAGCCTGTAGTCTTGGGCAGCAGTATATAGGCTCACCTGGAAATAAACTACATTTAAAATGTATAATAATGCTTGTGATTTTTAAGAAACAGTTTTAAGCATGTACAGTAATTAATCCTCCCCCCCCCCCCGAAGGTTGTTTGTACTCAGCATATAAGAACATCTTAAGGGTCTTCCGTGTCCTTCATGTTAGGCCAATGAAAACTTGTTGTGTGCCTTCAAGTCAATTCCAACTTATGGTGACTCTAGGGTGAACTTATCATGGTTTTCTTTCACAGGATTGTTCAGAGTGTGTTTGGCACTGCCTTCCTCTGAGGATAAGAGATTGTGACTTGCCCAAAGTCACCCAGTGTGTTTCCATGGCTAAGTGGGGTTTGCACTCTGGCTTCCCTAAGTCACTGGTCTCCCTGAGTCAAATTATGACATAATTATATTAATTTCTGGTGGAATTTGGGTAAGGGGTTGTTTACTATTGTCTTGCAAAATTAATTGCTGTTCTCTGGCAAATTAAAAGTAAGCCTTGTTGTCCAAAGTCTCTTTCTTTTTCCTTCAACATTTCAGAAACTCTGTAGACTGATTTCATGCCAGACTCTTTGGCAGGAAGACCAAAGAATAAAAATATTCTGATTCAGCCATTTTCTACAGCTCATTACTAAATGTAAAGATTGTGTCTACTGCTAGCACAGCCTCTGCTGCTTCCTAATCACTTTTTTCTCAACCTGTACAAGTTAAATTTTTGCAAAGGGGAAGATATTCTCTTTTCCAAAGACAGCTATGTCTGGAAAGGGAACTTTGAAAAGCCTTCCTTTCAAGGATTAGGGAGTGCATTGCAAAAAGCCTGAACTTTTTTTTTTTCATGAAAAACTTTATGTCGTTTGCTGAGGCTTCACTTGACATTACAGTACACTTAAAGGTTGGTGCCTGGGAGCAAAATTGTTCTGAAGACAGCCAACAGTGTGCATTTCTAGGGATGTGTGATACATCAGAACATCACATTATTTTTGTTTAATGTTAAAACACCATACACTCTCTTCGAAGGGTAAATCAGGCCTTACCAGTTATTCAGCTCAAACTCAAGTTTCTAACTGTAACTCTAGTCTAACTCAAACCACTTTTCCTTGCTGTACTCCTTTCAAATCTTAAGCTACAACTACTCTCTCACTCAGACTGAACTTCCACCTGTCATTCATTCATTGCCTCACACAAATCTCCTCAAATGTTCCAACAATCAGCATCCTATGCAACACTCCACACTCTCCCCCTCCCGACAGCTACTCACCTCTTACTCACACAATAAATCAAGCAGCAATTTATACACAAATCCATGACATCACATTGCCCTTATTGCATTGTCTGAAAAACAAGCAAAATTAGTCATATTCTTACACATTACTGCATTGGGATCCCTGATCCTTGAAAGGGGGGATGTACTAAATATCTTTTACAGGGTCAATTGGCTTGGAAGAGAGAATATTAAAGTTGATAAGAAGTTAATAGGAAGCAGCAGAAACTATGCTTGGAATCCTTTCATTCCGTAATAGGATGTAAGAAAAGCCTGAATCAGAATATACCTGGTCTTGCCTTTCAACACAGACTCAGCTGAGCACTAAAGTTAGAATTGACTTATTTATTATACAGTGGTCCCCTGGGTTACGAATCCCCCGGGATACGTAATCCCCAGGATCCGAAAGAGCCGGGGCCGGAAAAACGGCCCCGGCTTCCGAAAAAATCCCCGGGTTGCGAAGAAAAAGCAACCCGGCCCCTTTAAATCAGCGCACTCCGCTGCGCTGTGCATCAAATAAAGCGGTCCCCCAGATTACGAAGACTTCCGGGTTACGAAAGGTAATCCGGAACGGATTACTCTTGTAACCCGGGGGACCACTGTATTTCCCATCACCATATACAGATGTAAGAGCTGCACAGTGAGGAAATGGATAAAAAGAAAACCAAGTCATTTGAGATATAGTGCTAGAGAAGACTGCCAGGAATAGCATGGATCAAGCCTGAACTCTCCCTGGAAGACAAGAATATTAAATTGAAGCTGTCATATTATGGCCACATCATGAGAAGGCATGACTCATTAGAAAAGACAATAATGCTAGGAAATGTAGAAGGCAGTAGAAAGAGAGGATGTAGATTGCTGCACTACACTCATAGTGCCGTTATTCCACTTTTACTGCTCTGGCTGCCTCCTGTTGCATTGTGAAGCTTGTAGTTCAGTGAGGCCCAAGAGCTCTCTGGCTAAGAATTCTAAATGCCCCTTCTCAATCTGCAAATCAGATAGTGCAATAGGAGGCAGCCAGAGCAGTTAAAGTGGAATAGCAGCACTATAAGACTGTAGTGTGGTAATCTATGAAGGCTGCATGCCAGCTGCATGGATTCAGTGAAGGAAGTGATGTGTCTGAACCTACTAAACCTAGGCAGAGAAGTGGAGAAGAGGGGGATTTGGTGATGTCTCATATACATGGTCACTATGAGTCGAGGTCAACTTGAAAGTAGCTAACGACAGAAATCCAGATATAGATCATTGCCATTATGTAGTATTTGATATGCTTATTAGCATCTCTTAATATTTTGTTTTCAATAATGGTCAGTGATGTACAGTATATTCCAAATGTATGCAATCAACCAATGGCACAAACCTGTAAATTGTGACAATACAGTTACAGCAATGTTATAAGCCAATATGCTGATGCAAATACTCCTGTGCTTATAATATTCATTTGAGTTGTGCAGCACAATTATTTTAACTATATAAAGTTTTGCCTTCCTTTTGTAACTTTGTATCTGTCATCCATTGTTCCATGTTGTAGTTTTCTACACTTGAGTGTCCATGCAGGCTAATGAATAAAGCAGATTATACTGGAATTTGAGAAAGCCAGTTTTTAATTTTCACTGATGTCTTTTTCTACATGATTAAAATACTTCTCATTTATTTGGAGTAGACTGTGACCTGGCCACATGCGAGTCAGAGGGCATTCAGGGTTTTGCAAGTGTGTGGGGGAAATCCTCCATAAACTCAGTAGAAAAAATATTTGCTTTTATTGGAGTATCTGTGAGGATGCACATTATTGAATGTATGGCCATCTGTTTTGCATGCCTTTGCATGGCTTCAGATTTTCAGCAGAGGTAGGGCAGTGGGGTGAAACAGACCTTCAAATGATCACTTCTTGCCAGGAAACAGAATTTCTCAAGTGTCTGTTTGTAAAGGTAGCACCATGTGTTTTGGCACATGTGTGTGCTTTGGTGCCTATCTTGTGAGATGCTCATATGCATTTGTTCTATTCTTTTTTATAAAGCTTTTGATACTCAACAGCCTTTTAACAGCTTGTGTGGGTGTGGGTGTGTTGCTTAAGCTGGGTGCATATAGGGCTTGCATATTCTCCTGGGCATTTTACAGCACATTCTTTTTTGAAAAAAATTATTCCCATAAATAGCAATGGCTAAAGCAATGCCAAACCTCAGGGGAAATGAAAGGTTGCAGGGACATTTTCTGGAGACATCAGGTGATAGGAGATTTCATTGCCGTGTGGGATGAGGAGAACGTGCAATGGTAGCTCCAGGACTGCCACTGGAATATTGACATTTTTGAAAAAGTTGCCTCTGAGATGAGGTTAAAGGATTATGACTGGACTGCTGAGGAATGTCGGATGAAAAGTGAGGCTCTCTAACAGCATTAGAAGGAGATAATGGGCCACAACTCCAGCAGTGGCAATGGCACAACAACTTCTGAAATATTATGGCATGCACGGGAGGGGGATAATGTACATAGTTTAGCACTCTTGTGATGTTAGGAAGAATCTAGTGCTAATATCTAATGGGGGCTAATATATATATATATACACATAAACAAATGCATAGATGCAAATTGTAAATGTCCAAGGGGGAAAAATCCAGCAACATAATTCTCCTTCCACTATGACCTCACATGAAACCATCTTGGTGCCCTTGGTTCAGTCATCAAGGTCTAGCCTGCCATAGGATTCTTGTGAAAGTAATCTGGAAGGGAGGGGAGCTATGTATCTTTCTATGCACACTTTGTAAGAAAGGCAGGACATAAAACTGACCAATAAATGAATACATTTCATTGAATTTATTACACTTGCTTTTGAGTAGGAACATATAGGATTTTCTAGGTTCCCCTGGATATACATATAGGTTCTCCTGCTTATATTTTTAACCACTTTCAATATTTAGGTGGAAAATCACTTAAATGATAAATATAAGTGACCAAGAATTAAATAAGCTTGACTTTATCCTGGGGACATATTCTACTTTTCTCTCCAATTCTCATTTCCTTTTGTACCCCAGGCATTTGAAATGTAAAAGGGGCATAAAAGAGCTTTTGATTATATCCCCCATCATGTTTACTCAGTCAACTGTCACATAGCTTTGAACAGCTATTTTAATAGCATGATTGATACTCATTATCTCAAGTGAATTTCTTAATATCTGTGAGTACCTTGCAATGCACTGGGTGACAACCTGTGGAATGATTAAAGCATGTGGGTCAAAGGATACTGCTTGTGGTGTGATGTAATTAGTAGTGTTATACAATATGAATATGTGCTACAGTTATGATTCTTTAATTTTTCATAATAGATACTATCTATAAGGAAAGTGTCCATTATTTATTTTCTGCCTGGTAAAGGAAGAGAAAAGTGAATATGAAGAAGTTGATTCATTTGATGTAGCTGGGGGAAACAAAATAAATTAGCCTATTACTTGTTAATATACTTAAGGGTGATCATAACAACATGTATTGAAGTATATGAAGTAGTGTATATGAGGTAACAGCACATTGTTGATCGTAACTACCTGTGTCAAAAGTAATGTGGAGTTCTACAGATAATTTGAATGTTTGACACAAATATGATATAATTGTGCTAGCACTATCTTCACCAAATATTTTCTCTTCACTTTTGCTATTATTTTTTTAAAAGAAGCTTTAAATGGTAAAGTACAAGGAGCTGCAAATGTCAACTATGATGAGTTGAGGTTGAATGTTCCATTTTTTAGCCCAATAAAAAAAGAAATTCCTTGACAAAAAATTATTTATGAAATGCAGATAACATTATGAGTCAACAATATCATGATACAATGTAGAGTTGTATCAGATTTCAACTACGATGCTTCCTTATCCATTTTCTTTGGTACCCATTGTTTTCCACAGAGGAAAATAAACATGCAGAATCTGGTGATGACAGAAGGTCTAGGACAGGAGATGGATCTTCCTGAAATTGTATCTGTTACACAGCAATGACAATAGCTAGTGTAAGGCCATCGGGCACTACCAAAACTTCATGTCACTGTAGAGGCTAGTGGTTTGTCACCATATTCATCATATTCAGGGAAGATAAAAACTAGATCTAGGTTTACACATTCTTTTTGATATTATGCTCAACCCAGGAAGAAGTGACTTTTTCAACTGTGATCTACAAACCTTTAATCAAATGCACATCTTACAGGGCATTGTTAAGATTAAACCCTCTTATAACAGCACACTTGGCCCTTGGTATCCACAGACATGAAATCCATGGGTCTGAGCATCAGCGGATGACAAGCCTGTATTGTCCCCAAAGGCAGTGTGTGCTTGTGGCCACACCACCATTAGGGACAGCGTCTGTTGTCCCGTGATGGTGTATACATGTGGTCACACCGACATTAAGTTCTGCTGTCCCCAGTGACAATACAGCCACGTGTATGCACCACCATACCTTTTAAATTGGCCATTTGCTGTGGTAGCTGGAGCTCAGGTTTCTACTTCCATCTTGTTACCCGTTGGAGTCCCTAAAAGGCTCTGTTCTGGGTCTGTTGTTATTTTCTTTATGTACTTTATCTTTTGGTAAATTTATTTATTTATTTATTGTATTTATACCCCGCTATTCAGCCACAAAGGCTCTCAGAGCAGCTTACAAAATGGTTAATTAGATGATTCCCTGCCCTCAGGCTTACAATCTAAAAAGACACGACACAAAAGGAGAAGGGAACGGTAGTGGGGAAAGGGTCCAACAGTTTTTCCTTCTCTCTTAGGCCTGGACCATGGCAAATGGACTCGAGGGAGGGCTCTCCTTCTTCTTTTAGGCAGACATGATGGAGCTGGCAGGCTTTTCTTTCCCTCTGAGGTCTGAGGATGTAGATGGCCAAGGGAGGGCCCATCTTCTTACTCTAGGCCAGGCCTGATGGAGTTGGCAGGCCTTTCTATACCTCTGAGGTCTGATGACAACAGATGGCAAAGAGAAGGCTCATCTTACTTATTATCAACTTATTTTCCAGCCTGATGGAGCTTGCAGGCCTTTCAACTCCCTCTCAGCTAAACGATGTCAGAGAGGCATCTTCTTACTCTAGGCCAGGCCTAATGTTGCTGGCAGGCCTTTCACGCCCTCTCTTATCTGCTCTTACAGTTTGCAATATCATCTCTATGCCGATGATACCCAATTATATATTTCCACTTCAGAACTCTCTTCAGACACTGAAAAACATGTTATATCTTGTCTCTCAGCTATATCAACATGAATGCTTAATCAGCACTTAATCAATCAAGAGAGCTATTGCTTTTCAACTCCAAGCAGTCTTGGATGAAACAGATTATCTAGATTCATTTCAAACCAGCTTTAGGGCAGGATATGGAGTCGAGACTGCCATGGTTGCCTTAGTGGATTATCTCCACCTAAGTATTGACAGAGGAAGTGTGACCCTGTTGCTACTTTTGGATCTCTCAGTAGCTTTCAATAACATTGACCATGGTATCCTTCTGGAACGACCGGTGGAGTTGGGGATCGGAGGCACTGCACTGCAATGGTCCTATCTCTCAGGTAGATTCCAAATGGTGATGTTTGGGGGACAGTTGCTCCACCAAAAGGGAGCTAAAATATGGTGTTCCCCAATGCTACATCTACATGAAACCGTTGGAAGAGAACATCTGAAGGTATGGGACAGGGGTGCTATTAGTACGTTGATGATACCCAGATATATCTCTCCATACCTCGAACTACAGCATTAGCTAAATAGCATCACTCTTCTGAATGAATGCCTGAGGAAAAACAGACTGAATCCAGATAAGATGAAGGTACTTGGTTGTTTGTCAGCTGGTCCTGAATGGGGTCACACTTCCCCTAAAGGACTCTCTTTGCAGCTTGGGGGTGCTTCTGGATCCATCTCTCCAGATGTCAGCTTAAATAAATGCAACAGCCAGGAGTGCTTGCAATCAGCTTTGGCTGATTACACCAGCGGCGCCCCTTCCTGGGGCCTGGGAACCTAAAAACTGTGGGACATGCGCTGCTAACCTCACAACTTGCAATGCACCCTACATAGGGTTAGCAGAGAAACTTCAATTAGTTCAAAAATATTGCAGCCATATTGATCACTGGGAGATCTAGGGGTGACCATATAACACCAATTTTAAAGTCCATTCATATAATCCCAAAAAATATTCAGAAAAGGTCTTGTGTGCACGATGCGTACAACATATTCAGAACTGCCATTTAAATAGAACATGAGTTTTGAATATATGTGATACCAGTGTCATTTTCTTCTCTGACTAGATCATAATTCTAGCTTTTATTTCTGATCCCATAGATGGATTTGCATGCTATGAATTAATGTACAAGTGAGAGATAAATACCTCTTTTCTGTTCTCTAACCAGGCATTAAAGTGAGTTTTAGAACTACAGAACTTGATGGGCTCATTCTTTTTTCCATTTCACCTGGGAATCAAGAGGAATATATTGCACTTCAGTTGCAAAGTGGACGTCCTTACTTCCTGTTTGATCCACAGGTACAATAAAGTAGTTAAAAATAGTATTAATGCTAGTCTCATAGGTATTTTGTGCCTTTCATTATATGATATGATAATTTTCACTCTTTCTCTGTGTATTAATGAAAAGGTTAATGGGTTCATATAAACTGCATGTAGCAGAGTTGATTAGGGGGCATGAGCTGAAGCACCTATGGTTCCTCTGTACTGAGTTCTGAAGAGGTTAAGAAGTCAAATTGAGTTAAGTTACAGAGATTCAACTGTTTGGCCTCCATGAATTCATGGCATAATTGAACAACTTTTCAATTACTGACAAATTTTCAGTGAAGTTGTATCAAGTTGTGCAAAAATGAAGACATTCCTTTTAAAAATAAAGTATCTGATGGAATAAATAAATAAAGGAGCCCTGGTGGTGCAGTGGTTAAATGCCTGTACTGCAGCCACTCACTCACAAACTGCAAGGTTGCAAGTTCAATACCAGCCAAGGGTCATAGAATCGTAGAATCGTAGAGTTGGAAGAGACCAAAAGGCCATCCAGTCCAACCCCCCTGCCATGCAGGAACTCTCCATCAAAGCATCCCTGACATATGGCCATCCAGCCTTTGCTTAAAGACCTTTAAGGAAGGAGACTCCAACACACTTAGAGAGTGTGTTCCACTGTCAAACAGCCCTTACTGTTAGGAAGTTTCTCCTAATGTTGAGGTGGAATCTCTGTTCCTGTAGCTTGCATCCATTGTTCCAGGTCCTGTTCTCTGGAGCAGCATAAAAAAGCTTGCTCCCTCCTCAATATGACATCCCTTCAAATATTTAAACAGGGCTATCATATCACCTCTTAACCTTCTCTTCTCCAGGCTAAACATCCCCAGCAATCTAAGTTATTCCTCATAGGACATGGTTTCCAGACCCTTAACCATTTTAGTCGCCCTCCTTTGGATATGCTCTAACTTGTCAACATCCTTTTTGAATTGTGGTGCCCAGAACTGGACACAGTATTCCAGGTGGGGCCTGACCAAAACGGAATAGAGTGGCATGTCAAGCTCGACTCAGGCTTGCATCCTTCTGAGGTTGCTTAAATGAGTACCCAGTTTGTTGGGGGCAATTAGCTTACACATTGTAAACTGCTTTGGGAATGCTTAGGTGCACTAATAAGTGGTATAGAAATGTACTTGCTATTGCTATTGCTAATATATAAAAGGTATTCATTGGAAAAATTAATAGAGGTTTGTAATAACCATGTATACCACAGCTGAACTCAAAAACAGCATTGACAAAAATTACCTATATAAAGATTATTCCATTGTCTTTTTTACTAGATTCTAGTATTTTGCTTTAACCATAGACCTTGTGCTAGCACAATGCTATCACAGCAACCTGTTGACTTGTCTGTGTGTTAATGAAGAGGTTAATGGGTTATTTTAAAAGTACAAACCAAAATGGTCATTCTTTCAAAAAGACACAGCATAGTTTCTACCCTCTGCTTAGTCACTGCCTCACTCCATGAATAGTTTATGTCTTCAGCTGCTGTTGCAATGCAGCTCCCATTACACTTCACCATTAAAAATGTTAGTTAGGGCTGCTAGGACATGCAGTCCAACAATATCTGGAGAGTTGGATGATTCCATCAACAATCTAAATAAAAGACTCACTTGCCTTATGCCTTAGGAGATCTAGTAGTCCTGTCTTGTTCAGTTCCTGAACATGCATCTTTTTTGTGTGCTAGTGGGAGGTATATAGAGTTTAGGATGAGATGCTATATGCTTTGCATCAAAAGTGGAAATTTAGATGAGTTTCCTTTTATAAGAATGGGCTTTCCAAGGTGTAGGATTCTTGGTGTAACTGCAGTGTACCAAGTGCAAACTGCCCAGTAGAGGTGGTGGGATGAGGCTGCACTGTTCGCTTATGAGAGGGTAATCACTATCCTATTTTGCTTATATATACTCAGCAGTTCTAACCAAAGAAAATAGTAATATTGCAGAGAAATTAAATGTCAGTTGGCATTGTGTTAGTAAGCTACAATGGTGCACATCCAACAACATTGTAATCCACTTTTTTGTTAGTTTTGTTTGTTGTGTCCTTATTTGCAGCACCACACTGCTGGCTCATCTTCAATTTATGATCAACAATAATCTCAATGTCTTCTTTACATGTCGTACTGCTGAGCCAAGTATCTCCCATCCTATACCAGTTCATTTGGTGTTTGATGCCTAAATGTAGAATTTTGCATTTATTTCTGATAAATTTCTTTTTATTAATTTCAGCCACATTTTCAAGTGTATCAAGGTCCATTTAAATTATGTTCCCAGCTTCCAATGTGTTATCTACCTGTCCTAGTTTTGTATCTTCTGTAAATTTGATTATGACTCGCTCTAGATAATTAATGTCAGAAAAAGTCAAATAAGTCCACGTCAGTGTATTATTTTCACATGTATTCAGTCACATTCATATCCGATTTCTGCAACAGTTTGTGATTTCGTTCTAAAAATCCACCTAAAAAGTAGAATTTAGTTTCATTTGTAAATTCTCCCAAAACATCTACAATTTTCCCCAACATACACTATTTGTATGTGATTTTTTTCATAATAGCCATATTTTTAAAGGTGTCTCTAATACATGCATATTTTACATTTTCATTTCTTAAAATATGTCTTTTATATGCATTTCCCCCTTATATATATATTTATGTAAACAAGCTTTTAGATGCAGATGTAGAGGAGAACTACCTGTAGACCAGTGGGAGGTGGTAGGTCTCTTGTCAGTGGAGCAGCGAATGCACTGTGGATTTTAGTGTGAAACTTAGGGGAATTATCCAAGGTGATAAAACCTACTCCCCAAATAGCTCCAACACCTTGGAAAGCTTTTTTACAGCTCAAATTAAGTGATTCCCAAACTTTGGTCCTCCAGATGTTTTGGACTTCAGCTCCCAGAAGCCCTAGCTAGCATGGCCAGCACTCGGAAATTATGGGAGCTGAAGTCCAAAACATCTGGAGGACCAAAGCCTGACAACAAGCAGCTTCATTTTCCCAGTGACATGACAGCCAGCAGTCTCTACTGATATAAACTAAATTTTCCCATCTCTTATTACTATGTGCAGATGTTTGTTTCTTCTTATTGTTTGTTTTAAATGGAGTTCCCACTCTACAAAGTTTCTAGGCACATACCCAACAAGAGGTTTTTCTCTAAGGGCAGTCTGCATGTATCTATACTTTTGTATAGTGGTGATTCTTCTTCAAATGTGAATGATGTTATTTAACACAGAATATTTAAATGTGATTATTATGGCTGAATTTTTTTTACTCCCATACAATTCCTATTAAAGCTAGCTATACTGTTGAAAAGTAAATGAGTTGTAGATTGTAGTTTTTTAGTTTTTTACGTGCTGAAGAAGAATTCAGAAATACACATCTCAAATCCACAGTGTCATTCCCTACAAATTAACTGTCGTTGTCAGATGTGGGTATGTAACTTAAAATGTTGCAATTGGGTGGCAACAAATATGATTTGTGAAGAATAAAATAAGATGGTCCGGATTGTTGCCAAAACATATAAAGAATCACTTTTGGAGACACCTGATCTTTGGCATGCAGCATCGTTTGTAACAATTTTAACGCTAACTAAGTACACTTTGATGAGACAGCATTTAATAAAATGCTCATTAATTTCATCATTAGCAAGGGTATGCTAAGAAGTAAGCCAGTTTCTTATGTCACGCCCAATTAGCATCCCATGCTAGTAATCCCATTAGTATTGTTGAATTCACTAATGGAAAAACTAATGGGCATGCTACCAGGGCACATTAATTGGGCATGACACCAGTTCTGGTTTTAATTATTAAACTACGATAATGAAATGTGTGTTTGTAAAATATTAAAATGTTGAAATAGTGTGGAAGGCAATAAAAATAATGTACAAAATGCAGTGTGTTTGGTACATACTGGTAATATAGATAATCCTGTTTTTGCTTTAAAAAAACAACCATACAAGCTTACCATGATGACATCAAGCCTTAGAAAAGTGATTACTCTGGTGAATAAACTGGTGGTTAATTACTACACACACACCCTTGTGAAAATGCTTGAGGTTTTCCCCAAGTAATGCAGAGAATGTGTCAAAAATGCTAGATGGGGGAAAGTCACAAAGATTGTCTAATGCAGCATCTTCTGTTTAAAAGGAGAAATGTGGACGATGATGATGATGATGATGATGATGATGATGATGATGATGATGCCAATATTCTTCCTGCACATTCAGCTTTGTAGACAGATGTCTTAACTAAGATTTTCTTCTAAGAGTTTTCTTCTGTATAGCCAGATTGGAACTCACTTCAGACACAGGTCTGATTGACATAATTGTGTGATAGCTGATGGTTGCTGAAAAAATGCTTAATAACACAGCATGCTTTCAACCTACTGTTTCTATTTCTGTGCCATTGTCATTTTGATTACAGTTAGCCATGCTGATTTCCTTGTTCAGGTTCCCCCACAACTATACATACTGTAAATCTTAATTTGTATATCTTCCTAAATAATGCATTTTATTAAATACTATTTCTTAAACTGAAAAAAGCAAATCTCCCTGTAACATACATATTTGTTCTACACTGAGCACATGAGTGCTAACACTGTAATTCTGGTTTATTTTTAGTATCCTACTGGCATCTATTTTTCTTCCCAAATATTAAAAAAAATTACAGAGTTCGTTTACCAGGTGGTTGGTCATTCAGATCACTAAAATCATGGGTCTTATGTAATAGTTTACAATTATGCATGTGTTTAGGGACATCTGTTTTAATACAAACAGAGAAAATTGTGATTAGACAGAAATTTAATTCTGTATGCACTTCCTACATTCAAATGCCACCAGGAAGCTGTCACCTTCAAATGTTATCATATGCTCTGTTTCAATGAGTGATTGCTCTTTTAAGGACAGGACTGATTATTTGTAGATGGTCATCCTTTATTTATCCAAGCACAGAGTCTGCATTCATTTTTGACAATAGATTCTTCCTCAAGCTACTTCATGTGGTGCTATAAAGAGCTTTCCATAAATAATCTGCAGTATTTGAAAGAGGATGCAATTAGTGTCAAAAATGGTATTGATTTTTATGTCTTTGGATGCATAACTAGGACCTGCTAATGTCTTGCCATTCTTCTCCTACATTCCTATACAATAAGGTGAAAAATGAACTTTGAAACAAATAAGCAGAAGTTGAAATTTTGATCTTTACTCTACTTCAACTTTACTGAAAAGAAGGGAGATTGTGGTAATCTGACATATTCAGTTATCCAACACAATTTTTGTTCACTGTGACAACCAAGTGCCTGAATCTTCATAGTTTCCAATTTTTACTTTTTCCTCCGGGGGAAAAAAAATCAGCAGATGGATATGTAAACTCAGAGGACTAAAGAATAAACATTGTGGATACACATGTGCATTGCTTAAGCACAGATCTTTCCAGCACTGCATCTCAACAGGATGTTTATTACAATATACATTCAAACTCCTGCCTTCAGCTTTCACCTCCAGTGTGCATGTTTATGCTTCCTCAGTTGGGATCATCCCCCACAAGCCTCTGTTATTCTGGGCCTTTGCCTTTCTAAGAGAAGTCTTACAACTTTTGACTACTGTACTGTGTACCTCCTTACCTATATACACATTCCTCTATCCATGTATCTTTTGCGTGTTAGCTTTTAAAAAACTGGCTTTCCTAAGTTCAGTTTTCAAAGCCCTCTCTATCACAGATGGATGTAAGTCTTTGCTAATTTTGTTTTGACTGAAGTAACATGTAATTTTAGCAGTTTTCAGGCTGCTGAGAGAAAATCTTTGAAAACTGCAGTTTATGAAGATTATGTGGAGTGTTTTTCAGAAAACAACATTATTTGCTGCTTAGGAATTAGCATTTTTCTTCACTGAAAATAATTTCTGTGACATTTTTTTACATGAAAAATGCTGTCACTTGGAATTTACTGTTGACCAACCATGGGAATAAAGAGACCAGGAACAAAGTATAGGTTCTATTAGGGCCACTTTATTTTAACTATTAACCTATTTAACATTTGAACCCTGAGATATGCAAGGGGAGGAATAACTTAGGGTGGGAGCAGCTGAGGCAGATGGTCTCATCTAGACCTCCTCTCCAGTTTCCCCTGGATGAGAAATACCTGAGTCTCAAGGAGCATCCAAAAGCTGGGTTGCTCCCTGGGCAGCCTGCTACTGGAAGACCAACTCAAGAAGCCCTCCTTTGAGTCTCATTACTTGGAGTGAGGACTCAGTGCACAGGCCAGCCCCAAAGAAAGTCTCCTTTCCCCACCCCTGGGTCCCATGACCTAAAGAAGCAGATCCAGAGCTCTTCCCTTCACCAAATGGGTGCCTTAGGTGTTCACCATAATCCTACTTCTCTCACCTGCCATGGGTAAGGGACAAGCATCTTTTTATCCCCTATTCACAACCAGGCTACCCAAAAGGCCCCTCAATTCATGTTGCAGATCACCCAGGAAAAACAGATTACCTGTCTTTGATAAACAAATGCCATCAGATGTGTAGATTCTTCTGAAAAATTATCTGAGGATGTGACAAAAACTGGCTAACCTTTCATCAAGGCATTCCAAATTTATCTGTTTAGTTTTCTCTGGACTTTGTCCACACATTGAGTGTCTCTTTCCCCCCAACACCATATCTACCAGGGAAAATTGGCAGACCACCTTATAGACACACATATAATGAATAGTTTGAATAAGGAGGGCCTGCCTTGTCCTTCAGCAAACCTCTTGCATCCCCCCAACAAAACTGGCAGCAGGCTGTGCCACAGTGTCTCAGCCCCAAAATGCATAGGGCAAGTAAGGCAGCATCTGATGTCTTTGGGGGCATTTTTCATTTTAACACAATGCCCCCAAAGTGACCAGAAGCCGCTTTATGTGATGCATGCCCCCAGAGCGGTCAGAACCTGCTCCAAGGCTGCACCAAGCCAGGAACAGCCAGCCCAAAAAGGAGTGGATTTAATCAAATCTTGTTGGCTGCCTGTTTGGGAATGTGGTGACAGCCTGCTTTTGAAGCAGGTCATGCACTCACCATGTTGCTGGCATAATTGGGGCTGGGGTGACCTCAAGCCTCTCCTTCTGGGCCATCTGCTTCAGCCCTCAGTCACTCCACAATCAGATCACTGAGTCCCAAGTGGGACCCAAAATGGCAATTACAAGCCATTTTTCAAAAATAGCATTTCCACTCCTACATAAATTCTAAGATGACATGGGAACAATTTATCTGATGGTACAGGTTAAATACAAGAGAGTAAATCCCCTTGGTCCTTCTTTGGTGTTCTGAGAAATGAAATTTTCAGCAAAAGAAGTCAAAACTTTGATTGCTACTATAATTTGCCCTTGTGAAAATTTTATCATTTTTCTTTTCAGGAAAGTCCATGTCTACCAACTAGTATGCTGTAAGAATGACATCACTTTTATCTATAAGCAATTTTTTAAAACAGTGTTACCTAAAACACTACTCTCCTCCTGATATTCTTTTGAAATAAAGTACAAATCCTTCCATATTCTAGCCATGAGTCTCATCCCACCAAGACTCAGTGACACCTATCAGATTGCAATTATCATCTTGCATTCAGATTTCAAGGTCATCTTGTTTGCTTCCCCTGCTTTGTGCATTACTATATACACAGTGGAAGCCATGGATGTTGCATCTCCTGATTTCTTTGCAGAATTGATGTGAAAATTATTGGATCTTACCTCCTTTGTTTTCCCTTCCCTTTTCTTTTTTGGTCTTGTCTGTATTATGTTACTCATCTCTAGGCTCTCACTCTCCTTGATTCAGCTTGAAGAACCCAAATAAAATAAAATAAATCCATCTAGTCCCTTTATCTGGAGAGAGTCCTTCAAACTTCTGTCACCCACACAACTCCTGGGTTCCTGGCTCCCAACTCATGTCTGACTTTTCTGTTTCCATGTCATTGGGTACTTTTACACTTTAGAAATAATGCAGTTTGACACTACTAAGTGCTGTAGCTCCATCCTATGGAATCCTGGGATTTGTAGTTTTACAAGGTCATTAGATTAATCTGCAAAGAAATGATAATGCAGCTTTTGTAGGTTTCTCAGGCTAAGTGGTCATGTTCTAGAAAAGTTTATTCCCAACATTTCATCAGTGGCTGGCAACTTCAGAGAATGCTGGCATGGAAGAGAGTGGGGTATATATATATACACTTTGTGACCCTGGTAGGGAGGAGTGATTTCCATGTTAATCTGTAAATGGTTCTGTTGTTGAATGGCAAGGCTTCAGGGTGGGAAAATATGCAAACAGGATTAGTATCTGTTTAATTATTGATCATTGTCTGCTGGGAATTGATTGAAATCCACAAACACCAAGACAAATTCAACAGGAAAGAAGCCTTCAATTAGGAAAGTTTGGCTACCAGTGAAAAACACTAAAATCAAGACCCAGCAAAATGCAAATGAAAACCTCCCAGGGTCAGAGGTTTTCCTAGCAGAAAATGATCACTAATTAAACAGATACCAATCCTCTTTGCATATCATCCCACCCTGAGGCCTTGCAATTCAATAACAGAACAATACACGGATTAACATGGAAATCACTCTTCCCTACCCAGGGTCACACAGTATATGAAGATTTCCATACATGGCTGAATTGCTGATAAAACATCCTTGAAACATCCCTTAAACATGGAATAAATGTGTGTGTCTGAATGCCTGGTGCACTTCCTCAATCATCATGGAGTTATCATTCCCTCTTGTGTCCCTGAATGGTCTCAAGGGGAGCAGATTTCCTATAAACGGAAACTGTGTTCATAGGAAATCCATTCCCCTTGAGCCGATTCAGGGGAGTTAGAGGGAGTGACAATTCCATGATGTTTGAGGAAGGGCACCAGGTGTTCAGACGTGCACTTCCTCCATGTTTGAGGGATGTTTCAGGGATGTTTTATCAGTGATTCAGTCAGATATGGAAATCTTCAATATATACCCCACTCTCTTCCATGCCAGCATTCTCTGAAGATGCCAGCCATAGATGCTGGTGAAATATCAGGAATAAACTTTTCTAGAACATGGCCACATGTTCAGCCTGAAAACTCTACAAAAACCTATAGATATCTGCCATGAAAGCCCTCAACTTCACACAAGTACTAGTGCCTCAAAAAATATAAATCCTGGGCTTCTGTAACATGACAATTAAATTGGTGTCAAACTCCATTATTTCTACAGTTTAGATACACCCCAATCCTAGTACTTTGACCAGCACTCTTTAATTCCAGGCACAAGGATGGACCAACAAACAGCTAGACTATGACCACCATCAATGGTAGGTGTCACTGGCCAGCAAGGGCACTGGATCAACTGGCAATTCTTGTTTAATCTGTTTTTTCCTCAAACCAGTTTCAGTCAGCTCAGTACATTGCACTAATGTTATTGAATGAAGATATGTGCAATGAAGTTGTGTGTAATGATAATTCACCAGTGAATTGTATACAGAGTTGAAAAGTTTAATTTCTCAGTCATTCTACCCTGTTTCAACATCAAGAGGAATCTTTATATACTGTAGGATATTCTAATTTCTGTTTGAAATGAAATTACCCTTGCATCTGAAGGCTGATTTAACAATGACTCAGTGACTTAACTGGGCACATTTTTATTAATCGTTTAAATATCTTTTAAAAGGGATCTGCTGTTGCACTAACTCCAGATAATGACGGTGGAAGACAATATAATGATAACAGTTGGCACCATATAATTGCTGTAAGAAATCAAGCGCTGGGAACAATCACAGTAGATGGGCAGTTCACAGGTAATTCGTTCATTACTATCAGTTCATAGACCTCTGTTAAATTTTCTCAAGAGTGACTGGTGCATTATTGCTATTATTTTTCTAAAACAGTCCATGGATTTTTCTTTCTTTCATCATCACTAATCTCTGTTTTAGCATTTTTAACATCCAAACTGATAGTCCAGTACATTATAATTGGAAGGCCATAGTAACTGAATAGAAGTTGAAGCTTGTGAAAATTGTTGTTGTTGTTATATTTATATATTTCTCTCACACCTTTCTCCCAAAATTGGCACACAGAGCACCTGAAATTTTTTTAAAAATACAGCTTAAAACACACAGAAAAGTGAATATTAAAATAAGATTAAACTATACAAAGTTTATCTGTGTTTATCTCTTACTTTGAATTCAGTTTTCATAGCCTTTCTGGAAAAACAGCAAACACATGTGTGTTTTGATTCTTTGTGTTGATAATGGATACGAAGAATATTCACTTCTAGATTTTGATATGACACATGGATAAGTCAAGAGTAAAATGTAAGCACATGCAATGAAGGATGTAAACGATGAAGTAAAAGAAAACAATGGCAAAGGACTTACAAAATTCCAGCAGACATAACTATTTGTGCACATACGAAAGGCTGGATGGCTGAGAGAGTTGAATTGGGTTAGAGTGCTTCCAGGGCAAATTAAACTCTTGCCTTTCACCATATATATATGCATTAAAATACAATACTTACATTGACCAGTGGATGAGTCGACTCAGGTTTTTTGGGTCAATTTTTTAACCTAAATTTCTAGACTTCTACATGAATATATACAGAATGGGGGCATTTGCTAGTGAAATATGTGGCTACTCTCTGTTATGTTTGCATATAATTTTGAGATATCAGTATTTACATCTTGTTATCCATTTATGGTTGTAACTTTTGTTATCAACACACATCCCCTTTTAGAACAGATTTTGATCTAACCTTTTTTAGTTCACCATTTTACGAATATTTCAAAAAAAAAATATTGCCCACTGTTTTTAGGCTCCTCCTCTGCTACCAGTGGCAGTACCATTATTGGAGAAAACACAGGAGTCTTTGTCGGAGGACTCCCACGGCATTTTACAATCATAAGAAAAGACACAGGTGAGAAAGCATTACATGATTTCAAAATCAGGAGTCCCCATCTACATTTTGTGTTGAGGTGGTAAGCATTACCTGCCATGCAGCTGCGGTCTCATCAGCCAGTGCAGTTTTATGCTACTACTGTATCTTCCTGTTTAGAAATGGTTTGCTTGTCAGCTACCTACCTTCCACCCTCAATTTTTCCATGCTAAAATTTTTGCAGTGCAGCTCTGTCTGATGGGTTCACTCTGATATACAGCAATTGCATCTGAACAGCTAAAGTAAAATTAGATATATGCAAGTTGTTAAATGGCACAGACCAGGTAAGAATGTGTGAAGGATGTCCTTTTTCTATCTCTGCCCACTAGCACATCCCCTACCTCTTATAGGTGTTGTTGGGCCAGAACTTCTGCAACTGTCAAAATCCCAGAACCTTCCCAAAGGAAGTTAGCTGGGTCACTGTGGGCTTACATTAGCATAACAGATATATTATGTTAAATCTAGATAAATGATTGATAGATAGATAGATAGATAGATAGATAATGTTATGTGTGTGTGTGTGTTGTCTATCTTCAAGTTGTTTCCAACTTATGGAGAACCTAAGGCCTATCACTGAGTTTTCTTGGCAAGATTTGTTCAGAGGTTTTCTATTGCTTTCCCCTGAGGCTGAGAGCATATGATTTATGACTTGACTAAGGTCACCCAATGGGTTTCATGGCCAAGAGGGAATCAAACTCTAGTTTCCAGAGTCATATTCTAATGCTCAAACCACTACACCACACTGGCTTCTTTATGATACATTCATATATAAGGAACCCTGGTGGCGCAGTGGTTAAATGCTGGTACTGGAGCCACAACATTGTAAATTCAATCCTAGAGCAGGGCTCCAAGGTCCATTCAGCCTTTCTTCCTTTTGTAGGGTGGCAAAATGAGTACCCAGCTTGTTGGGGGCAATTGGCTTACACATTGTAAACCACTTAGGGAGTGCTAGTTCACTGATAAGGGGTATAAAAATGTACTTGTTATTGCTATTGCTACACACTCACACACACACACACACTATATAGCCAGGTTGTTTATATATATATATATATATATATATTTGCTTTTAAATTTTAATATATGTATTATGTTGTATGAAACAAATGTTTATTTTCTTTATTTACTGGTCAGGCAACACTAAAATAATGAGGAAAGGGTTTGTGGGATGTCTCCGAGATGTATTCTTGAAAATGAAGCACCATCCATATGAAATCTGGAAGCCCTTAGAATGGAAGGAAGCAGTGGAGAAATGGAATGTTTACCACAGCTGGGAAGGGTGTCCCAACATGCTTACAAATGGAGCACATTTTCTTGGGAAAGGTATATTTATATATTAGCATTGTTTGAAATACAATCTGTGCTTTTAATTTTATTGACTTTAATAAATCTTCCTCCTTCTCCTCATCTGTCCTACATGTGTTATAGCAAACACAAAACAGGTATTAAAATGTTGGAATACAATCTATGCAAACAGTTAAATTAGCACAAAAATTCAACTTTTCTGTGGCTCAAAAAGCTTTCTTGAACATATATCTCTTTGGGAAAGGACATGGTGAGAATTCTTGTGATATGGCTATATACACTCTTACCATAATGTCTGAAGGATAGCCACAATATACCTTCCCACAGTGTTGCTCCTTTCTATTGCTATAACCTGGCACTCTTTTGGTCCATATCTGTCATACTTGTGATTCCTTAGCCTTTTCCATAAAAAGGAGTTCAGTTTTTCCATTCTTTCCAGTCTAGCAGATGATGTCACAGTAATGTTCACTGGATTGAATCATCATTATGCCATGTATATATCATTATCCTACCTACAAGAGGAAAATGACAGAAAAAGACATTGTTTCCCACTGTTTTTTCCCCTCACTATTTTTTAAATTCAGTTTAATGGCAAGATCGTGTTGGCCTAATGAAGTCACAGAGGCTTCAATGTGCACAGTGTATTCCTCAAAGAAAGTTCTGACTGACTGCATGTTGCAACTAAAGTAGACCCATTGCATTAAGTTGATAGTTGATAGTCAGATAGTTATGATAGTTATGTCTGCTCTATTCAGTGAGTCTACTTTAGCTGAAATCAGCAACTGGATTTCTGAGCAAGGACTAGTTCACATGTTTCAGTACTGAAGATTTCTGGAAACTTGGTGGAGAAACATTCTATGTTTTGTTAACTCATTGGAGCATTATGACTTCAGCATATACTGATTCACATGCAATGCCTAGACTGAAAATTATCAAAGCTTTTCCATCTCAAAAATGACTTTTGCATTTATTTTGACCATTCACACACATGTCCATGAATTAAGTTCTATTTAATTTCATTCTCATTTATACAGTCATAGCAGCTGCATTATAATGTTGTTTGATTTTTTCTCTCTTTCTTCCCTTTGTTTTTAAGGTTTCCTAGAACTCCATTCAAGCACTTTTCATGGTGGCCTGGACACTGAGATTTCCTTTATATTTAAAACAGACCAGCTGAATGGATTACTTCTTTTCATTTACAACAAAAATGGGCCTGATTACATTGCTGTAGGTTTATTTTATTTTATTTTATTTTGTTCCCAGATGGGTGTTGTATGAATTGTTATGTGCAAAAGTAGGGTCAGTTCCATTTATGCAGGAAATGGCCTGTATGACAAATTATATGAGAGGTGCCCATTGCAGTTCGATTTCACGGTTTGTATCTGAAAGTTGAGGTAACTTCTTTTCCTTCTTCCAGTGTGGTGCACAGAAGCCTAATAACAGCAGTACATTTATGAATCAGATGTATATCCATAAAGACTGTTCATTAGGTCTTCAGGTTTTTTTCCTTAGGTATAGTAATATGTCCATAACCTCTATGACCTAATCTACTCTCCTGTATAGTTTTATAGCTGGGAAGAATAGTATTGTATTGATTTTGTCTTCTGCCATCTCACTAATGTATTTCACTGTTGGGCAATCTGGTTTCTCTGCCTTTATACAATCATGGGATCACAGATCATTAGAAGCTGAAGTTGTCTGAATAGACCATTGATTAATATTTAACATTTCTCAAGCACTAATATTCAAAAAGTGGCATGGTCCTTGCCCAGAGGGTTACATTCTAAGTCCTAAACATATTGATCCTAATCATGATATGTTTGAGAACAGAAAAAGTGGCAAAACTCTCCATTCCTTTTCAGTACAAATTAACACTCTAAGTGCTATTCAGTTTTGGCCTAATTGATCACTCATTGGAGTGGTGGATTTTTCAACATTTCTCTCTAGTCTTCTTGTAGGTACATCATGAAGTAAATGAGTGCTGTTATTTCTGGCAGCTTTGATGTTATTTATGTGCTTTATACACAAAGTACAGGAACACAATATGCATATCTTAAGCAGGAAGAAACAGATTACTCCCATTCAGGTATTTCATTATTATATGAGTCCACTCTTCCAGAATTTGGATCTAAACATGAGGATTTTAAAAATTTATTTCAGAATTACAATGTATCACATTTGCCAGATCATTCTTCTGTTCCCACTGCCCACTTCTTGGTGGATCTGTTGCTGAGATTTGAGCAAGACTACATTTTATTAGTTGGCAAGTAATGAAACTGAAGTGAAATTCAGGATGAATGCAGCCTTGAATGTACTTTTTTGAATTTTGAATGTTTTCACATTTTGTTTTAGTAATTCACTTCTAATGGATATTTTAAAATATAATGGTATCTTAGCAGTTGTTTAATTTTAAGGTGACAGCTTTAAATACCAGTATGTTAAAGTCAAGGTTTTTCTTCCCATATCATAGGGGCTGTACAGACAGGCCTGAAAGGGGCGGCCTGTAGCCATTCCTGGAAGCGGTGAATTGGGGCCAGGGCAGCCTCACTGGCAGCCCTGCAGCCCCAATCTGGAGTTTTTCCAGACCACGGAGAAGCAGCAAAATGCCGCTTCTCTGTGGTCCGGAAAAGGGGTGTCCAACAACCACAGCCATGGGAGAAAGGGGCTGCCCAGCCCCTTTCTCCTCAGCATCATCCCCGCAGTCATTTGGTTGTTGCGGGAACGATGTGCACACCCAAAAGGAGCTGCTTAGAGCAACCTTTGAAGCACTGCAACCAAGAAGTGGCACTGTTAGGCGCCACTTTCTGTGCACAACGTATAGTTGCTGTGTGGTGGCACCGGCATCATGGGAGCCCCCATGTGGATGGGAGGCCACCATGAGGCTGGCATGGTCCCATGCTAGGGTTAGGTCACTAACCCTAGTATTGCCACGGCCTCACTGCTTAATGGCCATCTGTACTGGCCCATAGTGTCGTTAAGAAAATATTGGCATCTAACATCATTAATAACTTGGAATGTTAAAAAATGCAACCCCAGTGCCTCCATGCACTCTCGAAATCCCTTCCTTTCTTCTGTTTTTTCCAAAATATGTATGGTTATTTCTTCACAATTTGTCTCTCCACTAAACTAGGAGCTAACTGTATGCCCAGATTTTGACATGTCCAAACTCTGATGGCCATGCCACTGAAACACCCAGTTTGTTTATCTTTTCCAAACTGCAAATGAACCATTATATGACTATGATGGTGTACAGACCAATAATCTACCTGGGAAAAGCAATTATGGGGGAGCAGCTGTTGTAAGGATACTTTTAATTACTGGCACTTGCGGTATATTTGATAAAGAAGTCCTGTTTTGACATGTGCTGTTAGGCTAACCAGTGCAGGCAAAGATAGAACATTTGTCATTAATTATTTCTTGGATGAAAAAAAATAGCATTTCAGACACTCAGGAATCCTGGTTCGGAAGAGTAACACAATGGTAAGAATTCTGGGCATTTTTGTCCAGTATTTGGACATCACAAAAGGTGTCACAACCATCTGGAAAAAGATGTCCCCTCATGTGTATTTCTGTCCAGAATAATTTCTGAAACACTTTGGGATGTGTGAACACCAGGCAAGAACTGTGATGAAATACATGTTTTGTCTCCAGTGGGGAGAAAACTAGAAATTATTCATTCTTGCTTAAAAGGATGAAGTGGCCACCTGTTTGCCCCCAAGGTAGCCCTTCTTCTGCAGGATATCTATTGTATTTTTTCCAGTTCACAGAGGCTTTGTATTTATATGGACAGTGCTGGCTGTAACTGGAGAGATACATGGGATAACAGCATTCAGCACATTTTCTTTTTGAGAGGTTTCCCCTCACAGTGCCATTTGCTGTGAATTATTATATTATTTTATTATGTGCAGCCAGTTTCTTCCCTTAACGGATCATAACAGATGGGATTATATGGTCTTTCTTGAGAAATAACACTACAGTCTCATTGGAAAGGAGAGTGTGACAGCTCAATGACTGCTTTTGTATAGTTCCTGTCTTTGCATTCAGAAGATGAAAGGACAATGGCAGTGAGGGACCCTGGGCCAGGATTGAGTTGGCAACTGGAAACACATATTTTAGCAGTTGGGGTCATTTTAACAAAAAAAATGTTGTTCTATCTGGCTATCTAGTAATATGATTTTATATTGAAATATAAGATGATGATATATGCTAAAGAATTGTTTCTTTAAGAACAATATACATATCTTAAGTTGCCTTCTTTTCTTTACATAATAAGATTTTGCCACAGATGCTGAAATGCCTGGGATTTCCCTCTGTAGCCTTACTAATCTTTTTGTCTCATAAAGAACCTTATTTAAATGCCATTGCCAGCCTGAGCTAGACAATTTAGAATCTCAAAATATATTTACCAGTGCATCCCAAGCAAGATACACTGCTGACTATTTAAATCATGGCAGCAATTTAACTGGAAAATTGATATTTTGATAATGCATGCTTATATTAGATGAATTGACTCATATATCTACCTCCATCCCAATTTATTTTTTTTAAAAAATCATTACTTAGACATTTATAAATATAAGCTAGAATTGCTGGATCAATAAGTACTTTTTATATTTAAAATTCAGCTTACACATCCAGCTGAAGTTAGCTGAAGGGGGTCTGAGGTATCCTTCTCAATAGGCTTCTACTATAAATCTTAATAATAAAACTGGAAAATATTTCTTTTTCTATTTCTGGCAGTTAGGCAAATCTTAATAATTGCCACATGTTCATTGCATAAGCATTAAAAATAAAAAGCATGATGCTGCAAGTCTTTTAAGTTTTGATATAGATTGACATCAATGAGAGAAATTAAGCAAGAGATTAATATTTCTGTTGAAAAAAAATTCAGAGTGTTTCTCTTTGATTAGATCATTTTTACAATTTAAAAACTCTTTAGGACTGATACTGAAGTTGTTTTATTCCCAAAGGAACACACATCTTTTCCCATTTATAAAGTGCTGCTAGACTTCTTTTTGTTATACAATTTTCAGTATTTTGCTGCATGAAATATCTGACATAACTGAGGAGCCCATGCTGTTGTCTCTGTGATCCTGACTCAGGTGTAACAAGACCTTTATGATCTAGATTGATTCCAATTTCAACATTTTAGGTAGTGTGATTTCTCTTCTTTCCAGTTTCTAACCATCAGTTCAGTCAGAGTGAACAACTATAAAACATATAGGTCCGTTTTACATTGGCAAAAAGAGGTGTCATGAAGGCTGCTTGAAAACCCAGCTTTTACATTAGAAAATGGGAAAGTGTGCCGTGAAAACGCCATTTTGGCGTTTTAAGGGAAAAAACGCGCCTTTAAAAAGTAGTTCGGTTGCCCCACTACTTTTTTAAAAAGTGCGTTATAGCGCTAGTACATCAAAACGCTAAGATGCCATTGCGCAGTTAAATGGGGCTCTGTTTCCTTAAGGCGCCCATTTAAAGGCTGCGCTGCAGGTGCGAATCAGAATGGATCGTGGGTTGGGAGCATGCGTGGTGTGGACTTCACTCCTAATTAAAACGTTCTATGCCCTCCAGGTGTAAAAGCTGGGGTTTAACCGCGCAGTTTTTTAAAGCTCCCAAACCCCCTTTAAATCATTTAAAACTGCGCAATTCGCAGCCGCAAACAGCGCAATAGCGCAGTTCAAGCCTCGACCCTCGCAATAGTGCTGTTCGCGGCGGCACGAACAGCGCAACAGCGCAATTCGCAGCCGGCAAGGAAAAAAAAATTAAAATCGCAGTTTAAAGCCGCGTTTATTGCTGCCCATGTAGCAGCTCCGCCTGTATTTGTAGCGTTCTGACAGCTTCCCATGTAACTGCTGAGCCACAAAAAAGACCTCAGATAAGTCGTTCCCACACCCCTCAGTGTAGCAGCTCTGCACTTTTTTAATGCACACCTGGGGCTTGCTATGTAGCTGCTAAGCATTAAGATAAAGGCGACTTCAGGTCACACTTTCTTGCCAATGTAAAAAGCCCCATAGTAACTTTTATTGAGAAACATACAGAAATAAAATATCTTATTTGGCTTAACTTCAAGCTCAATATGGTTACATTGTTACCCCATATTGCAATGATACAAAGACACCCCACAACCCCCTATCCCAAAATGCATCTGCAGAGGTAACTGGATGTTTCAACTTTTGCATTGCTTGATCATAGAAACCTCTAAAGAGAAGCTGCATCCCTAAAGTGAAGGCATGTTTCCTTATGACTCTAATGGAAAGGCATTATGGGAGATGTCCCCCAGTCCTCCATGGCCTAAAGGCGAAGAGATCACGTTTACAGCATAGCCTAGTTGGTAGTTGCACACAGGAACAGATGCTTCACACCTTGGGATAGCTTTATGACTTTGTGACACTTAACAGATGCCAGCTATTCCGGTATCAGTGCCTTTCCCATGGACGAGGCTTCCTAGATCAAGTGACATGTAAATTTGGCTTTCCTTTGAAGTGAGACAATAGCCTATACTGTGGACGTGACCAGTAGACTACTTAAACTTGGCCATTTCTTTGTTAAGATGTTCTGCCTTGGGATCTCAGACAGACCTCTGGTCGTTTAGGCTTCTCTGCAGTTCCAAAGCCCCCTCCTTTCCCCTCTCACCTTTCCCTCTCCCTAAGTCCTACACACACCCCTTTCCCTATTTCCCTCCATTGCATTGCTGCACCAGCCTGGATCCAGGAAGAGCCATTTCGGCCAAGTATGTCATCATTAGGAGACCTGTTCTTTTCTTTCTGTTAGACCTGTGTGATTGCATGTGTGAATGTGTCCCCTGTACATCAATAAACTAGCTTAAAATCCAAAGACTTTGCTTTTGTGTCAGTTCTGGAATTTCTCGAACCTCCGTAAACAATTTGGGAATCCGGTCCTTATATGGTCTTTGTAAGGAGCCAAGATTGGTGTATTAGATCTAATTAATATTCCCCCAAATTTGAGTAGTTATCCTTACAACATTAAGATCTAACACTTGGCAGATCTCACTCTTTGCCTAACTTCCTTCTTCTAGACACACATCTCAACTATATCAACTCTTTTCTCCCTGCTCTCTTACTATAACCAGCAACTAGGCTCAAATGGATGTTTTTAAAAAATTCTCCCTCTCACCAGGAGTCCTCTCCCATCAAACACAATAGGGTTGGTTTTTGTTCCTCCTCTGATGTCTGTTGTCTTTCAATCAACTATCGAACTGTACTTCACCCAAAATAGCCAGCTTCTAAAGCCACTTTGTAACACCAGGATCCATAAAATTTTGTGTATCTCCCTCCCTATGGAGCAGAGGGGCAGGAGGCCATCAGAAGCCTTCTTTTTCCAGCTGTGGATAACTCTGTCACCATTCCTCCTCCACTATTGGAGCTCTGACCACAGTTGGTAAGTACTAACAGGCATGGCATTAAGCACTGCAGGGGAGCGGCTGCCTTCGCTTGTCTCCAATGGAAGAGAGGCCAGAGTTTTATGTCTGGCACATGATGCTTTCTGTGGTGGAGCAGAGTCAGGAGCTATTTAAACTCCCTGCACCCTGCTTGCATCCTCTTTGGTGGTGGCCTCAAGCTACTCTCCCACCTCCAGTGCAGCATAAGCATTGCTGGTTGCTTCAGGGAATATATTTTCCTTATTTAATTTTAATTTTAACTGCCCTATATTGTATATTGGGACTCTGACAATTGGCTTGGGGTGGTGGCATTAAGTAGGCAGTCACCTGGCAGGTAGTGGGGAGAAAGAAGTAAGAGTTACAGTGAACACTTTGGAATCCATTTGGTGAAGAGTGGTTCTGGAATTGCTTCTTTACAGCCTGAGACTGGAGGGGGGGGGGATGAAGATGGAGACTACCCTTGGGGCTGGCTCTTCCCTCACTTTAAATCCTCTGACTGAGGGGTGCTGCCCTTCCAGCATATAGCCAGATGGAGAGCAACCCAACTATTGGATTGCCATCCTGACACATATGATTCACCAAGGGGAAGGCTGAGGAGGTAGTCAAGGAGTGACATCTGCCTCAATTGATCCAATGCTAGGTTGCTCCCCCTTCCTGCTCCTTTCCAGGTTCAATGTAATTTAAATAGGTTCTAGAAATAAAGTGGCCCTTATTCAACCCAATTCATTGTGTCTTGTTAGTGGGGCAGTTTGGAGCAAAGCTTGAGTTTGCTAGATTCAATGGCATTCATTCAAAAAAGGAGGAGAAACCCCCTGTCTTGTGTGGTTGCATTTCTTGTGACTAACAGCAATAGGATGGGAGGTCAGCTGTAGCTGCCTCTTTTTTTAACCAAAATAAATAGTACCTCACTTCTGCTGGGGTACTGTTGAATGTGATAGGGCTTTGGATTTAGGAGATTATCACACCTGATCTTATGATGAGTTAAAAGCCAGTAAAACACTCCAGAATTGCAAATGTGTGATAGCTGGTCACTCTTCTGAAGCATCATTGAAGCATCCCCTCTCCTCTCCTGTCAACAAAGCATTTGCAGAGCAGCCATTTCTTCATAAAGGAAGTTTCCACTCTTGAAGAAATGGCTACTCTGTGAACGCTTTTAGGATGGGAGAGGAGAGCGGACACTTCAGTGACACTTCAGAAGCACGACCAGCTATCACACTGTTACAAGAAATGCTATGAAAATTGTCTTCCTTGTGTGTGTGTGTTCTTTTACCATGGCCCTGAATGCATTCTCTGACTGCAAGCAACCATGAGGCTTATCCCATCTGTTCACATAGCCAAACTGCTATGAACCCAAAAGCAAGCTTTGAAATAGAGATCGATCAGATAGTTTGGGGGAGAGAGGGAGCTGATTTACAGCAGGATATTTTCTGCCCTCAAGCCAGAGAGGCCAATTTACAACTCTATTCCCCATCTTTGAAACCCTGTCTTAGGACCAAGACAGACTGCTGGAAAACAGTGGGCTGGAGGTGTCTGTTTGAACTCCGGAGGGATGCTGCAGCAACCAAACCATGCAGCATCCCTCCGGAGTAAAAAAGACCCCCCCCCCAAAAAAACGGGTTCTTTTTGCAGTGCCAGGCGCATGTCACAAATGTGCTATTGGTGCACCCATGATGAAACGGACGCATAGAGACATCTGTATGCTGCACGTCCCTTAAGAATGGCAACACCCTTATGGATGGAATTCCACCATGATGTCGCCACTATTACAGACTAGGGCTTGGGAACTTGCAGTTGGTGCATGCTCCCGAGCCCTAGTATTGGCCCCATGATGGTGCTTCCTGGTCATCTGTTTCGGGCCTTAGTGATCCTTTACAATGCAGATTTGGTTTTTGATGTATGATAGACAATCTTTGCCTGAAACTAATTTTAGACTATAAAAGATCCTAAATTTTATTTGTTAGAAGAAGAAGGAAGGAGCTAGTATGGAATGCAGGGACCCCCCACGACTCCCCTGCATTTCAAACCGGTTCCAACTCAGACTGCCTTCCTGAAGCTCCAAGCAGCTTGAGTCCCAATTTCAGCCATGAGATCGCGTCTTGAAAGGAGCAACAACACCTTTGGGAATTATCCCTTAGTTGAGCCTGTCCTATCATTCCATGGCTCACGTATATGAATGTGTGTGCTTGCATGTGTGTCAATGTGTGTGTGTGTTTCCTTTTAATAAAATACAATTCATTGGAAAAAATTCTGTCTCTGCATCACTCTACCTTGGCACTCTCTGTATAAATTTGGGAAATGGTCTTGAGGATCCTTGAAGCAGACCCAATAAATTGAGCTAATCAAAATTCTCCTAAGAGACCCATTTGCTACAACACCTTCATGCTTCAGGAGCATTTTGCTGATGTTTAACCCATGGGAAGCCTCCCGTGTGGATAATCCCTTTAAATAGTACACCCAATTCTAATACTACATAATAGGTCTGGCCAAATTTCATCCCTACAGACTTTTTGGAGTGCAGTTTTCATCAAGCCAGGATAGCAAGTGGTGTGACATTCTGGGAGTTGATATTCAACAACATCTGTACATATTTGAGCTTAACTGTTATCAAACACAGTAGGGCTTTGTTTTGAGTAAATCCACACAGCTGAATGTCTCCTCCAGTTTTTTCAAACTACTTGAATCTAGAAAATATCAGATATGGGCTACTTGAGTTCATAATGATCTCTCTCAAATACTCCGTTTGAGAAAGTGTCTGAGTGGTCTAAAACACACTGCAGAAATAATCCAGTTTGAGACTTCTTGAACTGTCCAGTCTGAGTGCTAGGGAATCCTGGGAAATGTTGCTTATTGTGGCACCAGAGCTTTCTTGACAGAGAAGGCTAAATGACTCACAAAACCACTGTTCCCTAACATTGAACCAGGGCAGTTAACATGTTCTCAAACTGGATTATTTCTGCAATGTGCTTAGGATATATGGCTCATAACTCAGGTAATAATGTCACTTGTTTCTTAGCATTTCCTGTGTTGAGGAACCAGTGTAGCCACTGTAACATTGATGAATAATGTTTCAGTAGACTTTGAATGTACTGAATTGCTTAAATTCATACTAGATATTTGTATTTTGTTTTTGTTTTTTTCTGTGACCAAGACTCTCTTTTGTATTTCTTTAACCGCACCCTACAGGCAGAACTCAAAAGTGGGATCCTTTCTTTTCGGCTGAAAAATGGCATTGTTTCTACCCACGTGAATCTCTGGTTAGGCCTGTCCTACTGTGATGGAAAGTGGAATAAAATTCTTTTGAAAAAAGAAGGAGCCATGGTTTCAGCAAGTATGAATGAACTGATAGAACATGTGGTGGAACCTGGTTTAGAACAGCTATTTGTAAACTCTCCAGTCTACATTGGAGGAATCCCAGATGAGGTCCAGAATGTCTTTAAGGAGCTGGGATTAGAAGAAGGTGTGTTACTATAAAATTCTGGGGGACTGTTATATGTCAATAGTGTGTGTGTGTGTGTGTGTGTGTGTGTGTAGTATGTACAAATGCAAGGCCTGCATAGGGAAAAGAAATCAGAAAAATCCACATTTGTACATTCTTTTAGGAACAGAAATCTCCACTTTGGTCTTTGAATCCACTATGGAACTGATTTAATGTAATAGGTTTGTGTTTAATCAATATGACAATGCCTAAGAAAATTCATGTTCTGCCTCAAATTCTAAGAGGGATTTTTTTTAAAAAAAATACTTAAAGAAAAAAAGAATCTGTACCTATGTACAGGTAATCCCCAGTAGGCTCATAAAATTTGCAACAGTTTTCGAAAATATCTTTCTTTTCTTATTTTTAATGGCTTCGTATTTTATTTCTGTTGTATATTTATTATATTTTTATTATTGTGTTTAGTCATCCTAACTATCACTTGGTGAAAATTTCATAAATATATATTTTTTAAAATATTGTATTAATTGGGGGTTAGCCATCTTTACTACCACTTGGCAGTTACAATCTAACTAATCTTCTAAATACATTTAAATGAATTTTTGATAGTATTCTATATTCTGAGTAACAAATACAGTAATTTAGAAACGATTTCTTTACTGTAAATGCCTCTGTCAAATTCCTAAGTAAATCACCAAGAAGGAAAATTGCTATGCTATTAATTGCAAAGTTAGCAAATACTTTTAAGGAGCACAGAAATAATGATAGTATTTTTGTCCAACATCTTAGTGAATTGCAGGCTTGGGTTTTCCTTATTTCCCTAAATATGTTTGTGTAACAAAACTCAAACAACTTTTATTATAGGAACACTGCTCTGACAGAGGTTTCTCCAGCAGAGAGGCTGTGGTTAGTTATTCATATCTGCAACTCTTGACAAAATATATATTTGCATATGTATATCTCAAAGTTGGTGGGGGGGGGGGAGAGAAATCTGGAGGAAAGAATTATCCTCTCCCCCCCCCCCCCCCATTTCTCCACTGCAGATCTTACATCAACAATTTGAAAAGCAACAATTATTCATATTTGTGTTATGGGCAGTTTCAGAATGAAGTGGGGATATAGAATACAAACACTCACCCACCAGCACCCAGGGCCCTTTCACATTACACAGTTATAGTACTATGATTCCACTTTAATTGCCATGGCAGCATCCTATGGATCCTGGGATTTGTGGTTTATTTTATTTTATTTTATTTTATTTGAGTATTTATACCCTGCCCTTCAGCCTTAAAGGCTATCAGAGAGGCTTACAATTATTATTTTTAATTAGACAGTTCCCTGCCCTCAGACTTACAATCTAAGAAGTTTAGGAAGTTTAGGAAGGAATATTTGAAATTCACAGCCAGGGAGTTCTAGCACCTCACCAAACTACAAACCCCAGGATTCTATAGGTTGCAGCTATGGCAATTTATGTGGAATCATAATGCTATAATTCAATAGACAATTTAAACTCCTCCCCCACCCCCTGAGTTTAGGCATAACAAATTAATACTTTTATATTAGACTAGCAATGTTTAGAACACAAAATGTATGTGCAGATATTGTTTTGTGGTAATAGCTACACACACACACACACACACACGTATGAATAAAAGTGTTTAACTTTAAATAACATAAAGTTATATTAAAGTTATAATCTTTGGTAGGTTTTCCCAAAATCACTTACTTTGCACCTTCTCTACCTTGATGTTTTGAACATACAGTGATAAGTAGCCAACATTTTCCATTTAAGCTGAATAATTGGTAAATGTTTCAGTGTTACTGCTCAACGATGATTACTCTATATCAGTTTAAGTATTGCTGTTTGAGGGGTAAAATCATTTCTCAAACATAATTTGAAGTTTAACATTTACATCTAGCTTCCCTTATCACTGAAATGTAGCACTGGAAGAAGCAAAACATGATTCTTAATTAGCCACTGGAGCCCTTTATGTGATACTAATCCCTTACTATTTGCTAGGTTTTGGTGGCTGCATGAAGGATGTTAAATTTACACAAGGTGCTGTCGTTAACTTGGCATCTGTGTCCAGCAATGTTGTCAGAGTCAATCTGGATGGATGCCTATCAAGTGACAGCGCTGTTAACTGCAGGGGAAATGACTCCATCCTAGTGTACCGAGGAAAAGAAAAGAGTGTTTATGAGAGTGGTCTCCAACCATTTACAGGTAGTACATTGGCCCTTTCATTATATGAACAGTTGTATGATTTTAGTTCACTTTCTGTTAATGTATTCCAACATTTAGACACATTCTCTTTCTTGTCTTTAAGAATATCTATACCGGGTAGTAGCTTCTAATGAAGGAGGATCTGTATCTAGTGCCTGGAACCGTAGTCGCACAAGAGAAGCAGGTAATTTCTGTATTTTGTTCTCATATCATTTTTTGTATGTTGCTACCAGTATACCATGTTTCCCTGAAAATAAGACAGAGTCTTATATTAATTTTTGCTCCCAAAGATACGCTAGGTCTTATTTTAGGGGATGTCTTATTTTTCCATGAAGAATTCACATTAATTGTTGAACAAAAAACAAAAACAAAAAAACATTTATTATATACTGTATATATATTTATATACAAAAACTTTGCTAGGTCTTACTTTCAGGGGAGGCCTTATATTTAGCAATTCAGCAAAACCTCTACTAGGTCTTATTTTATCGGGATGTATTATTTTCGGGAAACAGGGTACCACCATTTTCAGTGTTTAAGTTCTCAGTGTAAAAGGGGGGGGGGAATGCACCAAAATCTCCATACTTATCAGTATATCCCATTGAAAGCTGCTTACAAATTAAAATCATTACAATATAACTTTTAAAAAAACAATTGAAAATATAGGAAAAGTCAATATTAAAATAGAATTAAGCTATTAACCATATCAGAACAATTTAAAACATGTACGTTAAAAATATAAAGAACATTTTTAAAATTTAAAACAATACAGCACTCTCTTATAGCCCACTCAGTTGTAAGTCAGTCCGTTCACCTGCCAATGGGGTCGGTGTGTTTCATTCTAGCCTCCCTAAGGAGGGAAGTCCAAAGTTTAGGAGCAAGCACTAAGAAGGGCCTATTATGTGTCCCCTCCAACTGTGCCTTTGAAGGTAGTGGGACTGAAAGGGTCTCTTCCACATATTTATGGTTCCAGGCTGGCTCATGGGGGAGATATGGTCTGTAAAATAGCCTGGACCTAAGCTGTATAAACCATATAGCTATTAGTCATATAAAAACAAATACTTTTAAAATTATTTAATTGTACATGCTGCCATGTGAAATCACAATTTTGTTTTTCTATAATTTGTAACAAGGGGACTCAACAGACATCATGAAAGGGGCAGTCTGGAGCCATCCCTCTTTATTGCGAAGCATTGCTGCAGCAACTAGATCACACAGCCCCACTGTGTAGCAAGAAAGGAGAACTCATAGCAGTACCTTCCTTTCTGAGATGGATTGGGGCCAGGGCAGCCTCACCGGCAGCCCCTGTGACCCCAATCTGGCTTCTTTCCAGCCCAAAGAGAAGCGGCAAAATGCTGGAAAAGGGGTGTCCGTGAGGCTTCATGCCCCCGGACACCCTGGGGGCCATGAAAAGAAAGGGGTGGCCCCTTTCTCCTCCAGATCGTTCCCATGGCCCTGTGGTTCTGTGGTTCC
Organism: Urosaurus nigricauda; assembly: GCA_034509955.1. NCBI lineage: Eukaryota > Metazoa > Chordata > Lepidosauria > Squamata > Phrynosomatidae > Urosaurus > Urosaurus nigricauda. Next base: position 344,249,004 of record JAOEGL010000001.1, read on the forward strand.
CACAGGAATAATCTGCTCCACCTGTCGCGGCATGGAGATGCCACTGCTGTCCTGCTCCATTTGGACGCAGTGCAGCAGCAATGTCATTGCGACATTAGATGTCTGTACAGCACTGTGCCATGGTGACACCCTGGCCATGTGCTAGAGTTGCGGGACATGTGGTTGCTTCGCCACCGGGTAACCCTAGCACATCACTAGGATGCCAGAAAACACCAGTCTGTACCGCCCAAAGTCTTTTCTGAGCATAGCTGTAGAACAGAGGGTCTTATATATGTATGTCAACTAAGAAATCAAATCATGGCATTGTTCTGCTAAGAAATCACTATATTGCTAAGACTTTATTCATATTGATGTAACTCAGTTTTATTGGTGCAAGATCACACAAGCAACAGAAATGCTAGAAACTTGTTGATTACATTTCTCCAATGTTTATTTTTGGATCTGTGTCAGAACACCCATGGAAATAATTCCCTGACAGATTTTCTTGGAATTTTCTTTCTTTGGGGATTATGTAATGAATGGTTATATAATTTGAGCCAACAACCCAATAATATTTGGTCAAGTCTCTCTGTGCTAATGAGAATAGGATAAACAAATTTGGATACAACTGTGGATCCAGTTTTAATACTGCTTAATAACTGCTGAAGGAGGCAACAGGCTATTACTATGTTCATTCCTCCTTCTTAGCCCATTTTATAGTTCTTCTACCAGCAATGCATTCAAAATATAGTGTCATTTGGTGTGAACAGATCTGAAATTTCTTAGAAAAATAATTTTCTGAGAAATTGTACAGAATGTTTTCTCCAACATCAAAAATTAGATATTAGCCCTTCCACAACTGAGAACATTCCACAAAACCTGCCTCCATTTTTGTTTGTGCAAGTACCATGGGCAGTTTTTAAGAGCTCTTTTGTGTTCAACCCTTCAGATTTAACATTTTTTACATTAGTTGCTATTTGTTTTTACTGTTTTACTACAGTAAGTGTTATTTGTAATTTAGTAAAATTCTTGAACTGGTGGAGGGGCAGTATGAAGCTACTCTTGTATATGACTTCCTCATTTGTATCAGTCTTTTTACAAATGGAACCATAATACGCTTCCATCACAATAGCATCTTTCCAGTACTTAGTACCAAAGCAGAGTTTTGACTTGCAAATGTACTGCTTATGCAGCTTAATGCCACCATGTGGTTGAGCATCCCAAAGCGAGCAAGTACAGCCATATTTTTGTCCTAATTGTCTGACCAGAGTAAGTTAGACCATAAATTTATATTTACAATCTGACCACAGCACGGAGCATCTACATGTTCCCAAGGGCTAGAAAATAATTGCACTATTTAATTATTTTTGAGTCAGTTTTGTTGTGTCCCCTATGAGAAGACCATCTGCTATACAGTGCCTTACCTTGCCCTGTAATACATTTCAGAACTAATAAAATCAATATATTAATGTAGCATTTGTCAGCAACCTGAAGCTTTATGAGAAGATCACATTGTTGTTTCAGAAGGAACTGTGGCCATTCAAAAATTTCAAAATTTAACATAATGTCTTTTGCATGGACTACTCCTTCTTCCCCCAAATGATTTTTAAATGAGTCTAAGGATTAAAGGTATACAAGGAGATAGTTGATGCTGAGAGGCTATAAGCAATCCTAATCACCAGGACTCCAGAGTACACATGCACTTATTGCAAAACCGTCATCCATCATTCTGCCAAAGAGTTGCTTGGGCCTTTCCTTGCCATCTTTTGTGCACTCATCTGTGATGAAGCCGCTTCTGCCGTATCTTCACCTGATAGAGTACTATCTTACAAATAGTTACAGGTTATTCGAAAGAGGAAGATATTTTTACCAGGGCTTTCAGGCTGGGTTTTGAAAGTTATTTCAAATCTTTTTTTTTTAAGTTTAATGTATTATTTGAATTGACCCAAATAAAATGTTACATACACAAATGTTTGCAAAATCTTGACCTTTCCTGAAAAAAGGGCACACCTCATGAAGTGCAACACACCTTCTATTGGCTTTAATGGGCAAATACCCACAGCTAATTTTGAACTGGATTATTCCCAGTATTAAGTTTTGTAATTTGCCCTTTCAACTTTGATGCAATTTGGGGTAATTTAAAAATATGAAAAACCATGCATGTTTAATAACATATTATCTTAGCAAGAGTCTGTGGCTTTTTGGAAATGAAATCTCAAATGCCTGCTTATAATGATGTAATTATCTGGTCTTACTTGGCAACATCATTACATTTGAACATCTAGAGGTTTCTTTCTGAGTGATGTTGCAACACAATTGATACTTTTTAAAAAAATAAAACTGAACTAGACAATGAGGAATATTACGTAGATGCAGTCCAGATGGTTTTTGAAATATAGCTAAGACTGAATAGCTCAAGATGTGCAGCCATATTAAATCAATGCTTGAAAGTTACAACTCTAATAAATTGTATTTATGCTAATGGTGAATCTGATTTACTGCAACTATTAAAAGTGAAGAATGGGGCAATAGTCTTCTTAGTACTGCTGTTTTCTCTCTCTCTTTCTTACCCTTTCACAGTCCCGCAAAATGTGCCAACACCCTCCAGAGTTCACTGCTTAAATGGTTACAGTGTTGAGGTCACATGGGATGAACCAGCCGGGGTCAAAGGTGTAATTGAGAAGTATATTCTGAAAGCGGCCAATGAAGATGGTCCCAGCATATCTACTGTCAGTGCAGAGATTACGAATACTAGTGCATTCACAGGTACCAGATAGATGTTTAATGCAATCTTTTGTATTCACTGTTGAGGTGAACAATTGCACTCGTGCAGTGTATAGTTTGTGTGTGTGTGTTGTGTATGTGTTGAAGAGACAAAAAAATATTTCCAGTACAGTCAACTAGAGGGGGAAGCAATGGGTGTATCTCCATTGTAGAAATAATGCCATTTGATATCACTTCATTCTGTAGAATCTGAAGCTGTAGCTTCATTCTGTAGAATCCTGGGATTTGTAGTTTTATAAGGTCTTTAGCCTCCTCTGCCAAAGAGTGCTGGTGCCTGACAGATGTATAAATTCCAGGATACTGTAGGGTGGTGCCATGGCAGTTAAAGTGATGATAACTACATGATTTATATCTTTATATGGTGGCCTGCTCTTCCTGTTGGTATGAAATTGCGGTGGTTGTTCTCTTTCAAGTACATTACTTTTGTCAAATGCTCAAGCACAGATCCTTTGGATAGATAAGCTAAATCCTAGGGATTGTGGGCTTTTCCATATTCTCTGGTGGGTTTGAGGTGGGGTTGAAAAATCTGCTGCCCCTTCTACTCCACTGCCTGGGGCAAACTCCTTTATTTATTTATTTATTATATTTATTTATCTCCTGCTCCTCCCCCCCCCCCAGTTTTGAACTCAAAGCAGCAAGAATTCATAGTATACAAAAGTGTAAAAATAAGCTGTCAAAAGAACAAAATCAATTAAAAACATAAAACATTACAAAGCAACAAATTGAAAAATCCAGAACACATAGAAGGACTATTTCCTTACTTGAAAAGAAATCAGTTCTCAAAGGCCTGCTAGAACAGGAAGGTCTTCACCTGCTTGTGGAAAGATAGCAGTGAGATCGTGGGAAGAGAGTTCTTTTTTTGGAAAGAGAGTTCTTGAACCTGGAAGCAGCCACAGAGAAGGCCCTCTCCTATGGTCCTATCACATGTACTTGTGAGAGTGGTGAGACAGAGTCAAGGTCTTCCCCAGAAGGCATTTAAACATGGCAGGTTCATACAGGAGAACATGATCCTTCAAAAAACCTGGACCTGAGCTGATTACCTTTCTAAAAAGAGGTTCATCCCTGATCAAAAGCTGTACATACTTGGTCCTTTTCCAATATTCCAGAACCCACATAGCCTCTGTTTTGTAGTCAGAGTGAGAGAGATGTGGACAGGGAAAATGGAGTAAGCAGTGGAAAGTAGACCATGGCATAAGTGCTTGAGATGCCTCTTCTTTGGAATTTCCAGAAGATTCTTGTTGGCCAATTAAAATTAAAAACAACTCTGACTACTTCTTACTGATTTAGAGGTTCTGCAGCACTCAAATTACAAAGCTAGCTGTATTCCTGCATCAAAAGAAGTGTGGTAGAACAGATGTATTTCAAGGACTTTTCAGTTCAGCCATGCGATTATACCAATTTTAGTTGCTGTTTGCTTAAATTCACATGAACAGATTTTTGTCAGCACAAATATTTGGGGAATGACAGTTCTTCTTATTGATATCCACAAGATAATCCTGAACAAACAGCAGCATTTTCTATTTATTGCTCACTCTTTCTCATTGATTCTGTTCTTGATTTAAAAGTCATCAGTCATCCTTTAAGACAAGGGTGGGCAACCTGCGATTTCCGAGATATTGTTGGACTGCAGCTCCCATTAGCCTTAGATTCATAGCCAAAAACAAGGGGTGATGGGCGTTATCATCTGGAAGGCAATCAGTTGCCCAATCCACCTTAAGGGATCAGAAAAATAAAGTTAAAGAGACATTTAAAAATGTATTTCATTTAAACACAGACAACTGCCACATCCAATTACCTGGTAAGACCCACTGTTAGCTGCACCTAATTGCTATTGTATTGACAAATTTTGGAGACAATTTGATAAGGGCCCTTAAAATAAACAAGTGCTCATTTCAAATAGGGTTTCCCAAGCATTTCATGCTTGTTTTAAGGGCCTCCCCCCCCCCCCCCCGGTTTGCCATTGAAGTTCTCTTGTATAGCTTTTGTGGGAGCTAGGTGATACCAGAAAACATCCGTGGGAGCACAGTCAGTTTATAAGTGACATATTGCCTTCTCCTCCTAAGTAGTCCAATAGGAACCCTATCTGGGCCTCTTTAGTCTCCCCTTATGCCCCCTCAGCTTGTCAGCTGGAAATCAAAATAACTCACAGCTGTTCTTATCCAATTGAAATAATCATTTGAGGTAAGGTAGGTGTCTTTCCTATCCTACCTGCCCCAGCCAATGTACATATCACTGTTTGACTACTCCCTTTGGGTGTGGCCAGTCAACCAGTTACAAATCCATGTAATGGTTACCTTGTCTAGTCCACATGGTAGATGAAGGGAATGCTATGGATATAGTATATCTTCACTTCAGTAAGGCCTTTGACAAGGTTCCCCATGACATTCTTGCAAACAAGCTTGCAAAATGTGGACTAGACAAGGTAACCATTATATGGATTTGTAACTGGTTGACTGGCCGCACCCAAAGGGTACTCAACAATGGTTCCTTTTCATCCTGGAGAGAAGTGAAAAATGGGGTTCCACAGGGTTCTGTCCTGGGCCCAGTGCTGTTCAATATCTTTATTAATGACTTGGATGACAGTATTGAGGGCCTAGTTATCAAATTTGCAGATGACACTAAACTAGGAGGAGTAGCTAATACCCCAAAGAACAGAATCAAAATTCAAAATGACCTGAATAGACTGCAAAACTGGGCCAAAGCTAACAAAGCTAACAAAATGAAATTCAACACAGAGAATTGTAAGGTTCTGCACTTAGGACAGAAAAATGAAATGCACAGATATAGGATGGGGGACACCTGGCTGAATGAGACAACATGTGAAAGGGATCTAGGAGTCCAAGTAGACCACAAGTTGAACATGAGTCAACAGTGTGATGCAGCAGCTAAAACAGCCAATGCAATTTTAGGCTGCATCAATAGAAGTATAGTGTCTAGATCAAGGGAATTAATAGTGCCACTCTATTCTGCTTTGGTCAGGCCCCACCTGGAATACTGTGTCCAGTTCTGGGCACCACAATTCAAAAAGGATGTGGAGAAACTGCAGCGTGTCCAAAGGAGGGCAACTAAAATAGTGAAGGGTCTGGAAGCTATGTCCTATGAGGAACGCCTTAGGGAGCTGGGAATGTTTAGCCTAGAGAAGAGAAGGTTAAGAGGTGATATGATAGCCTTGTTTAAATATTTGAAGGGATGTCATATTGAGGAGGGAGCAAGCTTGTTGTCTGCTCCAGAGAACAGGACCCAGAATAATGGATGCAAACTGCAGGAAAAGAGATTCCACCTCAACATTAGGAGGAATTTCCTGACAGTAAGGGCTGTTTGACAGTGGAATACACTCCCTTGGAGTGTGGTGGAATCTCTTTCCTTAGAGGTCTTTAAGCAGAAGCTGGATGGCCATCTGTTGGGGATGCTTTGATGGAGAGTTCCTGCATGGCAGGGAGTTGGACTGGATGGCCCTTGTGGTCTTTCCCAACTCTATGATTCTATGATTTTAAGAAGAAAAATCCACCCCTTTATGAAAAGAGGTTGTGCTTAATTATGAGTAATCTTTGTACTGTTAGGTGCAAAACACACTGCACACACCATGTTAACACACCATGTTAAAAGCTCTTAAAGAAAGTCAAGACATTCTCAGTTATGGTACCCTGACTGTGGAATTCTCTCCTAACAGAGATTCACTTGGCCCCATCATTGATTATTTTTCACTGGATGGCTAAGATACTCTGGTTTTATTGTTGAATTACTTCCAGCCCTGCTGTATTCTGGAGCATTCCTACTTTGTTTAGTAGGGATTTGAACTTCTTAAAAACATTTTTATTTTATTTTTTTACTTTGACTGGTTGATTGATTGATAATTCCTATCTTTTGATTTTTTTTAATGATGCATGCACGAGGATAGCTGGCCTGGCTTGTTCACTGATATTATAATTTTGTTTTATTTGATATTTCAGTATTTTAGGGCTTTTTTCAAAGTCTAGAGGTGGTATATAAATTATTTGATAAACAATGAAACCATGATAATTTAGGCAGTAAGCCTAGTTTCCACATGGGGTCTGCCTGGCTCATTCACAAATCATCTAAGAACTTCTGGCAAAGATCTGCTTAAACCTTAATGGGAGACTTGTGAGCAAAATACTGGCCACCTTATAAAGAAAAAGAAAAATTGCTGATGAAAACCTCATGGTCTGGTGATGTGAGTTCTCCTTCTGCCTGCCTTAGCAGGTTGATTGCAAAGCAATTTGCACAGCTGGGCAGGCCTGCAGGTGTCTGGAAATGTGTTAGATAGGTGGCCGCCTACTAGCACATGAGTTAATGTGGAGGACATGGGAAACCACACAGGAGCTGAAACTGTGTTGGCTGTTAACTCAGGTTGTGCCAATAAATCAAAGAGCCATAAGGGCAGGATTACCTGTGTTGAAAGCACTTGTTTCCTTGGTGGATAAGATTGCTTCAGTTTGAAAATATGCTTTGCTACTGTAAAGGCAACAGCTGCAAAACAGCTTATATTTTCTAAGGTGGATGTAATGGGGTATCTCAGAAGAGAGATTCAAAATGAATCAGTAGCAAGCAGTGTGAGTCTGTATAGACATTTAAGAGGGGGCTTGGGTTCCCTACTTTTCCTCCATGTTCTCTCACACATTGTGAGAATGCACAGTGCTTTATTTATTTATTTATTTATTTCTATTTATCTGTAATAGAAAGATCATGAATAATTTATCTTAGAAGACTAGGGAGATCTGTCACTGAAATTAACTCTGGACATTCTATTTTCATTCAGTGTGCATTTAATAGTAACATGCATTTAATTGAGGTTTATCACATAGAAGAATATGCTCACTGAACCTCCCATATTGGGAACTGAAAAGAAACCAAGTACCTTAATGTGCAAAGGGTTCTTGCAGCACCTTTGAAACTAACTATTAAGTTAATCACATATCATTTCCAGATCATTCTGGGCATGGCATAGGATTGGCATGGAACAGGCAAGAATGGGTGTTACCACACAGGAGAACACTGCCAATGCTGCTAGGAGTCTGCAAGCTGTTCCCCATCTGTGCTGTGGCAGCTGATTTTGACGAATGCTTTCCAGGAAAGCTGTCAATGGAGTGGCTGATAAGGCTGAGGCAAACAAATGCAAAGAAGCAATTCTAAGAGCACAGTACCACCCCAATGTCCAATAGAGCAAAAACAGGGGCAAGTCAAAGGTCAGCGAGTCTAGTCCATGGTCAACAGTTCCAGAGAGCAGGTCAGCGAGTCTAGTCCAGGGACAAGAGTTCTAGGTTAATCCAAGGTCTAGGAAGCAAGGGTTCAGGCAACAAAGTCCAAGGGAGTCAGAGCAAAATGCTTTTGCCAGGGAATGCAGATAGGCTCTGACGGAGAAGCTCAATGTCTCACAGCTGTTTATATTATCCCAGTTCTTAATCACAGCTGCTTGGTGATTGCTGACTGTTTCTCATATAACCTTTGGGATAGACGGAGGCATGCCCTTTCTGTCCTTCTTTGACTGAAGATAGGAACCTCCTCGTCCTGCGCCTCTATGTCTCCCAGGCCTGGAATCTCTGCTGGGAGGGAGGCTGGACTGCTGAGGAGCAGAGCTTGGGCCTGGATCAGCCGACTCTGTTGGAGCTGGAACAGCAGAGCTAGGGCCTGGCTCAGCCTCAGGTTCCACCTGCATCTGAGGGACCAACTCAGCATCATCCTCCGAGTCCTTAGCCTGCCTAGTCATGACAATTGGTTCAAAATTGTTCTTCAAAATCGGCTGCCATAGCCCAGATGGGAAATGGCTTGGGGGCCTCCTGCAGCATTGGTGGCGTTCTGCTGTATGGTAACATCAGTTCTCTCCCATTCCGTGCCAATCACATCCCATGCCCAGAACGGTTTGGAAATGGTGTGCAATAAACATATTTGTGAAAGAAGTTGTAGCATGAGTTTTCATAGACTCAGTCTACTTCATCAAATACACCTTTATAGTTTTGGAGCTGAATAGATATCGTTTTTTCAGATATGGTTTATCTGTGTTAAAAAAAAGTAACATCTTTGAAGTAGTTGCTTTATTTTATAAAAGGGTGCTTTTCTTTTCTTTTTAATCAAAAGTTGTGAGTTTACTGGAACACCAATATACACAGGATTCAGAGCAAAGAGAAATACATCCTCAGTACTGAGTAACTGATTCCTTAAATTCTATATGTTTGAACATCTTTACTTAAAAAAGAAAGAAATTATTTCTTCCCAGATCTATGGAATCTCCTTCCCATATATCCTAGGTTGGCTTATCATGATTTGCATTTCCTGTCTCTAGTGTTTAAAACCTCCTGATAACTTAGTTTTGGGTGTCAGAGGAAAGAGGAACATGTGAGATGGCCCAAAACTTTCACAGGAATTTATTAAAGACATTTTTTACATAATGAAATTTAGGATTTTAAATATTTGGTGATGGTCTCCAAAACTGTGAGACACCTGTATTGTTTCCAGCTTTGCAAGAACTGCTTTACTGATAGCCTAAATATTCTGAATTCACCTCACTCAATTTAAACTTTACTCCCAACAGCTTTTATTTATCCCAGTGCCTCTCACTGAACCAATTCCTATGTCACCAGCTCCATAAGAATATCTGAACTCCCTGTCAATTGTTAGCTCCAAATAGATGTTCTGATTTGTTTTTAAAATAGGTTAAAAGCTTCAGCCAATTGGGTTTTAAACCCTCTCAGAACAACCAGTAAATACTTGCTCATGTAGCAATTTTTAAACAATAGTCTCTCTAGCACTGTTCAGGCATTCACCTAAGCATGCATAGAATTAAGATCAGGGACAGTTTGTGAGTGTAAGCTTGACTCGTATTGGTCCTAAGCATATAAAAATAAATTAGACAATATGTGTTTACTGTATCTACTTTTGGGCACTGCAATACAAGGGGGAAAATGACAGGCTGGAGCATGTCCAGAGGAGACTGACTAAAATGGTGAGAGGTCTGGAAACCATACCCTACAAGAATAGGCTTAGGGAACTGGGTATCTTTAGCCTGGGGAAGACAAGTTTACGAGGTGAGATGATGGCATAGGCCTATTTAAATATTTGAAGGGATATCATATAGAGAATGGAGTAAGCTTGTTTTCTGCTGCTCTAAAGATTGGGAACCTTATCACATCAGAAAAGAAAGCAGAAATGGAGTAGGAGAGTATCATAGAATCATATATAGAATCATAGAGTTGGAAAAGACCACTCTCGATCAAAGTATACCCGACCGATGGCCATCCATTCTCTGCTTAAAGACCTCCAAGGGAGGAGACTCCACCACTCTCATCTTTCTTTGTTCCTCAGCACATGACATCCTAGCACTTCCATTCTCTTCTGAAGGGAGATAGATTATCATAAAAGTTTGCTTTTTGTCACACTAGAAAAATCTATTTGACAAAAGGTACATTTTTATAACTGTCTCCCTCAGGAAGAGAACTGAAGCCCTATGACAGCATGTGAGGAGGCAGTGAGAAAGCTATTACTCTGCTGCTCTGTTTTGGCTTTCTTTTTATCTTGCAATAAATTTCTAGAACATGGAGCAATGGAGGCAAACTGTAGGAAACAAGATTCCATCTAAACCATATGAGGAACTTCCTGACAGTAAGAACCATTTGAGTGGAAAATGATGCCTCAGTGAGTGGTGGAGTCTCCTTCTTTAAAGGTTTATAAACAGAAACTGGGTGGCCATTTGTCATTAATGCTTTGATGGTGCATTCCTTATAGCAGGGGTTTGGACTGGATGGCCCTTGTGATCTCTTCCAACATCATGATTACAAAATGTATAAAGAGATCATTTGGATGAAAGCATTTAGTATCAGAAATCCTGATAAGGTTGTGTTCCACCCACATGGGAGCTTTACACCACCACATTTAAGTGTCTGTAACTAAAGAGTGTCCTTCAGAATTTCACATAACTATGCAAAGGCTTAAATTGCATGTACTGTAGATGCATATGAGGGCAAGGTCTTAAATGCCAGCCCCACCCCTAGTTTTACCCTTACGCATGTTAACATGAATGTCTGAGCACAAACTCTTACGTGCAGTCTTTTACCAAGCAACCATTGCTACACAGGCTTTCAACATAATAACAGCACAAAACATACATGCATTGCTTATAGTTAAAACACCACAGATTGCTGCCAAAGATATGCCGCCATGGATTGTACTGAAGCTCATAAATGTAGGGCTTGTCTCCACCAGGTATTAATTTATTTATTTCATTTATATGTCATATTTCTCTGAGAAAGGGACCAAGGCCACTTACAGATAAAAGGAAACTATAAGTTAAACGTTTTTAAAGCAATTAAAATCATCTTGTTAAAGCAATACAAAATTCAATTAAATATACAAAAGTTTGAAAAACATCAATAAAACATGCACCACATGCCCTGTCATCAAGAGGATTACAAGGAGGGTGCCAGCCTAGCCTGCCATAGAAGGGCGTTCTAGAGGGTAGGAGCAGCCACTGAGAAGGCTGTCTGTCATGTCATCGCCAAGAAAGCTTGTGAAACTAAGAGAAAGCCTTTCCCCAACGAATTTAGCATTTTTGCAGGTTTATATGGGGAAATGTAGTCTTTCAGATAGTCTGTACCCAAACTGTATAAGATACATGATCTTCTTTAGAATACATTATGTTCTTCAGAATTTTCAGTCAATGAGGGGTGTTTCTCTGAAAATCTGGAGAAAAAAGAACTGCCTTTAACCCTAAAATCCAAGGCGGTGGCAAGGACAGGGATGTGTGTCCAAAAATACTCCACACACTTGATTTTTTTGTAGGACAGTCCTTTTGTTCCGGCTTACTCTGCTCTCACCATAGTGAGTTCAGGAAACTGTGCTTGATTTATGAGGTGTACACAGGGTTTCCCATTGGTGTAGACAAGCCTCTATATAGTTTGAAAAGAGGATTTTTTAAATGTCCTGGGGATAATTTTATAAATTATAGTCAAGTTTGACAATTTGCATCTCCAGGATCCTCCAGGATCCTCCTGCTTGAAGGCATTTAGCAGGCTACTGTGGGAAAATAGTGCTAGACTAGAGATGCCCTTACTGTGATATAGCAGATCTTAGCAGAGCTTGAAAGAATTGCATTGTGAAGAACATCTCCCAGAACCCATGAGCCACAATGGCTTCTACAGAAAGTTGCAAAAAATGTGATTCTGTGTACGTACTTCACCAAGGAGGGAACATCTTTATCTAAAATATATATTGTTTTCTAAGGAAAGGGATTTTAACATCACTAAGGTCTAAGCATAGAGGAATTTGCAATAGAATTATATTACAACAGTGGTCATATTTTACATGCAGTTATTCTAAGAAGTTGTACATGTGCAGGTAATTAAATATCTGCTCAAGATTCATATGTCTATATGCTAGAAGGGGAAATGGCTTTCCTGAATACTTCCCTTGGACTTTTCTTCATCTGAACTTTGCCTCTTTTGCAAATGAGATTTCAAGCCTCAGTGAATAAGATCTGCAGTCAGACAAGTGGAAAAATGCTTTTCCTGCATCATGCTCAATATTTACCATTGTATTATCTAATACACATTTTAACAATCAGTATTGTCAAATCAAAATTTTAATAATTTGTCTCTTTCCAACATATATGCGCAAAAATTTGTCATAGCTGAATTCAGCAATAGCCCCATGTTCCTGATGTAGAATGTAGATCATTGAATTAAATTTGAATTAACACAGGCTATCTGTCTTATTCTATTCTATTCTATTTATTCAAGTACTGTATAAAACAATTTTATTTTTTTTTATAAAACAAACATTGTAAAATATGTGAAAAATAAATAATACAATACATTAAAAATAAACTTTTAAAAAACAGAAGTCAAGATAGTAATGAAAAGGAACATGGGACTATCTGCTAGAAACGTGCATGGCCAACCTAAGGACATCAGAGAGGAAAAGTATCAGTGTTATTCTGGAAACAATACTTCTCACATTTTCACCGTTCCTCCCCCCTTTTTTCTTTTTAGAACAACCAACAATTTTTTTCAGACAGAAGGATCATGGCAGATGTAATATGCACAAAGAATAAGAGAAATAGCTACAATGAACTCATACCAGCCTCAGTTGATTCGTGGAGAATTTTTTGCAAAGGGGAACAGGAGATATGGGGCAGATTTCAAATACAAAAGTGCAGCCTACAATTGGACTTGTACAGATAGCCCTTAAGCTAAAAAACTGATCAACATTCTATCCTCCAATAGGTCTTTGGAGAGAAAGGAGGAGTTGTGGAGGTTTTCCATTGATATAATGGCAATGCCATTATATTCTCATTGTTAGAATGATGGCCTGGGGCTTGGCAGATCCAAATTCAAGTCTCCAAACTCCAAACTCACTAAAGCTTATGGAATTAACCTTCCTGTGAATATGAATTAATGAATGGAAAACCTGGTTTCCACATAAATTATGGAAGCACCAGCATTTCTTCCCCCACATCTGAGTCATACTGTGTGTTTTTAAGAACTGCCCATACTGTGGAAACATCATTGCTAGGTTTCTTTCACCAAACCGCATATGGTTGAGGAAATGTGCTTGAGAGAGAGATAGTATTTTAGTGAGCATGGCATCATTATTCCAGATTCTTCCCCCTACTTTTGAGTGACATTCATAACAAGGAAGAACAATCATTTTATCAGTTAGTGATGAACACATAATTGCCCATCATCCTTGTGTAAGACAAGCAGGGTGGAAGGTAAGATTTATCATAACTTTCTTTTCCAAAAGTGTGAGTTCAAAAAGTGTCATGATCTTGCCTTAATGTTTACTAATTACACAAATCTTTGTAACACCAATCTGTTACAAAATCACAATGAATCCCACTAATACCTACATTTGTTTGTTGTAGATTTGTTGTGGATTGGAAGACATGAAGAAGTTCATGCATCTTTGACCAAGACTTTGATTTTTTTCCCCCTTAGGTGCACTGCAGAAATAATCCAGTTTGAGATCAGTTTAACTGCCCTGGCCCAATGCCAGGGAATTCTGGGAGCTGTAGATTTGTGAGACATTTAACCTTCTCTGTCAGAGAGCTCTGATGTTATAATAAGCTACAATTCCCAGGATTCATGGGATTTATGGAATTTAAACTTTTAAAGGAAAAAAGTTAATGTCTCCAAGATTCATTTCTTTCATTAGAGTCCCACATTGCAACTATAGGTCCCCACAAGCCACTAGTGGGCCAGTTACTTCTGTTCCTGGACACAGAAAAATTGTCAGTGTGATCCACACACTGACAACCTAGTAATTGGGAATATAAATATCCATTTATTATTGCATTCAAGAATGAAATTTCACAGAAGGCCTCCCACCCCCATAAGGATTTTACCTTTTTTTTTTTTTTTTTGCATTGTTGAACTCCCCCCCCCCAAAAAAAAAATTTCATGGAGTCTGTTTGTTTGTTTGTTTGTTTGTTTTCCTTAGAAAAGTTTTGTTTAAAAACACATTTCCACAAAAACAGTGCTTTCTTGCTAAAATGTACTTTTGTAAAAAATATGATTTTTTTTTTTAAAAAAATCCTCTATTCTTTGGAGTTTTAAAACCCATATAATTTCATGGCACTTGATATTTGTTTCAACAGATAGTCTTTTTCATTGAGCACAAGATCAAAATATCGTTCATCATCATCATCATCATCATCATCATCATCATCTCCTGCCTTTCTCCCAACACAGGGTATCAAAGCAGCTAACAGCAAAAATATTTATTTATTTATACTTCATTTCCCAGAAAGAGACTCAAGGTAGCTCACAGAAAAATCATTAAAAACTTTACAAAAAATTTAAAAACATCTAAAATCATTTCGCTAAAAACAGTATAAAGGTAAATAAAACATACAAAATGTTAAAAGTATAACTAGAGCACACACCCATATAAAAGCTTACCTGATATGATTATGGAAGGGCAATTCAGTGGGAGTGAGCAGTCACTGAGAAGGCTCTCTCTTGTGTCCTCACCAAATGCACTTTCCTTCTAGATCTTAGGACCTTTGTAGGTTCAAATGGGAGGCTATGGTGTTTCAGATATTCTGGACCTAAGCCATGTAGGACCTTACAGATCATGAACAGCACTTTGAATTGTGAAACAAACAGGTAGCCAGTGGACATGTTTCAACAAGAGAGATATATGATTTGGAAGCAGCACCTAGTACAGAATGCACATATTACAGCCCTGCTTGAAGAACTATATGTTACCCAGCCATGTTTATACAAAAGCTCTAAATGGCTTGGAGATGATAACTTCCCTGATCTGTCCCCAGACTACCTAATAAAATCTTCATTCAGGTTGTTTCACAATGAACTGGATGCTATCTGCAATATCACAAAAGCAGGACTTCTTGCTGGTAACATTCACTCTTTCTGGGTTAAAGAGTCCATGTTATCCATGGAATGCTCCTCCAGTGCCACATTTTAAATAAGTTGATCTTCTTGTTGGATTTTTTTTCACAGCCTAGCTTTCAAAAGCATGCATAGACACTGTAAATACTATGGCACAGATTACCCTGACTTAAGAGTACACAGTCATTTATTCTATAAGAGTGCACACAGATGGTGATGACAGTGGGTTCATTTGTAGCATCTGTCTAGGAAGGTTAGCTCCTATTTCTTGGTTCTTAGCAAGCTGTATTGTCTTCTGTGATAACAGTAGATTTCAACAAAGCAATCAAAGGTTAAAAACTGCTGGTGCTCTTTGTAGTACATTTGCTGTATAACAACTGTTTAAGCAACTACTGTGATCCAAAGTGATTATACTATTTACTAAAAAGACCTAGCTTCTCTTTGAGTCAAAGAACCTAGAAATCATGAACCTTATCGCATTAACTTTTATAACCGTTTTGAGAACGGGAATGGGACTCGCGGGGGCATGTGTGAATGCATTTTACCGCACATGCAAGCGTCCACAAAAAGGTCCTGTTCCAGCACCCGTCCCCAAGCCGTCCCTGTTCAGTGTCAACCGGTGCCATTTTGGCTGGTCGGAAGTCTTCCGAGCAGAACATTTAATGCTTCGCGGCATGGAACAGGGATGGGTGCCAGAACAGGACCTTTTTGTGGACGCTTGCATGTGCGGTAAATTGTGTTCACGTGCACCCCCGCAAGTCCCGTTCCCATCTTCAAAATGGTTATAAAAGTTAATGTGATAAGGTTCCAAGTTTAACACCAGTATGAAACTCTTCAGAGTAACAATGAGCAGAACTCAAAGACACAACCATGTTACTCTGGATCAGTACGCAAAAGGAACTTGCAGTACCTTTGAGACTGCATCTGAAGACCTGATGTTTGAAAGTTTATGTTACAAACATCTTTCTCTCAGTCTCAAAGGTGCTAAAGGTTTTCTTTGCATACATGAACAGAACTGTGGATGTTTTTGAATCTGTTCTAAGAATGTAAGAATTCATTTTAGTGGTTACTGCTAAGATGAAGACTACCATTCCAAGGCAGCCCATTTGAGTCCTCCTTGGATGAAAAGGTCTTCCTGCTTTGTGCTGTAACCATTCATTCTATCACTGGTTTCCAAATCCACCTTCCCTGCATTGCTGCTCGTCCACTGCTTGCTATGGTTTCAGTTTATGGGGCTAGATATGAATCTGATCCACCAGCTGATTGGCCTTGGCTTGGTGTATTTTTTGCCTTTTTATACTGGGCATGGGGGGGCATTTTTTGCAATTATTTAGCAATAACTTACATTTCTCTGCAGCTGGTGTTGCACAGGCTACTTCCCAGTCCTGCGGTGTAGAGACTTCTTTGAGACATTAAATATTTTTTATTAGAAGATGACCAAGTTCACATTTAGCTTCTTTAATTATTCTTGGATATATGCCATCTGGGCTTAGTAATTTCTATATTTTCAGTCTTTTGGTATGGTTTAGAACTTCATCTCTTACAAAAACTCTTTGCCTTTGTTGTTCAAACTCCCTTCTCCTTATTGTGCTTTAGAATTAGCATTTAGCATTCAATTTAATATTTAATACTCCCCCCTCCTAAACAAAAAACAAACCCTATTTTTATGACTTTATTTGAGACTAGCCTATAGTAGACATTCTGAGGTTCCATCATTGTTGTTTGAGCAACCCTGAAACATTCGCAAGAGATTTGACTCTCTTGACTTTCCCTTTTAGCTGCCTTTTCACCATTCCCCTCACTTTTCAATTCTGACTGATGAAATTTGAAATTCTGGTGTCATGTTGATTCTGATATCATCATAGCATGCATATTTGGCATTATTTTCTCAAGGGTAGGTTTAGCTTTAGCACAAGATGGAAATGAGAGTCCCTGGTCATAGCTTTTCAGCCATCAGTAAATCTAATGTAAATTCATCAGAAGATAGACAGATGTCAAAGCAGGGTCAGAAGTAGCACCATTGAAGTTGCCTCTAATCTTCCATTGATGGAAAGGATCAGCTTGAAAGTGCATTCAATAAGCATAAAGTAAGCATTATTGATGTTTTCAAAGTGTTAGCATCCCATGTAATTCAGGAGTGTTGGCATCTCTATCAAGCTCTTTGGCACCAGCCAATCCAGAGATCTCACCACGAAGCGTTAATGCAAAATGCATTAGCGCTTAACACCAATGAAAGTGTGACTCACTAGTGATAGAGTTTAAAAAGAGAAACAGGAACACAGGGTTTATATTATCTGCTTTCAGAGAGCAAATGTATGGATCAGCCATCTAAATGCAGCATTTGCATGTTTTTAGAGCAAAGTCAGAAAGAGATATTTTCTTTCCCACCAAACCTGAACATTGTAATAGCATTGTAATTTCATACAGAGCTGCAATGATTTTTTTTTTACTCTGATTGTTTTTCAGGCAGGCTCTTAAAAAATCTAGTACATTTCTGTATTTTCGATTTCCACCTCAAAATGTGTTTGCAGTGCCAGTATGTTGTTTCTTTCACCATTTTTTTAGGGAGTCATTTCTCCTTTTATCATTTGCTATTAATTTTTAAGTAAACTGATCTAATTCATACTTCCCAGAATTTATGCTATTCAGAACCCATTTATCCTTTGGACTGTTTGCTTCTCCAAATTTTGTAATAAGGCTCTTAATTCAAAAGTACCATACAAAAATGCATGGATCACTAATAAAATATTTTGTTAGTGGTACATTTATTGATATGTTGGGGACAATTGCCTATAGAAAAAGAATGGCTCTTTTCATTCATTTTTATAAATGCATACAGGGTGCAAAAATTGAATAGTTACCACTGAATATATGCAAAACTGACCTAGAAGTAGGCCAATTGGTCCATTCCCATCCATTCCTAATTAGGAATCACATAATGAATGCAATAGCATAGCCAGCTATAGTTATATCATGATTTGCCCTCAGAATGAGTATGGGCTATGGAGGAAACACATCCTTATTACAAAAAGAACTGGGTATTCTCCTTTGTTTTACTGTGCTAAGGTGGTTTTCTTGTCACAGTATGAAATGCCAAAGAGAGAATATTGGTCTGGTTGCCTTGGCAATATGCTTGGTCCTTGTAACCAGGGAGAACTTGTACCTAGCACACCTCTGTGAAAACCTCCCTACCAAGCTTCCTTTCTCAAAATGTATGTCTGCAAAGGCAGCGGTGGTGCTGCTTTGCTGTGGAGAACCTGCATAGAGGCAGAATCATAGAGCTGGAACAGACCTCGGGGGCTATCCAGTCCAATCTCCTGCCATGCAGGAATACACAGCCAAAGCACCCCCAACAGATAGTCATCCAGCCTCTGTTTAAAAACCTCCAAAGGAGGAGATTTCATTACACTCTTAGAGAGTGCATTCCACTGTGAAGCAGTGCTTACTGTCAAGACGTTCCTTCTAATGTTTAGGTGGAATCTCTTTTCCTGTAGTTTGCATCCATTGTTTGGTCTCCTAAACTCTGGAGCAGCAGAAAAAAAGCTTACTCCATCCTCAATATGACATTCCTTCAAATATTTAAATAGGGCTATTATATCACAGAGAGGTATTGGAACTTCATTTCCCAAGTTCTGAGCTGTTAACTGATGCTGATCAAAAACATTCAATCAGAGAAGGCCTTTGACACAATACAGTGTCAAAGTGGTAAACTTTGGGGAAGTGGTAAACTTTGGGGAAGTGGAAGACCAGCAACAAATGGTGGGTAGCAGCTACACCTCTAATGTATACTTGTATATTCTTATCCCAATAACAGCCACAGTTGCTATTTGCATATCAATACCAGTATGTCCTTTGGACACTAGATGGTTTCAGAAGTTTCTGTTTTAATTGTAGTTAATAACTACTGTTTTAATATTACATTAATTGTATTTTTATCCTTTTGTTTTATGATGTAATCCTGCCTCGATCAGCAGGCAGAGGCGGGAAGATACAAATAAAAAATTATTTATATTTATTTTATTTAGTATAAAGAACTGTTTTATGGCACAGGCTGAGAAAATAATGGGGTGTACCAGGGTCAGGGCTAAAGACTTCTACCCTTGTTGTTGTCTTTAAAATTTTAGCTGAAATTTCTCTTTCTCTCATCCTAATGTGTTAACCTATCTTTTTACACATAATATTATTATACATTGGAGCAGGAAAATTCTGGGACCTATTTTTGCTCTCCCTCAGACCTTAGAAGTGGCCTGGTGTCCCGTTTTGTGAAAACCTGTTCAAGTCAGGCAGCATGGAAGACCCAATTTTCCTCATTCTGAACGATATTATAGGTCCGTCATCACAAACGACTCTATATGCTGGCACTGCTCTGTGTTTCTATATGGTCAATATATAAGTAGCACTGAAATATATGACTCTACCATATCTATGTGGTTTCAGGATTACAGTGCAGCATTGGGAGCTAGATTGAATTTCAAATTGTGATCAAAACAAAATGTATGTATGTATGACATAAAGAACAACATTTATGTTTTGTTGTTTGCTTTCTGGAAACACCTCTGTTTGATTTGCAAGTTAGCATTCAAACTTAAGAAAAACAAGAAGTCAAGGAGGCCTTGGAAAGCCAAGGAGGACCTGTAGTAGAAAACAGAACAAGTTGAACAAGAGGTGATGATATAGTACGCCTGCACCATATGCAGGTGCCTTTTACGCAGCTTTCAGATTATACTGAAAGATGCACGATGTACCTAAAAATGGTGCATGCACCTGCAGTGCGGGTGCTGCACCACGCGTCATGCATGAGCCCCATTATTTTCAGTTGGGCTCAAGCATATGCACTATTTACCTTATGCGGGGGGGGGGGGGGAGTCCTGCACTGTACTCACTGTGGATTGTTGAACAAGAGGTGATGATACTCACTATGCATTGTTCACAGTTTCAGTATAGCTTCTACTAAATAACCTTATCCAAACACTCTTACCTCTCTCTTACAACTCTTAACTCTCTCTTACAATTCTCTCTTACTTGAAGATCCTGCTCTGTCATTAAAAGAAAATGTTGTTAAGGAAAGCCTGCAGAAAGTGACCAAACCACATATTCTTGTAAAGATCAACTCTGTAGAAATTACTGGGCGATCTGTTAAATATTATATCTGTTCTTTTTGGTCTTACCAAAATGTGTATCTTCAGATATTTTCTCTTTGTTTCTCCTCCTGCCACCTGCTGTCTCCCAAAAAAACAAGCTGGCAAATGCAAATGGAGTGCAGTATTGATAAGCACGAAAAAGTGCACTTTCTTTTCTTTACATAGTTCAGTAAGCTACTTTTTCCTCCTCTCTCAGCTGCCAACCTAGCTGTTTGGCTAGCATCCACTGTAATCTGTTCTCCTTCATTATGTTAATCTGTGGGCGGAAAGATTTCTGTCATCTTCAAATCGCTTGTACAGCAATGGTAAACACCTTGGCCTGTCTGTAATTGGACAGGTGTCTGCACTGGTGTCACCCAGCTTTTAATTCAATTAAAGAACTGGCTGCTCCGCTCTCATTACCCACTCATTTCCTCTGCACTTCCAGTCAGTCAGTGAAATTTATACTCCGCGCCTGCCTATCCTGCAGAATAAAGTTGGAAGCCTCATATCATTGATACACACACACACACTAATTTATAGCTGAGTGAATTAAATTATGCATTGTTAGAATAATATTGTGAGACTGTCATAGGTGCTTGCACAGGGTTGGGGAAACAACTTTTAATTTAAAACATAATTTTGCAGGCACTGGATTTGAGACCCAAAATCTTTTGTCACAAAACATTCATTTGTTCTCATTTGAGGTCTGTTTTGCATTGCCTTCAGAATATCCAAATGTTGGAGTTCTATTGCAACATATCTAAGGGTGCATCTACACTGTTACAAGAGTGGGACACTATTTTAAGTCCTGTAGCTCCACCCTATTGAATCCTGTGATTTGTAGTTTTATAAGGTCTTTGGCCTTATCTGCCAAAGTGTACTGGTGCTTCACAAATATTACAGATCCAAGGATTCTGTAAGATGGAGCCATGACAGTTAAAATGGTGTCAAACTGCATTGTTTCTACAGTGTAGATGAGGGGCATGTGAAGTATACAATAATAGCAGTTTGATATCACTTGGGAGCCAGCATAGAATAGCAATTTAGATATTGGGCTAGGATTCTGAAAGACCAGGGTTTGAATCACCACTCACACATGGAAACCCACTGGGTGACCTTGGGCAAATCATATTATCTCAACCTCTGAGAAAAGCCTTTTCTGATCAAACCTTTTCTGAACACATCTTGCCAAGAGAAGCTTTTAGATAGATTTGTCTTTGAGTCACCATAAGTTAGAAATGGTTTGAAGGCACAAAATAACAAATCTCTTGTAACTGCCAAGGCTGTGTCCTACAGGATCCTGGGATGTGTGGATTGGTAAGGGCTTTGAACTGTTTGTTGTGGAGAACTAGCCCACCACTCACTACAGCACTTGAGCTGTCTAGCAGAGACTTTTATGTGCCATTCTGCAAACTATAAATCCCAGGGTTTCCTAGGATTGAGTGATATAATTGGGTAGTGTGGATATACCCTAGGACCTCTGATCAATATTAGGATTGCCATGGTCATATTTCCCACACAGAGTGTGCACTGTAAAAGGCTCTATCTATCTATCTATCTATCTATCTTGCCGTTTGGCCTGAAATGTAATATTTAAATAAACATATGGTGGTGGTGGTGGCGGTGGTGGTGGTGATGGTGGTGGTGATAGAATTAGAATCTCAGAGTTGGAAGGGACCCCATAGACCATTGAGCCCACCCCCCTGTTCAGTGCAGGAAATCCAGCTAGAACAGTGGTTCTCAAACGTTGGTCTTCCAGGTGTTTGGGACTTCAACTCCCAAAAGCCCCAGCCAGCATGGCCAACAGCGGGCAATTTTGGGAGCAAAAGTCCAAAATATCTGGAGGATCAAAGTTTGGGTACCACTGAACTAGAGCATTCTCAGCAGATAGCTGATCTGAAGAAGGAGGCCCTGCCACCTCTCTAGCCAGTTAGTTCCATTGCTGAACTGCTCTTACGGTCAAGAAATTCCTTCTAATGTTCAGTTGAAATCTACCCTCCTGTAGCTTCAAACCATTAGAACTGGTCCTACTCTCTGGGACAGAAGAGAACAAGCCTGCCTCCTCCTCTCTGGGACAGCCCTTGAGACATTTAATGAGTACAGTCACATCAACCTTGGTCTTCTCTTCACCAAGCTGAATAAGCCCAGCTCCTCCAAATTTTCCACGCAGGTTTTGTTCTCTATACCTATCATCCTCACTGTCCATCTCTGAAACTGCTCCCACCTATGTATATTCTTAAAACGAGGCACCCAGAACAGTACACAGTACTCCAGATGAGGCCTGATTAGTGCAAAATATGGAGTTTATCGCACCGCCTCTGGTGCCGATTTACCAAATTCAGACATTAGGCTGATTTTATTACAATAATTTATTTCTAACCCGCCCCGATTGCCTGTTCAGAGGGGCGGGCTAGAAATTGTTATTGTTATTATTATTATTATTCACTGACTTTTCTCTCAAAATGGCTTCCCATTGCCTCCAGTGCTGAATTTGGGCTCCGTAGGTTGCTTCGGCAGCCATTTTTTCCAAACCAGAAGCTTCCAATTTTGAAAAAATGGCCACTAAAGTGACTTACGGGTCCTGAATTCAGCACTGGAGGCAACAAAAAGCTGTTTTGAGAGAAAGGTCCATGCAATAAAATCAGCCTGACTTCTGAATTTGAGCCACATTCGGAAGAGGTAAGTTGGGCACCAGAGGCGGTGCAATAAGTTCTTATAATGGAAATACTATCTCTCTCAGAGAATCAGGATAGTGGTGGTTTGAACATTGGACTAGGACTCTGGAGACCATGGTTCAAATCCACACTTGGCCATGGAAACCCAGTGGGCAACCTTGGGCAACTCATACTCTCAGCCTCAGGTGAAGGCAAAAACAAATCTGCACTGAACAACTTTTGTAAAAACATAAATAAAAAAAATCCCACAATAGACTCACCTTGGGGTTGTCAGAACTGAGAAATGATCTTAAGGCACACAACAACATTATTTCCCTGATGATGATGATGATGATGAAATTTATATTTATTCTTCCTATCATCTTTGTCAAATAACTATAATTTCTTAAGCTGTTAATATCTATTAATTCTTCTCCATCTTTCTTTCAGTTGACATTGTTGTTGTTTTTTAAATATTAAATTCACTACAGGTATCAAATGTTAAAAATACTAAAAAGTTTCTACACAATGTAAGATGAATAAATAATAAGACTCACCAAATTCACATTGAACTTTCTCTGAGTGACAGAAGATTCAGTTTATGTCAACAATATTCAGATCCCTTGTCATCTTGCAGTGTTAATACTACTGCATTTTAACTGCATTTTTAAAAAATTGTAGCAAAAATTCCACTCCTTAAAAAATCCACATGGTGGATTACAGACAGTAAATCAATTGAAGGTACCACTCTTTCTGCCCAGTGAAGGGAACCTTTGGAAATAAATTAAAATCCGAACACAGACATTTTGACACAGTGACCCCATGAAACTGAATAATGTCATTTGTTAAATATGGATGTAAAGTTAAGAGTGTAGCAACGAACTGAAATCACGCCTAGCAAAAGGGATCCATTTGATATGCAGAGTAAGTTTTCAGTTTTATTAAAATAGCTCCTGTTTAATTATTAGTAATATTTAATTTAGTATCTGTTTAGGAAGACAAACCTTGAGGCTTTATTTTAATTTATTGGAGGAAAATGAAGGAAATGAATAAAAACGTACAGTAGAGTACCATCAAGTTCTAAAACAGTTCTTGTCAATCTCACTGAAAAATCACAGTTGGCAGACAGCATTTAAAATAAAACTCAATTGCCCAGTTTTTTCTCATTATTTTAATATTTTTTAATGTCTGACTAGATAGTTTTAAGATAGTGTGGTTTGATTAGATAGCTTTATGGTGAAACATTTATCTTTTCAGTACTCCTAACAATATTGTGTCTGAACAATATATGTGTTTTTCAGACAACAAATACCAATGCCATTCAGTGGTCTAGGGTACTTTCATTCACAAAAATTCCATCCCTCTAGTCTGGTGTTCTTTGGCCTACACTCTGCAATTGTGAGTGCCTTTGTTTAACGCTGTGTGCATACAGTGGGACTGGGATTCTGCTGGCATTTTAACCTCCACTTCTCCAAAGTGGTGGAGGTGGTCTTATGGTTGATATTGAGTAGCCCTAGACTGATGGCCCTAAGATATTTCAATGTGTCTGGTTCTGAAGTGATGGCCAGCCTTTTCTGGAAGGAGTTGCATGCCCTCTAAAGTTTGGAGATGCTCTTGCATCCCTTGATGTCTTTAGAGGCACAGGTAGCCTTGCCATTTTGCAGCACCTAATCTTACTTTAGGCTGATGTACCAAGCACCAAGAGTGGGGATAGACTTTCAAATGTTAAATTATTGTTTCGATGATTGCAATGTGTTATACGTGGGACTGGCTTAGAATACAGTCTGTGTTCTACATAGGGCTGGTTTAGAATACAGTCTGGAAACTTCAGCTAGTGCATCATAGGCTGATTCATTGCTCTCTGGAACTGGTCAGTATAATTAGATTATGCCAATATTTTCCTATTTCCACTGTCTGCCACTCTGTTTCTTAGCCCAGCTCACAGTGCTGGTTTTAATCTTTGAAGGCTTAATGGCCTGGAGTCACTGAAAAGGATCTTGTTTCATGCCCAGCTACAAGGAATCGATGGGCTGAACATTTCCAAAATCTCTTCAGTGCCAACTGAGAAGTCCAAGGCTCAGCTATTCAACATATGATACAACAACCGATGAAATATGAACTGGACGTGGCTCCCACTTTGGAAGAAACCATCAAGGCCATACAGCAGATGAAAAACGGCAAGGCAGCCGAGATTGATAGAATCCCACCTGAAGCTTGGAATCACGGAGGTCATGTACTCCATGCCAAATTCCATGAGCTCCTTGTGAGTTGCTGGGAAAAAGGTGAACTGCCATCAAATCTCCGAGATGCAGTTATCATCACCCTGTATAAGAAAAAAGGAACAAAATCTGATTGCTCAGACTATCGAGGTATAACACTGCTCTCCATTGCTGGAAAAATCCTTGCAAGGATACACCTGAACAGATTAGTTCCTGCTATTGCAGAAGAACTTCTCCCTGAAAGTCAGTGTGGCTTCAGAGCTAATAGGAGCACTACAGATATGGTGTTTGCTCTTAGACAACTGCAGGAGAAATGTAGAGAGCAAAACAAAGGAATCTATGTAACATTTGTCGACCTTACCAAAGCCTTTGACACTGTGAGTAGAAAAGGACTGTGGCAGATCCTGGAACGACTAGGATGTCCCCCCAAATTCCTCAAAATGATAATCTTGCTACATGAGGGCCAGCAAGGACAAGTCAGATATGGCGATGCTCTCTCAGAGCCCTTTCTAATAACTAATGGTGTGAAACAAGGCTGTGTTCTCGCTCCAACTCTATTTACAATCTTCTGCAGCATGATGCTCCAAAGGGCTACAGCAGATCTCGAAGAAAAAGATGGCATCTATATACGTTACCGTACTGATGGTAGCTTGTTTAACTTAAGCCGTCTGAAGGCTCGCACAAAGACTCTAAACTATCTAGTCCGTGAGCAGCTTTTCGCTGATGATGCTGCCCTTGTGGCCCATACAGAAGCAGCTCTGCAGCGCCTAACATCCTGCTTTGCAACAGCTGCAGAGTTATTTGGGCTGGAAGTCAGCCTGAAGAAAACGGAAGTCCTCTACCAGCCTGCACCACAGGAAGAGCATGTTGATGTAAACAAGCAGATGCACAGGTAAAGCAATCTCCGATGCCTTTGGAACTACCGGCGACCTTGGAGCTGTTCGGCTTTATCAGGAATTCCTCCTGCCCACTGCTGATGAAACAGACTGGAGCCAAATCTCTCTCCTCAGAGGTGTTTATTCTTAAAGTTGCTATATTTACAAGTATATACACGCCCGTCCAACAAAACTCTCCAACCATCTATCCACTCCGACTACCCAACAACCCACACTGCAGTGTGCAGGCTATTTATAGATTTGTGCCATGCGGTCACAAACCCATCCTCTTCTGGTGACTCTTTTTCCTTGTGCCACCAACAATGTTGTCCCTTCACTCAGGAAGACTTTTGATGTTACCCATGCTTACGTGCAATCAAGCACATATCTGACCTTGAACACTGTCTGCTGTTCCAGCCTTCAGCTGCAGACAATTATGCCCATGATTCCTGGTTTCCTTCTGTGCACATCTGTACATTTCATAGTTGAGCCTCAATGCCTAACATGCCCCTCCAAAATGTACAGATGTGTATCTTTTTGCCACATATGTGTTTGCCATCTTCCGATGTTTACATTTGTTGAACAGCCAAACTCTGTGTTTATTGTGCCATGCCTATCAAACATGATAGTTGTTCATGCCTTTCAATTGGCAAAGCTTTTGTGAGAACATCAGCAATGTTGTCTCTGGTGTCAATGTACTCCAGATTTATGATTCTGTTTTGAACCATCTCTCTCACATTCTGATACCTCACACCAATGTACTTTGTCCTACACTTCAAGTTCTCAGCTTCAGACATTGCAATACATGATTGTGAATCCTCATGGACTACAGTAGGCTCTTCACACTTTTCTCCCAAATCCACAAGCAATTGCCTTATCCACTGGATCTCTCCTGCAATTTCAGACAATGCTGCAAATTCTGCTTCTGTAGTACTTAAAGCCACACAGTTTTGCTTCCTGCTGCGCCAAATTATTGGACTACCAGCAAATCTTACAAGCAAACCTGACACTGACTTTCTGTCATGCAATTCTGATGCAAATGAACTGTCCACATAACAATCCAGCTGTTGTTCACTGCCCTGTATCACCAACTTTCTTTCTTTGGTTCCTTTCAAGTATCTCAGCACATGTTTCACTCTAGTCCAGTCTTCTACTTTTGGAACACTTACTTTTCTGCTAAGTACTCCAACAGCAAACGAAATGTCTGGCCTAGTGTTGTTTGCAATGAACATCAAGCTACCTACTACACTTCTGAACAATTCTGGATTCTCAAATTCCTTTGATGATTCTGCATTAGAAGTTCCAGAAGTCATTGGACTCTTTACAACTTTTGCATTCTGCAAGCCACATTTTTCAATCAGCCTTTCAATCTTTTTCTGTTGGCTCAACAAACACCTGCCATCCTCAGTCCACTGAACTTCAATCCCTAAGTAAGTCTTGAGATTTCCCAAATCCTTGAGCTTAAACCTCTTAGACAACTCTTTCTGAACTGATGTAATTTCCCTCTCTGACTTCGCTGCGACACACAAGTCATCAACGTAAATCACTACGGTCACATCACCTTTTGTATACACGCACGCATCCGCAATGCTGCGTTTGTATCCCAATTTGACCAACTCTTCATGAATGCAAAGGTTCCAGCAACGTGCACTCTGTTTCAAACCATACAATGCCTTTTTCAACTTGTAAACCTTTCCATCCCTGTCCTTGTCAAAACCTAAAGGTTGTTCCATAAAAACCTCCTCATTAAGATGAGCATTCAAATATGCAGTTTCAAAATCAAAGTGTCTCACTACTTGATTCTTCCTAGCTGCTAAAGCTAATACCAGCCTTAAACTTTCTGGCTTTGCAGTAGGTGAAAAAGTTTTGTCAAAATTTTCAAACCTCTGCTGCGAAAAACCTTTTGCAACCAGTCTTGCCTTGTATCTATGGGTTCCATCCGGCATTTCCTTCCTCTTGAAAACCCATTTGCAACCTACAACCTTGTGGTTCTTAGGCCTCTCCACAATCTCAAACACTTCCTTATCTAGTAAAGACAAGTACTCCTGATCCATGGCAGAAAACCATTTCTCCTGCTCCTCCTTAGGATATGACTGCAATTCCTCAAAACTCTCTGGCTCATCTGCCATCACTGAACAAGCTCTTGCACCCTGCACTACGAATCTATCTGGAGGTCTCCTCACCCTCTGAGTTCTCCTTGGCACAATCACTTTTGTTCTGCCTTTTTCATCCTCACTGTCAGAACTAGTTTTCACCTCTGTGTCTTTCATGGACACCTTTTCAAACTTTTGTGTAGTGACTGGTGAGTGCAAAGTTGGATGTGTTTGTGTGTGATGGTGTGCAGAAGTACTGGGTTCACTTTCAGTAGATGCTTCTTGTTTTAGCACCCCTCCATTTCCAGTACCTATGTCACTCTGCCCCAGCTTGAGAAAAACCTCTTTGTTGGCATGGAGCTTTTCCCAACCTGAATGTTTTTCAAAGTTGGCACTTCTGGACAGCAAGATTTCCCCATGACCTACATAAAATCTATAGCTGTTCCCAGAATACCCCACAAACATCAACCTTCTCCATTTAGGATCCCCCTTTTTCCTGAAGTTTGCAGGCACATACACATTTGCATACTGCCCAAAAACTCTCAGGTATTTGAGATTTGGTGGTCTCCCATACAGCATGTGATATGGAGTTTTCTTTACAAAAGAATTCCAAGTGCGATTGGCAACATGGTTTGCTGTCAAAATTGCTTCCCCCCAAAGCTGCTCTGGTGCTTCTGCATCGAGCATCATGCAATCTTTTATTTGCTTTAAGACTCCAATGTGTCTCTCCGCTAAGCCATTCTCCTGGGGAACGGCCGCGTTCGTCGTGTTGTGGCGGATCCCTTTCCTCCTCAACCAATTTTTCAGGTTATTAGATAGGAATTCTCCACCTCTATCTGTAACCAAAGATCCCACCTTGTATTCAAACTCCCTTTCAATCATATTGACCCAATTTTTGATGTGTTCAGCAGCTTCACTCTTTTCCTTCATGAGCATCACATACGAAAACCGTGTGTGACGATCTACAATGACCATGAAGTACTGATTTTTGCCCATGGTTTTGGCCAAAGGACCAGCCAAATCAGCATGCACAACCTGAAAAGGTCTTTGTGTGGTGCATTTGCTGCGTTTGGCCACAGGAAAAGCCTTCAGCTTTATCCTGCTGCAAACTGAACAATCCAGGTGGTTTGAACAAGTGGACATTTTAAATTTTGGACACACTTCCCCCAGCTTCCCCAAACTTGTGAAGCTTGTATGTCCCATGACTCTATGGTAGTAATGAGCACAGTCTAAGTGCAAAGGCACATTGTTGACGACTGAACATTCTGCCTTGTCAACCATATAGTACATTTTGTCTCTTTTGATTGCTTTAGCACAAACTTGGTCATTTATGCTAATAGTACAATCATCCCCTTTGAAACTCAATGCATACCCACTGGTGGTTAATTCAGACACACTAACCAAACAGTTTTGCAACTTAGGAACACACAAAACATTTGAAAAGTCCTTTCCAAAACTTGGGATGAACACAGTTCCCATCACTTTTGCCTCCCTTGATGCACCATCAGCCAAAGCAACTGAATGTACATTAGATGGCACCTTATCTTTCAGGAGCCTATCACAATTAATCATATGCGATGATGCTCCGGAATCTAATAACCAAATGGGGTCTACAGCCTGATGGGCTTTATAGTCATTGTTCTTTACCACAGCAACAACGCCTTTTCTGCTCACAGGATCTTTAGGCTGTTGTTTCCTTGCTGCTACCAGCTTTGTACAGTCCTTCTTGAGATGGCCTGGCTTCCCACAGTGGAAACACTTTCTCTCCCTGGACACAGCTGCCTTCTCCGGTTGCAGCTCCTTGAAAGCCTCGGTTGGGTGTGTTTGTCTTGGTACTGCATGCTGCCTCTGGAGCCCTGCCTCGTACTGCCGACGTTGGCTCTCTTCCAAGACACGTGCAGCCACCAGCTCCGCAGTAATCTGTGATTCATCAAAACACTGAAGACTCCACAGAATATTCTCAAAATCATCAGAAAGACTCCCAAGCAGGATGTATGCTTTCTGCTCAGATGCAAGGACGACACCTCTCATCTGCACCTGGCTGAACAAATCAGCCATGATCTCCAGATGCTTCTCTGGCGATTGTCCTTTCTGCATTTTGCAGGCATACAGTCTCCTACACCAAATCATTCTTGACAGAGCTGTTTTAGATTGGTGAATCTCCCTCAAAGCATCCCAAACTGCCTTTGAGGTTCTTTTCTCCCGGACATGGTTGATCTGCGACGGCGTGATTGTAAGCAAAATTGTAGCTCTTGCTCTCTTATCTCGGTCAAGAGTATCTGCTGTGGGTCCTCTCTCAACAACATCCCACAGTCCTTCTCTGACCAGCAAAGCCTCACAATAGGAACTCCAAGCTGCATAATTAGTTTCGTCTAGTTTGGGAAATTTAGCTGCCTCCATCATTAAGCAGTGTAAAGATAGAGTCCTGGCAGTTTTCCCAGCTTCTACTGTCAATTGTGATAAGACACAGACAACAGTCCAAAAATCTTACCATCCAGCCTTCCGGCACTGACAGCACAACACAGCAACAAAGTACCTCTCTCACACAGCCAGTTGAACTCTTCAGCACAAACAGAGATGCCTTATCAGATAACGATCTGGGCCCATAACCCTTGTTGATGTAAACAAGCAGATGCACAGGTAAAGCAATCTCTGATGCCTTTGGAACTACCGGCGACCTTGGAGCTGTTCGGCTTTATCAGGAATTCCTCCTGCCCACTGCTGATGAAACAGACTGGAGCCAAATCTCTCTCCTCAGAGGTGTTTATTCTTAAAGTTGCTATATTTACAAGTATATACACGCCCGTCCAACAAAACTCTCCAACCATCTATCCACTCCGACTACCCAACAACCCACACTGCAGTGTGCAGGCTATTTATAGATTTGTGCCATGCGGTCACAAACCCATCCTCTTCTGGTGACTCTTTTTCCTTGTGCCACCAACAATGTTGTCCCTTCACTCAGGAAGACTTTTGATGTTACCCATGCTTACGTGCAATCAAGCACATATCTGACCTTGAACACTGTCTGCTGTTCCAGCCTTCAGCTGCAGACAATTATGCCCATGATTCCTGGTTTCCTTCTGTGCACATCTGTACATTTCATAGTTGAGCCTCAATGCCTAACAGAGCACTATCACCCCCATGTCACCATCGGCAAATCTGTACTCAAGTCTGTACAGGAGTTCACCTACCTGGGAAGTAACATCTCTTCAGATGCCAAGATTGACAAAGAGATCGATCACAGATTAGCCAAGGCATATAGTGCATTCGGAAGGCTTCACAAAAGAGTCTGGAGTAACAAACACCTGAGGCAAAGCACCAAAATCAGTGTGTACAGAGCCATTGTACTGTCCATTCTCCTCTATGGGTCTGAATCATGGGTCACCTATCGCCAACATCTACGACTCCTTGAACGCTTTCATCAGCGCTGTCTACGCACAATCCTAAACATACACTGGACTGACTATGTAACGAATGTTGCTGTCCTGGAGCAAGCAGAGATCACCAGCATTGAGGCCATGCTACTGAAAACGCAGCTGCGCTGGGCAGGGCATGTTTCCAGGATGGAGGACCACCGCCTCCCAAAATAGTACTCTACGGTGAACTTGCCACGGGTCAGCGAAAGAGGGGCGCCCCAAAAAAGAGATACAAGGACTCCCTGAAACAACATCTCAAGCTTGGCCAAATTGATCACCAACAATGGCCTGCCCTGGCCTCACATCGGGAGGCATGGAGACGCACTATCCACAATGCTGCAGCCTCTTTTGAGAACTCACACCGAACGAGTCTCGAAGAGAAACGGCAACGCAGAAAGAACCACAACTTGGAAACATCACCCAAGGAGACTGTCTGCTGTGCTTTCTGTAACCGGACTTGCTTATCTCGGATCGGCCTTTTTAGTCATCAACGCGCTTGTAGTAAGCATGGGATAAGTCCTTCCTGAATCTTCGTTAGCGAAGAAAAGCCAGAGAGAGAGAGAGAGAGAAGGACAGTAAGGTCTTTGTCTTGAGGCTCTCTTCCAGTTGCCTTCGAAAATAAGGTGAAGCAATTGGCTATAAGAAAGAGAGGCTTTCCAACAATACATTTCCATCTGTTAGAATGTGCTTGCTAGAAGGGCTCACCTAGCACCAGCACTGTAGTCTTGTTGCACAAAGTAAATAAATTTTACTTAGAATCATAGAGTTGGAAGAGACCACAAGGGCCATCCAGTCCAACCCCCCTGCCATGCAAGAACTCCCAATCAAAGCATACCAAACAGATGGCCATCCAGCCTCTGCTTAAAGACCTCCAAGGAAGGAGACTCCACTACACTTCGGGGGAGTGTGTTCCACTGTCGAAACTGCCCTTACTGTCAGAAAGTTCCTCCTAATGTTGAGGTGGAATGTCTTTTGCTGCAATTTGCATCCATTGTTCCGAGAGGAGGGACTAACCAGGTGTCATTCCCACTCTGAAGTGCCATACGGGGTAGTCTGAACCACCCACACCCTCTAGTGATGCCCTTTGGGTTTGGGGAGCTGCCTTTGAAGATGTTCTGAAATTCCATTGGTTCAAAATGTGGCCACATGTATACTGAAGGCAGAAATTCAGTACCTGTATCACTTGTTTGCACCAGCTGTACTGGTCCTATGTGACTCCTCTATATGGTCATATATTTCCCTGAAAAAATGAATTTTAACATACCTGATGAAGAATCCTGATAGCTTTGAAAGCATGGTTGGCCTAAGAAAGGGATCACTACAATGGATGGATGGATGGATGGATGGATAGATAGATGATAGATAGATAGATAGATAGATAGATAGATAGATAGACAGACATCACCACAATGTGCCAATAGATAGATAGATATCACCACATTTGTGACTATGATCCCTCATATTCACTCACAGTAGGGTAATCAAAATGTAAACATCCTGTAATCACATTTTATACACATAGCTTGGATTGTTCAGAAATGGAAGAATTGGTGGATTTTCTGCTCTCCCCCCACCCTTCATTCTGCATTAGTTTTGCATTAAAAATAATTCCAGCTCATGATCTTGAATCACATGATCATAGCTGTTTTTCCTAACTGATTGATTAATGCCAATATGTGTGACTTAGCCCATGGTCTTGCACATTCTATTTTCTCTCAACTTCAGCCCACATTCAACAACACAGCAAGAATAATGAGCAACCTTCTAAAGTTACTCTAAGGATTATTGAGGTCAAGTGTTACATGTACATTCAGTACTCTAAAAGTTCTATATACACAGCACATATTACTATTGGAATTTGACAGGAAAAAGTACTTAATTTTTAAGATTCATAAATGCCTTACCAGCTATGTTCTGAGCAAGTCACCATAGCAAAGACCTGACAATGCTTTGAAATGTAACTAGTCAAAAGATTTTTTTTATTCATGTATGATCTTTTGTTTTAAAGAGATATACTTTAAAATCAAACAAATCACTTTCCATATTATTTGTCTTGGTCTCTATTTTATCTCTGTTTTTACAATTTCTTGGGGAAGAAATTGTTAAAAAACAAAACACACACACAAAATAATAACACAGATGGGCTACCAATATGTGATAAATATTTGAGATTACTCGCTATTTGACCTACAGCAAACCCATGAATTCTACAAAGATATTCAAAAGTTGGGAGGAAATCAATATATATTTGGACTGAGCCCAACAGATTGCATTGGTTGTGTCTTGTGCACAGAACTTCTTAAGAAAACATGGAAGGAGAATCAAGATGGCACCCCATGGCATTATCTCTGAAATCTTTATATCTGAAATCTTGGACACTGTGCCTTCTTGCTGTATCCTACTTTATATATACCTATATTTTGCCTACATAAGTAGGTTCTGGGGCAACCTAGGCTGCATCTACACTGCAGAATTAATGCAGTTTGACACTGGTTTCTCTACCATGGCTCAATGCTATGGATTTCTGGGATTTGTAGTTTTGTGAGATATTTAGCTTTCTCTGTCAGAGAGCTCTGCTGCCACAACAAAGTACAAATCCCAGCATTCCATAGGATGAGCCATGACAGTTAAAGCTGTGTCAAACTGTATTAATTCTACAGTCTGGCAGTCGCCCTAGATTTGAATGCAATTAACATCTCTTTTATTTTGTTGTCTTTTGTTAGGTAATTAGCAGCTGTAGAGAAGCTCAAGCAACCAGCAAATTTGACAAGATGTGAAGATTAAGTTTTAACTCTTTCTCTCTCTGCTTTGATTCCAACAAATGGGAAAAAAATTTTAATTGTGCTGTTTGCATTTCAAGTGAATCTCTTCACCATGAGATTGAGACCACTCAGGCTTTTCGCGGCCTGACATTTATGAAAGGCAAAAAGGAAGGAAGGAAGGAAGGAAGGAAGGAAGGAAGGGAACATTAATTGCAGCCATGCAGCTAATGTTACATCATGTTAGGCATTCTGTACTGAGATCTGTATCTTGCAAAAGACGAAAGCAGGATACACATAATAGGCACACAATTCACATGCATGGATGGATTCATATAGGTACAGCAGAGATGATGCTATTGGGTACAATCTGGATACTTCCCCCATGTGTTGAATGGGCCCAATCTTGGAACATCTAAATAGGTCTAAGATGAAAACCTCTGACAAACTTGATTTTTTTTCCCATTTGGCTAACAATACTTTTAGGCTCAACCGATTCCTGTGAATTGTAATTGTTTACAATTAGATCCACTCTTGCGCTCAGTAATCTTAAGGCACATCTACATGCTCCTTGATTTGCCTGCTATATACATATGCTCAAAGAGCATTACTTCTTTCTGTTGCAGGGAAGCTGACAGGCTTGCGGCCCTTTGCAAACTATGCTGTAACCCTAACGGCTTGCACTTTGGCTGGCTGTACCGAGAGCTCACATGCCTTGAACATCTCCACTCCACAAGAAGGTAAAGTAATTTCAAAGGTCTTGACTTCCACATTTCAGTCATGAATAATAAAATAGGAGAGGAGCTAAATGCTGCAAAGCCATTTGCTGGAAAACCCAACCTAATTTGATGACAAAGTGCATTGCCAGGCCATAATTGCTCCATTTTTTGGGGGGG
Source organism: Urosaurus nigricauda (assembly GCA_034509955.1). Classification (NCBI taxonomy): domain Eukaryota; kingdom Metazoa; phylum Chordata; class Lepidosauria; order Squamata; family Phrynosomatidae; genus Urosaurus; species Urosaurus nigricauda. The sequence continues at coordinate 344,284,167 of JAOEGL010000001.1, forward strand.
TGCTAAAATGAATCAAACTCCATACCCTTTAATGACATGCATCTTTAATAGCTGTAATGCAGATTAATGGGCTTTTTAATTGCTGTTACATTGTTCATGCAAGAGCCTTGTCATTAATATGAAGCATCTGCAAGATTAATGAAAGCTTCCTCATTTTACTATGGCTCAGAAGTAAATCTAGAGACAGTCTGACTAAAAAGAATTGATTGTATGGCACAGTATGAAATTGAGAATCAAACGGTTGATTTCCATGGTCTCTTTTAACTGCTAAACACCAGCACAGGCAACAATTATTTCAGCCTGATGGAACCTCAAAATGCCAATTGGGCCGTTTATTAATCTGTTGTACTTGAAACTTAAAAGTTGCAAGCATAAATTATACTTTCTGAAGCTGGCATTAACCACAGAGCAGCAAGAAAGAGGAAATATGTTCCAGTTCTGCCGAGAGAGAGAGAGAGCTCAGCTCAATAACTTCTGTGCATCAATTATTGAAGAAAGAGTTCTCAAAAGATTTGCAGGACATTTCTATTAAACATAAAAGAAAATAATTTGAGCCAGATTTTAAATTTATGCTAGTTTAAACCCATCACTTCCGATACAAAACTAATATTACTTGTTAACAAAGTCATACCGGTAACCAAAAGAAAGATTACACTCACATTATTTTAATTGCAAAAAAATAAGGTTTTTTTACCTTTTTCAAAAACAGCACACTGAGACAGCCTTCTGTGGCTGCAGTTATAGGAAATTCTTGTGTGGAAATCTTACCTCAAAGTGAGTCAAGAGCAAAGCATAGTAACATTAGCTCACTATCTAATGAATCAATGTTTATATGCTATCTGTGTGCAACTGCAGTTGCCACTGGATAAGATATTGTAAAATTTCCCCATATTCAATTTATTACATTATCAACCATTTTAGGTCATTGTGCCTTTTTATCCTAGATATCTGATGCAGAAAAGTAAGCTCCTGGTGCTCAAAAGAATTGGGATTCATCTCTCTTTTCTTCTATATCAGGAGCAATTGCCCTCCAGCTGCTTTTAGGTGAGAGTATCTATAGGCCCTTATCACATGGAGGCATACTGTTGGTAAAATGTTCCTGAAGCGTTCCTGAAGCACAAAGGTGGGATAGCTAGTTGAACTTCTTGTTGAATGATTTCAGCTTCTAGTTGAAATATTGTTATTGAGGCATTGTCAAAGCGTTCCATTGTCAAAGCGTTCACAGACCAAGCATTTCTTGAATAACGGAAACTCCCGTTATTCAAGAAATGGCTGCTCCATGAGCGCTTTGACAACAGGAGAGAAGCAGGACTCCTCAATGATGATTAAGAAGCACAATATGCTTCAAGAACACTTCAGGAATGTTTAGCTGGCATTTTAGCAATGGTAAGTGCCTCCATGTGAAAGAACCCTTAGTATCTGTTTCATCCCACCAACTGGAGGGCTGCACAATCCCCTGATTTATAGAGTGGACAAAGAAAAAACAGGACAGGCTTCTAATTTTATTTAATTAATTTGTATCTCACCTTTTTACAGTATGGGACCCAAAGAAGCTCAAAATATGAGTTAAAATCATAGAATCATAGAATTTTAGAGTTGGAAGAGACCACAAGGGCCATCCAGTCCAACCCCCTGCCATGCAGGAACTCCAAATCAAAGCATACCCGACAGATGGCCATCCAGCCTCTGCTTAAAGACCTCCAAGGAAGGAGACTCCACCACCCTCCGAGGGAGTGTGTTCCACTGTTGAACAGCCCTTACTGTCAGGAAGTTCTTCCTAATGTTGAGGTGGAATCTTTTTTCCTGCAGTTTGCATCCATTGTTCCGAGTCCTGTTCTCTGGAGCAGCAGAAAACAAGCTTGCTCCCTCCTCAATGTGACATCCCTTCAAGTATTTAAACAGGGCGATCATATCACTTCTCTTCTCCAGGCTAAACATCCCCAGCTCCCTAAGGCGTTCTTCATAGGGCAAGGTTTCCAGACCCTTCACCATTTTAGTCGCCCTCCTTTGGACATGCTCCAGTTTCTCCACATCCTTTTTGAATTGTGGTGCCCAGAACTGGACACAGTATTCCAGGTGGGGCCTGACCAAAGCAGAATAGAATGGCACTATTACTTCCCTTGATCTAGACACTATACTTCTATTGATGCAACCTAAAATTGCATTGGCCTTTTTAGCTGCTGCATCACACTGTTGACTCATGCTCAACTTGTGGTCTACTTGGACTCCTAGATCCCTTTCACATGTGGTCTCATTCAGGCAGGTGTCCCCCATCCTATATCTGTGCATTTCATTTTTCCTCCCTACATGTAGGACCTTACATTTCTCTGTGTTAAATTTCATTTTGTTAGCTTTGGCCCAGCTTTCTAGTCTATTCAGGTCATTTTGAATTTTGATCCTGTCTTTTGGGGTATTAGCTACTCCTCCTAATTTGGTGTCATCTGCAAATTTGATAACTAGGCTCTCAATACTGTCATCCAAGTCATTAATAAAGATGTTGAATAGCACTGGGCCCAGGACAGAACCCTGTGGCACCCCACTTGTCACTTCAAATCAAATACAGTTAAGGCAGAAGATAATAAAAAAAAAAATGATAAAGCAAACAGATAAAAAGTTAAATTAAAAATATTAGTTAAAAAGTTTTAAAATATGTTACAACACAGTAATAATGATAAAAAATACAAACCATTCCAATTTAAAAACAAAACAAAAACACCTTCTCTAATGGTCAGATAACAATCGAAGGACTTGGTATATCTTTGCCTGCCAATAGAAAGAGAACAGAAAAGGGACCAACCTAGGCTATATCTACATTGCAGAATTAATGCAGTTTGACACCACTTTAACTACCATCACTCAGTACTATAGAATCCTGGGATGTGTAGTTTTGTGAGATATTTAGCATCCTCTATCAGAAAGCTGTGGTGCCACAACAAACTACAAATCCCACAAGATGTCACCATGACAATTCAAGGGGTGTCAAAATGCATTAATCCTGCAGTAGCTCTAGCCTCCTGTGTGATTAAATTCCATAACTTGGGAACAGCTGCTGAGAAGGTTCTCTCCCATGTCCTCACTAGTCATTTGAGGCTGAGTAAAGACCTCTGCTTAAGATCTTAAAACTCATGTTGGCTCACACAGGGAAATAATGACTGGCATCATGTCAGTATTTATGATGTCATAAGCAAGACGTAAGATATCCCAAGGATTGAAATTCACGTTTACAGTTATGGCACCATGGAAACAACTGCAAATGCTTCCCAAACAGTGTGACACATCAGCCAAAAAAGCCAGTGCAATTTTAAGTTGTACCAACAAGATCACAGTGTCTAGACTGAGGGGATGTAATGGTACCACTCTTTTCATATTTGCTAGGCAGCTGCACCAGGCAAAAAAAGGAACTTTGAGGTGATGGAGAAGAAGGCACTGGGTTCAGTCTTCTCCTGCCAGAGAGGCACAGTGTGAAAATTGGCATGAGGGCCCCCAGCACCCTGCTCTCCATCACCTCAGAACTTGATGGTACAGCTACCTGGCTTAAGGGTTAAATTGGGAGATCATAGAATCATAGAGATGTACAAGCCCGGGCTTCTCCAGGCTTATCCCACATGTTTTCAAGAATGGGAAAATCCCATTCTTGAAAAGCTGTGAGAGGAGCCCAGGTTGCATACAGGGTGCATACTGTCTAGTGATGAGTGAATGCAAAAAGATCCACTTTAAGAAAGTTATATCCTGGATTTATCCCAGCAGTGGAGCTAATAAGATAATCTCCTATGATAGAGAAGAATAGTAGAGTGCTTTAGGGGTCTGTCGCAGGCATATTATTCAGTCTCTTTATACCTATCTATCATCTATCTATCTATCTATCTATCTATCTATCTATCTGTCTATCTATTCAAACCTGGATGATAGAATGCTTGCTTATCAAATTTGCAGATTGGATAAACCAAACTGGAAGGACAGATAAGACTTCACAACACAGAATCAGGATTCAAATTAGCCTTAACACATTGGAGAGCTAAGATGAAACTAACAAAATGAATTTCATTAGAGATGAATAAGAAACACCATTAGGCAGAAAAATAAATAAAAGTACAAATATAGAATCAATAATACCTGGCTTGACAGCAGAACATGTAAAAAAGATCTAGGCCCTTGATTTTAAGGTATTAGAATCAATATGAAGCACCACTCAAAAAAGCCAATGCAATTTTAGGCTGTACCAAAAGGACTATAATGTTTATACTGAAGGAAGTAATGGTACCACTTTATTCTGATTTGCTCAGATGTCTCCTGGAATATTGTGTCCAGTTCTATGTACCACAGTTAAAGCAGGATATTGGCAAGCTATAGTGTATCTAGACCAGGGCAACCAAGATCTAAAAAGTCTGGAGGCCAGGCCTTATGAGGAACAGGTTAGGGAGCTGTGTATATTTAGCCTGGAGAAAATTGAGAAGTGACATGATAGCCATATTTAAATATATGAAGAGAGCTGAGTGAGATGTTAGCAGCCATGGTTGCAAAGGATCCTCCTTCTCCTCTTTCCAGACAGACAAAAGCAGAAATGTGTCTCCCCCAATTTGACAGATTTTGCATTTTCCTCATTTCCAACATGAGATCCACTCTGAGTCCAATGTTTGCAGCCATCACCATAAATGGTGCTTTTATCTGGCCTGGAGGCGGGGGGGGGGGGGAGGAAGAGGGGAGAGAAGTTGGATCCTCATAGGGGTGGCTGCAAACATTGGATTCAAAAGGAAGGTATTTGGAAATGAGGAAGATGCAAGGTTTGGTACAGCAGGGAAATGTAGAGTGTTGGTTTTGGCTAGCTGGGAGTAAAGGTGAGGAGGTGAAGAGGTTTAGTAGCAGCTACAAAGTCATGAATAGTCAAACCCACAAATCTGAAACCTGCAAATGTGGAAGGCTGACTGTACCTAGAACATGAGGCATGTAATGGAACAAGACTATTGTGTTTTTCAGAATCCCCTTTCCTACATTTCACTAAAGTGTGAAAGCAAAAAAGTGTCATTGCATATGTGTTTTTCACTTCCATCACGATGTGGTTTTTATAGTGTATATCCATTGTTTATGTAATTCTGTTCTCATATACTACTCATGGCATTTAGTCCTAGAAAATTATTTTGACATGCATATTTTGGATACATTTGTAGTGGGACTTCTACTATCTCAGTAGATGTTATTACTAAGTCCCATTCCAAATCCTTATATCCAGTTAGGATCTCCTATGATCTTTTAAATGCAGTCATTGTTCCTTTAGTGAATTGATAAGTTAATGCTCCACTACCATTTGTCAATGAATTAGATTATTTCTGGATGTCTTTGAAAAACCAAAACAAATTGTAAATACATAAATATGAAACTCTAGTATTATCATGTACTTTGCTGAATATAATAATTTGGGGGAGGGAGGATTTCCTGTAAAACAGTTAACTCTTATTTATCTCTTCAGAATGTCTGCAATAGTCAAAACAGGCATTCTCTAGCTGAATCAGAAAATAATCTCATTTATGCAGATGCACTGTATTGTATATAATGATTTTTTTGCTTCACAAAAATCAAAGAAAGCCATGGGGAACTTGTGTTTTATCCCTCAGAAGGACTGGACACAAAGTCAATGTAAGCAGTTTCTATTCTGGGATGCTCATGTTGCATGCATAGCAACAATACATTGATGATACAGAAGACTGACAACAATCATACCCTCCAGCTTTCAACATTTCCCCATTGAATCATTCATCATTTAGCATGCACATTGCCAACCAATATTGGCTGATGCTACACAAATGGCTCATGAATGATCAGACTGTCTACTCAGATCCACAGCTTACAACAATGATAGAATGTAGAGGACATCACCAGCACTGGTGGTGGTGGAGCGGTGGAGTTCAGTGGATTTAGAAAGAGCTATTAACAAATTTCCTTCAAAGTTGAAAATGCCCTTCCCCAGTCCTTGTCAGCCTTTAAACAACAGGTCTCCAGACTTACCTGGGTCTCCACTTGCAGGTCTGTAGGGAGGAGCAGCAGCGCCAGCTACCATCTTCCAGCCTACCCCCACCTCGCTAGCTGCTTGGTGGTAATTCATGGGAGAGACAGGTCACAGGTCCATTTTCTGCATTGCTGGGCATTCATCATGACTTCCCATGTGGACCAGATTTTAACAATCTTCTCTCCAGTATGCCTGTGGAGCACTTAAAGGCACTCCATTTGGGTGGCTGTGCTTAATTAACTCAATTTTCCTCACTGTTTCTTCCTTGCACTTGTTCTTGTTGTTCCTGAAATGTTTTTCTTTGTCACCATCATCTGGTTCACTTTTTGATGTATTTCTTCTGTTGTCTTGTCAATCTGCCTTGTCACAATTTTGGAAAGTACATGCTCTCCAACTGTCTGAATTTGGCAGGAGCAATACCAATTAATCCTCTATTGTCTTACCTTTCCAGCTCCTTTTAAAATGCCCGTTTCTCTTTCCTACTCCAAATTTTCCCCTTTGCCTTCAGCTTACTTCAAATGTTGTAAACTGAGTTCAAAGTGTAAAAGTAGGGGGACAAGAGAATAGAGGAAAGGGAGAGGCTTGTGCTTCCCAGTTGACCCAGATAAAAATAGAAGGCTACTATCTCTCCTTGTGTATTCTTCCATATTAACAATGTCAAATATCTTGACCACTTGGTGACATGTGTCCCAGTTTTCATCTGTGCCAATCAACAGTTATCTCTAGAAATGGGTTGAGGAAACATGTTCTATCAGTTACCAAAATCCATTCCATGTTATTAATAGAAGCTGTGGACATATTTGTTCCAATGAAATGTGGAGCTGAGTGGGTCTGGTTTTCAGTCTTCTATGAACTGTTGGATTTGTAAATAGGTATTTTGTACAAAAATGAGTATGCTGGTACTTCAGTAGGATTTTATATCAGCATATTGTATTATTTATTTCTTGACTTTATATTTATCATAATGGAAGGTGTAGAACAGATGTTTTAAAATACATTTTAAATATATTTGCATTTTATTTTTAAATACTGAAAAGCATTTCTTTCCTTAGCGCCACAAAATGTCCAGCCACCCACAGCTATTTCATTCCCTACATCTTTGTTCGTGAGTTGGGCTCCACCAAAAACACCAAATGGGATTATAATACAATATTCTTTATACATGGATGGTCAATTAATCTATACTGGAAATGAAACCAAACATATTGTCAGAGGTGAGTTGCCTTGGAACCAATACATTTGTTATCTTTTATTGACAAGTTTTTATAAACTGCTTAGATCAAAAAACTGCCAAGCATTGAACACCAATATGAAAGCATAAAGAGATGCACTGTACAAATTAACATACAATATTTATGCAGTCTGGGAAATAGCTGTTTTATTGGATTATACAAAGTTTTGCATAAATGGGTATCTCCCACAGCAAGACATTTAATGTTGTGGCAATGTGTTTACCTCATAAATTTCATATGTTGTCATGAGTGTTACCTGTGCTAGCAGGCAGATAGAATCATAGAATCATAGAGTTGGAGGAGACCACAAGGGCCATCCAGTCCAACCCCCTGCCATGCAGGAACTCCCAGTCAAAGCAAAGATAGGTTTTAGAGTTCTGTTTAGCATCATTTCCAAACATTAATAGCTGTCCAATGATGTAGAAAATGTTAATTTATATTAAGAAACCCTGCTTGATAATCTCACTTTAGTTTAGAGTTCAAGACTGGGAAAATATGACAGTGCGGGAGGTGGGGGAGTGATAAAATTTCTTTTTTACAATTTGCTTTTGGGACAAAAGATGAGCCATGCCTGGCCATGCCTCTGTTTGCTTCTGCACTAGGTAACCCTTGGGGAATCATATTCCACAGGCCTTGCTCCAGGGTGGGAGAGTGAAATCTAGCTCAGCCAATCTTGGAGAACTAGATTGTCAGGCAAGGGATAGTATAGATACATTTAGTTGACAAGGACCTATTCTATAAGTTGCTGCAAGAGGATGCCAGACCCTATCAGCTGAAAGTCTGGAATGCTTTCTCTGGTAACTCATTTTACACCAGTAAAGATTATCATAGTGATATCTTATTCTCTAACTGTTCCAGTTTGGCAGAGAAAGTCCCAAGTAATCCTCTATCACCTCACTTTTTCAGCCACTTTAAAAATGTCCCTCTCCCACTTTGCTCCTGTTTCTTCAGATTATTTCAATTGATGTAGATGGAGTTCCAGGTACAAATGATTAAATTTGTAATTCTATATATACTTGTCTAGACATCTTGTTGAATTTGATGGGGCTAACTCTGAAGGAAGCATATACAGGATTGTATTGTCTTATCAATAGTGTAAAAGGAGGAAACAAGCTGCAGCATTTTCCACCAAGTTTAAAGCCTGGCTCTCTGCGTGCTAGAAAGATCTATTCTGTACAGGAGCTCCAAGTCAATTTTTGGAGAATGATCATTAAGAGCCACTGCCTGGAGCTTTGGAACCCCGCCATTTATTTATTTGTTTGTTATGCAGCATTTATGAGTCACATTTTCCATTAACTAGGAGAAATCAAAGCTAGATGTAACATGCAAAACAAAAATGTGATTGTCTAAATAACGTTGTAAGGCACACATGTAAAAGGGCAGAGTGGGAGAAAAAGCAGTTTATATCTAGCAGAAATTACAAGGTATAACAAAGAACCAGCAGGTATCAGCAACAGCTGGCATTCTTTTTGCTGGCAAAAGTTATAAGGATTAAAGAAACCTTTTTTATATGATTACTTGCATCTTTATGCCCTTCTGTTTCTTCCCCCCACCACTTCATAGTAGCTTTATCTTTCAAAGAAAGTTTCATTTTAAAAAAAGTTGCATCTCTCATTTCAAATGAGTGCATGTTAGACTGTCACTCTGGTCCCCCAAACTCTTAAACTAAAATACTTGACACAATTCATTCCCACAGATGTTCAATCATTTAATTTACAATGCTTGGATTTAAGAACATTCATAATTCAGTCCAGCACAAACACATTCTCAGGTGTAGAAGAAAATGGTTTGATAGACAGATAGTAAAGGGAGCAGAATTGCAGTATGGTTTTTATATTAATTTATGTTTTTTTAAATATAGAGTGACTAATGTCCAACATATGCTGGAAGCCATGCCAGAAAAAGCACTGATGCGCCCCAGAAGAAGTAATAGGGCACACACCCATGGTGCATGCCCTATGGTGCCCCGCAGGCATGAGTCCCATTACTACTAATGGGACTTGAGTGTACATGTTTTTTTTCCCCTTTATGCAGGGTGTGTGTGTCCAGAATGGATCCCCTGCGTAAGGGAAAGTGTGTGTGTATTTAAATCTATATCTTTAATATGTTTTTCAAAAATTTCACAAAATACAATCCCCCGGCCACTTCATATCCATGGATTCTGTATACACAGATGCAACCATCAATGGCTTGACAGTATTTTAAAAAATCCAGAAAAACAAACCACAGTTTTGCCATTTTATATAAGGGATACCATTTTACAATGCCATTAAATATAATGGGATTTGAACATCCACAAATTTTGGTATCCACAAGATGTCCTGGAATCAAAATACCAAGCTAATCCCAAGAACCTACTGTACTTGTTTCTTTGATTCATATTGTACTTTTGTCTCTGGCCACAAAGGAAGAATTGGGGCCCAGGATAACTAAGAATATAAACATAGCTAAATGCAAGCAAGCAAGCTAACAAAAAGTTTAAAAGCACATCAATTAAAATAATAATAATATAAAGGTCAGTAAAAATCATCAAAAGCCTAGCCCTCCTTTACAAATTTATTTTTTTTCCCCCAAAGTATGCATTTGCACACACACACACACACATCCCTTTTAATTTGCATTTGTAAATTCATTTAGGTACATTTCTCCAATATTACAGGACTATCAACTTTGTGTGAATTATAATGACCATGTCAGTACACATATGTTATTATTATATGCTGTCAAGTCAGATTCAATGTATGGAGGCTCTATGAATGAGAGTCTTCCCAGAAACCCTGTTATTAACAGCTGCTTTCTGGTCCTGCAAATTCCAGGCTGTGGATTCCTTGACTACATCAATCCATCTGTAATGCATCCGTCCCTTTCCTAATGCCTTCAGTTTTTCCCAGCATTATCATTTTTCCCATTAAGTCATCGCTTCTTTTGCTATGTCCAGCAAATGACAGCACATATAGTAAACACAGGATGCATGTATAAACAGATTTTAAAAACCAAACTACAATGAACAATTCAAGAGGAATAAAGCAAACTGGAGGCAGTTACACATAAAAAGAAAGTATTTCTGAACTATCAAAAATGGCAATAGCAATAGCATTTAGATTTCTGTTCCACTTATCAGTAAACTCAGCACTCTCTAAGCAGTTTACAATCTGAAAACTCATTGTCATTGTCAAAAGGAAGTTTGGCAGAGGTTTAAAGAACATTCCTCTGCTAGAAAAACCCAATATGAATGGTAGCTTTGCTTATGGAAAATACTCAAATCCTGGCCATCAAATTAAAAACCAAAATTCTTATTCGTTGATCGAGAAGTGCTCATAATTTCTCCTCTTTAAAAAGCTCCGAATAACAGATTTTTTTTTCTGTTTATCGAATTTTGAGAAATATTCTTTACATCACTAAATGTGACCTGACCCCCCCCCTTTTAAATATGCTATAATCATCCTAGTACCAGATTGGAGCACTAATGCATCAATTTGGTCTAGGACTCTTGGCAGTTCCAGAAATACCAGATATTGAATCCAAACCTGCCCAGTAAGCATCTGTTCATTTATCTACGAAGGACTCCTACCTCTTTCATTTATTTGTCTTAGCCAGTAATTGTGCTGACCTAGTATCCCATTTCATGTGGACTCAAAAGTGACCACAGTAAAGTTTTCTGGCATAAGTATTCCAGTTTGTGGAGAAAGATGCATCTCATTTTCTGCTGATGAATTCCTGCATTTTTTTGCATTTTGAATCGGTGGAGAACACCTTACAATACATTCAGTTAAAATTTCTTGCCATGCACATCCCATAAGCGACTAGTGTGGTGGGTCACTTCTGACACTGAAAAATGAGTCCAGTTAGAGAACCCCCTGAAGGCTGTTGATGTATACTATAATAAATAGTGCACACTTTAAGTCAAACTTTTTCATTCTGTATTCAAAGGTAATGGATTTTCAGTAACCATAGTAACCTTGGTGTATTTCTGGATAAATACATGAGGTATATACATTTTGGATTTATTTTTGAATATAAACTACCACATTATGTATTGCTAATAATATGAAAAATAGGATATAGGTTCCCATAATGACAGTTTAAACTAGTATGCATTTTTCTTCTGCAAAAATAAATATTTATCAAATGTATAGGTGCAATTAATATCCTGCCTCCAGGTTTTTCTATATTCTTGTCGTGTCATTTATCTTTTTTTTTTTTTTTTTTGCAAGATCTCCATCAATCTTCTCTGTGTAAGTCTATGAGTGTGCACATGTCTGTATATCCTCCCATACCTATAGTCATAAGCATTTGGGACAAGAGCTAGCTGTAGATTTATGATTACAAGTATTATTAACAATAATTGTTAAGAGTTCATAGGGATTTCCTCTCCCGATGAGACACCCTGTTCAGCAGATGACCACTTTCCAGTTCCTATACCTGGTTCATAGGGAAAAGAGGTTCTTGGGGATTAGAAGTTGACCAGCAATTCTGCTTCCCATATTTCACGTGGAGAAGGTGTTCTTTTCTGTGTCGAAAAAAATTGCAGATATTTCACAGAGTAAGTGCCAGAAGTTCCTCATCAGTTCAGGATACTGAACTTCTTTTTGCCTTTCAGGAATGCACCGTCAAAGCACTCTTGACAAATGGCCATCCAGCCTCTGTTTAAAAACCTCCAAAGAAGGAAAATCCATTATAGTCCAAGGCAGCATATTTTACTAGTGAATAGTTCTTACTGTTCTTACTTATTCTTTTAAAATCCCTACATGAAGGCTAGGCCAAGTAAATCGATTGGTTGTTCTAAGAGGGTTTAAAACCTGATTGGATGAAGATTTTATCCAATTTCAAAAAGAAACAGAATGTCCATTTGGGGCTAAGAATTGACAAGGAGTTCAGATTTTCTTATGGAGCTGATGAGAAATGGATTAGTTAAATGAAAGACACTGGGATAAAAAAAAGCTGTTGGGAGTACATTTGAAATTGAGTGAAGTGCATTCAAGATATTTTGGCTGATTGGAAAACGGTTCTTGCAAGGATAGAAACAGTACTGATTTCTCATAGTTTCAGAGACTGTCACAAAGTATTTAAAAATCCTGAATTTTAGTACCCCAAATTTCATTGTGTAAAAAATATGCCTTTATTAAATTCTTGTTAAATATTTTGTCCATCTTACCTGGTAGTCTTTCATCTGATACTTTAAAGTATGGAAAGATTTTAAACACTAGAACATACTATTAAAACACTCCTGACAGACGGCTATTCAGCCGCTGTTTAAAACATCCCAAAGAGATTCTACCTAAACATTAGTAAGAAATAACAGTAAGAGCTGTTCAACAGTGGAATAAACTACATTGGAGTATGGTGGAGTCTCATAGAATCTCCAATATAGTTTATTCCACTGTGGAACAGCTCTTACTGTTAGGAATTTCTCTTTCCCTGTAGATCTCCTCTCCCCAAGCCTGAGATCTGCTGACAGAGTTAAGGAGCTCCTTGATCCACTTTCTAGAAGTGGAATGGGGGTCCTGTATGGGAAGGCGACAAGGAAATGTCTAATTGTGTGAGTAATCATTGTGATGAACACTTTCTTGTTCACCCCTACATTTTCTTGATAACAGCACTCTGGGCCTTTTAAATCCCACCACTGCCACCCAAATATATGTGGTGAACTCCCAGTCTCTCAGTTCACCCACAACCTGTTCTCCACTGTGGCACTAATATTTGGTAGCGTGTTTAATATTCACATGGAGGCCAAGTTGTATTCCAAAACATGAACAAGAGTTTATTTGTAAAATACAAAAAATAAACTATATAGAATACTTAAAGCTGTTAATCGTCTTGTTGCTTAGTTACAAAAGGTTCCTTAACTTATTAATATCAATACAGCCACTCAGGCAATCCTATCTCCAATACTAAGGCTAAAATCTTCCTTAAAACCTCTGGCTTGTTCTGAGTCTCTCTCCACTAGACTCCCTCAAGCCCATCCAGTCCCTCTCTGGACTCTTCAGACCCTTTCCTGGTCTCCAAACCAACCTAAAATGTTCCCTCAGGAGCCCTAAGAGCACACCCTCCCTTTGATGTAACTCTTTTCCTCAAAACTCAATCCAAACTAACCCCCTTTTCACTCTCTGCCAAGGATCTTTTATAGCCCTGCCAAGCTTGATTCTCATTGGCTGGTCTCATCTTGCTCCGTGATTGGCTGATTGGTCGGCCTGTTCACTACAATCATCCACTTGTGTGATGTTGGATTTAACCCCCAAACTTTAATTACCTGCTCCACTCTTCTCTTTTATGCATTGTTACTGTGAGAATGGGCCAAAGCAGATGGCCATGAAGGATTGCTGGCCCCAATTGTGCTGGGACTTCAGTGACCACATAATCCACTTCCAAAGTAGGCCACTGGTACAATCTCAAACAGCTGCTGTCAGGAGCAGATTTAATCCACTCCAAAAAACTCTGGCTGTTGTCATCTTAGTGCAGCCTCAGAGTGGCTTCTGGTCCCTTTGGTTTTGTGTGTGTGTGAGAGAGAGAGATCTAAGCCCCCCAAAACATCTGGAAGCAACTTTATTTGGCCTATGCATTTCGGGCCTGTGACAAAAAGAACCTAATACAGCACCAACATCACAAAATTAAAATAGATAAAGGAGGCTGCCTGACTCACTGAACTGGCCAGGTTGCTGGTCATGCTGGTCTGGTGTTTCCTGCCCTGGTGCTCCCTGCAGCGGGTTTGAGATAGGCCTCGGGGCCCTGATTGACCACCCTGGCTAGAAAGGGGCGGGATTTCTTGTTCAGGGCAGGCAGACTGCACTGGAAGCAGTAGTGCCACCTCATTGATCAGTGCTGAGGTATGGAGGTGCTGTGATTGATGGGGGACGCTGGAAGAGGTGGGACTTTTGGGCCTGTTTAAGGCTACATGGTGCTGCTGGTCATCACCATTTTCACTCGTCTCTTCCCACCCTCTCTTCCTTTTTCAGGGATAGGGATGTGCTGTCATAACTTTTTCAGGGGTGGTAGCATGGGTCTCGGATCTAGTAGGCCTGGTTTCCTGTGCTGCAGATCACTAGATTGGGAGTCCACTGGGTGCTGAGAGTGTTGCAGTGTTGCCATTGTGGGGGCAATGCCAGATCAGTGTCTTCTAGTGACAAGGGGTAGAGATGCACATATGTGCTCAATCAGCTTCCTGAGATGCAAACATACAATCAGTTGGTCATTCTGAAACTGGCCATGATCAGGCAACTTGGTTCATCAAGCAACAGGGGGATGGTTGATGCCAGATCCAGACCTCATTCGCTTCAGGCCAAAACTACCTGTCAGCTGTATTTGTAGCCTTTTTCCTTCCAATTGGGTGTATTGTGGCCATTCCTTACAGCACTTCCTCCTTTACAGCAAAGCTTGGTTTGTGGAATAAACAAGTTTCCCTTAAAAGTTGTTGTAAAAATGTAAGAATACACAGCCTCTTTGACAAGCACTGACATTTCCATTGATCAGTGCTGAGAGCCATTAATTATAAATATGCAGGTTGTGGATTCAGCATGCCCCAAACCAAAGGGCATAAAGGTCTGGCAGAATTTGGCACTTCAGTGCTTCAGTCTTCGAACAGTGGAATTTAGCCCATTTACTGGACTAAACATTATGGAGAGAGGCAGAGGAGAAGCAATGTGTTTATTCATGACATCTCTGCTGTATCATCTTCTCTAGCAGTGCATTAGAGCAGTGTTAAATGAAATCTGCTTATTTAAAATCCTTTTAAATAGTGTTTAAATATTTCCTGCTGATACAATCTGCTAAAGTGGTTATCCTTGCTTCAGATTTCAGTTAACCTTGTCGTGGTTACTAAGCCGAAAGCTATGCACACTTTTAGGAGCTTTGATTATGAAGCCTAACCTAATGGTGTCATTATAATACCACAGCTGGACAAGCTTCTGGAGGCTTTGTCCTTTGATCAGATTTGGGTAACCTAATGGGTCCAGAAAGAACACACAATGTCCCTGCCTGAATTGCTGAGCTCCCAAGCTATGTAGGATACTTTCTGAATATAAATACATAGAGATAACATTTTTAAAAAACTGTAACAAAAAGATCTGAAATCTTACACAACTGCACAGTGGGAGGGATGTAATTCTTCACTAATTTCATTCCCAAAGGAAATAATGAGTATTTTGAGAACTTTTCTTCCTGTTCCATGAACATTTTTGAAAACTATGTAGTTTTCAAAGACTATTTGCAGTTCAGGACTTATTTTATGCAAAATTCACATTTTTGAAATATGCATGGAAAAGAGCATTTTCTTCAGAGGAAACAACATTTTCTCTGCAGGAAGTATTTTCTGTGCAGAAAGAAATATTTTCTTTGCAGAGAATCCTTTTACTTTTCTGCACATAGATGTGTGTGCTCACATATACAAAAATTGTTTACAATTTTTGCACAGGCCCTCATTCAGTGGAGGATGCCCTTCTTCATGATTTCTTAACATTCAACATATATTTGTTTAACCATTTTTGGAACATTTTCATATAGTATTTCCATTCCTACACAGTGATAAGAAAAGAGAGCTTGCTATAGGAATTGTAACTTTGGAGTATGATTCTATATACTACTGTCAATTTCTTGTTGTGCTTGCTGTAAACTGTTTAGAAAACAGTTTGCCACTTGCATTTCTCAACCTAATTGTAATCCCAAATCTTTGTGTCTAAAAGCTAAGTATCAAAAATCTTTCAGAAACAGTTCAGCTCAGCTCCAAATAAATAATAAAACAGATCTGTATTAAAGGGAAAATATTAAAAAACAACAACATGAAAACTGAAAGCTATGGACCAGTTGTAAAAGCTTTAGCTTATCAATTTCTGAGAAATGAAAAGTACACATCTTTCCCATTCATTGCACACAATCCAGATTCTTACTGTTGAGATTTTGTTTCTCTCAAGGAGATGTGATATCCCATTTGCTCAGCATTTTGTAGTTCTTAGGGCATGGGATTCTTTTTCTCATGCTGTACAATCATTGGCAGTATTATAAAAATACAAATTAGCAGCTATGGAGACACATAAAATGCTGTTAAATGTGAGGATTTGAAACATTATTTTAAAGCACAGAAACAGTGAATGGTTGGTCTTGATCAAAGGATGAATTATCCTATTTGTTTCAAATATGATTAATCAAATCCTATGTTTGTCTGGTATAATACTTTATATAATATATAGCAAGAATTGTGTGCAGCTTCCGTTGTTGTTGTTGTTGTTGTTGTTGTTGTTGTCATTGTGTGCTTTCAGGTTATTTCTGACTTATGGAGACCCTAAGATAAACTTATCATGGTTATTTCTTTTTCTTTGGCAAAATTTGTTCATAAGGGGAAAGCCTTTGTGTTTCTCTGAGACTGAGGGAGTGTGACTTGCCCATCACCCAGAAGGTTTCCATGGCTGAGCAGGCATTTCAACCCCAGTCCTCAAAGTCATAATTGAAAACTCAGATTACTGCACCACATATTTGTATTTCCTAGAGTGTCACATATAAATTACTATGTGTAGAAAAACACTTTTTTTTGTACAAAAAAAGTATCCTGTGCTGAAAAAAGCTGTGCTTTCTATGCAGTAAAATGAGTTTTCTGGGCAAAAAAGGTGTGTTTTCCCCCCAAAATTTATGTGCAGAAAACTGGATTGTGTGCAGAAAATATTTTCCTGTACAGAATAATTTCTCTGTGATACTTTGGGACATTCAAATACAGGCAGAAATACTGTTGAGATATGCTCATATTCTCCTATAGCAGGGAGAAAACAATTGTAAATATTTGTCCCTTCATGCAAGGAAGAAACTGTCAAGGATTGGTCTGTGTAATGGCTAGCATAGCAAATGGTGAGGAATGTGAATTGTCCAAACATAGCTTAAGTCATGTTTCTAAAACTGGCAATAAATATTATTATTCAGTCACTGCAAATTGATCCTGAGAGAAAATTGGCCACCCAGTGGTTTAATAGGAGAGATTAATTTTAAACAGTTTTTTTAGAGAGGGGATCAGAACCTGCTGTTTTACCTTTTGATATGGTTTTCCCCAACCTTTGCTTTTATGTAATCACTCCACACCACATTAAATGAGTTTATAATGAAGGACTGAAAAATTAGAGTTTTGGATAGTAGTTCCAACATGGGTTACTGGCCACGCTAGAGGGAAGATTCAAGAAGTTATAGTCTAAAAACCGGCACAGCCAAAAGTGATGAATGAAGGGAGTTGTAGTCCAAACATATCTGGAAGATTACTGTTATACATCTCTGCTCTATTTAACCAGGCTGATCTAAATACACAGATTATAAGTATTTCAGTCTTGTGGCATATCAACTGGATGAGAAATATAAAGGAAGGCAATGCCTTATTTCAACAGCCTTAAAATCTAGTTGACCTGATCCAAGACCATATCCAAATTCCATGATTTTAAATTAGAAAAGGCATTTAATACTGGACTGCACTGGAGCCATCATCTTGCTTGTTATGTGCTTCAGAATTATCATAAAATGATAACGTAGTTCAAAAATTAGCAAGGACATGTTTTTTTTATTTATAGGGTCTATGGCAATACATTCTCATCAGCATGAAAATCTGCTTTTCCTCTAGCTCACCCTTTTTTCCCACTTACGTCTGCAGACCTTGTGTCACATACACTTTATTAGGATGATTAAATAATAACACTATTACTAAATTATGAATCCAGATGTGTATTTACATGTTATTATAGACATTTGCTAGGAATGGCATAAAAAGAAATCAATACCAGCAGGCTGAAGCTGCATTTATACTGTGCATCTGCAATAATGGAGCTTAGCATTTGCAGTAATACCATCATTGGAACAGTAATGAACTCTCTTCTCTCATCTCCTTCATGATAACCACCTTAAAACATTAAGTTTATGCCTTACTTGAAGAACGCTAATCTGCTATTTTCCTTATATACTTTGATTTATGTTGCTTAACTTTAGTGCGTATGCACTATTTATTCTTTTTTGGTAATATATCATCTTTAACAAGAACCAAATTGATGTGGCAAGTATATCTCTATGTGATGGCTATGAATATATCTGGCCTGTAAAATTATAACAACTTTTGAAGCTACACGGCACTTTATGTAATAAGCTTTAGTCAGAGAAAGACGGGCATAAACATAAAAGCAACATATTTTAGAAAAACAATATGTTATAACAGATAGGAATCTGAATCACCTAAAAGGCTATAATGGTTTATGTCAATAATTTGGGTAATGAGTACAAAAACACAGCTTGAGCCTCAGCAATGGTTCAGTTTGCAAAGGGAGGGTATGTTGGTTCCGGTGGCAAAACACACTGTAAGGCCTATAGCCGCCTTCAGGTGAGCTAGATCTGGGCAATGGCAACTTCACACTGCGGCCCCTATCCAGCCTTTCCAGGGTGCAAAAAGGAGCTGCAAAAAGCCATGCAGTGTGGTGCACAATAATAATGATAATATTAATATAATTTATTTATATTCTGCTTTTCCCAGAGGTATCAAGGCAGATTACAACAGAAGTGATGATAAAACAATTAACAATATTACAACGTAGAATAAAATACAAAATACAAACAATAGTCACATTATATTGTCCCCTTACAACCCCCCACCATTACATAATAGAAAAATAACAGTTAAAGTAGTTACACCATTAAAACAATTTAAATAAGCAAAATGAAGTAGGACAGCTAAGAGTGGATGGGGCTCTCCTTCTTTATCATCCTCCTCTCACCCAATCACCGCCCAGATGCCGTATCTCCCCTCTGAGTCCTACATGAAATGAGGGAGAAAGCAGCCTCCCCACTCCTCTGGCATTGCTGTCTTTGGCCCAGGTAGAGGAAAGGCTCAGCATGGAGGGAAGGGCAGGCTCAACATCCTTGGAGCTAGAAGCCAGGTGTTTTTAGGGGATGGAGAGAGCAGCTTTTAAGCTTGTTGCCCTTCTCCACACCCCCTTGCACTCCTCTGGGGCAGAGCTGGGGCGTGTGTCAAGAAGATGCTATGCCTCGACTCCAAGCACAGGCCGGTCTGCACAGGGCCTAGGGCTCCTGATATTTCTTGTGATACTCTAGTACTACGCATTTGAATAAACAAATGTACTTTGCCCACTCTAGATGGTTAGAACAATAGATTTGCAAACTCTTAAAATCCTTTCCCAAAGTTTGGGTGAAATTTGCTCTAAGCATATGACTACCTTTTTATTCTAAAATTCAGACTATGGTTATCTACCCTAAATCAGAGTAGAAATCATATTGGACAGCAGTCTGTAGCATTTCCCCACAATCAGTTATTCTGGCAAGGGCTGCTGGGACTTGCAGTCCAGCTACACCCAGAAAGCTATCTAATTCGTTACCCTAGTCTAAATCAAATTGGATATTCAAGACTCAATAAAATAATGAAATTATATAACTTGAATTTACCTACTCTAGGCATTAAAGGGGGGGGGGTTAAAAAAAACTACCGAAATTCTACTGAGAATGTTTCAATCCTTTAGCTTCAATTAACGTAGTACAATACCCGAAACAGATGGGCAGATGGGGGCAGCTTCCAGCTGCTCCGCAGGTGTGCCACTTACACAACATATGCATCCATAGTGCCTGGAAGCCATCCTGGGGTCAAGCTGGGGCGCCTTAGGCAGCCCAAATCTGGCCCCAGAAGGTGCGGATCTTTTTCGCTGCTATTTGGGGTCATGGGAGGAGGTGTGGCCCCAGGGTGATTGGGCTCAGAGCGGCTTCTAGCTCCTCCTTCCTGTCTATCTGTTCCTCTACTGTATTGTTAAACATGGTTAAAATAAATTATCCCCCCCCCCCAATCTGCTAGTATGTTATCTAACTGTGATTCTATTTTAACTGCCATGACAGTCCAACTATAATTTCTATTTAGGGAGCAAGACATAATTTGTTAAGCAATTACTTTGGATTCAGCAAGACGTTGTTTTTTCAGAACTGTCCTAATCTTTTCCCACCAAAATCTAAAATTGCCCAGGAATACAACGATTCTCCTCAGTTTCTTTTCTCACCATGCAACATGGACTGGTGAATGGTGGGACAGCATTAGTTTGAGCCTCTCCCCAAGATTAGACCAATGGCTTGAGCACCCCGCTCACAAAGATTTGGCAAAATTGGACCAATGAAACTCCTATGTGGTTGGATTTCTCACAAATTATTGAGAGATGTGTACTAAATTATCAACAAGTAAGAAATATTTTATCCTTACTTTGTAAGCTACTTTGGAGCTGACACTGGGAGAAAAATAGGAGAATATATATATATATATATATATATATATCATAGTAACACAGCTTTTATAGGTAAGATCTCCTGTGTGCAATCTGTCCTATGTACATTTAAATGGGAATAAGCTACACTGAACACACGGAGAGGACTTCTACATACACATTGTGCTTGTCAGAGTCCTGAACAGTGAAGGATGTTTTAATAATATTGGATGGGGAAAGTAATTTGCTCTTCCTCTTTACGTACCTGCAAATAACCAAATTTAATAATAACCTACCTGCCAATGTTAATCTCATATAATTTAAGAACAGTTCCAGGGTTCCTGAGAGTTCTGTCTTCCCTAAATTCTGCACAGGGTCTTCACTTGTATTTTTTTGGCAGACACTCTGCTGGATTAACCTTTGGAATCCTTAAACTGTATTCCCTCTCTTGTACTCCTTTTGTTGGACTTTAGTCTACCCAATAAAATCTTATGTCTTGGCAGAGGAAAACCATTGTTTTGTTTCTGTTCAGACAGATGAAGAAATATTTAAGATTTTATTTATTATTTCATTTGATTTCATTATTTTTTATTATTTCATTTTATTATATTAGTTTTATTCATTACATTATTATTTATTATTATTTCATTTCATTTGAGAGACATTTAGGCTTCTCTGTTAGAGAGCTCTGGTGCCACTACAAACTACAATTTCCAGAATTCTATAGCAGTGAAGCATGGAGTTAAAATGATATCAGACTAGATTATTTCTGCAGTGTGGATGCAGCCACAGAGAATTTTCTCAGAAAGTAAGTTCCTAAAAAGAGATAAAGGAAGGCATCTTCCCTTTAGAGAATTTGGACACAGCTTTATGGTAGTGGTAAATTCAGCTGCATAAGGGGAGATGGCACATAGAAAAACTTTTTAATATAATCCACCAAGAAATTTAGACAAGGCAAGTGAACCTGCTTCTAACCAATTCAGTCACACAATATCTAGTGACTTAATGGAAGCAGAAAATGGCTCACGTTCTCTCCTGGAGTAGCTAACACTTCCAATGGCTTCAAGGGTGATTTGCGTCCTTCAGCAGTAACTGGAAACTTCCACATAATGTGTAATATTATTCCCCATGTGCCTCACAGGAGAATACTGTTAAATGTTAAATCTTAGGAGGACGATAATAAACTGTATTGCTTTTGGGTCTCTGCTATATCCGCTGGTTGTGTTGCCATCATTCATAACCATCTTAGTCCAGGTAAATCCCCAGTGTAGCAGGTGCATTTGATGTGATACACCTGTAATGTTCAGTTACAGCCCAGGGGTTAACAGCCAGGCAACAATAATTGTCCTGCTATATAGGTCACAGTTCTTGTAATTTCTATAATGTACTCTTCTACTCTCCCGGCATCATTTTTCTTCAAATACAATTTTTCATTTTCCATTTATATTTCCACCTTCCATTAAAAAAATCTGTATTACAACTTTAGCCGCTGTTCACTAATACTAGAATCATTTACACTGTGAGTTGCTTATTCTGTGAATTAATTAACCCAACACATATTTCAGAAACAGTACTGAACACAACTGTAGAAATTCCCTCTCATGAAAATTCAATTGAAAAAGACCCACTTAAAAATCAGGCCTCACATTTAAAAGAGTTCCCTTTAAAGCATATTCAGAGCAGTATACTGTGTTTTATAAAAAAAAATATTAAACATTAATAAATTAGTACTATAAGTGATAGGTATTTCTGAGGAATTTGTCTTCCAGTTTGGCTCATTTGCAGGAAAAAAACTTTTGATTATTTTTAAAAAGTAATCAGACACCACTGCCAGCTTCTAAAATATTTCCCTCTTAATTAGTATGATGTAAATATTAATTTATAATCCTTTTCAATCTAACAGTGAATGAATGATTCTGTGACACCAACACAAGCTTTGCTAGGATATAATACATTATTTTAAAAACCCTCTCTCCAAAATTTAGCATATTTATGTGCACATAACAAGGTACATCGTAATATCTATCAGTTATTTAAAGTGTTTTGATAACTAATATACACATAACTCTCTTTAAACATTAAGGCACAAAGGGTTTTCCCTTCTGTCAGCTGAAATGCATTGGGCTCCTGTTGTGTTGTTGGCAGAAATTAATATCATTGTTCCCACAACAGCCAACCATTTTTCCTTGTAGTGTTAAGTTGCAGTAGGAAGGTGAATCTATGCATAATTGAAGACTTTCTGTTTAAATTTATATGCAAATATAACACAGGGAATGGCAGCTGAACACTACTTAAAGTAGTATAAAATATATGGGGGGGGGGCTGAAGAGGGGAAAAAGTCCATTTACAGATTAGAAATATGAGAGCTCCCATCTTGAAAGAGAAGGTGGGATTTTGCTCAATTTTTTAAAATTTATACTCCACTCTTCAGCCAAAAGGCTATCAAAGTGTCTTACAAATTGTTAATTACACACTTCCCTTCCTTTGGGCTTACAATCTAAAGAGACAAGACACAAAAGGAGGAGGGAATGATAGTCCAGCAGATCTTCTCTCCCTCGGAGGCCTGGACCATAGCAGATGGACTAGATGGAGGGCCCTTCTTCTTACTTTGATTAGACCTGATGAAGCTGGCCTGCCCTTCTCTCCCTTTGGATGGTGGATGGAGGGAGGGCCTTCTTCTTTCAGGCAAGGCCTGATGGAGCTGGCTTGCGTTTCTCTCCCTCTGGATGTTAAGGTTTCTGGGAGATGAAGTCCAAAATATCTGGAAGACCAGACTTTGAAAACCATAGCAGTACAGCTTAATATAGCTGATGTGGAAACTGGCAATTTTTTATCTCAAAGTACCAGGGACATTTACCATATTTGTGGACATTTACCATATTTCACCCCCATCTTTTTTTTCCTGGAAACTTTCACAAACCAGTAGCCAATGGCTCATGGACTGGCACCAATCCAGGGCCACCACGTTCAGTAGTACTGCTCTAGAGCACACAGAAATAATGATAGTTCTAGTGCAGCTGTGGTATCCTGTTTACCTTAAGTAACATCTCATGTTGTTCTATGTGGTACATTTTCTTTAAACAATAGAAGCCACAATGATTAACAAGCCATTTTTTAGAGAATCTAAGGGCCGATAGAGATGGCCAGAAAGGGGCGGGTCTCTGCCGCCCCTTTCAGTGACAAAGTAGGGCCAGGGCAGCTTCACTGGCAGTCGCAGAGGTAGTATCAAACTGTTATAATTGTGCAGTCTGGATATACACAAAGTGATGGCTTTTTTTATCCTTGATTTTGCCATTTAATATATGGGGCACCATTTTACTATGCCACTGTATTTAATGGGATTTGAGCACCCACAGATTTTGTTATCCATGGGGGTTCCTGGAACTAAATCCCAGAGCATACCAAGGGCCCAGTGTAGATAGTGGAAATGCTATAAATGCTATTTATCTGGATTTCAGCAAAGCATTTGATAAAGTTCTCCCTGATATTTTTACTTGCGAATGTATTAAATGTGGAATAGACTGGAACATTGTCAGATGGATCCATACTTGGTTAAAAATCTGTGTATGCAGAGTTATCATCAATCTCTGTGCTTCAGAATTGAGGGAAGTTTCAGGTGGAGTGCTACAGGGTTCTGTCTTGGGGCCAACACTCTTCAATATTTTTATCAATGACTTAGGGATGGAACAGACAGCCCATAAAAGATGCCTTCAGGGCATCATCAGAGTGTGGTGTTTACATGCCACACGTTTTGATGATGCCCTGAAGCTGCCTGGAAGCCAGGCAGCTGGCCAGACATAGGCAGCTTCAAGACACTCTGGTGGCACAGGATTTGTATGCCACACACTGCTGGAGTGGCTTGCAGCCAGCTTCAAACCATGGCAGGGTGGGAAAAGCTGGCGTTTTGCCAGCAAAAAAAGGAGCGAATCTTTGCCACTTCTTTTTCAGCCAGCTTCAAGGCAGATTGAGGCTATGGCGTGTGTTTGCCTAATCTGTTTTTGGAAGTGGTGGTTTGAAGTCAGTCTTTCAGGGCCATCTGTTTTCCCCTTAGAGCCTTATCACATTATTAAACAATATTTTCGCTCCCTTACCACAGCCACCTTCTTTTCCTATGTGATATCAACTGTTCCCAGTTTTGTGACATCTGCCAGCAGGCAAACAAAAAGAAATGTGCTTTTTCCCCCCTCCCTCTGCATGACGTAGTTCTCCTTTGTTCTCTTCCACTTGTAAAACCATGGGAGAGGGTTGTAAAAGTGTTGTAAAAGTGTCCCATTTGCCAAGCTAAAATAATCCACTTGGCAAAACTAATGTTTTTTACTATGCTCTCCCATGCCTTTACAACCCGAAGAGAATAAAAGACATGAAAAGGGAAACAAAAACAAAACCTCATCTTTTGTTTGCTTGGGGATTTGTTTAATAATGTGATACGTCTCTTAGATGCTGGGTTGGGGGGAATCTTTTTCAAGTTTGCAGATGTCACAAAACTATAAGGTATAGGTATCACACAGGAAAATAGAAACAGGATTCTAATGGACCGTGATAATGGAAATCAACAAAGACTTATGCAAAATTTTACATTTAGTCTACAAAAAATAAATGAATACTTATAGGAGGGGGGATACTTGACTTAGCAGCGGTACCTATGAAAAGGGCTGTGATGGGGCGTAGGGGTGGTCAGGTGCCTGCTGTTGTTCAAGGAACTGCCCAGACCTTACCTCTGCTGAGGCACTGGGGCAAGAACATCTAAGATGTGGAAGGAGGGCAAGAGGAAGCCAGAAGCAGCTGTGTAAGGAGAATGAATGGGGGACAAAGCCAGAAATGGGGGAGTAGCAGGGAAAGTGGAAGAATTAAAGGGAAGTGAGTGAGTGTGAGGGGGGGGGAAGAGGGATGAAGACAGATAGGAGCATTCAGAGGGCTTGGGTGGGGAAGTGGATGCAGAGAGTAGGGAGAAAGAAGAACAATGTTGGAAAGAAGTAGAAAAGTTGGCCGTGAAAAGGGAGCAGTCTGGGGAAGAGGAAGAACATAGATGAGAAGCTGGTGGGAGAGGTGGTGAGAGCAACTCTCCATGGCATCTATTAGCCAGGGCAAGTCCATGGTCAGGAGGGCTAGACTGAGCCCCAACTGGAGCCCTAACTGAGGAACCCATCCAGAGTAGGCTAGCAGTGTAGGAAGGCAAATGCCATCCATGAAACGGAGAAAGCTATTTGGGAACCCCTGGAGAAAGATAGACAAGGGAAAGCTAGAGGGTAAAATACATCAGTTTTGGCTGATACACCAGCTGCGTCCTTTCCTGGAACAGAGGGACCTGCACTGGTAACCTTGCTACTCAATTTTTGTGATGCACTCTACATGGGACTGCCATTGTACTTAGTCTGGAAACTTCAATTAGTCCAAAATATGGCATCCAGAGTGGTCCCTGGGACAGCTAGAGGTGACCCCTATCTTGAAACTTCACTGGCTGCCTATTAGTTTCTGGGCACAGTACAAGGTGTTGGTTATCACCTTTGAGCCCTAGTGGCGCAGTGGTTAAACGCCTGTACTGCAGCCACTCACTCAAAACCATAAGGTGGAGAGTTCAAGAGCAGCAAAGGGCTGAAGCTCGACTCAGGCTTACATCCTTTCGAGGTCGCTAAAATGAGTTCCCAGATTGTTGGGGGGCAAATAGCTTACAGTTGTAAACCGCTTAGACACTCCTTAAGGGTATGAATCTGTATATAAATGAAGCTGTTTGTTTGTTTTTGTTTTTTGAGGTCCCTACATGGCTGGGGTCCAACCTATTTATGGGATCACCTCCTTCCATATAATCTGCCCCACACACTTAGGTCCTCTGGGAAGAACCTCGTTCAACCAATAAAGGTGACTGTGGTTAACCAGAAGGCCTTCTCATCAGCCGCTCCGAAATTGTGGAATGGCCTGTCAGAAGAGATCCAGTACATTACCAACCTTGACAGCTTTAAAAGGGCTGTCAAGACAGATCTCTTCTGACAGGCCTTCCCTGAATAACACACCTGGTGCCCCATGGACAGAGACCATCATAGAGAACACCCAAACTGCCCATCCCCTTGCCTCTAACTGGCTTGATTAATGACTATTGTAATTCTTTTAATTATTAATTCTTTTAATTTTTGATAGTTTACTGATATTTTATTGTAGTATGGACAGGGGGAGGGAATTAATTGGGTGTATTTTAACTGTATGTTGTATTTTACACTGTGTTTTACCCGATTTTGTAAGCCATCTTGATCCTGCGGGAGAGGCGGCATATAAATAAAATTATTCCAGGAAGCCCTAGAGGGTTATATGGTTAGGAATGACGGTGACTCTGTTGATGTCCTGGTTGATACTTGGAATAACAATCTTACCAGGGCTATAAATAGTATTGCTTCCGAGTGTCCTCTCCGGCTTGCTCCTAATAAGAAACCATGGTACACCCAAGATCTTTGTAGGATGACGCGAGTCGTGAGACAACTAGAGCGCCTCTAGCAGAAACACCGTCGTTTATCTGACAAGACACTCCTTAGTGACCTCCTTCATTCCTACGGAGTGGCAATCAATGCAGCAAAGCATTCATTCTATGCTGCACATAGAGTCTCATCCAGCAAAGCTTTTCTGGGTGGTTAAAGAGCTAATCCATCCTCCTCCCACCCTGAATCCATTATTAGAACCAACAAATGCCTGCTGTGATGCTTTTAATGACTTCTTTGCTGACAAAATCTCTCAGATAAGGCCCGATCTTGATGTGAGCATTAGAACAGAAACTACAAGAGAGGCGTCCAGTGACTCCGTGGATGATTTTAGGCTGAATCACTTTGAGTTTGTAAGTACCGAGCAAGCAGACAAGCTCTTTGGTGGTGCAGTGGTTAAATGCTTGTACTGCAGCCACTCACTCAAAACCATAAGGTGGCGAGTTCAAGACTAGCAAAGGGCTGAAGCTTGACTCAGGCTTGCATCCTTCCGAGGTCGCTAAAATGAGTACCCAGGGGGCAAATAGCTTACAATTGTACACCGCTTAGACACTCCTTAAGGGTATGAAGCGGCATATAAATGAAGCTGTTTGTTTTGTTTTTGTTTGTTTGTTAGGAGGACAAGATGCCCCCTTGATCCCTGTCCATCCTAGCTTACTGCTCAGGGAGGGGTTGCAGTAGTAATATTACTCCAACTTATCATTAATGCATCCCTCAGGGAGGGGAAATTCCCATCTTAGCTTAAACAAGCTGTGGTTAGACCACTTTTGAAAAAAAAACACTCCCTGGATCCCCTGATAAGAAATAATTATAGGCTGGTCTCGTTATTACCGTTCCTGGGCAAGGTGATCGAGAAGGCAGTCGCTTTCCAACTCCAGGCTGTCTTGGATGAAGGTGAATATCTGGACCCATTACAAACCAGCTTCAGGGTGGGCTACGGAGTTGAGATGGCCATGGTCCCTGTCTGGGCATCAACAGGGGAAGTGTGACCCTGTTGGTGCTCTTGGACATCTCAGTAGCATTCGATACCATTGACCACGCTATCCTTCTGGAATGCCTAAGAGAGTTAGGAATCAGGGGCACTGCACTCCAGTGGTTCCGGTCCTACATCTCGGGCAGATTGCAGATGGTGAAGCTAGGGGACCACTGCTTTCATAAAAGAGAGCTGACATCTGGTGTCCCTCAAGGCGCCATTCTGTCCCCCATGCTATTTAAAATTTAAATATTTAAATTGTTACATTGGCTGCTGATCAGCTTCTGGGCGCAATACAAAGTGTTGGTCATTACCTTTAAAGACCTAAATGGCTTGGGCCCGAGTTACTTGAGGGAATGCCTCTCCCTTCACAATCCGCCCCGCACACTCAGAACATCAGGAAAGAATTTTTTGGATTATACCAACACTAGACTGATCACGACTTCCCATAAGGCATTCTCAGCCGCAGCCCATAAACTTTGGAACAACTTTCTTGGAAGAGATCCATCTTACTACCACCTTAGAAGCCTTTAAGAAGGCACTCAAGACTGATCTCTTCAGCGGGCCTACCTGCCGGACCTGTTGTAAGTGATCTCAACTCATATTTTACTCCTGTTTGTATTGATAAGGGACTGTATATGATGTTGGTCACCCCAATTTTAGGTAGCTTGTTGTTGATTGAAATGTTTTAGATCATTTGTAATTGTATAGTAATTTTAGAAAGTACTGTTTTGTATTGTTGTTTAACTTTGTTGGAATCCTGCCTCGATCCATAGGGAGAGGTGGGAAATACAAATAAAAATTATATTATTATTATTATTATTATTATTATTATTTTTAGACAGTGGCCAGAAAGAGGGAGAGATGACCTTTCAGCCAGTAGCATTAAGCCAGATGGTACAAAATTTCTGTTAGGGGGAGCAGTTTGCCCATTTTAATTTTGTTTGGTGTGGAGGAGGCTGAAAATTATACATGTTTTAGATGTATAGCTAATAAAGATCTTGGTGGTAATGAGCAATATGGACTACTTATGATTGCATACCATGGAAACAGGGGTGCAGGAGAGGGCATGGGGTTCCCTGAAAGGGGGCACAGAGATTATTGTTGATCATAAGTTGAACATGACCCACCAGCGTGATGCCACAGCCAATAAGGCAAATAATATTTTAGCCTGCATTAATAGAACTCTAGATTTCACAATAAGGGAAGTAATAGTCTCACTATATTCTGTGTTGTCAGGCCTCATCTTGAATACTGCATTCAGTTCAGGGCACTGTCAAGGTGACAATATGGCACTCCCCAAATCTTTTAAAACCTTTTCTGTTTTCTTCTGTGGGCCACCACTGCCACCAATTTTATCACAGTGAGACTCACCCACCCAAACCACTTCTCTCAGACAGCAGCACAATGGGTCCTTTTATCCCACTGCTGCCACCAATTATGTCACGGAGACACTCGAACTCAGGACTCTCTTGTGTGTTTCCTGCACTATAACTCTCTCTTGACACCAGATCTCTGGGTTACAAATTTTTCTCCAGCATGGCACCAACTATTCTCTGACAGCCACACACCCACTATCCAGTGTGCCCCAAACCTAAAAGACTTTTCTTGATGTTAGTAGCATTTTTAATGTATTTTTGCAATCATTCCAAACAGCAGCTTGTTGAAACAAAGTAATAGATTTATTTACACATCAAGCTGAATACAGTATCTCTTTTAGTGGATGGTGTTCACATTGGATATGAAGTTTAAATACATTATTTGTTACACAGTTTTACAGTTATTTTAGATTGTCTTTGAAATTATTTCCTTATAACTTTATATCCTTTCTGGTAAACTGTGTCAGTTTACCTAGTCACCCTGAATAAAATCTCACACTTGAACTCTCTTAGTTCCAATCACCACTCAAGGAGTTATAGTAATTTCAACAGCCTTTCTCTGGCTGTAATCCCTGTAATCCAAAAATCCCTTTTCTGGACATTATTTGCCAAGAACTCTCTTAGGCCTTAAACTGGGTACTCAGAACCCCTATCCAACTGCCACTCTCAGCAGTATACCTCAGCCACCTTGGCTGTTTAAACCCCTCAGGGTCTAATAAACCCTATCTGGTCCCTATCCACCTCACACATGGTCCTCTCGTCCTAGTTATACTTGCTCCTGGGACTAGCCCACATCTTTTCTTGGCTAAGCTCCCATTGACTGTTGCCATGCTCACTTTGATTGGATGTTTCCAATGTTCCAATCTGCCTTTTTTCCACAGGAACATTTTAAGAATTTAGTGGACAAGTTGGAGTGGGTTCAAAGAAGGACACCAAGGATGATAAACAGTATTAAGAACAAAACCTTTGCGGAAAGGTTGAGGGAGTTGGACAACCTGGTGAAGAGAAGACTAAGGGGTTACATTATTGCTCTCTTTAAATATCTAAAAGTCTGACACAGAGGGAAAGGTGCAGGTTTGTTCTCTAGTCCAGGGAGTAGGATCAAGTTTAATGATTTTAAGTTATAGGGTTGTAGCTTTCAATGGAACATAATAAGGAATGTCCTGACAGTGAAAACTGTTTGGCAGTGGAACCAATTGCCTAGAGAAGGATTGCCTTCTCTGAGGTTTCTTTCTCTGGATTTCTTCAAAAAGAGACTGGACAGAGCTGCTGGGGATGGTCTAGATGGATTTCCTGCACTGAGCAGGGGACTGTCCTATGGGGACCCTTCCAATTCTATGATTCTCTGGTTCTAATATTCCTAATAATTAATGGGCTGTTTCTAAACTGTTTGAGCAGTGACTGGAGAGTTACTGCTTTTACAGAGTGTGACACCAGGAAATAGGCCCATCCTTCTATGTTTAGCCACATAAACTGAAGAGTGGTGTAGAATGGGCACTAGGAAGAGTACAAGAAGATTGCAAGGCACAGGCACGACCGAGAGTACAAGAAGATTGCAAGGTTGAATTTAATTTGTAACTGGCTGATGAGAGTAGAATAAGACAGCTAATGTAGAGTGTCATTAGAAGGGCAGAAAAGTTATTTATTTAAAAGTTAGTTAAGTTTACTTCTTATGTTCTATTTTCTGTACTTGTACAATAAGAAGGGTGCTTTTGGTATGTCTGCTGCCTGATGGAAGCCATTCCACCTCAGGTAGCAAGTGCCTTAGGACAGTTCTGATAGTCAATAAATACTACACTGAACATTTAATCTGTAGCAAGTTGTAACTCCTCCCAACCTGCATACACTCCAGGGGAGTAGAACTCTCACTTCAATTCACACACACAGCTGAACTTCTTTCCTTGTTCCCAGTGTGGAATATTTTCAGCACTAAAACTTTCAGCACTGATATTGATTGAGTGATGGTGTTGGAGATGTTGTGTTCCTTGGCTTATAATGTCTCTCGGGGTTCCATCTTGTCCTCAGGGGAACTTAACATGCTCTTTAACTTATACATGAAACTGCTGTGAAAGCCAGTTGAGGACGTTCACTGCCACACAATGTGGTGATGATTTTTTTGTCTATCCAAATCCAGGGAAGTTGTTTAAGATTTCACATTTCTTTTGTTTCTTCTGCTGGGAAGAATCTTGTGGTGACATGTTTTTCTATCATTTTTGGATGTTTTCAAATATTCTTTCCATCCCACCTCTTGTATTCCACTGAGCATGGATGTCCACATTTTGGTGATGGCTTAGAGGTGTTTGCACAGCTATTGTTGTTGTACCAGCAGCTTTTGTTCCTCACACTCTTAGATCTGACCATGAAAAATGGGCTACTTGGTGGTTGCCCCTTGGCACTGAAGCTCCCTGGCAAAAGTGGTCAGGCTCACACAGTCTGCATTGTCTTTCTTCCAACTAGCAAAGACAGATTCATTTGGATAGACCTTTGGTGTTTAAGCTGACTTGTCAGTGAAGTTTTAAATTGGTGATTCCTATTTTTTTTTTCTTAGTGAAATTTTTATTTTTATTTCTATGCTTTTGTGTAACTATCACTTCATATATTTAAATTTAAGCATGACTTTTGTTAGCTGGTTTACGCATCATTAATGGAAAGGAGACATAAGAAATAGGCACTATTGGGGAATAAGTAAAATAATCCTTTAAAAAAGAGATTTTCACAGCTTGAGGTCTGCCATCAAAAGTCCCTGTCCTATGTCTCAGTTGATGTTCAGGATGACATGCCCTTCAACTGTCCTTTTCCTTTGGAAAGGATAATTCTGATTAATACTCTGTCATCTCACTTTCTCAATTGCTTTGAAAATGTCTCAGTTTCTGTCACTTCCTCCCACTTTCCCCCTTTGTCCTCAGCTTACCTCCATTGTTGCAAATGAAATCCAAAGGACAAACATAGTTTTCACTCTGTTAACTCAGAAAGGGGAGAGAAGAGGGGTGGAATTTTGCATTTCCTGGTACAGGAAAGAAGCCGTGCTCTCCCTCCAGTCCATCTGCCTTGGTCCTGGCCCTAGAGGGAGAGAAGAACCACTGGACCTCATCCCCTTCCCACCACCTTCCCCTCTTCCTTTTGTGTTGTCTCTTTTAGACTGTAAGCCTGAGGGCAGGGATTACGATTGTATGTACAGCACTGTGTAAATTTACAGGGCTATATAAATAAAATTAATAATAACTCAAGCAAAAGCAAACTGCCGTAGCATTTCCTATCTTGTCTGTTCTTCCTCACAACCTTTGTCATTGTGACCGTATTCTCAGGTTGCTTGGTCACACATATCCTGCAGGGACCCTGGTGGCGCAATGGTTAAATACTTGTACTGCAGCCATTCAGTTATAAACCACAAGGTTGTGAGTTCAATATCAACTGAGCCTTGCATCCTTCTGAGGTTGCTAAAATGAGTATCCAGCTTGTTGGGGCCAATTGGCTTACATATTGTAAGGGAGTGCTTAGGGAGTGCTTAAGTGCACTGATAAGCAGTATTGAAATATACTTGCTATTGCTGTCTGTGAAATGTTGGAGAGTATAGGATGAGGACTGAATAAATGCAGGAATGTTATCGTCGTAGGCCTGTTAGACAACCACTACCACTATTGAGTTGCTTTTGAGTATTTAATCTAAAAGAATTTGGAACAAAATGAACTGTGCTACTATCATGTATATCTTCTCAGCATTCTTAGAGGAATGGCAGCATATGAAAAACAACCCCCCCCCCCATGATTGCAACATTCTTCTATTTTAGAATGGCCCAGGATTGTTTCTCACATCTAAGTACTTCCAACATTATAACACTGGTCTAATATGCTTGTTGAAAAGAAATCATGAAAGCTACATATAGCCAGTTTCTGAAAAGGAGAGACTATTCTAACATTCAGCTTTAGTGGATAATAAGTAAGCAGGACACTTCTAGCCTGGGTACCCAGGGAAGCTAGGAAAATAACAGAAACATAGAACAGAGGGAATTGAAAAATATACCTTGATCTGTGTGCTTGAGATTGGGGAATTCAGAAGTCTCTTAAGGGTTCACTACTTGTGAATTATGCATCTCACACTCACTAGTAGGCGTAAATGCATAATTCTAATCTGTTCTTATTATTTATTTATAACACACCAGTAGAATGTAAATTGTCTGCCTCCTTTCAACAAGCTTATCATGCCATTTAAGGTATGCAGATATTTCAGGGGAGTCTACATAGACAATTTGCCTAGGCGAGCACATTGATTCCAATTAAAGGGCATATAAACTGCTAATGATAAATTTAACTTGCTCTCCCTGGCTCACAGGTGGTCTGCACAGGGGGTGTTCCAAGAGAAAGTCAACAGAAAATTATTCATCCTGAAATAATACGCACAATACATCTTAACCTTCTTGGATTTAACTCACACCCCTCCACTTGTGTTTATGGTACTTAAAACAGAGAAATGATATGCATGAAGATGCAGAAGATAATTTAAGAAAAGTTTCCCACTCTCTGCCTGTTGAGGCAAAACTTGGCAAGAAAAAAGGATGGTGGGGAGGACTGCTGCAGCACTATTTATTTATTTATTTATTTATTTCTAGCCTGCTCCTCTGTAAAAAACAATTGGAGCAGGGTACAACAGGATTAAAACATACAATATAAAACAGTTCAACAGCCCATTCCCAACCACCCGCCCCTTAAAAATAAATTAAATTAAATATAATATGGGGCTTCTCACTGACAGTGTGACTCACTAAGGACATCCCATTTCCTAAGACCAAACTATACCTTATGTGGTTTGTTCTAGAGTGTATCTGGAGGATTACTGGATATGGACCAGGACTTTGTAGGAGGAGGCTTTAATCTTTTATTTTCTGTTAATGTCTTAATCTGGACTTTGGTTCCCATGCCTGTTATGCATAGAAATATAAGATCCTTTTTGTGCCAGTGGGAAGTCTCTCTTGCCCTGCATGTAAAAAGGCATGAGTGACAATCTTTGTTGCACTTTTTTGTGACAGTGACAGGACTCAATGAGAGTGGAGAGAACTCCAGCTAGCTTGGTAGGTTAAACTGGGCAAAGGCCCAGGCTCAATTTTCCCTTCTCCATTCTTTCTAATTTTTTTTCAGGTATGATGAAATCTGATCTTCTTTTTCCATGTTAGACTGGCTGAAAGAATATCTAATTATTTTGTTGATTGTGTGCCTTCAAGTCCATTTGACTAATGGCAACTCTAATGTGATCCTATGATTGGGGTTGAGAGTGTGTGACTTGCCCATGGTCACCCATTGAGTTTCCTTAGTTGAGCAGAAACTCAAACCCTGATTTCCAGAGTTGTAACCCAGTGTCAAACTACTACACCATCTGCTGTATCACACTAGGGGGCAAACAGGATTTAAATGAGAGTTAAACTAGAGAAAACCAGGAAATGTTGTGTGATAAACATCAGGCATTTCCTGGTTTTCTCTTGTTTAACTGCCGTTCAAATCCTGTTTGCCCCCTTGTGTGATAAAGCAGAAAGTTGGCTCTCCATCTAATTATTAGTTACATTTATATACTGTTTTTCCTCCAGCGACTCTCTTCCTCTCCATTTTATTGTCACAACATAAAATGTTGCATGGTGGGTCTGGCTGAGAGGAAAGAGAACTTCTGGCCAAAGATAATCCAAGAATGTTATGGGTCAATGAGGATTTGAACACAGATCTCCCAAACTGTAGCCAAGGGGGGGGTAATAATCTGTCTCAGCCTTGGGTAGCTCTCACCACCAGCAAACAATACCTGTGGTAGCAAGCTAGAGTTATAATGGTCTATCAGAATTTCACTCTCCAGATTATGACTCACAGTCAGCTAGTGTGTGCTTGAAAATGGATGACCAAGGTATATTAGGGATCCTGTTAAGGTAATACCCACTCAACTGCTCAAACAACTGAGATGGCCTCAGACAATGGTATTGGAGTCTCCACAACTTGTGCTAGAGGATATCAACATTTTTGCTTAGGCTGTTTTGTTGGTAATGGTTCAGAACATCATGTTGACCATTACAACTAAGAATTTGTCCCAAATGGCATCTCAGGGTCCCACTCCTGCTGCTGATCACATTGTGAATCTTGTTTTCTGTGTGATGTGATGTTGGTGATTTGGAAGTTGAGCTTTCTGTCATTCTATTGAGATGGACAGAAGACTACCTATTGGGTTTAAATTGGCTGGAGATAACCAATGAGGTTGGCCTTCCCCAAGAAACTGATGGAACTGGTAAATTTCCTGATGACTCGGGGATTTTTGTATCACCTGGATGGATGATTCCCAGTGGTCAAGAATCATTTACAAACTGATCAACAAGAAAATGAATACACTCAACTAGCCACTGTGAAGAATTTTCCCAGCACTTTGATAATAATAATAAAAAAATCATTCAGATTTCATTGAATTTGGACACTATAGTTGATACAGGTCCAGTAGATGTTATGTTGTTTTCTTTTAATTTGTGTAGCCAAGAATATGGAGAGGATCCTTAGAGAAATGAGAGAAACAAGATGTACTGTAGATCTTTGCTCCCCCGGTTCATTAAACAGGTCAGTGGGAGATGGTTGAGTGAGTAAAGGAAATGATTCATGCCTTTCCAGCAAAGCAAGGTCCCAATATTCTTGAAGGAGGCAGTTGTAAAATCCCTAATGGAAAAGCCTTCAGTATATCCCACCCATCTGGTTACTTTCAGATGGTTTCCAATATTCCATTTTTCTTCAGTGTGCTAAAGGGTGTGGTAACCTTCTAGCTCCATGGGTTTCTGGATGGAATGGTTTATTTAGAGCTATTTCAACCTAGAATCAAGTCTGGTTATTGGGGGGAAAAACTGTTTTGATCTCTTTGATGGATGTTATGCACCAGGAACTGGGCAAGGGAAGTGTGTTTCTTTTGGTTCCACAGTTTTTGGTGTCATCAGCCAAAGTACCCTTCTAAATAGCTATGCTAGGATGGGACTTTCAACATGGGGTAAAGAGCCAAGGAGATTTCCAAATGTGGAGTCAAAGGCTTTCATGGCCGGCATCCATAGGGGTTTTGTGTGTGTGTGTGTGTGGAATTTTTGGGCTATGTGGCCATGTTCTAGAAGAAACTTTCCTGACATTTCACCAGCATCTGTGGCTGGCATCTTCAGAGAATGCTTGCCTGAAAAAGGGTTGGGGAATTCTCATTTGCATTTGTTGAGTCTTCACCTTGCTGTTTTGCAGGACTAGTAGCCAAACCTTGTTTACTTTTAGAGTTTCCTTTTTCCTGTTGAAATTGTCCAGGTCTTTTTGGATTTCAATGGCTTCCCTGTGCATTCTGACATGATAGTTGTTGGCATGGTCCAGAATTTCAGTGTTTTCAAACAGCATTTTATGGCCAGGATGGTTTATAACATGTTCTGCTACTGCTGATTTTTCCGTCTGACCCATTCTGCAGTGTCTCTCAGTGTTCTTTGATTCTTGTTTGCACACTGCATTTGATGGTCCCTATGTAGATTTGTCCACAGCTGCATGGTATGCGGTAAACTCCTTGACTAGGAAGAAACTCTTCTAGAACATGGCCACATAGCCTGAAAATCTTACAAAAAAAGCCCAGAAGATGTTGATGAACATGTTTAAATCCTTGACCACTGTTGAGTCTCCATGGAAAAGTGTTGGTCCAAAGATGTGTAGCCAGACTAGTGGCCAGGGTAGGTTACAGAGAGCATGAGACTCCCTTGTTACAACAACACCACTGGCTACTGGTCTGGCTACACATCTTTGGACCAACACTTTTCAATGGAGACTCAACAGTGGTCAAGGATTTAAACATGTTCATCAACATCTTCTGGGCTTTTTTTGTAAGATTTTCAGGCTATGTGGCCATGTTCTAGGCACAATTTGAAATGTCAGTTAGCAGCTATAAATCCCTGTACATGTTGGGTCCAAGCTATCTGAAAGATTATGGGGCTGTACAGACAGCCCAGTAAGGGGCAGCTCTATACCACCCCTGGAAGCACTGGGTAGGGGATGTGGCAACCACATGCCATGCCTCAAACTCGGTGTAAAAAGAAGCTGCTAAATGTGGCTCCCACTTGCGCCATAGAGCCCCAGCACAGTGTTATGATGCTCTTCATGCACACAGCACAAGGGATGTCATCATGGCATGCACCATCTGGAGGGACATGCATCAAGATGCTGCCCGGATGGCAAAGGTAGGCCTTTGCCTACCGCAGCTCTAATTTGTGTGCAGGCCGGCATAAAGTGCCAGTCTGTACTGGCTCTATATCTTCCTATATGAAGCCACAATTATGCCTCCTTATTTGGAGTATCTGAATAACATTTATCTCAGTTTTAATTCATGTCTTCATCTTTCATACTTTATGAAATGCATGTATACTTTGTATTTGGATGCAAGTACAAAATGTAGCACACAGATAGCCTTTATTCCAGATCAAATTGTGGCAACTT
Organism: Urosaurus nigricauda; assembly: GCA_034509955.1. Taxonomy (NCBI): domain Eukaryota; kingdom Metazoa; phylum Chordata; class Lepidosauria; order Squamata; family Phrynosomatidae; genus Urosaurus; species Urosaurus nigricauda. The sequence continues at coordinate 344,321,874 of JAOEGL010000001.1, forward strand.
TCATTTTAGCATGAGGAGACCTTCATTTTAACATTAGCCAAGAGCTGTCTCATAGGATCTGAATTGTCATGTTTCCTAAGTCAATCAAATATTTCCAAGTAAGCATATTTTGGAAGAGGATGTAAGAATCTGATTTGGACCAATTAGTCTTTGATTTAACACTGTGCTTTTCCATTTATAGTTATATAAACCTGATGTAATAGAATTGTAAAATAATTGTCCAAAATGACTGTTTCTCAAGTGGGATTTCTAATAGTACTTAGCTGTGAATTGGCTGTTTTATACTATGAACATTGTTTTCTCCCCCCCCCCCCCACACACACACACATACTTTCCCCTTCCTTTTTACATTAGTGAAGTTACTCTTCATTTATTTGCAAGCATACATGATCAGGATTGGGACCAGCATGTCTGACTCTTCACTAATTGAAATGAAAAAGCAAAGAAATATTAATTAAGCCATGGATGACAATGTAATGACCTCATTTAAACCAACCATGCAAAGAAATTCAGATTTAATGCTGAAAAATAGAGCTCACGGTAGAGGCCAATAGATGAACCTTATGTAGATGGATATTTACATAGATATAACCACATTTATGTTTGCTCTGTTTCACCAGCATAATAGTGATTAGAATATGACTCTTGATATTTTAAAAAATACAAAACAAACTAACTGTTCATTTCTGGACAGTTTAGTTGAATTTTAAAAATGTAATTCATAGCTTTAGCTCCGTATGAGAATCAACCAAAATTTCTCTACCGTGCTCAACAATAAAAAGTTCATACATCTGTTTGGGCTGTTTTGCAATAGATTTGCAAGCTGTACAGGCTTAGCCTGCTAAGTATTATTTCTTCATCAGTAATTATCTACACACTTTCTCCATATTTTTAGAGCAACCTAAATGCTTTCAGTTTACAAAATAAATGCTTCTTATATTTATGAAAGCAATGATTTTGTAACACATATTTGATTAATCTGTTAATCCTGTGTTAGAGTGCCATGGAAAGCATTATATATCTCAGATGTTCACTAGAATTTAACACAGCATTTTGATAGTTTAGATGTCAATGACACCATAAAAAATAGCCTCTGAAACTTCATATGGAGATCAGTTTCTTGACAGGAGCTATTACACTGGTGTCACTGTATATACAACCAATGACCACTGGAGTTTCACCACCTGTGATATTAACCAAAACGAAATGACTATAACCTGTTGCCCTGGAAATCTCAGTTCTGCATGCTAGGCAGAGTTATAACTCTCCTTATTCATCTTTTTGAAAGCATATACATGATGTATGATGAAAAGAAAACATTTCTGTCAAAAATGTGACTTTAAAGTGATGCTTGCAAGTTTAGAAACTTGTCTAAATAATAAAGATTCACAGCACAGTCATGTGCATGTTTTCTCTGAAGAGTAAGTCCTATAGAGCTGAATGAGATTTATTTTACCCCAGCTCTAAAGGCTTGCTTATCTCATGGCTATTATTCTAAAGGTGTTACCCTCTGATGACAATCACTGTCTACACGAACAAGAAATGCTACAATGCTCAGCCATGGCTTGTTGCTTTTGATGTGGTGTACATCCAGGGAAATCACAATGAACATCTGTAAAACACAATAGTTTTATTTCGGCTGTTTTAAAAAGGTCATCCAGGTGATTAATTTATCTCATGGCTGCATGATCATAACAAGGCTGATAGTCCAAACTCCGTAGGGCTGGGAAGGACTTTCAAAAATATTCTAAAAATGGTTAAAATGTGTTTCTAGACTGTCAAGTAATAGTGACGAAGGAGATCCTTGACTGCTGAGAATCTTTACAATGCAGGACTTATTCTACACAAAATACCCACATGATTAATTTTTGTGCAGAATATTCTGTATAGAATAGAAATATGCTGTTTTCTGTACAGAAAAAAAAATGCTAATCTCTGTGCAGCCCCCCTGCATAATAGCCACCCAACAAAAAAGAAAAAGAACCTCCACTGTGCAACTTTTGTGCAGCATGTCTCCAACTACCGTATTTCCTATGTAGGAAATTTTTGCAGATGCTGTTTTCAGGATGATAACATCATTTGATACAGAATGAGTCCCAAGTGTAAGCAGTCTTTGAAAACTTCACTTTTTGAAGTCTTTCTTGCAATGTGAAGAAAATTGCTAAGAAGCTTATTGCTTCTTTTTAAAATGAAATTACCAAAAAAATTGCTTCCCTCTTTTAGAGCAGGAGTAGATAACATTCTCACAATCACTCACCATTGTCTACATAAAGTGTAATGTGAGTTTTAGACCCAGATATGCCAACTGACGAGTAACTGATTTTCCAGACTAGCATGGCTATGTCTTTGAGTGTGACTCAATGAATAGGACCTGAGCTCTCCATTTCAAAAGACAGCAAACTCTTGCAATTAGTTGTTTAGTGCTTTTTAGCATATTCCCTTCCCATGCTTATGCAGTTGTTTTAAAGTCATATATATATATATATATATTACTATTGATTGAAGTAACTTGGAGGGAGCAGTATTGAAAAAACAATGAAAACTGGTAACAACATTATTTGGGGAACCATCACTCACTCTAATGTTGAACTGACGTGAGTTCCTCCCAAACTATTTTGGCAGCATAGTCAGGAAAGGTATTTTTTTCAAAGATTAATACAATGTTGTCAGGGAACTTGCAGTCCTTCTTGTAGTAGAAAGCTTTCAAACCCACATATGTTCTTGTTCTCCTTATAAAATGCACTGAGAGACATTATTGTTATGACTTGCTTGGGGGAACCATCAATACCTTCATAATAACAGCAGCCATTAAACCAATTACCACCCACATCTGAGTCCTATTTGCATGTCTAACAACCAGAACATTTCACAGACTTTGCACTAAGGAAAGTATAAAAACTGCCATGCTTTACAGAGTAAAGATTGAATGTGGGCATAAGCAAAAGAATGCATGCATACAGAATGTGGGTAGAGAGAGAGAACCATTGAAGAAAGTGTAAAAATGTAAGATTTCAGAAGGATAGAAGACTTAGCTAGGAGTGTGCTGTTGCATACACAAATGAGAGACATCACTTTACAGTCCTGATGAGACATATAGCATTGTATAGATTAAAGAGGGGCAATGACTGGCTTTTAATTTACTAACGTGAGAGTAATAACACAATAAAAACATTCAATTTCTGTGAAGACTTAAAGGAAAATCATTCCTTGCTTATTGGTTCATGTTGTAAATTGAGATCAATGAAATCCGTCCAACAAATGCATGAAATCAATTGCAAAATAGCATATAATTTGTGATCCATATTGTAAATTATAGTTTGACATTAATAGGCAAGGTTTTCGTACACTGGGGTGCATTTCCTTTTAACACATCTAGGGATAATTCTTGTGGATCTATTTCTAATGCTTCTGAGAGTGATCTGTTTTTCATGTCCACAACTGCCTACATTTGCTCTTATGCAAATAACCCAATCAAGCAAATGGAAAACAAGATGCCGCAATCAGGAGGGCTTGACAAACAGTAACCTTAGAGTTTTAGGGGAGTGCCCAGGATGTAGATTTATGTTCCTACCTGAATCTGTTGAAACAATTGATCCATTATGAAGCACTTGAATAGGTCAATTTCAGACAAGCAGTACAAATCAGATCAGATGCGGAAAGTAATTGATGCTGGTTTGATTTAAATGCTCAATTTCTGTTGTTCACTGCCAACTAAAATTCAGTTTGGTCTCTTATAACATGGTGGCATTTCCCCCCTTCCCCCCTCCCCCCAATTCTTGTGGTGACTTACCATGCTATGTTTGAAAGACATAAAAGGACTAATTCAATATATGAAGAAATATGGAAACATTCCAGCCTCACCCCCTGCAAATGTGTAATACATGTAAGGCAGATGCATATCCTTGCAGGAGATAGAAGATAAGCAGAGGCTGGCATAGCTGGCAAGTTCGAATTACAGGATCCTGCATCTGGGAAGAAACTGTGATAGAAATCTGATATGACAATAAGAATGTTCCATTCTTATATGTTCTCTATTCTTATAAGAGTATAATTTTGATTTTCATCCAGAAGTATGTGTGCATGAACATATAATGTCCATTTTGCAAAACCAGGTAGACTCTGTTTAGGCTTTCCCTTCCTCCCTCTATGTGGATTCCAAATGCAGAAAACTGACCTGTTGAAGTTGCCTTCTATCATTTTGGTTTCTAAACTCAAGACTGTAAATCTTAGAGTTACCTTCAATCTGATTATCATAGAATCATAGAGTTGGAAGAGACCACAAGGGCGTCCAACCCCCCTGCCATACAAGAATTCTCAATCAAAGCATTCCCAACAGATGACCATCCAGTCTCTGTTTAGACCTCCAGAGAAGGAGACTCCACCACACTCTGAGGGAGTGTGTTCCACTGTCAAACAGCTCTTACTGTCAGGATGTTTCTCCTAATGTTTAGGTGGAATCTCTTTTTCTGTAGCTTGCATCCATTGTTCCAGGTCCTGTTCTCTGGAGTAGCAGAAAACAAGCTTGATATGTCAGTTTTGACACTATCTCCATACCAGGAAGAATCAGTTTTAAAAATAATTACAAGAATCATCATAGTACCCTCAGTACATCTGTTCATGTTAAATTTCAGAATCTAAGTGGGGTTTGGCCTGGTTAGTCTTTAGTGGGAGACTAGCAGGGCATAGGAATCTAAATGTAGGTCTAGGAGATAATCCTGTGCAAAACCCTGGAGAACCACTGCCAGTCAGAGCTGATGGTATTGGACTAGATTATAAGAGAAGAAAGGGAAACAATTTTAAAAGAGTACCAGTAGTAAATGTAGCCCTAACATGCATCACTAAAATTATTAATAAAAATAATAAATAAATAAATAAAAATTATTTGTAATAATTGAGAAATCTGTTTAGGCTATTAAAGTTATTGAATAATCCTTTGGAAATGTTTATGTATGTGGATTTGGTATGATATATGTACAGGTATACATGAGTTTGAAAAAGACAAATGAATATATGGTTAATATATGTTAAATGTGTACAGTATCTTGATGTTAAAAATGCATGGAGATGCAGCAGCCAAATATCTTTCTTTTCAGTATTTTTAAATCTAATCCTGAATTTAATCCTTTATGAAGTCCAAAGGCAAAAATTAAAAGGGCCATGTCTTTTTCCTTTCTTATATGTGCATGCATAGGTTTAAGAGTTTTTACAGCATACCAGTTTCTAATCACTGCCTGCACTATTGTTGGCTGTACAAACAGTTCCCAAGTCACCTTGCTTACAGCACAGCTGCCACCAAGTCATGTGGATACACCAATCCTGACAGTTTTGGATTCTAAAACAATATACTCACAGTTAAGTATATAATTTTTTTCTATTCCACTAATGAAAAAAATACCTTCCCCCATTTCTCCTATTGTATTTCTTGAGTACTGGGATTATTTTCCTCGTGAATTTTGGGAATGATCAGGTACTCATTCATACTTAACAATTACATCATTATGATTATATTTATGATTTTATTTTAACTGTCATTGCTCCATCCTATGGACTCCTGGGATTTACAGTTTAGGAAAGGGCATTTAGAATCCCAGCCAAAGATCTCAAGTGCTTCAGCAAACTAGAAGCCCCAGGTTTTGATAGGATGTTGTTGTGGCAATTAAAGAGAAATATAGTACTATAATTGTGTGGTGTGAAAGTGGCCCAGATTTCAGAGGATCATAAGAAGAAGTTTGCCAGGATCCCCAAATGTGGCTGATTTATTTATTTGTTAAATAAATAATTTAACAAATAAATAATTATTTATTTAAGTGCTATGCCAAACTAGCAGTTCGAAAGCATGCAAATGCAAGTAGATAAATAGGTATCATGTCGGTGAGAAGGTAAACAGCATTCTGTGCAATCTTGCTGGCCACATAATCACAGAGCAGTCCCTGACAACGATGGCTCTTCAGCTTAGTAATGGAGATGAGCACTGTCCCTATGCTTGTACATGACTTGACAACCTTGTCAACAGGGAATAACTTAACCTTTATCTTTTATGTACAGTCAGTCCTTTGTAGTCATAGGGGTTCCATTCTGGACCCAGCCCTGGATACCAAAACAAATACCCTTTGGTTTTTAATGGTGACACACTGTGCATGTGGCCACACTGGCATGGCTTCATACACACACCACCATTTAGGAGAATGGGGCAGGGCCATCTGTGGATGTTCCAATCCACAGATGGCAAGCCTACAGCTGGGACAGGCTGACTGCATTTATTTTGATCTATAGCTCAACTTTCTCTCAGCACTGTGACCCAAGTCACTGCTCATTATGCATTTAAAAACTAGAGCAAATTAAAGCATAATAAATTATATTATTGAAACAGAATTAATCAAGTTTAATATCAATACATATTTAAATTAAACACTGGTTACAAAGTACAGAAATTAACATAAGAATTAAAAATTAAGAAATACAGCATGCATTTACAGCTTTCTGTATAGGGCCAACTGGGCTGGGATGAGAGCTCTTGGAATACCATGAAAAAATTTTGAATTGATGTTTCCCCAAACTCAATGGAAATAGTCACAGATTGGTCAAAGGAACTCACTGAGTGACCTTGGACAAGTCACATGCTGTCAGTCACAGAGCAGAGCAGTACAATGGCAAACCTCATCTGAACAAATCTTGCCAAGAAAACTCCATGCCTTAGGGTTGCCATAAGTTGGAAATGACTTGAAGGCACACAACAACATTTAGGCTATACCTAAAGCTGTCTTGGGTCTCATATTGGACACTAAAGCTACCATGTTGTGGCCAGCAGGAGGGTAGGAGCAAAAGAAGAGCACCAGTTGTTAGATTCTGACAGCTGGTATACAATTATGATGCCATCCTCCAGGACCTCAGGTGGGTCCTGTGAATGCCTCCATTGTCCTGTGCCTGCATGAGAGCCTTCAATGTTTGGTGGGAGTGTAGTCCTCAGGTGTATTCAAGGACTAGGAAGAGGACTACATCAGGGTTCTCATCAGGGTTTCCTGCACTTCAGAGGACTCTTTTGCATTTATTTTCCACAATTATTTGAATATTCTTTTCATCCTTAATCCCACCTATATACCCACTAATAACACAAGTAGGACTTCTTGGTCACAGCTATCTTAAATCTGACTAATTTCAATGGATTTAGCTCATTGCATTCAGTGAGTTTTAACATGTCTGACAAATATTACTTCAAAATTTCCTTTAGACTCTGTTGTTGTTGCTGTTGTTGTTGTTGTTGTTGTTGTTGTTGTGTGCCTTCAAATCATTCCTGTCTTATGGAGCAACCCTATGATGGGGTTTTCTTGGCAACATTTGTCTAGAAGGATAGGCCTTCCTCTGAGGCTGAGAGAGTGTGACTTGCCCAAGATTGTGAGTTTCTGTGGCTGAGCAGGCATTTGAACTCTTGACTCCCAGTGTCACGGTCTTAACACTCAGACCATTATACCAAGCCATATTATTTTTCACCCTTAAAGTTGCTTCTACAAGGGTTCTTTTCTTTTAATTACTGTGTGAAATGTTTTAGTCTACAATTATGTGTTTCTTTTATTAGGTGGAAAGCACCAGAAGAAGTAAATGGAAATTTACTTGGCTATATTCTGTACATTAACAGTGATGAGGAAAATGATTCTTCTTGGAATGTAATCTATAATTCTTCATTTCTCTTTCGGGACTATACAATCCAACAACTTTCCCCTGGAACTGAATACTTCATAAAGCTAGCAGTAAGTAATAAACAAATTATGACAATGAGACAGTTGAGAAAATGAGAACTTGTTTATATATTAATATTTGTATTTTAGAGAGGTACACTGAAAACTAGAATTAGTTTGGACTTTCGCCCCAGCTCTTCAGAAAATGGCCCACTTCCGCTTTCACCAATTTGGAGTCAGCCCACTTCTTTTTGTGCCGCAAAGCAGCATTAAAATGTGGAAATCTGAAATGTCATGCTTCTTATTGAATATAATTGGAATTTTTTGAAAAGAGCATATCTCTCCCTCCCCACTTTTTAAGATATGGATAAAATATACACTCATAGTAAGTCCCCGGCTTTTAAAAATTCAAATTTGAGATAAATTGGTGGGGAAAAGGTAACCTTTTTATTTCTTGAAAGAATAGGAGAAAAATTGAAGGCATAGTTGCTGTGTGCCTTCAAGACATTATTGACTTATGACAACCCCAAGGCAGACCTATCATAGGGTTTTCTTGGCAATATTTATTCACAGCAGGTTTGTTTTTGCCTTCCTCTGCCAAGATCACTGAATAGTTGTCCATAGCTGAGCATGGATTTGAACCCTAGTCTCTAGAGTCATAGGGGCAGTACAGACTGACCAAAAAGGGCAGTCTGGTGCCACCCCTTTAAGCAGTGCAGCTGCACCACAGCAGCTAGATGCTGCAGCGCAGTTGCACCACTAAAAAGGAGCGGGGAAACTGCGCTCCTTTTTAGGTGCACAGTTGCGGCACAATTAAGTAAAAAGGCGCTATTTAGCACCTTTGCACTGCTGCAACTGTGCAGCTCTATGTGGAAGCTGTGCAGTTGCAGAGGCGCCATTACGTATGCCATGTAAACGACATTATGTAATGGTGCTGGCACCATTACAGGCTAGGGTTTGGGAGCGTGTAAACGATGCACACTCTCGGACCCTAATGGTGCTGCCCAGGTGCCCCTTCATGCCCATCTATATCGGGCCATAGTCCCATAGCTCAAACCGCTACACCATGCTGGCTCTCACTGAGGGAATAGTGGCTGCCAAGCTTTAGAAAAATAGACACAAGACCTTTTTTTTTTTTTTTTTTGGCCCCAAAACAGTTCTTACATTGCAATAGTATCCAATGAAAGGATGTGCTTATTACTTGAAGTTCTTTGTGGACCAGTGTTGTGAAAAGTACCTCTAAGTTACAAACCTGCTCATTTTCAGAACAATTAGTGAAAGTATGTAATGCAATAAATTCATGTAAAAAAAGATTTCCAGACTTATATAGTAATGTGTCCTTCATTTAGCCTGAAACTGAGCTGTAATAAACTACTGACATCGAAAGAATATGGTCTTATGACTGTCATCCTTCAGCCAATTTATCTCATCTATTCTTGCCATCCCACTTCACTGTCATTCCAACCACACAGCACTGCCAGTCTTGCAAGGAAAAAAATGAATAATAAACATTGATGCTTGACCTGTTTTTATTATCATTATTTTTAAACCCAGGTTCCATGGAATTCATTTGATGGTTTACTGCTAACAGTTTACTATTGTTTACTACTAACAGTTTACTACGGCTCAGGTTCAGAGTATCTGAAGGACTGTATTCTCCCATTTGATCCAGCCCTACCCCAGAAGTATTTAGGGCAGGCCCTTGTTTTGGTTCCATCACCCTCACATGTAAGTCTGGTGGGAACCCAAGAGAATGTCTGTTTAGTGCCCTCCAAGCTCTGAAACTCCCTTCCAAATGGGATCAGACTGGCTCCCTCATTACTGTCCTTCCATATTTGTTGTTGTTGTTATTTCAGAAGACTTTTGAAAATTCACTGAAATGACTTTCTGCCCCACCACCATTGCAACCACGGTTGGTGGAGACATGAGAGATGGCCTTTTCTGTGCCTGCCCAGACTGTGACTGTGGAACCCTGCCCAGGGAGACCAGAATGGCTCCCTCTTTATTGGCCTTCCACCAGCAGGCTAAGGCCTACCTATCTGTTCTGACAAGCTTTTAAAGCAGAAGGTTTTTAACAAATGGCCTGGATGTTATATTCTTTTAAAGCACTTTAAACACTTTTATCTTTTTAAACTATATTTTATTATTTTATGCAATCTGTTTTAATATTGTAATAATTTAATTGTTTTAATGTAACACATTTCTATGTTTTTATTGTACTGTTTTTAATCTTATAAATCACTCTGAGCCCAATTTCGGGAAAAGGATGGGATATTATTATTATTATTATTATTATTATTATACCTTAAAATTACATGGCACTTTACAGGCACTATCAAAACAGTATATAACCTGCCAATGGCATACAATCTAAAAGTCATAAAATATAAACTATACAAAATTAAGCAAGCTATGCAGTTAAAATACAAACTGTAAAAACAACTAATACACATAATCAAATATAAAATTATAAAACAACATTAAAATACAGTTCCAAATGCTTTAGAGAACATGAAAGTCTTATTTTGGACTTAAAACTAGCAAGAGAAGGGATAGTCCACAGATGTTCAAGGGAGGTATTTCCAGGAGAATGGTGCAACAAGTGAAAAAGGACAAAGCCAAGCCAAAGGGGGGAAAAACCCCATTGCCTGGGTAAGAAGCCCTGAGCTCCTGGGCCGCAAATGTTGAACAGGATGGTGAGATGAAATAAGAACTGACAGTTAAGGAGGAGCTAGGTTGTGTAAAACTTTAAAAGTTAATAGAAGCACCTTGTACTGAATCCTATAAGGAATGGGTAGCTAGTGAACAGATGCCAGAAGTGGGGTGACATGATCAAAGTGATGAGCTAGAAAGATAATCTTAGCAGTAGAATGTTGAATAGAAATCAGAGGACTAAGGTGGTACAATGGCAGTAGTCAGGGCAAGAGATTACTAGGGCATGAACTAAGGTTTTAGCAGAATAAACTGATAGAAAAGGTCTAATTTTAGCAATATTATAAAGAAAAAATCAGCATGACCTGGCTACAGCCTGAATCTGTGGATACTCAAGTCCCATTAAATACAATGGCATAGTAAAATGGTGTCTCTAGTGAAAATGGCAAAATGAGTGTTTGTTGTTGTTGTTGTTGTTGTTGTTGTTTTGGAATTTATATTATCTATGAATATTTTCAAGCTGTGAGTGGTTAAATCCATGGATGAAGTTGTTGATGAAGGGTCCATGGATACAAAGGGCCAACAGTAAATGAATAAATTTATATCAATAACAATAACTTGAGCTGGGAGTCAGAAAAATGCAATGAAGAAAGTAGTGGTAGCTCAATGCAGAGAGGAAAATGGCAGTGGAAAACAGGCTGAATGCTATGTAAGTGGCTAGCAGGAAGAGACAGACAAGCACGTGGCGGGATTGGGGGGACCAGACTGTTGGAGAGACAGAGGGGAGCAGGCAGCTATGCAGAGCTAAACAACCCTTGTCAGTTGAACACAGTTCCCATAAAATGAGTGGGGGCAGAAGAAGAGTTATCTGCTCACTAGGTAAGTGAATGGCAAAGGATAGCAGTGTCGATCATTGCAGGTAGGTTCAATGTTGGATAGAGCAAATGGTTTGGTGAAGGAGGAGGCTATAGCCAGAAAAAAAGAGGCAAACAGGTTGGCAGTACACTCAAAATAAGTAGTGCTGTTTCTAGGAAGATGCTGCCGCAGTGGTGAGGGGGCCATCATGCTAAACAGCAGAAAAGGTGCTGAGAGTTTTCTGTTAGAATAGTAATAGTAGCAGCATTAGTTTGTTAGTTTTTCAAGTAATAAACACAAAGCTGCCAGTTAAAGAGACTTTTAAAATCTATATGGCAGTGGTGCTCTTGCAAGTGAAGAAAACAAGGAGGCAGAAGGTGCTGGAGGAGGTTGACAGGTAGGCAGAAAGTGAGGAAGCTGGGACACCAAGTCTTTGAAAGAAATATTATTGCTACATGGGCACAGCTGCCTAAGAGTAAAGCAGAGTACTGTGCTAAGTCGAAGGAGATCCTAGATCTGGAGAATGGTTCTACCCAAGGAAAAGGGAGGCTCTAGCTAAGGAGAATTATCATATTATTTTATTTATTTCCTCATTCATTCATTCATCCATTCATTTTTATCCCACCTTTTTCCTTGTACAGAATCCAAGGTATCTTACAAGTAATTGTAAGATGACTTGGATAACAGAATTGGGGGCATACTTATCAAATTTGCAGATGACACTAAACTAGGAGGAGTAGCTAATACCCCAGAGGACAGGATCAAAATTCAATATGACCTGAATAGACTAGAAAGCTGGGCCAAAGCTAACAAAATGAAATTCAACACAGAGAAATGTAAGGTTCTGCACTTAGGGCAGAAAAATGAAATGCACAGATATAGGATGGGGGACATCTGGCTGAATGAAACTACGTGCGAAAGAAATCTAGGAGTCCAAGTAGACCATAAGTTGAACATGAGTCAACAGTGCGATGCGGCAACTAAAAAGGCTAATGCAATTTTAGGCTGCATCAATAGAAGTATTGTGTCTAGATCCAGGAAAATAATAGTGCCACTCTACTCTGCTTTGGTCAGGCCCCACCTGGAATACTGTGTCCAGTTCTGGGCACCACAATTCAAAAAGGGTGTGGAGAAACTGCAGCGTGTCCAAAGGAGAGCAACTAAGATGGTGAAGGGTCTGGAAGCCATGCCTTATGAGGAGCGACTTAGGGAGCTGGGCATGTTTAGCCTGGACAAGAGAAGGTTAAGAGGTGATATGATAGCTCTCTTTAAGTATTTGAAGGGGTGTCATATTGAGGAGGGAGCAAGCTTGTTTTCTGCTGCTCCGGAGACTAGAACGCAGAACAATGGATGCAAACTGAAGGAAAAGAGATTCCACCTCAACATTAGGAGTAACTTCCTGACAGTAAGGGCTGTTCGACAGTGGAATACACTCCCTTGGAGTGTAGTGGAGTCTCCTTCCTTGGAGGTTTTTAAGCAGAGGCTGGATGGTCATCTATCAGGAATGCTTTGATTGGGAATTCCTGCATGGCAGGGGGTTGGACTGGATGGCCCTTGTGGTCTCTTCCAACTCTATGATTTTATGATTCTAATTATAAACAGGGTACAGCTAAAAAAAATGTGCAAAGGTTAAAAAAGTAAACATTCGTTGGTTAAAAACACAAAATTCAAACCATATACAACACAATTTAAACATACTACAGCTTTGTTAAAATCCCTATCTTTGTAACTTGAAGGCCTGGCTGAATAAAAAGATTTGCCTGCTGGTGAAAGGAAAGGTGGCAGTGGTGGCATGGGAGGGAGGGGAGAATGATTAAACCTACCAAGGGAGGGAATTCAACATCCTGGGAGCAGCCACCAAGAAGGCTTTCTCCCATGTCCTCATCAAACTGTCCTGTGATGGTGGTAAAACCAAGAGGAAGCCTTTCCCTTAAGATTTTAAAACCTAGATAGGATCATACAAGGAGATAGGTTCTTTCACATAGTCTTGGCCCATCCTTCTGCATGCAGTCACAATGATTAGAGATTAAATGGAAGCATTCAAAAATAAATCATGAAAACGGAGTGCAAACTGAGGAAAGCTAAAGAAGAACACATCTCTACTAGAGAGAGGCATCTATATGTGTATGTCTAAATTCAGTCGATATTCACTGAGTTTTATAATTTCTCTATCTTTTTATGCTTGGTGCTATATCTCTGTACCATCCCGCAAAGTAAGTTTGTCAAAATGCAAGAGGGAAAAAAGCTGCTTATTGAAAACTAGCAGCATTTTAAAATGTCTTTTAAATGTCATTGCTATTCTTTTCTGCTGTTGTTTTCTTTTGGGGCCTTTTTTGATTACAGAACAGTTTAGGTTCCCTGGTACAACTGAAAATATCTTGAATATAAACATGAGATTGTCCCTATTTGTTTTAAACACTCTCATCATTTTATAGTAATACCTATATAAGGACATTTGCTTTGATAAATGCCATAGAAAAATATTCTGCTCTTGATTATGAATACATTTACATTTATGCGTAGATACTCTGTATGCATTCATTTTGCTCAACATGCTCTCAAATGCTCTAAATATTATACCACATTATACTGCAAAGAAAATAATCTACGTTCAAGTAACAATAAGGGTCTGACAGAAAGCCCACCAAAGCAAGGACATTCAGACTAATTAAGGATGACTTGGAATCCATGCTGATAGGATTTATCTGTCCTTTGTGTATTTCAGCGCAGTAAACTACAAGGAATTATGTGCATTTCCTGCAATTCTGTATACAGTTAACAAACCCCTCACAAGTGTTCCAGTTGGAATGAGTGGGAATTGAGTATACATGGCTAAGTAGATGGCTATGTTAGTTTTACAAGTAACAAACACAAAGTTGCCAGTTAAGGAGACTTTTAAACTCTATATGATTCTTTCTTGTATCATTCATGATGAATGACGCAGAAGGCAGTCTTCTTTCAAAAAATAAATAAATCCCATCTTTTTGTTTATCATTGGTACTGATGGTCTATGGCAAGTAACAACAAGGCAACACAACAATAAATGTATTAACAATAACAATCCTGTTATAGCAATAGTCTGACATTTAAATTAAGTAGCAAATTATCTATAATGCTACACTGTAATCATACTATTATTGTAATATTGATTTGTATTGACCCTAGCAATATGATTATAGAATATATTATATATAATTTGTTATATATTTCTGGTACTGGCCAATGTCATTCTTGAGTAATAAAAGGAGTGCCTCAAATTCTCTCCCTCACTCAATTTTCTTTAAAGGAGCTCAAGGCAATGACATGCCCACACTCGACCCCATTTTATGCTCACAATAGCCCCTTGAGGAGTTAGAAAGGTGACAATGTATAGAACTGAAGAGTAGAGAATGCCTCAGAGCAGGCAGTAGTAATAGGGTTAGATAGTCTGAATGACCCAGAGTTCTCCTTCCTTGTCTACCAATCCTAACCCCTCCTTGATGTAAACTTTTAGAGATGTTTTGTCTACCTCTTCTCTTCCCACCAGTTCTCTTGCGGCTCTTCCCTAGAATGAAGATGGTTTAGATCAATTCTGAATAATTGTCATATCTTGGGAGTTTATCACACAGGGGCTCCAGGGACTGGTCTGAGAATGGAACAGAAGGTGCCTGGAACAAGTGGGGAACAAGTGTGGGACACATTTTACTGCACACACAAGTCCCTCACTCCTTCCATTCCGTTTCCTATCCATTCCAGAGGAGGAGATTTTTGAGAACTGTTCAAAACAGTCATGTAGACGCAGCACCATGTGCCATGTGGAGCAAAATGCAGTGTCACACCAACTTGGTGCAGAGTCAGGGCATGCATCATGTGGATGGTATGCCCCAACTCTGCCCCCAGGCCAGCCTTAATGGCCAGTCTGTTGAGCCCCTTACTTGTATGTATATCAACAGATGTACAGATGGTCATCAAATGTATATACAGTAGAAGAAGTGGAAAGCGTGTGAAATAGGAATGGAAAGAATATTCATAAGTATTAATTTCCTGGCTGAAGTACTGATTTCTCAACAGTTGGAAATCCTTGGTAGGAAGGAAAAGTATTCCGTGCAAAAATACATGTGTGTGTTTTTTTATGAGAATTCTAGCATTGTGCACAAAAGAAACACTGTTTTGAGATTAACATAAATGCTAGATGTCTGTTGTGTAAGCCTCATATTGTTTTTTGCAAGATTGCTGCTGTCTAGACAAAAACCAAAATCTTACACAACAGACATCAAACATTTAAAAAATTATGTGCAACCCCCACTCCAAAACCCACCAATCTTGCCTGCAAAATAGCCACATAGTTTTGTTTTGCAAGACTGTTACATGATTATTTTTGCTTTTTGTGTAGAAAAGAGCAATCTTGCACAAAAATGCATGTGACTGTCTGGAAACTGTGTTTGTGTGTGTGTGTGTGTGTGTGTGTGTGTGGAAAAATCCACAATTCTTACACAAAAGTCACTACATGTATTTTGAAGCAGAATAATTTCTTGAAACATTTTGGAGTGTGTGAATACCAGTGGAGAAGTGTGCAGAAATATTGATGTTTTTAATATTATTTTTTTACAATGGGGAGAAAACTGGAAATTATTCATCCTCACTTGAAAGGCTGAAATAGTCAAATGTTACCATCTCTGATGTGAAATGAGTGGGGTGGCTGCCAAGTTTAACCATGCACCCTACCTGATGTGTCAGACATGTTTGTTTACCATCGTTTCTGTAATAAATTAAACTACTTAGTAAACTAGTTTGTAAAAGTCTGCAGAAAAAATACACAAACAAAAGCAGTTTGAGACTGATTATGATTGGGGCAAGGGGAGTACTCTGGATCCGCGCTACTTTTTTTTCAAGAATATCTGTCTGCCTGCTTGCCTGTTTCTCTGTCCATCTGTCTTTCTATTTTTAATTCATGTATAAGGATGTCCAAGTTTCATATTGTTTTCTTTTCACACTGTGATACTTTCAGGCCAATACTATCTGTTTTACTCAGAACAATTTCTAGTGTGGTGATGACAGTGAAACAAATTTCAACACTTTGACCATATTTGTATAATAATATGTTAAAATGTGAAAGAATATTAATATTGATTCCATCTTCTTAATTACAAAGTAGACCTCTTTCTTTCAGGGTCTTTCCCCTGTAAAATATATTAGTTTCTCTTGTTTGCATATGAAACTGTTGCAGTATTTGTACAGTTCCAGTCTAGCTGCTAAAACCTTCCTTATGTGTACTGTTGTGCTGATAGTTCTATTTTCAACTTCTATTTTTCATATTGTTTGAACTCAGGAAAACAAATGTAAACTTATGTGTTGACCCTGTGAGAATAAATCTCATAAAACTCAATGGGACTTACTCCTCAGTAAGCATGTAATGATATTTGCTTGTTTGTTGAAAGCATTTTTATCCCATTCTTCATCTGAAGAAGTTACCAAAGCAGCTTATATGAGATCAATAACAAAAGAGACAATCCCTAGGGATGAGTGAATCTCTCAAGCTCAGTTTCACTCAAATTCTCATTTTTCCACTGTTGAGATTATGCCTCTTTGGATCCATGATGTTTCTTTATTTTGATTTGTTTTTTTTTTAAAAAAAAAAAACAATATGATTTTTTTTCAAAATACATTTGCTATTTTTGGTAGTACATGCATTTGGTGTTGTTGTTTTTTCTTTCAAATTTTGAATTTTGTGCACCTTTAGTCCAATGCACACATTCTGCAACTAGTCAAGTAAAAAAAAAAAAACCAACTATGTGCTTCTGACAATATGCATGTCTGTATAGACATTTTCCAAATGTACACATTTATTGTGTCTATTGTTTCAAATGTATGCATTTTGTAGATGGGGGGGGGGGTCTATTCCATTGCAAATGTCAGAGATAGGAAATTTTGATGTATTTGTCTGAAGGGCTATACATAATGTGTTGCACTGGTGTTTTAATGTTCCTTATTTTAACTGGTTTTAGTTCTATTGTCAGATTATTCTTTATCTGATATGAATTTTAAAATTGTATACCAGCAGTTTGCACCATGCTCACATGCTGCAGTGAACTAGCACTCCCTAAGCAGTTTACAAGTAAGCCAATTGCCCCCAACAAGCTGGGTGCTCATTTTACTGACCTACGAAATGATGGAAGGCTGAGTGCATCTTGGAACCCTCCTCTAGGACTGAACTTACAACTTTGTGGCTGCAGTACCAGCATTTAACCACTGCGCCACCATGACTCCTTTTATATCTTTCAATTCTAGTCCAAAACACACTGCAAAAATAATCCACTTTGAGACCACTTTAACTGCCCTGGCTCAGTGCAAGGGAATCCTGACAATTGCAATTTGTAGTGGCACCAGAGAAGGCTAAATGTCTCACAAAACTACAGGTCTCAGAATTCCCTGGCATTGAGCCAGGGCAGTTAAACAGTCTCAAACTGGCTTACTTCTGCAGTGTGTTTTGTATCTCTGTTTCTTGTGCTGAAATAATAATAATAATAATAATAATAATAATAATACAAAAACAAAAATTTAAAAATATATTATCCCAGAATAATTGTTTGGTGTTTAACTTTATCAGGTAGAAAAATAGGACAAGGCTCTTGTACCTTTAATGGTTGTGTGGAAAAAAGAATCTCGACTGCTGAAACTGCCAGCTCTACATAACAACAAAAGTTACAGAATTCCTTTCATCAAAAAAAACCTCAAAACAAAACAAAACAAAAAACAAGCCTGCTTGCTTTTAATGAACATTTAAGAAAAATTCACAGACGTATTCACATATCTGAATTATTCACAGACTTATTCACAAATCTAAGGTTTTTTTTAAAAAAATTAAAATGTGTGCGTGGGGGGGGGGAGGGAATCAGAAATGACAGATTTGTCGCTTCCTATTGTTAAGGCCTTTTTACTGAGATCCATAGATCAGTGGCTGTTAAACTTTTTACCCTTGAGAATCCTACAATGTGGACATCATACCTCCTCACCCTGCTTAATGTAGTAGATGAACAACAATAATTTGTTTGTTTAGTGCGTGTATTTTCATTCACACATTCAACTATCAAAGTACAATAACATCCAAAATCCACAAAAGTGTGATGCCTTTATCGGCCAACTCAAATGCAAAAAATACATGTTGGAAGTTTTTGAAGACTAGCTATATATAACTCCTCCCAGAGCCAGCTGCAGGCCAGTTGCAGCTAGAGTGAAGAAGGAAGAGCAGCTTTCTTTTTTTCCAAACAAGGGAAAGTACAACACAGGGAGCAGGGGAGCCACAAACTTTGTTTTTAGAAGTTTTACTTTAATATTTTCCTTTTTAAAAGTACTTTTGAAGAGTTCCCCACCATCACCTCAGAGGAAGTGAGTACGAGTTAGAAGATCTCCATAAAGTTATATAAAGTTATATTCCCAGTAGATTGAATTTACTGATGGAGATTTGGTGAAATAGGCCAGGCCATCAGGGACCTTTGACATTGGTGTTTACTGTGGAATTTTCTTTGAGAAGGAAGCCCACAGTCCTATTTCTGTGATTACATAACACTTCTTGGTATGGACACTGAGGGAACTGCTGCAGTCACCTGCAACACTTGTGGGATGTTGCCTTCAGATGTGGGGAACTTCACATGCCCCAAGTGCAAGTTGGTAACCCTCCTGGAAGAGAAAGTACAGCAGCTGGAAACCAGGGTAGCTACATTTCAGCATATTAGGGAGGAAGAAGTTTTCCTGGACAGAATGGAATGAATGATCTTGGAAGGGGGTGACACAGAGGAAGTTGCTGGGGAGGAGAAGGTTACTTCATGTACACAGGAGGCAGACAGCTGGAGGAATGTCACACAGAGAAGCAGGGAAATCAGGGATAGTTCTGGGAGCTTGCAGCTACAGAATCGTTTTGAAGCCCTTTCCCTTATCAAGGAGGATGAGGAAGACCAGCATGGACAGAATTAGAGACAGAGCAGGGGAGCCTGGGAATTCCATCACAGGGAAAAGTCGCTGCTAAACCTTGGAGGAGGTGTGTGGTCATGGTGGAGGACTCCTCGCTGAGGGGTACAGAAGCAGTGATTTGTGGGCCCAACAAGATGTCTTGGGAGATGTGTTGTCTCCCTGGGGCAAAGATCCTTGATGTGACGGAGAGGCTGACAAGACTGGTCAAGGCTACTGACCAATACCCCTTCCTTTTGGTCCAAATGGGAACGAAAGACACAGCAAGACACAGCCTTCAGAATATTAGAAGGGATTACGAGGCACTGGGTAAGAAGCTGAAGGAAATGGATGCACAGATTGTCGTCTCGTCTCTTCTGCCAGTAGAAGGACATGGTCAACAACTGGCTCTGCAGATGGTGTCACCAAGAACGATTTGGATTCTTGGATCATGGGCTGCGGTTCCATGAGGAAGGACTTCTGGCAAGGGATGGGCTACATCTCATGCCAGTTGCCAGAAACATTTTTGCCAACAGTCTGAAGAATCTGATCAGGAGGGCTTTAAACTGAGTTATGTGGGGACGGGAGACAGCATTCTGGAAGGCAAAGGGGCTAGAAAAAATAGTCAAACTGACATAGAGGGAACAAGGTAAACAATGCAAGGAGCCAACAGTAAGAGGCAAAAAAATATGAGCCCAGACAACATGTAAAGGGGACACATGGTCTCAAATTTCTCTACACAAATGCACAGAGCATGAGAAATAAGCAAGACGAACTTGAACTCCTAGCACAACAAGGGAAATATGATATAATAGGCATCACTGAAACCTGGTGGGATGAGTCCCATGATTTTAATGTAGAAATAGAGGGATATAATCTTTTTAAGAGAAAGGCCAAACAAGAAAGTAGGAGGAATAGCATTATATGTCAAGGATATTTACACCAGTGAAGAGATCCAAGACATCAATATTGTAAGCCCGGTGGAGAGTGTCTGGATAAAAATTAAAGGAGAGGGAAACAGCAGGGATTTCACTGTGGGAGTCTACTACAGATGCCCAACTTAGAGGAATTGGATGATGCCTTTCTAGGACAGATGACCGTACACTCAGATAGGAGAAATATAGTAGTAATCGGTGACTTCAACTATCCTGATATTTGCTGGAATTCAAATTCTGCCAAATCCTCAAGGTCTACCAAATTTCTCACTTACCTTGAAGACAATTTCATTGTGCAAAAGGTAGAAGAGACAACAAGCTAAAGCGCAGAATGAACTCAGGCTGGCTAGAGAAGTTAAGAACAATAAAAAGGGTTTTTTTTAAGGTATATCCAAAGCAAAAGGAAGAAGAAGGAAACAGTAGGGCCACTGTGTGGTGAAGATGGCAAAGTGCTAACAGACGACAGAGAAAAGGCAGAATTACTCAACACCTTCTTTGTTTCAGTCTTCTCAGAAAAGGTAAAGGATGTTCAACCTGAGTACAGTGGAGCAGGGGACAGAATAGGAAAATTTCAGCACAGAATAAGTAAAGAGATAATACAGGAATACCTGGTTAATCTAAATGAATATAAGTCTCCAGGGCCAGATGAACTACATCCAAGGGTATTAAAAGAACTGGCAAATGTAATATCGGAACCACTGGCAATAATCTTTGAGAACTCCAGGAGAACATGAGAAGTCCCAGCAGACTGGAGGAGGGCAAACGTTGTCCCCATCTTCAAAAAGGGGAAAAAAGGGGATCCCAAAAATTATCATCCAGTTAGTCTGATATCAATTCCAGGAAAGATTCTGGAGAAGATCATTAAACAGAGAGTCTGTGAATATCTAGAAGATAATTCCATAATCATAAAAAGTCAACACGGCTTTCAGAGAAACAAGTCATGTCAGACAAATCTGATCTCTTTTTTTGATAAAATTACCAGCTTGGCAGATGAAGGGAATGCTGTGGACATAGTATATCTTGGATAACAGAACTGGGAGCATACTTATCAAATTTGCAGATGACACTAAACTAGGAGGAATAGCTAATACCCCAGAGGACAGGATCAAAATTCAATATGACCTGAATAGACTAGAAAGCTGGGCCAAAGCTAACAAAATGAAATTCAGCACTTAGGGCGGAAAAATGAAATGCACAGATAATTTCCTGACAGTAAGGGCTGTTCGACAGTGGAAGACACTTTCTCAGAGTGTAGTGGAGTCACCTTCTTTGGAGGTCTTTAAACAGAGGCTGGATGGCCATCTGTCGGGAATGCTTTGATTGGGAGTTCCTGCATGGCAGGGGGTTGGACTGGGTGGCCTTTGTAATCTCTTCAAACTCTATGATTCTATGATTCTAAGTTCCTCTGGCTTTTTCATCAGGCAAAGATGTTAAAAATCATACTAGGGTGGAGGTGGGTTATGACGATGTTAGCCACAAGCCTGCATGTTCCTGTTCTTACTTCAGGTGTTGTTGTAGAGGCATTCATGCAGGCTGGTCCCTCTATCTTTAATTATGTGGGTATTCTGGGGGATGGGGTGTTCCATTAGCGAAACAGTAATGCTTCTCTTGAGATCCAAGTTGCCTCAGTTCTTTGTAAACGTCAAAGTTCCTTTTTAAAGTACAGAATACCGAATTTCTAAGGATGCCTTGAATGAATATACATACATGCATATTATATGTTAAAATTTTGTAAGGAAATAGCTTTCCTACTCTTCCTTCTCCTCCTTCCTCAGGAAGAAGTTCCAAATGCCCTCCTTTCTTTTTCTATTCCTCTCCAGGATGAATAGATCTTTGGAAAGAGAAGGAGGAGGAGAAAGGGGGGCATCAAGACATCCACGTTTCACAACCCTCCCTTAAGCAATTCTCAGGGACTCCTTGGGGCTCCACCCCCAGTTTGAGAACTGTTGATCTTTACTGAGACAGAAGCTGACAATGGGAGGGGGGTAACAAAGAGAGAATGCATGTCCTGCTTACCTTGGCAAAGAAACTTCCTCTGTCATCTCACTGGCATTTGCATCAATATAACCAAAATTCATTCCTTATAAGCAAGTCAAGAACTCTGTAAGAAGAAACAATGTTTTGTGTGAGATCTGAAAATGTGGAATGAATACAAGCCTTCACAACAACAACAAAATCTAAAGTTCTTTGCTTTTCTGAATGGGATATATTAGATGTATATTTATTTGTGCAGTTTCATTGTTGTTATTATTCTTATTCTTTCCCCCCTCTTTTAAAGGCCTGCACAGGAGGTGGGTGTACAATAAGTGAAGCTACTTCAGCAGTAACAATGGAGAGCACCCCAGAAGGTGTTCCTGCTCCAGAAGCCCAGTCATATTCCTCTGACTCCTTTAACATCTCATGGACTAAGCCAGAGTATCCGAATGGTAAGTGAACTCTTTTAGCCTCAAGTTAAAAAGATGATTAGTAAAGGTAAATTAATATTCTAAATGGCAGCTTATATGTGGTGCTTAATTTTTAATGATCATTTTAGCACATAAAATACCTGAGATAGTATCATTGTCTGTAGCTGGAAGATTGAAGTTTTCCGTCTTGCTTTGCTGTTTTAGTGGCTCAAAAGTGCTCCCTTTTGATGGTTCTCAAGTACTGCATTCTTTTGCTTAATGCTTTCTGGAACAACTAAACAGAAAGAGTCTCTGACACCTCTTAAGAAAGCACTTCTTATTGCATTAATTTTTTTTTAAAGAGCATTATTTATTTATTTTTACATTTTAAAAACTTTTAGGTATATTTATATGTACTTTTTGTACTTTCCTCAAAACAGAAACAGTAGGCAAAAGATTAAACCCTCAGCTATATTTAACTTCCTCACTTTTTCTTTCTTTCTTTTTCCTTCTCTGTTAACTAATTCTGCTTCATCCAGCTTGTCCCACTTCATCCAGCTTGTCCAATCCTAAACATGATTACTCAGAAGTAAGTCCCACTGAATGCAATAGCATTTACTCCCAGGTCAATGTGGTAGTATAACTGCCTAATGATAATGTTCTAGTGCTTTATGGCAAAAAAAGGAACATTATCTCAGTGCAAATTCTTTCTTCTAAATAAGCATACTCAAGCCCTGAATTGTCATAACTTCCAAAACTGGCACCTGTGCATTGGGAACTAGCTTGAATAGGGGTTGAAATCTCTGCTGAACCATGGTTACTCCTTTTTTATCTAGTTCACAGACTAAGATAAAATGGGGAGAACAGCATACATATGCCAACTGGGTTTCCTTAAAGAAAAGGTAGTTAAAAGCATAATAAACAGTCCAATCCTAAACATGATTACTCAGAAGTTAGTCCCACTGAATGCAATAGCATTTACTCCCAGGTCAATGTGGTAGTATAACTGCCTAATGATAATGTTCTAGTGCTTTATGGCAAAAAAAGGAACATTATCTCAGTGCAAATTCTTTCTTCTAAATAAGCATACTCAAGCCCTGAATTGTCATAACTTCCAAAACCGGCACCTGTGCATTGGGAACTAGCTTGAATTTCAGCTAGTGAAGGCTTCACTGGTATGAGAATAGATTGTGAGACTTGTGAGCAAGGTCAGTGGAAAAGTGACAAACGCTTGGTCTTAATTAAAAAAAAAAAAGTTTTGTTCTTGTTTTCAAATATGCCATATGAATATCTGGTTTCACAGCCACCCACCTGTATTCTTAAGACAGGCAACAGAAAATGGCATTAAGAACTTGAGGGCAAAGAACTTTTAACAACTTTTTAATAGTGAGACAGCTCTAAATATTTATTATAATCTATAAGTTAATTTAATTTTGTAGTTTGCCCACCTTCAGCTGTCAAATGACATAACACATATATTTAAGAATAATTTGTAAGTAATTACAAATTTTAATTAAATAGGTTTATTTGTCAGACTGGCACTGTACTAAACACAGACAGTGGTATGCATTACTGCTAGTGTGATTTTTTGCGTGGGCACTAGGTCTTTTGGGGAAAAAATGATTTCCTTCAGATATTCTAAACACTTTGTTCCTATACATGTCTACTCATGACGAATGCTTCACAGAATTCAGTTGGGCTTCTTCACAAAAGAGTTTTTTTTATTTATGAGCCACTTTGGATCTATTTCTGGGAGAAAGGTGACATAGAGATGATGATGATGATGATGATGATGATGATGACGACAACGATGATGATAGCTGGATTGCAAGAGCTTTAGAATTGCTGGTCCGTTTTACATTGGCAAAAAGAGGTGTGTTGAAGGCTGCATGAAAGCCCAGCCTTTAGATGAGAAAAAGGGAAAGTGTGCCATGAAAACACTTTTTTGGAGTTTTAAGGGAGAAGAAGTGCTTTAAAAAGGAGCTGGCCCATTTTACATTGGCAAAAAGAGGTGTGTTGAAGGCTGCATGAAAGCCCAGCCTTTAGATGAGAAAAATGGAAAGTGTGCCATGAAAACACTATTTTGGAGTTTTAAGGGAGAAGAAGTGCCTTTAAAAAGTAGTTTGATTTCCCCACTACTTTTTTAAAAAGGGTGCAGCATTGCTGGCCCGTTTTACACGGGCAAAAAAAGGCACTTTTAGGGCTAAAAAGCCCGCATTTAGGGTTAGGGAGGGCGTAGCCTTTACACCCTCCCTAAGCCTAAAACGCATGGACGCCGCCATTTAAAGATGGCGGCGTCTACACGGTGGCGCCGTACAAGCGTCATCACGTGCGCAGCATTTTGACGCGCTGCGCACGTTTTGACGCTCTGGCGGCGCGGGAGGGCGCCAATCGCGCCCTTCCCGTGCCGCAAAAAAAGAGTTCGATCCCGGAGCTCTTTTTTGCGGCGGGTCGTTGCGGCGGGATGAGGCCTCTGGGGCTGCCCGTGTGGCAGCCTAGGCCTCATCTCGCCGCTAGAAGGGGCGAGTTTGGACCGCCCCTTTTAGCCAATGTAAAAAGCACCCCTATTGCATCTAAAGGCTAAGGTGTAGTTGAACGGTTAAATGGGGCTCTGTATCTTTAAAGCGCCCATTTAAAGGCAGCAATACAAGTGCGGAGGGAGGGAAGGTGCCAAGACAAGAAGAGACCTTCAGAGCCCGGCCAGAGTGCGCCTGCACCTTCCTTCACCTCCTCCCTTTGGTTGAGAGAGTGTGACTTCTAGGGAGACAGCAGGGCACTGGAGGCGCTCAGCCAGACCAGGGCAAGCTGGCAAGAGGAGGAGGAGAAGGGGAGGGACCTGGAGCACCTCTGCTGCCCTGCTTCCCTGCAAGTCACACTCTCTCAGCCGAAGGGGGGAGGAAGGCAGCGGGGAAGGAGGGAGGGAGGGAAGGAGCCAGGAAGAGACCCCCAGAGCCTGGCCAGAGCACGCCTGGCCCTCCTGCTTCCTCTTCAAAAAGAAGGCTGGAAAAGTAGGACGTGTCCTGGCAAAGGAGGACGTGCCTGGTCAACTTGGAAAAGGGGGGCCTCTGCTCAAGAATGGAGAACATATGGGAATCCCTCCTGGACAGAGGGCTGAAACCTCAAGACAACTCAATATAATGCTCTGACAGAACACAGACTACAACTCCCATGAGCCTTTGCTACCATTTCCCAAGATGCCTTAATTTGCAACAGAAAGCCGACCAGTATGTTCACATGTGATGAATTCTTTCGTATTGACTCTGCATTTTCTTTTTGTGTAGATGCTCTCTTGTTTTGTGTGTGATGAGCTTGTGCGTAATCATGTGCATTTCCGAACTGACCTCACTTTCTCCCTCTTTCGGAATGGTCCTGTACTCCCCCATGTGATAAGCTCCGACTGTACGGTGTACCTGCGCAATTGCGCAATTCGCAGCCAGCAAGGGAAAAAAATGTTTAAAGCGCGGCTAAAAGCCACGTTCCTTGCCGCCCATGTAGCTGCTCCACCTGTGTGTGTAGCGTTTTGACAGCTTCCCATGTAGTTGCTGAGCCACAGAAAAAACCTCAGTCTAGCTGCCCTGTACTTTTTAAATGCACACCTGGGGCTTGCTGTCTAGCTGCTAAGCATTAAGGAAAGTGCAACTTCATGTCACACTTTCTTGCCAATGTAAAAAGCCCCACTGACACCAAAATCTTTGTTTTTCTGAGAAGAGCAAAGATTGAACCCCTTGGGGATGCAATCCTGCCTAGTAATAGCATGGTGAATTACCACCATAAGCAAAAGGATAGAGAAGATTTTTCTTTTGCAAAATTAAATTTAAAAACCTGCCAGAGAAAAAAGAAAAGAGAAATTCTATTTCAGATACATACATATGTCTCTTGTCCTCAATAGCATGAGTTAGCAGAGCTTTGGAAATTATGGATCACTTCCCTGCCTATCCCAACCGGGTTCACTCTGCTAGCCATCAACTCAGTTAGTGTTATGTTTAACATGAAATAATAGGAATTGCTCTCAGTCTGCAATGTATCAATATTTATTGTAGTATGGAAAAATTGAAGTGAAGGAGAATTTTTGTCAATATTGGTTTTATATTCACCATGTAAACATAGAATAAGGAATCTCAAATGCTAGTTTATTTTTAAATGTCCCAATTTTGTAAAAAAAAGACCTAACTATTCTTAATAATGCTAACTATTCCAAAATTTCAAATTCATGTGAAAATCAGTCACTGAGGATAGCATTCTTCTGCTCCTTTAATCTTAGCTGAAGGCTTCAGTTCTTACATAGAGCTATTATGTAAGCGAAACACAGGAACCCTTAAATGTATAGTTTTATCAGGGTCTTTTTATCTAATAAATTACATGAGTTCACCTAGGTATAAATGGCTTCAGTTCCAAGTCTCTACTACCCCTCCATGCTTCCTAAAAGTTGAAGCACAATCTCACATGTTGCTTGATGTGGTATGACAGTCAGTTTCCCTTCTGGTTGAAGCCTGTTTTTTATGTGCTATAGTGAAGCATTCTGTATGTGAATATCATAGGTGATACTTATATGATACTTATAGTAGTGCTGAAACATAATAATCATTTATTCCTAGATGCATCCTAGATGTGTTGTGCAGAGGGGCGGGATTATTATTATTATTATTATCATCATCACCATCTATATTTGAGCACCAGTTTCAGATAGTATAAATGCCACGGAAAAGGCAGCATGTTTTGTAGAGGGAAATGTGTCTTCACCTAAAAAGGCAAAAACAAGCTTTTAACTGAAATTTAAATGTAAATAAATCTTTAAAAGGCAATTTATTTCCAGGTCCAGCAAACAAAACCTATGACAAGTTCTACAGCCCATTAATTACGTTCGCAGTTCCATTATAGAAAGTCCTCTGTGCATTTTACAACCTCCACACAAGACGAATTGTGTTCCCCTTGGGTGTGCAGAACATTGAGTTACTTTAGATGTCAGGTTAAGGAAAAGGAGGCTTAGGGGGTCAGGAGACCAATTATTTGCTAACTACCATGTAATTTCAGTGAGAACAACAAGGTATGGATTCACTCTCAGCGCTAACTATAATGTAGATCTCATATTTTGGGGATTTGATTTTATTTGGGGGGGGGGGGAGAGAAGAAGGTTTATGTATAGCTGAAGAACACTTACATGCAGCTAAGCAAAGAATAGAATCATGCAAGGTTGAAATATTTTATTTAAGGGACAGGATTCCAATTCAGGTAAGGGGAAATTTTCCTTTCCTGCATCTCTGTGAATGAAACACTATTTATATGGCAATTGATCACCAGGGGTATGGAAATGCCAGTCAGATTGTATTCTGAGTAGAAAGCCTTGAGTTCATATTCCTTTCTTTATCCAAGAGCTCACTGGAAAATAAATTAAATTTAGGAGATTTAGTTCTGTTTTTGAAAAAAGACCCCTCCCTAGCCTAAACCAGTTTGGAGATGAGGAATCATGACAAAACTGCCCCCACTGTTCCCTAGAGGGCACAAAGAATCAAACTTAATGAAAATCCTGTGAGCATAGGAGTCACAAGCAGCCACACTTGGCCTACCCCTCTTTGCCCACAGTTCACTGGAATACTACCCTGAAAGTAAATGACAGCTCAGCACATTTTAATCTAGACATTAGAACACACACAAAAATTACTGGAAGTAGGGGCTACAAGGTGGTGGGGCTAGTGATGAAAAACTCCTGCTGAGTTTCTCATTTTAAAGTTTGGAATGATGCAGCTGTGAAAGGAGACTGAGGTCTTTTATTGGTGCTTTATGCTAGCATAACAGCCCATTATGGTAGTATAGTGCACTTTTTGCAGGAGTACATTGCAATCCTAGTGGGAAGGCAAAGGAAGGTATTGTTATCAGGAGAGAAAGCTCCTCTGCTAGTTCCCAAGCAGCTGTGGAGTTGGCAAGGTAGTTCTCTTTCTTGTCAGGAATAGTTTTCTCTGCCTTCATGTCCATCATGAATGTATCTGCAGCCATTTTACTCCTGCCACTGAGCTGATGCCATCACCTGTACTGGCTCATTTACACCTGCTAACAGGATCTCTGTTTATTCTATGAGAAACTGGCTTATTTGGGTGGTACTTTTCAGATATTCAGAGCTATCAGGAAGCTGCACTTAGGAAAGTAGTTACTTACATACTTAGCATAACCCAAGAGGCTTTGGTAATCAAAGCAGTCAAACACAAACTTCAGAAGAATTAAATAGCTAAATTGAACTTGCTCAAATACTATGTTTCTAGCTTTGCACAGCAGTGGATAAAGAAATTCTGTTGATTTTATTATGCTAACAGTCTTTTTGTAAAAGTGTGTCTCCTATAATGTATCAGCCACTAAAAACTGAAACAGCTTATTCATATTTCTGTAGATCCTATTTATTTGTGTCTAGAGAATAAGAGATCTTTTTGTAAATTGCCAAATTCCCCCAAGGCGTATGGTGGCACAAATATTAACGATGTGATACAGATCCCTAATAAGACAAAGTGCTTATAGAAGTTAATACTAAAAATACCAGAAAAGGAGAAAAGGTAGGATAAGGACAATCACCATGCTTGGCTCAGTGAGTTTTTAATTTGAACCTTAGTAATAAATATGTCAGATGTAGTGGATAAGGGTTAGGCCTGATACAAGGGGAATTACTTTGCCAAAAGGATGCTTGTGTGATTTGTGTGGATTTAAAAAAAAATAGCACACTGGGGAAGGAAGCAAAGGAATGCAGCGCCTGCAGAAAACATAGAGGAAAAAAATCTTCATGAAATAGCATGATTCTGGTGCCAGAGATGAGGATAGCTTTCCTGTTGTGTACCTCCTCCAAAAAAGAAAAGAAAAAGAAAAAGAAAAAAGAAAAGATTCTGAGTGGTTTTTTCCCCTTAATCATCTACCTAGTTAGCTGCGCCTAAGGGCCAAAATGTGTTTTTTTGTAATTGTGTGATGCACAGCCTCATTTGGGTATTGTCCTCAAAAGTGTAGATACTTTGCACCTCTTTTTCAGGACCTATAGCATGCAGAGTAGAGATGGCATCTTCACAAATGTTTCCCTGTTCAAGCCTTCAGTAGACTTTCACTTCAAACATTTTATTAATTGATAGCAGAACCAATAATCAGGTTATTTAATTAAACAAAGAGGCACACTGGGATTTCCTTCCTTGGGCAATGTGCTCAGAAAGGGTTAATTATTCTGTTTTTTTTTTTGTTTTTTTTTTTGCAGGGGGGGGGATGTCTTGATGAAAAGAATTAGACCAGTTAGCCCATAGAATCTTTTTCAGTTCAGCAGTTCTGAAACACTGTTGTTGACTAGTATTTATTTAAAAAATTCTTAATAATAACAGAAGCAGCTACTACAATAATCATTGTACTGCAGTGCCAAGGTCATGATGCAGGTGGAAGGATCATTTCTGTGTTGTCCTGCATGAGGTTTAAATAAGGATCACTAATTTTTCTATGTCTGAATGTGTTAGGATTCTAAATTATTGCTATATATCTTCTGTGCCCTTGTTTTAATCTACACATGCATTTGCATGTTGAATGGAGCTGTTAAACAGAATTGTCTCAACTTTTGCACCTCAAAAGAGTGCATTGACATATGGAGGGGGAGAATTTTAACAAGATAAACAAAATCCTGCTTTTTGCATGTCCAGCATTTTACAAGGAAATTATGAAGGTAGTTTGTTCTAGTAACAACACAAATGTTGCGCCTTCTATTGTGCCAATTGTTTAAAAATTTTTAAAGTTGATGATGGTGATGATGATTATAACAATACCACCACCTTGAGCTTCCATATAGAAACAATGGTGCCTTCACCTTCCAGTCTCATATCTATTGTGCTCTGGTTAGCTATATGTTATCTGTTAATGTCTTCATTTTTGATGATTTCTTTCTGTAAAAATAGGAGTTATTACTAGTTATGGATTGTGTATGAATGGCATATTGGTACAGAACTCCTCCCAGATGAGTTATTATACTTCTGGACTTTCTCCTTGGAGTCTGCATTCCTTCAGAGTTCAAGCATGTACTGCAAAAGGCTGTGCTTTAGGCCCACTGGTGAGTACCTCAATTTACATTCTGAGACTGTAATAAATGTCAGATGGCACTGAATATCAGAGTAAATGGTGATGATTCACACTGGTCAGTACTAACCCATCTGGCAAAATGTGACATTTTATAAAAAATGCCATTAAAAGCTGCAAAAGATTGGAATAGGTCACAGCTAGGCACTGTTCCAAAATATCATATAGATATACAAAAGACTAAGACAGGGAGTGGGGAAAAAATATAAGAGTGAAACGCATATTATTGAAATTATGGGAAGTTAATATGTTTAAAAGGCACAGATGTGGTTTAATCTGATTTATAAGGACACGATTAAAAGAAAAATTACTATTCCAGTAATGAGTAAAAATTCTAGCTTCTGCCTGACTGAAAAGAGATGAGTATAATAAGACAAAAATGATAGTACATTTCATGGCAATACCTTTGTCTAAATTAATAAGTGGTTTTGAATCTAGTTTCAAAAGGTAAACATTTAACAATGTGATGCAACAGCACAAAGTATACTGGAAGATTTTTTTTAAAAAATTAAAACTTTTTGCATAACTGACATAAACACATTAATTGTTAATAGACAAATTGTTAATAGACTTACAGACATTAAAAACAAACAAGTAAAAACACCACAAAGTTACTGACTTATACTAATCACGATTACCTATTGGAAGCCCATTTCCCCTTCTAAAAGCAGACACACACTAAAACAAATTGACTTCCCACGCTCCCAAGATTGAAGATGTTTAAAGATGTATTCCTTTTAACACCAGAAACAATATTCAGTACTGAAATAGTATTTACATTTTCCATAATGTGATTCTTAAATCATTTTTATTCTTCTAATACATATTTTAACTATGTTAAAATATTTGAACAATATTAGCATTTCCTACAGCATAGAAAAAATTGGGCGCATACTTCTGTGATATTTTCCTCTGACTGATAGCAACATTTTAGCATGGTACATGAAAACTAGCACAGTGAATTTAAGCTTTCCCAGTAAAATCGAGGAAATAAAACAGTTAATTTGTCCCTCTTATCTTTGTAAGAAATTCCAGAAATTCATACTTTAGCATGGCTGTTGAATTTTTGCTTAGCATCCTCTTCCTTTGTAATGATAGCTTCACTGAGTGAGGATAACTGAGTATTACTTTTAAAAAGACATTAATTTTTAAATTTTGATTTTTGCTACCATATCCTCATTTTTCTCCTAAGATTCATTCTTTAAAATGCTACTGATTTCAGCCATCAGGACTGTAGGCTTTATTAACATTAAACATTTTATAGCTTGGAAGGGATTGATGGATATTTACTCTTAAAAGCATGAATGGCTTTTTGCCAATTTCTCCACTCTCTCTCTCATGTGTGCGCTCTACAGATATATATATATATATATATATATATCCCCTAGAAATTTTGGCTGGTACAGCTGTTCCTGTTCAATCTCCATTCATTTCTCTGGGGCTTCTGTGAAGCTCCCATAGAAGCCCTATTCAAGAGTACAAAGGTTGCACAGCAACAGCACTGCTTGAACTGTGCCTTAACCATTTTTGTTTTATTTCATTTTATTTAAGACATCCCAGCAATGACAATATGTCACTAGCACTGAACTCACTTACCACCCATTCAGTCCACAATATATTAATTCGCCCAGTATTGCAGTGCTTTCAAAATATTCCATCTTGTTCTGGAAGAAACTAGTGACTAACGGCACTTCATTAAAGCTGAAACTCAGCCCTGACTTCAGTGCAATTCAAAATAGGAGGTTTAGAGTTGACCTAATACTTATCTGTATCCCCTGCTCAGAATGCAAACTATTTTCCTGAGCCACTGATCCATCTCCAATCACAAGAATGGAAATGCAATGTCTTTATTTAGAGAGCAGCTCACCTAAATGCTGCCAGGAAGTTAAAGCACCACTTCTTCATTTGATTTTTCTGAAAGATTTTTTCCCCAATTACCATTTATATCCAACACTTACTTTTTTAAAAAAAGAAATCTTTAGTTCATTGAGGACTTTAAATAGAAACAGGGACATTTCCCAATGGTAAACTGATATTATCCTTCCAGCTATTTTTGTTGCTGGTCTTTTATTTAATGTGCCCTAATCGATTGAAGAGATACTGTGCAATGCAAGCATCTTAGGAATCAGACTCCTCTAGTTTAAGATTTTGTTTTAAACTAGTGGTGAATATTTAAAATCAGCAACATAAAAATGGCTGTTGTATAATGTTTTGGTTTAACACATTTTAACACATTTAATGCATGAGTATTATTTCAGATTTAATTTTAAAAAATCTGGAAAATTTTGCAAATATGAAGGTACACTTAAAAAGGACATCAGTCTAGAATCCAAACTTATTTTACTATGATTTTTATGGAGGGAGATAGCTGCTGGGAACATTAATTATTTTGGAAATAATATAAACCACACCTAATCTGAAGTGGCACATATTTTTAAAAGTAATGTACTTTAAGAAATAGCAAGAAAAGGGGTTGTGCTATAATGTAGTACCATTTTTTATATAATTTATAATGATGTAGATATTTTTGAATTTGTATTACTATTTTAAAATTTCATTTCAAACCATTTGTTTTAATTGTGGCCTATTTCTATTCTTCTTCAAAATAAATATTTCAAGCAATGTCACTGTTTTTAATTCTTAGTTTGTAATGTGGTTAACTGAACAGTAATGTCCTGTTTTGAATTAGTATTGCTGTATACTTAAATATGCACATATTGTACTGAATGAAGTACAATATATTATTCTGCCATTTTTGTACACCTTGGTTTTTATTTACATACTAACAGTACACAATTCCAGCTAACATAGGTATTCAACCTGGCTCTTCTAACAGTAAGAAAATAATAATAATAATAATAATAATAATAATAATAATAATAATACCCCGCTCTTCAGCCAAGGCTATCAGAGAGGCTTACAATTTGTTAGACATTTCCTTGCTCTCAGGCTTACAATCTAAAAATACATGACACAAAAGGAGGAGGGAATAGCAGTAGGGAAGGGGGAAATGTCCAGCAGATCTTCTCTCCCCCAGAGGCCTGGACCAAGGCAGAAATGCCTTCACAAATAACTGAGAATTCAGAAGTCTTCAGCACATTTATTTCTAAGAGATACAAAAGTGAAGCATGTGCATGATTTAAAGAATGACATTAACCTGAGCTTGGTTTATATGGCTGTACATCACAGCTTCCAAGAAGCTTTGTTACAGAGATAAATTATTGAAAATTGTCTCCCATATTATGCAAATTGCATACATTTTACATCATATATTTGCTACATTTTGAACAAGCTAATGAAGCTGATGTACAATAGGACTAGTAGCAGCAGAATTTAGTTTATTTGGTTCACTCCAGTTTGAATAGTTGGCTTCAGAATTATATCTTGAAAATGTAGTCATCTTGTTTTCCATATGGCTGTTTTTGCTGAGAAACTGCAAGCAATTTAGCTACATATCACCCTGCCCCTAGGCAATAGACTTAGAATCATAGAATCATATAGTAGGAAAGGGGCCTCATCGAGTTCAACTGAAGGATCTCCACTTAAAGTAACCTGAACAGGTAGGTGTCCAACCTCTTTTGAAGACATCCAGGCAAGGAATGCAGCTTTTAAGAAAGCACTCAAGACGGATCTCTTCTGGCAGGCCTTTCCAACTTAGCTTCCCTCCCCAGATATTGAGATGCCTGCCCGCATATCCGCCTATCCTTCCCTGCTTGCTTCTCTGTCTCTGTGTAATGTTTTTAAAGTTTTTAATGCTTGTAATGTTTTTATACTATTACAGTTTAATTCTATTTTAGTATTGGGAATGGGGGTGGGGGGTGGGGGAGGTTTAGGGTTTGATTTTACTGTAACTTCAGTGTATTTTATTGTTGTAACCTGCTCAGATTCTTCGTGATTGGGTGGGCTAGAAATAAATCTATTATTATTATTATTATTATTATTATTATTATTGAGACCCCACAATCTCATTAGGCAACTGGCTCCATTGCTGAGATGCTTTTACTGTCAAGAAATTCCTTCTAATGTTCTGTCTACTCTCCTGAAATGTCAAACTATTAGACCTGGTCCTGTACACTGGGCCAGCAGAAAACAAACCTGCACTCTCCTCTCTCTAACAGCCCTTGAGATATTTAAAGCATACAGTCATGTTACCTCTCAATTCTCTTCACCAAGCTCAACATGCTCAGCATCCTTCAACCTTCTCCATATCTCTTATCATCCTTGTTGCCCTTCTCTGAACCTGCTCCAACCTGTCCATGTCATTATTAAAATGAGGCCAAAACTGGACACAGTACTCCAGATGAGGTCTGACCAGTGCAGAAATATAGTGAAATTATTACTTCCCTTTACTTGGAAACAATGCTTCTGTTAATACAGTCTAAAATAACTCAAATGAGAAGTATCACACTTCTCATGCATGCTCAATTTATGATCAGCAATAAGAACAGCAAAACAATGAGAGCTCACAAAATGTTATGGTGGTATCAACAATGGAATTGCCATGCCTGATCCCAGTCAGTCTTTCAGAGGTCCATGGCATTATAACTGATGTGGCAGCAGAGAAGTTGCCTCTCAGTAGTGACCATGGAGCTAGCAAAATAACCCATCCTTATTCATGTGTGTCCTGATTCTGATTTTAATAAATTTGTACTTATCTTTTCTGAGCAGCTTATAGTGCGCATGCACACACACATGAGAACACAGCATCAGGATACAAAGAATCTGAACACCAATAAAGTTACTAAGACAGGACAAACCTAAACTCATAATATGCCAGAAACAGATCAGGGATGTAACGAATAATTGCAAAAAGAACATCTCAATGCTTCAAAACCATTATTATTATTATTATTATTATTATTATTTTAAAAACTTGCTAATGTGTGGGAGAGTCCATTACAGTGGGCTTGATTAGAAATTTGAAGACTCTAAGGTGGGATGTTTTTACATTTACTTAGGAAGAGAATGCTATCTCCATTCCTCATTTGTTGTGGTAAATGTTGATATACAACCCCTAATCCTGACAGTCTGTGTAACAACTGTTGGACTGTGTCTCCTTCCCTCCCTATCTAAATGATTCTAGAAATTACCATTTCTAGGCCAGGAGTAGGTCCCCTCCAGCTATTTTGGCAGTTGCAGCCACACTCAAAGGGAAGAAAGGAGTGACAGATGATATAATTATTCCTTTTAATGCAAACAAAACAAACAAACAAACAAACAAAACACTAGGACTTCAATCCTGAGAGCACTGGCTCCACTAACTTCACCTTTTCTTCATAATTTCTCCCCCTCCACTCCATACACAATTGCCTCCCTCAAATACCTGAAAACAGCACCCATCTTATTTGTACTGAGAGGTCTTCCCTTTAAACAGTCCAGAAAATATGAGCAGAGAGAACAGAACATTGTTGCCTGTAAACTGATCAGGTTCCCCAAACATATCATCACTACCAGAGTCCCATCCTGATGTCAGCTGAAGCCAGAGCCTATTAAGATGTAGAAGGAAATGACAATCTATCATTCTCTTAACAAAAGCACCAAGGATCAAGGAAATCTTTAGAATCATATTCATGTATTGCCTAACTTTCTTTCATGGAACTTTGCAAAGGTAGAGAAACCTTCCTGGAACAAGTGATTCTCTTCTTACAAGAAGAGACAACAACAATCTGGTGACAAGTCCAGCAAGATACCAAGTTCAGAAATCCAGGCTCACTATTTTGAAATCAGAACACCTTTATTTTTAAAAAAATATTGATTAAGTCCAGGAACATTCATGGACAGAATTGACCAGGAAGGAATAAAATCATCTAATCCACTTCCAAGGGACTTTGCTGGCCTCTTGGAAGAGAGGCCAGATTAAGAGTCCGGTGCACTAGCACTGTGACGAAGGCTTTTTTTTTGGGGGGGGGGGGGAATGGAGCCAGGCTAAATAAGGTCAGAACTCCCCCCCCTTTCCTCCTTTGCTTTGGACTTTGACCCACCCTTCCGCCTCTAGAACAGCACCCTGTTTGCTGGTCACTGGGTAGGAATTTTCATTCCTTTCCAATGGTTTTTTGCTTACCCACAGTGTTGTTTGGGGACATTGACAATTGGCTTGGGTGTGGTTATAAATAGGTTGTCACCTGACTATTGTTGGGGAAGGTGCAGCAGTTATGTTGCTCTCATTGGGTGAAGATTAGGTCTATTGAACTGCCTCTTTATGTCATGTGACTAATGGGGTAGGGAAAGAGATGTGTCTTGGGACCGACCTGGGATATATAAATGCTCCTTAAGTCTTGTGCATTGAGTAAGGAAATCTCAGGTTGACATTCCTGATGTGAGCTGGCCAGGGAGTAACCCAATTATGGGTTATCTCCAGAGCTCAGGCGTTTTGTCCAGGGGTAGGTGAGGTGGTGGTCTGGGAAAGACTGGCTGACACAGTTGTTTCCACACTAGGTTGCTCCCTCCATTTTGCAGAACTCAAGAAAAGTACATGAATAGTACACTGGGATCCCTCAGTTACCTCCCACATCCACCCAGATGTCATCTCATTGGATAGCCACTCCTTTGATTGGCCACATAGTCACACATGCAATGCTGCCCTGGTACAGAGCACTGGTATGCAAGTGACACATTGGCAAAACACAATCTTGGAGAGCCCTCATACATCACCCCATGCCTCACTGTTGGACTGTCTTCTTTGTGTATATTGTAATTGTTCGTATTGGAGTTAGTGCACTTTTTTTCCTTTTTTTCCTTTCCTTTCCTTTTTTCCTTTTTTCTCTCTCTCTCTCTCTCATTTCCTTCTTTGCTTTCCTTTGCTGTAGCCTGGGACACGCACCAGACTATAAAGCGGGACAAAGATGCACATCTTCGGCTCAAAGTCAAGCTATCCTGGGATCTATTTGCTCTGATTTTTAGCCCCAGAGTGTGGCTTCAATCTGGTTTCCACCTGCTTTGGAGACATGCATCATGTAAACACCCCACCTTCAAATCAGTTGGAAATGGCTTTTTTGGGCCTTCTGCTCAGCCCCTATATTTTTTCACCCATGAGAAGCAGCATCTCCCACACATGTGTATTCCTGAGTCAAGCAATTATGTTCACTGTGAATCACCAGCAAGCTTTTCCCCAACACTTCACTTCCCATCATTCCCCATGTTCACAACACACACATGTTATACAATTCCAAAATACTCCCCCTATTGTTGTTATTATTAACTGAAGCCTCAACTCATGGCAACCCTCTGGAAGAGATGCCTTTAGAATCCTTTGTTCTTCACTACTATGCTCATGTCCTCCAAATCAAGCCTGTGAACTCCTTGATTGAATGCATCCATCTAGCATG